>OX454527.1:177125762-179525762 GCA_949715645.1 Portevinia maculata
GTCGAAATAAAGTGTACCGAACCAAAACCTTCCACACGTTTTATTTTTCTTTGGTCATCCATCACATTACCGAGCAACCAGCAGGGGATAATTCTTGCCCCAACATTTGGTCACATCGAGCCAGATTTTATTTTAAAGAAATAATAATCAAATTCATCCGCAAAATCCCTGAATTTTGCAAAAAACCCATCGTAATCATCAAGAAAGAAATTACATTTTTCTTTCGCATCCCACACGATCATCGATTGGATAGCAGTACACCTATAAATTCACGATTTATTACACCTAACCACAATCAATATAATCGTACAGCAAGATTTAATATTCTTGCCCCTACCTCCACATTTATCTACCGCCCGCATCGCATCAAAAAACTACCAAAAACTGCATCGATTACCTACTGATCGGCGGTAATAATCCATAAAAAAAAAAAAAAAAACGAGCTCTCTAACCCATTGTTAGAGCACAAGATTCCTAAATCTTGCCCCACCTAACGTCGGACATCGCCAAAAAGTGATACTCTCCACACGATCAAGGAACGATTTGCAGCACCATCTCTTCACTCATCGCTCGCTCACAAACCACAAGTAGTATTATTGCTCTCGATCGCTACGCTCAGCATCAGCATTCAAAGTAGACCATACCCATCGCAATAAGACCAGTAAGCGACCAGTCATCAATCATCTCTTCCTGAAGTCAACATCTCTGCCGAAAATACGCGTCGATTTACATTTACGAATTCCACGTGCGAATCTCATAATTTGAAAATATATACACGGAAGGGATACAAATCTATCATCATTACATCACCTAAGAAGGAAAGACATCTCTAAATTTTGAAACCATCACCAGATTTAAGCAGGTACGTGCATAACTCTAAGATTGGTGCAATATTTATAACTTTTATATAAATTAGACACAAGAACATATTTCTTATTAAATTTTGTGAGTGAATAGTTTATACCTTTCAATTAGGAATTATCTTCCTTGCAAAAACAAAAAAAAAATACTTGTTTGAAAGTGAGTTCATACCGCGAAATTTGGTAATTTCATTTCCAAAGGAAATCGCATTAATAATCGAGTTTGTTTACGCGCCTAGTCTTTTCTCTTGGGTTAGATTTTCTTCCAATTAAAATGACTATCTTAGATGATTTCATTGTTGCTGCTGATCAGCTGACACAATTTCAATCAGCTTGTCAAGAAATGCCTATCGTTGACAAAACTGTAACTAATCTAGAAGCGTCAAAATGTGAAATAAAGGATCTGTGGTCTAATATCAAAATACATTATGCACTTTGTTTAAAGACCGATAATGGTGACGATTTAGACGCAATTAAGTCAAAGTATCGGTTGTCAGCAACCACATATATTAACTGCTTAAGTGAAATTATTGATTCCATAACGAAGTTAAATATCATTAAAGACGATGATGTAAAACAAAGTTCAAGTGCCACTTTAGGCTCCGCGCAGTGTATAAAAGTTCCTCCGTGTGATACCGAAACATTCTATGGCGACTATCTGTCTTGGCCATCTTTTCGAGATATGTTCACCGCGGTTTACATTAGCCTTCCGAAATTATGCTCCGTTCAAAAACTGTTTCATCTTCGTTCGAAGACCAAAGGGGAAGCTAATAACATAGTTTCCAAATTTCCTCTAACTGCGAACAATTTTGACGTGGCTTGGAAAGCACTTTCGGATCAATATGAAAATAAAAGAATATTAGTAAACAACCAATTAAAACAACTTTTTAATTTGCCCGTCATTTCGGTTGAGTCTGGCAAAGGTATCAAAGATCTCCAGCGGGAGATAAATGATTGTTTATCCATTCTTAAAGCGCATGACATATCAATAGATTCTTGGGATCCTATTCTCGTGTATCTTTGCTCTAATCGGCTACCTGAAAAGACTCTTTCGTTGTGGGAGCAATCCATTAAGAGTCCAAGCGATATTCCGAAATGGGATGAAATGAATGTGTTCCTAACGAGCCGATATAGAGTTCTGGAAACGGTATCCGATCTTAAGTTTCCCACAAATCCGAAAGGCCAACAAACCAAAAGTCAAGTTTCCCAACCAAAAAAGGTAAACCACAAAGCTTTCCTGTCCAAAGCAGCTAATTATGTTTGCAAACTATGCAAAGGTTCTCATTCACTTCGAAAGTGCCCTACATTTTTACAAATGAGTATTCATGATCGCATTTCAAAGGTGAATTCACTCCAATTTTGTAAAAACTGTTTAGCCTCCAATCATTTAGAGAATGATTGTCGTAGCGTTCATACATGTATGCAGTGCAAACAAAAGCACCATACGCTCTTACATACTTCAACGGTTCAGACATCTCAATCCTATCCATCCACGTCTGGGCAATTGGTTACTCAACTTAACAATTCAATTCCACAAAATATAACAGATAATTTACAGTCCACTACAAATCAGAACACTCAACAATTTCAAACCTATTTCTCCCGAAACAATAAGCGCATTCTTTTGGCAACAGCTCTGATTGAAATCCACCATTTAGGTAATAAGTTTACCTTCCGTGCACTTATAGATGGAGGGTCGGAAGTTACATTCATTTCAGAAGATACACAGAGGAGACTTAATCTTCCAGTTAAACCGATACACGCGCAGATATCAGGTATGAGTGCTGTAGTAACTGGAACTTCCTCTAAATTGTGCTCTTTGTGCATTGGCTCTAAATTGGTTCCTTCATTTACAATCTTTGCCAATGCAATTGTTTTAAAACGCCTCACAGGTGATTTGCCATCTTGTGTAGTACGCCGGGAAGAGGTCTCAACCCCCATTGATTTCGAGCTTGCAGATCCCTATTTTTATGAAAGCTCAAAAATAGATATAGTTATCGGTGCTGATTTGTATCCCTCGATTGTCAAAGAAGGCATTAAGCCAGATATTTTCGGTTCACTGGTAGCCCAAAATACAATATTTGGCTGGGTAATTTCTGGTCCTCTCTTAAATGAAAGTGTCAGTTCGTATTCGACAGTCCTGTCTCATTATAGTGAGGTCTCAATCGACGAACAGATTGCAAAATTTTGGGAAGTAAAAGAAGTATTTGAAAGTAAGCTCCTTTCAGACGAAGATTTGTTTTGTGAGCAGCAGCTGTACTCCGATACCACCACCAGAGACGCTAACGGTCGCTACATAGTTCGTCTTCCATTCAAAAACCCTCTACCCATTCTAGGTTACTCAAGACCTATTGCTTTAAGGCAATTCCATCGCATGGAAAACAGATTAAGGAAAAACCCTACCTACATTCAAAATACAATCAGGTTCTTGAAGAGTATGCCACACTTAACCATATGGAGATTGTTTCGTCGGACGAAATAGTACGGGATCATCAGATATGTTCCTACTACCTCCCACACCACTCAGTGATAAAACCCGAAAGTATTACGACAAAGGTTCGGGTTGTATTTAATGCATCTAGTGCATTCAGTAATGGCACTAGTCTTAACGACATGTTGCATACAGGTCCGGTTTTACAAGCCGACTTAACTACTTTGATTTTAAAATGGCGGTTTTATCGATTTGTGTTCAACGCAGACATCGAGAAAATGTACCGCCAAATATTAGTGCACCCTGATCATTCGTCGTATCAGCGAATTTTGTTCCGCAAATTCCCAGATTGTAGTCCTCAAGACTACAAACTAAAAACTGTCACCTTTGGTGTCAATTGTGCGCCATATTTGGCTATTCGTACACTGCTTCGAATAGCGGATGACGTACAACCTTCCGATCGCCTCTGATATTTTGAAAAATCACTTCTACGTTGACGATGTTCTGTCTGGTGCCCATGATGTTGAAACTGCGTTACGAGCGCAGCGTCAACTGTGTGAAGCTTTAGGCTCAGCTGGCTTTGCCTTACGAAAATGGACATCGAACTGTGTCGATTTGATAAAAGAATTTCCTCCTTCGCATCTCTATGATCAAGAGCTTCTTCGGCTGGAAGATAAAAGTATCTCCAAAACCCTTGGAATACAATGGAATGCGAAGTTGGATTCCTTTTACTTCTTTTTCAAAATATTAGATGAGGATCACCTTTTAACAAAAAGAGCAGTACTCTCAGTTATTGCAAGACTATTTGATCCTGCTGGATGGTTAGCACTAGTTATCATCACTGCGAAGACCATAATGCAGCAAATCTGGCGTGATGGGACGTCTTGGGACACACCACTTGTGCCCCTGACGTGTCACCGCTGGAAATCGTTCTTTGCTTCACTTCCCGATATACTCGTACAACACATTCAAGTTCCTCGGTGGATTAATTACAGTCCGTCAGATTCCATTGAAATACATGGATTTTGTGATGCCTCTGAACTGGCTTATGCCGCAACGTTTTACATCCGTATTAGACACAATGAGAAGGACTGGTCTTCTCACCTCCTTTGTGCCAAAAGTAAGGTAGCTCCGGTAAAACAGCTTGCTCTACCGAGACTTGAACTATGTGGTGCTGTTTTACTGTCGGAGCTGTTCCACAAAGTCATTACAAAGCTACAATGCTCGACCCATGAGTTATTTCTGTGGACAGATAGCACCATTGTCCTGGCATGGTTGGATAAGCCTCCATGTCACTGGAAAACTTTTGTGGGAAATCGGGTTTCGCAGATAAAAACGTATGTTCCTAACACTAAATGGAACCATGTCCGATCAGCGGATAATCCAGCTGACTTAGCAACTAGAGGTCTATCGCCAGAAAATCTTAAGGCAAGTAACCTATGGTGGCATGGTCCAATGTGGCTCTGTCAAGCTAAGTCGTCATGGCCTCAATCCATTTTGCCCCGGCCTGATGATTATGATCTTGAGCAGAGGCCAATAAAAGCGAATCACACAACAATACAACCGAATATTGAGTTGTTTGTGGAGAGATTTTCTTCATGGTCTAAAACATTACATGTTCTTGCATATATACTGCGTTTTTGCTACAGAACAAATCCCCGTTTTAGACACCAAGTCTCATATTCATCGGAAGTGCTAACTTCTGAAGAAATATCCAACGCCAAAGCCCGAGTTATTCGTTTGACACAATCGTTTTATTTTCCCCACGAATATGTAGCTCTACTGAAAAATGAGCCTATCTCAAAGAAAAGCTGTTTGACTAATCTGAATCCACTAATGGATTCGAACCAAATCCTGCGATCTGGTGGAAGACTCACTTCGTCCACTCTTTCTTATAATGAAAGGTATCCCATTCTTCTCCCTTACCTAGCGAAGATATCGTCGTTGCTTGTGAAGTTCATTCACGATATTTCAATTCATGGTGGAAACCAATTGGTAGTTCGTTTGATGAGGTGTGAGTTTTGGATACCAAAAGTTAAGAACTTGGTAAAAAAATGCATTCGCATGTGTAAAACATGCACTATACACAAAAGGAAAATGCAAACCCAGATTATGGGAGCTTTACCCGTTGAGAGAACTCTAATTTCATCCCCATTTACGAACACCGGAGTAGACTTTGCCGGTTCATTTATAATAAAAAGCTTTTCAGGACGAAATTGCCGAATTACTAAGGGCTACGTCTGCCTGTTTGTGTGCTTTGCAACAAAGGCAATACATTTGGAGGCTACAAGTGATTTGACGACTCAGTGCTTCTTAGCAGCTTTTAGTAGATTCATCGCACGACGTGGAATGCCTAGAACTATGCATTCTGATAACGGCACAAATTTAGTTGGAGCCAGTAAGGTACTATCCAATGACGCCAAACAATTTCTCAGAACTCTGTCCAGGGACGTAACCGAAAGATACAAGGACCATAACATGGAATGGAAATTCCATGGGGCACCGCATATGGGTGGGTTGTGGGAAGCTGGAGTTAAAAGCTTTAAACTTCATTTTAGGAAGGTGATTGGAACTAATAAGCTTACCTTCGAAGAGTTTTCCACTCTTCTCGCTAAAATCGAAGGATGTCTAAACTCTAGGCCGATCTCACCGGTATCGGAAAATATATCAGACATTCCTCCATTAACTCCAGGTCATTTTCTTCGAGGGGGTCCGTTGCTAGCTCCCCTAGAACCTGCTCATGATGAAAAGTCTCTTACTTGTATCAATCGATGGGAAAAGGTAAAGATTTTGCATCATCAGTTTTGTCGTCGATGGAAGGATGAGTATCTCAAAGAACTCAACAAACGATACAAGTGGAAATATCCACAAAGAGATGTCTCGTTAGACGACTTGGTCGTTATTAAGGACGAAAATCTACCCCCTAACGAATGGCGTCTAGGTCGCATTATTAAGGTTTATCCGGGACCCGATAACCGCATACGAGTCGTGGAAATTAAAACTCAAAATGGAGTTATAACGCGTCCAATTGCTAAACTTTGCGTATTAACTCACTCATAACTAAGGTTTTATAAAACCATTCCATTCCATTTAACTATTTGCTTTCATAAATTTTTCACTTTCTATAAAATAAATTGAACGTAGATACTTATATATTGCACCGATTTGTATGATGTATAGCACGTATCTATTCATTAGTTTAAGTAACTATTGTTAGCTTTAAGTTAAAGTTATTTTTTTTCAATTGTAAAGAATTTTTCCTAAGAGTGGCTTTTTCGAAGTTTTGAATGAATTTAAATTTAAAGATAAAGTATGTAACATTTTACAGCCGATGCTGCAAGGCGGCCGGCAATGTTCAAGTCAAAATATTCTTGTCGAACAATTCTTAATCTTTTCTAGTAGTTTATTAAAGTGTTAACTCTAAGATGTCGCTAAAATAGCTAAGTAGTTTACGCCATTTTTTCTTAATCGGAAGCCACTCAATAGATTATTTTATTACATCTTTCTCTTCTTCATCCAAACCTCAACGAGGTAAGACCTGTCGAAATAAAGTGTACCGAACCAAAACCTTACACACGTTTTATTTTTCTTTGGTCATCCATCACATTACCGAGCAACCAGCAGGGGATAATTCTTGCCCCAACAGTTGTTGTTGTTGTTGTTGTTGTTGTTGTTGTTGTTGTTGTTGTTGTTGTTGTTGTTGTTGTTGTTGTTGTTGTTGTTGTTGTTGTTGTTGTTGTTGTTGTTGTTGTTGTTGTTGTTATTATTATTATTATTATAATTATTATTAATATTATTATTATTATTATTATTATTATTATTATTATTATTATTATTATTATTATCATTATCGTTATTATTATTATTATTATTATTATTATTATCATTATTATTATTATTATTATTATTATTATTATTATTATTATTATTATTATTATTATCATTATTATTATTATTATTATTATTATTATTATAATTATTATTGTTTGTGGCAAAGATCATTGAACGTACCTTAAAGTTCTAGTAGTCATTTCGCCATGAACTGGTAGATGTCACTTCATACAATCTATTTGAGATCGGAAACCGCTCAGCCATCTTCTTTAATTGCCTCATGTATAATTTTCTTCTTGAATTTAACTTCGTCGAGGTAAGACCTTTCATCAGACAGAGAATAAAGAATTGTGAATAACCAGAACGAAAATTCTTCTTATTTCCTTGTGCCTCAACGGATTTCAACGAGCAACCAGCCGGGGATACTACTCGCCGCATCGTAGCTCAGATTCCTTTATCTACATAAATCGATCGTCGAAGTGTAAGCCGTACTCTCTTCAGTCAAATCATCTCTTTAAATTACCTGCCTTGCTCGAACGCTTTGACTGTCGAAGATCCGTAAACCCTGCATCGTGCCCCCCACGATCAACGATCATACCATCAAAGAAGATACTTGCATCTTGCCCTGCACGACAACGATCGTAGCAGTAAAGAAGGTCCCTGCATCTTGCCCACTAGCTCAACGTTCGTATCAGCATAAAAGATCAACGATCGTATCAACAGAAATCAGAGTAATCCTCAAACCGATCGTTCCAAAATATTGACGACTCAAAGCAGCATATCCAACCGTAACAGCACAGCGATCATCGAAGATCATCCAAAGGGCATTACATTTTCTCTCCCAAATTCTCACCGATCCACGTCATACACCAGTTCTACAAGCCACGAGAAGATTTTTGTGCTCCCCAACACACATTCTGCACATTGCATAAGAAGAAAGCCAGTCATTAATCCACCACTTGCGCTGACAACATCGTCGCAGTACCAGCGCTCAGATCGCTTAGCAGCCCACCAATTCCACATAATAAAACGTGAAGATAGTTCAACGGGAAATTACATATATTCCAGACTAAACCAGCAGAAGGAAGAACAGAAGCAGCTAAGGAGATTCAAATATTGTTAGTAGGTGCGTGCATATTTTATGATAAGTGCAATATATTATTTTACTTTACATATCAATTTATATACACCCTAACCTCACTTGATTTGTGTTGTACATGAATTTAAACCTCAAGAATCTCTAATTCGACTTATAATATAAAGTTAAGAGTGTTTAATAGTGCGAATTTGCTTCCCGTCTGAACATTGGTTACGCGTTTGAGCAATTATTTATTTGAGGCTAGGTTTTTTCCAATTACTTCCAAAACTATGTCTCAGCTAGAGAATTTTATCGCTGCAGCGGATCAGCTTATAGAATTTCACTCTTATTTTCAACAAATACCGGTGACAGATCATACTCTTAGTGCTTCAGAAGCACATAAAATCGAACTAAAAGAACTTTGGGGTGATATTAAGAAGTGTTATACTCCGTACCTGCGTGCGAAGACGGATGAAGATTTGGAGCCAATTAAAGCCAAATATCGGTTGTCGTCTAACACATATATTTGGTGCCTAAGTGAAATTATCGAGACTGCATCTAAATTGACAATTATTAAAGAAGACGGTATTCCAAATGCTTCCTCTCAGAATTTTAGCCCAGAACAGTGCATAAAGGTTCCACCTTGTGACACTGAAACCTTCTACGGGGATTATCTCACTTGGCCGTCGTTCAGAGATATGTTTACCGCGGTATATATAAATCACCCGAAATTGTGCTCGGTACAAAAATTATTTCACCTTCGCTCGAAAACCAAGAATGATGCAAACGATATTGTAACGAGGTTCCCACTCACCGCAGATACTTTTGAATTAGCGTGGAAAGCGCTTTCCGATCAGTACGCGAATAGGAAAATCTTGGTGAATAACCAATTAAAGAAGCTTTTTAATTGGAATGCGATTGCAATCGAATCTGGCAAAAGCATTAAAGATCTCCAGCTGGAGATCAATGATTGTTTATCGATTCTCGAAGCCAATGGTGTATCTACGAACACTTGGGATCCGATTCTCGTATATTTATGTTCCAATCGGTTACCGGAAAATACTCTTGCATTGTGGGAACAATCCCTTCAGAAACCCCGAGACATTCCGTCCTGGAGTGAAATGGATTCGTTTTTAACAAGCCGTTACCGTGAGCTAGAAACTATATCCGATATTAAATTTCCTTCTAAGTCAAAAGGCGAATTTAGAGGTCAACTCCCTTCTCCCCATAAAGCAAAACATAAAGCGTTTCATTCCAAAGTAAATAAATTTACTTGCAAACTGTGCAATAGTTCACATTCTCTTCGGCAATGTCCAGCGTTTCTGCAGTTAAATATAACGGATCGCTTGACCAAGGTAAATTCATTCGACTGTTGCACAAATTGCCTATCCTCAACGCATTTGCACAAGCATTGTGAGTGTGAGTGTTCACACGTGTATGCAGTGTAAACAAAAGCACCATACACTTTTGCATCCAACTCCGTTGAACTCATCTCAAAATATTCCTTCCTCTTCCAGAATGGGGAATCCATTACAAGCATCCCCACAGTCTCCAACAATACAGTCCACTGAAAACTCCAATCCCTATCGAGTTCGATCTTTCTTTGCTGGTAATAATAAGCGAATAATTTTAGCAGCGGCTTTGATTGATATCCACCACCTAGGATGTAAATTTACGCTTCGTGCTCTGGTGGATCCAGGCTCAGAGGTCACATTTATCTCGGATGATGCTCAACGAAGATTAAATTTACCCGTGAAGCCGATACAGGCTCAGATATCTGGAATGAGTTCAATGATAACAACAACGGCATCAAAATTGTGTTCGCTGTGTATTGCCTCAAAATATGTTCCAACTTTCACCATTTTCGCTAACGCAATTGTTCTGAAACGCCTCACTGGGGATTTGCCTTCATGCATGATACTTCGAGATGAAGTTACAGTACCAATTGGATTGAAATTGGATATGAAAGTTCGAAGATAGATATGGTGATTGGATTCGACTTGTATCCCTCAATTGTCCTGGAAGGATTGAAGTCAGACGTTTTAGGATCTCTGGTAGCCCAGAACACCATATTTAGATGGGTACTCTCAGGACCTCTTTCAAAACAACATGTTAATTCCTTTTCCACATTTGTGTCGTATTTTTGCGAGACTTCGGTAGATCAACAAATTGCTAAATTTTGGGAAGTTGAGGAGATATTTGAACGAAATACGGTATCAAGCGAAGACATCGTCTGCGAACAACTTTACTCAGATAGATTCAGATCTCAACTCTTTAGAAGTGATCAGTTGTGTTTTAATTATACCCCTTGAGATTGAAATTTAAAGTGTTTAACGTACATATAAATAATAAAAACTGTAAGAGTGCTAAAATAAAAGACAGAGACTTCAACCCAAAACCTAATTTGGGAATTGTGCACTTGTAAAAATAGTTAAAAAATAAGTTTTTGTTTTCGAAATTAAAATCAGTGAGAAGCCATTTGACTTTTTATATTCTTTTATTCTCTCTCCCTATAACTAAAAGTACTCATACACATAGGTACAATGAATACATGTAGTGAGTGTTTAGATATGCTCCTCGATGAAGGAGACTTTGTTACATGCTATAGGTGCAATCGGAAAATGCATTTTCATTGTACCTCGATATCCGAAAAAACCTACAGGAAAATGAAAATGACCAAAAAGGAAGAATGGAGATGTACAACATGTAGAAGGGAGGCTGTAAATGCTGTCGCTGAAAACCCACAACCCTCTGAGCTAACACCTGTGCAAACGACACCAACTCACCCTCCACCGAAGAGAACTAGAATTTCCCCCGATATCAACGGCATACAAACTGCAAGTCTGTTAAACACCGACAATAGCTTTTCCATTCTTGAGGAGATGAAAAGAATGCGGAATGAAATGTCAGAAATTAAAACTAGCTGTGAATTTGTTGCAAACAAATATGAACAAATAAATCAGCATATGACACTTAACAACGACATTCTTCAAAAACTATCAACAGAAATAAAAGAATTAAAAGAAAACAACATTAAGAAAGATGCACAAATTTATTTTATGGAAACAAAAATCAATACACTGGAACAACAGCTACTTAAAAACAACATAGAAATAAAAAACATTCCAATCACAACCGGGGAAAACTTAATCGACATAATAAAAGCAGTGGGTAAAACTATAAACTGCGAAATAAACGACACTGATATTACAGACATATACAGAACAAACAAACGAAATCCTAAAAACACAAACATTATCGCATCATTTGCAAACCATGCACGCAAAACCGAAATAATGAAAAAAGCCAAAGTCATTCGCACAATTGCACTAACGAAAATTAGGCAGATCACAAACAACAACCAAAACAAAGATCAAGAGAGTGATGCGAAAGTATTTGTTAATAATCAACTAACTCCAACAAATAAACATTTACTTTGGCTCGCTAAGAACAAAGCCAGAGAGTGCAACTGGAGATTTGTGTGGGAGACATCAGGTAAAGTGCTTGCAAGAAAAACTGAAAACGGTGAATACATACACATAGGCTCTGTCAATGATGTTAATAAAATGACATTGTAACCCTAATAATGCAGAGCAAAACAATCGAAAAAAAAAAAAAAATGATAGAAAATGAGTACAGTGAAGCTGACATTGACTTTAGGGTAATGCATGGCATTATCGGCATCGATGCAGACTTCTTTAAAAATTTGAATTTTTGTTGTGTATGTTTTAACATAAGATCAATAAGAAAAAATTGGAACACGTTTATAGCAGAGATTAAGAATGTTTTATGTCATATTGATGTAATTGTTTTAAATGAAATCAACATAAAAAAAGAAGAAAATGTTTTATATAACATTGATGGATTCAATTCTGAATTTAACAATAGAAAAGAAAGTAAAGGTGGAGGAATTGCAATTTTTATTAAAAACAACATTAGATATGAAAGAATATGTATAAATTCTTATTCGTATGAAAATATTCAAATAGAGGTTGAAGTTGGACGTAGAAAAATATATATTCACGCTATTTATAGACCACCAAATTCCAGTATAACTGATTTTATTCATGAATTGGACAATAACTTGCAAAATAAACGTGAATTAATTGTAATAGGTGATATAAATATAAATATTAAACACATTGGTGAGCCTCACGTCATTCGATACTTGGAAACGATGGCATCCAAAGGTTTAACTAGTGTGATAAAAGGATCTACAAGAGTTGATATAGCTTCAAACACATCAACACTAATAGACCATATATTTGTAAGTCTCACCAAATTAGATATCGCATCAGCTACGGTTGAAACCGATATATCCGATAACTATATGACCATGTATGCTACAAGGAATGAAGTAGATGACAGCATCGTAAATGAAATGTCAGTTAATACTAAAATTAATCAAATCATGGTTAATCAATTGATTGCGCAAACCAACTGGCAGAGCTGTTATGAAGCACCTGAAGTCGAGGGAATTTACAACAACTTTGTGAATAAAATGAATGATATATATACGCAGTCAAAAGGAACTAATATACCAAATAAAAGAAATAGAACGAAAAAACCGTGGGTAACAGGTGATATTTTAAGAATGTGTAAAAAGCGAGACGAGCTTTATAGAAGGTGGAAAAATAATCCACTTAATATAAGCTACCAACAAGAGTACAAGTCCTATCGAAACGTAGTAAATAAATCTATTTTGAAAATGAAATCACATTTCTACAAACAACAATTCACTAATGCCAAAAATGACCCACGCAAAACATGGAATGTGTTAAATGAACTTTTGGGACGAAAGAAGCAAACAATTGATGAAGTTATCATAAACAATTTCTCAGCCAACAACCTTTCGACCACTGTTAATCAACTTGCTGATCAATTTTCGAACCAGGTACAGAAAATAATACACCAATGTAACCAAATAACATCCAATCACATGAATAGGTACGTTGGATCCTCTATATATATGGAAGAAGCAAGCGTTTCTGAAGTTTTTTGGATGCTGAGTAGTTTAAATACCACAAAGGGACCAGGAGCAGACAACATTAGACCAATTGACCTTAAAATTAATGCTGTATATCTAGCACCTGTAATCACAATGATTATTAATCGAAGCATCATTGAAGGCTCAATCCCAAAGGTACTTAAAACTTCCCTAATTCGACCTATATACAAAGGCGGATCTAAAAAAGATACTGGAAATTATAGGCCGATTGCAATTTTGCCAGTTGTAGAAAAATGTTTGGAGGAAATTGTAATAACGCGATTAACCAAATTCATTGAAAAACATAAAATCATCCAAAAAAATCAGTACGGCTTCCAAAAAGGTAAGAGCACTGGAAGTTTGTTGGGTGAACTTTCGAATGCAGTGACTACTAGCCTAAATAAAAACCATCATGTGTTAGTAATGTTTATAGACTTCAGTAAAGCCTTTGACACACTAAGCCACAAAAAGCTAATAGAAAGCATATATAGAATTGGAGTTAGAGGGGTTCTAGCTAAATGGATAACGAATTATCTATCTGAAAGAAGTATGAAAGTGAAAGTTGGGAATGAAATAAGTAAAGAAATAACCACTGACTTTGGGGTACCACAAGGCTCGAAATTGGGACCAATCTTATTCATTCTCTTCACTAATGAACTTTTAAGGGTATTTCAAAGAAGTACTACATTTGCATACGCTGATGACATTGCAATTGTTGTAAAACATAGATGCTTGAACACAGCAACAACAATAATGCAGGATGAATTCGACAGAGTTTCCAGATGGTGCCATGACAATGGATTAGTAATAAACGTCGAAAAAACAAAACTTATGCATATACGGTCACCATATCAACCCGAGGCTATTATAAATATCTACCACAAAAACGATGACTGCCCAACAACAGCTCGAAATAAAGTAGTCGATGTTGTTAAAACCATAAAATATCTGGGTGTAATAATTGACGATCATTTTAGTTGGCAGGCCCAAATTAATAAGCTGCAAGTCCAACTAAGAAGTGCTGTTTTCGCGATGGTTCATCTGAATAAATACACCAACGTCGATGTCCAGAAGCAGGTCTATTATTCACTAGTTGAATCGCGCATACGATACGGAATATTATCGTGCGGAAATGCTTCAAAGACACATTTAGACAAAATAATCCGTCTACAACATAGAATAATTAAAGTAATCAATACCTCTAATATAAATTTTCTAGTTCTAGATGTAAATGGCGTTTTTAAGATGACAAGTATGTTGGAGTATTATGACGACTTAAGATTTCAACAGCCTATTCAACACAATGTCAACACAAGAAGACGAGCCCAAGGACTCTTGGAAATCCCTGAAACGTTTAATACATATGGAAAGAGACAATTGAAATACGTCATTCCAAAAATATATAATTCACTACCATTGACTTTAAAAAGTATTGCTAACTTCAAAACTAGAAAGAAAAAATTAAAATTACACTTCCTAAATATAAGCCATGTTAATTAATTCATAGAATTCGGAACATTTAAATCATACCTCTAGATATCGTATCTTTAAATTTATATATAAACTTCTAAAGAATTAACAATTATAACTATTTAACCACCTGCAGATAAGCTATATGCTTCGCAGGTAGCCAAATCAAATTATAACGTTTTTGAAATAAAATAATAAAAAAAAAAAAAAAAAAAAAAAAAAAAAAAAAAAAAGATACAACTACTCGCAACGCCAACGGTCGTTATATAGTTCATCTGCCATTTAAAAGACCTATTGCCTCGATAGGCCATTCAAGAAACCAAGCTCTAAAACAGCTCCATCGCATGGGCAAATCATTAGCAAAAAATCCGGAAATATAATGAGGTGCTTCAAGAATATGTCGAACTGGGTCACATGGAGGCTGTTTCATCTGAGGAAATTATTAAAAACCATCAGGTATGCACTTACTATATGCCACATCACGCGGTTGTAAAACCAGATAGTACTACAACAAAGGTTCGGGTAGTTTTTAACGCCTCGTGTCCGTCAAGCAATGGAGTTAGTTTAAGTGATATGTTGTACACTGGTCCGGTATTACAAACCGATTTAACAACTCTAATTTTGAAGTGGCGTTTCTATCGCTACGTCTTTAACGCCGACATCGAAAAGATGTATCGGCAGATCATTGTTCATCCTGAACATACATCGTTTCAACGAATTTTATTTTGGGAATCCGACCATAGCGATAGTCCTTTTCAGGACTATGAGCTAAAGACGGTTACCTTTGGCGTTAAGTGCGCCCCATATTAAGCCATACGTACATTGCTGCGTCTTACCGAGGATGTGCAATCGACGTTTCCTATTGCGTCGGCAATTCTCAAAAATGATTTTTACGTCGACGATGTGCTTACTGGAGCCCATGATTTTGAAACAGCCTTTCAAGCACAAAACGAGCTGATAGCTGCTCTTAGCTCGGCAGGTTTTTCCTTAAGAAAATGGACCTCCAATAGCTTGGATTTGATTAAACAATTTCCAGTATCCCATCTCTATAACCAAGATTTTCTTAAATTAGTATATAATAGTATTTCAAAAACTCTCGGGATTCAATGGAATGCTAGATCTGATAGCTTTCACTTCTTTTTCTCAATACTAGAAGAAGATAAAATTTTAACTAAAAGAGCTGTGCTCTCAGTGATAGCAAGACTGTTTGATCCCGCAGGTACTGCGAAGATACTTATGCAGCAAATCTGGCGTGATGGGACGTCTTAGGACATACCACTTGTGCCCCTCACGTGTCACCGCTGGAAAACCTTTTTGGCTGCGCTACCAGACATACACAGAGTTCAAGTTCCGCGTTGGATCCAGTACAATCCGGACGAGGTTATCCAAATCCATGGATTTTGTGATGCTTCTGAGCGAGCTTATGCTGCTAGGTTTTACTTACGCATACAACACAATTCAAGCAGGTGGGGCAAAGTTGCCCCAGTCAAGCAAGTTCCATTACCAATATTGGAACTGTGTAGTGCTGTTTTGTTGGCAAAACTGTTTCGCAAGGTTATATCAGAGCTCGCCTGCTCAAAGTACGAGCTCCTTCTGTGGACCGATAGCTAAATTGTTTTAGCATGGCTAAATAAGCCTTCTAGCTCTTGGAAAACCTTTATAGCTAATAGAGTCTCACAGATAGAGTCATATGTGCCAAATACGCAATGGAATCATGTAAGATCTGCTGATAATCCAGCAGAATTAGCGACTAGAGGTTTTTCTCCGACAGACCTTCAGGTGGCCAACTTATGGTGGCACGGCCCTGCCTGGCTTTGTCAACCTCAATGTTCTTGGCCCGAATCCATTATGAAGCGCCCTGCTGATAAAGATCTCGAAATGAAACCAATAAAGGTGAATCTTACTACGATGTCGCCTAATATTGAAACAATTGTGGGAAGATTTTCCTCCTGGTCTAGCGTTTTGCATGTTATTTGCTATATTTTGCGATTTTACCATAGAACCAGTCCTCGTCTTAAGAATAAATTCTCTTACACAACCAATATCGTTTCTCAGAACGAAATATCTTATGCCAAGAACTTTGTTATCCGGTTGACTCAACTGTTTTATTTTCAAAATGACTACGTAGCTCTTCTGAAAAACGAGCCTATTTCCAAAAAAAGTTCATTGGCGAATTTAAATCCTATGATAGACAAAAATCAAATCCTTCGGTCAAATGGAAGGCTTACCTGTTCTACTTTAACGTACAACGAAAAATATCCCATTAAACTCCCGTATCAGGCACATATTAGTGCCCTGTATGTAAAATTTATCCATGACATCGCAATTCATGGCGGCAACCAATTAGTAGTTCGCTTGGTTCGCAATGAATTTTGGATACCAAAGGTGAAGAACTTGGTAAAAAAGCACATTCGTTCAAGTAAAACATGCATAATTCAGAAAAAGAAATTGCAAACCCAGATCATGGGGGCCTTACCATTAGAAAGGACGCAAATTTCATCACCGTTTACCAATACGGGCATCGTATTTATGATACGTAGCTCGTTGGGACGCAACTGCCGACTAACAAAGGCATATGCCTGTATTTTTGTTTGTTTCGCTACTATTGCTATTCACCTAGAGGCAACTAGCGATTTATCTACGCAGTCTTTCTTAGCAGCCTTAAGTTGGTTCATAGCTCGGCGTGGTATACTGAAAACGATATTTTCGGACAACGGCACCAACTTTGTCGGCGCCAATAAAGTCATTGCCAACGATTTTAAGCAATTTATGCGAAATATCTCACTGGAAGTATCTAAAAGATATGTTGATCAACGGCTCGAGCGGAAATTTATTCCTCCCGGCGCACCCTACATGGGTGGACTCTGGGAAGCCGGAGTTAAAAGCTTCAAACTCCATTTTCGGAAGGTAGCTCGAACTAATAAATTTACATTTGAGGAGTTCGCTACCCGTCTAGCAAAAATCGAAGCTTGCTTAAACTCGCGCCCAATTTCACCAATATCTGAAAAAGCGTCCGATATTCTCCCACTGACTCCAGGGCACTTTCTACGAGGTGGTCCCTTATTAAGTCCTCTTGAGCCTGCGCTTGAAAGTCAATCCCTGAGTTGCGCCAAGAGATGGGAGAGGATAAAAATATTGCATCACCAGTTCTGCCGTTGGAAGCATGAATATCTTCAGGAACTTAACAAAAGGTACAAATGGAAGTTCCCGCAGAGAAAAGTATCTATTGATGATTTGGTAGTAATAAAGGAAGAAAACCTCCCCCCAAATGAATGGCGGCTCGGACGTATTATAAAAGTTTATCCGGGTTCGGACAATAGAGTCCGCGTAGCCGACATAAGGACTCAGAATGGGGTCATAACGCGTTCAATTGCTAAATTGTGCATATTACCTCTCTCTTAATTTTTTGACTCAACATCTATTCATCAACTATTATTATTTATATATTCATGTACAATACATCCGACAGGAAAAGGGTAATACTTTCTTAATTAAAGATAAATGTTAACTCTAAAGATATTGCACGGATCTACAAATACGTTCGCTACTTACTGTATCTAGTGTTCAAAATCAAAGTTGTATTTTTAATTTTAATTTAATTCACATATTTAAAAATGTATCATTTTTTTCATGAGTTATTTCCGAGGTTCAAATAGCAAACCTGGCATTTGTAAGCTTTGCAGCCATCAATGCTGCAAGGCGGCCGGCAATGTTCATGGCAAAGATCATTGAACGTAACTTAAAGTTCTAGTAGTCATTTCGCCGTGAACTGGTAGATGTCACTTCATACAATCTATTTGAGATCGGAAACCGCTCAGCCATCTTCTTTAATTGCCTCATTTATAATTTTCTTCTTGAATTTAACTTCGTCGAGGTAAGACCTTTCATCAGACAGAGAATAAAGAATTGTGAATAACCAGAACGAAAATTCTTCTTATTTCCTTGTGCCTCAACGGAATTCAACGAGCAACCAGGCGGGTATACTACTCACCCCAACAATTATTATTATTATTATTATTATCATTATTATTATTATTATTATTATTATTATATTATTATTATTATATTATTATTATTATTATTATTATTATTATTATTATAGTTAACGAGAGACATCTGATCCAACACTCCAAGATTAGAGCAGCCAGTCACCTGGGAATGGCTGCGTCATCACTTTCATGAATGAACATGTTCCCACAGTACCAGGGCGAAGGAATCATATTGCATGCACGCGCAGTGCAACTGATGGATATGACACCGAGGGATACTTGATGAATCAGCGATTCACATCGTGGGACCAGCGGTTTCCCAACCGAAGACGAATACTTTGGAAGTTAGTTCTATTCTGGATCTAAGAGTGTGCGGGTTAAATTGTTCTCATTACATATTAATTAATAATAAAAGCTTTATACAATCAAACGGTCGTGGTTCTAAGTTACTTGTAAGTCGAACAAGTGGAAGTGCCTTCGGGAACGTGTTCGCGTTTTTTTTGGTATCCTCTTCAAGGATAATCATAACTGGCGCCCGAGCAGGGACCGGCATTAAAACTGTGTCATTTTTGCCTGTGGATCTGTGCAAAGCCCAATACGCTCTACTCGAGTGCACGTCACTGTACCCATGGGAACACAGTTGACCATTTTGGCGTAGAACACAAACCTTTCACATACCCATGGGAACATGTGGATATCCAAAAAGGCTAAGGGATGCAGTGGTGATGGTTGTTCGTGCCATTAGTAGGTTGCTTGCAACCAAACGGGACCAACACGACGCCTCCCGCATATGCCGGTCTTCAAACCGATAAAGTGACTAACAAAAAAATCTCTCTTTCCCAGTGAAACGATTCTAATATACCACAAAAAAAAACAGCATGATAAAAAATTCAGTGTTGTGCATGTGAGTCAGCAAAGCAAGTAAAACCAGTGTTAAGATTGTCAGAAAAGAAAATCACAAGAACAAGTTCAGGGACAAAAAAACTCTCCATTAAAATCAGTGCTAACTCGTTAAAATCGTAACAACCAAATCCCATAAGCTTTGTGTTTCCAATTAGCATAGTGAGATAAAAAAAAAACAACCCAACACACCGACATAAAACTAAAAAATCAACTCCGTCCAAATAAACAATTCAAACTCCATTCTTAAGGGAAAGAGAAAGAGTCAATAGTCACGCGACGTAACAAATCAAACAAAAAAACATAGGGGCGGGCTACAGTCCGCTTGGGCGAACTGTTGGATACCCTATTCTTATTCCTATATCTCATAAGTGGGCGTGACAAAAATTTAAAGGATTTTATCGAAAAAACTAAGCTTTTGTAAATAAAAACGCTCCCTAGCTCAAACTTTGGTTTTTCAATAAAATTGTTTTATTTAATTGTGGGCGTGTCAGTAGGCGGATTTTAAAAAAATTTAAGTATGAGCATAAAGGGCACCTAGAGAGTATATACTATAAATTTCAGCTCCCTAGCTCAAACTTTGGACTTTCAAAAATAAAAAAAAAATAATTGTGGGCGTGTCAGTAGGCGGATTTTGAAAATATTTACACATGAGCATAAAGGGCTCCTAGAGAGTATATATTAAAAATTTCAAATTTTGGTTTTTCAAAAAAAATATTTTATTTAATTGTGGGCGTGTCAGTGGGCGGATTTTGAAAATTTTATGTCCCAAGCAGTTTTATGGGCCAAAGATCATATATAAAAAATTTCAGCTTTCTAGCTCAAAATTCAATTTTTCCCAAAATGTGTTTTATTTAATTGTGGGCGTGTCAGTGGGCGGATTTTGAAAATTTTATGTCCCAATCAGTTTTATGGGCCATAGATCATATATAAAAAATTTCAGCTCTCTAGCTCAAAATTCGATTTTTTCCAAAATTTTGTTTTTTTGAGTTTGTGGGCGTGTCTGTGGGCGGATTTCAAAAATTCTTAAACTTGATTATTTCGGGACCCTAGAGAGTATATGGTTAAAATTTCAGCTCTCTAGGTTCAGTTTAAAGGCCTAATTTTTGCCGACGGACGGACGGACGGACGGACGGACATGGCTAGATCGACATTACTATCGATGCTGATCATAAATATAGTAACTTTTAGGGGTCTACGGGCAATATTAAGGTATGTTACAAACTATGCGTCAAAATTAATATACCCCTAGAATAGGGTATAAACATAGGGGCGGGCTACAGTCCGCTTGGGCGAACTGTTGGATACCCTATTCATATTCCTATCCCTAATAAGTGGGCGTGACAAAAATTTAAAGGATTTTATCGAAAAAACTAAGCTTTCGTAAATAAAAACGCTCCCTAGCTCAAACTTTGGTTTTTCAATAAAATTGTTTTATTTAGTTGTGGGCGTGTCAGTAGGCGGATTTTGAAAATATTTACACATGAGCATAAAGATCCCCTAGAGAGTATATATTATAAATTTCAGCTCCCTACCTCAAATTTTGGTTTTTCAATAAAATTGTTTTATTTAATTGTGGGCGTGTCAGTAGGCGGATTTTGAAAATTGTATGTCCCAAGCAGTTTTATGGGCCATAGATCATATATAAAAAATTTCAGCTTTCAAGCTCAAAGTTCAATTTTTTCCAAAATTTGTTTTATTTAATTGTGGGCGTGTCAGTGGGCGGATTTTGAAAATTTTATGTCCCAATCAGTTTTATGGGCCATAGATCATATATAAAAAATTTCAGCTCTCTAGCTCAAAATTCGATTTTTTCCAAAATTTTGTTTTTTTGAGTTTGTGGGCGTGTCTGTGAGCGGATTTCAAAAATTCTTAAACTTGATTATTTCGGGACCCTAGAGAGTATATGGTTAAAATTTCAGCTCTCTAGGTCCAGTTTAAAGGCCTAATTTTTGCCGACGGACGGACGGACATGGCTAGATCGACATTACTATCGATGCTGATCATAAATATAGTAACTTTTAGGGGTCTACGGGCAATATTAAGGTATGTTACAAACTATGCGTCAAAATTAATATACCCCTAGAATAGGGTATAAAAAAAAGATCAGCTAGTTTGCCCTTATTAACTTCCCAGTGGAAGTTGTTGTAATGGGCCATATTTTGTGAATCGCGAATTTTGACATATCTCCGCGTTTCAAGGTCACCAGAATCCAAATCCAACTTTTTTATAGAGATGTCTGTGTGTGTGTATGTATGTATGTGCGTGTGTGCGTATGTTCGTATGTGCGTTCGGAATTATCTTTCGCTACGATTATCTCGATAACCAAAGATTGATCCAACCGCGACAGGACTTCCATGGCCTTCCGGAAAACTGTATGCTTAAGCCCAACGCAGTGAACCTAGGTGTTCCAGGTTCACATCATATCAGTAACATACTCGTATTTTCTTACCGCTCCACATTTAACAAACATCTTAAAGTTGAAATTGTCAGAAAATGGATGCTTCTCAAAATTGCGGCTTCGAACCACCTAAAAAAGAATGTTGTACAAACAAAATTGTTTTCAGCAACAGCATTGCAACTTACTCATATTGACACCACGCACATCATGCAAAGGCATAGTATTAATACTGTAGTAGCCTCTTAATCGTCACGACACCAGTAGCAAATAGTTTTGCAAAATTAAGCCATGCGTTTTATCTCCAAAAAAATTGAGCGCGGATGGTTCAGTTGGTACTGTTACATTTAAAAGAGATATCCTACAAACTTCATAAAAATGCACCGTAAATGAATTTTCGTCTTTTTTTTCCTCTTCCGTAATAGCGGAGCTGTTACTACCTACCTCTCCCACTTTTCTGCCTTCTTAATGGTCCGCCTGTTGGTTTCGCTGGTTTGACCTTGATATACATCGGCAAGCCTCTCGGTTTTGGAGAATTATCAATTAATGTTCTTAAACGATTCCAAAAAAGAAGCTAAACACTTCGGGATTACACAAATGCAATAACACCAGCATTTGATTGACCATTGAAGTAGAAAATGACCACTCTTGTCTATATCAAAACCTCGTCTGGTCGGGCAACAGATAAGGGCTTACGAATAAAAGATTTAGTGTGGGGCTTAAAGCGGCTCCTTTCTTTTAAATTCTGTTTTGAATCGGAGTGAAAGGGACTACAAATTTAGGTCTCTTATTAAATTTGTTATTGCTACGTGCTTTTGTGAATAATGAGGATTTAATTTAGTTTAGTGATTAGTTGCAGTTTAAAGTGACATACAAAACCACTTTTTGTACTGAGTTCCTGTCTTCACGAATTTTGAACGCCATTACGTAACATTCGAGATATACATAAAACACGCTGGTCCAGATGGTAGTTCCACTATAGTTCTGAAGAGGTGTTCTTCCTCGCTGGCAGAACCATTGCACAAGCTTTTCTATCTATCCTTTTCTTCAGGGCTCTTCCCGAGAAGATGGAAAACAGCATTTGTCCAGCCTGTCCCTAAAAAAGGAGAATCATTCATTCATCTCCCTCCTCCTACCGACCAATTGCAATTACTTCCCTTCTTTCAAAGGTCATGGAAACGCCTGCTCATGAAATATCTTGAATCGCGAAAACTTCTTAATAACCAGCAGAACGGTTTTCACAGCAACAGGTCCATTGGTGATTTGATGACTTATATAACCGAAAACTAATGGAACCAATCTCTTCACCGACGCGTCACGTTGCGCTTGATATTTCAAATGCATTTGACATTTGTTGAAAATGCTTGCATTTGGACTCGATGATACCTTTCTTCAATAGATTAGAAATTACATTTCGGACCATTCAATTCAAGTTTATTTTGGACGGTTTCAAGTCTGCACCTCGCCAAATTAATGCTGGTGTTTCCCAAGGCTCTGTTTTTTCTCCGACGCAATGCAATGCTGTCTTCTGTCATTAAAGCAAAACCATAACACCATGCCCTTATCCATGAATGGCACTTGCATCATTGAAACCGAACGGCTTTGCATTCTCGGTATGTGTGTTAATGATAACTTTCGTTGGAGTGACCACATATTCGATGTCGCCAAGAACTCTGCGAAATGCCTAGACTTCATTAAGCGCTGCAAGTAATAGTTCACTCCCTCTGATCTGGCTACTATTTATAAGGCGTTTATCCGCTCAAAACTTGAGTACAATGCGCATATCTGGTCTGGTGCACCAATTACACATTTGGAGCTACTTGACAGGATCCAAAAACGAGCGATAAAACTTATTGGTGACTGTAACATCGCGAGATCGCTTAATTCTCTTAGTCATCGTCACAATGTCTCTTGTCACTTGTTGTTTCCACCATAAGTGCTCAGACGAAATAGCCAGTTGCATTCCACCCCTAGCGAATTTCAACCGCAGTACCCGCTGGGCAAAGAATGCGCATCAGTATACCCTTGAACCTGGATTCGGGCGTACAGTGAAATACAAGGAATCTTTCCTTAGCCGTACAACACGAATGTGGAATGCTCTTCCCCGCTCCAATTTTCCTACACATTCTAATCTACAAACATTCAAACCCAATGTGCATCGGCATTTCTCCCTATCTTCTAACCCTAATTTCCTTGACGCCAGCGCTGTGTAGCTATTACATTATAAGGGTATTCAAAAATCCCTTCAGTGCGAGTACACTATAAAAAAAAATGTCAGCCTATCCACCTTTTTATTTTTCGTGTACTGATTTGCCATAATCGTCTGTACTGCCTCATACGCGTGCACGAATTCCAATTTCCGACGAGGGGATTCCTGCATAGATTTAAGCATCGAGGGTGAACAGAGCTTATCCGATAAAAAAAAGTAAAACTTATAACTAGGTGCTAAAATATGCATGAATGTTTTTCGTCTGAAAGTAGCAGAATACCGACAAAAACAAAATCGAAAAAAAAATCAGCAAAACGAAATCATTAGGGTGGAGCGAAATTTTTTTTTTGAAAATCTTTTAAGCCTATATGCGGAAAAGTTGAATTTGGGAACCCAAAAGATGTGTGAAAAATTTGAATAATTTATGATGTCATCTTAAGGTTCCTATATGACGTCAAGTTTAAATTTTTTGTCTAATTCAACTACCTGAACCGCGCTTTCCGCGCTTGGTGCCCTTATGGATATAATTTCAAAAAATAGCTTTCTTAGCGGACATCTACGTCATTATAAGAAAGCACTGTCAAAATTTGAGTTCTTTGGGTCCAGCGGTTTGGTCTGTGCGTCATGTGTCAGTCAGTCATGGAACTTTTTTGTATACAAATTTGAGAAAAATAAATAAATAAAAAATGTGGTTATCTTTGTATTATACTTAACTTTTGTAACAAAAATATTGAAACTACACTAAAATAACATTAAACTAAATATAATGGATGAAATTATCATTATATTTTGAGTCTAACGCATGTGCTGAATTTAAAAAAACCTGCTACTGTATTTACAAATTTATACTATTTACAGACAATAGGCCTTGCCTTAATTGTTTTCTATTTCCATTCTTTTTTTGTGAGTGCCTGTTACTTTGTCATTTGATTGTGAAAATGCCAAAAACGCGTAGTGAAACCGAGTGTGGAGTTTTTGGAGCACCTTCCGAGCTTCAGAGCAAGGTTCTTCCAACTTATCGTGATGTAATGAAAGCTTTTATGTTTATTAGAATTTCATTGAAAGACAAAAGAAAAGGATATGATCCAAGTGTTTCCGAAGTTTGCTCAAAATTATTAGTAGATTTAAAAAGTGCGTGGTTAAAATCATCACTCGCTGTTGTGTCAGATCAGCAGATATTGCATAAAATTAAATTGTATAACGAAAAATACAAAGCTATAAAAAAAACATAGGGACGGGCTACAGTCCGCTTGGGCGAACTGTTGGATACCCTATTCTTATTCCTATCCCTCATAAGTGGGCGTGACAAAAGTCTAAGTATGGTTAAATTGTTAAGAACGCTCTACATATTTTGTTATATAACATTTAAAGGATTTTATCAAAAAAAACGCTCCCTAGCTCAAACTTGGGTGTTTCAATAAAATTGTTTTATTTAATTGTGGGCGTGTCAGTAGGCGGATTTTAAAAAAAATTAACACATGAGCATAAAGGGCCCCTAGAGAGTATATATTATAAATTTCAGCTCCCTAGCTCAAACTTTGGATTTTCAAAAAAAAAAAATTATTTATTTGTGGGCGTGTCAGTGGGCGGATTTTGAAAATATTTATACATGAGCTTAAAGGGCCCCTAGAGAGTATATATTATAAATTTCAGCTCCCTAGCTCAAACTTTGGATTTTCAAAAAAATTGTTTTATTTATTTGTGGGCGTGTCAGTGGGCGGATTTTGAAAATATTTATACATGAGCTTAAAGGGCCCCTAGAGAGTATATATTAAAAATTTCAGCTCCCTAGCTCAAATTTTGGTTTTTCAATAAAATTGTTTTATTTTATTGTGGGCGTGGCAGTGGGCGGATTTTGAAAATTTTATATCCCGAGCAGTTTTAGGAGTCATAGATCATATATAAAAAATTTCAGCTTCCTAGCTCAAAATTCGATTTTTTCCAAAATTTTGTTTTTTTGAGTTTGTGGGCGTGTCTGTGGGCGGATTTCAAAAATTCGTAAACTTGATTATTTCGGGACCCTAGAGAGTATATGGTTAAAATTTCAGCTCTCTAGGTCCAGTTTAAAGGCCTAATTTTTGCCGACGGACGGACGGACGGACGGACGGACGGACGGACATGGCTAGATCGACATTACTATCGATGCTGATCATAAATATAGTAACTTTTAGGGGTCTACGGGCAATATTAAGGTATGTTACAAACTATGCGTCAAAATTAATATACCCCTAGAATAGGGTATAAAAAAGCAAGGAAAATCAAAAATTTTTTTTTGGTGTTGAAATTGATCAAATATTTAAATTATATGTAAAAATTAAAGAAAAATCAATAGCTAATTGCTGTAAGAGCGAATCCATTGATTAAGTTCAGTTATATTTAAGTTAAAAAAAAAAAAAAAAAAAATATATATAAAAAGAAAAAAAAAGAAAAATCAATAGCCGAGCTAATTGCTGTAAGAGCGAATCCAATATTGAAAAATATATGTGAAAGTAAAAAAATCCTACTTGGTGTATGAGAGTGACAAAGTGAAACCGAATTGAAATTGTGCAAATAGGGCTAACATTGGCCTTCAGGAATTCAGATAAGTACCCTTATTATATTTTATTGTTGAAACAAAATCGAATATAAATGGAATCCATTGCGAAAGCGGTAACGGAACTCACCGGGGCGGTGAATGCCATCCTAGCACAGCTAAAGGCAGTCGAAGGACGCCTCAAGGTGCTCGAGGACAAGCCGTTGCAGGACTCAACGTCCACCAACGAGCCCGGCGCGACGATCGAAGCGCGAAGCGGAGCTAATCGGGATAAGCCGTTTGCCCGACTGCGTCAAGGAACTTCAAGTCTTTGACGGCAACCCCACGCAATACGTATCATGGATACACATAGTAGAGGGAATTCTCAAAGACTTCGAGATTGTGAGGTCAAAGCCGATATATCGAGCTATCTTGCAACATATTCGCCAGAAGGTCAGGGGTAGTGCTGATACTGCCCTGATTTCATACAACATCTTTGACAACGACTGGGCTTCAATTAAAGAGTGCCTCTCCTTGCATTACGCGGATAAGAGGGACATGCGTACCCTAGAGCATCAGCTAAATCAGCTCACGCAAAAGAGTTCGAAAATCGACGAATTCTATGCCGCGGTTAACCATCAACTTTCGCTGATGATTAACAAAATTAAAACGGAAACGTTTTCCCAGGAAACAGTGACAGCCCTAGTCGAAACCTACCGCAATCGAGCTCTAGATGTATTCATTTGCGGCCTACACGGCGACATCTCAAAAATGCTCGTCATGCAAAAACCACGGACCCTTCCGGAAGCGTATTCGGCGTGTCTAGAGGTCCAAAACCTCAACTACCGAAGCCATACGATACATTGCCCGGACACACCAAACACGATAACCGCCCCGTTGAACCAGACTTTCAGACAGGACACGAAACCCCTCGTACCACGAAGGAAGTTCGATAGGTTCCAACAACAACCACACTACTCACACTCTCGCTACAGTGCGATTCCTCCAAGGCCGACTGGGCCTAAACCGGCCGAAAAAATGGAGCTTGGGTCGGTACAAACCCGGCAAGTAAACTACATGAATCACCCCAATAACTCCAATGTGGGTAATCCATTTAAGAGGGGCTCAAGATCTGACGGGTACAGATCAAACAGGCCTCATAAGCAACAAAAAGTATACAATACAGAAATGCTGTATGAAGAAGAGGACGAAGCATCCGGAGAGGATGTCGCAGATACGGTAAATTTTATGAGGGACGCCATTCCAGCGTACCATACATAGACTATGTTACGCGGGAGGGGACGAATTTAAAGTTTTTGATCGATACGGGCGCAAATAAGAACTTTATCAGCCCACGGGTAGCATATGGAGCGTCCCCCCTCGCAAAACCCTTCTCAGTACACTCGGCAGCCGGCAATATCAAGGTCACTAACAAAGTCACTGGAAAATTCTTCCAGAAAATCGGAAATGACTCACTCCTCACCTTTTATGTTCTCCCTGGACTAACATCGTTTGACGGCATTATCGGTGACGACACGCTAAAAAAGCTAGAAGCCGTCATCGATCGCAAGGAAAACACACTTTCTCTCAAACCTAATATTCAGATCCCGCTACGAAATAGGGTATCTAAAGAGGTCAACCCTCTGCTCGACGAGAAACTCCCTAACGATATTCGGCGAAAGCTTTCCGATTTGATTAGCAAAAACCAAGCTGTTTTTGGGCCAATAAACTCGAATGAGGTGATACAGACCGCAGTGAAAGCGGAAATCAAAACATCTACTAGCGAACCGATCTACACAAAAAGCTATCCTTACCCCGCTTGCATGAGGCAAGAGGTGGAAATGGAAATAAGAGAATTACTGTCGGAAGGTATTATTCGAGCATCCAAAAGCCCGTATAACTCTCCCATCTGGGTCGTCCCCAAGAAACCCAAACCTTCCGGGGAGAAGCAGTACAGAATGGTTATAGACTATAAGCGTCTTAATGCTGTAACTATTTCTGATGCATATCCGATCCCCGACATCAACAGTACGCTCGCGAGTCTCGGTAAAGCAAAGTTCTTCACCACATTAGACCTCACTTCTGGGTTCCACCAGATCCCAATGAAAGAGTCTGACATCCCAAAAACAGCATTCTCGACAATGAACGAGAAATACGAGTTCCTTAGGTTGCCATTCGGCCTAAAGAACGCTCCCGCGATATTCCAGAGAATGATTGACGATGTCCTGAAGGAATACATAGGAAAAATATGCTATGTATACATAGATGATATTATAGTTTTCGGCAACGATTCGGAAACTCATCTTAGGAACATCGACACGGTTTTCGGTAGACTTCGCGAAGTAAATCTGAAAGTGAACCTAGAAAAGACACACTTCATGAAAACCGAAGTCGAGTTCTTGGGATATCTTATTTCTGGCGACGGTGTGCGAGCTGACCCAAAGAAAGTCGCCGCCATTCAGCATATTTCCCCTCCAAACACCCTTAAAGACCTGAAAAGTTTCCTTGGGCTGACCTCATACTATCGTAAGTTCATACGAGACTACGCTACCAATTTAACCAGAGGTGAATATGCTCAAGTCAAAGCCAACCAGTCCAAGAGAGTTCCAATTAATCTTGACGAAGAAGCCCTTCGGGCTTTCAACGACCTTAAAACTCTCCTTACATCTTCGGAAATATTGGCGTTCCCTGACTTTGAGAAGCCCTTTAACCTTACAGCGGATGCTTCCAACTTCGCAATTGGAGCAGTCCTGTCGCAAGGGGAGTGGGGTAAAGACCGCCCAATTGCGTATATCTCCAAGTCCTTGAACAAAACAGAGGAGAATTACGCCACAAACGAGAAGGAACTATTAGCCATCGTATGGGCTTTAGACAACCTTCGCTCACTTCTCTACGGAGCAAAAAAGATCCGCATATATACGGATCATCAACCCTTGACGTTCGCGTTGGGGAATCGCAACTACAACACCAAATTAAAGCGTTGGAAGGCGCGTATAGAGGAGTATAACTCAGAACTGATCTACAAACCAGGCAAATGCAACGTTTTGGCAGACGCTTTGTCTCGACTGAAAACTGAGGTTAACCACTTGTCCAACTCAGAACACACTGAGACGGAACAAGTTTCACAAATGACCGAAGATAGCTCTACAGATACCGCAAGCGAAGGTCGCGGGGTCGATCTAAACGAATCAACCGACTCGGCTCCAGAGGCCAGCGGAGTCAACCCGAATGAGTCTACCGAGTCAGCAAGTGAAGAACGATCTTCAGTAGAAACAGCGCACAGTGCCGACCAAGACAGTTCCGATTTGATCCCCCATGTCGAAGCTCCCCTGAATGTTTTCCGGAATCAAATTGTGATTAAAATAGGAAAAGGGCTTGAGGTTCACGAGGAACCTCATCCGGGGTACTCCCGCCATTATGTAGCTATAGCAGACCCAACTGCAATAAACCTAACCGATGTACTGAAGAACAAATTGAATCCCAATGTAGTAAACGGAATCAAAATTCCAGAACCCTATCTACATTTACTGCAGGAGGCATACCTTGAGCATTTCTCAAAATATAAACTGCGAATCACACAGCGAGTTGTTGAAGATGTCCGAAATGAAGATCGGATCTGCGAGTTGATCATGAGTGAACACAGAAGAGCTCACAGGAATGCTCGCGAGAATAAGGAACAATTGTTGGAGAACTACTACTTCCCACGAATGAATTCCTTGGTGAAGAAATTCACAAAAACGTGCGACGTCTGTAACTCCAACAAATATGACAGACACCCTATTAACCCAGAATTCCAACCCACCCCTACTCCTTCATACCCTTGCGAGATCCTTCATTTGGACATTTTGGAACTGCAAAATGAAAAATTTATCAGCTGCATCGATAAATTCTCCAAATTCGGCAAACTATTTCACATTAAGAACAGATCGGTCCTTCACTTAAGGAACAAGATAATCAAGATTTTGCATTATTTTACGGTTCCAAAAATTTTAGTCACAGATAACGAGCGAAGTTTCTTAAGCCCCATAATCCTCAACTTTATCAAGATGTTAAACATCAAAATGTACCACACACCCGTACATCGGTCCGAGGTGAACGGCCAAGTTGAGAGGCTTCACTCAACAATTTTAGAAATCTATCGGTGTTTAAAGGCCGAACACAAGGAGCTGCGGGTAAAAGAACTCGTAAATATCGCGGTTGATAGATACAACAACTCAATTCACTCGGTAACTAAAAAGAAGCCGAGTGACATATTTTTTGATAGATCCCAAAGGATCAACTATCAGGGCTTAATGGACTTTCGCAGTAAAGTTAATGAGGAGCTCAAGGGCGAAATTGAAAGAAAGCAAAGAGAAAGAAACATATACAGAAATATAAAAAGAACAAGGCCAAGAAATTATAAGAAAGGTGATGTCATTTACACGGCATCGAAAGGCATCCAGGGGAAAAATAAACCCTTATTCCGAAAGGAAACGGTGCTTAAGAACAATAAAGTGACAGTTGTCACGTCCAATGGTCGAAAGATCCACAAAACCCATATCAAAAACCTCTAAAAGAGAAAAAAACGATATTGTAACAAATGTATGAACGCATTAATTTACAGGTTACACAATTAACATGCACTAAAACCACAATACCAAGTAGGAATGTAAAAATTCGAACATGTTACCACGTACATATATGCATGTCAAAATGTGTCACATGCATTTAAATAACTTATTTATATATATATAATTTAATAAAAAAAGGGCACAAAATTACAAAAATTATATCGTTTAAGAATATTCTCTATCTGTTTCTGTACCCATATTAGGGGACAACTAATAGTAAAATTGCTTGCACCTTAACAATAAATTATAATTTCATTTCGTTCCTTCGTAACAAAGCTAGTAAGACACACACTATATACCTGTTACACTAACCGCCCAAACTGTAGAATAAGAACATAATTTAGTAGCTTAGTAACGAATTAATAAAACAAATTTGCTTAACTGATGAACTAAGTACTTCATTTTTGACATTCTCTAACGCTGTATGTTGTATTGTATCAAAGCACACAGAAACCGCTGCACTCACTTTTCAGACTACCCTTCTTGGCTATGGCGTGGGGCATCCAAATCTACGAGTACAAGTCACCCTTGGTGACAATTAAGGAGGGTAACGGATGAATCATCGACGGGTCATTTAAACTAGTACACGTCATCGACCTTGACAGATTCGACCGTCTTCTGAAAGAAATGACAAAGTCCGTTGTCAACAACATCAAAGAACCAGACAGAACATTGATTCTAGACTTCCATCTGCGACAAATCAATGATGGCATGGGGCTACTGAGGGGAAAACCACTCAGGAAAACAAGATCCATTGACTGGATAGGAACTGCCTGGAAGTGGTTAGCGGGAAATCCAGATGCTGCCGACTGGAACAAGGTGCTCCAAAACGAACATTATATAGCGGAAAAAAGCAATCACCAGTACCAGATAAACGACAAACTTTTTGGAATTACCCAGGACATCACGCAAAAAATTCACATGGTGATAGAAAGGTTTAATAGTGGCATTAAAGACACGATTTCAGGCAGATTAGAACAAGATATCCTTAACGAAATATTGGTCATTAAGGAGGAAATCAACGAGATTGTCCGAGCCTGTCAGATGGCAAAAAATGGGTTAATAAATACAAATCTCCTAAACATCGAGGAGATAAATAAAATCGTAAACGAAGTTGAGACCTTACCATACGCCAAAGAGATCGAAGCAATTGAATATGGCACCCATCAATATATACCAACAATTCGGTGCTCTTATATGTCTTATCGATACCCAAGGTGAGACATGAGGAGTACAATCTCTTAATAACAAGAGCATCGATCATGGAAACTAAGCAGGTCGAACTCAGGTACGACAGAGTGTTAGTCAACCAAAAAAGCGCGTATGGTCTAAAAGGAAAATGCCTCTCCATAAGTAATGCAACAGTGTGCTCCGAGGCAGCTTTGGAAAAAATGGCCGACGATACCTGCATTATCAGGCTCATAAAAGGTGGACCAACTTCCTGCCCTTTCCGTACGAACACCGAAGAGGTGATAGAATTCATCAAAGAAGACACAATCTTCTTGACGAACTTTAAGGGCAAACTGACATCCGATAGCACCTCGAGATCTCTTATGGGAACTTACGTGATTCACATCAACAATGAAACAATCCACATTAAAAATAGGACATTTTCAAGTCGGAGTTCTACAACCCTACAAGCACTTCCCACGGTGCTAGCGAATATCACAGGTGAAGATCGGAAAATCGACATCGGATTTGTACACGGCATGAGCATACAAAACATAAGGAGGCTTAGTGACCTCAACTGGAGGCTGAAGACTTCTACAGTAGTGACTGCTTCAACGTTGCTATTTCTGATCATCGTAACCTGGACTATTTGGTGGAAAATCTACGGAAAAATTAAAATACCGGCTCCTTCTGGAACGGAATCATGGAGCACCGGCCCCCAACTTGGAATCCCCCAACCACGCTTACGTGAAGTAAAGGTGCCTGGGTCTGACGTCACATGTGATCCTGGGGAATCTCTCCAAAGATTGACCACTGGATCTACACAGTGATGATAAGACCCATTATAACATACGCCATATGGTGGACAAAATCCACACAAAAGGTCGCAATAGAGAAGCTCAAAAAGGTACAACCGCTTGCGTGCCTTGGTATCTCCGGAGCCATGCGAACCTGTCCAACGGCTGCCATAGAGGCAATAACAGGAATTACACCTCTCCACATATACATTCAAAAAGTGGCGATCCGCAGTGCAATAAGTCAAATACAGTTAAACGAGATAAGACTTAACGATCATCCGGAACTTAAGACCCTTCTTGATGAACTGCCAGAAGTCAACATGAACTGCGCGGTCACAGACCGCATTCATAAAACACTATGCTTCAATAAGCGGTCCTCCACGGAGATCCCCAAGAGAGAAGCATGGGTTAGTAATAACCCACCTAACAGCCACAACGGCATAAAGTGGTATACTGATGGTTCTAAAATGAAAGCGGGGGTAGGAGCGGGAATATACGGACCAAACAAACGCTTAACGATACCCATGGGAAGAAGTCCCAGCGTATTTCAAGCAGAGCTCCACGCCATTCAAGAATGCGCTAGCCACATAAATTTATCTGGTATAAAAGGTGCAACCATCCATGTATTCACGGATAGTCAAGCAGCTATATACGCCCTTAGATCGCATACGATTGACTCCAAATCAGTCATGTACTGCTTCAACACCCTACAGGCACTCGGAACAAGTAACAAGACCAAGCTATGGTGGGTTCCGGGTCATGTCGGGGTGGAAGGTAACGAAAAGGCCGACGAACTGGACAGAAAAGGTTCGGAAACACCCTTCATAGGTCCCGAACCCTTCTGCTGTACTCCTAGATCAGCAGCAACGGCAGCAATAAAAAGCTTGGAACACAGAAAATGTACGAGTATCCATCTTTGGGAAAGCATCCCAGGTTTAAGACAGACCAAACCAGCCATTCGGCCTTTCAATAAAAATGCCAGCAAATGCCTAAACCTAAGCAGGCATGATATCAAAAACTTAGTAGTTTACCTTACTGGCCGCCATGGTTTAAGATATCATCTACACAAAATGAAAATAGTAGACTCTCCTAAGTGCCGACTCTGTCTTGAAGAGGACGAGTCAGCTGAACACATTTTATGTGAATGTTCGGCCCTAAATGGAATTAGAAAGAAGATCTTTTTCATGGAATAAATGTGCCCCGAATACATAAAGAATTCTTCTACTAGAAGAATTGCCCGCTTTACACGGAAAGTGGAAACTCTACTAGTCTAAATTTTTCTGGCCCACACGGCACAAAAGATCTTTTTAGGTCGAAGTGCCCCCTATTTAATCGCCTTGGCGAGTGTAATGAACCCAACAAACCAATTCCATACTCCTTCATTGTACTGCATAACAATGCACACAAAACAACAACTCAAATATCACTTCCATCACTTCCTACTTTGTGCTTATATTATGTAAGGTAGTCCAAGTCAAGTGGCTCGTAAACACCACTGACCCAATGACATCGCATTCAAATTTCATCGCCACATTACAGTGTCTGGTATTGCATACAGAAAGTATGGATAGAACATCTGGCGATTACCCGACATTGTAACTGGATCGATGCATTACGCGATCGGTGATTTGGGTGACGAGCAATTAAGAAGTGTGTCATGAGTACAATGTGGATGAGTATGTTGACGATGATTTAGTTTTATGGCACGCGACCGATTTTTGTATCAATGTGTTTCGGTAATGCTGGGGGGAAAATTTGTATATAAGACGTAGTATTTGTAAGAATAAATCAGATTCTATTTTGACTGTCAACAATTGTGTTTCAATTCTTTTGGCAGATCCCTATGGCATTCATGCCCTGCCTGAAACACAAAACTATTTGGCAATACCTATGGCATTTGTGCCTGCCAGTGCTTCGTTGATCCTTGCATAAGCTGGGAAGTCGTCTTGTAATGGGGTCGATTTGGTGAATCGCGGATTTTGACATATCTCCCCGTTTCAAGGTCACCAGGTTTTATTCGAAGCGTAGTTACGTAACTCAGAACTTATTAAGTTTCCAGCGAAATCGGTCCAGCCGTTTTTTGTTAGTGAATAAATAACTAAAAAAACTAGCTGAATTTTGAAATTGATGATTTGTACTATTTATTAACTTCCCAGTGTAAGTTGTTGTAATGTTGCCGATTTTGTTAATCGCGGATTTTGACATATCTCCACGTTTATAGATCACCAGAATCAAAATTCAACGTTTTTATAAAGATATCTGTCCGTGTGTATATACGTACACGTCCCTTCAACTGAATAAGCACAAACATTTTCTAAGCTACGTTGTCCATTTTTTCAAAATCTTGTGCCGTAATATATCATTTGATGATGCAAACTGTTTGCGTATGATGTTGACAAAATAAATCGGAAAGAATATTTCAAAAAGTACCGCTATTTTTTTCCTGGTTCCCTTGCAAAGCATTCAATATGGAAAAATGCAGTTTTATTTTGCGTCAACTGAATAGACACAAATATTGAAATTGGAAATAACAGTTATTGGGATTAAATGAAACAAGTTTTTCTTAAAATAGTTTGTTATTGGTTAATTTTAGTAGTCGGTACTGCCGCCTTTTTTCGTAATACGAGTAGTTTCGTAAATTCGATCCGGCATGGAATCGTACAGCCTCTTTATGTAGTTTAGCGAAATTTCCCTCCAGGCCAATTTAATGGCTGCAATAAGGGATTCTCTGTCCTCAAACTGACGGCCAGACTCATAAACTTTTCATACTAACCATCCCCAAACGTTTTCTATGAGGTTTAGGTCCGGTGAGTACGGCGGCCATTGAAGCAATTCCACATTCTGCTCCTCTATCCAATTTTTTACTATGCGCGCCGTGTGGATGGGGGCGTTGCCCTACTGAAAAGTTCAGTTTATGGGTCCAAAAATGCCTGAACATTTAGGGAAATTTCTTTTCAAATTTCCTTTATAACTTAATGCAGTAATTATTGAGGTTTTTAACTCAAGTTCAACAGTGCCATAGTAGCTAACTGATCCCCATACCATAACACCACTGTTTATGTGAAAACCCATCTTTGTGAAACACATTGTAATAGAATATTCATGAACATTGTATCCCAAATTTTACGTGAGATGTCGCTTCATGCCCTCTCATTCCTACGACCTTGTTTTAACCTCCTATTTTACTTTTAACGTGGTGGAACAACTTTCTTCTTATATCAACCCTCCACGAGGTAAGACCGATAGTTATAACTAATAAATCACTGAATCTTAAACTCTATCTTTTTCTTTTCTCATCGGAAATATACCGCATATTTGTAACTAGCGCTAACATCGGCTCAAACGCAGATGAACATTTGGTCCAACCGAGCCGGATATTTCCGATAACTTCTTGAATTATCCACAAGATCCCTATATCTTGCATCAAATCAGCACCACAGTACAAGTTCCCAATATCTTGAGTCAAAGTACTGGAATCCAACAGCCCTACTCAAAAACCCTCCATCTTCATCCATCGCATTAAGAGATTTTCCTAAAATCTATCTACAAATCAGCGGAGAATTTAATCATTTCCTTATGATTAACATCGCCCACTCACCGATCATCAAATCATTGATTGAATATATTAAAACACCCATACGTACATCACTACATACAAACACTTCACTCCCAGTCCACCAGAGAGAGAAATTAATCCGGTCATCAATCAAAATCTCTACATCACACCTAAAAATTGCAGGACGCATACATCCTCAAGCACAAATCATGCTTCATTGCTAACAGTGTCAAGCTGAGAAAAAAAGAGATCCCGCTTACCAGTTGAACTCAACAACGTCGTAATCGCTTACCAGGTATACATAAGTGTCAAACAGGTACGTGACCTTTTTTGTCGCGTTTCCACTCGCCGATCCTTACTTCTATGAGAGCTCTAACATCGATCTAGTTATCGGAGCTGATTTGTATCCTTCAATCTTATTGGATGGTGTGAAGTCAAACGTTTTTGGGTCATTAGTGGCTCAAAACACCGTCTTTGGTTGGATCATATCAGGACCTTTAGCGCAAGGAAGTGTTAAATCGTTTTCTACAATTCTTTCGCATTACTCGGAGGTATCCATTGATCACTAATTGACAAAATTTTGGGAAATGGAAGAGGTGTCCGATCCTTTGCCTATCTCCTCCGAAGATGAGTTTTGTGAACATTTTTACTGTACAACTACCACTCGAGATCCAAATGGGCGTTATATTGTACGGCTTCCGTTCAAAGATCCTAGACCCGCTCTTGGTATTTCAAGACACATTGCTCTTAAACAACTTCTCCGCAATGAAAGATCTTTGATGAAAGATCCAGACCTACACGTCAAATATGGCAAAGTGCTCGAGGAATATTCTAGTCTTGGACATATGAAAGCTGTGTTGCCCAAAGAAATAAGTCAGAATCAAGTAATGAGCTCATACTATTTGCCTCACCATGCAGTTATTAAGCCTGAAAGCAAAACCACCAAACTTCGGGTCGTTTTCAATGCTTCAAGCCCATCAAACAATGGTGTTAGCTTGAATGATGTGCTGCATATTGGTCCGGTATTACAGACGGATCTCATGACGCTTATTTTAAGATGGCGTTTTTATCGTTATGTTTTCAGTGCGGACATCGAAAAAATGTATCGCCAAATCTGGATTCATCCTGAAGATACTTCATACCAACGAATTGTATTCCAAAAGTCACAGTTGGAGGAGATTAAGGACTATGAATTAAAGACAGTCACCTTTGGCGTAAATTGTGCTCCATATCTTGCGATACGGACTCTCAAACAACTCGCACATGATGTGCAAAGCATATATCCAATCGCATCGTCGATTTTAAAAAAAACATTTTTATGTTGACGACGTCCTTTCCGGATCGCATGATCTGGGTTCAGCCTTACGTGCACAACAAGAACTTTCATTGGCCCTTAGTTCAGGGGGTTTCTCTTTACGAAAGTGGACCGCAAATAGCATTCATTTACTTAAGGAACTTCCTCCAGCCTCTCTTTACGACAGCGAATTCCTCAAATTCGAAAACAAAAGTTTTACTAAAACTTTAGAAATCCAATGGAATGCGAAATTGGATTCATTTCAATTTTTTTCCCAAATCGAAAAGAGAGTCAGCGAATTCACCAAACGAGCTGTATTATCGGTTGTGGCGAGACTCTTTGATCCGCAGGTTGGTTGGCGCCGATTTTGATGACTGCAAAGATAATCTTGCAGCAAATCTGGCAAGATGGGACATCTTGGGACATGCCTCTCATGCCCCTAACGTGTCATCGCTGGACAACGTTCTTTGCTGCATTACCCGATATTCAGGAAATCCAGATTCCAAGGTGGGTCCAATCTACACCTCACAGTTCCATTCAAATCCACGGCTTCTGCGATGCTTCTGAAAGAGCATATGCTCCTGCCATATATTTGCGCATTCCACAGAGTTCAGATCGTTGGTCCACCAATTTATTATGTTCAAAAAGTAAGGTTTCCCCCGTAAAGCAAATCCCCTTGCCGAGATTGGAACTATGCGGTGCTGTCCTCTTAACGAAATTAGTAAACAGTGTCCTATCGCAGCTAAATATGTACGACTATGAGCTTTTTCTTTGGAGCGACAGTTCCATTGTCTTATCGTGGATAGACAAGCCTCCATGTAGTTGGAAAACCTTTGTAGCAAATCGAGTTTCCAGAATTCAAACATGTTTGCCCGGTTCCAAATGGTTTCATGTTCGTTCAGCGGATAATCCCGCCGATCTAGCAACTAGGGGCGTTTCGCCGGTGGATCTAAAAACGAATGACTTATGGTGGAGTGGTCCAAAGTGGCTCCGACAGCCTCAATCTTCTTGGCCTCAGTCTCTTAGTCAAAGACCCGGTGAAAACGAATTGGAAAGGAAACCCGTTAAGGCTAACTTAACTACATTTTCTGATAGTTTTGAAACTATTATTCAACGCTTTTCATCATGGTCTCGATGCCTTCATGTCATTAGTTATGTTTTCCGGTTCATTCATCGAACCCATTCTCGGCATAAAGAAAATTTTAGTTATACATCGACCGTACTCTCTCACGTTGAGATATCACACACGAAAACAGTCCTTATACGTCATACCCAACTCTCATATTTCCCAAAGGAATATCTTTGCCTTACCCGAGGTGAACCAATTCCAAAAAAAAGCGGTTTATTAAATCTTAATCCGATGCTAGATGCTCACAAAATCATCCGAGCAAATGGACGATTGGCATGCTCGACGCTGTCGTATAGTGAAAAATTTCCAATTCTACTGCCTTATCAATCTCATATTTCTACTCTTCTGGTCAATTTTCTTCATCGTCTGTCAATGAATGGAGGAAATCAACTCGTTATTCGATGACTCCGAAATGAGTTTTGGATCGCCCGAGTTAAAAACCTGGTTAAGAAATGCATTCGATTGTGTAAAACCTGTTGTATATACAAGAAGCAAACTCAATCTCAAATAATGGCTGCACTGCCGCCCGAGAGAACTATTATTTCCCTGCCCTTTAGTCACACAGGTCTTGATTTTTCTGGTCCTTTTACAATCAAAAACTTTTCTGGTCGGAGCTGTAGAGTATCCAAAGGATACGTTTGCGTTTTTGTGTGCTTTGCAACAAAGGCGATTCATTTAGAAGGTACAAGTGATCTTACTACAGACTCCTTTCTGGCTGCTCTGAACAGATTTATCTCTAGACGGGGATTGCCCAAAAGTCTTTACTCCGATAATGGGTCAAACTTTGTAGGAGCTAACAAAATGATATTGAAAAATTTCAAAGAATTTTTGAAAGAATTATCCGTGGATGTAGCTGACAAGTATAAGGACCATGGATTGGATTGGAAGTTTATTCCACCTGGCGCTCCACATATGGGAGGTCTCTGGGAAGCTGGCGTCAAGAGTTTTAAGTCTCATTTCAGAAAGGTTGCTGGCGATCACAAGTTTACGTTTGAGGAATTTTCAACCCTGCTAGCAAAAATTGAAGCTTGTCTAAACTCCAGGCCTATCTCTCTCATATCGGAGAGCCCCAACGATCTACCTCCTCTAACTCCAGGGCACTTTCTACGTGGAGGTCCGCTTCTCAGTTTCCCAGAGCCTGATCTTAGTGAGAAGTCTCTGAGCTACATTAAACGTTGGGAAAAGGTGAAGGTATTGCACCACATTTTTTGTAGCTCAGAGACTTCTACGACTACGTTCGGAATTATCTTTCGCCACGATTATCTCGAGAACCAAAGATGATATTGGCATGGGACCGGGTTTATTCGAAGCGCAATTACGTAACTCAGAACTGATTAAGTTTTCAGCGAAATCGGTCCAGCAATTTTTTGTTAGTAAATAAATAACTAAACATAGGGGCGGGCTACAGTCCGCTTGGGCGAACTGTTGGATACCCTATTCATATTCCTATCCCTAATAAGTGGGCGTGACAAAAATTTAAAGGATTTTATCGAAAAAACTAAGCTTTCGTAAATAAAAACGCTCCCTAGCTCAAACTTTGGTTTTTCAATAAAATTGTTTTATTTAGTTGTGGGCGTGTCAGTTGGCGAATTTAAAAAAAATTTAAGCATGAGCATAAAGGGCACCTAGAGAGTATATACTATAAATTTCAGCTCCCTAGCTCAAACTTTGGACTTTCAAAAATAAAAATAAAAATAATTGTGGGCGTGTCAGTAGGCGGATTTTGAAAATATTTACACATGAGCATAAAGAGCCCCTAGAGAGTATATATTATAAATTTCAGCTCCCTACCTCAAATTTTGGTTTTTCAATAAAATTGTTTTATTTAATTGTGGGCGTGTCAGTAGGCGGATTTTGAAAATTTTATGTCCCAAGCAGTTTTATGGGCCATAGATCATATATAAAAAATTTCAGCTTTCAAGCTCAAAGTTCAATTTTTTCCAAAATTTGTTTTATTTAATTGTGGGCGTGTCAGTGGGCGGATTTTGAAAATTTTATGTCCCAATCAGTTTTATGGGCCATAGATCATATATACAAAATTTCAGCTCTCTAGCTCAAAATTCGATTTTTTCCAAAATTTTGTTTTTTTGAGTTTGTGGGCGTGTCTGTGAGCGGATTTCAAAAATTCTTAAACTTGATTATTTCGGGACCCTAGAGAGTATATGGTTAAAATTTCAGCTCTCTAGGTCCAGTTTAAAGGCCTAATTTTTGCCGACGGACGGACGGACATGGCTAGATCGACATTACTATCGATGCTGATCATAAATATAGTAACTTTTAGGGGTCTACGGGCAATATTAAGGTATGTTACAAACTATGCGTCAAAATTAATATACCCCTAGAATAGGGTATAAAAAAAAGATCAGCTAGTTTGCCCTTATTAACTTCCCAGTGGAAGTTGTTGTAATGGGCCATATTTTGTGAATCGCGAATTTTGACATATCTCCGCGTTTCAAGGTCACCAGAATCCAAATCCAACTTTTTTATAGAGATGTCTGTGTGTGTGTATGTATGTATGTGCGTGTGTGCGTATGTTCGTATGTGCGTTCGGAATTATCTTTCGCTACGATTATCTCGATAACCAAAGATTGATCCAACCGCGACAGGACTTCCATGGCCTTCCGGAAAACTGTATGCTTAAGCCCAACGCAGTGAACCTAGGTGTTCCAGGTTCACATCATATCAGTTACATACTCGTATTTTCTTACCGCTCCACATTTAACAAACATCTTAAAGTTGAAATTGTCAGAAAATGGATGCTTCTCAAAATTGCGGCTTCGAACCACCTAAAAAAGAATGTTGTACAAACAAAATTGTTTTCAGCAACAGCATTGCAACTTACTCATATTGACACCACGCACATCATGCAAAGGCATAGTATTAATACTGTAGTAGCCTCTTAATCGTCACGACACCAGTAGCAAATAGTTTTGCAAAATTAAGCCATGCGTTTTATCTCCAAAAAAATTGAGCGCGGATGGTTCAGTTGGTACTGTTACATTTAAAAGAGATATCCTACAAACTTCATAAAAATGCACCGTAAATGAATTTTCGTCTTTTTTTTCCTCTTCCGTAATAGCGGAGCTGTTACTACCTACCTCTCCCACTTTTCTGCCTTCTTAATGGTCCGCCTGTTGGTTTCGCTGGTTTGACCTTGATATACATCGGCAAGCCTCTCGGTTTTGGAGAATTATCAATTAATGTTCTTAAACGATTCCAAAAAAGAAGCTAAACACTTCGGGATTACACAAATGCAATAACACCAGCATTTGATTGACCATTGAAGTAGAAAATGACCACTCTTGTCTATATCAAAACCTCGTCTGGTCGGGCAACAGATAAGGGCTTACGAATAAAAGATTTAGTGTGGGGCTTAAAGCGGCTCCTTTCTTTTAAATTCTGTTTTGAATCGGAGTGAAAGGGACTACAAATTTAGGTCTCTTATTAAATTTGTTATTGCTACGTGCTTTTGTGAATAATGAGGATTTAATTTAGTTTAGTGATTAGTTGCAGTTTAAAGTGACATACAAAACCACTTTTTGTACTGAGTTCCTGTCTTCACGAATTTTGAACGCCATTACGTAACATTCGAGATATACATAAAACACGCTGGTCCAGATGGTAGTTCCACTATAGTTCTGAAGAGGTGTTCTTCCTCGCTGGCAGAACCATTGCACAAGCTTTTCTATCTATCCTTTTCTTCAGGGCTCTTCCCGAGAAGATGGAAAACAGCATTTGTCCAGCCTGTCCCTAAAAAAGGAGAATCATTCATTCATCTCCCTCCTCCTACCGACCAATTGCAATTACTTCCCTTCTTTCAAAGGTCATGGAAACGCCTGCTCATGAAATATCTTGAATCGCGAAAACTTCTTAATAACCAGCAGAACGGTTTTCACAGCAACAGGTCCATTGGTGATTTGATGACTTATATAACCGAAAACTAATGGAACCAATCTCTTCACCGACGCGTCACGTTGCGCTTGATATTTCAAATGCATTTGACATTTGTTGAAAATGCTTGCATTTGGACTCGATGATACCTTTCTTCAATAGATTAGAAATTACATTTCGGACCATTCAATTCAAGTTTATTTTGGACGGTTTCAAGTCTGCACCTCGCCAAATTAATGCTGGTGTTTCCCAAGGCTCTGTTTTTTCTCCGACGCAATGCAATGCTGTCTTCTGTCATTAAAGCAAAACCATAACACCATGCCCTTATCCATGAATGGCACTTGCATCATTGAAACCGAACGGCTTTGCATTCTCGGTATGTGTGTTAATGATAACTTTCGTTGGAGTGACCACATATTCGATGTCGCCAAGAACTCTGCGAAATGCCTAGACTTCATTAAGCGCTGCAAGTAATAGTTCACTCCCTCTGATCTGGCTACTATTTATAAGGCGTTTATCCGCTCAAAACTTGAGTACAATGCGCATATCTGGTCTGGTGCACCAATTACACATTTGGAGCTACTTGACAGGATCCAAAAACGAGCGATAAAACTTATTGGTGACTGTAACATCGCGAGATCGCTTAATTCTCTTAGTCATCGTCACAATGTCTCTTGTCACTTGTTGTTTCCACCATAAGTGCTCAGACGAAATAGCCAGTTGCATTCCACCCCTAGCGAATTTCAACCGCAGTACCCGCTGGGCAAAGAATGCGCATCAGTATACCCTTGAACCTGGATTCGGGCGTACAGTGAAATACAAGGAATCTTTCCTTAGCCGTACAACACGAATGTGGAATGCTCTTCCCCGCTCCAATTTTCCTACACATTCTAATCTACAAACATTCAAACCCAATGTGCATCGGCATTTCTCCCTATCTTCTAACCCTAATTTCCTTGACGCCAGCGCTGTGTAGCTATTACATTATAAGGGTATTCAAAAATCCCTTCAGTGCGAGTACACTATAAAAAAAAATGTCAGCCTATCCACCTTTTTATTTTTCGTGTACTGATTTGCCATAATCGTCTGTACTGCCTCATACGCGTGCACGAATTCCAATTTCCGACGAGGGGATTCCTGCATAGATTTAAGCATCGAGGGTGAACAGAGCTTATCCGATAAAAAAAAGTAAAACTTATAACTAGGTGCTAAAATATGCATGAATGTTTTTCGTCTGAAAGTAGCAGAATACCGACAAAAACAAAATCGAAAAAAAAATCAGCAAAACGAAATCATTAGGGTGGAGCGAAATTTTTTTTTTGAAAATCTTTTAAGCCTATATGCGGAAAAGTTGAATTTGGGAACCCAAAAGATGTGTGAAAAATTTGAATAATTTATGATGTCATCTTAAGGTTCCTATATGACGTCAAGTTTAAATTTTTTGTCTAATTCAACTACCTGAACCGCGCTTTCCGCGCTTGGTGCCCTTATGGATATAATTTCAAAAAATAGCTTTCTTAGCGGACATCTACGTCATTATAAGAAAGCACTGTCAAAATTTGAGTTCTTTGGGTCCAGCGGTTTGGTCTGTGCGTCATGTGTCAGTCAGTCATGGAACTTTTTTGTATACAAATTTGAGAAAAATAAATAAATAAAAAATGTGGTTATCTTTGTATTATACTTAACTTTTGTAACAAAAATATTGAAACTACACTAAAATAACATTAAACTAAATATAATGGATGAAATTATCATTATATTTTGAGTCTAACGCATGTGCTGAATTTAAAAAAACCTGCTACTGTATTTACAAATTTATACTATTTACAGACAATAGGCCTTGCCTTAATTGTTTTCTATTTCCATTCTTTTTTTGTGAGTGCCTGTTACTTTGTCATTTGATTGTGAAAATGCCAAAAACGCGTAGTGAAACCGAGTGTGGAGTTTTTGGAGCACCTTCCGAGCTTCAGAGCAAGGTTCTTCCAACTTATCGCGATGTAATGAAAGCTTTTATGTTTATTAGAATTTCATTGAAAGACAAAAGAAAAGGATATGATCCAAGTGTTTCCGAAGTTTGCTCAAAATTATTAGTAGATTTAAAAAGTGCGTGGTTAAAATCATCACTCGCTGTTGTGTCAGATCAGCAGATATTGCATAAAATTAAATTGTATAACGAAAAATACAAAGCTATAAAAAAAACATAGGGACGGGCTACAGTCCGCTTGGGCGAACTGTTGGATACCCTATTCTTATTCCTATCCCTCATAAGTGGGCGTGACAAAAGTCTAAGTATGGTTAAATTGTTAAGAACGCTCTACATATTTTGTTATATAACATTTAAAGGATTTTATCAAAAAAAACGCTCCCTAGCTCAAACTTGGGTGTTTCAATAAAATTGTTTTATTTAATTGTGGGCGTGTCAGTAGGCGGATTTAAAAAAAAATTAACACATGAGCATAAAGGGCCCCTAGAGAGTATATATTATAAATTTCAGCTCCCTAGCTCAAACTTTGGATTTTCAAAAAAAAAAAATTATTTATTTGTGGGCGTGTCAGTGGGCGGATTTTGAAAATATTTATACATGAGCTTAAAGGGCCCCTAGAGAGTATATATTATAAATTTCAGCTCCCTAGCTCAAACTTTGGATTTTCAAAAAAATTGTTTTATTTATTTGTGGGCGTGTCAGTGGGCGGATTTTGAAAATATTTATACATGAGCTTAAAGGGCCCCTAGAGAGTATATATTAAAAATTTCAGCTCCCTAGCTCAAATTTTGGTTTTTCAATAAAATTGTTTTATTTTTTTGTGGGCGTGGCAGTGGGCGCATTTTGAAAATTTTATATCCCGAGCAGTTTTAGGAGTCATAGATCATATATAAAAAATTTCAGCTTCCTAGCTCAAAATTCGATTTTTTCCAAAATTTTGTTTTTTTGAGTTTGTGGGCGTGTCTGTGGGCGGATTTCAAAAATTCGTAAACTTGATTATTTCGGGACCCTAGAGAGTATATGGTTAAAATTTCAGCTCTCTAGGTCCAGTTTAAAGGCCTAATTTTTGCCGACGGACGGACGGACGGACGGACGGACGGACATGGCTAGATCGACATTACTATCGATGCTGATCATAAATATAGTAACTTTTAGGGGTCTACGGGCAATATTAAGGTATGTTACAAACTATGCGTCAAAATTAATATACCCCTAGAATAGGGTATAAACATAAAATCAAAGCGAAGCGTATCACAAAAGTACCACATGCAGAACGCAGTTTCTTACTTGACCAAAGACAATTTAGGAAAATGGCGATTGGTAACGTTGACTCTGATTCAACGAAAAAGATTAAAAAAAGAAACGATCGCAAGATTCAGGAGGATCTAAAACAAAAAAAGCACGAAGATACGAAACAATCAGAAAGACACAAAAAAAGTCCAAGTTTCTGAAGAAAGTGAGGATGGCAGTGCTATTTCGAATGATGACGAGGACGACATCCAAATTTTGTCAAGCATAAGTCCGTTGACTCAAAAATCACAAGCTAGAATAAAGTTGACAAATCTAGCTTCAGCTTGTGAGAGAACAGGAGTGTCCGATAGGTCAGCATCAATCCTGGTAAGTTCTGTTTTACAAGACATTGGCATCGTTTCCAAGCTAGATTCGTCAAAAATAATTGGCAAAATAAGTTGAGAAAGAAAAAAATCTTCAATGTCAAAGTGACAACGTAACCGGGCTATACTTTGATGGAAGAAAAGATAAAACCATGGTTCTGGAAACAGGTGGCTTAAAATCATATCGAAAGATTTTAATCGAAGAACATGTTGTACTTGTTTCTGAGCCAGGAGGACAACATCTTGGACATGTCGCTCCAACTTGTGGAAATGTCAAAACAATATCATCCAGCTTAGTTGAGTTCATAAAAAATATCCTTTGCATTGACATGCAAAAAATTAAAACAGTTGGATGCGATGGAACTGTTGTGAACACTGGTTCTAAAAATGGTGTCGTTTGTCAGCTTGAAGCGGCCATAGGTGGGCCAGTCCATTGGTTTGTTTGTTTGCTTCATTTCAATGAACTTCCCCTTTGGCACTTAATGGCACATATTGATGGCAAGACCAATGGTCCCAAAGGCTTTTCTGGAGTCCTGGGAAAAGCTCTTGAAAGTTGTGATAATTTGCCAATACAGTCATTTGAAAAGATACGAGTGAAGCTGCCTGAAATAAGTATCGAAAATCTAAGCACGGATCAGAAATACCTGTATGAAATGTGTATGGCAGTTTCTCATGGCAAAGTATCTTTCGATTTAGCACAACGACAGCCAGGTAAAATGTCCCATTCAAGGTGGCTTACAATAGCTAACAGGATTCTACGCCTGTATGTAGCAACTGCGAAACCTTCAACGGAATTAGTGATTCTGTCCACGTACACAATGAAAGTATATGCGTTTGCTTGGTTTCAAATAAAAACTAAACCTTCTTGTTTGGATGGACCAAAGCATATTTTAAAAATTATAAAAGCTTGCAAATACCTGCCAAAAAAACTTAAGGCAGTAGTTGATCCGGTTATAGAGCGCAACTCGTTTTTTTGCCATCCAGAAAACATTTTACTTGCTATGTTAGCTGATAGCCGAAGCCATGTTCGGGAATTAGGTTTGAGAAGGATTTTAAAATTTAGATTGGAGATAAAAAAAATCCAATGGAATCCGCCGTTATAAATTTTGAAGCCAACGATTATATTGATCTGATAAAATAGGATACGGCGGACGTCACCGAACCACCTTTAACGAAAAATATATCAGATGAGGACTTACGAGCAATGGTTGAAAATGTACCTGATAATTTCGATTCAGCTATAGACAAAGAGCTTTCAAAATATCGCTGTCACACTCAAGCAGTCGAAAGATGTGTTAAGCTGGTGACAGAAGCTTCTGTTTGTAGCAAAGATTTGCAGCAAAGAAAGAATTCGTTAAGACCCTCAAAACATGAAATATTTCGTTAATTACATGGGTAAATTAAAATTTGTAGTTCAAATAGTTAGTTACTTCATAAATTGTTAATTCTAGAGTGAGAATTTAGTCCTTAAACTAATTCCCATAGAAGGAGCTTGCTTGAATATAATGCAATAAACCAATGTGTGAGATGAATTCGGCCTTCCTACCAATGATTAGATTTTAATAAATTCTCATTTTCAGGGAATCGATTTTGATGTCGAACACAAAACTAATTTGTTCACAACATAAATAAATTTTTTAAATAATTTACTTCATCAAATAAATTTAATCTTATTATTAGATCTTTTGTATTATAAATGTAGTTTCGGTATGTAAATGATAATTTATTTCCCGTACATAAAAATAAATAAAAATAAAAATTGTTATGGATATTTTGTTTTTGAATATAGGAACCACAGGACCTTTTTTGTTTTTGCTAAAAACCGGTTGAAGCTTTATGGAATAATCCAATTCAACTCTAAGAACTTAGGCGTTAAAAGAAAGAACAAAAAGAAAAAAAAGATTTAGGGATATCTTGTTTTTGAATATAGGAACCACAGGACCTTTTTGTTTTTGCTAAAAACCGGTTGTAGCTTTAAGGAATAATCAAATTCAACTTTTAGAACTATAGGCATTAAAAGAAAAAATAATAATAAAAAAATGTTTAAATTCACTCCGGCCTATAAATCATCACTTGGAAGTGGTAACTTCATAAAATAGTTTGATTCACCTACAAATGGATTTACGCCAGACATACATATGTGCACATATAAAACGCGATAGACTCGCCTATGGAGATTGGTCTTGTTGGCAGGCGCTTATATCTATGAGTGCGTAATCCTTGTACATTCCACACGCATCAATGTTTAGTTTTTTTTTGTAACCTCTTTCCAACTCTCCTACCCATCAGTTTGCCTGACTCGTATCGCGAAAACAGCAATTATCTCTAGAGTGAAGCACATGCGCAGTTCGGAAGTTTACCACGGACCGATCATTGATTCATCAAACCAGGAAAAGATGTCATTGTGAAGTTTTTTTTTTGGTTTTCCTTAAGTCGGCCAAAATTAAAATTGAGCGTGTTTGAATATTGACGTATTGATTTTTATGTCTGAATAAAGTTAACTTGTAAAACTTGTAAATTGTAATTGTAATACTGATAGCCTGGAGCGAAATTCTGCGATTTTGTACGAATCCTTTTGAAACGGATACCATGATAGCCGATTTTGCTATCAGAACTGTTTTTTTAAGCTTTTATTAAAGGATTTGATTGAAAAAAATACTCCCCTGAGTGCCGACTCTATCTTGAAGAGGACGAGTCAGCTGAACACATTTTATGTGAATGTTCAGCCCTTAATGGAATTAGAAAGAAGATCTTTTTCAGGGAACACATAAGCAACAAAGACATAAAGAAATCTTCTACTGGTTGAATTATCCGCTTAGAAAGTCTACTAGTCTAAACTTTTTGTGGGAAATATAATAGGAAAGATCTTTTAGGTCGAAGTCATCGCCTTGGCGAGCCAGAAGTTTATAAAATAAAAAAATATATCCATCTTTAAATATTTACATTTGTACTTATCAAAGTCTGTGAGACTGTTTAATATTCTCCGATTAATGACAATAAATAAAATCTATGTTGAGTGCAGATTGCGATAAATCTGATCGAAAATTCCAATATTGAATAAACACACACGAATGGCAACGTCAATGAAATGTGAATAAAGGAAAACATCATAGCGCGACAATAAAACGCGGCTATTGATTTCTTAAATTAATCGTTTATTTTTTATAGGTGGCGCGCCAGTTAGCGGATTTTAAAAAATATTTACACTTGAGCATTTTGGGCTCCTAGAGAGCAATTAAATTTCAAATTGCAGTTTGTGAATAGATTTTATGGTAAACCATAACGAAACATAAAATCATTATCCAATCAAATTAAATACAACCTTACTGCATTTTCCCCATAGGTAGATATCTACATACACTCAGCGCCTGAAAACTATTGAAACTCACGACTTTTAATAAATAATGAAATTCATTGTGATAATTAAGGGCTAATCCAAACTTTGTAAGTTCGATTGACGATACAAATACTTTACTATAAAGGGTGTGTTTTTTTTTTAAGAAGTATGGTTTCTACAGATTGTCAATTTGGCAGTTGAAAGTTGATTTGTGGTTAGTACGTTTTTCCATTTAATGATGAATAGATTAAATCCAAAACAACGCTTGCGAATTGTGCAAACTTATTTTGAAAACCATGGTTCAGTTCGCCAAACTTATCGTCCATATTACGGTCGACATAACCGTCCATCTAAGCAACTTATTCGGAATACGATTAATCGTTTTCGCACCACGTACACTCTATTGGATAATACGCATCCCCAAAGAAGACAAACAGTGCGAACAGAAAAAGTTACTGCCGTTGTGGAGAATCCGAATGAGTCGATTCGCTATCGTGCACAGATGGAAGATTTTAGAGAAAGATCTTGACTTAAAAGATTACATGATCCAGCTGGTACAAGAGTTGAAACCCCATGATCATTATGCGTGTCGTAGATATGCCGATAAGCCAGAGACGTTGGACGATTTAGAAGTCAATATTACTGATATACCCCAGTAGCTCGATGAAGTTGTCGAAAATTGGACTTCACAATTGCGCTTCATTCGAGCTAGCGCATATGCCAATCATAGACATTAACATCAGCTTAGAGTGCTTTTTTCATATTGAATTTGTATACCTCCAAAAAAAATACCCTGTTGTATGTTAATTCCTTACAAAATATAGAATCGATTACTGTTCGGATTTCAAGGTTATTGCAATCTGGTATTTTAATTTTTATCAGTGTTGAAAATTGCCGGTCAGCTGATGCACTGCTATGCGACAGTGAGCAAAGCTTCAGCAGGTATCCTGAGAGATATTTAAATGCAACTTCCTCCAATGCACTTTTTGCGCTGCTCAAATTAACTCAAACAAATGTGACAACCTCTTCATAACACTTACACGATGTTCGCCTCGAATCAAAATTTGACATTTCGTGAAATCACTCGAAATCTACATCGAAATCGGAAGATTTCCCATACATTAAACATTGGGCAGACTTTGAAATCTCTTACTCCTTGAGATTTCAATGAAATCACCTCAAAATCTACATGCAATCGTCGGATTATTAAGGCAAACACATCTTTTGATACAGTCATCAATTTCCAGCGAGGGCCGTATCGAGAACTTGATTTTGATGGGTGTTTTCGAACTATTTCAAAATCGTCATTAACGTTGTTTTTTTGTTGTTTATAGACTTTTAATTTACAATTTAGTTAGTTGGATACCCTTGTGAAGAATTTTTTTAACGGACCTAGGAACCTAAATTTTCTATTTTTTGTAACATTTTGGGGGAGGTTTTCGACCACCTATACTTCCATATATTTCTATTAAAAGTTCAACAAGATTTTGCTTAATAGAAAGATTGTTTATCATCTGATAAATTAAAAAAGCGATTTTCAGTATCTATATCACATATATATTTATGGCGAGATACGAAGATATTCTTTGTCGAAGTTCTTTGCTTGAATACAATATTATAAGAGCTTCGTATAAAGATCTCAAATTGAGTTTTTAATGGCATGTATCGTTGTTTATGTTTATTCACTTTGAAGCATTTTCTTCTCTGTCTTGAAAATAGTATAATGACTCACCATAAAAGTAAAACCGTACTCAGATCGCAAATTTGTATTCAGAAAGTACAATTGTAGTATTCGGCGCGACGTTGTTATACGAGCAATATTAAGGTATGTATGTTAATATACCCTTACAATAGGGAAATAAAAGCAATCTGAACAGATTAAATTATCTTTTATCTTCATAATATTTATAATAGATTTTATGACTAGGTTGAGATGGCAACAACTTCCCATCCTATTGAAACTTTTCGTTTTAGATAAAATAATTCCAAAATACACATACCGTGATCTCCAATCTTGAACAAAACTCCAGTCAAAGGAATCTTCACTCTGGGATCGGATATCCCAAGTATTTGTAGATGCCGAGTTTTTTCGGTTGTGTGTAGATAATGTTGCAACCAGGTCGTTTGCTGTTTTAAAATTACCATTAATTCGTATGTTAATTACTCCATTGTGTATACTTTCAATAAATGATGGATGTTCTGTTTCAGTGCATTTTTCCGAAGTCGGTGCCGGCGAACTTGTTACGTCAGATTCACATTTCGTCAACAGGATTTCATCGCACAATCGACTCGCGTGCAATAAGTCTTTTAAATCACTATCAAGGGCATTGTCGTAGCGATCTTTGTCCTGGCGCTTATCAATGGAATCACCAAAGTAAATAATAACTTTATGTTTCGGAGTAACCTCCTGCACGGTGTTCTTGCTTGAAAAAGATACTAACTCATTTTGATGCGATATACGGGCACCAATATCACAACGTTTCAAAATAAAGTTTTCATGTCCGATGAAACTATCTGTTGTACCCAACATCTTATCCGATATTTGAGGACGAAATCCTCGCAACTCACGACACAGGCTGCAATCGCAATCCTTAGAGCAATACATCGTGTAAATTTGCTCACAATACAATGCATTCACATCTCCCGATCACACCCGGAACATGAATTACATCACATAATACAAATACACAATTATCTTCTTCCGGTCTGAATTGATACGATCAATTAATTTTAATTTCGCAGCTTTCGTCAATGTAGATACACTCAGCCATGGCTGTATTTTGATTTAGCGATTTACCGACGCGTATCGATTTGTGTCAAGAAAAAAGAAGTGGAAAAATCCAATTGAAATTTAAAACTAGTTAACATGCGATGAAAAACCATCTGACAACGATTACATAAGTAACCCGAAAACTCCTTTTTAAGGTACCCAAATTAAAAGCAAAATATGAATAGACTTGAGCGTGTCTTGTCGCGGTCGAGTTCTGATTGAAACTAAAACTTCAGATTGGAGGTCGTTGTTGGAATGATCGCTTTAACTTTTATTTTAACTAAGGGGCTCGATCGCATTGTTCGCCGTAGTAAGTGCCCCCAAAGTATAATGCGTCTCTAAACAATAGAAGAAAAAATTCTCACATTTCTTTTACACGTTCGGTGGTAGTTTATTTTGTGTCTTCTATCTGTGACTATGAACCTTTGTCGAGATACTCTTCTTGGTCGAAAATAAAAAGTATTTTTTCTTTCTTATTATAATTATTTCCATTTGCCACGAACCTAAAGTTGGTGCAGTTATAATGTGAAGGAGAAATTGGTGTGTTCATTGCACTGTGTAGACTTTTTTTTTAAATTTATTCTCTTGAAAAGTTAATTGAATAAGCCTTGGGGAATTGTATTGCTCAAGAGACATATGTAGCAGAAGCATAAAGAGTTCATGCGCATCGTATTAAGACGGGTGATTGGGCGAATTGATGCTAGTAATTTGGTATTTTCTATAGTTGCGTACGATTTGACATTTTTTAAGGTATGGAGTCGCCGTGGGAAATCCACTCCTGTCGATAATGAATGCAAAAATAACATATATAACAAATAACTTCCGGCATGGGTAATAAAAATTGCAATTACCCTGACTTGTTCAAAGCTTTTTCAATTGAATATATGTACCTACTCGGAATTTTTTTCTCATTATTTAATAAAACCGATGAAAAGTACAAAATATGTGTTTATATATTTATATATATATATATACATATATGTATATATTTTCTTCAGAATGCACTAAATATCAATGTTGAAATTTCTAGGCGAGGAGAAGTTATTTTATTATGTACTTTTGGCCTTATCGATGTCACGACTGGAAGAACATACACATAGAATGTTATCCGAAAGAACGTGGATATTTTCCAGATATGCAGCAGAAAATGTCTTTAAAGTGAAAAATGACGTAAGTATCTCAATGTAAAATATCCATTCTAAAATGATTTTATAAATAAGAACTTGTAGAAAACAGAATTCACAACGTAACACGGAGCAAAACTAGTTACGATTGTAGTAAACTTAGACGGTAGATTGTAGTAAACTTGCCGGTTGATTATCAACCCAAGAAATTTGTCAACCGATATATTTTTGTTCATATGGCTTATTTAGTATATCAGCTCATCTAAAATCATGTCAACAGTAAAAACGTTTTTTGCTGTTTTTTTTTACCAGATAGTTTTGCGAATTTGCACATTGTGCGGTGGATTAGTTGTATTGCTAGACTATGCTGCTGTTGCCTTGTCATACAAATAATCAAAGAATCAGCGGTTTTCCTTCAAATTGCGATAGTAAAAAAATGACTCTTCGTAGTGCTGTTTATTTTTTGGCAACAAAAATCAAACTATTGCAGACTCTATAAGAAGCATTTGAAATATCAAAAGATATTCTATAAGAATATTATAAAAATAATGATTCTTAAGCGTCATATAGAATGATCTCGACCGGTAAAAAGCTTTCGTTTCACAAATGACTACCGCGTATGTATATGGAATGAATAATAGTGCTTGACATTTATAGTATCACAAACTTCAAACTTTTTCAAAAGCTTGTTTATTGTTGAGTTTGTTTTCTTCAATTTTTAGACTGTTAGATCTTAAGATATAAGATAAGTTCTAAACAGTGCTATAGTTTTTAACATTTGTTTCAAAGTGACAAACACAAACACAGATTTGGTCAAAGATGGATTTGAAACGCGCACTTAAGTTTTTTTCAGTACCCTTATAATGTAGATATGTTTATAGTTATACATAGTTACATAACGGGGATAAGGATGAGAGCGGAGAAACCGATGCACATAGGTTTTAAATATTTGTATATTATAAAATGAGTAGGAAAGAAGGAGCGGGTAAGAGCATTCCAAATTAGTGTTGAAGGGCTTGATCTCTCTAAGTTGATTGCACAGTGGGCGCAGTGGCACAGTAGTAAGTGCGTTGGACTGATAACCGATGAGTCTTAGATTCAAATCCCCTCAGTTACACGTCTAGCGAAAGTGTAACAAGCATCGTGGAGAAGGTATCAAAAGTCATAAAAAGCTTCTCTCGGAGTCGTTAACCAACGACCATACCACGTCGAGTTAATCGGTTCTCGTCAGATTACCGTAATTAAACGACGTTGGGCGCGGTTAGTACGTAGATGGGGGACCGTTTGAGAACAACCGCGTGTCGTTGGCCAGTCCCATCTACAGAGTTGAGGTAGATAATATACGTGGTATCACAATGGACCTAAATTGGTCTGAGTGTTTCGGCTTCTGCCGACAGCCACATAAACCTAACCTAACCTAACCTTCTCTCGGAGTCGGCATGAAATTCAACTTCGCACACCCAAATGGTTATAGAAGCTAGTTCTATAAACCCTGGTAATGTCTAATATGAAATAAAATAAAAATAAAAAAGTGCTGGTTATACCTAATACTGTTTGTAACACAGTGCTCCAAATGGTGTCTTCAGTGGGAACTCTCTCATATGCAAGTATGTAGAAAAGGCTTGGCGTATACTCAAAATAAATCATTTTCATGGACGAAGAATAGGTGATTATTTTCCACTAGCTACCTAGTAACCTCAAAGACGAAAACTCGATTTTGAAGCTTCCTTCTAAAACGATGCCTCTGCACCCTCACCAATATGCATACCAAAAGGTAAATCCACGGAAGGCGCTCTGTTAAGACTAATTACAGAGATAAAAAATGCCTACCGTTGCAAAGAGATCGCACTTTGTGCCTTTCTGGACATAGAGGGTGCTTTTGACAACACTGGATATGAATCCATATCAAATGCTTTGTACCATAGAAACATAGACAAACCAACTATTAAATGGATCAAAACGATGCTGGAAAGTAGCAAAATAACTGCCTCGTCAGGAATGACCTCAGTATCAGTAACAGCCGTAAGCGTCTGCCCACAAGGGGGAGTACTTTCACCCCTTTTGTGGTCATTGGTCATCGATGACCTGCTACACAAGATGAGCAATTTGAGCTACACTACAATTGGGTACGCCGATGATATTGTCATCATAGTCAGGGGCAAAGACTCAATTGGAGTCACTTCAAAAATGGAAAATGCTCTAAAGACAGCCATAGGCTGGTGCATCAAGGACATATTTCCATAAATCCCAGTAAAGCCGTCATCGTTCCTTTCACTAAAAGGAGGAAATTAGACCTAGGCCTAATCATAATAAACGACACTGTCGTAGAGGATAAAATCCACACAAAAGGTCGCAATAGAGAAGCTCAAAAAAGTACAACAGCTTGTGTGCCTTAGTATCTCCGGAGCCATGCGAACCTGTGCAACAGCTGCCATAGAGGCAATAACAGGAATTACACCTCTCCACATATACATTCAAAAAGTGGCGATACGCAGTGCAATAAGTCTAATGCAGTTAAACGAGATAAGTCTTAATGATCATCCTGAACTAAAGACCCTTCTCGATGAACTACCAGAACTTAACATGAACTGCGCGGTCACAGACCGCATTCATAAAACACTATGCTTCAACAAACGGTTCTCCACGGAGATCCCCAAGAGAGAAGCATGGGTTAGTAATAACGCACCAAACAGCCACAACGACATAAAGTGGTATACGGATGGTTCTAAAATGGAAACGGGGGTAGGAGCAGGAATATACGGACCACACAATCGCTTCACGATACCTATAGGAAAAAGTCCCAGCGTATTTCAAGCAGAGCTCACCGCCATTTAAGAATGCGCCAGCTACATTAATTTATCTGGCATAAAAGGTGCAACCATCCATATACTCACGGATAGTCAAGCAGCTATGAACGCCCTTAGCTCGTATACCATTGACTCCAAATCAGTCATGTACTGCTTCAATACCCTACAAATACTCGGAATAAGAAACAAGACCAAATTATGGTGGGTTCCGGGTCTTGTCGGGGTAGAAGGTAACGAAAAGGCCGACGAACTGGCCAGAAAAGGTTCAGAAACACATTTCATAGGTCCCGAACCTTTCTGCTGCACTCCTAGATCAGCAGCAACGGCAGCAATAAAAACCTGGGAACATAGAAAATGTATCTATCTTTGGGAAAACATCCCAGGTCTATCAAAAACTTAGTAGGTATATATATATATATATATAGAGTTAGAGTTATTTCATTCATTCATCTCAGCAGGGAGCTGGGACATACCTATCCCTGTAAACCAAGGGATTAGGCTCTGTTGGAGCATAGACCTTGTTCTAGACCTTATGATATGTTGAATAATAATACCTTACTGGTCACCATGGTTTAAGATATCATCTACACAAAATGAGAATAGCAGACTCTCTTGAGTGTCGACTCTGTCTTGAAGAGGACGAGTCAGCTGAACACATCTTATGTGAATGTCTAGCCCTTAATGGAATTAGAAAGAAGATCTTTTTCAGGGAACAAATGAGCCCCGAGGACATAAAGAATTCTTCTACTGGTAAAATTGTCCACTTTACACGGAAAGTGAAAATTCTACTAGTTTAAATTTTTCTGGCCCATACGGTACAAAAGATCTTTTTAGGTCGAAGTTCTCTCCCCTTATAAATCGCCTTGGCGAGCCAGAATTAAAAAAAAAAAAAAAAAAAAACATCTAAACAGGAAGTCAGGTTAGGTTTGATAGATGGATGTCCTTGTGTTGTGACGGGTGCCACGGCTCACTAAGACAAACAGTTTGGGCCCATTGCGTCCATTTTGGGATTCTTTAAAATTGGGAACCTGAAAAAGAGATATAAAAAAAACACTGTTTAACAGCTGAGTAATTCGCTTTAGTAGAACTACCCGGATTCTAATGTGAATATCTGCAGTTTCTTCAGCTCTATATCAGCCAACTGCATCAAACAGGAAGCCATACGAATTCATACCGAAGTCATACCGACCTAATGCAACTTAGCCCTGATATTCTGTTTTGTTTGATAAATCCACAGTTTGGCTTCCGTGGGTAGATCGCGGATTGGGCTCTTGAGCAGCTTAAAGCCAATCCTTAATTTTATTGAATAAAGTGTTTCGTATTGAGGCTCACGTGAATAAAAGTTATTGATTGAAACTCAATTGTTGTCATCATTAAAAAGGTTCTATAAATCTGCAATGAACACGAACACTTGACAAGCCCCCTAATAAAATACAGTGAGGATAGCAATATCTAAACCTAAGACTGCTGGGTCGGATTGCCTACCTGCCAGGTTGTTCAAGCCGTTCATTTCCAAGATTTGGTAGGAGTAAAATACTCCTCAGCATCGTTTTGTCCGATCTACATGAAAAGAAAACCTCTTTACTGCCCCAAATATAGACGCATCAATCTCCTTTAAGTTGACACTGACGCACCTTTGGCAGAAAGTGAACTGTCAACAATGCATTTGCATTGGAACTGAAGCGCCCAAAATTAATGTAGCTGAGAATGGGGGCTGAACCAGCTTCCAGCTGTACAACGACACAGACGAAGTAAGAAAAGTACGCATTAGTTCTCTGAGATGGCTAGGACATGTTAAGCAAAAAGACACGAACATTCCGTCCCAAAAATCCGTAAGCTGTCACGCAAATAGGAGGCGACCTTTACCAAAGTGGGGTGTGCTTGCGCAACTACAGAAGTACTATTTGAAGCGCTTAACAGCGCAGCCCCAGTTCCAGCCGTTTGTGTAGTGCAACCTTAAGTAAGTAGGTAAACTGTATACTATATTTACAGAAACAAGAATTCATATCATCTAGTAATCAATCTAAGGCAAAAGCGGCATAGCATTTACATAGATTAATTTCATTGCTCGTTTCTAGATATGTTAAAATACATTGACCTGTGGTGAGGTAGTAAGATTCGCAACTTTTTAGCCTTTTATTTTTCTAAATATTACCAAAGAATATTTATAAGCTATTATTTTTTCTTGGCCGTATATACATATTTAAGTTGATCTATCATTTTTTAAGATGCCTATTACATTAGTTTACCAAAGAAGTATGAATACATTCACAAGCTGGCGACTGCCTAAATGAGGGTATATTCAATGAGTCCATCATCTCAGTGACCTACTTTAAAAATTGTGTCGGAAAAATACAACTTGATGTTCTTTAAACCTTAGTTCCTCTCGAGCAATTCCCCATGACAGTTTGACCTCATTAAGAGGCACACACAACAGCCAAACCAGTAACGATGGCGCGAGGCAAAGTAAAACAAAAAACTAATAATTAATAATGCGATTTTTTTTAATGACCACGTTGTAAACAGAATCTAATTTTGGTGATCCGTGAGAAGAACATACACTTGATTTATAAAGTAAATATAACAGCAGATTCTTATTAATAAAATACTGAAATTAAGCAAACATTTTTTAATAAAAAACTTTGCTCGTTTATCGAGGTTGTTGAACGAACTTAATTAATTTAGCTAAACTACCTAAAAACCATTCAAAAAGCACGGTTAATTGCAATGTTTTTGCTTTAGATTTTGAAGAAAATTAATATTTAAATATTTTGTTGTTCTTCGACTAATGGCACTGTTAAAGCTGACAGTGTTTTATTACATTTTCTTATAAGAAAGACAACAACGAAAATCGCAGTTTGTGTCTTCAACCCAAACTAAATCCACCACTGCCATAACCCTGTTCCTCATGATACCACATACCACCGCTGGCATTTCAGCACGGGAGGTTTGCACCCGCTGTCGCCTCTATGTCTGCACATTTATGTATCTCTTAAAGTTTTGTCAAGCAAGGCATGACAGGATGCACGGATTTATTTGACATTGTGTATCAATGTACTGTACATAATGTCGCTGTGCCCTTTTTTGCGTAAGTGACGTTACTGTGTGTAAGTGACGATATTGATGTGTTTCAATTTAATTATTTTTACAATGAAGGAATCACAAAACAAAGTAGAGATGTAACGGATAGTAGTTTAGCCGGATACCGGATATTCGGCATTTAATAAGGCCAGACAAACGGATATTCGGCGGCCGCATATTTGGCCGGATGAAATGCACACCGCGACGCATACATTCATCTTTGATTGATTTCATTTATTATTTTATCAATATATTTATGTTAATAAGACAGCTACATCGAAAAAGAAGAAACTGCAAGAAAAACAACCAACTTATTGGACCTGAGAACTTTATTAAAAAGATAACTTAAGAATCGTTTCGTCGCCCTTATTAAAATTACATGATGGCAATTCTTCTAAACCAGATGCCCAAACCAAACTTCCTGGGAACGATACAGGCTAAGAAAGCCCGCCAACGAATTTTGTTCGAAAGATTAAAAAAATCCTTAAGCAAGAAATAAGTAGCAGATTCTCCACTAAGCAAGAAAAACGGATATTCGGCGACGGTGTAGAGGTTAGTGTGATTTTTTGAGAGGAGGATTTCTGCCTGGTAGTACAATGGACCGTTACCGAGTCTTAGTGCTCTGGGTTTTGGATTTCCTTTTTTCAAACAAAAAAAAAAAAAAACAAAAAAAAACCAAGAAAAATAAAATGGGTGAAGGTGATACTAATGATACTTTTTGAGCCGGTTTAACGATGGCGGACGACAATAGTCAAAACGAGCTTGACTTCCAAATATTTTAAAATAGTTTGGCTAAATTGGAAAAGTGATTCTTAAGCTTGGTGGTCAGTTAATAAAAAACAATACCCAATTTTGTCTAAATTTGCCAAGATAAGCAGGAATCTTTTACGAACTGAATCGTAATCGTTTTTGTTCTTTCAATGTAGAACATATTGGGTTCATTCAGGACTTCGTCGGACAAGTGTCGCCAAGTCAGCGGAGCAACGGAGGTGCTCTGGGAGTTGACTCTTCTACAACTCATGGTATGGATGAGGGAATTGGAAGAGAGAAATGCATGGGTTCAAAAGAATGTGATGTGGTACTCTAAAAACGTTAATTTCTAGCTATATCTAGGAATGACAGCAAAAGGGCATTTAACTTTGAGAAGAACTTCCGAAATAGGATCTGCCATAGCGCTTAATCCACAACTTATATACAGGGCAACCACACGATAAAGTGGTACACAGATGCATTCGGCTCAATCTCAAAAAGAATTAGAGGAATAGGAGTATATCAATAATGCCTGAAAGCCAACCCGACATTAAGTCGCTTGATGCTTATGTCATTTTAGGCGCAGGGACATAAGTCCCGAATTCATTTTTCGGGACTTCTAACACACTTAAGTGGGACATAAGTCCCGAATTTTAATCGTTGAAAATGGGACACAAGTCCCGAATGAAACAAACAGTTGGAAATATTTTATATTTTATTAACGTTCATAAATTGATAGGTAAAATATAATTTTGTCACTTTCACTGTCACTGTATTATGTCACTTTCACAAAGCGTCATAAGGCCAAATCCGGAAAGTGACATAAAGCCAAATTTTCGAAACCGTACCTCGCACCTACTCCAAATCAAACAGTGACCCCAAGCAGGGGGGTTGCAGGGGGGCAGCATGCCCCCCATAGACATTGTACTATTTATGCAATCTACTTTCGATTTTGCAACTAATCCCATAAACAGTGCCCCCCTGCTTGGGGTCACTGTTTGATTTGGGGTAGGTGCGAGAGCAAATTGTTGAAAGCAGCACCAAGCGAAAGTGTCATAAAGCCAAATTGGCCTTGTGACGCTTTTCCAATGTGTCATAATACCAAATGCTAAAATTTGGCTTTATGTCACTTTCACAATGCGACATAAGGCCAAATATCAAAATTTGGGCTTATGACGCTTGGGGTTATGTCACGGAACCGTTTTACCGTTAAGTCTCATAACATAATTGTAAGCAAACAAATCGATAATAGTTGCACATTTGCGCACAACAAAGTGGTTTGGTCTTATTTCCATTAGTTTTTTGGTATTATTTCGATTTGCATGACGAAATAAAGCCAAATTGGCTCTATTTCGCTTTCGAAATTTGGAATTTGGCCTTATTTCGTTTGGCTTTATTTCACGTCACCGATAACGAAACCGATTTGACTATTTGCTGTAGCATTTGGAGTGGTCTTCTTAGTTTCTCTCAGGCGTATATTTAGGAAATGTATAGTGGGACATAAGTCCCGAATTAATTTTTCGGGACTAATGTCCCACTTAAGTGGGTCATAAGGCCCTAATTGATTTCGGGACTTATGAATTGGGGACTTATGTCTTCGGGACTTATGTCCCTGCGCCATCATTTTATAGGTAACGAGGCAGCGGATTCTCTGGTAAGAAAAAGGGGAATAGAACCCTTTGTACTGCATGCAAATTTGAGAAGCTTCGCATGACAATTGATACTTTTGGATGTTTGTCAGAAGCTTGGAAGATGTGGTGCTGTGAAAAAAACCGTTACTTAGCCCGGCGGGATTTGAATCGGGACAAGACACTAGTCACTGACCCACCGCGCTCACAATTTATACATAGGTACCTAAATTTGTTAGAATTTGAAGCATATTCAGTCACTGAGTAGGAATATTTTAACATTTGATGTTTGTTTATTTAATATTAATTCAACATAAATAACGCCATCTGAGCTCCGTCGAGCTACTGAGGTATCCGGACGATATCGACATCATATGCCGTTTCCAGCGTGGTGGTAGCGGATTTTATGGCAATTGAAGAACAGCCAAAATTGATTGTACTTGAAGTACTCGTAAGTGAGGACAATACCAAGTACATTCTATCATCAACAAACAAACAACCATCTGTCCACCTACTAGGCCAAAAGTTACTGTTGATAGTCATAACTTTGTCATAGCTAGGTGGGATTATAATAATGGGTGGTGGTTGACCTATGTCCCTTGGCAGCAGTAGGCATGCTTGTGATCGCACGGCGTTAGCTCGTCGGTGGGGTGGGATCTTGCTGCCTCCCTATGCATACATAATTATCGTGCCTGGTGGTAAAATTGGCTTGCGTCCAAAATCAAAAGAGAATGATGAATGAGAAAGAGAAAATATTCGAGAAACGAATGGGTAAAGCATACGAAAAAAAGTATATGAATGAACGAGGCTGACGATGTTTCAGATGTTGCGAAACATTTTGGACAAGCCCTCCCCCTATGTACCTGGTTAGCCGAGGTACACCATGACTATCCTACGTCCATATTATTCAGGATAGTCCCTAAGATACCCTTGCAGAGTATCCACCAAATCACAACCCTAATTGTTTTTCAATTACCCGCGTAATGACTCCATATTATCATATGATAAGAAAACAGGACATTAAATGAATTACGTGTCAGAAAGTGCAATCTGAATTTAGTTTTTTTTTCTTTTATTGTTTAGTGCTTTTGCATAAACAAAATATAAACTTCATAGTGCTCGTAGGATTATAAAATTTAAGTATAAGAATTGTAATTAAATAGAATATAATGTACTGTGTAGGCTAGTTATGTTTATGCACACAGGTAGATGCTTGTAGATAACATTTTAGGTATGTTGAAAACTTAAATGAGATTTCGATTCACGTTTTATGTATGTATAACTTTAGGTAATTCGATAGGTTTAGTGAAATTTAAGTATTTAAACGTAGAGATATGTCTTTTTTTATATTTGTGTGTTTAGATCTTAGTATTGACAAAGAAATCTGTATAAGCAAATAAATTGAATGCATGTACTTACAATTTGTCCATCCGGCGAAAGTTGTGGCCACAAGTTTCCTTCCGATGATGAGTATAGGTGATTTGAAGTATGTTTTTTTCTTCTTTTTTTTGTATTCTACGTTACACGCTTAATAAGTTAAAATTTCTTAGGCAATTTAGTAAGTTAAGATTTATGGATATACAATTTAGGAAATAAGGAACTAGGTAAGTATTTTAACACGTTAACACATTATGTCAAAGGATTTAGATTTAGGTTATGTTACACTATGTGTACGTATTTAAAACAAATCAGTAAGCAACTATAGCACTTTTTAACTTATTTTATATTTTTATTTTTTTATGCACTCTACTGCTTGTGGGCACTATGTTTTGATGAGGACGTTGGCCTTGTTCTTGGCTGGAGAAAAAAATGATCCCGCACGCACGTGGGATTTCGGGTCTGATTTTACGCGCGTGTTCTCCCGTTTCGCTTCCGTGTGAAACTGCGCGAGAGCACGGCGCTGCCTTGTGTTGGTCGATATGTTGACCGATGGTCGGGAAATACAGACAAAATAAAAAAATGTTGCGGACGCTCCCTTTTCGGCTGCTGCTAATACATCTATGTATGTTATGTAGATAGCAGCGTACGGGAACAACCGAAGGTTACTTGGTGGGCGTCCGCAAATTGCTGTGGACACCAAATTGGAATTAGCACTTGCTCATTTTAGGAGTAGGATTACTTTTACATACCTTGGATTGAATTTGTCGAGTGATTTCTTTTCTCAGGTTTGCTGTGAGTCAGGATAACCACTGCAACTTATTAAACGATCTCTTTGTATCCGGTATGCTTTAGATTAGCATGAGTGGTAGCGGGAGATATATTATATTTAATATATATATACGTATGTGTACAGGTGGCTTAGGGTTGTCGATTCCCTTTACGCTGTAGGACGAATAATTATGCAGATAATGCAAAGGTAATTAATTTGATACTCTTTGTTTTTGTTTGCGCAAAGGAAAAATCGCACTTACCTTGAATAACTCACTCCGAATATATGGAGCTTGTGCAATTTCTTGCGGATTTTGGGGATTGAATACCCTACCACGATCACTGTCTTCAGGCAAAAGAAAGTGCGTGTAATTATCTATTTCAAAGAACGTGATTTGTGCTTTAGTTTCACAGTTCAGTGTTAACCAAGTTTAACTATGGTAATGGTAATAAATTCAGGGGTGTGTTCGTTAAATGTCCGGTCTGTGTCAAGGATATGGGGAGTCGGCAGTTTCTTCTGAAACTGAACGAAATTTTATGTGTTTATAATTTTTTTATGTTTAAGGTGTACGCTACAAAATCATGGATTTTCTATTAAATATTTGTATCGAAAAGATATGAAAATCGGATGGCTTAAACATAATCAGTAGAATCACTTCGCCTCGACCCATGACCCTGGACTTCAAACTACACCAAGCCGACTGTAACTAAGCAGCTGTTATTTGCGAAGGTCCTTAGCGTGATACACTACTCTTTTGCCATCAGCATTTTCAACTTCAAACATAGCGTTTCCAATTTGTTTCACAATCCTACATTTTAAAAATTTGTGACATAGCTTTGCATTAAGAGCTTTGGATGCGTTGCTTAGAACAAAGTTCCTGTGATACACCACATCTCCAGGCTGAAATAATCTTTTGGAACTACGAAGATTGTATGTTTTTTCGTTCCTGCAAAAAACTTGTTTCAAGTTTTCTTTAACTTGTTCCCTTATAAGTTCGAGTTTGCTGTGGTTAGGCAAACACTTAAGCTCACTATCATTTAATGCTCTCGTATTTCGAAGCAGTTTATACATGCTGGCATGGGTAGTCATGTGACGGCCAAAAAGGATAAAATAAGGAGTCATTCCAGTCGACTGATGCACCGACGTCCATAGCGCTTGTTGAATTTCAAAAAGGTGCTTGTCCCACTCTCGTTGATCTTGTTTTATGTAGCTTCGAATCGCGGAGAGGATGGACTGGTTAACCCTCTCAGAAGCATTTGCCTGTGGGGAGTATACCGCGTTCCGAATATGTTTACACCCATATTTTGCTAGGAAATGCTGGAAATCCTTTGAAACAAACTGTTTTCCGTTGTCACTATGCACAAATTCAGGAACTCCATATTGACTAAAAACAGTTTGTTCAAGGAACTCAACGACCAACTTCACGTTAGCTTTGTGCATCGCTTGAAGGAAGACACATTTTGAAAACCCATCTAACACAACAAAAATAAAAGCTTTTCCCCGTTTGGTTCTTGGATACGGACCCATAAAATCTATATAAATTTTTTGAAAGGGCCTATCTAGTTGCTGTTGAGTTACCATGGGTGGCCTCAGGGTTTTATTAGATGCTTTGGTTTCCTTGCAAATCGAACAGTTCTGCACAAAGGATCGTATTTGGCTTACCATATTCGGCCAGTAATAAAATCGCTTGACTCGATCTAACGTTTTCATCATGCCTCCGTGCGAACAATTCGGTGGATCGTGAGAGTTTTGAATGATGGACTGTGTTAACCCTATGGGTATCCACAGCTTCCATTCACTCTCTGTACTCATCGCATCGTTTTTAGAAAAAGTTCGTCTGTAGACATATTTGTTGTCAACAACTTTCAGGTCCGGAAAATTTGGAGTGTTACTCGTGATAGTCGAAATCAAGTTCAAATACTCCGGTGACATGAATTCTATAGAATTCAAATCAACGGACTCATAAGCAGACGAAGTCGTGCTAAGTTCATCAGCGAAAGCTCGAGACAGTGCATCAGGTACGATGTTTTGCGAACCCTTCTTGTGCTTTATATCGAAGGTATATGCTTGCAGTTTAAGTGACCACCGTGCAAGTCTACCGCATAGATCTTTTAAGCTCATGAGCCACTTTAGGCTTGCATGATCAGTCACAATCGTAAAAGCCAATCCCTCGATATAGGGCCTAAATTTCTTCACCGCTTGTACAGCCGCGTAGCACTCCTGTTCTGTGACACTGTAGTTACGTTGACAGGCATTCAGCTTCTCGGAGAAAAACGCGATAGGCTTTTCGTTCTCATCCTCGTCTAACTGATACAGTACTCCGCCTATGCCGTAACTAGAAGCATCACACTGGATGGTAAATGGTTTTTTGAAGTCTGGGTTACTCAACAACGGAGCAGAAATTAGAGCTGTTTTAAGGGTTTCGAATGAGGTGAGTGCTTCGGGAGTCATAATAAACGTTTTGCCTTTTTTGAGGGTATCCGTTAAAGGAGATGCTATCGACGCGAAATTCCTTATAAATCGCCGGTACCATCCGCACAATCCTAAAAATTGTCGAACATGTTTCTGGGAAGATGGTACTGGGAAATCCTTGATCGATGCAACTTTATTTGGATCAGGTTTAATATGACCCTGACCAACAATGTAGCCTAAATACCTCAACTCTTGAAAACAGAAGTGTGACTTATCGACGTTGATAGTCAAGTTTGCCTCTCTCAGACACTCTGCTACTTTATCTAACATGGAAAGGTGTGTTTCGAAATCCTTGGAAATAATTAGAAGATCATCTAGGTACACGAAAACTTGTTCTCTAAGTGCACTGGGGATCACTTTATCCATTAACCGACACATCCTTTGGGCTGCATTACACAGTCCAAAAGGCATGACGGTGAATTGATAAAGTGGTCGTCCTGGCACAGTGGAGGCCGTTTTCTCCCTAGATTTTTCTTCTAAAGGGATTTGCCAAAATGCGTCTTTAAGATCGACACTACTAATGTAGTGTGTCTCTTGCAGACGGCTCAGCAAACCCTCAATATGCGGGAGAGGATACGCATCCTTCTTTGTAAGGGAGTTCACTTTCCGAGAGTCTAGGCATAACCTGTTTTTACCAGGCTTCCTGATTAAAACAATTGGTGAACTCCATGAACTAGAACTCTCCTCAATGACTCCCGAAGAAATCATGCGATCCAATTCCGCATATATCAGATCCTGTATAGGTGGTGAAACAGGATAATGCCTTTGCTTCACAGGCTCGGCATCATTTGTATCGATGATGTGTCTTTCCACGGATGTTTTGCCAAGACCAAGTTTAGAGAAGGAAGGAAACTTGCCTATCACATCCTGCAGTTTAACACTTTGTTCATCACTTAAGGTATGTACATCTGGTTTCTTTTTCACACTTCCACAAACCACTGGCTCGGTTAATTCGCTAATGATGTTAGGCGCGATATTAAATTTCTGCCAAAAATCTATCCCAAGGTAAAGGGGCTGTGAAAGCGATGGAATTAGGTACAAATCAAGACAATCAGTTATACCATTGTAAGCTACTTTTGTTTTTATTCGACCCACGATCGGCTGTGCTTTTCCATCAGCTGTTTTTATGCTTGAAATGAAATTAGTTACTGGTATTTTTAAGCTTTGCACAAACTCAATGCAATTACTTCCTAGACAAGAGATAGTCGCACCACTATCCAAAAGTCCTGTGATCTCCTTTCCGGAAATTTCAATGGTAGCATATGGTCGAGGATCGACGTTCGAATTCAACCTGCAGCTACTGATCATTGATTTATAAAATCGTCGCTTTTTGTATCGGCAGCGAAGTTTCTGTAATTTGCGTGAAGTATCTGTGCTAATTTCATTCAGATTAAAAATCTTTGAACGCAGCTCCGTATATCTTCGTAATCGTTCATCATATGGTTGCTTGCAAAATTCATTGTGTTTAAGCTGGTTAGAGTGGGTCAAATCAACTTGATTTGATGTCTTTAACTCACTATCGGGTTTTATTACTAATTCAAGAGGAAAGTCTGGGTAAGTATTTGTAGTAGCGTCTACTTTGGTTATTCCGGGAGGGTCTGAGTCGAACGAGACTCCCCGGTTATGGTCAAGTTCGTTTCGAAGTTTTCCCGACTCGGATTACACTTTTTGCAATTCAGAACTGTTACATCATCTGTACCGCAGCGATAACAAAATAGTTTCCTTATGGGTAGCCGACAATTGACAAACAGGTGTCCTAACTTTTTGCAATTAAAGCATTTAATTGTCTTCGAAGCGTTAGTGTTGCTCCCATAGGATTGATGGACGTCAGACACAGCTGATAGATTACCTCCATCTAAACCAATCTCGGACTCATCACTCACTACTTCCAGCTCATGGACTCTGTAAGGAAAATTGCGATTTTGAGCGGGAAATCTCGACTGTAACATCCGCTCTACTCTCCTACACTCATCTCTAAACTGCTCTAAAGTGTTTATACGCATGGGGTAGAAAAAATTCATCAGCTTGGTACTGATGTTAGTTCTGAGAATTGTTATTAGATCGGTATCTCTCATAGTGTGTCTAAGTTGACTTTTCAGACGTAAGATGGAATTGAAAAAATCTTCGAAAGATTCTTGAGGCATCTGTTTACGATCCATTAATTGTTTGGTAATTTCGAAGTCGTTCTCATGGCTTCGAAATTGTTTAAATAGGGCTTGACGAAGAATTGACCAATCACCTCTGGGATTATCTCGAAGATACTGCCAAAACCAGTCTTGAGCAGTACCTGCCAAAAGATGATGGAAATTTTTGATCACGTCTCTCCAAGAACATTCGTGATTGCTCTTCAATACCTCAACTCTAAACACGAAGTCTTCGATGGACATCACTTTTGAGGTGCCATCGAATTTAACTCCCCATCTATCGAGTTGAAGTGATTGACCTTCGCTCACGCGGACATTATAATTCGGATGAAAATTAGGATTTGCTCCATATTCTGAATAATGATTCGTAGGACAATTTCGTGGCTGATTACGATTTGAAAAATTAAAAGATTCCTGAATATTGTTTCTATCGTGCAACGCTGATTGAACACCATTACGATTTGGAAAATTAAAAGATTCCTGAATATTGTTTCTATCGTGCAACGCTGAGTGAACACCATTACGATCTCTAAGCGAATCTCTGTAGTCGTTTGCCGTCATAGCGTTTGTAGGAGCGCTATTGTTGTTGTTGGCATTGCTACTTCGATCTGCAACACTTCCCGTGGCCTTTTGTATATTGATTCTAATCAAATCAAGAATCAGTTCACCTAACGTGGAGGTAACAATATCTTTAATATGTTCGTCGAGTTGTTTCATCCTCGACGAATTGCTAGCTATGAACTGAGTTGACTGACTACTCGTGTGTTGCATAATTGCTTCTGGTAATAGGTGGTTAGCAGCGTTCCTTATGCCTGGACTTTCTGCAACATTTGAACAGTTGTCAACATAACAGCTGGGCACGACAGTATCATTTGTAGGATTCTGGCTTACCGTTTCACCTCTTCTATTCGAATGAGACACAATTGGCATAGCGCTAGCGACACTCGTTACGGTAGTTAGTGTAGTTGGCCTGACTGCAGCAGTTGTAAACATAACATTCATTAAAGGCTGAGAGAGAGTCACTATGCTAGAGTTTTCAGTATTGTTACGGTGCTCGCTTAAGTTTTGATAAGAGCTATTGAGTGACATGTCTGGGCTTATTGACAGATTTTTGTCAACTACTCTTACGGGTGAGTGTTGAACAGGTTTTGTGTTATTGCCGGAATCAGAATTGCGAGAACGAGAGTTATTGTGCTGCCGCAAATTATAAGAACTCTGATTAGAGACAAAGGGAATATCACTGTAGGTAGTTTTTTTCTTCGGAACAGCTCCGGTTGATGAATTGGTTTTACTCATTATGACAAAAGAAAAACGGAGTATGATACTCGTACGGGTTAGGTATTATTATATATTTTTTTTTTTTTTTTTTTAAATGTTCAAAATGAAGAGTAAAGCTCGATGTTTACTAGGGTTACGGTATGTAAGTATTATATAAGATTCGCGATAAGGTGTGATCGGTTTTTACTCTTGCAAGGGGATATCAGCTGTTCATTCATGTTAAGAGAAATGTAATGAAAATATGTAATATGAAAATGAGGGTGAAATTAATTGACGTAATATGAGTTTCTCTGGACTATGCAACTTGTTATCATTTCATAATAGATAAAATAAACGGTTGATGACTCAGAAAAACATATGTTGTAGGCGAACTTCTTTGGCAACATAATCTAAATTATCACTTAGTATGAAATACCGTGATACGATGCATGGACTCAAAGATTTACTTCCTACACATAGTCAATTGAAATGTTAGATACCAAGTGCAACGAAGCTTAAATTACTATTAAGTCAGCAATCGGACTCCTTGGTTTAACATTATGATTCACACGATGAAAAGGAAATTGAAGTTGACATTCAAGCTGACGCAAGAAAGCTTGTTTGGCAAAATATAAATTACTATTTATGCATATTTACTTAGGTGGAAAGAGTAGCTTTTATCAATTTATTTTGCCTAGGTTCGTGATCCGAGTTGTTGGATTAGGGTGTTATCCAAACGGATTCACGGTGGGGGTGACAGAGTGTGTCGCGGTCCCACGTTGTTGAGCGCCAATGTATGTCATAGCTAGGTGGGATTATAATAATGGGTGGTGGTTGACCTATGTCCCTTGGCAGCAGTAGGCACGCTTGTGATCGCACGGCGTTAGCTTGTCGGTGGGGTGGGATCTTGCTGCCTCCCTATGCATACATAATTATCGTGCCTGGTGGTAAAATTGGCTTGCGTCCAAAATCAAAAGAGAATGATGAATGAGAAAGAGAAAATATTCGAGAAACGAATGGGTAAAGCATACGAAAAAAAGTATATGAATGAACGAGGCTGACGATGTTTCAGATGTTGCGAAACATTTTGGACAAGCCCTCCCCCTATGTACCTGGTTAGCCGAGGTACACCATGACTATCCTACGTCCATATTATTCAGGATAGTCCCTAAGATACCCTTGCAGAGTATCCACCAAATCACAACCCTAATTTCATTTCATTTCATTTTATTTCGTAACAATCTTTTCAAAAAAGTCAGTGACCGCACATTTTACAATTCAGAGATTTGATACATTATCTTTCTACTGAAACATTTTCTTGTATGGCAAACAATAAATAACTATGAATGATCGGAAAAGTTTATCGAAGGAAAATACGAAAAAAAAAACCTTCATTTGACAAAAAAAAAAAGAAAAAATAAAAATAAAATAACAATAACAAATAAATAAATATATAAATAAATAAATAAATACAAAAGTAAATTAACAAATAAATAAATAAATAAATATATAAATAAATAAATAAATAAATAAATAAATAAATAGATAAAGAAATAAATACAAAAATAAATAACAAATAATAAATAAATAAATAAATAAATAAATAAATAAATAAATGAATAAATAAATATATATATAAATAAATAGATAGATAAAGAAATAAATACAAAAAATAAATAAACAAATAAATAAATAAATAAATAAATAAATAAATAAATAAATAACTATATGAATAAATAAGTAAATAATTGATTAATAACTAATAAATGATAGCAAACACAAAAATATCACAGATTAAACATTTAGCTGGTTTATGAGAGGATTCTCAGAACTATCACAGCTGTTATTAAAATTAGTAGTAAGTTTTCGAATCCTATCGAAGATCAACTCAACATTCGCCCTTCTGTGGAGATCTAGGGTTGAATTATGAAAGGGCAGGTTCAACATCATTTTTAAAACTTTGTTTTGTGATACCTGCAACTTTTTTAAATGGCATCTTGCTGCAGTACCCCATATTGGACACCCATATAATAGGATAGCCTGGAAGATTACTTTATAAATTATTATCTTATTGTCGTTTGTGAGTGAAGATTTTCTATTGATGAAAGGGTAGAGCATCTTAATTGCAATACCTGTTTTCCTTAACGTACTTTGAATATGTTGATCAAATGTTAGTTTCGTATCAAGGTGGACCCCGAGATACTTTATGGATTGCTCCACAACCCTAATTGTTTTTCAATTACCCGCGTAATGACTCCATATTATCATATGATAAGAAAACAGGACATTAAATGAATTACGTGTCAAAAAGTGCAATCTGAATTTAGTTTTTTTTTTCTTTTATTGTTTAGTGCTTTTGCATAAACAAAATATAAACTTCATAGTGCTCGTAGGATTATAAAATTTAAGTATAAGAATTGTAATTAAATAGAATATAATGTATTGTATAGGCTAGTTATGTTTATGCACACAGGTAGATGCTTGTAGATAACATTTTAGGTATGTTAAAAACTTAAATGAGATTTCGATTCACGTTTTATGTATGTATAACTTTAGGTAATTCGATAGGTTTAGTGAAATTTAAGTATTTAAACGTAGAGATATGTCTTTTTTTTATATTTGTGTGTTTAGATCTTAGTATTGCCAAAGAAATCTGTATAAGCAAATAAATTGAATGCATGTACTTACAATTTGTCCATCCGGCGAAAGTTGTTGCCACAAGTTTCCTTCCGATGATGAGTATAGGTGATTTGATGTATGTTTTTTCTTCTTTTTTTTGTATTCTACGTTACACGCTTAATAAGTTAAAATTTCTTAGGCAATTTAGTAAGTTAAGATTTATGGATATACAATTTAGGAAATAAGAAACTAGGTAGGTATTTTAACACGTTAACACATTATGTCAAAGGATTTAGATTTAGGTTATGTTACACTATATGTACGTATTTAAAACAAATCAGTAAGCAACTATAGCACTTTTTAACTTATTTTATATTTTTATTTTTTTATGCACTCTACTGCTTGTGGGCACTATGTTTTGATGAGGACGGTGGCCTTGTTCTTGGGTGGAGAAAAAAATGATCCCGCACGCACGTGGGATTTCGGGTCTGATTTTACGCGCGTGTTCTCCCGTTTCGCTTCCGTGTGAAACTGCGCGAGAGCACGGCGCTGCCTTGTGTTGGTCGATATGTTGACCGATGGTCGGGAAATACAGACAAAATAAAAAAATGTTGCGGACGCTCCCTTTTCGGCTGCTGCTAATACATCTATGTATGTTATGTAGATAGCAGCGTACGGGAACAACCGAAGGTTACTTGGTGGGCGTCCGCAAATTGCTGTGGACACCAAATTGGAATTAGCACTTGCTCATTTTAGGAGTAGGATTACTTTTACATACCTTGGATTGAATTTGTCGAGTGATTGCTTTTCTCAGGTTTGCTGTGAGTCAGGATAACCACTGCAACTTATTAAACGATCTCTTTGTATCCGGTATGCTTTAGATTAGCATGAGTGGTAGCGGGAGATATATTATATTTAATATATATATACGTATGTGTACAGGTGGCTTAGGGTTGTCGATTCCCTTTACGCTGTAGGACGAATAATTATGCAGATAATGCAAAGGTAATTAATTTGATACTCTTTGTTTTTGTTTGCGCAAAGGAAAAATCGCACTTACCTTGAATAACTCACTCCGAATATATGGAGCTTGTGCAATTTCTTGCGGATTTTGGGGATTGAATACCCTACCACGATCACTGTCTTCAGGCAAAAGAAAGTGCGTGTAATTTTCTATTTCAAAGAACGTGATTTGTGCTTTAGTTTCACAGTTCAGTGTTAACCAAGTTAAACTATGGTAATGGTAATAAATTTAGGGGTGTGTTCGTTAAATGTCCGGTCTGTGTCAAGGATATGGGGAGTCGGCAGTTTCATTTGAAACTGTACGAAATTTTATGTGTTTATAATTTTTTTATGTTTAAGGTGTACGCTACAACTTCGAGGTGGGTAAGGAGTTCATCTTCTTTAGTAAAAAACCTAAACATCAACTTCACGAATGACGTCTTAGTAGATCCGGCGGGGAATTACTCTAGGAAACCGCTGCTACTTCGGTTCGGCCAAACCATTGAGTTCAAAACTCCTGACTCGAAGGAGTAAAATGCATGCTCTACCAAACCTTAATCCTGCCAGTTTTGCTTAATGACGCCGAATGCTGGATGATAAACAGGAAAGGAGAGTTGATATTGGGCTTCTTTTAACGATTTTTTTTGTGTGTTTACTACAATATTGGTCTAAGTGAGGCGACTTCGGCTTACAGCCACATAAACTAGGTGCTGTGTGCGAGGAGAGTAAATGGAGGAGAAGACAGAAGACACAAACGCAAATTCTATAAGATGTTCAAGCTAAAACGATATAAGACACCCAGCCACTAGTATCGTGAAGGAAGACTGTACCTCCGTTGTGAATACATAGCCTTCTCGGAACCCAGGGCGCTTGGTCTAGACAAGTGGAAGTGGCGTCTTATCTCAGAGTGGCCTCGTATCTCAGAGAATGGAAGGCAACAGTATCTTTAGGTGTCGGTAGCCCGTTATGGTAAGTAAGGCAATATTATAAAAGTAGTTTACACTATAAAATTATAGTTTTTGATATCTGATTCAAAAACTAAACGATCTAAAAATCAACACTAATAAATTAATAAAATTCGAGTGTGTCTGACAATTCGGCTTCGTCGCTCATAAAAGTTTGCCAAGCTCCAGATTAACTCATGAAATTAGTTGTTAGAATATTCGTTGAAAATAGGCAATGATTATACAGCTACTTACGCATTTAAGTTTGTGTGATCAGTGGAAAGTGCGTTGGATTACTAATCGATGGGTCTCAGGTTCAAATCCCACCTTGGCCAAGTAGTAGGCTATTGTCATCCGAGAATGAGCTAAAACAATCGAATTAGAAGATTTCCCATGCACTTTTAAGACCACAAAATCTATTACTTTTGAGAGATTTCGACGAATGTTTTTGTTAAAAAAACGCTCTTAAAAACTGGACATGGCAAAAAACTTTGTATGGAATAATGTTCAAAAACGACTTTATCTACACACTTTGTAACAAATAGGACTTTAATTTTCATTGATTTCTTCAATAAAATGTTTTTGTTTTCTAAAGAGTTTTAGGGCCTACAAATTGCGGACCGACGACCATGGCTAGATCGTAATTTCTATCGCATTTTATCACAAATATAGTAACTGTTGGGGGTCATGTTCGAACTCTGTTAAAAAGGAATATCAATCGTCACAAGCCAACACACTACCCTCTACACCATCGCCACCACTTTATTCCTTACTTAACCTTACCTGGCATTCGATTGGCCTCAGTGCCGAAGTCATCCAAAGCCGATGGGCCTGTATTACGTTACATTTAAAAACATACGTGGCTGTTACGTGGGGTCTGCCTATGCTTGAGTTAAAATTTCGCTCATAAAAGACGACTTCAATGTTCTTGCACTCATATCTGAAAGTGTTAATACTTTGTTATTAGCAATAACAAACGTCTTGGTGCTCATGGTTCCATTTCGAATATCTCAAGTATTGAAGTGCTAAAGTCGCACAAATCTTGGACAGCCGTCATCTACAAGGTGGCGCAAAAGTTGTCTTCTGTTTACTTCACAAATGTCAAAGTAAAATTGACATTTGACGCCATTTGCAAAAATTATAGCATCTTTCGATAGGGTTTTCAGCCCTTGGGTGGCCTTAGGCATTTCTGTGTGCCACTGTTCTAAATGATCCACGACGTTTGACATCTATCCTATGTAGTTTTCAGTCGGATTGGTGAACGCCACTGGGTGATGACTTTTGCGCCACCTTGTACATGGTTAATCAGGCATTGCATATATGGTTCTCGCAAAGATTTTCATTTCCTTATTTCGACGTCGACAAAGAAACAACATTACTGTCAAAATATAAATCTATATATTAATACGGAGTTACCTATAACGTGTGAAGTTACTTGAAAATGCTTGGAGTTACTTGAAAATGCTTGAAGTTACTTGAAAATGCTTGAAGTTTTTTTTTGTCGGGGTGTGTGAGACTTTCTGCACTGGAGCACTCAGACTCAATACTGGTCCATTGTACTACCAGGCAGACACACCACATTTTACTGTGGGAATTTACTCGTTTTTCTAAGAAAAACGAGAAGTCGCTTCAATAATAAGGAGCATAGGTTCACAGCACTCACCATATCCGCACCAAATACCTGCCACCTGATACGAGCAAAAGCAGGACAATCACAGAGGAAATGTTCCGCAGTGTCGTCGCTTTCCCCACAGGCTTCGCAGTTGGTGGTGTCGCTTAGGCCTAGCACCTTAAGGTGTTTGGCAAAAGCGTAGTGTCCCGTAAGAACGCTAGTAATCTGTCTGCAGTCTTTTCTGTTGAGAGACAACAAGAATGCCGCGGATTTCCCACAGACGTCGGGGAGCATTTGCTTAGTCTGTCTGCACCCTGGAGAGTCATGCCAACGGCGATTGTGTTCATAGGAAACCCAACCGTCAATGGAAGCCCTGACCGAGGACGCAGGCAGACAGATCGCTGGTTCAGGTCCTGAGAGGTCCCCCTCTGAGCCTTGTCTAGCAAGTTCATCGGAGATCTCATTTCCCGTGATCCCGTTATGACCCGGGACCCAGACAAGTTTAAGTGAATTCAGCCTTCCGAACGAATTCAGAGATATCTTGCATTCACGTACTATTTTGGAGGTAGTTAAGGGTTTGAGTAAGGCCTTAAGCGCAGCCTGACTGCCGCTACAGACGCATATACTTCGCCCCCTCCACCTGTACCTCGTAACATAGTCCATGGCCATTAGGATAGTATAAGTCTCTGTTTGGAAGACTGACGCATATTTGCCTAACGGAAAGAAAAGTCTAACGTTATCGCTCTCCACGAAGACACCAGCACCAGATCCTTGATCGGTTTTGGAGCCATCCGTGAAGATTCGACTGCATTCCCTTCCAGGTTCAGAGTCCGGCCAGAGCCAGTCCTGGACGCGAGGAAAGTCGACCTCGTATTTGCGCTTTAGCCGAAGATCCGGTGTCATCGCATCAGACGGCATATCCATAAGACATGAGTCGAAGGACAGCCGTTGCGCAAGTTCATCAGAACTCCAGTGCGAGTTATACCAAAAGCCACCCCTTGTAAGACGTGAGATAGCCTTGATTGTACAGCCCATGATGTTAACATCAAGGGGCGGAAGGTTCAATAGTGCATCTAGGCCGGAGCCAGGCGTGCTGGGGAAGGCCCCCGTGCAGCCGAGACATACCTGCCTTTGGAGTTTGGCAAATGCAGCAGTAGTAGCAACTAGATTTTGGAGCGCAGTCTCGCAGGATTTTCCGCGTTGTTAGGCATGTTGCATCTGAGATGGGTGCAATCGCAAAGCAGTTTTGCGCACGTGAAGCTCGACCAGCCTTTCCATGCTTTTCAGCAAGAAGGAAGTCAGACTGATTGGTCTGAAGCTCTTGGCGAGCGAGTAGTCACTTCTGCCAATTTTTGGTATAAATGACACTCTAACTGTACGCCAGGGTGTTGGAAAGTATGCCAGTGCTAGGACAGCGGTGAAGATTTTTTCATAGTCGGTAGCAACTGGTTTGTACATTGTTGCAGCATGGCTGGGTATATTCCGTCCGTTAGAGGTGACTTGAAGCCGTCAAAAGACGCAAAGGCGTATTTAGTGGCCTCGTCCGTTACCACGGCCTTCGCAATATACCAGCTACGCCGAGTTGTTTGTCTTGGCTCATTCGGGGCTGGTTGTGAACCAATTGTAATCTGGTTACCCGGAAAGTGAGACTAGAGCAGATAACTAAGAGTTTCCGCTTTCGTCTCAGTAAAGGTGCCTTCAAGTTTTCTAAGTGAGTCCAGTTTGGCTGGTTTGCCCTTTTTCAGAACTTTAACCAACCTACTAGTTTCACAAAGCGTTTCAATCTTTTCGCAGAAATTCTTATAAGAAGCACTTTTCGATACCCGAATTAGCCTCTTATATTCCTCCTGCTTCGATCGGTAGAGATTCCAGTCTGTCTCCAAATCAGTCTTGAGTGACCTATTTAGAAGCTCTCTACGAATTTTTTGCAGTTCCGAGCTCCACCAGGGAACTGGTGTTCTGCCAGGGAGTTTGCTTACTGGGCACGTCAGTTCAAAACACCTAGTAATGGCACTATTCAGGTCTTGAACAGCTTCCTCTACCTTTTGTCTCGTCCTGAGTTTGGTTGGAGTTTTGAGAGTTTTCCCTAATTCCTCCCTGAATCGTATCCAGTTGGTTTTTCTCGGATTCCTCCTCTACTGCAAAGTTATGGCCTCGCATCCGATTTGGAATTCGATATATCTATGGTCTGAGAGGGACACCTCCGAAGAGACCCTCCAGTTAGTAACCGCCTTAAAGTATCTATTTAATAAAGTTAGGTCGATCACTTCCTGTCTTCTTGACGTCACAAAAGTTTGTTGCGAGCCAACATTGTTGATAGTAAGATCAGATGATAGAATGAAATCCAGGAGATGGTTTCCTCGCATGTTGCATTTGCTGCTGCCCCAAACAATGTTTTGAGTATTGGCATCACAGCATATAACTAGGCCCGTCTTCCTGGTGTCGCAATAGTCAATGAGTTCAGCAATTGCCCTCGGTGGTGGAGGCACTACCGAATCATAGGGGAGATAAGCTGACGCCACGACGAAGGTCTTCCAATTTCCATTCGTTTCGTAGCTAATGGCTGCAGCAACCAAATCTTGGCCACAAAATTGTCCAAGCTTAGTCGTTGAGAGAAGGTTCGACACAGCAAGACAAGCCCTTGGTCTCTCAGACCGCTCGTCACAGAGTATCGTAGTGCCACGGACACCTCCAAGGCCACAGATACGATTTTTCCACACCCATGGCTCCTGTATGGATGTTATGTGGGCTTTTGTATTCAACACAGAAAGCTTCTTACTGATGAGTGCAGTAGCAGCCTTGGAGTGTTGAAGGTTAATCTGAGTAAATCCAATCATTGGAAATACATCAGCTGGAAGTGTTCTAGTGGAAGGGCACGTTCGAGCTATTGGAAGGGGAGGCAGCGTTGGTTTCAGTCAGCTGGCTGGTTTCGGTTGGGGTAACCTCTGCCGACCTGCATCTCTTTGCCGTCGCCGCCGGGGAAGTGCCGTTCTCAGCGCTTGCGCCTTCAACTGGCAGTGCAGTTTCTTTGCGCCACACGATAGCCGCCTTTCTCCTTTTCCTCTTTCGCTGGCTCTTAGATGGACGCTGACTGTGGCCCGTTTCACCTGTTCGGTTTCACAGGCCTCGTCGGCAGCATCGCACCTATCGGCTGTCTGTCTATTGTTCTGAAGATTAAGCGTATCAGGTTGAACCTCTCCGCCACTTTCTCCATTTTTCCAGCCCAGTCTACCGAACGTGTCGGAGATAGAGCTGCAGGAATCTTCGGAAGCAAACCTTTTCACAACTCGAAGGTCAACGCCTGTACAGGCGGGGGGTTACTTGAACTATATATTAATGCGGAGTTGCCCATTAAGTGTTTCCACCCATTTTTGCTATTATACGTCACATAGATATGCCAACATTATATATATTTGGGTAGGGGGCTATACATAGAAGTGCACAATACGAAAATTATCCACAACACACATTATGAATTGCAGCAGGTAAAATGAAGCGAATTGGATGAAATTACAACAACATTGCTGTGTGAGGCAATAATCTGCCAATCGGAACGGAAAAATTTTATATCATGAAGTTACTTGAAAATGCTTGAAGTTACTTGGAAGTTACTTGAAAATGCTTGAAAATACTTGAAGTTACTTGAAGTTACCAACAACAACATTGCTGTGCATGTTATGCATTTGATAATGCTTGAACATTCTTGAAGTTACTTGGACATGCTTGAAGTTACTTGAAAATGCTTGAAGGTACTTGAAAATGCTTGAAGTTACTTGAAGTTACCTGAAAATGCTTGAAAATACTTGAAATTACTTGAAAATGCTTGAAGTTACTTGAAGTTACCTGAAAATGTTTGAAATTACTTTAAGTTACTTGAAAATGCTTGAACACTTAAAGTTACTTGATAATGCGTAAACATACTTGAAATTACTTCGACATTTTCATTTCATTTCATAAATTCATTTCATTCATTTTCCGATTAATAGGAGTATATATAATGGTCGACTTTGTTTTTTTTCAACTTATAGAATAAATTGGTCGAATTTCGACCATGGGCGTCCCCTAGTGTATATATTAATACGGAGTTGCCTATAACGTCTTTCCACCCATTTTTGCTATTATACGTCACATAGATATGCCAACACTATTTGGGTAGGAGACAATACATAGAAGTGCACAATACAAAAATTATCCACATATAAAACACACATTATGAATTACAGCAGGTGTTGGGTCACATACTCTTAAATGGTTGTAATAAAAATTCTCAATATCTTTATTGTCACAATACTATTGTATCGTTTTTAATGCATTCCCATAATTGTACTAAAACTTAAATAAATAATTTGAATTTCGCGCCTAAGTACTAAGGTTCGCCATATTTTTTAGATTTGTAACTATGTATAACGTAAATTACCACAAGACCGAGGTATTGTAAAGAACATTGAATAAAATTGAAGTTACTCGTTATCGTACAGTTACGTTGCAAAGTCTTTAATTCGTCGCTTTCGTTCCCTTTTTGCATAGTCGACTTTCTTTCAGCTGGTTTATTCGTTTTCGCTCAACTAGAACTGGGATTTTTATCGATACAAAAGAAAAATCGTCCAACGTGGAACAATTTCCCGCAAAAAACATAAATCGGTTGTGAGAAAAGTGCTTTACAATATAACACGTAATATAGTTTAAATCTAATTAAAAGACAAAAACTCTTTACAAAAAAAAGCCAAAAACTCTTTACAAAAAAAAAAAAAAAAATCTCTGTGGAGTTTCCATACATATTGTCGCGTTCGGTTTCTTTCGGTTTCGCGTGAGCTATCGGCATCGGTTCGGTATTAATTCCATGTGCCAACAAGGACATTGCAAGGGCACATCAAAAACTGGTCATCGATGGAACCAAGGACATATAGAGGACATACGCACAACACAAAGTTAAGTACAAACTTCATTCAAGGTATGTACAAATAAATTGTTCTTAGAGATCTAGACCTATATATATACTTATGCATTGCATTCGTCAAAAATATATTTAAATGAACGAGAATCAACGCACCTTCGCTACAATATAAACAAATTTATTAACATCATTTAAAATCAATCATCAATTAAAATTATAATCTGCCGCTGATTGTTTCAAATCAGTGCAAAAAATTGCAATGATAACGTATTTTCTCGCTCTCTATATTCGCTCATCATCTTCGTTCTCCATAATCGCTCATCATCTTCGTCGAATAGATTCCACTCTCATTGATCGTTGTGCTAAGAAAATTAGTAATCATTATCATCAACGTTATCATTTCATTTAAAGCATTCGCCGCTAATCGCTCCTACATTAGCTCTTGCTGTTACTCGCGACAAATCATCGGTCGTTAATTCGCTTAAGCCAGACATACAAATATCGATTGTGTTTTGGCTAAACAGTTTATGTCGATAAGCTCTTGCCGCTAATTTCGATTCGTTTCTCGTTTTTATTCAAGTTATTGCTGGATGCACGTTGACATTGACTTCGTAGTAAACATTGTTGCAGATTTGTCGACACAGTTGGGTTGCTGAAAGTTTGTTCGCTGCTGATATTGCTGTTATCGCTTTTGTCGCTGCTGTTGTTTAGCCGTTCATAGGAACATAGAGACATTTTCAAAAGTGCATTGGTGCAATCCATTTTATCGTCTACTACAACTAATCAACTTAATGCAAATCGTGTATATCGTCGTTACGAACCAGGGTGATTAATTAATTTGCAATAAGAATTCCTTCTGGTATTTTTATAAGAAATACCTACAACTATGACGGACGAAGGTACTGGTACTTCCGCTTCCGCTGCATCTTTGGATGAGCTAAAACAACAAAGAGCATTCACAAAGGGAAACATTACCAGAATTAAAAATATTTTGGAAAGGTCAACAACACTAACGCCCACCGAACTTGAGTGTTGATTGGGGATACTCGAGTCTTATTTTAAGCAAGGTATGTCATACCAAACTCAAATTGAGCGATTACAACCAACTGACACTGGTCGTGGCGACTTAGAGGATCTCTATGTCACTATAAAAACAAAAATAATTGCAATGATGGGGGAAAAAAGGCGACCAAGTACATTCGATCATTCGTTTATGGTTCATGATGATCCTACGCTTACTACAATAGAAAAGTTCAACCATCTGTTATCATGCTTGAGCGATCATGCTTTAAACACGGTGCGTGCGTTTCCTGTTACGGAAGAAAACTATCCTAAGGCAATCCAAAGCTTAAAGGATCGCTATGACAACAATTGTCTAATATATTTGGAGAATATTACTTTGATTTTTGAACTTCCCAAAGTTTCCAAGGCTTCGCCGGTACCATTACGAAATTTAGTGGATAACATAACCACTCTCTACAACTCGCTTACATCGATTTGGTCAGAAAAAGATATCTGCAATGCCATCATTATCTACATTGCGATGTCAAAGGTCGATCCTGAAACACAATCCGTCCCACTTCGATTGTGTTTATAGCAAATTGCCTCAATGGGATGATTGTGCTAAAATGCTGAGTAAACGTTGCCAGTATTTAGAAGCCAGGGAAAGTAAACAAGCTCGTTTGGAGCTTGCTGCAAAATTCCAACCCAAACCACGACAACAATCGCATTATAGTCAACGACCACAAACATCGTTACCTATCACACAAAAGTCCTGTGCATTTTGCAGAGACAGTGATCACTCGATATCTAACTGTTCGAGTTTCAATAAACTGTCAGTTATGGAACGCTTTTCCACTACAAAGAAGTTGGGATTGTGTATCAACTGCTTGGTAAAAGGTCACAATATGTCAAAATGTCCGTCAACATATCGGTGCAAAACCTGCAAGCAAGCACACCACAGTTTGCTACACCGTACGCAAAATTCGGAAAACTCCAGTCATGGAGACGGAACACCATCGGCAGCAGTGCACGCTGCATCCGATAATCACGCACATTCGACCAACCAGGTGATCCTTGCCACCGCATCGGTGCTGGTAAAGGACTCAACTGGATCCTTTCAATTAGGCCGTGTTCCACTCGATTCAGGCTCACAGGTCAATCTGATTAATGAGAAATTCGCACGAACTCTGAATCTACCTAAGGATAGAAAACACGTCGATATAGTGGGTATAGGTGTTTCAAAAACAAAAATTGATCAACAGACCCAAACCACAATTCGCTCTCGATTCAACAACTTCGAAGTATAACTTGAGTTTTTGATAACTCCGTCAATAACTGGGTATCAGCCAGATAAGGCGCTTCAAATCGTCAACTGGAATGTTCCGAAGAATATAGCTTTGGCTGATGAAAACTTCAACAAACCTTCGCAAATAGATATGCTTCTAGGTGCTGAGGCCTTCTTTGATATATTGTCCATAGGACAAATAAAGCTAGGTAAAGAATTACCAATACTCCAAAAAACTTTGCTAGGGTGGATAGTTTCCAGAAAATTCAAAGGTTCAGCGGAAATCTCTGCCAAGAATTGTTATTTAAATGTGGAAGAAGAGTCCTTACATCAATACGTTGAAAAGTTTTGGGAATTGGAGGAGGTCGTCGGTAGAAAATCAAAATGGACAGAAGAGCAGATACAGTGCGAGGCGATTTTCAACGAAACAATCGAACAGCTGGCTACTGGCAAATTTTGATTCATCCGTCGCATAGAAAGTTTCAATTAATCCTATTGAGAGAAAATAATCGTATGCCAATTAAAACCTACAAATTAAACACGGTCACATATGGTACCTCGTCAGCACCCTTTTTGGCCATACGGTGCCTTCGCTATTTGAGCGATAAATTTTCGCCCTCTCACAATCTTGGCGCAAAAGTTCTTACGAATTCTTTCTATGTGGATGATATATTGGCTGGAGCGGACGATCTAGAAACGCTAGAACAAATTCGAAAAGAAGTTCAGTTTATCTTGGCGTCAGCAGGATTTGAACTTTCTAAGTGGCCTAGCAACGCAGATTTTATGCACCAGTCTTCCGAGAAATAGTTAAAATTGTCCGATTCAGGCTTAACAAGTACTTTGGGCATCACTTGGGACTCTCTGCAAGACAACCTAAAGTTTTCGTACAATCCCTCCAAAATGTATACAAAGTTCACTAAAAGAACTATTCTTTCGCTCTCATCTTCGTTGTTTGATCCGATAGGTTTGCTTAGTCCAATTATAATCAAAGCGAAAATAATCCTACAAAGACTTTGGGCAGAGAAGCTGGACTGGGATTCTTCTATTCCACAGAGCATCGAAACCGAATGGAAGTAGTTTCCAGCAGAACTGAATTCACTGCAGAATGTTTCGATTCCTAGGTTTGCTTTAGCGGACAACAAAAGGGAGGTGCAGATACATGGATTCTGTGACGCATCTATAAATGCTTATGGTTGTTGTCTTTATACCAGGACAACTGATGATTTCGGAGCGGTGATATTTAAATTGTTTACAGCTAAATCACGAGTTGCACCAACTAGGAAAAAGCAACTGCCAAGGCTAGAGGTATGTGGCGCTCATCTCTTAGCCAAACTTTGGCATAGAACTAAGGATTTGTTTGAAGGCTCTATCGCCGAAGTTTATCTTTGGACAGACTCGGAGGTCGTGCTCCATTGGATAGGGACTCATTCCTCAAAACTCAACACATTTGTTGGCAACAGGGTGTAGCGTGACAGTGGGAGAATTTATTTTAACAAACTCTGCCACGAATATTTATTACCCAACTATTTTCAAACCTTTAACGGCCAGAAATGCTTTGCATAGATATGGCGCATGCTTTCCGAGGTAAGCCGCTGTAAATCTTCAAAGCGCCATCAATTTAATCAGCGGAGAATTCTTCGCCTGTCAAATTGTACCCAACTATAAAAGCCATGTGCAACCACGCTTTCATTCTTTTGTCAAAACTTGGTTCAGGAGTGATTGCCAAGAAGTTACAAGCGATCAAGCTATAAAAAATCAAAAAAATAAAAGAAAAGGATCCTCGTTAAGTGAAGTAATCTGAAATATTGGTCATAGGAGGTAATTACTTATAATAATTATATTATACTGGAGTGGCCGGTGTTCAACCAATTTCTCTATGTTTCGGAATTTTAGCGTCTCGTATACGGCGTAATATACTTGTTTGAACAAAACCATCTGGAAGCCCCACCTGTACATAGCAAAGAGCACGAACTAACGAACTACCTGGTACGAAATAGTTGCGTCGAGTCGGACGCTAACCAAAAGTTTCATCCGTTAGTTCCTCCCCCAAAATTGTGCTGACGAACCATTGAGGTATAGGGTGCTACAGTGCCATTCTACATTGCATGCGCCCGGCGTGTCCTTTCATTTCAATCCAGTGCTGATCATTGAGATCAACTTCGCCTAAAGGGACTTACTAAAATTCGTTGATTGATATCGAGAACCGGCCGTGAACTTACCACATCACGTAGGAATCGAAGCGATTTCCAAACCATTGAGAATTCGCTGCACGAAACCACCGTAGTTCCCGGTACTAACACCAACTACAAGATATCTAGGAGAGCATATAGCGGTGCCCTGATACCCCCACGGATAGTCAGAGGAGAGACCAACATCGTCGTAAAGCGACCACGCGACCAAGCACTTCGTTCAGGAGACCAGACGAAGTCAGACATTATGTGTATGCTTATGTGTTCCTTAGTATTGTCTCAACTGTAAAATTGTTGTCTTAGTTTTAAATTTATTTTTCCATTTAATATTACACCTTTGGTAAACATTTAGCATATTATACTTCTTGTAAGCGAAACCCAGGTAATGCCTATAAAGAACATACAATTTCACATCTAATCCCAAATTTTTCAAACAGCTATATATGCAAACAGTTAAAACAACAAAACAACACGGATGAGACCACCAATTGTGCGCACATGCGGAGTCAACGAAAGAAGCAAATACATTCAGCTTAATAATACATCCAAGATACAACATTATATTCACAAACAACAAAAATTAATTTAAAACTTCAAAACGTAAGTGATTTTTTCATAGTTTTTGTATATTCTTTTTGGCATTTTTAAGATATTTTTTCATACCACAATCAACAGTTTCGCATATACATAGTAAATAATCTAATATTAGTTTTTTTTTCATAACTCCGAATACATCTATCGGATGCTCTATGTTTAAGACCATTATGTCATGAATTCTTCTTTACCCTTACATTACAATCGAAATTCAATTAATTAATCCGTATGAAATACCTATATAAATCTAATTTAACACTTTAAACTTCCTTGGTCAATCAATGTAGGATAGCCATACCAGATAACCATAGTTTACTCTTATTTAGCTGTAAGAATTTAAGAGAAAGTACTGACTCTTATAAGTATACTTTATTTTTCAATGAATAAATTCCTGTTTTTTTTTGCGAAAGTTAATCATCTTTCATTTACATAATATGATGTGGTGATTCTCTGTTCTGGCGGTATTGAAGGGTGAGGAGTAACAGCATAATGGAATAAGGAGTAGCGTAGCCAGTTATGGGGCCTTCCACTAATATTTTTCCCGGCATGGAGAGGCCATGGAGCTATTGACTTAGGTCGATAGCCAAGGGCGGGTACAGACAGCCGATGAACGATGAACCAAAGAAAGAGATCTCCTTTCGGTCATCGCTAGGTCAATAACATCTGATCATAGGTACCTTTACTTTTATCATCTGCGCTTCCACTAAATTCTTCTTCCTATAATACCTTCCTACTTAATTAATCCTCCCTTACTTTTTATATCTAAATTCAACTGTTTTTCTACCTTCTTACTTTTTGTTTCGTATAGCAATCATAATGATTGCTCCCCTCTTTTAGACAGACCGCATGTATGTAAGGAAAGACCTCTGCACGTGATTTCGCCCAACAGGTTCGATATCGATAAGATATTATGGCACGATTTATTTTGTACTGGTTGTAGCAGGAAGAACCCCCCTTCCGACGAGCTTTTGCCCGGCCTTCCGCAAGCGTGCCACCATCTGCTACAGGGATTCCTCACACCCCTACCCCCCGGTTACAAGGGTTGTTAAAATCCAGGAACTTACCGAAAATACAGTCTGGAGACATGTTCCAACCAACTATAATCCAGCAGATAAAGTATCTCGAGGATGTACTGTGGAAGAGTTGAAAGAGTCAATTTGGTTCCGTGGCCCAGCATTTCTATTAAAACCAATCGAGGAATGGCCACCACTTTTTTGTAACCAATCACCATCTGAGGAGGTGTCTCGCGAGATAGGGAAAACTGTTTTGTTTTCTATGACAAATGAGACAAATTACTTATTGGATCAAATAGCTAGGTATAGTTCGTACTCCAAAACTATTCGCATATTTGTATACATCCTGAGAATGTTTAAGAAGAAGGAGAAATGCAGGAGGTCAGCAGACAGCTGTCCATTATCTGTAGATGAATTAGAAGGTGCTGTGACTCGGATCACTTGGCTGATTCAGCAGAAATCATTTGCAGATGAGATTGGAGCAATTCACAAGAAGGAGTGTCTGAAAGGATCCATTAAGTGGCTAAATCCATTTCTCGAAAGGATGCGTGGTGGAGTAAACATCTTGAAGGTAGGGGGCAGATTGCAGAATGCATCTATTCCTGAAGAGCAGAAGCATCCAATACCTCTACCGGCGAACTCTGCGTTTGTCGAAAATATGGTTAGGCATCTTCACTTCAGCAACTACCATGCAGGACCAAAAACACTCATCGCTCTGATTCGAAGAAGATATTGGATCATCAACGCTCGAGATGTGGCTCGCCGCACTGTAAGAAACTGCGTTCATTTTACCAAATATCGTCCCGTTCTTCTGAAGCAAATCATGGGGAACTTGCCACCAGAAAGGGTAATACAGTCTCGTCCCTTTAATAACTGTGGAGTTGATTTTTGTGGACCCATCTACACTTACCTTCAGATTCGTGGTAAGACACCATACAGAACATACGTAGCAGTGTTTGTATGTTTTGCCTCGAAAGCGGTTCATTTAGAGGCGGTGTCTGATTTGTCGTCAGATGCGTTTATAGCGGCATTGAAAAGATTCATTTCACGTAGGGGTCTTCCAGCGAACATCTTCTGCGATAACGCAACCAATTTTGTAGGGGCGCGGTCAAAGTTGAACGAACTGCGAAACTACTTATTTAAACAAAATACCCAACTTGATATATCACAATTTTGTACTAATCAAAATGTAAATTTTAATTTTATACCCCCAGGGCTCCTCATTTTGGTGGTTGGAAAACACAACCACTCCTCATTGTCTCCGTTGCTCGGGAAACCAGAAACGGGGCAGTCCGAGATCCGGGGAGATCTGCCCCCAAATAAAGAGTCCGGAAACGAACTAATTGCTAAACATTCTACCGAAAATTTACCAAATTTACAAAACCCACCTGACTTGAACGACTCAATCTTAAAATTTATACCTGTGACACAATCCAATAACTCGAAAATATCCATATTAAACAGGCCTGACAATAAAATAATATTACCACTTATCCAAGAAAAACCATCTCTTCATGAAAGATTAAAAAACTATTATAAAATTCGTGCTCAAATCTTTAACTCTAAGCCATCCAATCGTATAATCAAGCTCCGAGAGCGTTTTAACCAAAATCGTCAAGTATATAAAGCAATCAGCGCTACTCGTCTTTGTAGTGCAGATGACCCAAGACCCTATGCTAGTGTCTCGATCTTTAGACAACAAATGCTAGGTCTGCTAGACAGTGGAGCAAGCATAAGCTGCTTAGGTGTAGGATGCTTAGAATTATTAGAGAAATTAGGGCTTCCTTTCAGACCATTTGCTTCGAGCGTTAAAACCGCCAGCGGTCAGCTGCAATCGATTATTGGTGAAATTACCACGAACATCACTTATAAGGGTAATACACAGGAAATTTCGTTGTTTTTAGTTCCTTCATTGGACCAGAAACTTTACTTAGGCATCAATTTCTGGAAGCTATTTGGGATAGCTCCACAATTGCTCGCACAAATTTCGTCCGTGTCTTTGCGAGATACAAACGATAAAAATGCTCATGATCTTTCAGAGAAGCAATCTAATGAACTTGATAACGTGATAAACCTATTTCCATCTTATGCTCAATCTGGTCTGGGACGAACAACCCTGGAAGAACACTATATCGACACGGGGAATGCCGGTGCAGTCAAACAAAGACACTATCCCGTTTCTCCAGCGGTTCAAAAACTGATGTATGAGGAGTTGGATAGGATGCTCGAGATGGGTGTCATCGAAGAGAGTAGTAGTGCTTGGAACTCGCCAGTGGTTTTGGTGCGGAAACCGGGAAAAAACCGCCTTTGCCTCGACTCGCGAAAAGTTAACCAAGTCACGAAAAAGGACGCCTATCCACTTCCTCATATTGGAGGGCTATTGGGTCGTCTTTCAGAGACACACTACATATCGAGTGTGGATCTGAAGGACGCCTTTTGGCAAATTCCATTGGAGAAAACATCAAGGGAAAAGACTGCGTTTACGGTGCCTGGCAGACCTCTATACCAGTTCACAGTAATGCCATTCGGCCTTTGCAATGCCGCTCAGCGTATGTGTAGGCTCATGGATAAAGTAGTGCCACATGAATTAAAGCAAAATGTATTTGTTTATTTGGATGATTTGTTAATCATTTCGAAAAACTTTGAAGAACATCTAAGCCTACTGAAAACCATAGCTGCTCGATTACAATCGGCTGGACTTACTATAAATCTGGTAAAGTCTAAATTTTGTTTTAAAGAGCTAAAATATCTTGGTTATATAGTCGGGGGAGGATGTCTTAAAACAGATCCAGATAAAGTCTCAGCGATCAACGGTTTCCCTATACCAAAGACACCTAAACAAGTTAGGCGTTTTCTTGGGTTGTCCGGTTGGTATAGGAGGTTCGTTAAAGACTATTCTTCCCGAGCTAGTGCAATTACAGATACTTTGAAGAAAGGCAAATCTTTCGTCTTCGGACCAGAGGCAATCGCTGCGTTCGAGGAACTTAAACACGCTTTAACTTCAGCCCCCATTTTAGTTAATCCTGATTTTACAAAACCGTTTACCATATTATGTGACGCGTCCACGTCTGGTATAGGCTGCGTGTTATCGCAGCAGGATGAAGATGGGCTGGATAGACCGATTTATTACTACTCGCACAAGCTCAATTCGGCGCAACGCAATTATAGCGTTACCGAATTAGAGTGTCTTGCGGCAGTTTCAGGCGTTAAAAAATTTAGGTCATATGTAGAAATGCAGGAATTCAAAATAGTGACGGACCATGCGAGCTTAAAATGGCTCATGAGCCAGAAAGATCTTAGCGGACGTCTAGCTCGATGGAGTTTGAAGCTCCAGCGATTTTCCTTCGAGATAGAACATCGAAAGGGAACACAAAATGTAGTACCAGATGCACTCTCTCGCATTTATTGCGTGGATGAGATTGTATCTGACACAACGCATGGGATGAATTCGTTCGATGTTCTACACGTTGATCTTGATGATCCAAGTTTTAAGACGGAAGAATATACAGAACTAGCCAAATCAATTAAGGAACATAAAGACCAACTGCCTGATCTCCAAGTATCGGAAAATTTTGTGTATAAGAAAGTCAAACCTATCACTGGAAATGAAGTAACAGATGACCACTCTTGGAGATTATGGATTCCCTCTTCGCTGCGAAAGCACCTGATTCGTCTGGCTCATGATCCACCAAAAGCATCGCACGGTGGAGTTGCCAAAACTCTCTACCGTCTTCGTGAACGCTTTTACTGGCCTAATATGGTGGCACAAGTTAAAGCCTTCATCGGGGACTGCAGCATTTGCAAATCATCCAAAGCGCCAAATTCAACTTTAAGACCGCCAATGGGAAAGGCTTTTGTGGTAGATAGGCCTTTTCAGCATATCTTTATTGATTACCTCGGTCCATATCCCAGGTCGAAAAATGGTAACGCGTACATGATTTTATGTCTTGACCAGCTAACAAAATTTGTACTCATCCAGCCGATTAGAAAAGCTACGAGTATGGCAGCGATAACGTTTTTAGAACAACAGGTTTTTTCGATTTTTGGAGTACCAAAGTCACTTCTTTCGGATAATGGGAAACAATTTACCAGCAATGAGTTTCAAAAATTCCTCACAGCATATGGAAGCAAACATGTTAGGACGGCTGCATACTCGCCACAGGCAAATGCCAGTGAGCGTGTCAACCGTTCTGTGCTAGCTGCTATTCGAGCATATATAGCGAAGGAGTCAAATCAGGTTAATTGGGACAGGCATGTATATTCCATAGCCAGCGCACTCCGCTCAACCATCCATTCCGCAATAGGGATTTCGCCACATGAAGCTCTTTTTGGCCAATCAAAAATTGAGCATGGTCAAGACTACCATCTGCTCAAGAAACTGAATGGGTTAAACAATGCCGAGTTCGATGTGCTGCCTAAAGCCATGAAAATGAATCTCATACACAATAACCTAAAACAATCTTTAGAACGGACACATAATAACTACGAACGATCATACAATACGAGGAGCAAAAACTCAAAATTTACAGTTGGACAAGTTGTATTCAAAAGGAATTTTGCTTTGAGCGATGCCACGAAACAAAGAAATGCTAAGTTGTGCCCGAAATTCACCGAGGCAAAGGTTAAAACCATAGCTGGCAACAATCTTTATGAATTAATAGATATGAATGGAAGGACGATAGGTGTTTTTCATGCCAAAGACATCCGCAAGTAGCTCTGATTATACTCTCAGGGGTGGGTCGACTTTGACCGGAAAAAGTCCTGTGTCATTTCAATTTCACTCGATTGCCGTCGTGAAGCTGAAAAGTTTTGTAGGGGACTTTGCAGAAGAACGAAAACAAATAATTTTTTTTCACGACTAGCCATAACTAGAAACACCCTGTGAACAAGTTTCAAGTCAAGTTCAGTGCTATATAGAATTCCGACTGTAACCGATTTGAACCGATTGAATGAAATCAGCGGAAGTTCTACGTCGTCCATCTTTTTATTGGCTACCTCAGCCATCAAAAAGCGAAATCTTTCTTTTTGATCATCTGGATTTCGACGAGAGCAGTACTCCCATGCGGAAAATGAAAAGACAGCTCAAAAAAAATTAAACGTTTCTCAATTGAACGGTAAAAGCAGTCGAGATATAAGCCATCAGACGACAACAGAAGAGCGAAGATCATCTTCCAGCAGCGAACCAAATTAAACGTGAATGGTGACAGTCCACAGTGCGATTCTACCGAGTTGGATTTTTGTACGGTAATCCACGATTTCACCTTATTTATCCACTTACTCTGCGTGAAGGTGTCGTCGCCAAAGGCGTAGTCTCTGTCATCGACGGCTAATTCGCTGGAGAATCAGCAGTCAGAATCGAACAAAATTATAGCGACCGATCCCGTCGAGCAACAGCAACCGCAAATACCAAAAACAACGGCGATTCACAACAGCACGCTGGTCTACACTGGCCTGCATTTGTCAGGAATACGAAGCTGCCGATTTCGTAGCAGTACTCAGTGCGACCTATCCGTTGTGCAAAAGTAATTCTGATTTGAGGTCGCACGCTAAATTGAGCAATCCACCGGTCATACTCGCCGAAACCAACACCAAGCCGCTCCACGCTGGCCTGCATTTTCCAGGAATACCGTACGAAGCTGCCGATTTCATAGTTGTGCAAAGGTCAGTCACAGTGCAAAGGTCAGTCACATCTAAAGCTCGCCGCCTAATTGAGTTACAATCGCTGAAACCTACACCCGTGGCCGTAATCAACAGCCAGAACGGCACCTTCAAATATCTCCAAACACCTCATCAACATCAAGTGTCAACTGCAGGTGCAACAACAGAACATCAGCATGTGTGATAATCGATGTTCACTGAAGCGAAGGGTCTGTCTTATCTTGTCATGTGTTTTATTTTTGTCTTGCGAACAAAAGTAAAGTATGTACAGTTTATTCTAAATTTTCCATGTAAAGCTCTGTCAAAATTCTAAAATGCATTTTCTTTCGACCATATAACCAATTTTGGTACACCAACGCTTCGATGAATGCTGTGCACACCATCCATGGGAGTCTTCAAGTCGTCGATCAAGTTCAGTAGTTTCAAGAAAGGTACATAAAGGTACATTTTAACCGGTGAGTCTCTACTTTTTATTTCTTTTGAACGAGCTATTTGCCATATAAAGTTTTTTTTTATAAGCGTCACAAGTAAAAAGACCTTCTTTACCTTTTATAAATCATGAAATTCTAACACTAGATTTAATAATATAATTTGAAATTTTGAAGTACATATATCGAACCAAAACGTAGAGATCTAAAAATATCAAATTTTTAGTACATGTCACTGAAATTCAAATTTAAATTAAGTAATTAAGCAACTCATGCATACCTTTAATTAATTCATACATACCTTTAATTAACTCATACATACTTAAATTAATTCATACCTACCTTAAATTAATTCTACATACCTTTAATTAATACATACCCATACGCTCTGAGCGGTTAAACTAAAAATTAGATTATTAATCAGTAGCTAGTAAGCAAATTTTCTCTCAACCTTTTTTTTGATCACCATATGAAATGGCCTCTATGGATTACGTTTAATTTTAAGTTAGATTTAGTTACTTATATGAATAAATGTGCTTTTATATTTTTATTTTGAAAATACCTTCACTTTTTATTTCGTCATGAGTTTTGACTGTTAAATTTCCTTAGTGCTAATGGGGAGTGCAATGTGTTTGTTAGAAAACATCGGTGGAAATACAATTGAATCCTAAGAGGTTTCTCTATTTTGAATAAGGGGCTTTCACAATAATTAAGCGGTGTGTAAGCCAAGGATGGACTCTATTCCCGTTAGGAATAGTAGTCTGAGGGTGGGCAACGCTGAGGAAACCACATCCATCTTCCGGTTTCCAAGATTTCATCGATTTCCTTCAACTTCGGGGTTTTTATTTCCATCTAAAAAAGGCAGATCATGGCAATTTGTTTTCGTGGTTCCATACCTATAAAAACTAAGGTAATAAAAGGCATGAAATTGTACGGTCGTCCGGCAGCAAGTGTAAGAACCCACGCCTCCGTCGAGCTAGTGTCGCGCGTAAGCCAGCATGCCTGCTCACACTTCGTTGTCAGGACAACCTACCTTACGACCCATCGATTTCTGTAGGAAATCCTGTACTCCTAGAGATCGATGGGATTGCAAGTCATCGCATTCGTAAGGTAGGGACAACTTCCGTTACAAGGCCATCCCAGACGCAACCATCATCGTTGACGACATCAGCTACCTACAGAGATGGTGACGCATTCAAGCTGTGAAATCACACTTCTGGCAGCGTTGGGTAGCTGAATATTTCCATGACCTACTAGCACGTTCCAAGTGGTCAGATAGGCAGCCGAACCTCGTAATCGGCGCAATGGTCATCATACACGAGGACAATGTGCCACCCCTTAAATGGCTACTAGGAAGGGTAGTCGGCGCTGTGTCCGGCAAAGACGGAGTAGTTCGAGTTGCAGACGTCAAGACAGCGAAAGGCACTTTTCGACGACCAATCCGAAATCTGGTATTGCTACCTGTTTGAAAGGAGATCTTTCAAAGTGGCCGGAATGTTGGGTCACATACTCTTAAATCGTTGTAATAAAAGTTCTCAATATCTTTATTGTCACAACACTATTGTATCGTTTTTAATGCATTCCCATAATTGTACTAGAACTTAAATAAATAATTTGAATTTCGCGCCTAAGTACCAAGATTCGCCATATTTTTTACATTTGTAACTATGTATAAAGTAAATTACCACAAGACCGAGGTATTGTAAAGAACATTGAATAAAATTGAAGTTACTCGTTATCGTACAGTCACGTTGCAAAGTCTTTAATTCGTCGCTTTCGTTCGCTTTTTGAATAGTCGACTTTCTTTCAGCTGGGTTATTAGTTTTCGCTCTTTAACAACTAGAACTGGGATTTTTATCGATACAAAAGAAAAATCGAATTTTCCCAAGTTCTCCAGTAGAAAAACCTCTACCCGAACAGCAGGTAAAATGAAGCGAATTGGATGAAATTACAACAACAACATTAGTGTGTGGTTACTTGATAATGCTTGAACATACTTGAAGTTACTTTGACACGGTTGATATTATACTTGAAAATGCTTAAAGTTAATGTCGAAAAATTTCATTTTCCGATTAATATGTATAACAGTCGATTTTTTTTTTTCAACATATAGAATAAATTAGTCGAATTTCGACCATGGGGCAACCCCTAGTTATTATTAATTTATAGGGACAATCTATGCAAATATGTGGACTGCATTTGGAAAGTCTATGTTTTTCTCACGTCCAATTGTATGCTGCTTGCTTACGTGTTCAAAAACCACTCATTTTGTTTATGCAGAGGATGGACAAACCAAAGATGTCGTTCATGAATCAGCATTATAAAAAATATAACGTCGTAATTTAGATTTTATGATTTAAAATCAAACTGAATTAACTGAAAAAACAATAGATAAAACTATTTATTTACAAATGTAGGCTAGGGCGAAACAACATTCAGCGTGTTCCGCTGGCAATCCTACAAAATGTATTATTGTTTAAACATTTTCAAGACCACAACATTCAAGGCAGACAACCAAATATAATGTGTTTTTCCGCTTCAAAAAACCCTATCAGTTGTGACACTCCATGGTTAATATGTTAAATTTAGTAGAGCGTAAAATATGAATAACATTATGTTCTTTGTTAAATTATCCGTTAAACGTTGATTGCTTTTAGGAAAAATACATCAGCCTTAGCGATTTTCCCATATATAGGTATTAATTGTGAGAAGTATTTATAGTATGCTGCTCATAATAAAATAGTGTAAACGTGCATAGCTCACTGGAAAGGTGAATTTCAGTAATCTTTGTATGCCAATTCGTTAGTTAGACAGGTTCAATTTTTTGGCATTTTTATATACAATACATTTAGATGAACTGAATATAAAAGTCGGAAATCATATGCATTCTGTACCAATTGTTTGACGACAGGTATTTTTTGTTAATAATTATGCGATACCTTCAACGCCATTCACTAATCTGCGAAAATCTTTTACTGTAGGTAAAAAAGACATGGATAGGTATATCATGTTTTAATTGTAATTTTGAGACTATGTTAACAAATGTTAATTTCATGGTATTTTGGTAAATAAAGTCATAAACAATTGGTTTTGTATAACTTTTTTTTAAGCGAAATGCAAAATATATCGGATGCGACTTTGGGAATCATACATATGAAATATGCTGGTAAAGTAGGAAGTTATGGACAAAAACAAAAACATTAAGTGAAGACGAAGAAGGACAAATTTTAGGTAAAGGATTTTTCGCTTTATAGCAAGGAAAGTTGGAAGAGGCCATACAATTGCACAGTTCGCAAAAGGATGAGTAAGCACGCCAATAACGCTTTATAAATACCGAATGATAATTAAAATTGCTTCCAACTAGGGGAAAATTAAGGGCTGAAACTTGGATAAGGCTTAAGGCTTTAGTATGACGGCTTGTCACATTACATAGAACGCCACTCATATTCAGCAAAAAATACTGAAGAAGAAGTCACCACTTCGAAGTCAGCGACTAGCCTTTGCAAGGTGATACATCCGGTGGAGTAGAGAGTTGTACATTGTCCCCATTATCCCCTGCTTTCCCGGCCACGCTGCTTCCAGTTGTCCAGACCAAGCGCTCTTGTATCCGCGATGGCTTGGTCTTTAAAACGGAGGTACGGTCTTCCTTGCAAACCAGGGGGCTGGGAGTCGAAGATCCTCTTGGCTGGAGCATTTTTTTTCATTCGCTCAATGTGGCCGAGTAGCAGCGGTTTCCCAAGGTAATTCTCCGCCGGATCTCTACAAAGGTGTCCTTCGTGGAGTTGATGTTTACCCCTAGGTAGATGAAGTCCTTAACTACCTCGAAGCTACTTCTATCAACAGTGACGTTTTGTCCTAGGCGGTGGGCAGATGTTTATTTGTTTGTTGATAGCTCGCACTTGGTATTGTCCTCATTTACTTCAAGACCAACTGATTTCCATTGTTATTCAATCTTCGTGGAAGCCTCTAACACGTCACGCTGGGAACGACTGCTGATGTCGATATCGTCTCTTTTTAAAAAAGAAAACATAGGAAATGTTTCGAATTATAGGCCTATTTCTCTTCTTTCCACCTTTTCGAAGGCCTTTGAAAAACTCCTCAAAGTTCGAATTTTGTCGTTTATGGAGCAGTTTTATTTCTTTTGTAGCAACCAGTTTGGGTTTAGAGCAGAAATGTCAACAGAGGATGCTATTTTGAGAATATTATAATAACACCAAGTCCGTCGCCGATGTTGGTGTTGCTTCCCAACGATCGAGAAGAGTAGTTGCAGTTGAACGGTAGACAAGAGTAGACGTGCGCCTGAACGTTTCAATAAATAAAGGTGTATCAAAAGTATTTGTGCGTTTTATTTTACATTAATTTAACAGATTGCGACTGAACGTTTCAATAAATAAAGGTGTTTCAAGAGTATTTGTGCGTTGTATTTCATTTAGTTTTAGCAATATGTAGTCAACTGCTTGGTAGTTTAAACTGCAATAAATCTTCAATGGGTGTGTCTATTTATAGACAAGAAAAAAGCACTCGATATGGTGGACCATGATTTGTTACTAAACAAACTTTCTAGTCCTAGTTTTCGAGGTAGCATTTTTAAATAGCTTCAGTGGTTTTTAAAATATAGGAAGTCGAGAGTAAATATCAAGGGTGTCTTGAGTGAGTCTCGTCTTAAAAACGGTGTTCCCCAGGGTTCGGTACTTGGTCCTTGATTTTTATAATCTATACATAAATTCCCTTTTCAAACTCAATTTAAATGATATTCCAACTGCATTTTCAGATGATATAGCGTTTAAGTATGAGTTTAAAACTGTATTTGAATGTATCACAAGGATCAATTAAGATGTTGAAATTTAAAGGGTGTGGTTTACTGCCCATAAATTGATCATCAGTGAGAAAACCAAGTTGATGTCTTTCACGATAACTGGTTACAGACTATTGTATGATTATAACCTGTGGTTTCACGCCTGCGACTCTTGACTGTTTTCCTTACCTGTTCATAAGTATGGTGGAAGTAACTTTGCAACTAATATGCAATGCTCCAAAATTGGTTCAAAATTGAATCAGTACTACATTATTAGGTACTTAGGCGTTTCAATTGATGCTAATCTTAATTGGAAAATTCATATCCGGGAGAAAAAATCGTACATGATGTTGGTCGCACGTAAAATGTACGTTTTAAAGCCGTTTTGCTCCAAAAAGTTCAATCCACTATTTACTATGGTCTTGCGCACTCTAAGTTACAATATGGCATCACTAGCTGCGGTTGTTCGTATGCTTATACTTTTAAGCCGTTATTAATAGCTCAGAAACATCTAGTTAGAATTATATTGAATAAAAATCATTATTTAAAGCGTTGCAATTCTACCATTCAGGCATTTATATGTTTTTAAAGTTTTAAGAGAGTTTTTTTAAAGAAAGAGGTAATATACCGAGCTAAAAATTCGTAAATGTTTAACCTATGTATGAATGATTTGAGTTTAGTCATCGTACCATTTGTACACTGAACACTTTTTTCTCGGTCTTATACAGGGTGGCGCATGAATCGTGCTACAAAAACAAAACGTAATACCTTTTTTCTGTGTGAGTAATCGGCTTATTTTCTTTTTTGGCAGGTTACTATTTAGATTTATTAAAACTAATGCTTGGGATTTCGAAAAGAGGATTTGGATAAAGCAGCGGTACCATGCTTTGCAGTCCTTCATTTCCGTCTAAAGGGAATTTAGGCGGGAGTTTGGCAGCACTCTCCCAGGTAGATCGACCATTATGAGGCTGGTAAACATGTTTTCCGAATCTGGAAGCGTCGCACGAAGACCGTACCATCGAGATCCCTATGTTCGGGTTCAAGACACAAGCGTTTCCACTCGAAACTTATCGGCGCAAATTGGAGTTAGCAGACGGTCATTACAACGGATAATTCATGATGCCTTAAGCTTGTTTCTTTACAAAGTACAAATTGCAAGCAAGCTTAACCCTCTGAATTTGCCTATTCAACTGGAATTTTTGCCAAAAAATGATTGCAATGACCGAAGAAGACAACAGTTTGATAAATTGCTTGTTTATGTCTGGTGAGGTTCATTTTGATCAAAACGGCAATGTTAATAAATAAAATTGCCGTATATGGAGGGAATCTAATCCAGAAATACCCCTTGAGACGGTACTACACCCAGAACGAGTCACTGTATGGTGCGCAGTATCATCAATGTGCGTTGTGGGGCCATACCTCTTTGAAGAAAACGGTGTAATAGTGACTGTCAATGCGGACGTTGCTTAACGATATTGAAGGAGTTTTTTTTACCCAGAACTGCGTCGAAGAAGTATTTCATTTCAGCATTTCAACAGCATTTGTTTCCAGCAGGATGGAGCAACTGCACATATAACCGAACCGGTTATGGCGGTTATGAATAATTTTCTGATCAGGTGTCGCATATGCGTGGATGAGCACGGAGGTCATTTACGATCTATCATCTTCAAAAACAATTAGTTATATAAAATAAAATAAAGTCCGCCCAGTGACGCGCCCACAATTGAATAAAACAGTTTCATCGAAATGTTAAAGTCTGAGCTAGGAACCTGAAACTTATTATATATACTCTCAAGGAGCCCTTACTGCTCATGTTTATATATTTTTAAAATCCGCCCACTGAAACGCCTACTAATTAAAAAAAAATATTTTAATAAAGAAACCATTATAAACGAAAGTCCTATTCTTCGCAGTCGTTTTGAACAATTCCTCTAGGTATATAAAGTTTTGTGCCATGCCCACTTTTAAGGGTGTTTTTTAGGGTTCCGTAGCCAAATGGCAAAAAACGGAACCCTTATGAATTCGTCATGTCTGTCTGTCTGTCCGTCCGTATGTCACAGCCACTATTTTCCGAAACTATAAGAACTATACTGTTGAAACTTGGTAAGTAGATGTATTCTGTGAACCGCGTTAAGATTTTCACACAAAAATAGAAAAAGAAACAATAAATTTTGGGGGTTCCCCATGCTTAGAACTGAAACTCAAAAAGTTTTTTTCATCAAACCCATACGTGTGGGGTATCTATGGAAAGGTCTTCAAAAATGATATTGAGGTTTCTAATATTTAATTTTTTTCTAAACTGAATAACTGTAACTCTGTAACTTCCAAAATAAAAGAATGATCAAACTAAAAAAAATATATGATGTACACTACCATGCAAACTTCCACCGAAAATTGATTTGAACGAGATCTAGCAAGTAGATTTTTTAATATGTCATAAATCGTAAAACGCCACTTATCTATTATTAAAACACCGATCAAAGTTCCAACGAACTACAAGAACTTTTATAGATTAGATTAGATTAGATTAGATTAGATTAGATTCTTTATTTCATGAAATATATGTATAATAGTTTGTGTTTGAGAACACGAGCATGGCAGAAATAGCCGTCTGCCGGAAATGACATTTCATAGATATTAAAGAAATTATTACATAGAAGTTAAATTGAAAGGGAAAATTGAAAAAGAAAGAAATACTTATTTACAACACAAGATTTAGGGTTTAAGCATAAAAGATTAATTCTTTATGTCTTTAACAATTAGTCGACAGAAAAGATGAAAAAAAAAAAATATATTTATATAAAATAAAACAAAAAAAAAATAAATGCAATTTGTACATCAGTATCTAAGTATAAAACTAGATTAAAGGAATGGAATGGATCAGCGATGGCGTCTACAATAATTTTGATGATTTCCAACATAAAGATTTATAATTTTGAAGTGATTTAGAATACCATAAAAAAAAAAATTAGCAATTGTAAATGATTTGAAACATAAAAGAATAATTTTGGATTATTAAAGCAATAACTTAAGAAGAACGGCAAAAGTTGCTTGTAGCTTGGACTTTTAAAAGCTATTACGATATAACAGAACATGATTGCAGTATTTGTACAAAACAAGCCACCCCCTAGCTCCGTTAAGTATATCGTACAGACCATTTACGGACAGATTGCTTACTCGGAAGTATAGTCGACGAATCTCTTGTAAAATAGGGCATTCCGCAATGAAGTGGTGAATATTTTCAGGCACTCTCATGTTGCATAGATTACACGTTTCCTCAAGATCTGTTCTGTGTGGCATGGAATTCAAATTTATTAATTCTGCTCTCGCTCTAAAAAGGGTGCTTATAACTTTCGATGAAAAATTTATATTGAAATAACTTTCGTGAGATAGCAAATGATGGTTTAGGTTCCTATAGATTAACCTTGAAGCTGAGGAAGATGCTCTAATTAGGTGCTGATCGTATAATTTGTCATCGACTTTAGCAATGATCATTGCAAAAAGCCTCTGCCAGTCGTTAACATTAGTTAAAGTAAAGGAGACATTCAGTTCGAGAGATATCGCTAGCTGGTTCCAGTCCTTAAATGGAGAAGCATTGGTTTGTAGCAATCTTATTAAGATAGTCTTGGAAAGATTATTCCCGCTTCTCATTACCACTCTGGTTAAATAATCAGAATGAGCTTTCAAGTTTCGCACGTAGATGGGAGGCAAACCTGACTCTACATGAATAGCGTAGGTCGGAGTCGCATTTGGTAGCCGGAATAGACGCTTGAAAAAGAATCTTTGGACTGCCTCAAATTCTTCGAGGGGGCTCACACCAAAGGCCTGCACACCATAGCACATACAAGTATTAACTGTAGCGTTAAACACTTGATACTTCGAAGAAAGGTCAATGTTTTGATTGGCGAAGAACTTCGGCCACATCATGTTGAGTGCCAGTTTGGCTTCAATACTTTTTTCTCTGGCATGCTTGTTAAAGTTTAGATTATACGACAACAAAACACCCAGGTACTTGAACTCACGAACTACCTCAATTTGTTCGTTGTTAAGTCGCCAAGTTCCTACCCCAGGACGTCTTCTCTGCCGGTTCTCAAATACCATGACCTTGGTTTTTGCGACGTTGATATGGAGATCCCAAGTTTTACAGTAGGTTTGCAATCTATTAATTTGCAGTTGTAAAGAAGAAGGATTTTCCGCCAGTAACACTAGGTCATCAGCGTACAGAAGTACTTTTATGTGATTGCCCGCAAAATTAACGCCACCCGGAAGAATATCAGATATTGCATCAATGTACAACGCGAATAAAATTGAGCTTAATATGCAGCCCTGGGGGACGCCTGCAGATGTCTCAAACCATTCGGACAGGTTCGACATATCCCACACAGCTGCGCAAGATGACGAAAGAAATTTGGCATACAACATTAAGAACTTTCTTGACACTCCAAGGGATGCCAGTTTATAAATTAAAGCTTGCCTGTTAACTGTATCAAACGCTGCTTTAAAATCTACAAAGCACACAAAAAGTTTCTTGTTTTTTTCAATATATTTTCTAGCGATGCTAGTCAGCGCGAAAATATGATCAACGGTGGAAAAACCAGCCCGAAAACCAGCTTGATACATGCGCGATTATTATCCTCTATCCACCTGGAAAGTCGTGTGTACCTATAAGATCGAAGCAAAAATCTTTCTTAGAGAATTGAGAATAGAGATGCCTCTGTAGTTTTCTGGTCGACTGACATCACCTTTTTTGAAAATAGGAAAAATAAGCGCTTTGTTAAAGCACGTTGGTGCACAAGCGCTGTTGTATATTAAATTGAAAAAATCCACAATATAAGTCTCGAGTTGGTCTGTTCCGTTTTTAAAAAATTCAATTGGAATACCATCGCACCCCGGAGCTTTGTTGTTTTTCATAGCCTGCAAGGAAGCTTTAAGTTCTCCTAAGGAAATCGGGCATCAAGTTCAGATACCATTGTGTTTGGTAATGCAAAGCTAAAACTGTGAAGACCCTCCTCCGCTGATAGCAGTGTTTTAAAATGAGCAGCTAACGTATCAGCTTCGACAGAAATCTTCACAGTTCGAATGCGCCCTCCCAATTCCTGAACATTATTCCTGAATTCTTTTGAGTTTTTGGACTGTTGTAACCTAGTTGCAAGACTTTTGAGGTAACTAGCTTTTTTCTGATAGCATAACTGTTTAAATTCCTTATTGGCGCGCAGGTACAACGATTTGAAGGCAAAAGAGTTTGTAGCTCTAAAAAGTTCTAAGAACTTAAAAGAGAGTTTTCGTAAGTTGCTACATTCTCTATCCAACCATTTGCTTTTAGGAGTGAACGAAGGGGTGTTGTTCACAGGAGGAGCCGAAGCGTGGATTATCCTTGTAATACTGTCACCAATCATATCAATGTCGCTCTCAGGTTGCAGTGAGAGAGCATTACAATGGTGATTCAAAAGATTTTTGTACCGATAAACTCTACTTTCGACCCACTTAAGTTTGGGGAGACTTACTGGGATTCTCTGACGGGTATTCTCAACGAGATGGAATTTTACATCAAGTGGTAAGTGTGCTGAGAAACTGACTAAGGGCACCTGCAGATCATCAACCACGTTCAACCAATCTCTAGAGATCGCACAAAGGTCTATGACCGATTGACCTTGGCCGCTAATAAACGTCAGTTCGCCGCTCACATCACCATTTGCTACCCCATTCAGCACATACAACCCGAAATCCATAAGTAATTCCGTCAGAAGCCTACCTTCCCTATTGAAGGTTTGATCTTTCGAATTTCTATTTGTGCTGAATGAAGTAAATAAACTATAAGCAGGAGAGTTTTGAAAATTACCAATTCGAGCATTAAAATCACCGATTATCATAATATTTTCCAAGGAAAAATCGTTAAGAAAGTCACGTAAATTGTCGAAATCGTTTTGCCAGTTATTGCAATTGAGGTAGACAGGTACAATATTTAATTTAAATTGACTGTTTAAAATTTCAACAACAAGCCTATCTCTCATAAGTTTGACATCAACGAAATAGTTGTATTTAAATTTCACTCTACAAAGAATACCCCCGCTCGCTCTTCCATGTACATTTGACCTAATTGCTGGAACAAATTTTAATTTAAAATCTGTAAAATAGTTACGGAAATCATCTTCCATTTTTATACCCTATTCTAGGGGTATATTAATTTTGACGCATAGTTTGTAACATACCTTAATATTGCCCGTAGACCCCTAAAAGTTACTATATTTATGATCAGCATCGATAGTAATGTCGATCTAGCCATGTCCGTCCGTCCGTCCGTCCGTCCGTCCGTCCGTCCGTCCGTCCGTCCGTCGGCAAAAATTAGGCCTTTAAACTGGACCTAGAGAGCTGAAATTTTAACCATATACTCTCTAGGGTCCCGAAATAATCAAGTTTACGAATTTTTGAAATCCGCCCACAGACACGCCCACAAACTCAAAAAAACAAAATTTTGGAAAAAATCGAATTTTGAGCTAGGAAGCTGAAATTTTTTATATATGATCTATGACTCCTAAAACTGCTCGGGATATAAAATTTTCAAAATCCGCCCACTGCCACGCCCACAAAAAAATAAAACAATTTTATTGAAAAACCAAAATTTGAGCTAGGGAGCTGAAATTTTTAATATATACTCTCTAGGGGCCCTTTAAGCTCATGTATAAATATTTTCAAAATCCGCCCACTGACACGCCCACAAATAAATAAAACAATTTTTTTGAAAATCCAAAGTTTGAGCTAGGGATCTGAAATTTATAATATATACTCTCTAGGGGCCCTTTAAGCTCATGTATAAATATTTTCAAAATCCGCCCACTGACACGCCTACAAATAAATAAAACAATTTTTTTGAAAATCCAAAGTTTGAGCTAGGGATCTGAAATTTATAATATATACTCTCTAGGGGCCCTTTAAGCTCATGTATAAATATTTTCAAAATCCGCCCACTGACACGCCCACAAATAAATAAACCAATTTTTTTGAAAATCCAAAGTTTGAGCTAGGGATCTGAAATTTATAATATATACTCTCTAGGGGCCCTTTAAGCTCATGTATAAATATTTTCAAAATCCGCCCACTGACACGCCCACAAATAAATAAAACAATTTTTTGAAAATCCAAACTTTGAGCTAGGGAGCTGAAATTTATAATATATACTCTCTAGGGGCCGTTTATGCTCATGTGTTAATTTTTTTTTAAATCCGCCTACTGACACGCCCACAATTAAATAAAACAATTTTATTGAAACACCCAAGTTTGAGCTAGGGAGCGTTTTTTTTGATAAAATCCTTTAAATGTTATATAACAAAATATGTAGAGCGTTCTTAACAATTTAACCATACTTAGACTTTTGTCACGCCCACTTATGAGGGATAGGAATAAGAATAGGGTATCCAACAGTTCGCCCAAGCGGACTGTAGCCCGTCCCTATGTTTTCTTCTAAAAAAGTCTCGATAAGTATTATTATATCAAACTTTAAGACATATTTAAAAAAGTCTGGTTGCAAAAGTTTATATTTTAGGCCAGAAATATTATAGGAGAGTATTGATAAATTAATAGTGTTAATAATAATATTTTGGCAGACGGCATTATTTTCCTATTGTGTTATCGACTTAAGAATATGCGAAGATTCGCAGCAAGTGACGTCAGTTGAAAGACCGATGGTGCTTGCTTATCAGCCGCAGCTAACTTCACTCCCTCGCTGCAGTCAAAATAATCACGTGAAATGTCTCCAAACAAGTTGTTGACAAAATGCAGCTCCACCGGAGAGTTTACAACCAGACCACGCGCGAACTTGTATACAAAAATTTTGTTGTTGTACCCTATTCTAAGGGTATATTAATTTTGACGCATAGTTTGTAACATACCTTAATATTGCCCGTAGACCCCTAAAAGTTACTATATTTCTGATCAGCATCGATAGTAATGTCGATCTAGCCATGTCCGTCCGTCGGTCCGTCCGTCCGTCCGTCCTGTCTGTCGGCAAAAATTAGGCCTTTAAACTGGACCTAGAGAGCTGAAATTTTAACCATATACTCTCTAGGGTCCCGAAATAATCAAGTTTACGAATTTTTGAAATCCGCCCACAGACACGCCCATAAACTCAAAAAAACAAAATTTTGGAAAAAATCAAATTTTGAGCTAGAAAGCTGAAATTTTTTATATATGAACTATGACTCCTAAAACTGCTCGGGATAAAAAATTTTCAAAATCCGCCCACTGACACGCCCACAAATAAATAAAACAATTTTTGTATACCCTATTCTAAGGGTATATTAATTTTTGAAAATCCAAAGTTTGAGCTAGGGAGCTGAAATTTATAATATATACTCTCTATGGGCCCTTTATACTCATGTGTAAATATTTTCAAAATCCGCCCACTGACACGCCCACAATTATTTTTTATTTTTTTTTTTTAATTCAAATTTTGAGCTAGGGAGCTGAAATTTATAATATATACTCTCTAGGGGCCCTTTATTCTCATGTGTTAATTTTTTTTAAATCCGCCTGCTGACACGCCCACAATTAAATAAAACAATTTCATTGAAACACCCAAGTTTGAGCTAGGGAGCGTTTTTTTGATAAAATCCTTGAAATGTTATATAACAAAATATGTAGAGCGTTCTTAACAATTCCACCATACTTAGACTTTTGTCACGCCCACTTATGAGGGATAGGAATAAGAATAGGGTATCCAACAGTCCGCCCAAGCGGACTGTAGCCCGTCCCTATGTTTTTGATTTCGAATAGTGTCTGCTTTTTTTGCCGGTACAATAGTATCTGCTCTCGGGAAATACTAATGGCAGTACCTTTGAGTTGATAAGCGACAGACATTATTTTTTCCACCTCATCTGGCGAGTGCAATTCTAAAAAGACAGTGCTCCTCTGTGCGTGAGTGTTTTTTATTATCCGTGCCTTTTTAAAGTGAATATCTTCACCTTCTTGTAACTTGAGAAGCCCACGGCAAGTTTGTTTGGCTACTTCAACTCCATCGGTTTCTCTGTCTAGAGGAAGGTGTACCACAGTTATACAGTTTTCATTTGTTTTCCGCGAGATAATTTCAATTTGAGACTCTAGGAGCTCACACCGCTCCGTCATGGCATTTAGTTTTTGGCACAGTTGTGAGTTGGCCGTACGTAAAGCATCCAACTCGATAGTTAGAGATGCAAAATCGTGTTTAGTTGCCAAATCTTTTATTTGGTCAGTGATCAAGTCACTGAGGAGATTTTTAAATTCGGCTATAGACATATCTCCGACTGCCATCTTGTGTTGTGAATATGAGCTATGCTTCTTGTTAGTGTAATTAGGCTCTGGTGAAGTGTCAGTTATAGTTCTTTTGTTGCCGTTCATAGAGGGATCCCGTTTACATTTAGCGAAAGTTGAGTTTTGTAAATTTTTTTGACTTAAAATACTTCCTACCTTGGAAATGCAGGTGAGATTTTTTTTTTTTTTTTTTGGTGAGCAAGTTTTCTTTTAAATTTAACTAAAAACTGTGCAGAATTTGAAAGACTGATTAGGAGCTTACACTTTTATTACACTTCACAGTACAGTTGAAATGTCCAAGAACTTTTATATGATGTTACTTGCAGCTACGGAACCCTTCATGGGCGAGTCCGACTCGCACTTGGCCGCTTTTTTTTAAAAAAAAAATTGTTTTTCCCTACAATCTTTTAAATGTTGTATAACAAATTATGTAGAGCGTTCTTAACAAATCACTCATACTTAACCAAGCCGCCTTTATGAGGGATATGAGCAGGAGCATGTTATCCATCAATTCGCTCAGGCGGGCTGTAGCCCTTCCCTTTGTTTAAATAGGGCTTTCAAGCCCTATTGTGTTTGTTTCTTATCGATTTGAGCTCTCAAGGAAACCGAATCCCGGTAAGGAAGAAAGTAATTCAAAAACTCACAGTTGATTTTAATATTTTTCTAGACAAGTATTACAGTTAGCAGGAATTCCTTATACACCCAGGTGTTGAAAGGGTATTGATTCTTTCTCATTGAAGTTAAACTAACTATGATGTCAAGAAAAAAATATTTTGTTTTGCATAACTCTCATTTTCACTTTTACTTTCCATGTTGGAGAAACAAATGAATCACAATTAGTCCGTTGGTCTTTTATCTTACATACCTAACCAAACAAGAAGAAAAAAACAGCAAAATATGTATGACGTATACTACACCCACACGCTGAGCTAAATGAAATTAATTACAATAAATTAATGGAAATGAATAATCACACTGGATTTTCCCTGAAATGATAGCAATTACGAGTACTTCACATTTCTGACGCGAAAGTAAAAACCAACAACAAACAATCGTAACTACGGAGAAGTCATCTTCAAGACGACAACACCTCGACCTCCGACAAGAGGATAACGACCTGAGCTTCAGCTCCTCTGGTAAGCATTCGCAGCTATCCCATTCTTAATGCCATCTTTCCATGTAATTCGAAAGCGTGGGATAACATTAAATAATTGCCTGTCAGTCTACAGCTTTATTAGTAAAAAAGAGATTTCGAAATGAAACGTATGCTTACCTCCTTGGCTTTGGTCGAACAATTTCATGATTTGAATCCGTTATGCAAAACGGACTTAGTGCTCCTGCCAGATGTTCCACACCGATTCGTCCAGGATCCCAACTATGCCGACCAGGCATATTATTGCTGCTGTTATTGCTATTCCCGCTATTGCTATTATTGTTAGCCACGGCAAAACTATTGGCACTATTGTTACTATTAATATGGCTACTACTGTTATTACTACTACTATTACTATTAGAATTAAATGTGGCTACGGTGGGAAGTTTTCCGTTGGCAATTGCACTTGCGGTCGATGCTCGTGAACACCCACTTCTGATGTTTGCAGACGTGGCAATTGAACTATTTTTCGACCAACTCGATTCACTCGCATTTGGACTGCATAGTGAGTGTGTCGTTGGGGAGGAATGATTATATGACAGCGATGAGGAAGAAGAGGAATTAAGTGAAACTGCTGCGCTTGACGGCGATCCGTGGGTTGATTTTGCGGATCCGATGACTTTGGTAGAAATGTGTTGTTGCTGTAGCTGATTCGTGTTTTGTTGCTGTGCTGGTGAGATTGTTCTTTGAGATATGGCTAACTGTTGTCCAGTGGATCCCACTGGACTTTGCTGATTGCCACTGGTTGCAACCATGGATTGATTCATAGCCGTCGAGCATTCTTATTTACATATCTTCATATCCAGTTTAATTCTTTTGATTTGTGGAGTCTGTAAAGAAAAAAGTAAAACCTAATTTTAATTGGATATTTTGTATTTGCCGAATAACCTAAAAATGTTTGCAAATAAGATGCAATTGATTCGGATAAAAAGGTTTTTTTTTAATTCTATTGGAACTATGCGGAAATAGTTGGAACAGGTTTGACTTGCAACTACTCTATTTACATTGTTTTCACCTAAGGTTGATTGCCTAACTGGTGTCCCAATCTTCTGCCTGAGATACTGCAATCTCTGCGATCCCTGTATATTCATGCAATTCGACTCTCCAAAAAGTTCACCGTCCGAGCTAATCAGATCGCTTGTAGAAAGAGCAGAGCATGAAAAATGGGACTTCATCCTAGGACGCGACACCAACTCCCATCCGCCCAATGGGACAGCACCGATACTAATGTACGAGGTCAGCCCCTATTTGAATTGCACACATTTTATTGATAGCCCATTGCAAACCAACCTTCGTAACTCGGAATAAGCTTGAGGTCTTAGATGTTACACTTTTTAGCAAAATCACAAACTTTTGTTGTGAGCGAACGGAATGCATCATTTTCAGACCAAGGGATTATAGAATTCCTAATTTACAAGAAACAAACTCAGGAATCCTAAAATGACAAACTGGGACATATTTTTCACAGAAGTAGGGAATAATAGTCGGAAACTGCATCGACAGACCAGCAGTGCCAAATTGAGGGATTTTTGCGGTTTTTCGGGATTTAAAAAACGGGCAAAATAATCTGCTCAAAATCGTTCACGTTTTAAAACACAATCATATTTTTAATTTACTTTAAAAAGTTAAAAAAAATAATTTCATTAAGCAAGCACTCAGCGAACTCAGGCTTACCATGCGATTTCGACTTAATTTTTAAACTTGAAGACCTTAATTGGAGAAAATATTTCCAGTCTGTTTGCGAAAGCGCATCTCCTTTGGAACTCAAACTGCAACATTCCTTCATTTGTAGCTTGCGCTCTAATTTAATGTTTTTCAAAAACATTGAAGGCTATTTTGTTAATGACATCTGATATGGATGAGCGATCCCGAAATATTAAAAAAATGGTTTAATACACTTGTTGTTTTTATACAACGCTTACTCAAATAAAACCAAAAAAAGAAATCAACTCGATAATCGAAAACTAAGTGGAATTCTTCATACTAAAATTTCGATAAAAGACCACAATTTTGTGGAACTAGAAATACAAACCGAATGTTTGCGTTTACATGTAATAATAATAATAATATTAGTTAGGGTATATTACACTGCAAGCTATTGGTCTATTGTGTCCCCTGCTTGTACCTTGGAGAGGTTCATGCCCTCTTTCAGACCCTTCTCTATATATAGTTTTTTTTTTGAAGCGTATCGAGGTATTGCTCTGATTTTTCCTTGGCAGGTCACACTCCTTAGAGCACAGCGTCCAGTCCAGTTCCTTGATGAATCGGCGAATGAGCTGTGGGTCCATGGTTTGTATTAGTGATGGGCGCATTCGAATGATATAATCGATTATAATCGATTCAGACAACATTTCGAGATATCTCGATTCTTCTCAAATCAAATCATTCGAATGATTTCTCACATCTAATTACTCTATGCGAAATGAGAACTCGATACTCGAGTGCCGATTCGAGACCGAGAAGAGAATATTGAACGAAAGAACGAAAGAACAAAAAAGAAGAAAGCACACGAAAGAGAAGTTGGTTTTTTGTGTATCTGGTGTGTGTATTCATGACTTTGGGTTTATTTTTTTATATTCCTTTTCGTAATCGATGCATCATTGAGGGTTTAAGTTGAATGTTGAATTGTAAACGAAAAGCGAGAAGCTAGAATCGTTAAGTTATGATTTTTTTTTTGTGTTGGGTTTTTCTTCATTTGTTTTTATTAACTGTTCTGTTCTGTGCTGAAGTCTGAAGAAGAAGGTACGATACGAGTAATTTATGAATGTTTTATCTATGTTTTATTTTTTAGAAAGCAATAAAGGTAGGTAAATTAAATCATAATCAGTAATTTATTGTGATTTATATTAGATATTTTGTGTAATCGGCAGTGATTTAAAACGAAACCTGGTGGAAAAAATTCGATCATTCGATTGATCATTCGATTCTTTAAATCATTCGAATACTAATATCTCGATTCTTTAAACCATTCGATTATGCCCATCACTAGTTTGTATGTCCTTGTCTGTTATTTTCTGCCTGCCCAAATATCTTATCCTTTTGTGGGCCAGTGCACCATTACATGTAAGTAAGTACGTACAAAGATGAACTAGTCTTGGATGAGGTATTTGTGATAAAAATTTATTCTGGATGCAGATCACGCAAAATGAAAACAACCGAACGACATCGATTTGATCATACCAGTCTTTGTCTATCTCTGTACATATAATAGAAACATAGGGGCGGGCTACAGTCCGCTTGGGCGAACTGTTGGATACCCTATTCTTATTCCTATCCCTCATAAGTGGGCGTGACAAAAGTCTAAGTATGGTTGAATTGTTAAGAACGCTCTACATATTCTGTTATATAACATTTAAAAACGAAGCTTTTGTAAAAAAAACGTTCCCTAGCTCAAACTTTGGTTTTTCAATAAAATTATTTTATTTAATTGTGGGCGTGTCAGTAAAAGGATTTAAAAAAATTAACACATTAGCATAGAGGACCCCAAGAGACTAGGTATATATTATAAATTTCAGCTCCCTAGCTCAAACTTTGAATTGTCAAAAAAAGTTTTTTTGTAAATTGTGGGCGTGTCAGTAGGCGGATTTTGAAAATATTTACACATTAGTGTTGGGTAACTCATACATGAGGTGGTACAAATGTCCCATACAAAAGATATAAATGTCCCAACACCTCAAAAATAAATTTTGTACCACCTCTCCAATGTGTTACAAACTCGAGCACAAAATAAAATGTCGTGTCAATAATACAAGCACACGAACAATTACTCACGACTTCACACATTTACATTATTTCCTGCAGTTAAACTCATTTAAAAAGAGTACACACTGAGTCCAAATAGCGTCTTTTTCTCTTTTCCTTTCATTTGAGTTTTGAGGGAGGCGGAGGATATTCAATACAATATAGATAACACTTCAATTGAGTTGGGGTATTGCGACTGTGACATTGAGGAAAAAGTAATGAATAGAGTGAATCCTCATAGCTCATACTCATTGCCTCATTTGTTTGGGACATGGGACTTATGAGGTAACTGTGACTCACGGTACCTCATTGCCTCAATTCTGCTATCGCACTACAAATGAGGCAATGAGTTATTCCTTACTTTTACCTCATAAGTCCCACGTCCCAAACAAATGAGGCAATGAGTATGAGCTATGAGGATTCACTCTATTCATTACTTTTACCTCAATGTCACAGTCGCATCTGTGACTGCGACATATGAGTGAGAAAAAGTATATAGTAATGTCTATTGTCCCGTCACTCTCTCTACGTCTTTTGTAAATTTTGTGGCGCGGCTGCGGGTATGGATTTACATACACTTTGTGAAAATGCAAATGTAGATGCTATTATTTTGTTTTAACTTTTTTAAAGGAATTTTTAGGCAATTTGAGGTACGTACCTCATTTGAGGTGGGACATTGTACCACCTCATATTCCAAAATGAGCACATCATACATACTCATTAAAAAAAACTATTACACATGAGCATAAAGGGCCCCCTAGAGAGTATATATTATAAATTTCAGCTCCCTAGCTCAAACTTTGGATTTTCAAAAAAATTGTTTTATTTTTTTGTGGACGTGTCAGCGGGCGGATTTTAAAAATTTTATATCCCGAGCAGTTTTAGGAGTCATAGATCATATATAAAAAATTTCAGTTTTCTAGCTCCAAATTCGATTTTTTTCCAAAATTTTGTTTTTTTGAGTTTGTGGGCGTGTCTGTGGGCGGATTTCAAAAATTCGTAAACTTGATTATTTCGGGACCCTGGAGAGTATATGGTTAAAATTTCAGCTCTCTAGGCCCAGTTTAAAGTCCTAATTTTTGCGACAGACGGACGGTCGGACGGACATGGCTAGATCGACATTACTATCGATGCTGATCATAAATATAGTAACTTTTAGGGGTCTACGGGCAATATTAAGGTATGTTACAAACTATGCGTCCAAATTAATATACCCTTAGAATAGGGTATAAAAAGCTATCGTCAAAACGATGTCGTTCGTTCGCCTAAATTTTAATTTAATACGCAGTCGCAGAATGTCCAAAAAAAAATCAGAAAAATGTGTACGACGGAGCCTGTTCGTTGTCGCAATATCATTAAAGAGGTAGCCAAGACCACCGTAGGTTACCAATCACCCCAGAGAAAAAGTCCTTGGTATGATAATGTATGTGTTTACCAGAAGAAAGTGACACAAGATACACATTTGAAAACGATGCAGCGCAAAACAAGGGTAGCGATGGAAAAGTGTCGAGCAAAGATAAGGGAGGAGACGAAGATCCTGCGTAAAAGCTGAGGGCGTATGCAGTTTCGCAGGTCAGGGTAATTGAAGCGTCTCGCAATCGAAACAACATCCGGAGATTTTACAAGGAAGCGAAGCAGCTGCCGACCGGGACGCAGGCTTTTCGAAACAACGACGGAAACTTAGCCACCGAAGCGTAGGGAATAGTAAATGTATTTAAGCGGCATTTCCAAGATCTCCTAAATGGGAGCTCTATATGACGATGATCGAATACGGGATCCCGGCAAAACTGATCCAGTTATGAAGCGTGGCACTTGAAAATACGCTATGTAATATGGAGTTTAGAAGCAGCTCTTCCAAATTATTACAAACCTCCGCGGATTTCGGCAAGGAGATGATGTGACTTCTTCAATCTTGCTCTGGAGAAAATAGTGCCAGGGAAGGTATCCACACGGAAGGCACTATTTTCAATATTTCCGTCCAAATACTGAAATTCAACACTTCGAAATGCTGCAAAATGTGTGGCGAAATGGTGAACGTTTCGGGTAAAATGTTGAATTTAGCTGAAATGTCGAATTTCGTATGTAAACGCTTTACAAGTTTGAAAGGGAATGGAATAGTGTATTTCCTGCGGTATGATGGGAAATGTAATACCACATTTTATTCTCAGAGGTAGGCATAACGGTCATATACTTGCTACAGAAAAAGCTCATTTGCCCAGAAAAATAGCATTTTCCCCAATTTCTGCAGAAATAATGTAAAAGATAGAACCACAATATTTATTTTATTATATTATGGGCTTACATCAACATTTAAAAAACTTTTTCAATCCGGTATACGGCGCTGAATTCAAATTCAACGATCTGTCAAATAGCACAGTGGACGAAAAAAACAATCTCGTTTACTTTCCATTGAGCGCGAAAATCTGAAGTGTCCAATGGAAAGCGACATTAGTCATTTAACGGTCATGTACGAATGTGTTTATCTAATTGGCATGACTGTAGTCTTGTCTCATCTTTTAAGTCAGTTAAAAAAGGATAAGAAACTCATGACATCAACTCAAGTATATAGGTACAACCCAAATCGATCCCTAAAGTATAAACAACTACACCGCTTCTGGTATCAGCTGAAAACAATCCACATACAATTTAAATCTAATCATCGATTACTGTTTGCAATGACACAGTCATAATAGCAACAATAACTTTTAAACTTGGTGGCACAAAGCGTCAGCACAAACAAAATAAATCGCATTCCAAAAGCAGCATGGCTCCAAACTTCTATCAATTACCTACATTTTCTAGTTAGAGTGCGTAATTGCGTTGGTGTTGGAGCCGTGCAATGATGGGCCCAGTTAACTTCATTGTCAGCCTGGTCTAAGAATTCTTCCTCATTTTCCTCATTAGATTGGCGCTAAGCAATCATAAGGGAAGGTTAAGCATCACGATTTCTATTTCATCCGGAGAACGAAGCTGATTACGTTGCGTCACCAACGAAGTCCCGGTTACTGCCTAAGATTACTGCTGTGCTATTGGCTTCAAATGGGACACGGAGAAATGCCTACAGCATAGCACATCACAATTACTTACGTGGCGACATGGGTATAATTATATTTTATTACGATGATTTAGAAAGCCTCTTCCGCTGACAAAAAAAAAAGGAAAACTATACGATCTAGAGGACATAGACAAAACCTATATACGTACATACAACACACTACACACGTTTACGTACAGTCTTGCTCTGAATTTATTTTATGGAGAGGTTTGTTTACTTTGTGTATGCTGTAAAGCAAGAGTAATACGCTCCAAGGCAGATGCAGAATGCTTGTAATTAATTAGTTGTGTTTTGTAAATACTCGTTTTTTATCAATCCGTAAGAAAGCCTACTATTGATTTGGTTTAGAACCCTATGACAATGAGTAATCGATGGGAAAGAAAAAGAAACAATAATTGTACCTTATCTTAAAGACAACAGCTTTAACTTAGATTTCAATGAATGGTCAAATGATATTTATTATTATTTGAACTGAGCCGGTTCTTTGACTTGAAGGCGTCCTCGGATCTTGAAACTTCTTATCCGATCAATCTTTGTTACTCCTGCTGTCATGCGAAGCATCTGTACGCTGTCCAATATTGTGAACCGAAGTTGAGCGCCGTTCAGCTTAGGGGGCATTTTTCGATCACAGAAGATGGCTGAGTTTTCCCGCCACTTCATCCACCCTACGCTTACGCGATGCTTAATGTCGTCATCACAGCTTGATCATAGATTCCAGATGTTCGAACGTACTATCCCAACAACAAATATTTTCAGAGCATGGGTCTTCTTCTTCTTCCTTTACGGCAATATTATGATTAGGAGCTAGGGGATCATAATCCTCCAATTTTATGGAATCCCTTCTGGTCAGACAGTTGGGTCCGACCTCAATTAATATTGGCAGCCTCCAGATTTCGGATCACTTCATAACTTAGGCCAATCAAATGTTGGTGTTGTTGCATATGGATTGCTCCAGGAATTGTTAGGCCTGCCTCTTTTTATAATTTTGACAGGTGCATGTTCCAATTACTGACTGTTGCTTGATCGACCTTTTACGACACCGGTGACCTCCAGCCGTGTCAACCCACCTGACCCATACTTGCGACCAGCTTTAAGATTTTAAGTGTTTTTTTTTTTTTTTTTTTTTTTTCATGCAACAAATAGCACAAATCAATATTTAGCGGATGTTTGATTTCTCATCTAGAAAGATACTATCCCACAATAAAAATAATCGTATTCACCTTTACACAAGTCAGAGACTTTGTCTTTTGAATGGCCCTTTGATTGTCTTCCGCCACTACTGACAATGATAAGTTCGTTCCATTTATATCTTTTATGGCGTGATTACATTCCAATGACATGAACATGTTTTCTTAATACGTTTTCTTTATTCTTTAGGACGCTATGTCTTTGTTCCAAAATAGTTTAAGTGGGTTGTGGCTTGAACAAATTCTTTGTAGGAAGGTACTCGTATTTTCACAGAGTCCATCGTAGTGAAAAAGTTTGTTACTATAACTGTGAAATTGATTGACTGTCACATTTTTACTGCGGAGCATTTGCGGTACGAAATGAGTATATAATAATAATAATAATAATAATAACTTTATTTCATGTAAAAAACGGTTCAAGCATTACATAATTAGCATTATAAAAATTAACATCTGTTATTAACGAGCGTTTTAACATAAAATAAAATATGAAAATTTTATTGTCAGAAGGACAAGAGGCGAATACTCCTTTATAAAAAATTAACAAATTGAATTAATATGTCAATGGGGTATAACATAACTAAGAATCAAAATGTAAAATTCAGCAGCAATATTTATAATAATAATAATCATAATATAATAACAGGCCAATGTGTTAAATCATTGGAGTAAACAAATTTTCTATTTCGCAGTTATTGAATGAAAACAGCCAGATGCGAGTATAATTTAAAAATCTTGACTCCTTTCTTTCGCATCTAATATTTATTGGTAACCTATTAAATAGGCGATACGCAGTGACATTATAAAACTGAGAAAACATGGCTTTATTGATTTTTGGTACTTTAACGAAATTCCTGGTGTTAACGCGTAAGTTGTAGATACCATACAGCCTGGCTTCAGTATACCCGGACTTACGAAAGAATATTTTAAGTACTTTAAAATAATAGAGATGCCTTAACGGAAGAATTTCCAGACTTCTAAATAACTCGAAACTTGGAGTTCTACGATTTACTCGACGGATGATCCGAACCACATGCTTCTGCTTTATTAATAGAGGCTTAATTTTATTGAAATGCGTACCGCCCCAACACGAAATTCCATATTGAAGTTTTGATTTGAACAAACCATTGTAAGCTAGCATTAAAACAGAAGAAGAGCAATAAAGAATTAGATGATAAAGATGCCTAACGAGTCTATTAAAATAATGCTTTAAATACGTAGTGTGGGCTTTCCAATTTAGTCTTGCATCCAATACAACTCCTAAGTACTTAAAGTTTTCAACCATTTCAATTGTAAGTCAGTCATAAGAACAGTTTGTAGTGATCACCTGCAAATAATATTTCAGTATAGCTTAGAAAACGTGTTATTAGCAGCACTTTCAAGCGCCCGAGGGTGTTTCCTTATTCCTTCTTGTTCTTTTGGGATTCGAAAGTAATATTATCTAAGTGGTGATTATTTAATTTGTTTTCCGAATTTGAGTAGTAACGATTTTTGAAATGACGTGACGTCACATCCTTAACAACCGCTGTAATGAGAAACAAAAAATACTTCTTGCGCCCATCCATGCTCAGTGTTGGCATAACTGGTATGCTAGCTCTCATTCTCATTTCCTGGCTGAAAAGTCAAAACGTATTCAAGTGGTGATTTCACTAGGTGGTTGTGCGTTGCTCTTCATACCGAAATAGTAAAGGAGAATTCAATAAACTCTGCAAATTTGCAAAAAATTAAAAGTTACTCCGACTGATGTTAGAACGGACACCACTCAAACGATCTTAAATTTTAACCAAAGTGATTTAAATAAGAGGTAAGGATTTTATTCACCGTGAAATTATATTCTTAATTGTATCCAATGTACAGTGTTTGGTTAGGCACGTGCAGAAGACAATCGGAACACATCAGAGTAATTAAGCTCAGGTCTTGACTAAACGAGTCATTGCAGTCCGCAAAGTGTTAAAATCTGCTCCTGACCAGATGTATTTTCTAAAAAAAAGCTGTGTTTTCATATGAAACGTGTCAACGACGAACAATCACCGTGTTAAAAGAGTCGCAAGAACGCTTAAACACCACCCATACTAAACGTGAAAAGCGAATCACCAGCCATACTTTTGCTTCGCCCATATAAAGTACGCCACAGATCACCTCCAACGCAAAAAAAAAAAAATACCCTGACAGACATCCCGAAACCTGATAGACCAAGCGGATTCGGTTGCCATTTAAATAATCACCTTACGCTGTAAACCGCAGACCATCACCAGATTTTCACCTGACATTCCCCGGACGTACTTTTTGTCCAACCACTTCAACCCCACCGGATTTTTCCAAGAAAGAAGTTCATAAATTTCCTTCGGTACCTACAGGGAATTATACGGAACTTCCAACGTACCAGATACTGATTTTCGTTTATTTGTTTGATCTATAAACTAACCTAAAATAATCTTTAAAATCTAGACTTAATTTAATATTGTAAAAGAAATTTGCCAAAAGTGCAGTGCTAAAATATCAACCACCATCCAACACCTATCAAGCGATCCAGTGTGCACACCAGGTCTGCAGAATTTTCAGGACACCAAGTAAGTTTAACTTCAATTTTTTTTGTAGTTTGGCATATTTCATTTTCTCTTATATTCTACCATTGGATTTATTTTTCATTTTGTTTCTACCTATTTATGTTCGTTATTTGATAAGTTTACTCAGATGAATTATAATTTTTTTTTACTTGAATTAATCTTAACAGTATAATTATCTCTCAATAAGCTGAAATCAAACAAATAAATATTAATTTTCTTGAATTCATGAAATTCTAAATTCGTAAAATGGCTTCTTAAATTTGTTTTCAATTGGCATGAAGTGAAGTAGGTTGGCGTAACTCGGACGTGAGTTAGACAAGGGGGTTACCGTAGCATCGTAGGCAAGGTGACTCAGGTGCACAATGTGCATAGTAGGGTGGGTTAGTCCTACAAGAGGTGTTTTGCATCACCTCTGGTCAACACCAACTGACCAGTCTTAGTTTGGTATTTGTTTTGAGCGTGCTTCCTTCTAGCTGGCACGATAATATTTTTGAGGGATGGTAAGTAACAAAGGACCCCCCCCCATCGACGAGCTACTGCCGTGCATCGCGAGCGTGCCAACCCTTGTTACATGGATATAGTCATCCAATCCTGCCTCCCACAAATGGCGCTCAACAACGTAGGGCCTCGATAAATTTTGGCCTCATGAAGCATATCGTTATTTTAAGTTCTGGTTGACAAAAGTCGACAATTGTCAATCCATAACTTCACACGAATCTCAATTTCACCACCTAATGCTTAATGGAATTTTTCTACCGACATGTCAGCACTGCTGCAATCAAAGTTACTTAGGAGTCCTATTATTTCAAGTCATCTTAAGACATAATATAGTTGCACTAAGGTCTTGTAATCGCATGCGGTCGATAAGTCAATAATTTACAACATTTTATACACAGCAAAGATGTTCACCCATCAGTCTTTACGTAAGCATAAGCTTTTCCTTCAATCGTAAATCGCGATGGGAAGATATTTTGCTGTGTGGTTGTTTGAGGCGCGCTCACAAGCAAATACTTATTAGACTAATCACGTCCTTATTATTTTTCAACCTAACTCATGGAGTGCCAATTTCTCTATGAATTTCAATCCGAATTTATAATCGCGTGGTAAACCCCAACCATAAACCTAAAATCTATGAAATAATTCATATTCATTTATTACTTGTTTTGTTTACAATGAGTTTCAATGACAGTAGAAGTACCGGCGCAATTGCCAAAAGTAAACAAACAACATCTAGGCTCACTCCTAACGAATACAACACCAGATCAGCTGGCAATAGAAATCTATCAAAGGTTTCGAAATCTCTTTCTTATGACAGGAATGAACCGGTGCAACGCACTCCCACACAAAATACAGTTCACAAGAAAAGTGTAAATAATTCCTCTCTTAATTTCGATTTACCTCTTGATAGAGGCATCATTAGCAATACTCTTCTTGCTGATATAATAGTAACATCAAATACAAACTCTACGGTGCAGTTTGCATTTACAACCGCTACCGTTAGCCAGTTGACTACTACGACAACTTACTCTTCATCTCTCCCTGTTATGACACCAATGATAAATGAATCAGCTGTTCTGCAAAGCTTAAATATGATTCAAAACAATGATCGCGGATTTAACACAGGGCAAGAGAGTCACGAAAACAATATGGAAAGTCAGAGTACGACCAGTCCCCTTCATACACACATACAAAGCGTAGTTAGCTCCAGCTTAAATAATCTGCAAAGCTCGTTATTTAGGGAATTGCCTGGTTTAATTAAACAGAATGTGGAAAGTTGTATGAAAAATATTTTCAGTCAACAAAGGCTACAAAATACACATGATTTTTTTATACCGGGGCACACAAATTCACGCACATTCAATAGAATTGCAGCAGAAAACCTATCTTTGAACTCGGATAATATCTCCACGAGTTCACACGTTAACAGAGATAGAGAGAGAATAGTCGTAGAAGAGGTAAATCACCGTTCTGCGAATTCGTTAGATAATAATAGACTAAGTAACAGACGGTTTGAGTTAGATCGTTGGGGGTTACGGTTTGACGACTCAGTGAAAGGTATATCGATCGAGGATTTTATATTTCGAGTGGAGGTTCTTAAAAGAAACTACAATTGCCCATGGTCCGAGATCATAAAGAACTTTCACCAGCTGCTTGCTGGATCCGCTCAAGATTGGTTTTGGGAATTTCTCAGAATGAATCCAAGAAGCGATTGGAATGGTTTGAAATCGGCTATGCTGAAACAATTTCGATCATTTGAAAATGATTTCGAAATTCTTAAACAAATCATGGATCGAAGGCAAACGCCTAACGAAACTTTCGATGAATATTTTAAAACCATAGATTACCTGAAACGTCAACTTCGTAGCCCTATTAACGACTTAGACCTCATCAACATTCTGCGTGGGAACATCAACGCAAGAATGATGAATTTTATATACCCAATGAGAATAGAATCCTTGCAAGAGTTCCGAGAGGAGTGTAGACGCACTGAAAAAATGCTGCAAACCCGATATACTATGCAAAATAGGTTCAATGCTAGAGCAACAGTACATGAAATAAGTGATCCCTCAGAGCACCAACTAGGCGAAACAAGTAGTGAAGCCAGCAACAATATCTCAGCTTTTCAGCCAAGACTCCATTATACTAAGAACCCAATTCAAACCGATAAACCAAATCCAAGTGTTTCCTTTTGTTTCAATTGCAAGAAGGCAGGACATATTTTCATAAACTGCCGCGCTTCTGTGCGAAATCTCTTTTGTTACCGCTGTGGTGCAGACAATTTTACAGTTTTAAACTGCCCAAACTGTAGCAAGGAAAACGAGAAGACGAACGAGACGAACTCCGGAAAGTCTCGTTCGACACAAACCGGACCGGACTAGGAAAAGTAGACGCATCCTCTAACACTGGTTCAGACGATCAGTGTTCTAATACCCAGACATTCACAACCCAACACATAGATTTGAGAAAACCTTGCGATAATAAAGAAGCCTGTACTAAACTAATTGAAGTTCCCTTATACAGAAGATCATTTGAGCAAAGGTTACGGAATTACGAAAAAGTTAAACAAAGAATTTTCAATCTATCTTCATTGCAATGCTGTTCAAATGTATCTACAAAAGTTATAAATACGAGAAGAAGGCATATAAAAAGAAAAGCCTACCAAAAACTTATAAGTGAAACCTGCTTGGCTCAACCATTAGATGTAAGACCCCACGCAACAATTCTTTTAAATGGTAGTGAAATGAGAGGATTGTTGGATAGTGGTGCGTCCATCTCCTGCCTCGGGAAAAATTGCCTCGAGGTTGTAAAGAAGCTAGGCATTCCTATTCTTGATTTTAAATCATCGGTACAAACAGCTGGTGGCCAAAATCACTGCATCGTAGGGCGAGTCAGAATGACGGTTGAATACAACAATATGTCTGACGTATTAGATTTGTATCTGGTCCCTGATTTGCTCCAAACTCTGTATCTGGGAATTGACTTTTGGGTTAAATTTCGTATCGCTCCACATCTCGTTAGCGCAATTGACACAACAGCCGCAGTTAATGAATCTTCTGACTGTGAAGAGGAGACTGCAAATGAACCACCAATGCACGATCTTTCCGATGAGCAGAAAATCAAGCTTCGGGAAGTAATATCGCAATTCTCGTCCTCCTCAGAAGGAATTTTAAGCAAGACAACCATAGAACAATATGTTATTGATACAGGGGACGCCGAGCCGGTAAAACAACGTCACTACCCGGTATCACCTGTTATTCAGAAGTTAGTGAACGCGGAATTGGACCGCATGCTCTCTTTGGGAGTTATAGAGGAAAGCGAGAGTTCGTGGAGTTCTCCCAAAGTTCTGGTTAGCAGAAACGGGAAAAACAGACTGTGCCTGGACTCTCGTAAGCTGAACTCGCTCACAAAGAGAGATGCGTATCCGCTTCCACACATTGAGGGTTTGTTGAGCCGGCTCAGCGACACCCATTACATAAGCAGCGTCGATCTTAAAGATGCTTTTTGGCAAATTCCGTTAGAGAGTAAATCAAGGGAAAAGACCGCGTTTACTGTGCCAGGCCGACCCCTCTATCAATTTGCTCGCATGCCTTTTGGTCTGTGTAATGCAGCCCAAAGGATGTGTCGGCTTATGGATAGGGCGATCCCCAGCGCACTAAGAGAACACGTTTTTGTTTACCTTGATGATCTTTTGATCATATCTGCGGAGTTTGACCAACATCTTGAGACGCTTAAGAAGGTTGCCAGCTGTTTGAGACAGGCTGATTTAACAATTAATGTGGAGAAATCACACTTTTGTTTTAGAGAACTTCGGTACCTCGGGTACATTGTTGGACAAGGCCACATAAAGCCAGACCCTGCGAAAGTAACTGCAGTTCGCGAATTCCCAATACCAAGTTCTCAGAAACAAGTGAGACGATTTCTCGGACTATGCGAGTGGTATCGTCGATTTATTCGCAATTTCTCTTCCATTGCCACGCCCTTATCTGATACCTTGAAAAAGAAAAAAACATTTACCATGTCCGCAGATGCTTTGATTGCTTTTGAAGCTTTAAAAACAGCCTTAATATCAGCCCCACTCCTGAGCAATCCGGAATATTCAAAACCCTTTATAGTGCAGTGTGATGCCTCATGTAACGGCATTGGTGGTGTATTATTTCAGTACGACGAAGACGGAAATGAGAAACCTATCGCTTACTTTTCACAAAAACTCAATAGCTGCCAGCGCAACTACAGTGTGACGGAGCTGGAGTGCTTCGCTGCAGTTAGAGCCGTACACAAATTTAGGCCTTATCTTGAAGGAACAGAGTTTACAATTATAACAGACCACGCAAGCCTAAAATGGCTAATGGGCTTAAAAGATCTCAGCGGGAGAGTAGCGCGTTGGTCTCTTAAGTTGCAATCGTTTTCCTTTAAGATTGAACACCGTAAAGGAGCTCTGAATGTGGTGCCGGACACACTGTCACGTATGTATTTGGAGAATATCTCTAAGGCGTCAAAATCAAATAATTTTGTTGACCTAAAATCCCCGGAATTCAAATCCGAAGAGTATATGGATCTTGTAAACACCGTCACTAAAAACCAAGACAATTTGCCAGACTTGAAGGTTAGTAACCAATTGGTATACAAACGTCAGTTACCAGTAGATCAGTACTCAATCGAAAAAGAATTCCAATGGAAGCTTTGGATTCCTTCTACGCTTACTGAATCGGTTATAAGCAATGCACATACTCCACCCAATAAGGCGCATGGCGGGATTCATAAGACTTTGGAAAGAATACGTGAAAGTTTCTATTGGCCCAATATGACAGTTCAAGTAAAAACCTTTGTAGGAAGTTGTGAGGAATGTAAAGGGAACAAGGCTGCGAACATGATTTTAAGACCGCCAATGGGTAAATCCCAATTGATGGATCGCCCGTTTCAAAAGATTTTCATCGACTTTATGGGACCCTACGTTAGGGCCAAAAGTGGCAATCTTTATATACTTGTGATTTTAGATCAATTCTCAAAAGCAGTGTTTTTAAAACCCGTTAAAAAAGCGACTTCTCAAGTTGTTATACATTTTCTAGAGAAGGACATTTTCTTAAAGTACGGAGTACCAGAGTATCTCCACAGTGACAACGGGAAGCAATTCGTCTCTAAGGATTTTGAAAAGTTTTTGAAAAGTTACGGCACCGATCACATCAAGAATGCCTTATATTCTCCACAAGCTAATGCTTCTGAAAGAACAAACAGATCGATTCTGGCAGCCATAAGATCATATCTGAAAGATGACCATAGAGAATGGGACAAACATCTACGAGAAATAGAGCATGCACTTAATACTTCGATTCATCAATCCACCGGTACTACACCTTACTACACACTGTATGGATTCAATATAATCTCCCATGCAAGTGCCTACAAAATTGCGAAAAATCTTAAAGCTTTAAGCGACAGTGAATTCGATTACCTACCTAATCCAAAACGGCTATCTTTAATCAGAGAAAAGGTCAGAAACAACCTCAGACTAGCTACGAAGCGGCAAGAAAAATCGTACAACCTGAGATGTGCAGTACGAAGCTTCAATATCGGAGATGAGGTCTTTAGGAGAAATTTCGTTCTCAGTGATTCTTCAAAAATGTTTAATGCAAAACTGTGCGCCAAATTCGTTAAATGCAGAGTTCTAAGAGTTTTAGGCAGATCTTTGTATGAGGTAGAGGACATGAAGGGAAATAAGATTGGCGTATATCACGCAAAAGACCTAAAGCGTTAGATATGAAACAAAAAGTGCGTGGGTCGATTTTTTTTTTCCACAATCATGATTACAACGTCCAGGTTATCTTTTTTTTTCGTGTCTTCGGCGTATAAGCAAGAACATGCCAAATCCACGATTTTGTAGTGATCACCTGCAAATAATATTTCAGTATAGCTTAGAAAACGTGTTATTAGCAGCACTTTCAAGCGCCCGAGGGTGTTTCCTTATTCCTTCTTGTTCTTTTGGGATTCGAAAGTAATATTATCTAAGTGGTGATTATTTAATTTGTTTTCCGAATTTGAGTAGTAACGATTTTTGAAATGACGTGACGTCACATCCTTAACAACCGCTGTAATGAGAAACAAAAAATACTTCTTGCGCCCATCCATGCTCAGTGTTGGCATAACTGGTATGCTAGCTCTCATTCTCATTTCCTGGGTGAAAAGTCAAAACGTATTCAAGTGGTGATTTCACTAGGTGGTTGTGCGTTGCTCTTCATACCGAAATAGTAAAGGAGAATTCAATAAACTCTGCAAATTTGCAAAAAATTAAAAGTTACTCCGACTGATGTTAGAAAGGACACCACTCAAACGATCTTAAATTTTAACCAAAGTGATTTAAATAAGAGGTAAGGATTTTATTCACCGTGAAATTATATTCTTAATTGTATCCAATGTACAGTGTTTGGTTAGGCACGTGCAGAAGACATTCGGAACACATCAGAGTAATTAAGCTCAGGTCTTGACTAAACGAGTCATTGCAGTCCGCAAAGTGTTAAAATCTGCTCCTGACCAGATGTATTTTCTAAAAAAAAGCTGTGTTTTCATATGAAACGTGTCAACGACGAACAATCACCGTGTTAAAAGAGTCGCAAGAACGCTTAAACACCACCCATACTAAACGTGAAAAGCGAATCACCAGCCATACTTTTGCTTCGCCCATATAAAGTACGCCACAGATCACCTCCAACGCAAAAAAAAAAATACCCTGACAGACATCCCGAAACCTGATAGACCAAGCGGATTCGGTTGCCATTTAAATAATCACCTTACGCTGTAAACCGCAGACCATCACCAGATTTTCACCTGACATTCCCCGGACGTACTTTTTGTCCAACCACTTCAACCCCACCGGATTTTTCCAAGAAAGAAGTTCATAAATTTCCTTCGGTACCTACAGGGAATTATACGGAACTTCCAACGTACCAGATACTGATTTTCGTTTATTTGTTTGATCTATAAACTAACCTAAAATAATCTTTAAAATCTAGACTTAATTTAATATTGTAAAAGAGATTTGCCAAAAGTGCAGTGCTAAAATATCAACCACCATCCAACACCTATCAAGCGATCCAGTGTGCACACCAGGTCTGCAGAATTTTCAGGACACCAAGTAAGTTTAACTTCAATTTTTTTTGTAGTTTGGCATATTTCATTTTCTCTTATATTCTACCATTGGATTTATTTTTCATTTTGTTTCTACCTATTTATGTTCGTTATTTGATAAGTTTACTCAGATGAATTATAATTTTTTTTTACTTGAATTAATCTTAACAGTATAATTATCTCTCAATAAGCTGAAATCAAACAAATAAATATTAATTTTCTTAAATTCATGAAATTCTAAATTCGTAAAATGGCTTCTTAAATTTGTTTTCAATTGGCATGAAGTGAAGTAGGTTGGCGTAACTCGGACGTGAGTTAGATAAGGGGGTTACCGTAGCATCGTAGGCAAGGTGACTCAGGTGCACAATGTGCATAGTAGGGTGGGTTAGTCCTACAAGAGGTGTTTTGCATCACCTCTGGTCAACACCAACTGACCAGTCTTAGTTTGGTATTTGTTTTGAGCGTGCTTCCTTCTAGCTGGCACGATAATATTTTTGAGGGATGGTAAGTAACAAAGGACCCCCCCCCCCCCCCCCCCCCCCCCCCCATCGACGAGCTACTGCCGTGCATCGCGAGCGTGCCAACCCTTGTTACATGGATATAGTCATCCAATCCTGCCTCCCACAAGTTGGCATTTACATCAAAGGAGGGCACAAACTGACGTTGGCAACATACATTGTTAAGACGAAATCTTAAACACCCAGGTGAGTGATACTGCAACGTCATATCTTCTGGAACTGAACCCATAATATCAAACACCATGAACTTAGTTTTGTCACTGATTACTAGTTTATGCAACTTAAACCATCTTCGTAGTATTTTTAGATCAGAGTTCATATCTACAAATAAGTCAACATAATTAGTGTTGGAGTAGGATAACGCAGTATCGTCGGCGAAAGCTGTAATTCTGCCCTTGAACGATTGAACAAATAGCGAATTTACAAAAATCAAGAATAAAATTGGGCCCAGAACGGACCCTTACAGAACACCTATGTTTATAAAGAATGCTGAGCTTAGGACGCATTTTATTTTCACCCTTTGCTTGCGGTTACGCAGATAAGAGGCAAACCACGAATGAATCGATCCCCTGAACCCTGCGTTAAACAATTTGCTAAGCAACAGCTTATGATCTACAGTATCAAATGCCTTAGTAATGTCAATAAATAGAGCAGCAGAAGTTTTAGAGTCGTTCAGGCTATTATAGATTTCGCCGCACAGTTTCAATAAGGCTTCTTCGGTAGATCTTCCGCTTCTAAAACCGAACTGAAACTCACTTAAATAATTGGTTTTGCCAAGAAATGACAGCATTCTAGATTTAACACCCTTTTCAAAAAAATTTGAAAAAGTAGATAAAAGAGAAATAGGACGGTAGTTGTTTAAAACTGTTGTATTTCCTTTTTTATGAATCTGGGAAGATACCTTTTTCAATACTTAGGTTAAATATAAAGGAAAGAACATCTGATATTAGTAATGATATATTTAAGAATTCTACTTGATATACCATCGTAAGAAGATGAGTTGGAAGATATTAGAGCGCATATAATTTTATGAATTTCAAGCAGTGTGAAACCTTCAAAAAAAATGTGCTTTGAAATACCTCCTGCTGGATTGTGCGGTCAAATTGACCGGAAGAGTTATTTAGCAATGATAAATCCTGAATAGTTCCTGAGACGTTGGCAAAATAATCATTAAAAAGGTTAGCAATCTCTAGAGGTTCAGTTACATGCATATTATCTCTGCTTAAGACTATGTCAGCGTTAGGTTTCTTTCTATTTAAAATCACGTCATCAATCATCATCAATCAACGACTTCCCATTCCTTTTTTGTGTTGCCAATATTTTCAGACAGCTTACTACTGAAGTAAGTATCCCTACGGAGAGGTATTTGGGTTCTTAGTTCGTCACATATTTTTTTATATAACCTTTTCAGTCTAATATTGTTTGGATGTTTGGCTACACGAATACATAGTTGATTTTTCTTTCTAATTTTCTTTAGTAATGATAAAGATAAGTAATTAGCAAAGATAAAGTATATTAAGGTACGCTTGAACAATTTTGGGTAGTAGTAATACTGACCATCTTTTTTTCGAGTAGGTAGTGTATTGCCGAAACGGCAAACTTTGAAAAGAAATTTCGTTCGAACCGCGGCTGATGTAGGTATCCAAGATTGTGAGGATATTGAAAGCGGAATCTATCCTAGTGGGAATCAAAAGATGAAACAATGAATTCAAGAGTCACATTGCTAGAGCTATCAAATTTTCGAATAAGAATGAAGTTCTTGATTCTGACAAAATTGATGCATACACACTTGTAAGACAAAAAGGCTGTTAGTTAGTTATTTCGTTCTGCATGCCTATCTTTCGCGATTGTAAAGGAACTTTGATTGATATGGCCTTTTTGACGGGGTATGCAGAATCTCTCTTTTGAACATGATAGTACAAACTGAGCCGGTTGCGCTCCATGAGTTCCTTCGGTTCTTTGAGGGTGCAAGGCTTTCTACACTGGCACTCAGACTCAATACTGGTTCAATGATCGGTCTTCCTTGTGGTGTCGAACCTGGGGGCTGCGATTCGACGATCCTCTTCGCTGCAGCGTTATTGTTTATTCGCTCAATATGGCTACGTCAATTTAATCAAAGGCACCAGAATCCATATATTTACGGATAGTAAAGCAGCTATAAATGCCCTCAGCTCGCATACCATTGAATCCAAATAAGTCATGCACTGTTTCAAGATTCTTCGCTCATTCCCTACATACGTCTGCATTGACAACTAATCCCCGCACAAGTAATGGAAGGAACGAACCTCTGACCCGTATGCTACGTTTCACTAATAGTATACATAACTGTTTTGAGTTCCACTTTAGCAAAGAAGTGTCAACACCTCCCTTCACAGACCCTAGCACACTTCCTGAATATTCTAAAATACCTGCCTTATTTCCAATTTATAAGTGTATATAATTCAATCCCATGTTAGTCTTAAAATAATTAATGTTAGTTGTAAGTGTTTGCTTGTAGTAAGCTAATGAAATGAAGTGAAATAAACTCTCTGGGTCGGGAGGGGGCCCTTCCCCATTTCTTTGGTGATGTTTGTTGCTAAATAAATCATTTTTAAGGAACTGTATTTGCACATTTTGAGAAATCAACAGCTGCTGGATTAAGTGGATTCAAACCACATTTTCGAAAACCATTTTGTATGGGGATCCCATCAGGCGTATTAATAAAAATTAATTAATTTGCCTAAAATTCACAAATTAACTAAAATGTGGATTAAAATTAAGTAATTGGTAAAATTATCACATCCGCATTGAAACCATTAAATTCGTTAAGGTACACTACCAACTCTTCACACTCACCTATTGAAATTTCCAGTTTTTTTTTGTTTTTAACTCCAATAAATGTAAATCCAAACAAATCTAAAAACTCAAAATCCACATTTTTTTGTCGGGGTGCGAGACTTTCTACACTGGAGCGCTCAGACTCAATACCGGTCCATTGTACTACCAGGCAGACACATTCACTTTTTAATGTGAGAATTTACTCGTTTTCCTAAGAAAACGAGAAGGCGCTTCAATGATAAGGAGCTTAGGTTTACAGCACTCACTATATCCGCACCAAATACCTGCCTGACTGTCGCTACAGACGCAGATACTTCGCCCCCTCCACCTGTTCCTCGCAACATAGTCCATCGAAATTGGGATAGCGTAAGTCTCCGTTTGGAAGACTGACGCATGTTTGCCTAACGAGCAGAAAAGTCAAATGTTGTCGGTCTCCATGAAAACACCAGCACCAGATCCTTGATCGGTTTTGGAGACATCCGTGAAGATTCGACTGTATTCCCTTCCCGGTTCAGAGTCTGGCCAGAGGCAGTCCTGAACACGAGGAAAGTCGAATTCGTAGTTGCGCTTCAGCCGAAGTTCCGGTGTCATTGCATCGGACCACATATCCATAAGACAGGAGTCGAAGGACAACCGTTGCGCAAGTTCATCAAAACTCCACTGCAAGTTATACCAAAAGCCACCTTTTTTTTAAACGTGAGATAGCTTTAATTGTGCAACCCATGATGTAAACATCAAGGGGCGGGATGGTTCAATAATGCATCCAGGCTAGAGCCAGGCGTACTGGGGAAGGCCCCCGTGCAGCCGAGCCATACCTTCCTTTGGATTTTGGCGAACGTATTTACGCGAAAGCCAAACAACCGATGCGTATGCTATAAATGGTCTTATCATAGCCGTATAAATCCATAGAACTCTCTTCGGTGATAAGCCCCACGTCTTGCCGAAAATGCCCTTGCACTACCAGAAAACCGACAGCGCCTTGGCAGTCTTCAGCTCAACATATTTGGACCAAAGAAGTTTGCTATCCAGTATGACTTAAAGATACTTTGTTTCATTGGAGTGTTGGATTGTGACGCCTTTTAGCACTGGCTGAGTCAACCCGATCAGCTTCCTCCATCTCGTAAAGAGAACAACCTCGGTTTTAAGAGGATTGACCGAGAGTCGGTTCCTAGTACACCATTCGTCGATCACGTCAAAGGCCGCCTGCGCCTTGGCGCATACAATCGCTAGGCATGATCCAACAGAAAGCATGGCAACATCATCCGCGTACGCCTGAGCGTATACAATAGAACTGTTGAGTGCGTTCAACAGATAGTCGACCAGGATACACCACAGCTGTGGAGACAGAACGCCGCCTTGCGGGCAGCCTCTGTTTACCCCCGCTATAACATAACGGCCACAATCCGCATCCACAACCAACGTTCTGTTCATTAGCATTGCCTTTACCCACAACACCAATGGTTCGTCTACGCCGTGTTGTCTGGCAGAGCACATACTGTCAAAGGTCGCATTGTCAAACCCTCAATTTCGATGAAAATGCCCTTCGCGTATTCTTTCATGTCAAGCGCGCCCTCAATTTTACCAACTAGATTTTGGAGCGCAGTCTCGCAGGATTTTCCGCGTTGATAGGCGTGTTGCATCTGAGATAGTGGGTGCAATCGCAGTTTTACGCACGTGAAGTTCGACCAGCCTTTCCATGATTTTCAGCAAGAAGGAAGACAGACTGATTGGTCTGAAGCTCTTGGCGAGTGAGTAGTCACTTCTGCCAATTTTTGGTATAAATGCCACTCTTACTGTACGCCAGGGTGTAGGAAAGTATGCCAGTGCTAGGACAGCGGTGAAGATGTTCTTCATAGTCGGTAGCAACTGGTTTGTACATTGTTGCAGCATGGCTGGGTATATCCCGTGCGTACCAGGTGACTTGAAGCCGTCAAAAGACGCAAAAGCGTTTTAAATGGCCTCGCCCATTTCCACGGCCTTCGCAATATACCAGCTAGGCCGAGTTGTTTGTCTTGGCTCACTCATAGTCTCGGTAATCGGGGCTGGTTGTGAATCACTTGTAATCTGGTTACCCGGAAAGTGAGACTATAGCAGATAACTAAGAGTTTCCGCTTTCGTCTCAGTAAAGGTGCCATCAAGTTTTCTAAGTGAGTCCAGTTTGGCTGGTTTGCCCTTTTTCAGAACTTTAACTAACCTACTAGTTTCACCCAGTGTTTCAATCTTTTCGCAGAAATTCCTATAAGAAGCACTTTTCGATACCCGAATTAGCCTCTTATATTCCTTCTGCTTCGATCGGTAGAGATTCCAGTCTGCCTCCAAATCAGTCCTCAGTGCCCTATTACACTATCAGCTCTGTGTCGTGGAGTGCTTAAAGCAAGCAACTATCACGAGCAGAAATTGCCGGCACAAAAAGTGCTCTCACAGGCTCATCATTTAGTGCAGGTGTTAGTAAGGACAAAACAATTAAAAATACAATAATTATGTACCTACAAAATACTAACACAGACACAAAATAATGCAAACAATTTAAGACATTAAAGCATTATTACGCAAAATATTTTTTAGCTTAATTTTACTAACATGCAAGTCAATCACATGATCATTTAGATTATAGATTCTACTCATGCGACTAATAGGCTCATGCTTCCCATAATTCGTTCTATGATGGGGGCTAAACAATAGTTCAGCACTGCGTAAATTATGGGCACCACCACGAAAATTAAAGCCAATAGACGACAGCAAATCAGGTGCATCTAATTGACCGGATATAAGCTGCTGTAAAAAAATGATATCGCTATTAAGCCTTCGTTGAGAAAGGGGTAACATTTGAAGAAGCTTAATACGCTGACTGTAAGGAGGAAGGTTAAAAGGATCATCCCATGGAAGTCCTCTAAGTGCAAATCGAATAAATTTACGTTGAATGGCCTCTATTCGATTTGAATGAATGTTGTAGAACGGCGTCCAAACTTGTGAAGCATACTCTAGAATCGGACGGATAAAACAATTGTACAATGACATAGTAACGTATGGGTCATTAAATTCTTTCGCCCACCTTTTTACGAAGCCCAGCATAGAATTAGATTTATTAACAATAAAATTGATATGCTTGGCAAAAATCAGTTTGGGATCGAAATAAACCCCAAGATCCTTAAAATTATCAACATTACAAAGAATATGTTGAGACAGAGAATATTGAAAGGTGGAAGGGATATTCTTTCTAGAGAATGTCATATGTTGACATTTAGTGGGGTTCAGGGATAAACCGTTTTTATCACACCAATTGGCGAAGCTATTAATGTCAAATTGAAGAAAAATTCTATCTTGCTGACTAGTGATAGATTTAATTATTTTCATATCATCAGCGTAGATCAGGATATTACTGTGATTTATACATGCTTTAACATCATTAATGGCTAGTATAAATAGAATTGGTCCGAGGTGACTACCTTGGGGAACTCCAGACTCAGCTGTAAAAGATACAGATAGCGATCCTCTAAATTTGACTTCATAAACCCTTGATCTAAGGTATGAATTAACCCATTTTATGAAACTTCGTGGGAAACCAAAAGCCCTGAGCTTAAACTCGATTATTTCATGGGACAGCTGGTCGAAAGCTTTAGAGAAGTCAGTGTACATGCAATCCTTTCTAAGGCATTAGAACAATCATGCAAGAAACTTAACAGATTAGTGACAGTGGATCTGTTTCTTAAAAATCCATGCTGTTCATTACAAATTAAATTGCGACAAAGAAATATTAACTTTTCGCAAACAATTTGTTCAAAAAGCTTAGGGATACACGAAAGCTTTGAAATAGGCCTATAATTAGTGATATCACCACGTTCGCCTTTTTTAAATACAGGTGTGATAAAAGCACTTTTCCATACATAAGGGAATTTACCAGTACTAATGGACAATTCAATGAGATATTTAAGATATGGAGCAATTGCATGACTACATTTTTTAAGAACAATCGGTGCAATGCCATCGGGACCTGATGAATAATCATTCTTCAGAGAAGAAATAAATTTTAAAATTGTTTCCAAGTCAAATGGGAAGCTATTAAAACTTATTTGGGAACAGCTAGTTAGATAACTAAAATATTGGTCATCTATGTGAAGAGGGGCCACCCTAAAAGACTTACTGAAATAATCTGCAAACATATTGCTTGCATCTAGCGAATCAGCAGTTGTAGGGCTATTGTAAGTAAGTTTCGATGGATAACCATCGGTTTTTTTCTTAGAATTAACAAATCCCCAAAAAAGTTTGGGGTCCAATTTTAGAGAGCATTCCATTTTACTTATATAGTCAATATATAAGTTGCAGGATAAAGATTTGAACTCATTGAATAATGTGAGATAGAGTTCAAGATCTGAATGGCAGAGACTTTTTAAATAGTTCTTCCAAGCCCTATTACGTCTGTTTCGTATCGATTTGAGCTCTTTAGTATACCAGGGATGGGACGTTTTCTTATTCCTAGAGGATTTGACAGGAATCACTTTTTTCATGCAGTTATCCATCAAAGAATAAAAAGCACCGACTGCATCTTCAATATTAGATAACGCAGTAAGATTAAAATTAAGGCTACTCGTATTAATTTCATCAGAAAGCCTTTGAAAATTTGCTTTCCGAAAGTCAAAAGATTGCGAACGGTCATACGAATTACTGTTTTCGTACAGATGTGCGCCCAGTTCAATAAATACATCCAAGGGTGGATGATTGTCATCTATGTTAGTTATACTGAAGTGGGATTCCAGAACAACAGTACTAACAGAGTCAGAAGAGAAAACAAGATCGAGAGTTCGATTTTTGAAATTTTTTATACAGCTTGTTTGCTGTAAGTCAAGAGACAAAATGTTGTCTAATAAAGCGAGCTCTTGTTGGTCAGAGTCAAAGGATGGAATAAGATGAGAATCATCCTCAGAAGGTACCCATCCAATATGTGGCAGATTAAAGTCGCCTATAAGTAAAACAGTGCTGTCACAACAAGATATGTCAAAAATATGGTCTAGTGCCATAGAAAGTTCCGAATACAAAGAACATAGACGAGACGATGGAATGTACGCATTAACAACATATAAATGTTTGTTCTTAAGTGTAATTTTTACACAGATAATTTCGACGGTTAGTGGAAATGGAAAGTCAATCTTTCGTGACTCAAGGTTGGAACGAACAGCAATCAGGACACCTCCTCCAAGCGCTTTCAGGTCATTTTGATGACGATCGTTTCTGAATACGGAGAACTCATGATTGAAGAGTTCCGTGTCTAAAATTCCGGCATTAAGCCATGTTTCCGTCAAGGAGAAGATATCATGAGAGAGGGCTTGGGAGTTTAAATATATTTCAGCGGTTTTTGTGCGGAGTCCCCTTACATTTTGATAGTAGAGGGACAGCCTATTGGGTTTTTTAACCCGGACGGACAGTCTTTCCTACGATTTTTAGTCGGACGGGGTATAAATTCTTTAACTAACGTATTTTGAGGCCATGCAGTGTTGTTGCACAGTATTTCGAAATATTCTGAAGGGGCAACAATTTTGAATGACGCAACAAACCCATCAGCCTTGCTGATTTTGGTGCATTTAATTGAGTCATTTTTTGGAATCAAGTTTCTCGAGACCAAGTGGTTCAAGACATCGTCTGAAGAAGTGTTTGGTTTTAGCCGAGAAATGAAAATAGATTTTGGCCTGGGAATCGATTCAATAGTTCCTGATTCGGTACCTAAGGAATGATTGATGCCTGTGGGACCAAAATTAAGGGTGGGGGCATCGTTTAAGTTTTTTTCGTTGACTCCTGAGATTAAATCGTTTAGCGTTTGGATTTAGCGCAGAGGAAGGCATGTCACGTTTCCTTTTGCCTGCGGGTAGAGTAGATGAAGACGGTGCTAAACTAAAAATGGGCTCAGGGGTAGATTCAACAGTTGCTGAACCTGTTGTATCAACCAGAGTCAATGTATCCATGGCCCGTTGGGTACACAGCTTTACTACGTTAGTCGGCAACTCAAGATCAGTAGACGTTGAGGCGTCTGCCGAATGATGAGGGTCAGACAATGCTGATACGTTAGAGACAGTTGTATTGAAATTGTCGAGTAAGTCTTTAAACCCCTTAGATAATTTCAGTATGTCAGCCTTGAAGACTGACATCTTGAAAGCAAGGGTGGACAGTGACAATTTTCGACACGGGGAGCAATACCATAAGGCGATCTCCGAAGCTTTAATTTTATCCATAAATGCATTGGTTGAACCAACACATTTAGCATGGAACATCATGCCGCAAGGGCCATAACAGGCAAAAAGAGGATTGGAGGAATGTTTAGATTCCAAGCATTTATCCGCGCTGCAATCCATTTTAAAACAGGGATTATAAAGAGAAAAAAAAAATGAAAACAATAGAAACAGAGAAAAAAAAAAGTAATGTTATTGCCAGTATTGAACTCGCGCAATATGGATTACAAGCACGACAAATTAGCCACTTACTTTTTACTTTTAAATTCATTTTTATTAATTATTAGCTTATATCAACTTAAATACTAGACAAAAATGATTAAATCTAACTTAAAATTAACAGGATACTTATTCTAGATTATTGATCCTTATGCGGACGCCCTAAACTTAACTCTATCTTATAATTATTGCCTTTCGGCCTAAAAACTATTTTACGAACTAATCTTACATAATTATGTTTTCATCGAGAAAATTGTTAAGAAAACTCGGAATCTTTATCAAATTTTATATTTTTATATAAAAAAACCAATTACAAACTACCTACTCTACTTACTTAAACTACTTAGCATATTCTAACTATAATTAGGATTCTGAGCACTCGTTGCCTGGCGCAACAAGTGGTCAAAATCCCAATTGCTTTCCGAGCGCCTGGCAGTCGTCAACGTGCACACGCGCCGCCGTGAGCCGACTGAAGCCTTACAGCGTCAGTCAACTCCCGGAAGCACCACCACACGTTGGCGAGCCCGGCCTCTCCCAAAAACGCCCTAGCTGACTTAATCTAACTTATAAGCTAAGAGGATGTTACCTAGAGTAACGCACCGTCCTGGGAGGGCATGTTGACCCCTCCCCCCTCAACAAGCCACCAAAATTCGGCGAATTGCTTTTCCGTGTCGAATATATCCCTCTCCGATATTGCGGTACTAAAACAGAGGAGCTCATGAGCATTGGCGACGTCCCCGTCATGGCGGAGCCGCTTATCTCTCGCGCTGCGGTAGCGATGGTATAAGACCGGGATACCATCCCTCGTCTGTACCAGCCCTTTTGAATCAATATGGATAAATGCCTCTGGCGGGATAAAGCCAGACCGGAGCGTACTCTCTATGTACAGTTCATTGGGGTAGTAAGCCCCAAATATCAGACTATTGTCGCTGGCCATCGCCCTTGCAACGTGCCTTCGAGTGACCTTAATGAGGAAATTGTCAATCCTATTCAACTGAGCCCCATCGTATAGGACCTTGTTGGGATAGTATTTTATATAGTTGGATTCGGGCGTTCGGAACAACCGGAGACAGGTCCTAAGACATTGTCTCTCCAAAACCCGAATCTTTTCCATATAACTAGGCGCTATATTAAACCACAATGGACAACCATAAGCGATGATCGGCCTTATAAGGGCCACGTAGCAAATGACCTTCACTCTAGAGTCAAGTTGACTGCTATGAAACAGTCTCCTTGTCAGAGCATAAGCCTTCTTGGCTCCAGCAAGACAAGCAACTATATGTCTATCGAAATATAGATACTGGTCAAGCCAGATACCCAGATATCTAACTACGCTTCTCACCGCCAATGGCTGCCCATTTTGTCCAATAATGGCCAATTTCTTCCAGTTTTTTCTGGTATCCCTAGAGGCCCCAGCCAATGGAGTTCTGAACAAGATTGTTTCCGTCTTCTGAAAGTTGATTTTCAACTTCCAGTCATCGCAATATCGCTTAATTTGATCGAAGTCCCGCTGCAAAAGGATATTAATGACCTCGATTTTAGAACTTGATCTGTATGCCACCAAATCGTCGGCATACGCTATAGCATGTCTGAGTGAACCCACCAGATCACTCGTGTAAATGTTAAACAGGATCGGAGAATTGACCGCCCCCTGCTGTAAACCGTTTTTAATTTCAAACATAGGGACGGGCTACAGTCCGCTTGGGCGAACTGTTGGATACCCTATTCTTATTCCTATCCTTCATAAGTGGGCTTGACAAAAGTCTAAGTATGGTTGAATTGTTAGGAACGCTCTTCATATTTTGTTATACAACATTTAAAGGATTTAATCGAAAAAGAACGAAGCTTTTGTATAAGAAACGCTCCACTTTGGTTTTTGGACGGATTTTAGAAATTGTATCTCCTGAGTAGTTTTAGAAGTCAAATATCATTTTTCTTTCTTTCTTTCTAGCTCCAAATGCGATTTTTTCGATAAATTTATTTGTTTTGAGTTTGTGGGCGTGTCTGTTGGCGGATTTTAAAAATTCTTAAACGTGATTATTTGGGGTCCCTAGAGAGTATATGGTACAAATTTCAGCTCTCTAAGTCCAGTTTAAAGGCCTAATTTTTGGCGGCGGACGGACGGACGGACTCGATGCTGATCATAAATATAGTAGCTTTTAGGGCTCTACGGGCAATATTAAGGTATGTTACAAACTATGAGTCAAAATTAATATACCCTTAATAGGGTATAAAAATACGGTTCCTACATCAGGCCACTCACAGAAACTATCCAATCATGCGCGACCGCCGCCAACAAGAAGAAGAAAGAGTAAAATAGCATCCACCAATTGCTTGTGCCATCTGCGACAGTCGGTCACGACATCTCAAATTAACACTGTCTTCACTGATGGAATTTTAAATACCAGTCATTGGTCGTGTTTTCTATATATTTCATAGCAATTGAATTGTTGTTTTAAAAGCTAAATTTTTCTCTAATAAATTAATCAAATCACGTTTCAAGCAAGATGTTACTAAAAATAATATAAATAATAAATAAATAATATTTGTAAAAATATTAACAAACTTATTTAATTTAGACAGATGTATCCAAATCTTTCGATAGGGTTAACCAAGGAATACTGCTTAAGAAACTGAACGACATTGGTTTTGATTCCAAGATTTCATGTTGGTTTTGCTCTTACCATACCGGACGAACTCAATATGTACATCTCAGTGAAATTTTGTCTGATTCAATCAACGTATCATCTGGCTTGCCACAAGGTAGTAACTTGGGGCCATTATTTTTCCTTACAACGTTTCTTTCATTAGTGACTTGCCAACTTCAAACTTTCAGTGTGAACGCACCCTAACCCGATTACGGAACTGCCAATGTCAAAATATTCAGTAAAATCAACATTCTTATCATGGTGAAGTACACGAAGGAACAACGTTTACAAATAATTAAAAGTTAATATCTACCGAAATTCCGAGTCGGTGGTCGCAACTTTAAGAGCGTTATCGCCAGTTTTCGCCCGTAATTATCGTCTCAGTAGACAAGCCATTCATAGTCTAGTGAAAAAATTAGAGTCCGAATATTTACTGCTTGATCTTAATTTGAGATGTCTTGCTAAAAATTTCGAAAAAACAAATTTTTAATCTAGAATGCAAAAATCTCGAATGCACAAAAATCTCGAAAGACTATATCTCGAAAAAATGCTCAAAAAAAAAGTTAATTCCAGATTTTTTTCTTACCTATTTAAAGAGTTTAAACTAAAAGAAAATGCATTACATATTTAGTTTATTCAGCAATTTACTTTTTTCGGTAAATTAACAACAACAAATCAATATTTAACAAAAAAAAAACATTATAAAAAATTGTAAAAATTTCAATAAGGTGCCGTGAAATAACGCCGAGTAAAATATCGCCGAATTATGAAAGCGAAATAACGCCGAATTTCCATGTTCGGTCTTATTTCACTTTGCCAAAGTGAAATAGGACCGAATTGCATTGCACTGTTTATGGGATGAGTTGCGAAATCTAAAGAATAAAGTCGATCTCCGAAATCTTATTCGATATTATTACTCTTTTGTTCTACTACATAATTGGAAATAAAGTCGAGAACAGAAAATGGTGAATTTCGACATTACTTCCGATTTCTTATGGAAATAAAGTCGATCGACATTATTTCCATCTACTTTATTTCACGGCACCGGTAAATAAATCCATCGATTTCGATTTGAATTTTTCCTTTGATTGTAATGATTTCATTTACTTTCATTTTAATTGTTTTCATTTGCACTCGCGTTGTGATAACACACGATCCCAAACAACAGTAATTCCAGGTACTTTTTTACAGTTGCATGGGCAGTTTGCTAGCCAATCGTGGATGTTAAAGAGTAGTAAATAATCTCGAATGAATATATTAATTTTTGAGACAATGGTTAATATATTCATTCGAGATATTTTTTTTCTAGATTTTTGTATTTCGAGATTATGCTTTCGAAATTTTTTTAATTCTAGATTCTTGTTTTCGAGATTTTTACTTTCGAAATTTTTGTTTTCTGGATTATTGCTTTCTAGATTTCGTGGTAAACCCGTTTTAAAGAATTCGGCCTCTCCATTCACTGTGGCGAATTTTGCGTAAGGATCTTGGCCTACACCCTTACAATATCAAGAACTTAAGTGCATTTTTGGCTATACGGCTTCGTCAATAAGCAAAGTATGTGTTAATGGACAGGTGAGAACCCTCATGTGCTTCATGAAACAGCACTTTATCCGCAAAAAGACACTGTTTGGTGCGGTTTTCGCATGCCGTTTTTTTCTTCGATGAAAATGACAGTCACGTTACGGTAAATGGTATTCGCTACAGTGACATGTTGGAACGTTATTTCTTTGAGCAATTGCATGAATTGGACATCAGTGATATGTGGTTCCAACAAGACGGTGCCACAAGGCACACGGCGGGTGCAACAATCGAGTTATTCAAGTCTCAGTTCGGTGAACGTGTTATCTCGGGAAACGGACACGATTCTATTGGCCGCCGAGATGGTGTGATTTAACTCCTCTAGACATTTGTTTATGACATTAAATCATTGGTCTATGCCAAAGATGCGGCGACATTAGGGTAGCTCAGAGCCAGTGTTGAACAACAAATAGCGGCCGTTTCGGTCGAAATGTGCGGCCGAGTCATCGAAAATTGGGTTCATCGTATCGACCGCTGCATACGTTCCCGTGGTTTACATATGAACGAAGTCGAATTCCATTCATAAATGTTTTGATAGTAATTCAAGCCAATAAAATTTGTTCAGATATCTCAAGTAGTTTGCATTTCATTTAAAAAAAAAAGAAAGACCATTTATATCGGGGAAAACTGTTCGTTTATAAGTCCTTCGTAATACTGTCGCCAACTTTGTAGAATTTGTTCGTCATCTGCAAGAACGGATTTTTGCAAAAAAAAAACCACTAAGAGTTTGTTGCACTTTTATTTGGGTGGGAACTGATAATTAAACATGTTTAAATGTCTGGAAAAGAGCAAATTAAAACGCAAACAAATTACAGCCGCCGCTGCGCCAATGGTTAAAAGTCAACAGATGAAAAGTGCAACGAGTAGCTGGTTGGATGCTACCGACTCGGTCGCAGGCAAATTGGATAGTGAAAAAGAGGTAAATGGGAGCCACATAATCTTTTTGAAAAAGGAATTGTGAAACTTTTGGTTGAAAATAAGATGGGATTGGGGTGGAATAAAAGAAGAAGAATTTCCAATCGTTATAAGTATAGCTCCGTGGAGCAACGGTCGATTTATTGAAATTGATTTTAAAATTGCGGAACAAAGGAAAGATCGGTGTTAGGAATGGCCTGCTATCGCTATTTCCCGAATTAAGAAAAGATAAAATGAAGGCTCGCGCGTCCCGTAATTCTCAGGAAATTTGCGAAACGCAAGCCTACCGGGTTTTCAGAACACAAACACAAACACACTATTTCAAAGAACAAGGTGATAAGACACCTTACTTATCTGTAATTTCCTGTCCCTCTAACACTCCTGTCTGGTAGTAAAATGTGGGATTTCGCTGCCTGTCCTGCCACTTATCTCCTCAGCTCGTCTTCTGCCTTTTTCTTTTATGGGTCCTTCCGTGCTCCGAACACAAAATTTAAAAAAATCAAAAACAAAGTCTAAACTCCCTTTGGACTACTTATTAATTTAAATTTACAAAAAAAAACAATTTTCTCGATTTTCCTTCATACTTTTCCTTTTGGTTTGCTTTGCGGTAGGGCATTCACAACGAGTAAAGCGCAGCGTGCATGAGCGCAGACTGTAGTCTATGCACATACTGACATCGCTTACATCTCCGCTATAACCCTACAACCTCGGATAGCGAGCGTATCGTACCGCGGCTCCCCTATGAACCACCTGGGGTCGCGCCTTGTGGGTAACCACCCCACAGTTGGGATTTTAGTCGCCTCTTACGACCGGCATGCCTACCTCGGGTAAATTCTAACCCCTATCCCGAAGGTGTCAAAATCCACATGAGCCGGAACAATTTTGAATACTTTTTTCTTAAGAAAGAGTATCTTTTCTGGCAGTTTATTCGCCATAGCTAATTGTAGTAGCTATTAAGCTAACTGTATTAGCTAATTGTAGTAGCTAATAAGCTAACTGTATTAGCTAATTGTTATTAAGTAATAAATGGTGAAATTGGAAATCGTTAAGTACTTTGCGACGTCAGTGGCAAATGAAAAAGAAAACTTGTAATAGGTAGAACGAAATGAAGGAAAACAATGGCGAATTTGTATGGCGCGAGACTAGTTTTGCGCGAATATTTCGTAAAATGTTTATAATAAAGCGAATTTTAACAAAATAAAGGTTCCAAAATTAAGAATGAGTATTCAAACACTATTTTTTAATACTAAAAAGTAAACAACATAGAAGGATTGTGTACAAAAAATAAAAGGGAAACCGTGAGAATGGCTTTGGTGTGGCAAAAAAATATTTTTGTTTGGAAATAAATTAGGTTGAACAATTTTCTATACGTATCTATATTTGGTACTAATTAATGCAAATAACACACTAAAAAAGTGAAAATGTTTGCAAATGGCTGCATCAAGAGCTGTACAATCGTTTTTGGTCAACATTTTCATCGTTTTCATTGTTTTTGCTTTTACATACATTCTCAGTTTTTTTTCTCTATAATTTGGTACTTTTTACTCTTCAAATTTCCTTTTTCAATTACTTAGTGTATATAAGTTAACAATGACAATGATTTTTCCATATGATTTGTGGGAATTTCTGAAATTTTATCATTCAATTTTTTTCTGACGTTTATGTACTTAGGTTAAATGCGATTTGCGCCCATCGAAAAACAAAATAACTGTCCATTCCAGATAATCGGCGAATTAGCATTTATATACACCGTAAATGACGTACTAGAAGAAGGTTTCGCACCGCATACATCCGCTTTCACTTTATCCTCAAAATTAAATTTCGACATACTATCAATGATATCTTCTGGTGGACGTTAGTATGAAAATGCTACCACTACAGTTTCCTACAGCTTAAACACCAAAAAAATGTAAGCGTTTCTTTTCCATTTACACTACAACTTTTTTTGAAGCCCCTGGGGGTTATGATTTTCCCTGTTTTTGGGCGAATGCAAGAGCTGCTTTCGTCTCCATTCCATTCGTGATTATGTGCACCTGGTTAATACTTTTTAAAGAATTTTTAAGATCTCTGAACCATATTAGTATAGTCTTTTGGGGTAAATACTGCTCTACAATTACTAAAGTTTTCGAATTCTCTTATCGCTAAAGACGGATTTATTTTCATAAAAGATCACATGCTTTTCCCGTCCAAAAGTTTTTGAAAGTTGTTTTCTCTTTGTTTATTTTCTGTACCGTATTCAATAAATCTTCTGTTTTAACTAGAAATTCACATTTGCTTAAATCGGCTCACCAACCGTCATTTCTTCCTCTTCAGCGGTCAAATAAGGAGATGGGTACATTTTTGTTAGTTTTTGAGCAATTAATCTTTTGCCGATCGCGGTCATGCAAAATTGACCAAACTGTATTTAGCAGCTGCTTTCCTTATGCTTAATTTGCTCATTCGTATATCCTCTAGGTTCTTCGCCAAGTAAACTGTTGTTGTTCTTTAAATTAAAGTTAAAAATAATACAAAAAATACCTTTCGCTTAATTAATACTCTCTATCCGGTTATGACATTCAAAATAGAGTTGTCCGGACACTGCACCCTATTTTTTAGTATACGAACGGAAATTCTCTTTTTTAGTAAACTATTTCCAAATACTAAAAACTCTCTTTCAAATATACATATATGACATTTCTCTCAAATATTCAAAATTTTTGGTTTCAATATCCGGACACCAAAAATCTTGCCCACAACTTTATTATGTTTTACTTTTATATTTTGATTCTACGTGTAGGTAGGGGAAGGTAGTGTACCTTGGTCCGATTGTACTTTGGTCCGAGATTTTCAGAAAAATACAAAGCACGCAAAACCGGTCCTTCTGTGAAATGTTGATTTTCTGTTCATTTGTCTTCTCAGTTTGTTTTTGAAGGTACGGCTGCACGAGTCGGCAGAAAAAAAAACATAGTTTTCAGTGAAAAAGTGTTTTTTTTATCTCTTTTCTGAAGTTATGAAGTGCTTAGTTTTCTGTCTCTTTTCCGTTACTTTAATCGATTTCGGTAAGTGTATTAAGAATCTTTTGGCGACAATGTGTTTCGCTCATATGTGGTTTGAATACTACTTTAAAATCTAATTTGCTTGGCTAAAGTGGTGTTAGTGTACCTTGGACCTATCATAGCGCGTGTACCTTGGACCTTTGGTTTGTCCTTTAATTTAATTTTTTAATAATATTGAAGTGATAAATTTGTTTTTTTTATGTTGTTCCTTTGTTCCTAAGTTTTTTTTAGTAAAAGAGTTTTTTTGTATTTAATACCTACTATTATTTGAAATAATTTTTTTTTAATCAAGCACAAAAACTTTAAGATAATGGTTTGTTTTTTGCTGCTTTTTTGAAATAAATAAAGAAATGGTACCATTTTTACTTTTTATTGAAATAAATTAAAGTTTTCACCTTTAAACTATAGGAAAACTTTCAATAATATTTTCAGTCCAAGGTACAATACTCCGTGGACATAGGTACAATCACGTCTTGTACCTTGGACCGTTTGAGGTTAGCATATAAAAATAAAGTTTTTTAAGGAATGGTTAGCAATATCCTTTTGGTAGTTTCGCCATATCATAGAAACGACTTCAGTGGGATCAATATGATTTATGCAATTAGTGGGAAATTTTGAAATGTGGTGAACCATAAGATATGGTTAAGATATTTTTAATATTAAATAATGCTCTTTAATATTGTTCATGGAAATTAAATGTTCTTAATAACAGCGAAGTGTGATATATATTAATGAAACCATTGTTATGAACACGGAGACCTGTAAATTTACATGTATACGACATAACGGAGCACAATGTAATAATGATTTGCTCAATAACAAATGGTAATAAATAGTACAAATAAAGGCAAATTATTTTAGTTATTAATTTACTAACAAAAAACGGCTGGACCGATTTCGCTGGAAACTTAATCAATTCTGAGTTACATAATTACGCTTCGAATAAACCTATATTAATATCCTCTTTGGTTCTCGAGATAATCGTGGCGAAAGATAATTCCGAACGCACATGCGAATATACGCACATAACTACACACACACACACACACACACACAGACATCTCTATAAAAACTATGGATTTGGATTCTGGTTACCTTTAAAGGTGGAGATATATCAATTCACAAAATCGGCCCCATTACAACAACTTCCACTGGGAAATTAATAAATAGTACAAATCATCAATTTCAAAATTCAGCTAGTTTGCCTTCATTTTTTTAGTTATTTATTTATTAACAAAAAACGGCTAGACCGATTTCGCTAAAAACTTAATCAGTTCTGAATTACGTAATTACGCTTCGAATAAACCCGGTCAATATCATATTTGGTTCTCCAGATAATCGTGGCGAAAGATAATTCCGAACGCACATACGTACATACGTACATACGTACATACACACGGACAGTCATCTCTATAAAAACGTTGAATTTGGATTCTGGTGACCTTGAAACGTGGAGATATGTCAAAATCCGCGATTCACAAAATCGGCCCCATTACAAGAACTTCCATTGGGAAGTTAAAAAAAACTAATAAAAAAACGACACATAAAATATTGGCAAAAAACTGAAATCCGCACCAAGGTACACTACCTTCCCCTACCTAATATAACATACTCGTATTTTATTAAAAGCAGGTCATAATTGATTATTATTTTTTATTGAATACATATTGCATAAAATACTTCCATTACAAGTGTAGTCTCACAATTTTTTACGGACACAACACAACTACGTCAACTCCTACTTTGATTTTGACAAGTTCGCTACACGTTTAACAACCAATGATTTTTATGGGATGAAACATATTAGCACCGCAACCTCAAGTTACACTTCAACGTTAAGGACTCAGCCCATATATTTTTTTTTTTTTATAAATTCTGGCTCGCCAAGGGGATTTAAAAGGGGGGGGGGGGGGGGGTACTTCGACCTAAAAGATCTTTCGTACCGTATGGGCCAGAAAAGTTTAAACTAGTAGAATTTCCACTTTCCGTGGAAAGCGGACAATTTTACCAGTAGAAGAATTCTTTATGTCCTCGGGGCTCAATTGCTCCCTGAAAAAGATCTTCTTTCTAATTCCATTAAGGGCTGGACATTCACATAAAATGTGTTCAGCTGACTCGTGCTCTTCAAGACAGAGTCGGCACTCAGGAGAGTCTGATATTCTCATTTTGTGTAGATGATATCTTAAACCATGGTGACCAGTAAGGTCACCTACTAGGTTTTTGATATCATGCCTGCTTAGGTTTAGACATTTGCTGGCATTTTTATTGAAGGGCCGAATGGCTCGTTCGGCATGTCTTAGATCTGGGATGCTTTCCCAAAGATAGATACATTTTCAATGTTCCCAGCTTTTAATTGCTGCCGTTGCTGCTGATCTAGGAGTGCAGCAAAAAGGTTCGGGACCTATGAAAGGTGTTTCTGAACCTTTTCTGGTCAGTTCGTCGGCCTTTTCGTTACCTTCTACCCCGACATGACCCGGAACCCACAATAATTTGGTCTTGTATCTTATTCCGAGTGTTTGTAGGGTATAGAAGCAGTACATGACTGATTTGGAGTCAATGGTATACGAGCTAAGGGCGTTTATAGCTGCTTGACTATCCGTGAAAATATGGATTGTTGCACCTTTTATGCCAGATAAAATAATGTGGTTGGCGCATTCTTGAATGGCGTGGAGCTCTGCTTGAAATACGCTGGGACTTTTCCCATCGTAAAGCGTTTGTGTGGTCCGTATATTCCCGCTCCTACCCCCGTTTCCATTTTAGAACCATCCGTATACCACTTTATGCCGTTGTGGCTGTTTGGTGGGTTATTACTAACCCATGCTTCTCTCTTGGGGATCTCCGTGGAGAACCGTTTGTTGAAGCATAGTGTTTTTTGAATGCGGTCTGTGACCGCGCAGTTCATGTTAAGTTCAGGCAGTTCATCGAGAAGGGTCTTTAGTTCCGGGTGATCATTAAGACTTATCTCGTTTAACTGCATTAGACTTATTGCACTGCGGATCGCCACTTTTTGAATGTATATGTGGAGAGGTGTAATTCCTGTTATTGCCTCTATGGCAGCTGTTGGACAGGTTCGCATGGCTCCGGAGATACCAAGGCACGCAAGCCGTTGTACCTTTTTGCTTCTCTATTGCGACCTTTTGTGTGGATTTTGTCCACCATACTATGGAGGCGTATGTTATAATGGGTCTTATCATCACTGTGTAGATCCAGTGGACGATCTTTGGAGAGATTCTGCCATATGTGCGACGACAGGCCCATAAAGCTCTATTAGCTTTAGTGATTTTGTTATTTATGTGAGAGTTCCAGTTAAGTCTCTTGTCTAGGATTACTCCAAGATACTTGACTTCGTCGGAATACTCTACGACCGTGTCGTTTATTGTGATTAGGCCTAGGTCTAATTTCCTCCTTTTAGTGAAAGGAACGATGACGGCTTTACTGGGATTTATGGAAAGATTTTCCTTGATGCACCAGTCAATGGCTGTCTTTAGAGCATTTTTCATTTTTGATGTGATGTGACTCCTATTGAGTCTTTGCCCCTGACAATGATGACAATATCATCGGCGTACCCAATTGTAGTATAGCCCAAATTGCTCAACTTGTGTAGCTGGCCATCGATGACCAATGACCACAAAAGCGGCGAAAGTACTCCCCCTTGTGGGCAGCCCCTTACGGCTGTTACTGTTACTGAGGTCGTTCCTGACTAAGCAGTTATTTTGCGACTTGCCAGCATCGCTTTGATCCATTTAATAGTTGGTTTGTCTATGTTTCTATGGTACAAAGCATTTCATATGGATTCATATCCAGTGTTGTCAAAAGCACCCTCTATATCCAGAAAGGCACAATGTGCGATCTCTTTGCACTCAGCCCATATAGTCCGTTGATTCGTCAATGCGTCGTTTCCAACGGACATCAATATAGAAAACATGCATTCTCTGTTAAGGTTTCCCACAACCAACGGATTCACGAGCGTCGCCGGATAGAGTAGGTTTAGTTACTACTTTTCTGTCCGTCGACGTATGCACACACTGAAGTTCACACGTTCTAGAAGTTCAAGCATTACAAATTTGATATGAGAGAAAAATGTCATTGCCGATTTACAGACAATTCAGAATACCACAGCGAAATTGCAGCTCGACTGTTAACTGGCTGAAATGGCTTTAGATTGTAGGGATGTTTTTTTTCACATTCGGCTAGAGGTAATAAAAAAACAACTGTGCTGTACTGGCATCTTAGGCAGTTGGATCATTCGTTTGTATTAGGGTAATTATAGGTTAAGCAAAAGTCATATTTTTCAGCTGACAAAGTTGGCGATGAGTTAACGACGCAGACGCAGATGTGTCGAAACAACGAGTGAGACGGATTATATGGGCTCGGCTCTTTAGACCTAAATCCCAAATTCGAAGTTGAAGTGCAAATCATACCAAGCTTGGGCTATTGTTTTTGAGCGAATTTTCGTTCGGATACTAGTTCACTTACCCTACATCAATTTTTTTGTTTTGACTCGACTTCAAACGCTAAATGTATTGCTCCTGTCAAACGCTAAGCCGGAGTTGCTGTCATGAACTGTTTCTACCATAGCTCTTACAGCGGACGTTGCATGTGTTTGTGTATTATATAAAGGATTATTATTTGTGTTTCCGATTTTTCGTGTTAAATGTGCCTTTTTCTTTGAAATAAGCGACATATTGTCCGGACAATAGCATACTGTCCGGATAATAGTGCCTTAATCCTATCATTTTGTCATTCACACTTTGAGGTCGACATTTTAGCACGATTGTAAAACCAATATCTTCGTCTTTAGTGCTAATGTATACGAGAAACTTGAAAATTCTGTAAAAAGTCATGCCATATCTGACCTGTTAGAAAGGAGACTTGTTCTTATACCTACCAATATTATTTTTCAGAAACACCACGGGTTATAACTTTATACGGTGGTATGAATACGTGCTGTTTAAACCTTTTTTTTATTAATTCGAAAAAATAAAGACTTAAAACGAAGCAAGCTAATGCAATGCAAAAATCAATTAATAATACTGCAAGCACCACAAACACGAATATGAACATGACGATTACGAAAATACAAAAACAGTAAATTCGACGTGGAATGTGGAAGACTTGTTTTTTTTTGTTTTGTTGAACGTTCTGTTCGTTTGTTTTGTTTTTTGTTTTATGAAATTAGAATGGAATGATGAAATGCAAACTGTTGATAACTAACTTGTGAGTAATACGTGCTTATATAGGTATCAGTTTGTCAAAGATGGGGACTGGGGAGTAACCTAGAGATTTTATTACCCTAGGTACTTTATTATTACGGAAAGTCGGAACGCTTTTGGTCATACGTTTCACATCTCTCTCCTCCCATTTACGTATGTAGGTATGTTATCTGATTCTGATACTTGGCCTACTAGTACAAAGTTATATGTACATAATTGTGTGAAATACAAATAATTCTTAAGCAGACCTGAGCCATTTTTGAAAATGTTTCGATCACGCTTTATGCGCTTACGTCTATTTCAGTAGCCGCTTATCAGCTAATGAATAAGGATACATACCTACAAGTGATGGGCCACTCTCTGGTCTTAGCCCGTCCCTACACCCCCAAGCTTGATTTTATATTTTTATCTGTTGTTCCTTTTAGTGGTACATAGTTATAAAATTGGTGATTTCTGTTATTAATTGTTTGAAATGATTTGGTGTTGTTAATAAAAGCATTCGGTATGTTATTTAGTGATTTTAAGAATAACAAATGGTTATGAATATCGCCTATCGTTGTTAATAGTAAGTTAGCCGACCAATGACACCCAGTTTAATGCTCATGTCAGGCTCTTCTGGTCGCGCACTTTAACTCATTTCTTTTCGTAATAAATTAATCATTATAATCCCTGTCCCTCAACATGAAACATGGTGACTTCAAGGCAAACCGATTTCGCCTGTTCAATTGCCATGCCGCGGTAAGCTGAGTTGGGCCAATGATGCCGATATCGACTGCGTATCGTATTGGACGAATCTGTTGAAGATAGTGCCTCCCGTGTTGACACCTGCCCTACGCACTATCTGCTCCAGAACACGCTTGAAGAAGTCTTATTTTAGCCCATCTCCTGCCGGAATCCAGTGCATGTTTGTAATTGTTCTGATCAAATAAAAATAGATATTAGGCATTAATGGCCATAAAGGGCCTTTAACCCAGCTTCTTCCACCTTTTGCTTGTGCGATTTTAAGCGATTTTAAGAATCCGAACGGCAAATTTGAGAAGCTCGTTATGACAATTGATACTCTTGGATGTTTGTTAGACGTTCGCAAGAGGGGGCACTGAAAAAAATACAAGAAATGATGTTTTAGAAGTGGCACCCAAATGTGGTGGTGTGTCACCGTCCTAGCTTAAAAAATCACTTTCTCTTCATGATGCCCATTTTACAGCTCCTTGAAATGCAGCGTAAACACATCTACTGTATTCACTGTCCTCTGTGACTGTTTCCTTCCCTGTTTCGATGAGCCCGGGTTTGGGGCTTACAGCACGTAGCCGGTTGGGCTTTTTATAAAGCCTTCGAATGTTGTTCAGACACTTCAATCTCCTTGAGCTGGAAGACTGCGTATGCCATCTACTTTCTAAGCAGGATCTTCTTCTCCTCCTGGTCCTAGCTGGATACTCTTCCCTTTCTGCCCTAGTTGTACGCTTGTAGGTGTGCACGTTCTGCAGGCTCTTTTTCTGGAGTGGCTGGTCACAAAAAAAAGATGAGAAAATAAACTTCTCAAGAACTTAGGCCAATTTTTAAGAAGAGAATTTGAAACTAAACGCAGTTAGCTCAAGCTCTAACTTAAGCATTAAGTCTGTGCCCGAAACTATGCCGAAACTCTCTTAAAGCTATACCTTTTGTTTAAAACTTGACCCAAAAAAATTGAATATAAGGTAGGTACCCACAATTTGGCTGGCATGGCGTTCTGTCGCCACTTTTTCGATATGCGCACTTGCCTACGGTCTGGATGCAGGTGTTTTTTCAGTCGGATAATGACTGGCAAACGTTTGTGCGAAGGAACAGGCGGGCTGTGCGCTTGGTGTACCTACTAGAATTTAGTTATCGGTATATCCTCTTTAAACTGAGGTGGATCTAAGGAAGTTAACCGGTTGGTCGCATTTTCAAAGATGGTTCCAAAACCTATCACGTGCAGGAGGTGTTGATATGTTTGTGAGGTGTAACATCGACAGAGTCAGGGTTCATTTTTTTGGGTAATTATAGATCGGTTTTCAAAGCGCAGATCACGGATATGCATTAATAGGTTACAGGTGGAGGGAGGTAGGTACTGAACTATATCTTTAGTGTCTGGCAAGCTGCACTTAAGGCCTTACTCAATCCCTTAATCACCTCTAGATGGTGTTCCAATTCAAGAACTTACTTCGTCAGTCGAGAGACTGAGATCCTCGCCTAACTTGCTCGGCATGGCTCACAGAAAGTGTCAGTCCTTAACCTGCGTTTCCGGTTTCCGGAATCAATTACAAGGTGACTGGTTCGCACTTGATTGTGCAGATAACTGTAGAAAGCCCGCATAACATTTTGTCTTTCACACAAAAATGTGCAGTACAGGCAAGAAAAAGCATTTGCCTCTCATTCTGGTGGCAATGGTTTGCATATATGCTTGATAGCATATTAGTTTACAATAAAAGCGAAAATGAGGGTTGTTATTAACTTTTAAATTCAAATATAAATTGATTTCAGCCTATAATATTTCGTTCCGTAACAGAAATATCATCCACCACTTTTTTAACGGCTTCCGATTTATTTTTCAGTAGGCCAGGCAATCTTTTAGTTGAACTTGCAATTTGTTCCTTTTTGCACTGAGATTTTTTAAAGGCTTTGTAGCCATTTTTCTCTTTGTTTACAATTTATTAATTATTAATTAATTATTAAAAACACAATCTCACTTATGTAATAGCATGACAAACAAACGAATTGAAAAACAAGTATGGTAACACCCTCACAAACTTAAATCTATTTATTACCGATGGCCGATTTGGGAATGTCGCACACAAAAGTCGGCGAAGAGCAAGATAGGGCCTTGGTGAAAAACATGTTATTAACTAGAAATGCATTATTTATCTAATGACATTAATAGTAATTACTGAAGACATTCGGTTATTTTACCAAAAGAACCTTAAAACCCAAAAAAAAAAAAAATATTTCCAAAATTTCCTTGGAAGTTGCGCAGTATTTTGGTGTTGAATGTTAATTTACTAAGAGTCCTTAAAATAATACCTTCTACCTTTCTGCCTCTAAAGAAACATGTTTACCTTTATTTCAAAGGTGTTTGCCAGGGAAATACTTTTTTGATTGGGCGCAAACGGTGCGCTATAAGCGAAAAACCAATGGCCCTTATTTTGGTAAGGAGTTCTAGTACCGATTTTGGAAAAAATAGTTGTTCGATACTTACTTCTACAGTTCTGTGTCCAAAAACGACGATAAACTTTATTTTAAAGATGCATGCCAGGGAAACAGATCACCCTTTGCCCGCTAGAAACGAAAAACCGCAAGGTTCTGATTACGATTTTTAAGAAGGTGTTTTGATCATAGCTCTTACAATTTTGTCTATAAAGGATCATGCCATGCGGCATTATAAAGGTGACTACTAGGGCTACAAGCCCGCCCTAAATGATTTTGGAATATGGCTCAACGCTTGGCTACTAAAAGCAAAAAAAGCAATTAATCAAGCAAATTTTCTTACTCCTCCTCAAAAATGCAGTCAATATGATATATGGTTATTTTATTCTATTTTTTATATACCTAAGCACGTAACTTGCGATTACATTATATGACCCAATGCCATGCTTATTTGCTGTCAAAATCATCATCCATGACAGAATTTTTTATTTTGTTTGCAACCATTTTTTATTTTGCTCTCAAAGTTGCATTTTTCAATGTGTGTGACTCAACTTCAAACGCTGAAGTTCTCGCTACTGTCAAAGTAGAAGAGTTGATCTGTTTCTACCATTAGTGCGCAAAATATGTAATGAAACTTTGATGGAGCGCCCAACGCTCAAAATCATAGCTGATATTTTTCAAAACAACGCCCATCTTCTGAAAATGGTTGGCAACACGACGGCGACCATTATGATCATTCTGCCCACGGCTGGGTGGCAGGCTGGTGCTTTCTGCTATTTATTCGAATTTGAGGGGCATTACAAATATCTAATAAAATAATAAATAAAATAACTAATTGGTAAGTCATTACTGTGGTGTGGTGCCATCTAGGGCACATTAGCTGCTGTAGAAATAGATATATTTGTATGTAATATTAGAGTAAGCAAACAATGTAAAGAGTAAGAAAATAAAGTTTCTTTTTATGTCGAACCATTGAACTAGAGACATCATATTGGCGACGAGGAGCAAAATGTTATACAAAAAAAAATATAAAAAAAAGTGCGTGTGTTACGCTGATTTGGTTGGAAAAAGAATTTTTTTTGCCTACCGGGACACAATGGCAAGGGCCGGTAATACCGAAAATATGAGTAATACATCGATACTCAGCGAAAGCTTATTCGCAACAGCGTCTGTGGCCACGGGAGTACGAGAATTCAGACCAGGAGTAGACAAGTGGCTTAATTGGCGAGAAGTACTGGATTCATATTTTGTGGAGTCTACATGTGTGGACGAACGCATTAGGACTTGCGGTTTTGCTGAAATCAGTAGGCCTAGAAGCATATGGGCTGTTGCGAGAGTTGTGTGATCCAGTTCTGCCAGCTTCGAAGAAATACGACGAGTTGTGTACGTTACTGGAACGTCATTATTCACCTCCGATTATAATTTTCCGCGAGCGAAGAAAATTTTTCGAGGCCAGGAAATCGGAAAGTGAATCTGTATCCATGTGGTATGCCCGTCTAAAAAAGCTAGCAATGGACTGCAAGTTTGGTTCGCAGTTGGAGAAATTTGTATTAAACAAATTCGTTACTGGTTTCGACGGACAAATTTTCGAGCGGTTGTGCGAGGAAGATGAAGAGTTAACCGTAGAAAATGCATTAAAAAAGGCGCTAACCGTAGAAGCAAAGGTCCATGCCCAACATATTGGCCGTCAGGAAAATGAGGTTAATTACGTATCAAAAGGGAATCAACGTGGGTTTAAAAACAGCAACAACTACAATAAGGAGTGTGCAGTAAATAGCGGCAAGCAAGCATCGTCAGGCCATGGTAGCAGTAAAGCAAAAAATAGATGTACACATTGTGGATGGAAAAACCATGCAAGCGAAAGATGCAAATATAGGAATAGCAAATGTCACAAGTGCAACAGAGTGGGCCACTTGGCGAGTGTGTGTAGCAGCAAACAAATTAATGTAGTGGAAGTATCACAAGTTGAAAATGTTTATCCTAGTAGCAGCTCCAATAAGTTAAGTAATGATTCTAATTTTTCTATTTATAGTGTATTAGGAGAGCATGCGTCTGCTCCGTTCACGTTGGCGGTCGAGGTCAACCGCGAGTGGATTAAGTTTGTTTTGGACTCGGGTGCGGCTTGTTCTTTGGTGTCAAAAGCATGCGTTGATAGATTCTGCGGGTATAATGGCGACCGCATTGAAGTAATCGGTGAGTTTTTACCAACAATAAGATTTCGGGACCAAACGCGAATATTGCGAATAGTTATTACTAAAACTAGCAGCCCACCAATTTTGGGGCGAGATTTTATGTCATTATTTGGTATCGGACTCTCACAGGTAAATACGTTATATAGTATGGATAAATACGGGGAAAGCATAAAAAAGCGATTTGGTACGGTTTTTGTAGAAGAGCTAGGCGCATACAACGTAAGTAAGGTGTCATTGGCAATAGTTGAGGATGTTAAACCAGTTTTTTGTAAACCAAGGCCTGTGCCTTTAGCGTGGCGAGGTAAGATCGAAAAGCAGCTGAAAGATCTAGTGGAAAAAGGGGTTTTAGTGCAGGTCGACAATGCGGACTGGGGTACGCCATTAGTGCCAATAGTAAAACCAAATGGGGAGCTCCGTATTTGCGGAGATTATAAATCCACCATAAACAAATATTTAGTGGACGTGAAATATCCATTGCCGCGCATCGAGGAGATATTTTCTGCATTAAAAGGAGAACTGTTTTCAAAGTTGGATCTAAGAAATGCTTATAACCAACTAGTTCTGGATGAGTCATCGCAGTTATTGTGCGCTTGGAGTACGCATTTGGGTATTTTTAAAATGACGCGATTACCGTTTGGCGTGAAACCGGCCGCGGCTATTTTCCAGAAAACCATTGAAAATGTCTTAAGAGGTATTCCAAACGTGGTGAGCTACTTAGACGACATTGTCGTTACGGGAGTCAATTTCCATGACCATGCGAAAACGTTAGAGATAGTGTTGTCTAAACTACAATCAGTGGGCTTTCGCCTCAATGCAGCCAAGTGTGAGTTTTTCAAGGATAAGGTTTCTTATTTGGGCTTCAACATTGATCGAAACGGATTAAGCAAAAATAAAGATCGCGTTTCGGCCGTTTTGGAGGCTCCCGTTCCACGGAGTGTATCAGAAGTAAGGGCTTTTGTCGGGATGTTGAATTATTATTCAAAATTTATTCATAATTTCGCTCTTAAGATTGCTCCGATGTATGAACTGCTAAGGAAGGAGATTAAATTTAAATGGACACCCAGGTGTCAGGAGGCCTACGAATTGTTGAAGCAGGAGATAACATCTGATCAAGTTTTGGCACATTTTGATCACAAGAGACCGATTCTGTTATCGACGGACGCTTCAAATGTTGCAGTAGCGGGTATTTTGTCGCATCCGAGTAAGGATCGGGACCGGCGTCCGATTGCTTTTATTTCACGTGCGCTTACCCAGGCGGAGAGAAATTATAGCACCATTCAAAAGGAGGCATTAGCGATAATCTTTTGCGTTACTAAACTGCGGCAATATCTAGTAGGTAGCCATTTTATACTGGAGTCCGATCATAAGCCGCTTTTAGCCATTTTTGGGGAAGGAAAAGGCCTACCCGTAATGGCGGCAGCGCGAATGCAAAGATGGGCTTTTATTTTGTCAGGCTTTAATTATACCATGCGCTATGTCAAAGGTTCGGATAACTATGCGGATTGCCTATCCCGTTGGCCTCAACGGAAAGTGGTGGCAACGGACAAGGAGTGTAATTACGTGAATTATTTGAAAGAAGACAAGGCGTTGAATTTAAATTTTAGAATCATCGCAATAGAAACTAGGCGAGATCCCATTTTATCAAAACTGAAAGAAGCAATTAATATAGGGAAGGTGGAGTCCTTAAAAGGAGAAGAATTCAGTTCTTTTCGTGCTAAAAAGAACGAGCTGTCGGTGGAATATGACTGCATTTTTTGGGGGTATAGAGTCCTTATTCCGGCTAGCTTACAGAAAGCAGTTTTAGCCGAGTTACACTGCTCTCATCTTGGAATAGTAAAGACGAAATCTTTAGCTCGATCATACGTATGGTGGCCAAAAATGGATTATTGCATAGAAAATTTAATTGCAAACTGCATTCCGTGTAAAACTTGCCGACCCAGCCCGGAAAAGGGCAAGTTAATTCCGTGGACTACGACCGAAGCACCTTGGTCCCGCATTCATGTAGATTTTGCCGGTTCAATAAGAAATGTTTATTTTTTTTTAGTTATCGATTCATATTCGAAGTGGGTCGAAGTTTTTATAACCAAGGACGTCACGACTAATTTTACTATTACTAAATTGCGCGAGATATTTTGTAGATTTGGTTTAGTGGATACTTTAGTTAGTGACAATTTGAGTCAGTTTACGTCTCAAGAGTTTCGACAATTTTTAGCAAAGAATAACATTAGACATCATTTAACGGCTCCTGGGCATCCAGCGACCAATGGCCAGGCGGAAAATTTCGTTAAAACCTTCAAGAAGTCGCTGTTAACAAATTTGTATGAAGATGAAAAGAAAAACGTCGAAAAGGTAATAAATACCTTTTTATTTGATTATCGATGCACTAAACATTGTTCTACGGGAGAGTCACCAGCTAAGTTATTGTTAGGCAGGGAACTTAAAAATCGCTTTAGCGGGCTGAGACCACCGTTAGTGAGAGATAAAATCGCGGAGAGTCAGTTATCAAATAAAAAAAATCATAAAGGATCAAGAAATGTTGATTTCAAAAGCGGTGAAAATGTTTTCGTTAGAGATTACTCGAACCCGAACAAAGCAGGGTGGCAAAAGGCATCGGTTAAAGAGCGTATGGGTCCGCAGTCTTATCGTTGCGTATTAACGCGAAATAATAAAGAAATAAAAAGACATTTGAATCAAATAATTTCGGGTACACCGGAAAGTAATGAAAATAGTGGCAAAGCATCGATTAATGGAAAAGAGAGCGTAGTAACAAGCTCAGGAAACGGCTACGAAACAAAGACACCAGAGAGCGAGGCTGTATCTGAGTCGATGGGTTCGGAAACGAGCGGGATAGATGAGCAGACGGATGTTCCGGGTATACAGGAAGATAGAGTAAATGTAAACAGACAGTTGCGTCAGTTGCAGCGTATTAATTATAAAGAATAGAAGTAATTAATAGAAGTGTATAAAGTTGAATTGTATAAAGTTGAATTGTATAAAGTTGAATTGTATAAAGTATTTAGTTTAAAATGGATATTGTGTCAAGTATCTGATCTGAAGTTAAATAAATTAAATAGAATTATTTGGAGTTATCTCTATTGGGTAACTTTAAGAGTTTTTCATCTTGGTAGGGGAGTTGTGGTGTGGTGCCATCTAGGGCACATTAGCTGCTGTAGAAATAGATATATTTGTATGTAATATTAGAGTAAGCAAACAATGTAAAGAGTAAGAAAATAAAGTTTCTTTTTATGTCGAACCACCGAACGAGAGACATCATAATTACTTACTTACTTAGGGTGGCGCTACAGTCCGGGGTGGACCTGGGCCTCAACCAACAAGCGTCTCCAGCCAGCACGATCTTTGGCCAGCTATCTCCAGTTTCGTATGCTAAGTTGGTTAAGGTCCCCTTCCACTTGCGTCAGCCACCTGAGTCGCGGTCTTCCTCTACTTCCTCCATTCAAAGTTATATCTGTCTACAGTGACATTCTGCCCAAGACGTCGTTGTTGGGTGTCCTTTCTTGATGACAGCATATACTTTGTCTTGCCCTTATTGATCACCAAACCCATCTTCGCCGCCTCCGTCTTAATACTCACGAACGCACCAGTGACATCCCGCTGCGTTCTGCCGATTATATCGATATCGTCAGCGTAGGCAAGTATATGGAGGGACTTTTGAAATATAGCGCCTCTGGTGTTAGCATTTGAGTTTTGCACTATTCTTTCAAGAACGATGTTGAAGAAGTCACATGACAGCGCATCTCCTTGTCTAAATCCTTTTTGTTGACATCGAGGGTCTCGGTGAGTTCTTTACCGAGCTTGATGGAGCAGCGCTCATTCTCCATTGTCATCCTGCACAAACGGACGAGTTTGGCAGAGATGCCAAAACTATACATTGCTCTGTATAGCTCGTCTCTATCGGCGGCGGTCATAGGCGGCCTTAAAATCGATGAAAAGGTGGTGGGTATCGATTTGGACTTCTTGGGTTTTCTCCAAGCTCTGCCGCAGTGTGAATATTTGGTCAATTGTAGACTTTCCTGGCCTGAAGCCACACTGATAGGTACCAATCAGGTTGTTGACGAAGGGCTTCAAGCGTTCACACAGGACGGCAGAAAAGATCTTGTAGGCGATGTTAAGAAGACTAATACCTCCGTAGTTGGCGCAGTTCAGAGGGACTGCTTTGGTCAGTCATTGGTTTAGTTGTTATTTCAGTGGCAATTTATGTTATTCATTGCTGTGAGAACGTCTACAGGAAACAGTGTGTTAAAAAAAGCTAAGGCATGTACTGCATATTTTTGTCAAACTGAGTAAAATATAATGTGCCAGTTTTAAGCGACGTAACCATGTGCAAACATTGGGAAGAGAACGAAGACGGCGCAGGGACATAAGTCACAACTTTTTCTTTTGGGACTTATGTCCCACACCATCAGGATATAAATTCCAAAATATTTTGTCGAAAATGGGACATACTCGTAAGACCCAAATTTTCTAAGAGATCTCTAAACTCAGCAGGAGGATAGGTTTATTGAATTCCATTTCGAAGGCTCTGTTCGAAATCGGTTGTAAAGGAAGCGGGACGAAAATGGAATGGGTTGGCTTCGATATCCCGCTTTTTATAATCCCGATTCTTAAAATCCCGCTATTAAAATTCCGCTTTTTATAATTCCGCTGTTTTAAAATCCCATCTTTTAAAATCCCGCCTCTTATAATCCCGTTTTTTATAATCCCGTTTCTTATTATCCCGCTTTTACAATCAAAAGTAGTTGAAAATACAGCAACTACTTTTGATTGTCAAAGCGGGATAATAAGAAAATTAAAATAAATTAAGCAATGAGTGTTTTTTTGAAATGCAGTTTATTTTAACATTTATCATTTTTAGATGAAGTAACAAAATAAGAAATAAATAATATCAAAATAATTTTTTAAGTAATTAATAAGACAATCTTCAATAATTTAAAAAAAAATATATAAAGTAATATTATATGATATTCTGCAAAAGGGAACAAAAAAAACTTCAAACCATTGACAACATTTTTTATTTTATTAGTTCAAGTGTTCAAACAATGCGACGCAAAAAGCCGGTTTTACTCCTTTTTTTCTATTTCTCATTAATTTTTTTACAGCGCGTGACTTTATAACATTAGTTTTTTTATGTAATTTTTCTTGTCCATTTTGTAATTTTTGTATTTCAGTTTGCACCACAATTTTTCGTCCAACCAGAACTTTCAGTCTGCGATGCCACGCTTCAACATTAGTTTGTGTTCTCGGGAATTGTTTTTCTGCACTGTCATACACAGACCAAAAGTTAGGAGAGTACACTGCACTTGTTTACTTCCATTACGAATGTAATTAATTTTAAACCAATCTGCAAAACTAAGTGCGTCTTCGTCATCTTTCAAACTATGTTTTGTAAAAAAACAATGATCTGATAACAATGTTTTGTAAAAAACGGGATTAGCGCGATTTGGCGGGATTATAATAGATCGGGATTTTAGAACGCGGGATTCTAAAAAAGCAGTATTTTAGTAGATGGGATTTTTAAACTTTTTTTCGGGATTTTTGAAAAGCGCGATTTCAAAAAGCGGGATTCCGATACGCTCCCAAATGGAACATGTTTGCTTCAATAAATTGAAACATGTGTACATAATTTCCCTCGACTTACTACCATTGTATATAAACCTTATAGTAGTACAACCGTGCGTAAACGACGATACGCCACCAGTGCGCATTCGCCCGCAACAAATCATGATAGTCTAGTTCTACACCATTCTCGTGCTGGGAAGATGAGTAGGAGGATGATACAGGTAGTGGTGGTGGTTGGCAAAGCAGGTTTCGTGTAGATTTATGGTATATTTATACCCTATTCTAGGGGTATATTAATTTTGACGCATAGTTTGTAACATACCTTAATATTGCCCGTAGACCCCTAAAAGTTACTATATTTATGATCAGCATCGATAGTAATGTCGATCTAGCCATGTCCGACCGTCCGTCCGTCCGTCCGTCGGCAAAAATTAGGCCTTTAAACTGGACCTAGAGAGCTGAAATTTTAACCATATACTCTCTAGGGTCCCGAAATAATCAAGTTTACGAATTTTTGAAATCCGCCCACAGACACGCCCACAAACTCAAAAAAACAAAATTTTGGAAAAAATCGAATTTTGAGCTAGGAAGCTGAAATTTTTTATATATGATCTATGACCCCTAAAACTGCTCGGGATATAAAATTTTCAAAATCCTCCCACTGCCACGCCCACAAAAAAATAAAACAATTTTATTGAAAAACCAAAATTTGAGCTAGTGAGCTGAAATTTTTAATATATACTCTCTAGGGGCGCTTTAAGCTCATGTATAAATATTTTTAAAATCCGCCCACTGACACGCCCACAAATAAATAAAACATTTTTTTTGAAAATCCAAAGTTTGAGCTAGGGAGCTGAAATTTATAATATATGCTCTCTATGGGCCCTTTATGCTCATGTGTAAATATTTTCAAAATCCGCCCACTGGCACGCCCACAATTATTATTTTTTTTTTTTTTTAAATTCAAAGTGAGCTAGGGAGCTGAAATTTATAATATATACTCTCTAGGGGCCCTTTATGCTCATGTGTTAATTTTTTTTAAATCCGCCTACCGACACGCCCTCAATTAAATAAAACAATTTTATTGAAACACCCAAGTTTGAGCTAGGGAGCGTTTTTTTTTGGATAAAATCCTTTAAATGTTGTATAACAAAATATGTAGAGCGTTCTTAACAATTCAACCATACTTAGACTTTTGTCACGCCCACTTATGAGGGATAGGAATAAGAATAGGGTATCCAACAGTTCGCCTAAGCGGACTGTAGCCCGTCCCTATGTTTTTTGTTTGCTTTGATGGAAGGGGTATGTTATGTTTTCTGGAATTTAACACAATTGGTATGTGTGTGTATGATCGTTGAAGGAGAGTCGCCTTTCAGCTACTGTGAGGATTCTCAAATGATTTTCTTTGTAATTCATATTTGCAAGTGAAAAATGGATATTCATATTTAAAGGTAGGGGTGATGGTAGATAAAGAAAGGTGGGAGAATTGTCATCAAGTAGATTGATGGTATATTATTTGTTGGCTTTGATGGATGTTTGGGGTAGGTTATGGCATATTGCAATTAGACCGTCACAGTCACCTGTAACTTGTATTTTTGTATTCAACACAATTGGTGTCTGTGTTCACATTGGTGAAGGAGATTCGCATTTCAGCAATGAGGATTCCCAAATGGTTTATAAACCATATTTGCATGTGAAAAAAATATTAATGAAGGCAGAGATCAAAAAAGATAAGACAAGTTATAGTGTATTCCCAGCTACATTGCGAACAATCGTTAAGGGTTTCCACTTTAAAAAGAAAATCGTGGATATTTTCGGACTCGTCAAATGCAATTTGCCACTTTTCAATTTTACAAACTGAACTTACCTACTGAAGAAGTTTGTTGACTTATTGGTGGTGCTTGTCTGCGTTGCACAGTGTGACGAATCGCTGATTTAGCTTGATTTAATAAGGAAAATGACATGCACAAAATTAAACGAAAACCGGTTAAGCCTCCTACGTAATGACTGTGCAATTTTTTTTTGTTGTTGCTTAGTGCACCAAAAAAAAAATCATCTCAAACTCCAAATTGTGTATAATTTTTTTTATAAGAAGGTCAATTTGAAAAGAAAGTGTTTATATCGTTTAAAATTGGTTCGCGTACATGTTATAGCTTTTTGTTATCTTTTCTCAATAAGTAAACACTCAATTGATATAAAAGTAAGTTTTTCTTAAAAAATTAAAGATTTTGTTTAATATAAGGGGTAAATGAAAGTAAAATTTATAGATAAAATATGTGTTTTTTGTATTCATTAGACGAAAAGTATAGTTGTGCAGTGTTGTCCAAGTTGGAGACCGTGTTTGTTCTAAAGCCTTGCATATGCACTGCTAAAATGTGTTTCAACTTGTTGCGCACAGGTGCGACACTCATACTAAATTTTTCGTTTTTTAGGATCCCCATGGAAATCAAGAAAAAGCACATTTTTGATGTTTGGATTTCTTCTTAAGTCAAAATTAAGCGCTTAGATGCTGTTTTTGCTTTTCTTATGGGTTACTTTAGCCATATACTATTTTCTGAGGCTGCAACAAAGTCAATCAAATTAACCTTTAAAACTTTATGTTTAAGATTTGACGAGAGATGGGCTAAAAGTGGTGGGCATAGAGAGCGCTTCGAATATTCAAATTCTCTGTGGCTAAATGAAAATCTAACATTACCACAACATATCTTAGATGAAATACCTTCTTCATCTAGAGTAGGAAGACCGAGAAAAAGCTTATAGATTAGATGTCAAGTTGCGGCAGGTAAAAGACCAAGGCAGTAAAGAAAAAGTCAAAGCCAGAAAATAACTAATCCTAGAAAAATTTACAAGAGAAACAGGGTTATTGGTAGATATGCCAATTTAACAGTCTGGCAATCCTAATGACGGGAACAAGGATAGACGACTTTTTAGAGATGAGGAAAACAGCCAAATTACAGGAGTAGGATAAAGAAATTATCAAAAAGTTTCATATCATCTTAGAAGCTCTTGGGTCTGGGTTCCCAACAGATGCAGATGCTTTTGAAAAGTATGCAAGGGAAATAAGGGAACTATATTTTAAAAATTATGCCTGGTATTTTAAGCCAGTAAGTGTGCATACGGTCATCTTTCATGGAAAACAAATAATTTCTACTTGCATACTTCCAATCGGACAACTTTCAGAAGAAGCGCAAGAGGTAAGAAACAAGGAAAATAGAAGGGAACTTCTTACCAGAAAAATATCACGTGTAGATACAAATACTGACCTCTTAAATCGATTGCTTATAACCTCAGATCCATTCTTAGCAAGTCTAAGATACTTTTCGAGAAGAATGAAAAGTGTCATGGAACATGAAGTCTTGCAACTTTTAGATGTACCAAATAATTAAAAAAAATAAAATAAGCTGGTGTTTATGTATTGTTTTGTCTTGAAATTTGTAGTCATAATGTTAAATAAAATTTGTTATATTCTATTCTGTGAACAATTTCAATTAAAAAAAAAACAAAAAAAAATAATTTTAATTTAATTCCGCTAAATCAGCGATTCGTCACACTGTCCGTTGGGTGGAAAACGAAACGTTATTTAAAAAATGTTCGAAGTCAGAACGAGCGTTCGAAGGTCTCGTAGGATTCACATTGGGAGTATTTAAATTCAAATTGTCCAATCTTCCAACTAAGGTATCTCTAATAGACTGCATTTCACGAATGAAAACTCGTTGATTTGCCTCGAGTATTCGTTGAAATGCTGACGTAATAGCTCTAAGGTCAGTGGCCTCTTCTTGAACAGGTGGAGGATGTCCATTAATATCTCGTCGCTCATTATTGTCGTCACTATTGTGGTTACTTGCCTGACCGGATTGCATTGCTGCAGGAGGGTTATTACCAGCTGTGGTAAAATCTTATCCTGGCTTAAGCCTACACTAGCCCCAGGTGGAGTACGACTAACTATTGGCCTGGATTCCATTGCTTCTGAACGGGGAGTTATATTTCGAAAAGTGGACGAATTTCTCAAATTACTCGGTCTTCATCTAGAACGTGAATGTGGAACTCTATTATCCATAATAGGAAATTTCGGATTTTAAATACAACTTCAAAAACTTTTAACTTTCAATATCTTTTAATAAATCTGTATTAAAAAAAAATTAATACCTACATGCATAATTTGGTGTCAGCGCGGTCAGTGCTAAATTCAATATTAAATTTGATAAAATTAGATACAATATGCTTATGAGCAAGATATCTATGGTAAACAGACGGACTGTGCAAATCAATGCACACAATACGAACAACACTGTATATAATTGGCAACTACAGGTAATATAGTAGCAACATAGTTCACTGTTATAACTACCAGACAATGGACTATACTATAAAAGAATTAGGATTTATATATTATAAAAATATTCATATGCACAACTTATCCTTTCACGAATAAAATTAGACCAATATGAATACAAAAAGCAGTTCAACTTTTTCTGATATCCAATAGTCGCAACGCGGATTACAATTAAAACTATGAATATACTGGGACTATAGTAATGAAATTCATACTGAACTTGAACCGCCAAGAGACACAATAGAACACTCTTGCTGGAGCTTAGCTAAAAGCTCTAGAGTTAGCCAGCATAATATTTGTAGTGACGTTCTTAATGCCTCGAAGTATATCTAATGTTAGAACATGTTTAATGCATAAGAGAAACAAGCAAGCAACCTCCATTAAGCAAAAAATAACAACAAGTGACCTTCCTTAATGCTTCATTGAAAAGGTACATGGAATTTAAAATATATACCAACAATTTTACATGTTGATTAAAGATAAATAAACTTGCGCAATACTCCAATTTAGCAATCTAGCTCTACGCAAAACAACGAAAATTCTTATTATCCATATAAATATTCATCGTATAGGTACCTATTGGCACTTCTTGGTGGTGCGGCATGGCACAATACTGATAAAAAATAAATTATGTCATTGCTTTATAAATTAGACTGAATATTTTTAAATCAATTACAATAAGAATGATATAAATCGGTACATTTTTCGACAAGATATAGCCAAAATAGCGAGAATCTAAAATGCGATAAATTCATAATTTCTCATTTGAAAGAAAAATACCCAAATCAAATTTTATTAAATTTTTCGTTTCAAACGAATCGCCCCTTCCATCCAGAGAGTCGATAATGCGAAATCCATTATCCATACAAATAATAACTTACTTGGTTTCCATCATCAAGCTCTGCTACTTGCAAAGCATACGTACATGAACATGCTACCTGCGCTGCCTACGCCTATGCTCCTTCTTACAATGAAAAAAAATGCATACACAATGGAATGAAATTCATTCGGCGGAAAGATTCGAGAGAGACAAACCGGTTTATTTGGTCTTGCTTTCTTCGTTTTCAAAGTGTGTATTTAAAATGAAGATGACAGCAAAAGTTTAGACACAAACATTCTAGCTCAATTCATAACGCCATCTGCATTTAGTAGGCTAAAACAAAAAATTCGACATGATGGCACTACTATAAAGTGTATATACAATGTTACTACTCATTAGCAGTGAATTGTATATACACTTTATAGTAGTCTCACTTGGAGTATTCGACTTACACACCATCTTACGACTTAAGTATGTACTTAAAAAAAGCTACATTTATACAACCATATTGTAGAACCTTTTCTACAAAATGTTAGTATGCCTTTGAATATGCATATTCGTAGTTATTTTTGTTGTATTCCATTCTCCTCATTTATCGAATTTATTTTGTTTACTTCTCATGATGTGTGGGTGAGAGGGGTTGTTTTTAATGGAAGTTTTTCATAAGTGTGTGGTTTGTCGTTTATTTTTCGTTTTTTTTTTACTTCTCATGATGGGGATATGAATGATGTGTTGGTGAGAGGGGTGCAGTATATGGATTGTATATTAGTTGTTGGTTTTGATGAAAGTTTGCGGTAGGTCAGGGGTAGGTATTCATTCATTCATAATCGGTATCAAAAATCATATTATGTGCATATTGCATTATCTTGCACAAATAAATTTCTGAATATTATGTATAAGCTGAATTTTTTCATTTGGTTTTCCACAAACAATTGATTCCGACAGTTTGGACAGCTAAATGTAATTGATTAATGTATTCTTGCAAATTTCAGTTTCAGGAAGACCGAGTACCAAAAAAATTAAGTATGTATAGGTAGTTTACATTTACCTTTTGAAGAAGGTACAATAAAGAATGTTTTTGGTAGGCACCCATATGCACAAAATGTTAAGTATTGAACTTCGTCAAGCGCATGGTTAGGCATATTAACACATTTTAAAGAAGTACACATTTTTTATCATACCCCAGAAATAATATAAGTTTTGTAGGTAGGTATATACAGTGAAATCTTACTTGAGCGGACATCAATGGTGCATGATTTGGTCCGCCTAAGGGAGTTGCCCATTTCAGGAAAATTAAAAGAGATTATCCTTCTTTTTTTTTTTTATTTTTTTTTTTATTTAATGAAAAGTTCTTTATTCTTTTGGAAAAAAAAGAGATACATATAATATATAATACATTAAATAATACATTAAATACTTTCATTAAAGAATAAGAACGGGTCAATCTGTAGCCAAGAGGTGACTAGAGGCGAATGACCCTTAAATAAAATTAGTATTGATTAATTGTGGGGTAAGTAGTAAAACAATTTCTGAATAAATATCACTTAAACAAAGTGTGAATTTATTTAATTAATTATGCAGTAAGTTTTTGACGAGTGAGCTATCCAAGGTTAAAAGCCATTTTTTGACTTTAGTTAGGAATAAATTGCGTACATTTAAAATTCGAATGTTTTGCGGCAGTTTATTAAAAAGCTTTGGAGCTGAGACAGTAAAAAAATTCGAGCAGTGAGTTTTATTTGAAGTGGGCACATTGACTAGAGACTTATTATTTACCCTTAAACTATACACAGTTGAGCTTCTGAAGTTAGAGGAATAACCACTGCGCATAAAGAACACCTTGAGTACCTTATAAACATAAAGATGCCTTAAAGGCAAAACACCAAGACACTGAAACAGAGGCCAGCTACTGCTTAACCTATTTTTATTTAAAATAATTCTGATTACATGCTTCTGTGCTAAAATTATAGGTTCAAGGGTGATATTATAGGCCCCTCCCCAACTTGACAAACCATACTGAAGCTTTGATTGTATAAGCCCGTAGTATATTATTAATAGAAGTTTTTTCGAACAATATGGCCGAAGCATGTATAAGTTTCGCGTTACGGACATCATATATTTTTTCAGTTCTGTTATATGTGCCTTCCAATTCATGTTTTTGTCAATTAAGACTCCTAAATATTTATAACTATCAACTGATTCTATTTTAAAACAGTTGGCAGTACACGGAATTTTTGAGTTGTAATTGTTTTTACCACAAGTGTGAGAAGCCAAGAAAAGTTGTTCGCATTCAGTTGAATGGAAGGGTATGCGACATTCAATAGGCTCAGTAGACTTTAGGCTACAAAACATAAGCTTAGTTTTTTCGCTCAGCAAAAGCTGATGCTTTGCGAACCATTGTCTTAAGATTTGCAGGTCAGTTTGCAATTTACCTACAGATTCACATATGGACTTATTTGAATATGTGAACGCCAAGTCATCGGCAAAAGCTGTAAGGTTGCTTCCAAACTTTTGAAGAAAAATTGAGTTCACATAAATCAGAAACAAAATGGGACCCAAAACTGACCCCTGTGGTACACCAGTACATATTTCAACAGCACTACTAAAAACTCCTTCAAGCTTAACTCGTTGAGATCTTCCTTTTAAATATGAAGCAAACCAGTGGTGCACTGAACCCCTAAACCCAGCCTTATAAAGTTTATCCAACAGGATGTCATGATTGACTATATCAAAAGCTTTAGTCATATCAATAAAAAAAGCTACTGTGCTGCAGTTACTGTTGAAGCCGGCACATATTTCACTGCTCAATTTTAGTATGGCATCTTCAGTAGATCTACCTTCCCTAAAACCAAATTGTGCATTGCTAAAGTATTTAATTTTGTCTAGAAACGACAACAAACGGCTCTTCATAATCTTCTCAAAAAGCTTAGAGAGAGTTGGAAGTAAGGAAATGGGTCTGTATTGGTTCATATGTTTTCGGTTTCCTTTTTTAAACAATGGAATGACTTCAGCACATTTTAAGTCAGTGGGAAAAATGCCACGATTTACGCTCAAATTGAAAATATGAGCTATTATGTCGACAACAAAAAAGGCAATGCGCTTGAGAAGATAATTCGTAATACCATCAGAAGTACTCGATTGTTTATTATTTAGATACATAATACTTTTATAGATTTCACGCGATGTAAAAGGCTCAAAAACGAAACTATTACTTTGAAATTGATCGCCGACTGTGTCTGAAAACAAATCACAACCGCAATCAATTTGAGGTGGACATGGTTTTAATTTAGTAGCAACTGAAGCAAAGTATTTGTTGAAGTTGTTGGCTATATCCACTGTACTGGAGACTGTTCCATTTTCAACTTCGATCTCAAGAATTGTATCTTTGGTGCATTGCTTATTGAGAATACTGTTTACAATTTTCCACTCGCCTTTTAGGTTTCCTTTGCAATTCTCAAATTTATTAGAGTAAAAACTATCTCGGCTTTCTTCTACCTGTTTTTTGACATCCCGGCATAATTCATTATAATTGTGTTTCAGTCGTAGGTCGTGAGGATTACGTTTACATTTTCTCCACATTGAATTTTTCATAGCTATCATTTTAAGTAAACCCTCACTAATCCAAGGCTTGAGACGTTTTAATTTAGAGCTATTAGATGTTCGAGATTGAATTTTAGTAGAACTCTTAGTATGGGTTTTTAAGATTTTTAAAAATGAGTCATAAGCTAATGAAGGATCGGTCTCACCATAAACTTCATCCCAGAACTCAAACTTTAGATCCTCAATTAGTTTATCAAAATTTATTATTTGTTTTACGGGGAACGGTATGTACTTAGTTTTACTTATCTCTTCTGGTATTAAAAGTTCAATAATCAGATTTACCATGCAATGATCAGTAATTCTCAAATCTAGAACATCACTTGATACTTGAATTGAACAATTTTTGTGAATTCTGACAAAAATGTGATCAATGCATGTTTGAGATTTGTGTGTTATACGTGTTGGCTCATTTACTAGAGATTCTAGCCCATGAGATGACATTGAAAGCAGATAGTTATCAGAGTCAGTGGTGCTACTGAGGATATCAATATTCATATCTCCTAAGATCAATAAATTTCTTCTCCTTATGTTTCTAATAAGATTATCCATTTCTTCAATGAATATTGTTTTACTCAAGTTGTTCTCATGCAGGCGGTATACACAAAGAATTGAAAATTGTTCTTTACCTAAATTATAATTTATTTGTAATGCATCAGCACTGTTCAAATTAAGACGTTCAACTTTACAATCGCCCAATATCGAGCTTTTAATAAACACTGCGACGCCACCAGCGCAATAAGAATTATTACAATTACCGAAGATCTCATAACCCGGAATATAGTAACTGGATAGCTCATTGTCGAACACCCAGATTTCAGTTAATATAATGAAAAATGCTTCACAATTTAATGCATTTAAGTGTGCTAAAAAGGAATTAAAGTTTGTTCTCATGCTACGTATATTTTGATGAATTAAACTAATTTTATTACATGTAAGTTTCACAATTTTTTGCGTAATTTGAAGTGTTCGAATTCATTTTAGAAGTAAACAAAGCAAACACTTAAAGACCACATAGGTCATCTAAACACCTCACTCTTATTACATCGTCTCCTTCTTTCTTACGCAAAAATATTGTGTTGTTCCTCATCCACATGTACTTGTATTTCTTGTCCAACTTGGTCTTCTTCGTTGCATTGAACAGCTCCCTTGTGTGCGACGTCATGCTGTCATTCAGGTAAACGTTTGTCCCATTATGATGGTCACCAAATATTTTTGTGTTTAATTTAAGTTTATTTTTGAATTTCATTTCCATTACACTTTAAGCTAAGAATAAGTCTTCATTTTCACTTATTTATATACACAAAAAGATGGTATATTATTTGTTTGTTTTGATGGAAAATTAGGGTAGGTTTTGTCAAGGAGGTGTATATCAGAGTTTATCTACTTACAGTGACTAGTGACGCTCTCCATGTGTGCCTCTTTTGTTTATAATTTAAGTACCGCTAGGTATGTTTAACATACATGAAAAATAGACGTCTATAACAAATATTAATTGTTAAATGCAATGTTAATCCTGTGACGGATAGAAATGCGGTAATGTCGGTTAGCCAAACGAAGACTGAGGACTGCCATGGAGGACTGGTATACGGCACCAGGAACTCTCCGGGTGAGGGTAGCCTAAGCATGTGCAAGTCATAAGGTCTTATCGTTCTCAAACAAAGCCGTCCCCTGGTCACTTACAGCAGTGGCGGAAACGAAACCCATATTGATTGCAATTTGGTAGCACGTTTCATGAAGCCTCGGGTTAAAGATTGGAAAGTGATCCTGGAAGAGGTAATCGCCCAACAAAACCGCCTCCTCCTGCCAGACATTTTTATGGCGGCGGGGACGATCAGAACTAAACAAACAGCAGTGTTTGTGAGAATCAAATGGTACAATCTGGACAAAAAAAAGTCAAGCATTTATTGCAAATTATGCAAAATTATCTGCATCAACAAAGCTGTCAATACGGCAAACAAATATTTTAATCGGCAGATGAAGATAAAGCAGTAATTACTAATTAGTGACAAAAAAGTGTCCTTCAAAGCTTAGTCAAAGTACTCCACTAATTATGGAGATGAAAAAGGTCAATCGGAATACAGACTTTACAAGAGGCTCGCAAAGAGAAAGTGTGCTCAAAAGATGAAGTTTGTGGAGGTTCTGTATCGGTAGTTAAAAGAAAATTCTTCTTCGGCTGCTGATAGAAACCAGGCTGTCCACGAATTCCGACAAAGCAGCTTGGACGGGAACAGGTCTATGTATATACAAAGACTAAGGTAAATAATGCAAAACATTTAAGGTTCCGGCGAAACATTGTTTTCCATCTGAAGATACTTCTGCAAGCTGTTATAGGAATTATCTTGAAGGTTTTTTTCACTTTAAGAACATCCAGAAAACCTTTTACAGTATTTAAATAATTAGTCTCCGAAACTGATCCACTTCGCATCCATAAAGGAACACAACAATTTTCAAAATTTGCCGCTGAGAGAAGGAAATCCGTTCGCCAAAGTTCAAGGGCCAAAGCTCAAGTGCTGCTTCTTGTGGATGACGAAAAATTTCTAATTGAACAATTTCCTAGGATATATTTTCCGAGAGCAGTTTCTAACACTGAAGAAATACACGACATTACTGTTGAAGAAGTTAGGAAGGTGGTCAAAGACTTCAAAAATCGAAAAGCCCAACTCCAATCGTCTTAAGAAGAAAATAAATAAATAATAAAATTTAAATAAAATAAATATTGCTCGTATAGCTAGAAACCTATTAACTATTAACCCATAAGTGGTGGTGCAGCATGGCGCAATACTGACACAAAGTAACATGTCATTTCTTTATAAATTAGAGTGAATATTTCTGAATCAAATACAAAAGAAATGATACAAATCGGAACATTTTTGGACAAGATATAGCCAAAATAGTAACAGTCTAAAAAGCGATAAACTCAAAATTTCTTATTTGAGGAAAAAGACTGAAATCAGATTTTATTAAATTTTTCATTTCAAAACTTTTCATACCTTCCATCATCCCCCTCATCATACATGCTACTTGCCGAGGCGACGACAGCATTTTGGGCGCCTTAAGACAACATTTTAGCTTTCTAGCTCACACATAGCTAGTGTAAAGCTAGCTCCAGTGTAAAGGAATTCATTTTTGCCGACGGGTGGACGGACGGACGGACGGACATAGAAGATACACATTACTATCGATGCTGATCACGAATATATTACAAAAAAACTGCAAAACGACAGGTGACCTGCCTCAATATTAATGTAGGTCATCAATTCGCCAATAGATAATTATACCTATCCAACAACTATTTTTTTGAATAACGGCTGATACAACACAAATTGAATATTTCCGAATCAAATACTGAAGGAATGATATAAATCGGTACATAATTGAACGAGATACAGCGAAAATAGCAAAGTCTAAAAATCCATAAATTCATAATTCCTTATTTGATGGAAAATACCGAAATTAGCTTTTATTCAATTTTTCCATCATACATTCTACTCGCAGACGACAAAGGCAGATTTCTAATTTTTCCATCATATCCCTCTCATCCTACATACTATTTGCCGAAGCGACGCAACATTGCAAATCATCAAAAGTATTCGGCTGTTACACAGAAAAATAAATAGCTATATAATATCAGAATGATTCGATAAAGAGAAATAGCAAAATTTAATAAACAAACCTTCAAACGCCACCACTTTTGCTCTAGCCTCTGTCGAGTTTGCCGTTTTCAAATTCGTGTTGATGAGGAATGTATATACAAAGGCAGTGCCGTAAAATAATGCAAAACGAAATAAGTCCAGATTTGCAGTAGTGAAATAAAGCCATATTTCAATATATGGCCTTTTTTCGCTTTCTGAAAGTTAAATAAGGCCGTATGAATTCATTTACTCAAAGTGCAATAAGGCCAAGTACCAAAATAAAACCTCGCACCTACTCCAAATCAAACAGTGACCCCAAGCAGGGGGGATCATATAGGTATTACACTGTTTATGGAATCTACTTGCGATTTCGCAACTAATTCCATAAACAGTTGCGATTTCGCAACTAATCCCATAAACAGTGCAATGCATACAGTGCAATGCATACCAATAATTGTTGAAAACGGCACCAATGGAAAGGGAAATAACGCCAAATTCTCCTTATTTCATTTTTATATCATTTGGTGAGACATAAGCCCCAACTTTTACTTTTGGGAGTTATGTTTATGTCCCACTAAAGTGAGACATAAGTCCCAAAAGAAAAAGTTGGTTCTTATGTCCCGGGGACTTGTCCCTGCACCAACGAAGACACCGAGGAACATTTCTGTACCTTTTCTGCTTTTCCTCACGTAATGCATTACATGCTCATGTTTTGAATACTGAACATTTGATTATCTATATTTCTGTCTGAAAAATACTAAAAAGGAGGTAGGTACCTATCAATGAAAGCAAAATTGATCAGTTTTTCTAATCTGAGTGCTGCATAAGGGTAATCGTGCTTTGGATCGATTCATGACCACATTTACTTTTTGTGATAATATTCATCCAAATCGAGCCCGTACCGTGCGTACATAAGAAGCTATCTTCGCTGTAGACATAAGTTTGCGAGAGGACGCGAATTTATCGATCGGACGCCGTTCTTAGCAGCTCGGTCTATGCCCGTCCGTCATTTGGAGGAGAAATGGTTCCAACAAGACGGCGCAATATGCAATATAGTGCGTGTTGACTTTGTTGAGCCAAACGTTTGGTGACCGAATCATCTCAAGAAATGGACCTGTGAGTTGGCCATCTCGTTCGTCTGATTTGACACCTTTGGACTACTTTTTGAGGGGATACGTCAAATCTCTGGTCTATGCTGATAAACAAGCAACGATTGATCACTTAGGAGCCAACATTCGACGCACTATTGACGAAATAAAACCTGGTATGCTCGAAGAAGTGGTGCAAAATTGGACCGACAGGGTGGCGTTCATAAGGGGCAGTCGTCACAAATTATTTTTAAGCATTAAATTCCCTGAAAATTGGGAGCCAATAAATCCAAAGTTTGGTCATTCCATTATATCTGTTGTGTTTTATTTAAAAAAAAAAAGTTGTATGTCTCTATAAAAAACACCCTATACATACATGAGGGTTATATTCTCACTGGGCGCAGTAGCTCAGTGGTTAAGCGCTCTACTACTGGCCGAGCGGTCTTAGGTTCAAATCAGTCCGGAAACACCTGTTTTTTCCAGTGTCCCACCTCTTGTGAAAGTCTGACAAACATCCAAGAGTATCATGAGGAGCTTCTAAAATTTGCCGTTCGGAGTCGGGGTGAAATTGTAGGTCACCTCCATAACTATAACTTTGCACACGAATAGGGTTGGGTAGTCTAGGTTTTAGGACCTGTATCATGTCTTATATTTATTTATTTTAAACTCACGGATGTTGTCGAACTTTGTATCATTAGTCCTAACGCACTAATCACTTTTTTAACGCATTAAATTCCTATTCCATATATAAGTTAAGTTTTTTTTACTGACACTAAGTAGCTCTACAACATTTTCAAGGAGCAATTCTTTGCCCGCATCCACTAACATTTCATTCCCATTAGTAATATCGGATGCCGTTTCCACAAACAAATTTTCAGATCATTAAAGATCTCACAAGCAAACAATTTACGACTAAATTATTGGTGAAATGCTAATACATCAGTTAAACATTTATCAATAGCCCAGATATTATGATCGTTGTTTTCTTTTCATTTATTTTCTTAAATTCAAGTAGGTCTAACTTAGTTCGACCAATGCCATTAACTTAAGGTAGGTAGTTATAGGTGACACCCAGTCAGCCACAACCAATTTGATACGACTAAGGTAAATAAAACGAGTTTTAACCGTGGATTTGAATGAGTTCCCTTCATGTTACCACCAAGGCAATAACAAAGCAGCAATAAAACAACTTCGAAAACGAAAAAAAATCCGATTAGTCAGTGAGAATTCCAGTCTGACATATTATCGAAGTAACTTTAGGAATTTCCTACTCTCGCTTTGATTTATTAATTTTTTTACCTATACGACGACTGAGACGTTTACTTCTGCAGCTTGGTCTTGGCCATACACAGAATTTTATAATAATGTTCACATAACACAGAAACATAAATATTTTGTTGTTATCACTCCGACATCTCTCTTCAGAGCTATTTGTGCTCTTTCGGATCTCTGATCCACGCTAGAATGACTGCATTTGAAAAAAAACCTGATGGTATGGCAAACGACGTATTTTGAAGCGGCTACACGCGCATGCTTTATCGACCAAACGCGTACACAAGCATAATCCTAGGCTGCAATTTTTTTTAATTCGTAGTGTGTATAGTAAGTGTTCAAAAATGCAGATCCTTGTTCCAAAACCAGTTGTTAGTTGGCTGAAATGGAACTTTGCGTTTTTTGTATTTTACACTGCACACATTTTATGTTGTTTTTATTTTCGGAGAGAATTGACAAAGTAAGAAAACAGTGTTCTCTGTACATTGCGGGCAAATACCAGCTAAGTACCGGACATTGGACCAGAAACTGGTTTCACATTGATAAGCTAAGGTAACACAGGGTAAATTTATACCATAGATATCTTAGGAAATTATGTATAAAAGAAAATAAAACTGTTGTTGCCAGTTGCCTACTTGGAGTATTGAATTTAATGTTTCAAACTCAAGCAGTTATTAATTGTTTATACCCTATTCTAGGGGTATATTAATTTTGACGCATAGTTTGTAACATACCTTAATATTGCCCGTAGACCCCTAAAAGTTACTATATTTATGATCAGCATCGATAGTAATGTCGATCTAGCCATGTCCGTCCGTCCGTCCGTCCGTCCGTCGGCAAAAATTAGGCCTTTAAACTGGACCTAGAGAGCTGAAATTTTAACCATATACTCTCTAGGGTCCCGAAATAATCAAGTTTAAGAATTTTTGAAATCCGCCCACAGACACGCCCACAAACTCAAAAAAACAAAATTTTGGAAAAAATCGAATTTTGAGCTAGAGAGCTGAAATTTTTTATATATGATCTATGGCCCATAAAACTGATTGGGACATAAAATTTTCAAAATCCGCCCACTGACACGCCCACAATTAAATAAAACAAATTTTGGGAAAAATTGAATTTTGAGCTAGAAAGCTGAAATTTTTTATATATGATCTTTGGCCCATAAAACTGCTTGGGACATAAAATTTTCAAAATCCGCCCACTGACACGCCCACAATTAAATAAATAATTTTTTTTGAAAAACCAAAATTTGAGCTAGGGAGCTGAAATTTTTAATATATACTCTCTAAGGGCCCTTTATGCTCATGTGTAAATATTTTTAAAAAGCCGCCTACTGACACGCCCACAATTATTTTTTTAAAATATTTTTTTTGAAAAACCAAAGTTTGAGCTAGGGAGCTGAAATTTATAGTATATACTCTCTAGGTGCCCTTTATGCTCATACTTAAATTTTTTTTAAATCCGCCTACTGACACGCCCACAAATAAATAAAACAATTTTTTTGAAAATCCAAAGTTTGAGCTAGGGAGCTGAAATTTATAATATATACTCTCTATGGGCTGTAATAATTGTCTTCTGTTGTAAGCAAATACTTTATTAGTCTTTCTTCTTTGACAGTTTATAAAGAACTGATTACATAGATCTAAGCTAAGGTTACATGCTATGAGTGTTTGCTATGGTATGAGTGACAATACATGTTACATACAAGTATAATTATAATGCATTCTGTACTACATAGACAATTAATGTTACACGCTTTTTTTTTTTTTTTTTTTTTTTTTTTTTTTTTTTTTTTTTTTTTTTTTCAGCATTTGTAGCGGTGAGGTGGTTTGCTCACTCTCCCGCTTCTAGTTACATAAGTTTGGTTTTGTTCTAATGGATCAGCAGGAATAGCTGTATTAGCCTCTATAGGTATATTTACATTAATATTTTCATTGTTATCTACAGTTTCTTGTTTAATGTTTACATCTTCTTCATTTACATTATTATTTTGACTAAGAATTGGTCTGATGTTTTCATTAAATTTACTTATACATTTATTATCAACATTATCAATATTAGTTCTGATTTGGTCCTCAAATAAAAGTTCGCTTGCATTGAAATCATTGTTAAGTGTTTTAGCAATAAACCTACGATTGCGTCTGAAATGATTTCCGTAATTATCTATAACTACATATGAACGGTCATTTACAATTCCACCAATTCTTCCATAATGCCATTCATTCGAATTTTTTTTAAATATAACTTGCTCATTCAAACTCAAAATTGGTAACACTTTTGCTGTTCTATCGTAATAATACTTTTGCTTTTCTTTTTTCAAATTTATGTTCTCTTTAATTGTTTCCCGATTAATTTTCTGAATTTTTAATTGTTTATTTGATATTGGAAGTTTAGTTTTTATTTCTCTACCGAAGAATAACAGTGTTGGGGAAAATTTCATTGACGCAATTGGTGTAACATTATATTCCAAAATTCTATACTGATAATCATGAACTTTGTTGTCTTCATAGCAACGTTTAAGTATGTTCTTTGCTATTGCTACCCCTTTTTCCGCCAATCCGTTACTTTGTGGGTAACGTGGGTTTGAATATTTAAATTTTATATTTGCATCATTTGCAAACATTTGAAATTCATAGGAACCAAATGGACTGTTATCACATCTAATTTCAGTCGGGTATCCTAAACGATCAAAAACTTTCTTTAGTATTTCAATAAGAACTCCAGAAGATTTCCTTGACGCTTTCTCAACTATCAAGTATCCAGAGTATGCATCAATTATTGATAAATAATCCTGACCCCCATATTCAAACAGATCGATTGCTATTCTATGAAATGGATACTCAGGATTTTCTTCCTGTTTAAGTGGCTCTTTTTGTAACTTTCTTTTAAATTTTTCACATACCTTACAATTCGCTACTAAATTCTTAATGTCCACACTCATACCTGGCCAGTAATAATTCATTCGAGCTCTCCCTAGTGTTTTTTCGATTCCCAAATGTGGCATATGTAAACATTTGCAAATAGTGTTTTGTAATTCTTTTGGAATTACCAACTTATCGTTTTTAAACAACAACCCCATTTCAAAGTGAAGTTCATCCTTGAATTTGAAAAATGTTTTGCCAATAACATCGAGTTTATTATACTTTGGCCATTTTGTTTCCACATATTTACAAATATTTACATATGAGCTATCCTTTGCAATGATCTCCAAATATTTTTTATAATTATCCTCTGATAAACAAGCCTGACGAGTAGTACTGTGAATGACTGTAACTAATTCATTGTTTTCCTCAACTTCTCCAAGTTGTGCTCTTGATAAGCAATCCGCAACTAACATCTGTTTCCCTGGAGTGTAAACGATATCCAATTTTGGATATTTCAATAAAAACATAAACATTTTTTGTAATCTCGTACTAACGTTATCGATATCACGTTTATATAATGATTCCAGTGGTTTGTGATCACTCTGGACTGTGAATTCTCTACCATACAGATAATAATGGAATTTTTGACACGCAAAGACAACAGCCAACAATTCTTTTTCCATTTGAGACCACCTCTGTTCACTCTTGCTCAATGTGCGTGAGGCGTAGGCCACAGGATGATTATCCTGCAAAAGAGTACAACCCAATCCATCGTTCGATGCATCAGTTTGTACAACTACGCTCTTATGAGGATCATAAAGTGATAAAATTGGTTCACTTGAAACCAGCCTTTTTAAATTAAGAAATTCACGTTCATGGCTATCATTCCATTCCCATTTACTAGTTTTACATGCTAATTTACGTAATTCTGTCGATTGTTTAGTTAAATTTGGTATAAATCGAGCTAAATATTTACAAAAACCCAGAAAACGCATTACTCCTTGTTTATCAGATGGTTTTATCATTTCCTCTACTGCTTTAATGCTTTTAAGCGTTGGTTCAATTTTCCCTTTTGATATACAGTTCCCCATAAAAGTTACCCTATTTTGTTTGTATTGAATTTTATCCGGATTAAATACGATATTATTTTCTAATGCTCTATCCATAACCCTTTTTAGTATTAAATCATGTTCACTTTCATCTTTTCCAGCGATAGCCAAATCATCAAAATACACCATGACCCCAGGTATATCACCAAATATCTGTACCATGCGCTTTTGAAATATTTCAGGAGCACAGTTAATTCCAAATGGGACTCGATTAAATTTATACCTTCCAAATGGAGTCATAAAAGTAGTTAATTCTGAACTTTTCTCATCGAGTTCCATGTGCCAAAACCCGTTTGCTAAATCAATTACAGTAAATATAGTTTTATCTTTTAGTTGACTGCTAAAATCATCCAGTGTTGGAATGAGAAAATGTTCCCTTTTAATATTTTCATTTAACATTTTAGGATCTAAGCATATTCTTAAATCACCATTCGGTTTTTCCACTACTTGCAAATTGCTTACCCAATCGGTTGGATAATCAACATATTCGATTATTTTTTCCTCTTCCATTGATTTGATTTTGGTTTTAAGTCGGTCTAATAAAGCCAGTGGTACACGTTTCTTATAATGTAACGACGGTATAGCATTATCCTTTAGCTTGATTGAACACTTCACTGGAAATTTTCCCAGCCCACTGAAAGCTTGTTTATATTTCTCAATAAATTCATTTGTATTTTTGGGCAGCTTGTTTTCTAACTTCAAGGAATCAATTCGTCTTATTAATCCAAATTGGATACAAGTAGAAAGTCCAAGTAAAGGTTCGTATTTATCTTCGACAATAAGAAACCGCGCGTTTCTAACAAAATTATACCCAACACAAGTTAATTCAACTTCACCGAAAACTTTAATTTTATTTGAACTGTAATCTAGTACCATTAAATTATTTGTTTCATTTAGCTCTAAGTTTAATTTCATGTTTCTAAATATATTGATCGGAATACAATTAACATCACTTCCAGTGTCCAATTTGAATTTGACTGGGCAGTTGTTAATCCATAGTTCCTGAGTCCATTTGATATTATTTTGATTTGCACTTATTCTAAAAATATTAATTTCCTTACACTCTAGTTTAATAGAATTTACTGACTTAACAATACCTGACATATTTGCCCAGCTAACAGAATTAATGTCTTGCTTGTTGTCGTATCCCCTCCGAAATTCTGCTCTCCGATTTGATTGATTTTCATTGATGTATTGATTTCCCTCCTTGTATTGATTTCCATTGTTGTATTGATGTCCACCGTTGTATTGATTTCCACTGTTGTTTTCCATTGGTATTGGTTTCCTTTTTTGTTTGCAGAACTTTGCGAAATGCCCAATCTTCGAACATGATGAACACTTGATTCCGTTTGCTTTACATACACGAAGATGATTTGCATTGAATGATGCACCACAATTATAACATTTACGTGAGACAGCATTAACGCTTGTGTGCGTTCCAGCTCCCACGACCGCATGAACATCCACTGTTGAACGATTATCCAGCAATAACTTATTGGCATTAGCGGCCTCGTATATTTTGCATGTATCGATAACTTTTTTTAGTGGCTCATCTTTTCCGTCAAGTAGCTTCAATTGTAATGTTTTGTCATACACTCCCAAAATAATACGGTCTCGAAGCATCCGTTCTTCATACGATTTACCACAAGCACAGTCGAACTCGCAGTACTGCAATTGTTTGCGGAGCTCCGTTTCGAAATCGACAAACAACTGTTTTTCCCGTTGTGTGATTGTGTTGAACTTAAACGATTCCATTGCAATATTTTTTCTTGGAATACAATATTCATCAAAGGCTTTCATCACGATGTTCAATGTTCGTTGATTTTCACTTGAACCTCTTGCTGGCTCCTGTTCTCCACCTGCATTACCTTGTTGTTCATCGCCGTTTTGTTGTTGATTATTGTTTGTGCTACCAATTATGCTTTCCGTTGTCCCGTCATTCGGAAACAACATGTTGAAGATATCCATGCCTTTTGTTCCAACAAGCCATAAAAATGTAGCAATCTTTTGATCCTCCGACTCGCCAAGTTTGTTGTTGGCCATCATATATATTAAAAAGGAACGTTTCCAATCCGGCCACTCTTTTCCAAGATTTGCACAATCCAGTTCACATGGCAGCCGACTATTTGATGCCATCTTCACGTGTTTCTGTATTCTTAACACAATTATTATTATTTGTTGCCCAAAGACTTTTATTATTAACAATTATTATTAAAAATTTATATTTCGTATTCTTTCAAAAAAAAAAAACAGAAATCCCACTTCTGACACCATGTAATAATTGTCTTCTGTTGTAAGCAAATACTTTATTAGTCTTTCTTCTTTGACAGTTTATAAAGAACTGATTACATAGATCTAAGCTAAGGTTACATGCTATGAGTGTTTGCTATGGTATGAGTGACAATACATGTTACATACAAGTATAATTATAATGCATTCTGTACTACATAGACAATTAATGTTACATGGGCCCTTTATGCTTATGTGTAAATATTTTCAAAATCCGCCCACTGGCACGCCCACAATTATTATTATTTTTTTTTTTTGAAAATTCAAAGTGAGCTAGGGAGCTGAAATTTATAATATATACTCTCTAGGGGCGCTTTATGCTCATGTGTTAATTTTTTTAAATCCGCCTACTGACACGCCCACAATTAAATAAAACAATTTTATTGAAACACCCAAGTTTGAGCTAGGGAGCGTTTTTTTTGATAAAATCCTTTAAATGTTATATAACAAAATATGTAAAGCGTTCTTAACAATTCAACCATACTTAGGCTTTTGTCACGCCCACTTATGAGGGATAGGAATAAGAATAGGGTATCCAACAGTTCGCCCAAGCGGACTGTAGCCCTTCCCTATGTTTTTAATTGCTTTAGGGTGAGCCAACCCCCCAGGCGGACCGGTAGGGATGCAGTGAAGTGGGAGGGTTATGATCCCTTTAGTCTAGGACATTATTTATTACAGTCCTTGATTATCAGCTTGAACTACTAGCACTTGGTGTATTGGTGGAAGTTTTGGAGGAGAATGGGTATCGTATAAGTCCGAAGAAAAAATAATACTTGTAATGCCCGTTCCCTGATCCACTCCGACCTATTCCAGATATTTATACGAATGGAGGAGTGCTTTCCAAGTGCGACAGGTCAAATATCTCGGATCTATGATCTATGATCAATAGAGAAATGTCAAACGTTGAGCAGTACCTACACGTGTGGATCTGGCTGCGGCATTTTTATATAATTTTAATTAATTTAATTGTCATTTTAATTGCAATTTCGGTCTAAATCAGTGGGCAAGTCTTGTATTTGTCGTGTGTCGGTATTTATAAGTGGTTTCGTAGGCTTAAACTTGATAAAACACAAAAGTTAAATGTCCACCTCAAACGAAGACTTAGCAAAAATGATTGGTAAATTGCAACTATCAATGGACGGTCAATCGATTGGTTTAAACCAAGAATTACGTGAATTTAAAACTCTTTTTAATAATAATCTTGCAGTTTTGAATAAAAAAGTAGATAGTTTCACGATCAACTTTAAATTGAACGCGGTAAAAAGTAAGGTTAACGAGAAAATATCTGCTAATGAATACCTCAGTGAGTCGGTAAGTGCTATAAATCAACCCAAAAGAACATACTACTTCAACAAATTAGATGTGTGAAGAAACTCCCCGAAAATATTATGGAATAATTTAAAGAGCTTGGGTGCGATTAGGAAACCTGACTTGGGGTGCCCTGCGGATCTCGATTTTGCGAACAAACTGAATCATTTGTTCGCCCTGTCTTCTGACAACTCTAACCCACGAGTGATTCCTGTGTCTCTCTCGAACTTTCCTGAGGGATCTTTCTCATTTAACTGCGTTTCACTTGAGGATTGTTTCGTTGCTCTTAATGCAATTAAATCCAATGCAATATCGCTGGATGAAGTTTCACCTAAATTTATTCATCTGCTGCTCCCGGTCATCCTTCCAAGCGTGGCTAATATTTACAATGATTGTCTGACTAGGTCGTTTTTCCGGAGTTCCTGGAAGATCGCTAAAGTCATTCCTTTACAAAAAAAATTCGGGAAGTATTGACCCATCGAATTATCGACCAATCAGCATTCTGTCATTCCTGTCATAAGGCTTGGAAAAACTCATGTACAATCAGCTCTCCGAATTCGTTGAGTCTCACAATCTGTTGTCACCCCTGCAATCTGGATTTCGGAAGAAGCACACTTGCGTCTCGGCTATTCTAAAAGTGCATGATGATATTCGGATTGCATTTTCTGCGGACAAGGTATCGATTTTGAGTTTACTTGATTTTTCTAATGCTTTCGGATCAGTAAACCACTCAATCTTACTGCATAAATTACAACAAAATTTGTATTGTTCGTCAGGGGCTCTAAAATTGATTTGTTTGCTTGGGTCCTCTGGTCTCTAACTTCGTAGAGCTTAAACTTGGTGTCCCTCAAGGGTCACTGTTGGGGCCCTTGCTGTTTAGTATGTTTATAAATGATGTCGTCGCAGTATTAAAATATTGTTCTTATCATCTTTACGCATATGATTTGCAGATTTATTTATCTTTCAAACTAGGCCTTTTGGAAGATGCAATTTCCAACATAAATGAGGATTTGAAAAGTGTATTAACATGGGCAGCTCAAAATGATTTAATTTTAAATCCGGCTAAATCACAAAGTACTCGTATTATCATTCATAAGAACAGTTTGGACGAATCCTATTTTCCTGAAGTAGTTTTAAATGGACATGTGATTCAATACAGCCAGACTGTAAATAACCTTGGTTTCATCTTTAATAAAACTCTCACATGGAGTGATCATGTTAAGAAGGTTATTTGTAGTATCTACGGAGGACTTAGGCGGTTATGGAGAGTGTCGTATTATGTACCTCAGCAAACAAGACTAATGATGGTTAAAACTTTACTTGCCCCAATTATATCCTATGGATCCCCTTTGTATAGTGCGATAGACTCAGTCAGCCTTCAGCAAACAAAAATTAAAGGTGGCTCTCAATTCGTGTACTCGTTTTATTCATTCGTTAAGAAGGTTTGACCATGTGTCTCATTTGTCTAATTGTGTTTTTGGCAGTTCATTGATGTCACATTTCACTATTGAAATTTGTAAATTTATTTTTAAATTGATCCGACATCGGACTCCGGCGTACTTGTACGATAAACTGGAATTTTCAACTTCAACGCATTCCAACAACATTAATATTCTAATTAGTTCAACATTACAGACTCGTAGATCTTTCTTCGTTTTAGGCGCCAGGATATGGAATAGATTACCTGCTCGATTTAAAACGATTGCCAATTTAGATAATTTTATCCACTCTTTAAAGGAACATCTCCAGGACCCCACCATAGCTTTGCTTTTTCACTCTTTGTTTATTCATTAATCTTTTGATCTCTTGTTTTTATTATAATTCTTTTAACCTTTTTCAGTAATTCATATCTTGTTATCATGTATCTAATTTTCTTCTTTCTCTTTTTTTTGTTGGATAAGTTTGTGAATTCCTTTTAATAATAATAATATTACGCTTTACTTATTATGTTCATAAATTATAATGTATATATTTTTAAGCCACAAATGAGATTTCATCTCAAGGCTTTTGTAAATAAATAAATGAAATGAAATAAAATGAAATGAAATGAAATGAAATAGCGAGCAAGCTGCAATAACGACATTAAGCATCGCGTAATCGTAGGGCGGATGAAGTGGCGGGTAACCTCAGCCATCTTCTGTGATCGAAAAATGTTCCTAAGCTGAAAAGAAAGCTCTACACCGCTGTTGTGCCCACGGCGCTCACATACGGTTCACAATGTTGGACAGTGTACAAAAAATATGAATTAAAATTAACGGCAGCTGAGCTGAAGATGCTTCGCATGACAGCATGGTAATAAAAATTGATCGAATAAGAAGTTCAAAGATCCGAGGAAGCTTTCATTTCAAAAAAACCTATCTCCAAAAAAAAAATGGAGCGCGACAGTAGGTACTGTCGTGTTCAAAGGAGAGATACAACGAACTTTGCCAATCAAGGTTTCAAATACAAACGCGAAAGAGAGGCAGGCCTCAAAACACCTGGATCAGACAAATGCAGCAACACCATCATTTAGTTGGCCTCAGCGAAGAAGTGATTTTTAAATCGGGAAGTCTGTTGCTATTTTCTGAGGTCGAACCGGCGAATCCCACAGGCGGACCAGTAGGGATGCAGTTAAGTGGGAGGTTATTGATCTCTTTAATACTGTTCACAGCCTCACCGCCATGAAAGGAAGAACAAGAAGAGTTTAGGTCATTACAACGTCGTTAAAGAAAAAAAAAAAAAAACAAGCGTGAGCCAAATCAAGGGCCAGTGGTTCGCCTGTGCCATTATACGGTTCAATCTCAATGAATAGCCTCCAGGTTTTGGATCAATTTCGTAACTGAGGCGAATCAAATGCTTGTAGAATTGCGCTTTTGTGATCCAGAAGTTGTATGGCCTGCGTATTCTGTTTACGATTTCTAATGCATGCCTCCATTATTTATTATTGATTGAACTTTCTTTTGCGACGCCCGTGATCCTCAGTCTTGTTAACCCACGGACTTGCATGCACACTTGCGGGACAGCTGCAAGATGTTAAATGTGTCACTAGGCTCACATGAATGGTAGAATTAACTAGATGTGATTTCTTCATTTAGTCGTTTTGTATGACGAGTGCTGGATTCGAATCTATTTATCGCCGAACTTCTTATTTGCTCAAGCTTTGTTACTCCGGATGTCACGCAAAGCTTCTTCATATCAGCTGCAGTTAGTTTGACTCCATCCGTTTTTACCCAAGCTAATATTGTGAACCGTATGTGAGCACCGGGCACACAATTGCCTTGTAGAGCCTTTCCTTTCAGCTTAGTGTGCATTTTCCGGCCGCAGAAGATGGCTAAGTCATCCACTTCCTCATTATCCACCCTAATGAATAATGTCGTCACCACAGGTTACTTCGCTGTCGATCATAGATCGCAGATATTTAAACTTTTTACACTTGTGAATAACTTTGCCACTCATATTATAAATGTCTGGAATATGTCGGAGTGGCTCAGAGAATGGGCAGTATAAGTATTTGGTCTTTTTCGGACATAATACCAGTTTCCGTCCAAAACATCCACTTACATGTGCTCATTGCAGAGACATTTGGTTCTCGCTTATCGCAACATCGTCAGCAAAGAATAACTGGTGCACTTTGGGGTCCTTCACTTTTCCTTTAAGCAGATAATCAAGGACTGTAATAAATATCAAGGGACTTAAGACGCTTCCCTGGTGTACACTGACTTTTATTGCAAACACGGTAACTCCAGCAGGACATCTTACTTTTTGCATTACCCCGTCATACATGTCCATGGTCATCTGTACGTATGTTTTTCGAACTCCTCGTTTTATGAGCACCACCCATAATAGATCTCTTGGTTGTCTATCAAATGCCTTTTCAAAAAATCAATCAACACCATAACTCAAATCCTTTAAGGAATCACGATGTCACCCAAACTCCGTCAACTCGTTATTTATCTTTTTTTTGCTGCTAACTAAATTTAGTTTAATTGTACTTGAAGTTACTAGCATTATAAGGGTACTGTAACAACAGAAAAAAATTCCTTTAGCGTAAGCAATTTATAATAAAAAAAAAAAAAGTATCTTTTTTCTGTAATTTATTTTATCTTCTTTATATTATACCTTATAACATCATGGGTCATGAGCCATCTAGACCCAATGTCTCACATGTTTTTCCAGCACTCTAAGGATATCTCGTCCGGCGGAACCGCTTTTTGTTTTTTGGAATCCATGACGGTCTTCCCAACTTCATCGACAGTAATGTCGGGTACTTCTTCTGTGTAGGGAACGGCTCTTGGGAAGTTTATCCAATATTGTTTATTACCAAGTCCTTCACAAAACTGTGACCACCTGTGTTGTATTTTTTTTCGCCATCCACATGAAGGAGCCTTCATACTCCCGATACACTCCCTCGACACACTTTGCTTAAATTTGGGCTCTCTTTATGATGTGATAGATACACTTTTTCATATTGGCAATTTAAACTTCGCCTTTCTATTCGTCCAGATTTTACCACTTGATTGTTGTTAGTTTATTTGTGTCCGACCCGCCTCCATACTAATTTCTGTCGGGAGGAGAACCAGGATCCCTTTGCTATCTTCAACGAAACGTGCTACCAAATGGTAAAAAATATGGGTTTTATTTCCAACACTGCTGTAATCGATCAGGTGCCGGTTTTCTTTGACCAACATGGTATTTAGAACGATTATTATAAAACTTATTAAAAAGAATCTGCGATATAAAACCTAAATCACAAAACGCAATAAATGTTGACAAAAATGTTCTACTACTTTTAATAAAAATAAAATTTCAGCTATAATATAAATGGACATACCTCACAATTTGACTTGCGATATACCTAACACAATATTTAAATGATTTTTCCGGGTCTATACAACTTTGCGGGATTCAGTTATACATTGTAAATACATTCATATTCTTTCTACACGTGCCGTAAGCATGCGTCTCTATAGCACACTCATAAGAGCAACCTCACTGACCGTATGTTAATTAGTTATCGCATTTCGTGGATAGGTTCTTCTAACACAGTCAAGAAAATTTCTGTTGCAGAATTAAATATCTTATCAAACAAGTAGAACATGGGTTTTTTGGTTTAATTTTCTATCAGATACATGTTTTAATTTAATCCGTCATCTGTCATGGGATAAGCAACCACTGCATTTAGGAATTCAAGTTGTTTGTCATATAATTCATTTTAAACGTGCACATTTATGACAATTTTAAGCTTAGCCTATCTTATGGGAATGGAAATTTATGAGACGTCGTCCATCAAATTATTTAACAACCGCTATAAAAAGAAATTGTATTGGTGCAGAAATGGGAGAACTTGTACACCTATATTGGAAATATGCAAGTGCAACAAAAACTCATTAGGCATTCTTTTTTTTCGTTGAGAGCACAGCTATGAGCTGAGTTCAAGCACGTCGAGAATATTCAGAGCGTTTAACTAAACCCTAAAACCAAACGTATGCATAAATTGAATATTTATTTATAGTAAGCTATTTATACTGCATTCTACAGTCTACACAATTATTCACAAGAAGCCTCTTCCGCTTTTTAACTGTTTTGGGGTTTTGTTTTTCCTCCTGGGAGTATGACGTTGTCGGTGTTCAGCGTTTTATTTAGACTGCTTTGCTAAGTCAGTTTATTTTGAGTTCATAGAGTACGCACTGTTCATGCACTGACCAAAAAAAGAAACACAATTTCAAAGTTCTGACTGTTGCTTGCCTGCAGGATTCTTTAGATGGCTTGAGTCCGAATTCAGTTACTAAGCAGATAGATTATTATCATCAAGCGATTCAGATTCATCTCGTTTTTGCGGCTCTGATACAAATGCCTTGACAGGAAAATGTCGTGAACAGATTGTACAGCGAGATAAATTGCTTGCCAAAGACGTTCTTTAGTTCGTTAGCTTTTTTTAATGTTAACTACATTTAGGTGAAAGTTGAAAAGGTATTGGATGCATGTTCCTTAGGATGGAATACAGTAGAAATGCATCAAAATACCGGCTCTTAGTGAAATTGCAAAATCCATTTAACTGGCCAACTGGCCAACCGCTGTTTGATTCAAAAAAAGTTAGCTGACATAGGCGCCTGCTAGATAACTAGCACCCGCCCTTAGCGGAGCAGCGAAGAAGCGTGAGCGGGCTAAACTAGGAGGAAAAAAGGGTTAAATCCTTTTTGCCAGAGAATCGGACCACAGAATGGTGTTACATCCAAGGCCTTGAGTTTTTTTGATTTCTTTGTTAGTCTTAGTAGACTAGCTTTTAATTAAATGCGTCTTCTTGTTCTTTCTTAATGGCGGTGAGGCTATGATCAAAATTGACCTCCCACTTAACTGCATCCTCATAGTGGTCCGCGTTTTGGGTTCGGCGGATAAATTAAATGCCTTAGTTGTGAAAAAGATATCATAAGCTTTCGAGGGATTAGCCTCATCGTAAACATGTTCCCATAATTCAACGCGAAGACTGAAATTAAGCTTAGGAAAATCTATCTTCTTCAAAGTTAGTTAAGCCAGAATTGTGTTTGTTAATAGAGGTAAACAAATTTAAATAGTGAACGCTAGTCATACCGATATTTGAAGAAATATTAAGCTCACCAAGAAACACATATTTATTCCTACCATAAAGCCTATACGTATTCAAAACTTAATGTTTTTCATTGTGATGCTCAGAAACTATTTAAAGCGCATCCATTGATTTTAAGTCATAGCTTAATACATCGCAAATGTACACTATCTTATCAAAACAGTAAAGCCACCAGCAGAATAAGTATCATTGCAGGTAGCAAACAAATCGTGGCCCGGTATATTTAAATTATCTCTTAATTATTTTATATCTAAACTACGGTAAATAAAATAAAATTTGACTTATCGACACGGAGATCTATATGAAGAAGTAATAAGTCAAAGTTCTAACAAAGACATTGTATGTTTTGAATTTTGATGGATCAAACAAAATTGAAAAAAACTTTTTAAAATGTCACTATCAAGTTGACAGAATAATTCTAAAGCAGCAGATATTGAAATTCCTTACTTTTTTTTAACATCAGCAGCAGCTTAAATGCAATTGTTGCTGCATCTGTCTTCATATAGTGCTGTGTTCATTTCCCTTGGAAAAATGTATCTGGCCTGAATTGCGTAGTTATGTCGGACACGTCACTTCACCTCTCGTCGTCGCCATTTTCTCCACCAACGGCAATTCCCTTCCCCACACTCCCATTTTACATAAGGTAAATTCCACAACTGTTTCCAACGCCATTTTTGCAAACATCCTAAGCGGATGTGCCCCCTATCCCCTCTACCAAACTAACCAAACAAGTAAACCATGGGATAGATTAAGAAATTGCAAGCATACATTTTATCATAAGCACATAGCATTGTTAGACTTAATATACATTTTCGAAGTGAGATCTTATTCAGCAGTTAACTAGAGAAGTGCAGCCTTGCTATGGACAGTGGCTTCTCCTGTTAGAATAATAAATAAATATAATAAATACAAGAAAATGATAAAAGAAAAAAACTATTTGTTTTTTTTAATACAAACTGTGAAATACAGACGTTAATATGCTTCATCAAGTCTTTGTGTTAAGAAGAAGGAAGAAACGCCTACAACCTGAAGGCATTTGGTAGTTTTGTGCTACCATTGTTGTGTGGGATTTTAACGAAATAAGAACATCTCGATAATCAAAAGCAAATGAAAGATCATATGAAAGATCGAGCCATGATTTATCTGTTATAAATTTATAATTTTAGGATACACAGTCATGGCCACTTAGTTTAAAAAGTTGCATTCTGACTAGGTTTTTACAACTTCAGCAAAAACATCCCAAATAAGAGCTTTTGTTTGTTGGCAGAGATTTGAACGGACATGTCGGAAAGTCAAAAGTGGCGGAAGATATCCTAAGCATATTCGAGACCGCATGTCGTTCTGAATACCCTTTTCGTAAAACAAAGCCGGCACCAGGTCACTTACAGTAGTGGCGGAAATGAAGCCCAGATTAATAACTACTTAGTAGCACTTTTCATAGAGCATCGGGTTAAGGAATGCAAAGTGATCTTAGGAGAAGCAATAACCCAGTAACACCGCCCCCTCCTGACAAAAACTTTCCATGGTGCCGGGGACGAACAGAACTAAACAAACAGAAGTGTCTGCGAGAATCAAATGGTACAATCTGGACAAAGAGAAAGGCGAAGCGTTCATTGCAGATTTGCAACATTTTCTCCATCACATCATCAAAGAAGTTGTAGAGCACAAGATATGTGGAATTCCCTACAACGACCTTGCTGGATAGAGCCAAATCACTTGGGGCTTCGAAAGGACACTATCAGCACGGCAAAGCAACATAATGGCGGGCAGATGAAGCTAAAGCAGTGCTAAGTGTCAAGAAAATGGTACTCAAAGCTTGTTTAAAGTGCTCCACGACTAATGGGATGAAACAGCTTGCCTCGAACGAGGGCCTGTATCGGGAGTTAAAAGAAATGTCTTCTTCGGCAACCATTTTCAAAATAGCCGCTCAGAGAGGGTCCAAGACGCCAAAAAAACGAAATGCAGTGTGGCCGGACGAGACACCCTCTGAGTTCTGGAAAAGATGGGAGGCTTTGGGTCTAAATGGCTCATGATTCTCATCTTCAAGCTGATGTGAGGCGATCCAATGCTTAGTGTCGAGTGGGGGGAAAATTGTCTTTAAACGCGAGACTATAAAGATCGTTGCGAGGGTATAAGATAGCCAAATGCGGAAAATAATACGGCTATCTGAAGACAAGTGCTGGTTTGTACCAGGTAAATCAACCATACAGATGCATTTCAAAGCATAAGGATCTTGATAGGAAAATATCTTGATTCCATAAAGGATTCGTAGGCCTTTGATAGATAACCCCGGGATCTGTTATTGGTGGCGCTAAAACAACAAGAAGTTCCAGAAACCTACGTACAGATGTTCGTGGACATGAATGAGGGTGTGAAGACAAGAGTAAGATGTTCCGGTGGCGTCAATGAGCATTTCGCAATCAAAGTCGGTGTACACAAGGGAACCGTCGTAAGTCCTGCTTGAAAGAAAAATGACGGACTCAAAAATTCACCAGTTATTCTTTGCTGAAGATGTAGCCATCATTACCGAGGATCAAACTTCCATGCAACGAGCACTTGATGTATAGGTGTAAGTTTTGGAGGCAAATGGGTATCGTATTAGTCCATAAAAATTAAAAAATAAAACCGAATACTTGTGCTGCCCGTTCTCTGATCCACGCCGACCTATTCCAGACATTTATATGAATGGAAGATTGATTTCCAAGTGCGAAAAGTTCAAATATTTGGAATATATGATCAATAGCGAAGCAACATGTGATGACGACCGTAAGCATCGCGTAGGCCTAGGGTGTACAAAGTGGCTAGAAAACTCAGAAATCTTCTCCGAATGAAAAATGCCGACTTAGCTGAATAGAAGGCTCTACACTGCAGTTCTGCACCCGGCGCTGACATACGATATGTTGGACAGCATATAAAAAGTATGAGGGAAAATTAAGGGCAGCTGAGAAAAAAAAGATCGATTAAGAAATTCCAAGATCCGACCGATCAGCTTAGTTGGTACTGTCATGTTCAAAGGAGAGATAATTCGAACCCTGTCGAAAAGGCAATATCAATCAACGTTTCCATACAAACGTGAAACAGAGGCAGGCCTAAAAACTCCTCGATTACAAATAGGGAGGCCTGCCGTTGTTTTCTGAGATCAAACCGGTGAACCCCACAGTTGGACCACTAGGCATGCAGTTAAGTGGGAGGGCCTAATCGCCATTAAGGAAGAAGAAGAAGATTCTAAGCTCGTCCCGGCGCGGACGGAATTTCTCACTCATATGCTGGGTGGTTTGCACCTTTTTCTCGTTGAACAGTCGAGGTCTGGATTTAGCAGCAATAAGAAAACGGTCAGAGTCGCCGTTTGAACCTCTTAATATATACACATTAAGACGTTGGTGAAGTGCCTCGTATAGATTTGCTTATGCACGATTAAGTTTGCTGTTCGACTTCAACCGTTCAGCATATTACGAGTTCCTTGAACATCGATTGCTGTATGTTGCCGTTTCGTACTCTACTAAGACCCAATTCATTGAATCTCCATAAACCTTAAAAGCGCCATTAAAAATTTAAAAATTTATAGATTTTTAGAAATTTGATTTATTCATTAATTAAAAGGTCAAAATCCACCTATTGAGAGGGATTTTTTGCACTAATAGAGGTTTAATGGGGCGTTTCAATCTATTCAGTCTCCATTAGCGTTGACAGTCAGCGTTGTCTTGTTGTCGGAATGCGAAAGTGCGTTATGGACCATCATCTCCAATATTTGTTGGATCTGGGTAATGACGACGAAAATACACTTGTCGTCAAACATAGCCCATACAAAATGTCAAATGGATGAAGGTTTCTTCCAACGATTTTGTTTGACCAAACAGTGGCTAAAGATCGACCAGATTTGGAGTACTCTCTAGAAAGGTAAGCGTTCACATAATAAAATTGTTTACATGGATACAAATTTTAATCGAATTGTTCATCTTCTTAGATCATGTTATGTTCGTCTATCCGTTCAATTACTGATTGTGGTACGTTTTTATGAGCTTGGATCAATGCAATTTCTGTTGCTGATTTTGCTGAAGTAAGCGTTGATTCTGTTTGCATTTTGTTGCTAAGTCGTATCTAATGGTGAGAAGCACAATTAAATAGACCAAGTGCATTATGTTGATACTGACATTTCGTTTCGTTATAGGTACATTTATGCTAACACATATATGTAAAGGGTTTTTCAATAAGAGCGCTACAAAAGTTTTTTTTAAATAAAACAAAAACGGATTTGGATATCAATGAAATTCTTTATTCCTGTGAAAGTACGTTCGATGGCATTATGTATGGAACTCGATTTCTTTTGCATGGCCACCACAGGCACGCTTGCAGAAATCCAGACGCTGAACCCAATTTTCAACGGTTTTCAAGCATAAATCGGCCGATACTGCTGCAATTTCACGTTCGATATTCGTACGAAGTTCATCAATCGTCGCTAGCTTGTTGGCATAGACCATAGACTTGACGTAGCCCCACAGGAAATAGTCTAACGGCGTCAAATCGCACGACCGAGGCGGCCAAGCGACTGGACCATTTCGTGAGATAACACGGTTTCCAAACTTGGTTTCCAATAAATTGATTGTGGCATTCGTTGTGTGTCTTGTGGCGCCGTCCTGTTGGAACCACATGTCCTCCAAGTCCATATCATCCAATTGGGGCCACAACGACGTCACAGAGATGCCCAACGCTTGAGAACGACGTGTGAGAGACACATTTGGGCTTTCTTCAACTGAAGCCTCAGCGGCAGCAATATTCTCGACACTACGGGCACTTCTTTGTCTCACTGGCACGGGAACATTTTGTACTGTGCTTGTTAGATTTTTTATTTTGTATGAAAAATTATACATAGGTTCATTACCGCACATTTTACAACACAGAGATTTGGTATATTTGCATAACTATCTACAGAAAAAATAATAATAACATCACAAAAGATAAATTTTTAATAAGTACAATTGATAATTTGAAGGAAACTGTGCTTGTGGATTCAAATTTTTCCACTAGACGCTCAATTGTTGATCTGCTAGGACGATTATGACGACCATAAATTGGACGTAGCGCTCTTAACGTTGAGAGGCCACTGACTCCGAATTTCGGTAGTAAATTTTAATAATTTCGACTCGTTGTTGGCTCGTATATCTTTCCATCATGAAATGCCAAACCTTACTGAAGAGAAATGTCAAAAGAGCGGCAAGAAATTCTGCGTCCTTTGCCGTCCCTGTCGCTCTACTTTTGTGGCGTCCCTGTTGAAAAACCCTTTATAACAAAAAAATATATTTTATAGCTTAGTGCACATAGTATATAATTTTGTTTCTTTTTTCACTCATATCTCATGTTGTTTTTAATTATTCATTTCTTTTATTAAATAAATTACAAATGGTTAATATTTTGCTACGCAATAACTTTTTTGAATTGTACAAGGTGGCGCAAAAGTCATCACCCAGTGGCGTTCACCAATCCGACTGAAAACTACATAGGATAGATGTCAAACGTCGTGGATCATTTAGAACATTGGCACACAGAATTGCCTAAGGCACACCCAAGGCTGAAAACCCTATCGGAAGATGCTATTATTTTTGCAAATAGCGGCAAATGTCAATTTTACTTTGACATTTGTGAAGTAAACAGATGACAACTTTTGCGCCACCTTGTATTTTGACCAAAAAGGTACGTATGTTTTTCCCCGTTACCTCTGCAACTACAACTAGAAATGTTCTTAATTTATTGTTTGTTGTGTTGCAGTCTGACAGATTTAAGCAACAGCTCATGAACAAATACTCGTATTTTGCAAGCCAACAGTAAATTTGTACAGCAAATTTAAAGCTACTAGAGCTATTTTAAAAGCCACAAATGAATGCGGTCACCATTTTTTTTAAACGCTATTTACATCTAAGTTCACATTTTAACATTTCATTGAGCAGTGGAATGTCAAATTTTTAGTAAGATTGACAAAGTATTGGGCATCAGGTATAACAGCGATTTCAAGTATAAAGAAGAGACCTGGATTTTTATTAAATACGTAATACTGCTCAAATATATTTAATCTGCAAAAGAGGATGAACATGATTTAGCATTTTACAAGGCTGTTGATTGATGCAATCAAAACAGGAATTTATCATTAACATTCTTTTACGCAAGAAAGAGGTTTCTTGCAAATTTGTACGACGTACGCAAATGCAATCAATCACTCTGTTCAAACTTATTTCGTAACTTTTAACTGACCATATAATATGAAGGTAGGTGTACACATACATACGACATATCAATAATAATCACAATGAAAAATGAATAAGGAATAGATAAAATGTACGTACCCAGTATGACTTGGAAAATAATATTTGTATGTATTTGTTTTGTGCTTCAGCACAAAAGATTTAATTTCGCGATGAATGGAATAGGTTAGATACTCGTTTCATAATTATTCTTGGTTTAAAACATTTCGTTCTGAAAAGGAACTTGTCTTTCATTCAACAATGAAAATATATATGCAACGTCATAAGCTTGACGCGTTACAATAAGGGGTAAGCCTTAGTCCGTGTTGCATTTGCGTTAAAGGCGTGGCGTGTCCAGGGCGGATTTTAAAAATCTTTACATTTGATCACTTCAGGCCTATATAGAGTACAGTTCAATTATATCAGATAATTCTATATTTACATATCTCTAACAAAAAATGCAATGGATTACAATAAAGCTTACAGAGCATGATAAGAAAAAAGCCGCCTGCCTATTTGACAATAAATTATTAAAGTATTTGAGGGAGTGATACTAATTAAATAACTTGGACTTTTAGATTAGTTAAATCGAAAATAATAATATTAAGAATGACTTAGTGAAAAGGAATAATTAAAGTAAAAATGTAATTAAAAATTAAAATTGAAAGTGCTGCAATCAGCTGCAATATTGTATATTAATCACTTTTGGTATAGCTACAACAACAAAAAGAATGAATGGCCTTTTAATCATAGTGGTAGAAACAGAAATTCACTCAGACTTCAGACCTTTTAATGAATTCGTGTCAATCAGTGAACATATTGCGATAGTTTATGGCATGTGAGACAAAACGATAATGAGCAACCTCCAACCGCCACCTCCATTCAATCACCGCAGACAATCATCAGATGTTAGGAAGCTTCTGGCAAAAAAAAGTCTTCGGATTTCTTGAACTGACACACCGCCAAGAAGTGCAGAACAACTTCCTGTTTGTTGAGATTACAAAGGGTGCCGCTAGGGTTTATGTCAGTCCAATGCAGACTATATTCGGCTCTATCATTTTTTGTCGGGGTGTGTGAGACTTTCTGCACTGGAGCACTCAGACTCAATACTGGTCCATTGTACTACCAGGCAGACACACCACATTTTACTGTGGGAAATTATTCGTTTTTCTAAGAAAAACGAGAAGGCGCTTCAATGATAAGGAGCTTAGGTTTACAGCACTCACCATATCCGCACCAAATACCTGCCACCTGATACGAGCAAAAGCAGGACAATCACAGAGGAAATGTTCCGCAGTGTCGTTGCTTTCTCCACAGGCTTCGCAGTTGGCGGTATCGCTTAGGCCTAGCACCTTAAGGTGCTTGGCAAAAACATAGTGTCCCGAAGAACGCCAGTGGTCTGTCTGCAGTCTTTTCTGTTGAGAGACAACAAGAATGCCGCGGATTTCCGCAGACGTCGGGGAGAATTAGCTTAGTCTGTCTGCTCCCTAGAGAGTCATACCAACGGCGATTCTGTTCATAGGAAACCCAACCGTCAATGGAAGCCCTGACCGAGGACGCAGGCAGACAAATCACTGGTTCAGGTCCTGAGAAGCCCCCTCTGAGCCTTGTCTAGCAAGTTCATCGGAGATCTCATTTCCCGTGATCCCGTTATGACCCGGGACCCAGACAAGTATAAGTGAATTCAGCCTTCCGACCGAATTCAAAGATATCTTGCATTCACGTACTATTTTGGAGGTGGTTAAGGGTTTGAGTAAGGCCTTAAGCGCAGCCTGACTGTCGCTACAGACGCAGATACTTCGCCCCCTCCACCTGTTTCTCGTAACATAGTCCATGGCCATTAGGATAGCATAAGCTTGGAAGACTGAAGCGTATTTGCCTAACGGAAAAAAAGTCTAACGTTTTGGCTCTCCACGAAGACACCAGCACCAGATCCTTGATCGGTTTTGGAGCCATTCGTGAAGATTCGACTGCATTTCTTTCAAGGTTCAGAGTCCGGCCAGTGCCAGTCCTGAACGCGAGGAAAGTCGACCTCGTAGTTGCGCTTTAGCCGAAGTTCCGGTGTCATCGCATCAGACGGCATTTCCATAAGACAGGATTCGAGCGACAGCCGTTGCGCAAGTTCATCAAAACTCCAGTGCGAGTTATACGTGAAGCTCGACCAGCCTTTCCATGCTTTTCAGCAAGAAGGAAGTCAGACTGATTGGTCTGAAGCTCTTGGCGAGCGAGTAGTCACTTCTGCCAATTTTTGGTATAAATACCACTCTAACTGTACGCCAGGGTGTTGGAATGTATGCCAGTTCTAGGACAGCGGTGAAAATTTTCTTCATAGTCGGTAGCAACTGGTTTGTACATTGTTGCAGCATGCCTGGGTATATTCCGTCCGTACCAGGTGACTTGAAGCCGTCAAGAGACGCAAAGGCATATTTAATGGCCTCGTCCATTACCACGGCCTTCGCAATATACCAGCTACGCCGAGTTGTTTGTCTTGGCTCACTCATAGTCTCGGTAAACGGGGCTGGTTGTGAATCAATTGTAATCTGGTTACCCGGAAAGCGTGACTAGAGCAGATAACTAAGAGTTTCCGCTTTCGTCTCAGTAAAGGTGCCATCAAGTTTTCTAAGTGAGTCCAGTTTGGCTGGTTTGCCATTTTTCAGAACTTTAACCAACCTACTAGTTTCACCCAGTGTTTCAAGCTTTTCGCAGAAATTCCTATAAGAAGCACTTTTCGATACCCGAATTAGCCTCTTATATTCCTTCTGCTTCGATCGGTAGAGATTCCAGTCTGTCTCCAAATCAGTCTTGAGTGACCTATTTAGAAGCTTTCTAGCTTCTCTTCGGATTCTTTGCAGTTCCGAGCTCCACCAGGGAACCGGCGTTCTGCCAGGGGGTTTACTTACTGGGCACGTCAGTTCGAAACAGCTAGTAATGGCACTATTCAGGTTTTGAACAGCATCCTCTACCTTTTGTCTCGTCCTGAGTTTGGTTGGAGTTTTGAGAGTTTTTCCCATTTCCTCCCTGAAGCGTATCCAGTTGGTTTTTCTTGGATTCCTCCTCTCCTGCAAAGTTATGGCTTCGCATTCGATTTGGAATTCGATATATCTATGATCTGAGAGGATGCCTCCGAAGAGACCCTCCAGTTGGTAACCGCCTTAAAGTATCTATTTGATAAAGTCAGGTCGATCACCTCCTGTCTTCTTGACGTCACAAAATTTGGCTGCGAGCCAACATTGTTGATAGTAAGATCAGATGATAGAATGAAATCCAGGAGATGGTTTCCTCGCATGTTGCATTTGCTGCTGACCCAAACAATGTTCGGAGCATTGGCATCGCAACATATAACTAGGCCCATCTTCTCGCAATAGTCTATGAGTTCAGCAATTGCCCTTGGTGGTGGAGGCACTACCGAATCATAGGGGAGATAAGCTGACGCCACTACGAAGGTTTTCCAATCTCCATTCGTTTCGTAGCTTATGACTGCAGCAACCAAATCTTGGCCACAAAATTGTCCAAGCTTAGTCGCTGAGAGAAGGTTCGACACAGCAAGACAAGCCCTGGGCCTTTCGGACCGCTCGTCACAGATTATCGTGGTGCCACGAACACCTCCAAGGCCACAGATGCGATTTTTCCACACCCATCGCTCCTGTATGGATGTTATGTGGGGTTTTGTACTCAACCCGGAAAGCTTCTGGCTGATTAGAGCAGTAGCAGCCTTCGAATGTTGAAGGTTAATCTGGGTAAATATAATTACCGTGTTTTTCTTCGCGACAGCCAATTTCTGTCCACTGGTGCTGCAAGCATTGCTGGTTGCAGAAAATGTTTCATCCAGATTTTGTGCGCGGGGACCTCCATGGGTTAGATGTATTATAGTGGAAGGGAACGCAGAAGGTGCGTACGCAGTGTTCTGAGCCTAGGGAGTTGCCTGAAAATTTACCTCGTATAGGACGCTTCGGCTCGATAAAGGCAACTTTTGTACAACCCCGAGTTAATAGCAGACACAGAGTCGTAAAATAATTGCTTCCATTCATCCGCGTTGATTCTCGATAGTTTTTAAGGAGAGTTATATGCAGCAGCAATGTCATACCATTCCTTAATAGGTGATTGAGCACACGAGAGGGATATATGTATATATGCTTATATCTCCTCCAAGTATTTATATCGTTAATTCGTTAGCTACTTCGATGCTATTGCCATTCAGGGTCCATGTACCCCCGCTCCTGCCCAAACGGTTTTGTTTCCTAATTAATCTTAAGATCCTATTTGTCGCCGTATTCCTTTAATAAATTTTTCGTAAATTGTTACATACTTTGTCGCTAAACCTAGTGTTGACAGTTTAAATAGTAGGGATCTACTATTTACAAACTCAAAACCAAATTTTAAGGCTAATCTACAAAAAACATAACTATAAACATACAATATGGCCAATGTTCCAATCCGGAATTTAATTTCATTTGGCTCAAATTTCATCTCCGTAGGCAATTAATCCACTACTGTTTTATTTACAGAAGCCCCAATTTGGACAGACATTCAACTTATAATGAATTGGATGCGTTGTCTGACTCCATCACAAGAATTGTAACCCTTCATCCTCGTGCTGAAATCGTCATTGCGGGTGATTTCAATATACACAATTCACATTGGCTTCGACATTCTGGACAGACAACACCCGAAGGAAGGTATGTTCAGATTTTTGCTGAGGTTAACAATCTCACTCTGCTTGTAAATGAGCCAACACGAATACCGGACATAACTTTTGGTCGTTTGTCAAAAACATCAAGAATTCGGCCTCGTCATCTATCCCGACACTCATTTACAACGACATTCCAGCCGTCAGCTCTTTGGATAAAGCCAATCCGCTTGCTGCTCACTTTGCAGCTAGCTCAACGCTCTTAGATTGTGCTTTATCTCCCCCTGTACTCGAGAGCGTAGAATACTCCATGGAACCAATCCACTTTCGCACTCGTACAGTGGCTAGAGTACTTCGAGATCTTGACATACACAAATCCGCTGGTCCAGATGGTATTTCCCCATCGTTCTGAAGAGGTGTTCTTCTACGCTGGCAAAACCACTGCGTAAGCTTTTCTATCTATCCTATTCTTCAGGGCTCTTTCCGGGAAGATGGAAAACAGCATTTGTCCAGCCTGTACCAAAAAAAGGCGAGTCTTCTTATCCCTCCTCCTACCGACCAATTGCACTTACGTCCCATCTTTCTAAGGTCATGGAAACGCTGATCAACCGTCAGCTAATGAAATATCTTGAATCTCGAAAACGTCTCAATGACCGGCAGTACGGTTTTCGGGGCAATAGGTCCACCGGTGATTTGATGACATATCTAACCGAAAAGTGGAACCAATCTCTTCAACAAGGTGGTGAAAGTAAGATCGTTGCGCTTGATATTTCAAAGGCATTTGACAGAGTTTGGCATTAAGCTCTATTGTCGAAAATGCGTGCATTTGGAATCGATGATAACCTTCTTCAATGGATTAGAAATTACCTTTCGGACCGTTCAATTCAAGTTGTCTTGGACGGATTCAAGTCTGCAACTCACCAAATAAATGCTGGTGTTCCCCAAGGCTCCGTCCTGTCCCCGACTCTCTTTCTCATTTTTATAAATGATCTCTTGTCTGTTACTTCTAATCCAATCCATTCCTTTGCTGATGACAGTACCCCCAGCTTTTCATACTCGTTTCTTGGGTAACGCCCCACTTCTTCGGGTGTGGAACTGGAACGGCATGGTCTATGTTAAGCTCATTAAATTCCGATCTTAACAGCATAACTCAGTGGGGTACAACCAATAGAGTGGAATTTAATGCTTCCAAAACACAATGCTGTCTCCTGTCATTAAAGCAGAACCCACACACATTGCCATTATCCATGAATGGCACTTGCATCGCTGAAACCGAAAGACTTTCCATTCTCGGTATGTGCGTCAATGGCAACCTTCGTTGGAATGACCACATATTCGATGTCGCCAAGAACGCTGCGAAATGTCTAGGCTTCCTTAAGCGATGTAAGATATATTTCACCCCTTCTGATCTGGCTACAATTTATAAGGCGTTTATTCGCCCGAAACTCGAGTACAACGCTCATATCTGGTCTGGTGCACCAATAACTTATTTGGAGCTACTTGACAGGATCCGAGAACGCGCGATAAAACTCATTGTCGACCGAGACATCGCGAGATCGATTGATTTACTTAGTCATCGTCGCAATGTCTCCTGTCTTTCGTTATTCCACCCCTTGAACATTTCAACCGCAATACCCGCCATGCAAGGAATGCTCATCAGTTCACCCTTAAGCCTGTATTCGGACGTACAGTGAAGTACAAAGAGTCTTTCCTCAGCCGTACAACACGAATGTGGAGTACTCTTCCACGCTCAGTTTTTCCTTTGCATTATAACCTACAAACATTCAAAAGCAACGTGCATCGGCAACTCTCCTTTTCTTCTAATCCTAATTTCCCTAACGCCCGCGCTGTGTAGTCAATACATGATAAGGGTACCAAAAAATTCCTTTAGTGTGCGTAAATTATACAAAAAAAAAAGTTATTTTTTTGCTCTCAATATAGTGCTTTTCTAATATGGTTAAGCGAAATATTTGATCAACCGTCAACAAATTAGCACGAAAACCAGTCTGAAAATATTTATTTTGTTACTATTTTGAATGCATCTGCTCAGAAGGCAATATCAAATTTGGGTGAATAATTTTCTCATGGAACTTAGAACCGATATAGTCGTATCTCTAATGATTCTCCCGGAGACACGCAACACCTTTTTAAAAATAGCGCAAATGGAAGAGGTAAAAAAACTTTCGGATAATACCTAATCCATAAAAATGCGATTGAAAAAATCAAGCAGATAAACCAGAAATTCTGGAGTAGAATGCTTGTAGAACTACAAAGGTATTCCATCTGGTCCAGATGCCTTCTTTGGTTTCATTGTTTTGAGATATGCTGACAACAATTATTCTATTCTATTCTCGAGTCGGGATCTTCAATACTGATATCCGGAGCGGCGAAATGAATGCTTTTCCCATCGAGGTCCTCTAATAAAAGTTCTTCAAAAAAAGTAGCAAGAGTTTCAACAGTAATTCACGACGGTACATTATTTTTATACCCTCCTAAGATACGGACATTGGCCCAAAAAGCCTTAGAGCCCTTACATGACAACTGCTTATTGGCGATGTTTTTGAAGTAGAAATATTTTTTTCTCATACGTCTTATTTGTATGGAGGTATTGCATCATAAACCCTTAGTTGTTTGTTTTTCTAAACAATTTCAAAAAATTAAAAGACTTACCTCTAAGTCGACTACACTCGTCATTGTACCAGCACATAGAAAGAGGGCATTTGTTGATATGATTGTTTACTGGCACACCATATTTTCTAAGTGCTGCATAGATAGCATTTTATGATTCTTCTGTAGTGCAGAAATCTAAATTTGGCAATGCGGGCACCAGTCGACTTAGATTGTTTCTATAGCGAACAGCACTCCTCTCGTCTCAAATATCTAACAATTTTTTAATTCCGAGCTACCTGGGGCGCTTGCGTGTTTGAGATACTTGCCGGTTTCATTCCAACTGAAACCACAATGAGTTACATCAAAATTACTAACAACATTGAGCCATTCACCTTCAACTAGAGAGTAATCTATAACTGAACATCCTTAATCGGACACAAATGTGACATCGCCCCTGGCATCACCCTTCGAGACCCCGTTCAAGAGAAAGAAACCGAAAAACTTCACCAAATCTACCAAAAGCTTCCTATTTCTATTTAAGGATACATCTAAGGACTTTCGTACGGTTTCAAATTTCGGGTTAAATAAATGTCTCGAATTTATAGAATGTGTAGTAAAGAAGAATAGACGCGTTTTAAATATCGCCCAGCAATAGCTAGTAAATCTAGTGTGTAAACTTGACTTAAATTCCTCAAATTGTGCGTAACATCCACTGTCGGTTATTTGTTTAAAGCTAAAACACTCTAACATCTCATTTCAACGTGCTTAAATTGCCGGCTCGAGATCTTTCACAATCTTCTTCGCCATCGACCCATCACCACTGCTAGTCCCACTCTCTTGTCATGTCAGCAATAAATTTGCGCTCTAAACCCACAACATCGAATTCTCCATCAACAAAACAAAATGCAACTACATCTGTCACAACGAAAATTCTGCAGGACCAGCTCAACAAACAAGCTGAAGCGATGCGACTTAGTTTTGTGGAGGAGCTACAAAAATTGCGAAATGAATTTCATTTAAAAATTGATAAAATTAAAACGGCTTGGGAACAAAGGTTTGATTCGTTAAGCAAAACAATTTCCATCGTGAGCGACCGTGTTGACAAAATTGAAGCTAACGGAAACAAAATCTCTCAACTGCGAAATGCTGAAACGCTGGCTCTTCAGCAACGAGTCAATACTCTTGAGATGAAGCAGATTGCTGGGGATGCAGTACTCTTTGGAATACCTGAGCTCCCTGATGAGAACTTGAATACCACACTAAGCCACTTCTACCAAACCATTGAGTGCAAACCGCCGCTCTTAGTAAATGCTTTTCGCGCAAGCAGAGGTGGTAATAATATTAACAAAAACAAGACCAGAAGCAGCGAACTACCGCAACAAAAAGAGCAGAGAACTACGCACACGCGACTTCGGTATTGAATTGGAACCTGATAAGACCTGCTATATCAATGAAAGCTTAACCAAGCAATCGCGCTTTCTCTTAAACAGCGCTCTCGTGATGAACCGGAAAAAACAACTTTTCTCTGTACATACAAGATCTGACTATGTTCACGTTAGGAGGTATGCCAATGCGAAAAGCTTTGCAATTCAAAGCTCTGAAGATCTACTTGCTGCTGCTGCGACACTTGATTGATAACAACGTATCGCATACAAATTATTCTTATATTATCTAAGCTTTTATTTTATTGTATTACAACTTTGTTTTTCTCCTTTGCCCATTACTGTTGCCCTTCTTTCCTTTTGCGACTGACTTGAATTCACTCTTTTCTTCTGTTTTTTTTTTTTTTTTTATTTTTTTTTTTTTTTTTTATTATTATTATTATATACTTACTATTGGATTATGAATGTCTGAAGCTCATCGTTTAGTGAACAATACAGTGTGACCGAAAAATCTACGTATACTATGGTAAATATTCTTTCTAAATGTCGGGAGGGATTTCGGGTCTGTCATTTAAATGCGCGGAGCCTAAATGTTTGTAAGAAAGATTATTTGGAATATTTGTTATCAAGTTCCTGTGTTGATGTTATCTGTGTTAGTGAATCCTGGTTTCAGAAGGATGTATGTGATACAACTGATAACATACCCAGCTACAACCTGTACAGAAATGATAGGCCATCAATTACAAGGGGTGGAGGTGTAGCAATTTATTGCAAAACCTCACTTAACTGTAAAATTGTCAGTAAGTCTCTCGATTTAGGTGTAGAATATCTAATTGTTGAAATATGTGATGGAGTAAATAAATGTTTGGTGTCCTGTGTGTACAGCAATAACAGAAGCTGCTCTGTTGCTCCATTCTTTTCATCCCTCTCCAGTGTTTCTGCATTGTATGAGCACATAATTGTCTGTGGTGATTTTAATGCAGATTTGCTTAAAAATGATTCCCGCTTCTTCCAGATCCGCGACTTAGTTTCATCAGTGGGACTTCAAATAGTCAATACCACATATCCTACACGTTTTGCCCAAAACTGTACACCCAGTTTTCTTGATCTAGCTATTGTTTCTGATCCGTCCTTAGTTATTCTATTTGACCAATTATCCCTTGATTGTGTTTCTGATCATGACCTTATTTTTTGTACTTACAACATTACTTTTTCCCGCTCTGCTGTTCCTTTGTCTTTTACGTATAGAGATTTTCGTTCTGTTGATTTAAATGTACTTCAACTTGCAACCTTGTCAGCCCCTTGGCATAGATGTCGCCTAAATGCAGATCCTGACCAAAAATTTAACCAATTTCAAGCAATTATTTAAGAACTCTTCAATCAATGTGTACCTATCAAAACAGTGAGTATACGTAACAGAAGCTGCCCTTGGTTTATAACTGACGTAATCAACTCACTGAAAGCTCGTAACAGACTGTACAGTAGATGGAAACATAGGCCAACAAATTCCAAATGGGCTTCATATAAAGTCGCGCGAAATAACACAATTGATATCATACGTACTGGCAAGCGAAATTTATATGCTGCAAAATTGAATACTTCGCTACCCTCAAAAACACTGTGGAGTAACCTGCGTATGATTGGTGTTCCTGGCAGTAAAACTGATTCAAAATGTGACTTTAATCCAGACGAGCTAAATGAACATTTTCTTGGTGGTGTTGCTGAGGCGATTCATTTTCCATTCGATAGAAATCCTGACGCCACAGTTCCAAGACTGGACGATTTTGAAGTGGTTACGGAAGATGATGTCCTTAAAAGTGTAGCTGAAATCAAGTCGAATGCTACTGTGGATGATGGGGTACCAATTCGTTTTATAAAATTAATTCTACCCCTAATCGTCTGCCACTTGACTCATGTCATTAACCATTGCATCACTACGTCCACCTTTCCCCAGTCTTGGAAAGTTGCCCGAGTTCTACCCATTGCAAAAAAGGTCAATCCAGTGTCTGTTGGAGACTTTAGACCGATCAGCATTTTACCATATTTGTCAAAGGCTTTCGAGAAACTCATAGCTAAACAGATTAAGAAACACTTATCGCGTCATCAGCTATTAAGTCCTTATCAATCCGGCTTTAGAGCCCACCACAGTTGCTCTACGGCAATGGTTAGCATTATTGATGAGTGATAACATAAGGTGTGAGTTTGACAAAGGATATATGACATTTCTTTGTTTGCTCGATTTCTCGAAGGCCTTTGACATGGTTAATCATGAAGTCCTCTGCTGGAAACTCAAAAACATGTTTGGCCTCAGCGAAAGAGCCACCAAACTGGTTCGTAGTTTTCTTTCCGGTAGACTGCAACATGTTTTTTCTGGTAACAGTTGCTCGATTTTAAAGCCCGTCAAACAAGGCGTACCACAGGGATCAATTTTGGGGCCGATTTTGTTTTGTATGTTTATTAATGATCTGCCATCCATCTGTAAACATTCATCAGTTCATCTTTATGCTGACAATGTTCAGCTTTACTTGTCTCGTCCGGTAAATGAAATAAATGAACTAGCGTCTGGACTGAACGATGACTTGTCACTAATTCATCACTGGTCGGTTGCTAATGGCTTACGGCTGAATCCATCCAAGTCCAAGATCATCCCAATATCGAGTAAAGTTATGGAACTCAACCATCTTCCTGATCTTTGGCTCTCCGACAAGAAAATTGCATCCGTCGAATCGGTCACAAGTCTTGGATTTATTATTAATCGCAATTTGAGTGGCTATAATCACACCAACGTCATCATTGGTCGTATCTACGACTGCCTTCGCAAACTGTGACAAACTGCAAGTTTTACTCCCATTGAAACTCGAAGAAAGCTAATTATTGCCCTAGTTTTACCCCTCATTACCTATGCTGAGGTGGTTTATTGTAAACTCGACTCATTGTCTCAGCGAAAGTTACAGATAGCTCTTAACGACACAGTGCGGTACATATATGGCCTCCGTAGATACGATCACATCTCTGACCACTCCAGGGGCCTCCTTGGCTGTACACTGCAACAGCTCATCAATGCCATGAACTGTATCTTCTTGCATAAAATAATAATAATCGGTGTCCTCCCTATCTTTTTGACAGGCTCAATTTCGCTCGTTCTACAAGGACTTTCAATATTGTTTTACCATATTATCTGTACTTAAATTCATCACGTTTATTTTTCATTCACGCTGTAAGATTATGGAACTCATTGCCCTCTCAAATGAAAACTATAACTAACGCCACACATTTTAAAAGGGCAATCTTTTGTCATTTCACTAGTACAACATAAAAATAATCCTCCATACTCTGTCCTTACTTATTCTTCTTGTCTGTTACAATATTCTTGTCTTGTTAACCTACTTTCGTTTATTCCAACTACATATATCCTTATTACTATTCCATATGTTCGCCCAACTCTTAGGTTAAGTCTAATTATTGTTCATAGTTTTAAGTTTTGAAACATTGTCTATCTTCATATTTAAATTACTACTAAGTACTAAAAAAGATTTTATCTTAATATACATACCATATTAATTAAAATAAATTGAATTGAATTGAAAATTGAATTGAATTTTGGGAGTTACCCATTCGTTCGTTCAAATCACCAGTAAGCATCGCATTTTCAGAATTGTTGTTAATAAGAAAGTTTTTAAGGTCCTCAAAATCGGAATCCCATTTGCTAAAATTTTAATTAAATATGACATTTCTTTGTTTGCTCGATTTCTCGAAGGCCTTTGACATGGTTAATCATGAAGTCCTCTGCTGGAAACTCAAAAACATGTTTGGCCTCAGCGAAAGAGCCACTAAACTGGTTCGTAGTTTTCTTTCCGGTAGACTGCAACATGTTTTTTCTGGTAACAGTTGCTCGATTTTAAAGCCCGTCAAACAAGGCGTACCACAGGGATAAATTTTGGGGCCGATTTTGTTTTGTATGTTTATTAATGATCTGCCATCCATCTGTAAACATTCATCAGTTCATCTTTATGCTGACGATGTTCAGCTTTACTTGTCTCGTCCGGTAAATGAAATAAATGAACTGGCGTCTGGACTGAACGATGACTTGTCACTAATTCATCACTGGTCGGTTGCTAATGGCTTACGGCTGAATCCATCCAAGTCCAAGATCATCCCAATATCGAGTAAAGTTATGGAACTCAACCATCTTCCTGATCTTTGGCTCTCCGACAAGAAAATTGTATCCGTCGAATCGGTCACAAGTCTTGGATTTATTATTAATCGCAATTTGAGTGGCTATAATCACACCAACGCCATCATTGGTCGTATCTACGGCTGCCTTCGCAAACTGTGACAAACTGCAAGTTTTACTCCCATTGAAACTCGAAGAAAGCTAATTATTGCCCTAGTTTTACCCCTCATTACCTATGCTGAGGTGGTTTATTGTAAACTCGACTCATTGTCTCAGCGAAAGTTACAGATAGCTCTTAACGACACAGTGCGGTACATATATGGCCTCCGTAGATACGATCACATCTCTGACCACTCCAGGGGCTTCCTTGGCTGTACATTGCAACAGCTCATCAATGCCAGGAACTGTATCTTCTTGCATAAAATAATAATAATCGGTGTCCTCCCTATCTTTTTGACAGGCTCAATTTCGCTCGTTCTACAAGGACTTTCAATATTGTTTTACCATATTATCTGTACTTAAATTCATCACGTTTATTTTTCATTCACGCTGTAAGATTATGGAACTCATTGCCCTCTTAAATGAAAACTATAACTAACGCCACACATTTTAAAAGGGCAATCTTTTGTCATTTCACTAGTACAACATAAAAATAATCCTCCATACTCTGTCCTTACTTATTCTTCTTGTCTGTTACAATATTCTTGTCTTGTTAACCTACTTTCGTTTATTCCAACTACATATATCCTTATTACTATTCCATATGTTCGCCCAACTCTTAGGTTAAGTCTAATTATTGTTCATAGTTTTAAGTTTTGAAACATTGTCTATCTTCATATTTAAATTACTACTAAGTACTAAAAAAGATTTTATCTTAATGTACATACCATATTAATTAAAATAAATTGAATTGAATTGAAAATTGAATTGAATTTTGGAAGTTACCCATTCGTCCGTTCAAATCACCAGTAAGCATCGCATTTTCAGAATTGTTGTTAATAAGAAAGTTTTTAAGGTCCTCAAAATCGGAATCCCATTTGCTAAAATTTTAATTAAATAGGTTGGAAGTATTATCAATTTCTAAGAGTTATAATTTAAATTTATGATAATTCTAATTTCAATAATTTGAAAAGATATGATGTTGATTGATTAACTGTTTCTTAATCCACATAGAATACAACCGCTGGGTCTTCCCATTCTTTTACTTCTTATCGCAGGAATGCAATTTGAACTATAATCTTTAAAATATTTATAATTTTGCAACTCGTTTGATTTTTATAAAAATGTTTCAAATAGTATAATAAACTGGCGTAAGCAATTTACATTTAAGTATTGTTGTTTTGACTTGAAGGTGGCGCATTCGTTATTTAGTGGTGTTATTGACTGTCACCTGGCCTTTCAAAATAACACATTGCACTGTCACCGAAAGCTGATCTTACGAAAGTCAGCTCCCTATTTGTTTTGTTAAGTAAACCTTGGAAAATATCGTTATTAAAAAAACGAATCGATCTGGAGTCTGGAACCAATTCGTCTTTAATTGTAAAAAGTGTTCTTCTTTTATTGCAAGCGATTAGTGATTCTTCCCAAATTTCGAAAGAAAATTTAGAACGACCGGCACAGTTGCTACTGTCACGTTAAATTGATAGATCCTACGAGCACATAGAAATGCTGTGATATTATAAGCCCGTCCCACGGGACTTATTACAGTATTTCTGTATTTAAGGTTATTTGAACTGAAGTTACTTGGAACCTCAAAAATGATCCTTAAAACCCAAAAAAAGGTTATTTTCCAAACCATGCTGAATTCATTAGATTGAAGTTTTATCAATTATGTATATTTATTATCCCTTCCAAATAAAAATAGGCGGACCTACAACTCTGCTATCACGCAAATGCAATGACACCAGCATTTGATTGGCTTCTGTAAAGAAGTGATCCGAAACCGGTGTACGCCACAGGCGGACCATTAGGGAGACAGTGAAGTGGGAGGGCTATGATCCCTTTAATCCTGATCGTAACTTCGCCGGTATGGAAGAAGACTCATGTCTCTTCACATCCTATTATGTATTCTATTGGTATACATTTTCACCGAAAAATAATAATAAAATGTAATATGCCTGCCATATAATTTGACTTATTTTCGCTTTCGTCACACTTATCATACTAGAGAGGCAAAGTTCAAGAAGTAGGAATTTAAAAGTTGGGCTTTCAAATGATTTGAAAGAAGAATTGAAATTGATTAGTTGAACTGATGGCAAAAAAAAAACTCAAAACATTTTGTTTTAAAAGGAACTTTATTTTTTAGCTGTTGGCTAGTTCTTCTAAAAGAATTTCAAGCTGGGCTGGACATAATTTAATGTCTTCCAACTAAATATTAACTTCGCGAATACACATATTAAGTCACTCTTGTATCTTGATGATTTCGTCTCATTAGCAAGATCTCCGGAGACTCTAAAACTTATCATATTCAATTTAAGCCCTAATCGAGGACATAGGCAGGTTTAACGCCTGTTCAGATCCTGAAAAGTCTTCCTCTGCGCCCCGTCTAGCAAGTTCATTGCAGATCTTATTTCCCGTGATCCTGTTATGACACGGGACCTTCTCAATTATTGGTGAATTCAGCCTTTCAACCAAATTCAGAGAGATCTTGCATTCACAAACTATTTTGCAATTCAATCCTTTATTTTCAAAACGTGACATGTCCACATTTGGCCAAAAATCGTTTTATATTTTTTTCCTGCAAAGATATGTCCAACTATAATACTTAATTCTTATTTGCTTTTTTTCCTCTGTTGATGATAGTTAAAAATTAAAGGCATTTAAAAATTAAGCTTTTATTTTAGTTTATTTTCAAAACGTGAAATATCCAAAACAGTTTTTGTTTTTATCCTTTTATATATGTGTCCTAGAAATACGTTTTAAGTGAAAGCTAGTGCACTTACTCAAACCGTACGGTATCATTTTTCTGTTATGATTTATTTTCCACGGAAACAGAAAATAACCTGTTTTTTCGTCTCTTGAAAATTTTTTAAATGTCGACATGTCACGTTGTAAAAATAAGTGATTCAATTGGTAAAAAGGGTTGAGCAAATCATTTAACGCAGCTTGACGCTGTCGCTACAGTCAAGCTCCACTCCATCTGTTTCTCACAACATAGTCATAGCCATTAGGATAGCATTTTAGTCTCCGTTTGGAAGACTGACTGAAGTTGGACTAACGAGAAGAAAAGCCTAATGTTGTGGCTTTCCACGAAAATACAAGCACCAGATCCTTGATTGGTTTTGGAGCCTTCCCTGGATATTCGACTGCATATCTTTAAATGCCCAAAGTCTGTCCAGAGCCAGTCCTCAACACGAGGAAAGGCGACTTCGTAATTGCGCATCAATCGAAGTTCCGGTGCCATTGAGTCAGAAGGCATATCCATAAGAGATAAGATATCTCCATCCAGTGCGAGATATACCCAAATCCGCCGCTTAATAGACGTGGGACAGTTTTGGTTGTACAGCCCACGATGTAAATCAAGGAGTTTAATAATGCACCTAGGGCGGAGCCAGGCGTGCTGCAAACAACCGTGGTACATGCTAGAAATGGTCTTAGCTATGGAAATCCATAGGACTTTTTTCGATGATAATCCCCATGTCTTGGCGAAAATGCAATTGTATATCGTATGGCGAAACAGCTTTATCTTTCGTGTACGAATAAAAGAAGAACCTTTTAAAATATTTTTATGTCAATAAAAAACATAGTCGATAGTCTATCGAAGACAGCTTTAATTTGTATATTCCTTTATGAACTAAATGAAATCAAAAACATAGGGGCGGGCTACAGTCCGCTTGGGCGAACTGTTGGATACCCTATTCTTATTCCTATATCTCATAAGTGGGCGTGACAAAAATTTAAAGGATTTTATCGAAAAAACTAAGCTTTTGTAAATAAAAACGCTCCCTAGCTCAAACTTTGGTTTTTCAATAAAATTGTTTTATTTAATTGTGGGCGTGTCAGTAGGCGGATTTTAAAAAAATTTAAGTATGAGCATAAAGGGCACCTAGAGAGTATATACTATAAATTTCAGCTCCCTAGCTCAAACTTTGGACTTTCAAAAATAAAAAAAAAATAATTGTGGGCGTGTCAGTAGGCGGATTTTGAAAATATTTACACATGAGCATAAAGGGCTCCTAGAGAGTATATATTAAAAATTTCAAATTTTGGTTTTTCAAAAAAAATATTTTATTTAATTGTGGGCGTGTCAGTGGGCGGATTTTGAAAATTTTATGTCCCAAGCAGTTTTATGGGCCAAAGATCATATATAAAAAATTTCAGCTTTCTAGCTCAAAATTCAATTTTTCCCAAAATGTGTTTTATTTAATTGTGGGCGTGTCAGTGGGCGGATTTTGAAAATTTTATGTCCCAATCAGTTTTATGGGCCATAGATCATATATAAAAAATTTCAGCTCTCTAGCTCAAAATTCGATTTTTTCCAAAATTTTGTTTTTTTGAGTTTGTGGGCGTGTCTGTGGGCGGATTTCAAAAATTCTTAAACTTGATTATTTCGGAACCCTAGAGAGTATATGGTTAAAATTTCAGCTCTCTAGGTCCAGTTTAAAGGCCTAATTCTTGCCGACGGACGGACGGACGGACGGACGGACGGACGGACGGACGGACGGACGGACATGGCTAGATCGACATTACTATCGATGCTGATCATAAATATAGTAACTTTTAGGGGTCTACGGGCAATATTAAGGTATGTTACAAACTATGCGTCAAAATTAATATACCCCTAGAATAGGGTATAAACATAGGGATGGGCTACAGTCCGCTTGGGCGAACTGTTGGATACCCTATTCTTATTCCTATCCCTCATAAGTTGGCGTGACAAAAGTATGGTTGAATTGTTAAGAACGCTTTACATATTTTGTTATATAACATTTAAAGGATTTTATCAAAAAAAACGCTCCCTAGCTCAAACTTGGGTGTTTCAATAAAATTGTTTTATTTAATTGTGGGCGTGTCAGTAGGCGGATTTAAAAAAAAATAACACATGAGCATAAAGGGCCCCTAGAGAGTATATATTATAAATTTCAGCTCAATAGCTCAAACTTTGATTTTTCAAAAAAAAAATTAATTGTGGGTGTGCCAGTGGGCGGATTTTGAAAATATTTACACATGAGTGTATACAGAGTATATATTATAAATTTCAGCTCCCTAGCTCAAACTTTGGATTTTCAAAAAAATTGTTTTATTTATTTGTGGGCGTGTCAGTGGGCGGATTTTGAAAATTTGTTATCCCGAGCAGTTTTAGGAGTCATAGATCATATATAAAAAATTTCAGCTTTCTAGCTCAAAATTCGATTTTTTCCAAAATTTTGTTTTTTTGAGTTTGTGGGCGTGTCTGTGGGCGGATTTCAAAAATTCGTAAACTTGATTATTTCGGGGCCCTAGAGAGTATATGGTTAAAATTTCAGCTCCCTAGGTCCAGTTTAAAGGCTTAATTTTTGCCGACGGACGAACGGCCGGACATGGCTAGATCGACATTACTATCGATGCTGATCATAAATATAGTAACTTTTAGGGATCTACGGGCAATATTAAGGTATGTTACAAACTATGCGTCAAAATTAATATAAGGGTATATTTAAGTCACGTGAAATTATTGAATTGAAATGAACTAAAAAAAATTAACAATTCGTGTCATGCTGCATTTCCATGTAATTATATTAACTTATTTTAATATCTGCACTTTTTATTGTGTTTTCTCTATAAGGACATAACAATTTTGTGATTGAATAAAACAGAGAATAAATGAGATATCGGTCTAAAATGTGTTCCATATGTAGTAATTTAAGTATGGAATTCGATCTTGGTCATACGAACGCGCCCACGTTAGCGGCGATTGATTCCTTGGAGTCAATTTACCACCAGTCTTCGCCACATATCGGAGCTAACAATACCGTAAACCGGGGTTACTTTGCACCGTTTTTTTCACTATTATTAGAAAACCTCTTAAAAATGGTAGACAGTTTTTTTTTTTATTATTTCATTAATAAGATATGAAATAATGCATTTATGCTACTTTTTTTTTTTGTCGGGGTGTGTGAGACTTTCTGCACTGGAGCACTCAGACTCAATACTGGTCCATTGTACTACCAGGCAGACACACCACATTTTACTGTGGGAATTTACTCGTTTTCCTAAGAAAAACGAGAAGGCGCTTCAATGATAAGGAGCTTAGGTTTACAGCACTCACCATATCCGCACCAAATACCTGCCACCTGATACGAGCAAAAGCAGGACAATCACAGAGGAATCGTTCCGCAGTGTCGTCGCTTTCTCCACAGGCTTCGCAGTTGGTGGTATCGCTTAGGCCTAGCACCTTAAGGTGCTTGGCAAAAACATAGTGTCAAGAAGAACGCCAGTGGTCTGTCTGCAGTCTTTTCTGTTGAGAGACAACAAGAATGCCGCGGATTTCCCACAGACGTCGGGGAGAATTAGCTTAGTCTGTCTGCACCCTGGAGAGCCATGCCAACGGCGATTCTGTTCATAGGAAACCCAACCGTCAATGGAAGCCCTGACCGAGGACGCAGGCAGACAAATCGCTGGTTCAGGTCCTGAGAAGCCCCCATCTGAGCCTTGTCTAGCAAGTTCATCGGAGATCTCATTTCCCGTGATCCCGTTATGACCCGGGACCCAGACAAGTATAAGTGAATTCAGCCTTCCGACCGAATTCAAAGATATCTTGCATTCACGTACTATTTTGGAGGTGGTTAAGGGTTTGAGTAAGGCCTTAAGCGCAGCCTGACTGTCGCTACAGACGCAGATACTTCGCCCCCTCCACCTGTTTCTCGTAACATAGTCCATAGCCATTAGGATAGCATAAGTTTGGAAGACTAACGCGTATTTGACTAACGGAAAAAAAGTCTAACGTTTTCGCTCTCCACGAAGACACCAGCACCAGATCCTTGATCGGTTTTGGAGCCATCCATGAAGATTCGACTGCATTTCTTTCCAGGTTCAGAGTCCGGCCAGAGCCAGTCCTGAACGCGAGGAAAGTCGACCTCGTAGTTGCGCTTTAGCCGAAGTTCCGGTGTCATCGCATCAGACGGCATTTCCATAAGACAGGATTCGAACGACAGCCGTTGCGCAAGTTCATCAAAACTCCAGTGCGAGTTATACCAAAAGCCATCCCTTTTTAAACGTGAGATAGCTTTGATTGTACATCCCATGATGTAAACATCAGGTTCAATAGTGCATCTAGGCTGGAGCCAGTCGTGCTGGGGAAGGCCCCCGTGCAGCCGAGACATACCAACCTTTGGAGTTTGGCAAAAGCAGCAGTAACGTATTTACGTGAAAGCTTATGCTATAAATGGTCTTATCATAGCCGTATAAATCCATAGGACTCTTTTCGGTGATAAGCCCCATGTCTTGCCGAAAATGCCTTTGCACTGCCAGAAAACAGACAGCGCCTTGGCAGTCTTCAGCTCAACATGTTTGGACCAAAGAAGTTTGCTATCCAGGATGACTCCCAGATACTTTGCTTCATTGGAGAGTTGGATTGTGACGCCTTTTAGCACTGACTGAGTCAACCCGACCAGCTCCCTCCTTCTCGTAAAGAGAACAACCTCAGTTTTAAGAGGATTGACCGAGAGCCCATTCCTAGTGCACCATTCGTCGATCACGTCAAGGGCCGCCTGCGCCTTGGCGCATACAGTCGCTAGGCATGATCCAACAGAAAGCACGGCAACATCATCCGCGTACGCCTGAGCGTAAATATTAGAACTGTTGAGTGTGTTCAACAGAGAGTCGACCAGCATACACCACAGCAGTGGAGACAGGACGCCGCCTTGCGGGCAGTCTCTGTTTACCCCGGCCATAACATTGCGGCCACAATCCGCATCCGCTACCAACGTTGTATTCATAGCACTGCTTTAATCCACAACACCAATGGTTCGTCTACTCCGTGTTGTCTGGCGGAGCTGCACATGCTATCAAAAATCGCATTGTCAAAAGCAGCCTCAATATCGATGAAAATGCCCATCGCGTATTCTTTTCTGTCAAGCGTGCCCTCAATTCTACCAACTAGATTTTGGAGCGCAGTCTCGCAGGATTTTCCGCGTTGTTAGGCATGTTGCATCTGATATGGGTGCAATCGCAAAGCAGTTTTGCGCACGTGAAGCTCGACCAGCCTTTCCATGCTTTTCAGCAAGAAGGAAGTCAGACTGATTGGTCTGAAGCTCTTGGCGAGCGAGTAGTCACTTCTGCCAATTTTTGGTATAAATGCCACTCTAACTGTACGCCAGGGTGTTGGAATGTATGCCAGTGCTAGGACAGCGATGAAGATTTTCTTCATAGTCGGTAGCAACTGGTTTGTACATTGCTGCAGCATGGCTGGCTATATTCCGTCCGTACCAGGTGACTTGAAGCCGTCAAAAGACGCAAAACCATATTTAATGGCCTCGTCCGTCACCACGGCCTTCGCAATATACCAGCTACGCCGAGTTGTTTGTCTTGGCTCACCCATAGTCTCGGTAATCGGGGCTGGTTGTGAACCAATTGTAATCTGGTTACCCGGAAAGTGAGACTCCAGCAGATAATTAAGAGTTTCCGCTTTCGTCTCAGTGAAGGTGCCATCAAGTTTTCTAAGTGATTCCAGTTTGCCTCGTTTGCCCTTTTTCAGAACTTTATCCAACCTACTAGTTTCACCCAGTGTTTCAATCTTTTCGCAGAAATTCCTATAAGAAGCACTTTTCGATACCCGAATTAGCCTCTTATATTCCTTCTGCTTCGATCGGTAGAGATTCCAGTCTGTCTCCAAATCAGTCTTGAGTGACCTATTTAGAAGCTTTCTAGCTTATCTTCGGATTCTTTGCAGTTCCGAGCTCTACCAGGGAACCGGCGTTCTGCCAGGGGATTTACTTACTGGGCACGTCAGTTCGAAACAGCTAGTAATGGCACTATTCAGGTTTTGAACAGCATCCTCTACCTTTTGTCTCGTCCTGAGTTTGGTTGGAGTTTTGAGAGTTTGTCCCATTTCCTCACTGAAACGTATGCAGTTGGTTTTTCTTGGATTCCTACTCTCCTGCAAAGTTATGGCTTTGCATTCGATTTGGAATTCGATATATCTATGATCTGAGAGGGATGCCTCCGAAGAGACCCTCCAGTTGGTAACCGCCTTAAAGTATCTATTTGATGAAGTCAGGTCGATCACATCCTGTCTTCTTGACGTCACAGAAGTTGGCTGCGAGCCAACATTGTTGATAGTAAGATCAGATGATAGAATGAAATCCAGGAGATAGTTTCCTCGCATGTTGCATTTGCTGCTGCCCCAAACAATGTTCTGAGCATTGGCATCGCAACATATAACTAGGCTCATCTTCCTGGTGTCGCAATAGTCTATGAGTTCAGCAATTGCCCTTGGTCGTGGAGGCACTACCGAATCATAGGGGAGATAAGCTGACGCCACGACGAAGGTCTTCTAATCTCCATTCGTTTCGTAGCTTATGACTGCAGCAACCAAATCTTGGCCACAAAATTGTCCAAGCTTAGTCGTTGAGAGAAGGTTCGACACAGCAAGACAAGCCCTTGGTCTCTCGGACCGCTCGTCACAGAGTATCGTAGTGCCACGGACACCTCCAAGGCCACCGATGCGATTTTTCCACACCCATGGCTCCTGTATGGATGTTATGTGGGCTTTTGTATTCAACAAAAAAAGCTTCTTACTGATGAGTGCAGTAGCAGCCTTGGAGTGTTGAAGGTTAATCTGAGTAAATCCAATCATAGGAAATACATCAGCTGGAAGTGTTGTGGTGGAAGGGCACGCAGAAGGTGCGCGCGCAGTTCCACCGACAGGAGTGCTTGAGGCATTCTTCCTCCATTTTTTCCTGTTCGAGCTATTGGAAGTGGAGGCAGTGCTGGTTTCAGTCAGCTGGCTGGTTTCGGTTGGGGTAACCTCTGCCGACCTGCATCTCTTTTCCGTCGCCGCCGGGGAAGGGCAGTTCTCAGCGCTTGCGCCTTCAACTGGCGCCGCACGATAGCCGCCTTTCTCCTTTTCCTCTTTCGCTGGCTCTTAGATGGACGCTGACCAGTGGACGCCGCCTCTGTGGCCCGTTTCACCTGTTCGGTTTCGCAGACCTCGTCGGCAGCATCACACCTATCGGCTGTCTGTCTATTGGTCTGAAGATTAAGCGTATCAGGTTGAACCTCTCCGCCACTTTCTTCATGTTTCCAGCCCAGTCTACCGAACGTGTCGGAGATAGAGCTGCAGGAATCTTCGGAAGCAAACCTTTTCGCAACTCGAAGGTCAACGCCTGTACAGGCGGGGGGTATATGTATGTCGGTTGGGGCCTCCAGAATCCGTTGCCCGACCGTGGTCGAAAAGACCACGGCTGGATTTTCGCCCATGCGAGTACCACCTGGAGTACTGTCGGGTTGGTTACCCACCAGGCGCGTCCCCAGGTGGTGGATAGGGGGACCTCGGTACGATACGTTCGTGATCCGAGGTTTTAGAGTCATAGCGGCGTTTTATACACCGTCAAAGCTCTATCGCGAACCAAACCAAAAAACAAGTATGCAGGAACAACTTAATGATTCAAATACTCCAGGTGGTACTCGCATGGGCGAAAATCCACCCGTGGTCTTTTCGACCACGGTCGGGGCACGGATTCTGGAGGCCCCAACCGACATACATATACCCCCCGCCTGTACAGGCGTTGACCTTCGAGTTGCGAAAAGGTTTGCTTCCGAAGATTCCTGCAGCTCTATCTCCGACACGTTCGGTAGACTGGGCTGGAAACATGAAGAAAGTGGCGGAGAGGTTCAACCTGATACGCTTAATCTTCAGACCAATAGACAGACAGCCGATAGGTGTGATGCTGCCGACGAGGCCTGCGAAACCGAACAGGTGAAACGGGCCACAGAGGCGGCGTCCACTGGTCAGCGTCCATCTAAGAGCCAGCGAAAGAGGAAAAGGAGAAAGGCGGCTATCGTGCGGCGCAAAAAAACTGCACCGCCAGTTGAAGGCACAAGCGCTGAGAACTGCCCTTCCCCGGCGGCGACGGAAAAGAGATGCAGGTCGGCAGAGGTTACCCCAACCGAAACCAGCCAGCTGACTGAAACCAACGCTGCCTCCCCTTCCAATAGCTCGAACAGGAACAAACGGAGGAAGAAGACCTCAAGCACTCCTGTCGGTGGAACTGCGCGCGCACCTTCTGCGTGCCCTTCCACTAGTATGACTGATGTATTTCCAATGATTGGATTTACTCAGATTAACCTTCAACACTCCAAGGCTGCTACTGCACTCATCAGTAAGAAGCTTTCTGTGTTGAATACAAAAGCCCACATAATATCCATACAGGAGCCATGGGTGTGGAAAAATCGCATCTGTGGCCTTGGAGGTGTCCGTGGCACTACGATACTCTGTGACGAGCGGTCCGAGAGACCAAGGGCTTGTTTTGCTGTGTCGAACCTTTTCTCAGCGACTAAGCTTGGACAATTTTGTGGCCAAGATTTGGTTGCTGCAGCCATTAGCTACGAAACGAATGGAAATTGGAAGACCTTCATCGTGGTATCAGCTTATCTCCCCTATGATTCCGTAGTGCCTCCACCACCGAGGGCAATTGCTGAACTCATTGACTATTGCGACACCAGGAAGATGGGCCTAGTTATATGCTGTGATGCCAATGCTCAAAACACTGTTTGGGGCAGCAGCAAATGCAACATACGAGGAAACCATCTCCTGGATTTCATTCTATCATCTGATCTTACTATCAACAATGTTGGCTCGCAACCAACTTTTGTGACGTCAAGAAGACAGGAAGTGATCGACCTAACTTTATCAAATAGATACTTTAAGGCGGTTACTAACTGGAGGGTCTCTTCGGAGGTGTCCCTCTCAGACCATAGATATATCGAATTCCAAATCGAATGCGAAGCCATAACTTTGCAGGAGAGGAGGAATCCGAGAAAAACCAACTGGATACGCTTCAGGGAGGAATTAGGGAAAACTCTCAAAACTCCAACCAAACTCAGGACGAGACAAAAGGTAGAGGAAGCTGTTCAAGACCTGAATAGTGCCATTACTAGCTGTTTTGAACTGACGTGCCCAGTAAGCAAACCCCCTGGCAGAACACCGGTTCCCTGGTGGAGCTCGGAACTGCAAAGAATTCGTAGAGAAGCTAGAAAGCTTCTAAATAGGTCACTCAAGACTGATTTGGAGACAGACTGGAATCTCTACCGATCGAAGCAGAAGGAATATAAGAGGCTAATTCGGGTGTCGAAAAGTGCTTCTTATAAGAATTTCTGCGAAAAGATTGAAAAGCTGGGTGAAACTAGTAGGTTGGTTAAAGTTCTGAAAAAGGGCAAACCAGCCAAACTGGACTCACTTAGAAAACTTGATGGCACCTTCACTGAGACGAAAGCGGAAACTCTTAGTTATCTGCTGGAGTCTCACTTTCCGGGTAACCAGATTACAATTGGTTCACAACCAGCCCCGATTACCGAGACTATGAGTGAGCAAAGACAAACAACTCGGCGTAGCTGGTATATTGCGAAGGCCGTGGTGACGGACGAGGCCATTAAATACGCATTTGCGTCTTTTGACGGCTTCAAGTCGCCTGGTACGGACGGAATATACCCAGCCATGCTGCAACAATGTACAAACCAGCTGCTACCGACTATGAAGAAAATCTTCACCGCTGTCCTAGCACTGGCATACATTCCAACACCCTGGCGTACAGTACAGTTAGAGTGGCATTCATACCAAAAATTGGCAGAAGTGACTACTCGCTCGCCAAGAGCTTCAGACCAATCAGTCTGACTTCTTTCTTGCTGAAAAGCTTGGAAAGGCTGGTCGAGCTTCACGTGCGCAAAGGTGCTTTGCGATTGCACCCACTATCTCCGATGCAACATGCCTATCAACGCGGAAAATCCTGCGAGACTGCGCTCCAAAATCTAGTTGGTAGAATTGAAGGCGCGCTTGACAGAAAAGAATACGCGATGGGCATTTTCATCGATATTGAGGGTGCTTTTGACAATGCGACTTTTGATAGCATGTGCAGCTCCGCCAGACAACACGGAGTAGACGAACCATTGGTGTTGTGGATTAAAGCAGTGCTATGAATACAACGTTGGTAGCGGATGCGGATTGTGGCCGCAATGTTATGGCCGGGGTAAACAGAGACTGCCCGCAAGGCGGCGTCCTGTCTCCACTGCTGTGGTGTATGCTGGTCGACTCTCTGTTGAACACACTCAACAGTTCTAATATTTACGCTCAGGCGTACGCGGATGATGTTGCCGTGCTTTCTGTTGGATCATGCCTAGCGACTGTATGCGCCAAGGCGCAGGCGGCCCTTGACGTGATCGACGAATGGTGCACTAGGAATGGGCTCTCGGTCAATCCTCTTAAAACTGAGGTTGTTCTCTTTACGAGAAGGAGGAAGCTGGTCGGGTTGACTCAGCCAGTGCTAAAAGGCGTCACAATCCAACTCTCCAATGAAGCAAAGTATCTGGGAGTCATCCTGGATAGCAAACTTCTTTGGTCCAAACATGTTGAGCTGAAGACTGCCAAGGCGCTGTCTATTTTCTGGCAGTGCAAAGGCATTTTCGGCAAGACATGGGGCTTATCACCGAAAAGAGTCCTATGGATTTATACGGCTATGATAAGACTATTTATAGCATACGCATCGGTTGTTTGGTGGAATAAGCTTTCACGTAAATACGCCACTGCTGCTTTTGCCAAACTCCAAAGGCAGGTATGTCTCGGCTGCACGGGGGCCTTCCCCAGCACGCCTGGCTCCGGCCTAGATGCACTATTGAACCTTCCGCCCCTTGATGTTTACATCATGGACGGTACAATCAAGGCTATCTCACGTCTTACAAGAGGTGGCTTTTGGTATAACTCGCACTGGAGTTTTGATGAACTTGCGCAACGGTTGTCCTTCGACTCCTGTCTTATGGATATGCCGTCTGATGCGATGACACCGGAACTTCGGCTAAATCGCAAATACGAGGTCGACTTTCCTCGCGTCCAGGACTGGCTCTGGCCGGACTCTGAACCTGGAAGGGAATGCAGTCGAATCTTTACGGATGGCTCCAAAACCGATCAAGGATCTGGTGCTGGTGTCTTCGTGGAGAGCGATAGCGTTAGACTTTTCTTTCCGTTAGGCAAACATGCGTCAGTCTTCCAAACAGAGACTTATGCTATCCTAATGGCCATGGACTATGTTACGAGGAACAGGTGGAGGGGGCGAAGCATCTGCGTCTGTAGCGACAGTCAGGCTGCGCTTAAGGCCTTACTCAAACCCTTAACTACCTCCAAAATAGTTCGTGAATGCAAGATATCTCTGAATTCGGTCGGAAGGTTGAATTCACTTAAACTTGTCTGGGTCCCGGGTCATAACGGGATCACGGGAAATGAGATCTCCGATGAACTTGCTAGACAAGGCTCAGAGGGGGACCTCTCAGGACCTGAACCAGCGATCTGTCTGCCTGCGTCCTCGGTCAGGGCTTCCATTGACGGTTGGGTTTCCTATGAACACAATCGCCGTTGGCATGACTCTCCAGGGTGCAGACAGACTAAGCAAATGCTCCCCGACGTCTGTGGGAAATCCGCGGCATTCTTGTTGTCTCTCAACAGAAAAGACTGCAGACAGACTACTGGCGTTCTTACGGGACACTACGCTTTTGCCAAACACCTTAAGGTGCTAGGCCTAAGCGACACCACCAACTGCGAAGCCTGTGGAGAAAGCGACGACACTGCGGAACATTTCCTCTGTGATTGTCCTGCTTTTGCTCGTATCAGGTGGCAGGTATTTGGTGCGGATATGGTGAGTGCTGTAAACCTAAGCTCCTTATCATTGAAGCGCCTTCTCGTTTTTCTTAGAAAAACGAGTAAATTCCCACAGTAAAATGTGGTGTGTCTGCCTGGCAGTACAATGGACCAGTATTGAGTCTGAGTGCTCCAGTGCAGAAAGTTTCACACATCCCGACAAAAAAAAAAAAAAAAAAAAAAAAAAAAAAACACCTGGAGTAGTTATATCTTTTAGTTGTTCCTGCATACTTCTTTTGGGTTTGGTTCGCGATAGAGCTTTGACGATGTATAAAACGCCGCTATAACTCTAAAACCTCGGATCACGAACGTATCGTACCGAGGTCCCCCTATCCAGCACCCGGGGACGCGCCTGGTAGGTAACCAACCCGCAGGGCATTTATGCTATAAAAACTTTTTAAATAATAGTAAAAATATTTTTATTTTTTTTTTTGAAAAGTGGAGCAAAGTTGTCCAAGGGAAGGGGTTACTTTGCTCCGTTCTACATTTTCTATCATTGTGCTCTTATTTGAAATGTTGGAGCAATGATATTCATACAGTTCATTAACAATGCTCCAAAGATCATTTCTGTGAAAAAATAACTAAAACCAAAAAGTACTTTTTTTTACTATTGTTCGTCACAAAGCATAAACGCCCGATGATGGAGCACAAGCTCCGAAACGCGTCGCAATAGAACAATAAAAACATAGGGACGGGCTACAGTCCGCTTGGGCGAACTGTTGGATACCCTATTCGTATTCCTATCCCTCATAAGTGGGTGTGACAAAAGTCTACCTAAGTATGGTTGAATTGTTAAGAACGCTCTACATATTTTGTTATATAACATTTAAAGGATTTTATCAAAAAAAACGCTCCCTAGCTCAAACTTAGGTGTTTCAATAAAATTGTTTTATTTAATTGTGGGCGTGTCAGTAGGCGGATTTTAAAAAAAAAAATAACACATGAGAATAAAGGGCCCCTAGAGAGTATAATATTATAAATTTCAGCTCCCTAGCTCAAACTTTGAATTTCCAAAAACAAAAAAATAATAATAATTGTGGACGTGTCAGTGGGCGGATTTTAAAAATATTTACACATGAGCATAAAGGGCCCATAGAGAGTATATATTATAAATTTCAGCTCCCTAGCTCAAACTTTGGATTTTCAAAAATTAATATACCCTTAGAATAGGGTATAAAAAAATTGTTTTATTTATTTCTGGGCGTGTCAGCGGGCGGATTTTGAAAATTTTTTATCCCCAGCAGTTTTAGGAGTCATAGATCACATATACAAAATTTCAGTTTTCTAGCTCAAAATTCGATTTTTTCCAAAATTTTGTTTTTTTTAGTTTGTGGGCGTGTCTGTGGGCGGATTTCAAAAATTCGTAAACTTGATTATTTCGGGACCCTAGAGAGTATATGGTTAAAATTTCAGCTCTCTAGGTCCAGTTTAAAGGCCTAATTTTTGGCTACAGACGGACGGACGGACGGACGGACGGACGGACGGACATGGCTAGATCGACATTACTATCGATGCTGATCATAAATATAGTAACTTTTAGGGGTCTACGGGCAATATTAAGGTATGTTACAAACTATGCGTCAAAATTAATATACCCTTAGAATAGGGTATAATTAAAAATTAAGTTGTGAAAATAAAAACGAACAATAATAAAAACACATGTTCAAAAAATTTAATATCTTTTCATTATAATCAACACAACCGGAGACGAAAAAATATATAAAATAAATAATATAAAATGGAAAACTGCATATATTTTTGCAAATTTTCTACCTGAAAAAAACACACAATTAGGTCGTTCCTCTTATGGTTGAATGAAAATTAAACGTGGATGTGCACATGATTTTGCACACACATAAACATTATATTATGTTACAGTTAGACCGGTGAGCAAAACTCAACAAGTCTGAACATGAAACGAATATTAAACTCTTTATGACAATGGCGCAAAGTTACACCCGCTGGTGCAAACTAACCCCGGTTTCAGGATTTTGTTGAAGCTCAATCGGAGAAGTGTCGGGGTTTCATTGTTTAAATTGGAATTTGTAAGGGTGTAGGCCAAGATCTTTACACAAAATTCGCCACAATGTGGCCAGAGAGATTCACAACTCCTATGAATGGCGTGGAATCGATTGATTTGGCTTATTTTGAACTGAAGCACTTACAGGTGTGATATTTTCGGTACTTTGACAGACGCGTTGTCGCACTGGCACAGCAACATTTAATAGTGAATAGCTCGAATTTATGTACTTTAGCACGGTAGGACGATTATTGCTGATTGATGGGCTCAGAATTTCGGTATTAATGTTTAAATAATTTTCAAACGTTGCTCGTTCGTGAACTTCACCGTTATAAAAATGTACATCTTGACTGACGTTCTGCCATTGACAGATCATAAACAAATTAACAATATGCGTTTGTATTAAAATACAAAATTGTTTGTCGCTTTTGAAAAACCCTTTATTACAGTTGATTTGCACACAGATGGTGTATAAAAGAATGAAGTAGAAATATGTTGCATACAAATTATGAATGAATTCTTGAAAGCGGTTTTATACAAAACATTTTTCTCGTTCATATCATAAATTTTGTTTTTTGCTTTGTGAATTTTATGGTAATAAATTACCTGCAAATGTATATCTGCACCCGTCTTTGAATATCTGACAATTTTATCGATACCTACCCAATTTTACTATTGATCCCCTTCACATTTATTAGGATGCATAATAAAAGTCAGTATAAGCTGAAATATTTTTTTTTATTTTGAATAAATTAAAATAAATATTTGCTCATTGAATTATAGAATTTACAATAAGACACACGCCAAAAATTATTTTTTACACATATTAACGATTTATTTAAAAAAAAAAGTGGGTTTCAGGTTTCTACACTGGAGATTACCTACCTACATCATTATCTATAAAGCAGTTTCTTTATGTTCAGAAAACTAGCTACAATAATTTTTTTGTGAAACAATTTGAGTGAGTTCTTAAGTAATAGTATTTATTTATCTTGCTCAGACATGAAGACCACTAAATAATGAAGTAAATATTAAGGATCTTTCCAGGTTAACATTTTGTCCATAATGTGAAGAATTTTTACTGGCCTCCGGGGTTTTTAATTATTTATCTTCTTATAGTGGACAAGAGAGTAAAGAGAGACAAGAGAGAGAGAGAGCTCTTTTACATGATCCCCTACAAATAAAATATTCTTTTAAGAGTTTTATGCAATACGTTATAGATATGACCAATTTTATTATTTACAAACTCGCAAACACATTTGCATGAGAACAATAATTTGCGAATTTGAAGGCTTTTGACATTAACTTTAGAATTAGATAGGGCCAACTTTTCGACAAAGATTCGATATCCATTCACATTTTGATTATTAGGTTAGGTTAGGTTAGGTTTAGGTGGCTGTCGGCAGAAGCCGACACACTTAGACCAATTTAGGGTCCATTGTGATACCACGTATATATTATCTACCTCAACTCGTAGATGGGACTGCCCAACGACACGTGGTTGTTCTCAAACGGTCCCCCATCTACGTACTAACCGCCCCCAACGTCGTTTAATTGCGGTGATCTGGCGAGAACCGATTAACTCGACGTGGTATGGTCGTAGTTTAGGGTAGATTATTAGAGTTTGCTATAGAAATACGTAGTACGGATTTCGCAACTTTGAACATTTTTGTAGTAGAATTGAGTTGCATAGTATGTCCCCTCTGAACATAAAAAAAATAATAATTTACTAAACAGTGTATACTTGACATAAAACGTCAAATTCTTTTCGAAATATTTTTCCTGCCTGAATTAAATCTTTGAAAATAGGAAATATCTATTCAATGTGATAATTTACAAATACTTAGCTTTTTGAAATGTTTTGGAAATTTCATTTCAAAATGAAGTAATAGAGTAGGTACTTCGCGACAACGTCAGTGGCAAATGGAAAAAAAATGCATCATAATGAAATGAAGGAAAACGATGGCGAATTTGTATGGCACAAATATTTCGTAATAAGTCTATAACTAAGCGAATTTAAACAAAAACAAGTTCCTAGATTAAGAAGGAGTATCCAAACACTATTTTTGAATAATAAAAAGTTAACAATGTAGAAGGATTGTGTTCAAAAAACAAAAGTGAAACCGTGAGAAACGCGTTGTTGTGGTAAACAAATATTTTTGTTTGGAAATGAAATAAGTTGAACAAATTTTCCATACATACGATTTATACTAATTAATACAATCGAACAACAACAATTAATTAATAATAAAGTTGTACAAAAAATAGTGAAAATGTTTGTAAATGGCTGCATTAAGAGCTGCACGAGCGTTTTTGGTAACATGTTCACTGTTTTTATGCTTTTTTTTTTTGCTTAAACATACTTTCTTAGGTTTTTATAATTTAGTACTTTTTACTCTTCCAAAGTTTCTGTTTTCCATTAAATATACACTTAATTAGCAATCACAATGATTTTTCCATACCATTTGTGCAAATTTCTGATTTTTATCAATTAATTTGTTTCTGACGCTTAAGAAAGGGATTCGGCACTTCAAAAAGAGATAGCTTCGCGAAGTGGTCTATTGAAATGACATTAATTTTTTTTTATTGACATTTGAGCTCTTTGGAATATGTTCACAAATAGATAGTTTTTCACACGCCAACACTTGTGTTGTATTCCAATGGGCAAAAAGGAGTCTTGCTCAATAGCAATGCTAGCAAGTAAAACACGATTTCAAATTGATAAAGAAACATAGGGGCGGGCTACAGTCCGCTTGGGCGAACTGTTGGATACCCTATTCTTATTACTATATCTCATAAGTGGGCGTGGCAAAAATTTAAAGGATTTTATCGAAAAAAACTAAGCTTTTGTAAATAAAAACGCTCCCTAGCTCAAACTTTGGTTTTTCAATAAAATTGTTTTTTTTAATTGTGGGCGTGTCAGTAGGCGGATTTAAAAAATTTTTAAGTATGAGCATAAAGGGCACCTAGAGAGTATATACTATAAATTTCAGCTCCCTAGCTCAAACTTTGGACTTTCAAAAATAAAAAAAAATAAATTGTGGGCGTGTCAGTAGGCGGATTTTGAAAATATTTACACATGAGCATAAAGGGCCCCTAGAGAGTATATATTAAAAATTTCAGCTTCCTAGCTCAAATTTTGGTTTTTCAAAAAAAATATTTTATTTAATTGTGGGCGTGTCAGTGGGCGGATTTTGAAAATTTTATGTCCCAAGCAGTTTTATGGGCCAAAGATCATATATAAAAAATTTCAGCTTTCTAGCTCAAAATTCAATTTTTCCCAAAATTTGTTTTATTTAATTGTGGGCGTGTCAGTGGGCGGATTTTGAAAATTTTATGTCCCAATCAGTTTTATGGGCCATAGATCATATATAAAAAATTTCAGCTCTCTAGCTCAAAATTCGATTTTTTCCAAAATTTTGTTTTTTTGAGTTTGTGGGCGTGTCTGTGGGCGGATTTCAAAAATTCTTAAACTTGATTATTTCGGGACCCTAGAGAGTATATGGTTAAAATTTCAGCTCTCTAGGTCCAGTTTAAAGGCCTAATTTTTGCCGACGGACGGACGGACCGACGGACGGACGGACATGGCTAGATCGACATTACTATCGATGCTGATCATAAATATAGTAACTTTTAGGGGTCTACGGGCAATATTAAGGTATGTTACAAAATATGCGTCAAAATTAATATACCCCTAGAATAGGGTATAAAAACATAGAAAAAGTCTTGGCCGAATCCAGGAACCCAAGAAATCTGATCCAGTTGTTTCGATGACGCTGAAAATCACGAAGTGAAATATGCAGTGTGGAAACAGCTCTTCCGAACTTGGAGATCAGAAAAATGAGCCATTTGAACCCGATATTGAACCGCTGCGATTTCCAAACCACTTGTCCCTTAGGAGTTAACTTTATACTTTTAAGTTTTAATTTTCGCGCCAAACACTGTGGTACCATTGTATTTGAGAATTCAAAATCCAGGTTCAGTGTGCACTTGTTTGATTGCAAATACCAAAAATCGTATAGCGCGTGCTGTTTCCGAACACTTTTCCTACCAATGACAACTTTATAATTTTAAGTTGCAATTTTCTTGCCCTATACGGTGGCAGGGTTTCCTTCGGGACACCAAAGTGTCCCATAGACACATTTTCAACGCTGGGACACCAGGACGCCACTTTTTGAAAACCAGTAAAATTTTACACCTTTTAGAAATGCGGGACACTTTTTTTTAAATTCAGTTATAAAAAATTAAAAACACATTGAAATCAGCATAAGTGTCGTTGAAAGCGTTCCTTTCACCCAACACAATAAATTGTAGCCAGTTTTCCCTGAATTCATTCAATTCGTTCGTTCAATTCGTACCTATCCATCATAGCTCTCAAATCCATATCAGCGATGTGCGACATAAACATCGTGTGTGTTTTGTGAATGCGTTTGCGTGTAAAAGTGTTTTTTCCAGAATCTATATACTGTTGTGGTTGTGTGTTTGTGTGAAATGTTTTTCCCCGGATTCTTATTCTGTGTCTTATCCTTGCGTTATCATATTGGATTGGACAATTGGAGTATTTTGTATGGGGCACTTTTTTGCTGTTGGGACACCTCTCTGGGGCACCATACAAAATTTCTCAGAGGTAACCCTGTACGGTGGTATCATTAGATTTTCAATCAGAGTAGTATTTTGGAATAGAATTTTTAGGTTCAATATACTCTACTTTGACTAGAGAAAACAGCCGAAATGTCAAAAAACAGCCAGCATAGTGCTGCCATGGTACAATCGAGCGTTTTTTTATACCCTATTCTAAGGGTATATTAATTTTGACGCATAGTTTGTAACATACCTTAATATTGCCCGTAGACCCCTAAAAGTTACTATATTTATGATCAGCATCGATAGTAATGTCGATCTAGCCATGTCCGTCCGTCCGTCCGTCCGTCCGTCTGTAGCCAAAAATTAGGCCTTTAAACTGGACCTAGAGAGCTGAAATTTTAACCATATACTCTCTAGGGTCCCGAAATAATCAAGTTTACGAATTTTTGAAATCCGCCCACAGACACGCGCACAAACTCAAAAAAACAAAATTTTGGAAAAAATCGAATTTTGAGCTAGAAAGCTGAAATTTTTTATATATGATCTATGACTCCTGAAACTGCTCGGGATAAAAAATTTTCAAAATCCGCCCACTGACACGCCCACAAATAAATAAAATAATTTTTTTATACCCTATTCTAAGGGTATATTAATTTTTGAAAATCCAAAGTTTCAGCTAGGGAGCTGAAATTTATAGTATATACTCTCTATGGGCCCTTTATGCTCATGTGTAAGTATTTTCAAAATCCGCCCACTGACACGCCCACAATTAATTTTTTTTTTTTGTTGAAAATTCAAAGTTTGAGCTAGGGAGCTGAAATTTATAATATATACTCTCTAGGGGCCCTTTATTCTCATGTGTTAATTTTTTTTAAATCCGCCTACTGACACGCCCACAATTAAATAAAACAATTTTATTGAAACACGCAAGTTTGAGCTAGGGAGCGTTGTTTATACCCTATTCTAAGGGTATATTAATTTTGACGCATAGTTTGTAACATACCTTAATATTGCCCGTAGACCCCTAAAAGTTACTATATTTAAGATCAGCATCGATAGTAATGTCGATCTAGCCATGTCCGTCCGTCTGTAGCCAAAAATTAGCCCTTTAAACTGGACCTAGAGAGCTGAAATTTTAACCATATACTCTCTAGGGTCCCGAAATAATCAAGTTTACGAATTTTTGAAATCCGCCCACAGACACGCCCACAAACTCAAAAAAACCAAATTTTGGAAAAAATCGAATTTTGAGTTAGAAAGCTGAAATTTTTTATATATGATCTATGACTCCTAAAACTGCTCGGGATAAAAAATTTTCAAAATCCGCCCACTGACACGCCCAAAAATAAATAAAATAATTTTTTTTTACGCTATTCTAAGGGTATATTAATTTTTGAAAATCCAAAGTTTCAGCTAGGGAGCTGAAATTTATAGTATATACTCTCTATGGGCCCTTTATGCTCATGTGTAAATGCTTTCAAAATCTGCCCACTGAAACGCCCACAATTAATTTTTTTTTTTTGAAAATTCAAAGTTTGAGCTAGGGAGCTGAAATTTATAATATATACTCTCTAGTAGCCCTTTATTCTCATGTGTTATTTTGTTCTTAAATCCGCCTACTGACACGCCCACAATTAAATAAAACAATTTTATTGAAACAACTAAGTTTGAGCTAGGGAGCGTTTTTTTTTGATAAAATCCTTTAAATGTTATATAACAAAATATGTAGAGCGTTCTTAACAATTCAACCATACTTAGACTTTTGTCACGCCCACTTATGAGGGATAGGAATAAGAATAGGGTATCCAACAGTTCGCCCAAGCGGACTGTAGCCCGTCCCTATGTTTTTTTGATAAAATCCTTTAAATGTTATATAACAAAATATGTAGAGCGTTCTTAACAATTCAACCATACTTAGACTTTTGTCACGCCCACTTATGAGGGATAGGAATAAGAATAGGGTATCCAACAGTTCGCCCAAGCGGACTGTAGCCCGTCCCTATGTTTATACCCTATTCTAGGGGTATATTAATTTTGACGCATAGTTTGTAACATACCTTAATATTGCCCGTAGACCCCTAAAAGTTACTATATTTATGATCAGCATCGATAGTAATGTCGATCTAGCCATGTCCGTCCGTCCGTCCGTCCGTCCGTCGGCAAAAATTAGGCCTTTAAACTGGACCTAGAGAGCTGAAATTTTAACCATATACTCTCTAGGGTCCCGAAATAATCAAGTTTACGAATTTTTGAAATCCGCCCACAGACACGCCCACAAACTCAAAAAAACAAAATTTTGGAAAAAATCGAATTTTGAGCTAGGAAGCTGAAATTTTTTATATATGATCTATTACCCCTAAAACTGCTCGGGATATAAAATTTTCAAAATCCGCCCACTGCCACGCCCACAAAAAAATAAAACAATTTTATTGAAAAACCAAAATTTGAGCTAGGGAGCTGAAATTTTTAATATATACTCTCTAGGGGCGCTTTAAGCTCATGTATAAATATTTTCAAAATCCGCCTACTGACACGCCCACAAATAAATAAAACAATTTTTTTGAAAATCCAAAGTTTGAGCTAGGGAGCTGAAATTTATAATATATGCTCCCTATGGGCCCTTTATGCTCATGTGTAAATATTTTCAAAATCCGCCCACTGGCACGCCCACAATTATTATTATTTTTTTTTTTTTTAAATTCAAAGTGAGCTAGGGAGCTGAAATTTATAATATATACTCTCTAGGGGCCCTTTATGCTCATGTGTTAATTCTTTTTAAATCCGCCTACCGACACGCCCACAATTAAATAAAACAATTTTATTGAAACACCCAAGTTTGAGCTAGGGAGCGTTTTTTTTGATAAAATCCTTTAAATGTTGTATAACAAAATATGTAGAGCGTTCTTAACAATTCAACCATACTTAGACTTTTGTCACGCCCACTTATGAGGGATAGGAATAAGAATAGGGTATCCAACAGTTCGCCTAAGCGGACTGTAGCCCGTCCCTATGTTTTTTACTCTTTTTTATCCAAGCCTATATACGCTTGAGTTAAAAAAACACACTTATATTGATACCCTTCAATCGACTGTAACTTCGAGTCTTATTGCTTGTTAATCCAATAGGCAATGAAATGTTTTCATTTAATTAAAATCGCACAAATCTCACACACGAGTATGTATTAAAAATATATTTCTGTTAAAGGGCCTTGAAAAACTGATTGATGTACGGCTTAAGAGCATTCCAGCTTCGCTGGGTATTCATGATAGCCAACACGCCTATCAAGGAATATTGAGGGTGTCTTTGACAATCCAACCGTTTGCAGAATTGAGTCTGCCTTAACACTGAAGGGCGTCGATTCTACAACTGTGGAATGGATCCTGGAAATGCTTAGGAGCAGAGAAGTTACAGCTGCTGTTGGCGGCTGCGTCAGAACTGTGCGCGCTGTTCAAGGCTTTGCGCAGGGCGGTGTACTTTCCACTACATTGTGGAACCTGTTGGTCGACTCCTTGTTGAGAAGACTTGATGGGGAAGGTCACCCTGTTATTGGGTACGCTGATGATGTGTGCATTATTGTCAGAGGCAGGTTTTTACCAACTCTTTGTGAGCGGATGGAAACAGCGCTCAATAGTGTTGGGAGTTGGTGCCGCGAGCAAGCTCTGTCAGTCAACCCCGCGAAGACTGAGATGATGCTGTTCACGAGTAGAAGGGCAATACCTCAAGTGAGGTGGCCTTACTTCCAGGGCACTCAACTAAAGCTATCAAGCAAGGTTAAGTATCTGGGTATTGTGTTAGATCCAAAGCTTAACTTTTCTGAACATTTGGTTTCGAAGGCAACTAACATTCTCTGGCAGTGCCGTAGGATTTTCAGCAGAACCTGGGGACTTAGTCCCAGGCTGGTTCACTGGATTTACACGTGCATCGTTAAGCCATACCTTATGTATGGTGCGATTGTATGGTGGGCTAGAGCTCACATCCTCAAACGTCAACTGTCGAAGCTACAGCACCTTGCGTGCTTATGCATTACAGGTGCGATGAGAGGAACTCCCACTGCTGCTATTGAAGTGTTGCTCTGTTTACCTCCCTTGCAGTTCCTTGCTGAGAGTGAGGCCAAAAAATCACTATACCGTATGTGTGTAGTACTTGGACGGCAGGTCAATCTCGGCGATGGGGCCAGAGGTGCTAGGTATAGAGCTCTCTATGACAGCCTACCTGGCCATCGGGGAGGAGCACTTGTCACGGCTCTACGCCAACAACATTCCGAATACTGGCATGACCTGGTCTCATGCAGGTATTCGAAGAAGCTAGTGGACGGTCCGAAAATCAGCAGAGCTAAGTTTTTGCTTGGACTAAACAGGAAAGCCTTGAGACGCTTGATTTGTCTCGTCACCGGTTTCAGTCCTCTTAACGAGCACCTCAAAACCATCCACATTAGGAGCTCGGGCCTATGTGAGTGCTGCCTGGAGGCGGATGAAACGGTATCTCACTTCATCTGTGAATGTCCGGCTTTCGCCAGAACCAGGCTCACCACTATAGGCAAACAATTCGTCAACGAAGATGAGATGGGGACATTGAACTTGCTAATATTCTTCGCTTTGCCAAGGCTACTGGTAGGTTCTCCCTCACTGTATCTTACTAATCGCCAATAACCAGCAAGCGGGCAGCTATGCTGAAGTACAATGGACCAATAGGTCTAAGTGCTTGTCATCTACTGATGACCCCACTGCACATACAATACAATACAATACAATGTATTAAAAATATCCAAAATAATAACTGCTGTTCAATTGACTCTGCAGTAGAGGACCAAATGACATTCCAAAATGAGAGGTGCTGCCAATGCTCAAACATTTTTTCACATAGAGCAAAGAGTAGTTGATAATCAAAACCGATTATCAAAAAGGGGAGAATCAACTATGACTTAAGTCGATTTCAACCCTGGTGTTATTGCGTTCATGTTATCCAGGAGTTTTGATGTTTATTGATTATTATTGGATTTTCCCTATATGACAACGGTGTCAACCCAACCCACCAGTCGTGTCAGCCCACGGATTTACTTGCTCCTCCCCGTAGTCGCTTTTTACTACTTGCACTATTTTTGGAGGGCGCTGCTGCAACATTCTTAGCCATTCCCTTTATAGCCAAGGTATTCGACCATCGCCCAAAGAAAAAAGTTTATTTTGTCTAACGAAACTAATTTAATTTTTACAAATAATCAAGTGCAAGAAACGGTTAAACATGGAGTCCAGTGTGACTCATCATTGTCCATTAAAGTACAGTGATAGATGAAAAGCACGGTGGCAGTAATATATAATTATAATAATCACGATCTTCATTCATAAAACACCCGGTTACACGAAGAATAAAAATTATTTCCCCATACTCACGCTATGTTACTAATAATATAACACTCGTTTGCAAAAATCCTTTTTTGTTGTTAAAATTGTGTTGTACGTACACACATAATATTATAAAACCAACAACGTTGCACGAAAAATTATTTCTACTCACCACTCGTAATAAACCGACAATAGGTGTAGTTGAACAGTCGGTACATGCATATATATATCCAATTAAGTTCCAAACCAATGGATCACGTATTTGACACTAAGCAAACAACAGACTTCTCGTTTTGAACAGTATATCCAATCGGTCAGACATGTATCTTTTAATTTAACAAACTACCATGGGCTGCTGAAAGTAAATTCTTTTTCATACAAATTGTATTCCCCGGACGGAAAAGACTGCCGCAAGCAACGTATTCGAACAATTTTCAATGGTCCAACACAGCATCACAAATACACACACACTTTCTCTTTTGAAATATTTCTATGTGCACTTATTTCAATTATTTCCAATTGGGCCTTGTACGAACAGCGATATTTTCTTTTTTCCTTCTTCGTATTCTCGTTTTTTTATCACATTTTCTCAACAAAACCATGAAGCACTGGGCTACAATTAATTTTAAAATATCTTAACAATTACGTTACTTGGATTTTAGTTTAAACTTCTTTTAATCATTGACACATACGAAATTAATTTATTCCTTTTCGAAGCCTAAATATAATTTTAAAAGATCAATTTTGTTGAACTTTATGCAAATTTTCAGATTCCACTAGACAAAAACTCATAGAAGAAAAACTTGAACAAGGAACAATACAACAAAATGGATAAAAATAATAAATAAAAAAATACAACGTGCCCATACACGGCTTTCACATTGTGCAAAGCACAGAACGTTCTTTCGATTTAAGGTCCAAATCTCGACTACCAATTAAGTGGTGAACTAAAAATTCAGGAACCTGGTTTTTCTCTTCATTCCATCCATGGCTCAGGTCTTTCGCCGTCTTTCGTAGTAGAATTGAATCGTACCAGCTAGTACTGAGAGCATTTGGTTTGGAATTACGTGTGTGCGCTAGCGCACACTCTGTCTTATGTTTTGTGCCTTCAACTTACAGATATTTGAATTGTGGAATGGAATGTAAGGTACTCACTGGCCTGGAAGTGGGCTCGTTTTTGATTTTCTTATTTCCTTTTCACAAAGTTGTGACAAGAACAAAAATAAATACAAATAATAAGGCAACAAAAACGTTGAAAACGCTCAAAGCGGTATGAGCTCCGTAGGAAAAATATCTTTTATCTCTTTGGTGTAGGCATGTTTGTATGTGTTCAGAAAACAGGTATTCGTTAAACTATTTGTTGATAGCCGCACCAGCAGCACCAATACAGCCATGGGACTCAGCATCAGTACCAAACATAGATGAAATAAACCTTTAACGAATAGGTACACATTCGTGATCATAGTTTTTTCTTGTAGTGTAAATTGACATAAAGGTCTCACTATATGATGAGGGTTATGATATGAGTGGTACGAGTAGGTATGTGGTAACACAGGACCAATTAAATTTTTATTTAGGAATTTGAAGTGTAATGGAATTATCGCAACTTATTGGCGCTATCCATTCCTTTCCATTAACAGATATGCAAACATATACCTACATAATGAAGTAGCTATTTAGTGTTCAATGATTTTCGGCGTAGACAAAAGAGTTGACCTAGAAACTGGTAATACAGCCAATTTTATTGCTATATTTGAAGTGACTCAAAATAGTTTACTTTGAATGTGCGCACCTAGCCACTTATAAAAATAAACGTTAATGTATGTTACGTTTACATTAAGTTACATGTTAGTATAAATAATTTTGAAACATTATGTTAGTACATTCTACATTAAAAGTAAACGAAGAACGCTCTATACGGCAATCATCGCCCTCTTTCGGCTTGAACCATATACGAGGCAATAACTCAATTTGAATTAAATAGAGTTAAACTTTAGAAAATTACATGTACACTCTTTTATTTGACACTCATTCATTCATTCGATTATATACATAACAATGTGCGACGAGGGTGTGATATTATTCTCACAAGTTTATTTGAACTAATACAAAGTTGGACCATGTTCATTAAGTGAACGCTACTTAAATAACTTACAAATTAGATGCCTTTTAAGCAACCTGCTGGATACGACTAAGAAAAAATTCGCAAATAAGAGGACGATTCTGAGATTCCACGACAGTACAAACCAATTTCAATAAATGGATTTTTCATGCAGCATCAAATTCGGACCGCTGGGTACAACACATAGAGTGCTCTTTCAACATTATCCAAGCTAGCGATGAGTTAAAAATTCACTACCTTCAACATTGTCATACAATGAAAATTTTCTACGTCCCGGAACATTTAGAAAACACCGAGAACATCAGATTTCACCAAAGAAACCAACATAATGGAGAGAGTATTCAAGAGTACATAACCTCTCTCAAGAAGCACAACATATATTCTAAATTTTGTTACCTACCACCAGACGGCCCTACACAGTCAGTTGTGGTCTCGCAAGCAAGAGCACCCAATCTTTATTCCGGAGTGCAAACACCTTACTTTTGATGATGCAGTCAAAACAGCTACTGGGATTGAACATTCTGAAAAAGACGCGAACCAATCACATGGTGAGTTGCGCACATCCCACATACAACAGTCAATTAAATATTATCTCGCAAGAACTTCAATGGCAGCATCACGCGTAACAACAACGGCAATTCAAGATATAAATATAGGGAAGGCTACAGTCCGCTGGACCGAACGGTTGGATTCCCTATTCCTATTCCTATCACCCATTTAGCTGGCGTAGCAAAAATCTAAGTATGGGAGAATTGTAAAGAAGGATCTACATATTTTGTTATTCAACATCTAAATATTGAAAACAAATAAAGGTTTTTCTAAAAAAAAGTCCCTTAAAAGTGGGCATGGCAGAAAGCTTTATATTAAAGAAACGACTTTAACTACATACTTTGCGAATGATTTCTGCAACAAAACGTTTTTTTTAAGTGGGCATGTTAGTAGGCGGGTTTTAAACATACGAGGGCGGGTCAATAAGTCCGTGACTTTTGGAATAAAACACAGATTTTTTGGTAAAATTTTTTTTTTATTTTTCAACGTAGTCTCCCTTGAGCTCTATAAACTTTGTCCAACGCTTCTCCAATTTTTTTATCCCTTCCAAAAAAAATGATTTGTCGAGGTCCTCAAAATAGGCCTTTATTTGCGAGATGACTTCATCATTGGAGTCAAATCTTTTTCCACCAAGCCATTTCTTCAGGTTTGGGAACAAGAAGTAGTCGCTTGGAGCCAAATCTGGAGAATAGGGTGGATGAGGGAGCAATTCATAGCCCAATTCATGGTTTTTTGCCATGGCAACTGCACATGTGTGCACCCTTGCATTGTCTTGGTGGAAAAGAACTTTTTTCTTGGCCAAATGAGGTCGGTTTTTTTTCAAATCGTCATTGAATCGGTCCAATAAGTTGGCATAATATTCCCCATTGATTGTTCTTCCCTTTTGAAGGTAGTCAATGTGGATTATCCCGCGTGCATCCCAAAAAACAGTCGCCATAACTTTATTGGCTGACAAACCCACCTTGGCCTTCTTTGGCGCCGATTCACCCTTAGAAACCCACTGTTTTGACTGTTGTTTGGTCTCTGGTGTGTTGTGATGGATCCATGTTTCGTCCACGGTTACAAAACGGCGCAAAAACTCCTCCATATTGCGATTAAACAACGCCAAACCTTCCTGTGAAGTTGTTACACGATTGCGTTTGTGGTCGACTGTGAGCAAACGCGGCACCCATCTTGCGGAAAGCTTTCTCATGCCCAAGTGATCATTCAAAATTGAAACCACTGAGATCCCTACGGCTTCCACAATCTCTCGCATTTTCAATCTTCGGTCGGCCAACACCATATCGTGAATTTTTTCGATTGTTTCGGGTGTAGAGACCTCAACTGGGCGTCCAGGACGTTCGGCATCTTCAGTGCTTGTACGGCCACAACGAAATTCAGTAAACCACTTTTTTACCATTGAAATCGATGGTGCAGAGTCCCCATAGTCTTTTTCAAGCTTAGCCTTGGTCTCGGTAATGGTTTTTTTTCGCAAGAAATAATGCTTAATAAGCACACGAAATTCACTTTTTTCCATTTTCTCCTCAAATTAGTGAGTAGTCTGATAAAAATAGCTGTCAAACACAAACTAACTGACGCAGCAAGTTTAAATTTTGACAGGAGTCAACTGACAGATGCCTGTTGACAGGAGCAGTGTTGCCGTTTCAGTAAAGAGGTCAGAAATTCAAAAAGTCACGGACTTATTGACCCGCCCTCGTATTTACACATAAGCAGGAAATAGAGAGTATACATATCTTCCAATAAAAAATCTTTTAGCATTAGTACATATTACGGTGCTCTAGAAATCATGTATGATAAATTTGAGCTTTCTAGCTCAAACTTGGACTTTTCGGACCAATTTTTTTTTTTTAAATTGTAAGTAGGTACCTATTCGAGATTGGGTGCCAGTGGGCCGGATTATAAAAATTCTTAAACTTTCGGGCCCCTAAAGAGTAGATGTCTAAAATTTCAGCTTTCTAGCTCGAGTTAAATGGCCTGATTTTTGCCAACGGACGGACGGGCATGGATACATCGAAATTACTATTGATGCTGATCACGAATATAGTAACTTTTAGGGGTCACCGGGAATATTAAGGAATGTGACAAACTGTGAGTCAAAATTAATATATATAGCCTTAGAAAATAGGGTAAAAAAAAGAGATATTTTGGGTAATTTTTGTAAACGGTCAGGGCTTGTGCACTCTGCAGTCCATTTGACACAAAAAGAAAAGAAACATCGCATAAACTAATGCCATCCAGATCAAAGACATTTTGGTGATCGACTTCAGCCGTGGCAATCGAAGCAAGTTGATTACACGTATTCAAGTTGAAAATAAGATTGTCAAAGTGAAAATTTATAGTGGTGCTACAGTTCCAATAACGGTTAAGTCTCAATAAATTCAATTGCTTCGATCTTTACATTGTTGATTCCGATCGACAACCTTGAATTTGACCATTGGAAATAACTTTAAATTATCAAGAGGAAATTGACATTCAGAATTTCAAGGTTTCTAAATTACCGAAGGAAGTGATTCCGCAAGTGAAACAATATAATAAAATATGTTCTCCTCGGATTGGTAAGATAACCGGAGTACAGGCTTAATTATTAGTTCATGCCAAATACTAAACCATTGTTCCTTAAATTGAGAATTATGCTTTTTGCAATAATACCTAAAATAGAAGAAGAATTAGACAACCTAGGCAAAGAGGGTGTTTTAGAAAAGGTGGACCAATGCAATTGAGGAACACCAATTGGTCCTATCGTCAAAGCTTCAGGGACAATTAGAACTTACGGTAGTACAATCTTAAAGTAAATCCAAATCTAATGTCGGACGATTTTCACTTACCAACCACCGAAGAACTAACTTCTACAATTGCCGGTGGATATAAGTTCTCAAAAATTGACATTAGTCAAGCGTATTTACATCTTGAAGTTCTCGATGAAGTTAGGGACTATCCAACATTGAACCTGAGAACAGTTGTTTTAGGATGATGTACGGTACAACACCTGGCACTGGTATATGACAAAGAGAGATGAAGAAACTCTTACACGGCAATTATGCCTCCTGGTAGAAACTTATTTTTAGACGGCATACGGATACCAACAAATTAATAAATAAATTATTCGATGGCAAACCTTTCACATAAATTTTTCACAAAAGATTTACTTCCCATCAAATAGAGTATTCTGGCACATTATTTCAAAACAAGGAATGCAAAAATCAAAAAGTAAAATCAAAGCGGTTTATAACGCACATATCCCTTAAAACAAAACGGAAGTGCGAATTTTTGTAAACTATTATCGACGTTTCATTACGAACATAGGTGCTTAAATGAAACCATTATATGGAATGCTTACTTTCAATTGGACATCAGAATCACAAAAGACTTTTAATTTCGTAAAGAAAAGATTCAGTCTCATGGAATTTTACCTGTCATTCTCGCAACAAATGCATCTCCTTACGGGGTCGGCGTAGATCTATCCCAAGGGTATTCTGGCGGATCAAAAAGTCCAATACAATTCGCTTCAAAGTGCTTAACACTTACACAGCAAACAGGTTGCTTTCCTTGACATAGAAGGCGCCTTTAACAACGTTTACACATCTGCAATCGCAAACGCACTGGCAGAACTGAATGTGGATAGCTCGCTTGGTGAATTGATCAATCTACTGCTAAATAGTCGGATTATCAATTCAAAACTGGGCGTTACATCTGCTAGGAGGTCTGTCAGTCGAGGGACGCCGCAAGGCGGTGTTCTTTCTCCCCTTCTCTGGAACTTGGTGGTGAACAAACTACTGATAAACCTGGAAGGGGAGGGCTGCAGAGTGATTGCCTATGCGGATGATGTTGCTATTGCCGTCTCTGGGAAACACCTCAACACCATAAAGGAACTCCTGCAAAACGCTCTTAACAAGCTAACGAGATGGGCTAATCGGTGCGGACTGGGCGTTAACCCCCACAAAACCGAGCTTGTCCTCTTTTCCAGGAAATATAAAATCCCATATATTGACCCTCCCTCTATTAGCGGTACAAGCTTAACTTTCTCTGACGAAGCAAAATTTTTGGGTCTAATCTTCGATAGAAAGTTAAGCTGGAAACCCAATATACAAGAAAGAGTCAAGAAAGCTACAGTAGCACTTTTCTCTTGTAAAAAAGCCATTGGCAACAAGTGGGGTTTACAACCCCGTATTACGCACTGGCTATATACATCGGTGGTAAGACCAATTCTTACTTACGGGGTGGTTGTCTGGTGGACTGCTCTAGAAAAAGCTATTAACCGAGACAAGCTGGGCAAAGTCCAGCGTTCAGCGTGTCTATGCATTAGCGGAGCACTCCGAACTACCCCCTCCGCGGCTCTGGACATTCTGCTACACCTGATACCCCTTGATATATTTAGCATGCAAACAGCGGCATGTTCCGCTGTCCGCTTAAAAGCTACCTCGCAGTGGACCAATAACAATATTGGCCACTCCATTATTCTAGACTACTTTAAGTCTCTACCCAGAAACATAGACTACACCATACCCCGTTTGCAGTTCGGAAAAAACTTCCAAATCACCATTCCTTCCAGATCTTTCTGGGATGATGATGCATTTGCGAATGATAAATCGATCCACTTTTACACCGATGGATCAAAAACTAGCGATGGGGTAGGTGGTGGAGTCTTCTCAGAAAAGCTAAATCTTAGCCTCTCTTTCCATCTTCCTGATTACTGTAGCGTGTTCCAGGCGGAAATTTTGGCGATAAAAGAAGCCCTGACGTGGCTGAAGAGGAATGTGATATCCTCAAAGGATATCCGTATCTTCTCGGATAGTCAGGCCGCGATTAAGTCCCTGGACTCAGTCTCTTCAAATTCCATCATAGCCCAAGACTGCCGATCATCTCTTTCGGAGATGGCAGAGCAGTTCAATATTCACCTCTGTTGGGTGCCGGGGCATAGGGACATTCCAGGTAACTGCAGGGCTGATAATCTCGCCAAAAAAGGAACCACATTACCTCCTTTACCTGATAAAGGTTCCCTAGGTATACCAATCGCTACTTGTAAACTCTTGTTCAAGCTATCCGCAATCGAGAGAACAAACCTTAGGTGGACGAGTAGCAATACATGTCTAGCGACTAAGCGGATCTGGCTAAAGCTGGATCTGCGACGCTCTAAGTGTCTAATCTCATTAAACCGACTGCATATTAGCTCCACTATAGGTGTTATTACAGGTCACTGTTTAATAGGCAGGCACGCATCTAGACTCGGTGTGTGCTCAAATGACTTCTGCAGAAGCTGTATGGACGAGGAGGAGGAGGAGACTGTACTTCACCTTCTCTGCACGTGTCCTGCGCTCTCCCATAGAAGAAATCTCCATCTAGGGGACTTCTTGTTCATTGACACAAGCGACTTAGCCAGCACTGGCGCTAGAAGTCTTTCGCGCTTCATAAGAAGCTCCTATTGGTTCAACGAGCAGTGAGGGTAATCCCCAGATCTGTGTGGTACCACAATGGACCTATCATTGGTCTAAGTGTGTTGGCTTTGGCTGACAGCCACGTCTACCTAACCTAACCTAACCTACACAGCAAACATATTCCCAAATTGATAAAGAGGCATATGCTTTACTTTTCGGAATAAGTTAATTCAATGGTGTCATAAGTTTATCCTTTATATCGCCAATAGGCCTGCAACATTTTTCTCCGTCAAAAGCGTTACCGACCTTGTGTGTAACTAGAATGCGACAATATGCTGTATTCAGTGAATCTGCTTATGATTATGATGAACCGGAAATGGCAGACATCGAACAGATAGAAACGTTAACGATTACAATCGAATCGATACAACGAGAAACTGAAAACGTTACAGATTTTTGTACACTCTTATCATATCTTAGGACAGGTAAGACTGCTCCGCTATCAAATCGATTTAACATTGATCAAAACAAGTATTCAATTCAACGCGGATGCCTTATGAGAGAGTCATGAGTTGTATTTCCACGTTCTTTATGAAGAATTACCTTGAACGAACTCCATTCCACATACGAGTATTTTGGAGTTGTTAAAATGAAGCAACTGACCAGAGGCTTTATTTGGTGGCCCAGCTTGGACTAGGATATAGAAAATGAATGTAAGACCGGTTTTACTCATAATTCAAAGAGACGCAATGTTCCTAAACATTCCTTTCCTTGGGAGCCAAGAAAGTGCCTTTTCACGTTGACCTGAAATACATTTCCTTCAAGACATGACAGTAGAATCTAGGATTAAAATTTGTTTTATTTGTTCTTGTAACAGATAACGGTACCGAATGTACAGGACACAAATTTCAAGGCTTTATAAAGCTTAATATAATCAGACATAAACGATCAGCTCCGTACCAACCAGCCATACATTTTATGGCGTAATGATATTTCCAAACATTAAAAAAATGCCCTGAGTGCGCTACAGTGTAATTATTCGGATAGTGATCTAAATCTCTCAAAATTTTTAATTTGTTATAGAATAACTCCTTATTCAACAACAATCAGTCACTACAAAATGATATTCGGCCGAGAAATAAGGTCACGATTGAGTCTTATGGTTCCTTGAATACCTAATATTATTATAACGTTGTTCTTTCGTTGAGTTAGATGATGGCAGAACATGATACACGGCCTAAGATCTAATTCGAGATACCGGTGAAAATACACAGAAACAACATACATTCCAAGAAACTGCACCACCCCTGAACGAAACCTGTTCAGAGAACTCGCGGGAAATCGAAGAAAATCCACAAATAATTTCAAATCAAATTGGATCGAATGTCAGAACTGGTCCGATAAAAACTTCACCGACATCGACAGGTTCAATGGATGTAGCTATTGAAATACCAACTAATTCAAATACAGAACATGCCCGGATTATATCCAGCTCTAATTGAACTACGCAGATCAATACGTATTAAAAATAAAAGCTTCTTATTTATGGTATAAAAGTTATGTTAATTAATAGTTGATTGAATTATAATTTTTTAGACCTAAGTATCTGAATTATATAAGGAAGGAGTTTACATTAAGTTTTATCTAAGTATAACTGATTTGGCAGCATTATGCTAGCACATTTAGCTGTGTACAAATAAAAGCGAACCAAGAACGCCACAACCATTTGAAGTATCCGGCAATCATCGTTCTCTTTCGTTTTGAACTATCCATAGCAAGATCTCAATTTACGTAAAATAAAGTTACTACATTTACACTCTATCCGTTTACATACATAACAATGTATATGCAGATAGTTTATTTCATTTTTATATCAAGAAATCTTTGTTTTGATAAAAACAGAGAATTATATACAATTGAAGTCATTTAATATAAATACAAGAACAAATTATAAGATGTCTGCCCTGCTGGCTACACCGTTGACCTAATCACAAGAATTCATCCGCCATACTTTATTATTCTGAGGAGCTCATGCAGGACTCTTGAGATTTATCAGCCAATCATTTTGGACTGAGCATTAAAGTCAAGTCTGCCGAATACGCTGCAAAAAGCACCGTAGAAAGCGATTGATAAGATTCAGAGAAATTTCAGACTTAGTCTAATAATGGAGTTTGTCGTATATGGTACATATATAAAAGCATCTTGAAGGGAAGTCAAGTTGGTTTTCATACCCAAAGCTGGTAATCAGGAGCACACAATAGAAAAAGATTTTAGACCAATCAGCACGTCGTCGATTTTTTCTACAACCAAGAGCGGATAATAATGAGGGCTCATATTAGGAGCAAATACAGTAACGGCTTCTTAAGTGAGTCGCAGAATGCATACATGAAAGGAAAATCGGTAGAAAGTGTTCTACAGGATGTAGTAGGGCAGATAGACAGAGGTCTTCATTGTGCCGAATTCGCTTAAGCGCCTAAATTTCGCGCCGTTGCGTTATTGATCTATCAACATTCAACTATCATTACGACAACTTTTGTTAAGTAAAAACTAGGATGTTATCTAGGCGTACATTTTGAACAGAAAATAGAAATTGAATCTCAATGTAAAGGAAAGAATAAAAAAGTCTTCTCATCATCTGCAAAATAGCAATTGGCAAGACTTGGGGTTGGAAACCCGCAATGGTGCATTGGCTAGATACCGTTGTGACGAGGAAAAGAAAACTAGACTCGAAAAATTAGAGGTGGGGAAGACATCGGGGAAATAGCCATGACAATGGAAACCTTTTTGCATCTTGCATCGGTGGATCAAACAACTTGCTGGTAACAGTGCCTTACGGATCACTTATGTGGCTACTTAAGCTTTGCGGTATTGGACACTACTTAGTTTGGCAGAGCTACTGGCAGGCAATACAATAATAACTGATGAAATTTCTCCCTCTGTCGATATTGACGTTCCGTAGGGTGTATCATATCCGCAAAGGGTTGAAATGCAAAGAAATGCCATAGCAAAGTCAAATGAAATCGCAATTCACACAAACGTTTCAAAACTCCCAAGTTGAGGGAATAACAACAGAAATTTACTTTTATTTTGGACAAATAACACAAAATACTATTGCAGAATTTCTTCTCTTTCTTTCTCTTTGACGACGAGATTATGATCTGGGCTTAAGGGTTCATAACCCTCCCACTTAACTGCATCAATACTGGTCCGCCTCTTTGGTTCGCATCTTCGACTTCATTTGTTTGGTCCAGGAATTTGTAGTCCTGCCCCTCTTTCGTAATTTTATGGACACGTTGATTGATATTGCCTTTTTCGCTCCTTTCAACATGACAGTACCAACTAAGCCGATTGGGCTCTATTTTCTTTAAGATGGGTTCATTGACGTGAAGGCTTCCTTGGATCTTGGAACTTCTTTTTTCATCATCAATCATTGTTACCCCTGATGTAATGCGAAACATCTTCATCGCAGCTGCTGTTAATTTGTTATACGCTGTCCAACATTGTGAACCGTATGAGAGCGCGGGCATGTCATGGTAGTTTGGTTGGCTATTCATTAAAGATCCCAGATATTTGAACTTTTCACACTTGTGAATCACTTTATATAAGTATCTGGAACAGGCCAGACTGGATCAGAGAACGGACAGCACCAGTTATCTGTTAATACGTTACCCATTCTCCTCCAAAACTCCAACCCATACATCAAGTGTTCGTTGCAGAGACGTTTGGTCCTCGCTTATGGTGACTCCATCGTCAGCGAAGAATACTGATGCAATTAAAAGTTCATCATTTTGTCTTCAAGCTGATAATCAACCACAGTACAGGAGTCATCTTTGTCTTTACTACCTAATACATGTCCATGATCACCTGCGCGTAGGTTAAAATAACTAATTGTTTTCTAGGCGCCACAAGTAACAGATTTCTTGGTTGTCTATCAAAGGCCTTTTCAAAACCAAACAACAACATATGTAAATCCTTTGAGAAATTACGATGGTTTTCCATCATGATCCCTATACTTTAGATTGCTTCTGTGGTTGATTTACCTGCGACAAATCTGCACTGGCTATCAGATAACCCTTATTCATCTTATACCCGCTCAACGATTTTCATGGTGTGTGCATCAGCTTGTTTAAACGGTAATTATCACAGTCGCGTATCGCCTTTCCTGTACAAAGGATGAAGATTTCTTTACCTCTACTGGGCCCTATTTCATAAACATTGACAAGTGACAATTCTACAAATTTGTCGCTTTTATCTGACATATTTCCATTGCATAACGTTTTGACAGGTGACATAATTGTCAGTTAAATACAACGACAATTTTGTCGTGACAATTTTGTCGTGACAATTTTGTCACTGTCAGACTATGACAAATTTGTCGTGACAATTTTGTCATTGCCATATTTTGAAAAAAATTTTTCTAACAAACACAAGAGACTGAAATGATCTGTATTTTTCTTTCAGAATGTTCAATGCATTCTTTACAAGCCTCCTCATTTTCTTTTTTCAAAAATCTTAGCAATGCTTCAGATTGTTCAAATTGGTGTGGAATAACTGGTGTGATTAGCCAACATTTTCGTCTATAACCGCTGTGTCCTAATATTAAATCATATGGTAATTGCATCCATCCATTTTCCACCGTCTTGCTAAAGAGCTATTTCTCAGAACCCTAGCATCGTGAACGGATCCAGCGTGCAGAAACATACAAAACTCAAAATTTGGGCTACACACAAACACGGCATTAATTGAGTGGTCACCATTTCTTTCAACAAAAATGCTGACTCATTTTCAGTCGGTGCATCAATTCTTATTAAAGAGCCATCACCAATCACGCAAAATGTCTAAAACGTATGGATGTTATATTTTCTGAAGGGCAGCGGATTTCTTCCCCCATATCTACCGTCAGATTGCAAAATCTTTTGACGCATAGCTGAATTGAACTTTTTGAAACACCCTGTCCATCACCAACTACATGGTACTGAGCTCCACTTCCAAGCCAGTGTAACGCACATAAAACTTGGGTCTTAGCATCAAGGGCATGATTTCTTTTTGTGGGATGCTGGAGGTGTTGACCGATTTTTAACAAAATATATTCCGCTGTACTTTTGCAGACCCGAAATTTTTCATTAAATTGAAAATCACTTAGTGCACCAAAATCATTGTTATTTCTTTCTTTACAAATTCGAGGATGGCGTACTTTGCGAAATTGCACATCAAATTCATTGTCACATGAAACATAATATTAGAAATTTTTTACCGAAATTGTCACTTCACTACCGAGACTCAATTGCGTGTCACAATAATTGTCAATTACATACTGACCAAATTGTAATTTGTACTTTTTTATCTGTTCCATAAAAAAATTGGCACTACAAATTTGTCGTGAAATTTGTGACAATTTTCAAAAAATCCCTGACAATTCATTGTCAAGACAATTTTGTTATGATCCGAAATCTTGACAATTGTCGCAAATTCTCCGACAATTCTACAAAATTGTCAATTTTGTTATGGGACAGAATTTAGACAAATGTCAAGTTGTCATTTACAAGTTGTCACCTGTCACCTGCCGCACCTGTCAATGTTTATGAAATAGGGCCCTGGTTAGGCATTGAATCGCCTCTCATCAGTTTTGAAATGAGAATGATGAGCTATTTGGACCCGATGTCTTCCATCTTTTTCCAGAACTCGAAGGGTATCTCATCCGGCCCAACTGCTTTTCGATTTTTGCAGTCTTTGGCCACCTTCCTAACTTCTTCGATAATAATGACAGGTTCTTCTTTATCGTTTGGAACGTCTTCTGGAAAAGGCCGTTTTCGGAAAACGTCAATTCATCAAATGATCCTCAAATGATCGTCATTTATGCAATCGTCATGTTGCACATATGCTTTCATCACCGTCAGATGGCATTTTTTCTGCAAGCGCATTTGTTATTTCAAAAATTTTGTGTAGAACTTTTTTCCGAGAGCTTCTACAATTTCGAAAAAGTATGTTTATACCCTATTCTAGGGGTATATTAATTTTGACGCATAGTTTGTAACATACCTTAATATTGCCCGTAGACCCCTAAAAGTTACTATATTTATGATCAGCATCGATAGTAATGTCGATCTAGCCATGTCCGTCCGTCCGTCCGTCCGTCGGCAAAAATTAGGCCTTTAAACTGGACCTAGAGAGCTGAAATTTTAACCACATACTCTCTAGGGTCCCGAAATAATCAAGTTTACGAATTTTTGAAATCCGCCCACAGACACGCCCACAAACTCAAAAAAACAAAATTTTGGAAAAAATCGAATTTTGAGCTAGGAAGCTGAAATTTTTTATATATGATCTATGACCCCTAAAACTGCTCGGGATATAAAATTTTCAAAATCCGCCCACTGCCACGCCCACAAAAAAATAAAACAATTTTATTGAAAAACCAAAATTTGAGCTAAGGAGCTGAAATTTTTAATATATACTCTCTAGGGGCGCTTTAAGCTCATGTATAAATATTTTCAAAATCCGCCCACTGACACGCCCACAAATAAATAAAACAATTTTTTTGAAAATCCAAAGTTTGAGCTAGGGAGCTGAAATTTATAATATATGCTCTCTATGGGCCCTTTATGCTCATGTGTAAATATTTTCAAAATCCGCCCACTGGCACGCCCACAATTATTATTATTTTTTTTTTTTTTGAAAATTCAAAGTGAGCTAGGGAGCTGAAATTTATAATATATACTCTCTAGGGGCCCTTTATGCTCATGTGTTAATTTTTTTTAAATCCGCCTACCGACACGCCCACAATTAAATAAAACAATTTTATTGAAACACCTAAGTTTGAGCTAGGGAGCGTTTTTTTTGATAAAATCCTTTAAATGTTGTATAACAAAATATGTAGAGCGTTCTTAACAATTCAACCATACTTAGACTTTTGTCACGCCCACTTATGAGGGATAGGAATAAGAATAGGGTATCCAACAGTTCGCCTAAGCGGACTGTAGCCCGTCCCTATGTTTTTAACATATTTTGAAAACACGACATTCCAAGCGAAAAGTTTGTATTTTTGAAATATATGTGAAAATAACAAATTACTTTAATTTCAAACTAAAATATAAATAAACACACTTAATAAAAAAAAAATAATACCTCTCGACATCAGAATTTCTCCTTCTCTGTAAATAAGATTTTAGCCCCTTCCGCCTAAGCAATGGGAATAAGAAAATTGCTTGTATTTTGACGTACTCTTCCCGTTTTTCCATAAGAAGTCTCCTATGCTTCATCAAGCTCTAACGGGTTTAACAAGTAGGGAGACAAATCCACATGGTATCACAACGGACCTTAAAATGGTCTAAATATGTCGGCTCCTGCTGACAGCTACATCACACACCACTTGACACAAAAATAATATCATGACGCCTAAAATCAATGTCACGCCACTCAAATTTACCTGAATTTTACAACAAAAATTTGTTAAGCAAATTTGTCAGCATTATGAATTTAGTTTATCTGAGCTTTAAGACAATCCTAAAGGGGCACTTACACGGTCAATCGGTCGACATCATGCATCGTGTATGTGTGAATTGACGCTACCCCTTACACAGTTCAATCGATTGACGTGAAATTTTTATTTTTTGTGAGTTTTCGTGGTATACGGATGTGCGATTAGTGAAACGGACGATTGTATTGCATATATTGCTCTTGCAATATATTCTTGAATTGTACTGCGAGATGCACACGGATATTCGCTGTCTTTAATGAAACTAATTTCATTAAAATACCAAAGAGTTGGTTCACTGAAATTATCAACACCGGATCCGCTTTTGTTTAATTATTTTTCTGGTGACATCCGCTTTTTGTGCATCAGGATACTTTTCTTTATACTTTTGCAGTAAAACTTCATAATGTTGCATTTTTTTGTTTCGGTCGCAATAATCTTTTCCTTTGACATTCCAAAAAACTCAGTAATGACCGATAGGTTTCAATTAATTGCGATACAAATGCTCGCTCTTCATCGTCCTTCAATTTTCCGCTAGCGCTAGACATGCCAACACATACAAGAGACTCAACAATATTTATAACCTAATTTTGTAACTAGTCTTCTGCAGACAAGCCTTTCAGGCTTTGCAGATAACACAACAATTGTAAATCGTATCTTATGAATATGAATATGAATATGAAAAAATGTTTTCGCTTCCGTGACACGAGACACAATGAAGTTATTACGTCAATCCAACCCTTACACATATCAATCAGCATGACGTTCATCATGCAAAATCAAACTTGCTTTGATTTTCGTCAATCAGACTTCACCAAATGTGTGTGACTCATACACATACATATTCACAAACACATGCTAGTGATTGATGTCATTCGATTGACCGTGTAAGGGCCCCTTAACACCCAAGATTTGTAGGTATACATCAATTGATAAAATTGTGTGTATCGGGCATCTTGATAATTGCAGTATATAATTTTAACGAAACCCTAGTTAGAAAAACATTATACATTTTATTTTATATTCTTATTTTTATGGTTTAGGTACGTAAATCCGTTCTCTTAATTGGAAAATTTTCAAATTCATTATCATAGTAATTTAACACAGACCCTGAATGCCGCTCTAACTGTTCAGAATTTATAACATTCCAACAGTTAATTTTACTCTAACGAACCACCGTAATGTGGCCAAATGCAAATGCAAATGAAATTCTATATGAGATGAGCCTAAAAATAATACTTGAATGTTTTTTTCCGCCTGCTTATCATTTCTGGTTTAAGTACATAACGGATGCAACGTTATTTGCAGCATCGAGAACCTGCAATTCTGCTGCATCCGTATGTACGTACATCCCGAACAGGATTTATCACATGTATGTTTGCAGCTACTCGAAGGTGTTAGTAGTGAACAATATTAAAAACAACAAAAACTTCAAGGGACACGGAAGTTAAATGGTAAAATAGATGAAAAAGTTCAAGCTCATAATATTAGCAAACGCCTTATGTAATCGTTAATGGGTAAGTAGTGAAATCATTAGTAGGTATAATTGAGCCCCGGTGTCTTAGTTGAGAGAAATGTTTCTTTTGGTTCTTTAAATTTGTGAGCTTTTTCCAGCTTGTACCAAGTATTCATTTTAACAACATGATTTCTTTTAATTTATATTCGTATTTTATTTGCTTTTTGGTTGCTTACGCCTTAAGTGGAGTCTTATGTACAACAAACCTGAATTTCGATTTTAAATGAAATTTCTTTAAAATATTTCCACAAGAAGGTAGGCAAAGGTAAAGCCATTGTCAACGGAGTAAAATATGTAAGTGTGTGTCAGGAACTTTATTGACTTTAAATTCTAATCAAATATCCACTACAATATAGGTGATTTTGGCTTCAAATTTGAGCTTAATGGTCGCTAACAGGCAAATATAATAATAGAAGTGAGTCAGCAGTCAATTTTAGTAAAATGTTAATGCGTATGGAAGAAAACTTAGGATGTATGCTGTGTCCTAATTAAAATAAAATAAGCTTGTTGCTGCACAACAAAGATCGCACGCGATCGAAAGGATGCAATTGTGTGTTTGCAGGAAGCTAATTGCTCGAATGGATTCAAATAAAGCTCACGATGGAAGCCACCATCGCGAGCAATTAGCTCTAGTGCACACAACACAAAATAACACAAGAAAACGATAAAAAATAAATTAAAAACACCACGAAAATACTTCACGACACATCAGCACGAAATAGATTTGAGAACTGTCAATTTGAATGCACATGCACAACCAGAGAAGAAGACAGTGCGGTCTCCCTTGCACCAATGGCAACGCCATTTGACGAATGTGGTCATCACCTCTGACCAACAGACAATAATGATGATTCATGATGGCCGAAATTAAATGTTTGAGAGATCCATATAACTACAAAAGTGCACTCTAACACCCACTCCGAATATGTGGGGCATTGTTGCAAGAAATAAAGAAACACACAGAACCGCGCATTGTCCTGGTGTTAGTGTGAGATTAATGGTTACAACTTTACGCAAGTTAAAAAAGGAGTAACATCTTGGGGGTTCAACAACCTCTGCAAAAACAGCTGGAGCTGTACATAAGCCATCAACTGCTTCAACGGAAGAAGAAGGTTTAATTTGAATCACTCGTCAGCCAACTGCCAATAAAGAAAGTTTACTTTTAAACGAAAGTTAGACAGAGTTTCAATTGTTTAATTTTACTAATAATTTCAGTTCGCCTAACTGAGAAATTTAGTTAGACCGCTTGCAATCGCCTATTGCAAGAGCACCTCATTAAATTCCCGCTCGCCTCAGCGCGGAACATGGTCCTTCGAGGGTGAAAGTAAACAAGTGCCTTATAAGTTCAATATACCTAAACCAGTGCGTTTTTTTTATCGATTTTTTTTCCCATTTTTTTTTCCAACAAAAAAAAATCTTTCAATTAAAGTGTACTGTGGGCTAAGTATAGCTGGATAATTGTCCAGTGCAAATATACGTTTCCGATATCAGACGGACAGTCTATCGGCCACAGTACCCAACGGAAAAGGAGCAGCAATCACAGCTTAGAACTGTACAACCAAAAGCCTTCTGCAATTGCAACTGAGAGTTTAATTACTGAAGTTGCAGTTGCAAAAGCAAAAAAACGGTAGGCAAATTATTCCTGTGCTTAAATCTTTAATTGCAAGTTACTGAACATTTAAATATATTAAATCCAACGAACAACGAGTCCTGGACAAGCGGATTCAAAGGTGATTAGCGGTCATCAGCGATTAGCGGTCATCAACGATTAGCGGTAATCAGCATCAGCGGTCAAAACCATCCAACGGTGAAGAAGATCCAACGGATTCAATAGTGACCAGTGGAACTACCGGTGCAAGCGGACAAGAAGCGGTCACAAAAAACCATTGATTAGCAGTTATAGCTGAACAAAGAAACTGATCAAGGTAGGAATTTTTCCTTATTTTCTTCGTTTTTAATTTAAATAAATTAAATAAAATTAACTCAACATAGAACTAAAGTGAACCACTATTAAATACCTTTGAAATAAGTGTTTCTGTGAATAAAATTAGCATACAATCAAAAGTATTAAACAAAAGTTAAAAAATGTCGAAATTAGCAAAATCCATAGAGTGCCAAGAAGACATTTTAAATGAAATCAGTCGAGATTTCGATGAATTTAAGAAAGACGATACGTCGCGAATATCAAGGGGGTATTTAACCGCGTGTTTGTCTGAAATCGAGGAAATGTTCAAGCGGGCGAAGAAAGAACATTCCAATATAGTCGGAAATGCTGCTGATCCACTTAAAGACAAATATATTCAGGATGAAATATTCTCGAAAATCAAGAGAATCTATTTCACTTTCAGTGGACAGCTGCACGATGAGACGGATCGTCTGCTTGAGGAGCACAATAATTCAATAGATAACACTCGGTTTAATAACACGAGATCATCTGGCTCTGACATACGTCTTCAAAGAATTCAGATAAAGCCTTTCTCTGGCAAATTCGAAGATTGGTCTGAATTTTTCAATTTGTTCGACAGTTTAATTCGAAACAACACAGAACTGCCAGAGATACAAAAACTACAGTATCTGAAAACGTCTGTCTGTGGGGAAGCTGCTCGATTAATCCAGCACCTTCCAATCGATGCGAGGAGTTTTGCCTCTGCTTGGACAATTCTCACAGACAGGTATCAGAACAAGCGTAAGCTTGTAAATACCCAGCTCAGGAGATTAATAGAGCAGAGTAAGTTGACGAGCGAAACCGCTGCTGGTTTGAAATCTCTCCATGACACCAGCATCGAATGCGTTCACGCCCTTTTCAATCTTGAAATAGCGGTTGAAACTTGGGACGCCATTCTCATCTTTCTAATTTTTAATAAACTGCCACCGCAGACACAACGCGATTGGGAAGAAAAGCTAGGCACTTCAAAGCTTCTTCCTGATTGGAAAACGTTTATGTCGTTCATCGAAGGTCGGTTTAGTTCGTTGGAAAACATTTCCGAACTAAATGTGCAACCGAAACAATTAATGCATGTAACTTCGTTTCGGAAAACTACTTCCGCGGCCTGTCAGATAAATGAACAGCAACCGACAAAACAATTTCGATGTCGACTTTGCAAGGCTTCTCACGGCATGAGACATTGCAAAAAATTCCTAATCATGGACGTCAAAACCAGAGCTGACGTCATAAAGAAAAATGGGGTTTGTGGTAATTGTTTAGGCTATGACCACCACGCCTCGGTTTGCAACAGTAGCAATAGGTGCCAAAAATGTGGTAACAAACATCACACATTACTGCATATTGACATACAAGCTGCACAAAATATAGGTCCTGGTCAAACCCAACAACAGCATTCTCAATTCCACTATCAAAACGCACCCCAGTACAACACTCAATCCCATTTTGTGCAAAATCCTGTTGGCCAACCAGGCCCATTCAATACCCCGAATGATCAGCCGAGCACCTCTCAACAATTTAGGGCTCATTTCAATCAGATGCAATCAAAAACGCTTTTGGCGACTGCACTAGTGAAGGTTTATGCATCAAATGGAAAGCAGTGTACTCTTAGGGCCTTCATAGACACCGGTTCAGAGGCCACATTTATCACCGAGAATGCCACGCAGATGCTGAACCTCGAGAGGCAGAATGTGTCTGCTAAGGTCACAGGTCTTGGTAAAAATACAACTGGAAGTTCAAAACACCAAGTTACCTTTAATCTGCAATCTTTTAACAATGCATCCTTCACCTTGGATGTCACAGCATTTGTTTTACCAGTGCTAACAGCAGCACTACCAACTTATCAGCTGCAAGGTGAGTGGAATCATTTGTCCAATCTGCCGTTAGCTGATCCTACGTTCAATGTACCAGGGAAGATTGATTTGCTATTAGGTGCGGATGTGTATTCAGCAATAATTCTAAGGGGGTTGGTGAAGGGACCAAAGGGGTCTCCTGTAGCACAACAGACAGAAGTTGGATGGATCCTTACAGGAAAAACCAATACCACTCCAAATATTCGATGTGTCACTGTCCAAAATCATTTTAATTTCTTAGATGCACAACTGAAGCAATTCTGGGAAATTGAAGAAGATCTGGATGACAGAAAATTATCAGTAGAGGAACAAAAATGTCAACAACATTACTTAGAGACAGTCAAACGGAAGGAAGATGGAAGATACGAGGTAAAACTCCCATTCAAAGAAGGAATACGCCCAATCTTGGGAAACTCGAAGAAGGCAGCCTTGGCAAGATTCTTTCAAATAGAAAGTAAACTGGCATCCAACCAAACGCTTCACGAGGCTTACTCCAAGTGTATCCAAGAGTACGCAACATTAGGTCAAATGAAGGAAGTCGATGCATCCACAGAAATTGGCGGACATTACTACTTGCCTCATCATGCGGTACTAAAGGAGTCAAGCAGCACCACAAAACTCCGAGTGGTGTTTGATGCATCATGCAAAACGTCCAATGGAGTATCGTTAAACGATTGCTTAATGGTGGGACCACGACTGCAACCAGACATAATCGATCTCATCACAAAGTGGAGAAAGTTCAAGGTTGCGTTTGTGGCAGATATAAGCATGATGTATCGGCAGATATGGATGGCAGCGCAAGATACTTCATATCAACTTATTCTGTGGCGACATAGGCAAGATGAGCCAATAAAAACATATGCCTTGAACACGGTAACATTCGGAACTGCATCGGCGCCATACTTAGCAGTACGTACCTTACATCAGTTGGCAACAGATGTGGAACACAAATATCCATATGTTACCGAGGTACTTACTGAAGGATTCTACGTCGACGACCTCATCTATGGCACGAATGACGAGAACGAAGCGATCACTTTACAGAGGGACATGCTTGAAGTGCTTCGATCAGCTGGGTTCCCTCTAAGAAAATGGGCCAGCAATTCCACAAGAGTACTAGAGCAGGTCCCTGAAAGCGAAAGGGAAATAAATCTGCCCCTAAATTTCGAATCGCCGGATGCCATTAAAACACTTGGGATTCAATGGCATCCAGCGAAGGATACATTCACATTTAAAATTAATTTATCTGAAGTCCAAAGGTTCACCAAAAGGTCCATATTGGCAGATATCGCTCGTCTTTTCGATCCTCTAGGATGGATCGCCCTATGCGTGATAAAGGCGAAAATGATTCTCCAGCAACTTTGGCTGAAGGAATATTCTTGGGACTCACCAATTTCCCAAGATATTGAAGGTCAGTGGGTAGAACTTCGAGGGGGCCTAAAAGAACTTCATGAACTCGAAATACCTCGCTGGATTGAATTCGATGATTCATCAGAGGTACAACTTTACGGGTTCAGCGACGCCTCAGAGAAAGCTTATGCTGTAGTGATATATGCTCGCATTATAAACAAAGGCAATGAGCATATTCATCTTTTAGCGGCCAAAACGAGAGTCGCTCCAACAGCAGTAAAATGTGTATCGCTACCAAGACTGGAGCTATGCGCAGCAGTCCTATTAGCCAAACTGTTACACCGTGTCAAGAGGGCCATGCAATTTCAAAACATCGAAACCTTTGCATGGTCGGACTCAATGATCACATTGGCATGGATCAGAGGAAGCCCTGCTATCCGCACAACGTTCGTGGCGAATCGAGTTAGTGAAATCCAATCGCTAACAAACGCCAATAACTGGCGGCATGTAGGCACCAAGGAAAACCCAGCGGATATAGGCTCACGAGGACTGCTGCCACATGAGCTCACCAGTAGCCATATGTGGTGGCATGGGCCACAATTCCTGAAAAACTTCTCAGTTGAAGAACGTCCAGTGCCTTCTCTGCTGGAGACAGATCTGGAAACAAAAAGGGAAAGCAAGAGGGCTGAAACAACAACGTCATTTTACAAAGACAAACTCACAAACATACATATAAATTTCGCAGAAGTCATCTGCCACTGTGCAATCATCAACAATGAATACTTTCAAAGCTTTTCAGACTTGAAACGGCTAGTACGCAGTGCAGCCATATGGCGAAGATACTTTGAATACCTCAAGTACAGAGAAAAAAGAAGACCATTACAGAGCTACCGACTCACACCTGATGAGTGGGATGCATCACAAAGGCAGCTCATCAGACTTGTTCAAGGCGAACTATTTCAAAATGAAATAAACGCCTTGAAGGAAAAAAGGGACATTGGGAAAGGGAGTAATATCATCCGCTTAAATCCATTTCTTGATGGCGAACAACTTTTACGCGTAGGTGGGCGTTTAACAAACTCCATCGTCCCATTTAATCAAAAACATCCTATCATCCTCAGCGATTCACATCACTTCGCAAGATTGATCGTCAGCGATGTGCATCAACGAACACTACATGGTGGACAACAGATAATGATGGCAGAGACCAGAAGCAAATACTGCATTACTAATTTAAAGCGACTGGTCAAGGCAACAATTCACAACTGCGTTAGATGCCACCGGTACAATGCCAAATGGCAACAGCAACTGATGGGAAACCTTCCCACAGAACGCATCTTAATTTCAAGGCCATTCACCAACACTGGAGTTGACAATGCGGGCCCGATAGAAATCAAGATGTGGAAGGGCAGATGCAACCGAATCACCAAGGGGTACATTGCTGTTTTCATATGTCTAGCAACAAAGGCGATACATATCGAACTAGTCAGCGACCTCTCCGCAGCAGCGTTCATCGCTTCCTTCAGAAGATTTGTGGCCCGCAGAGGACTCTGCTCCGATATGTACAGTGACTGCGGCACAAATTTTAAAGGAGCTACCACTGAGCTGAATAAAGATAGCAAACACATATCCAGTGAGTGGGCAGCTGAAGTTTCTGCAAGCCTGGAAGCACAGAACACCAAATGGCATTTCAACCCACCAGCGGCACCACATTTTGGAGGGCTCTGGGAGGCTGGTGTTAAATCCATCAAATACCATCTTAGGAGAACAGTCGGAACATCCAGACTCACATTTGAGGAGTATGCTACACTACTCGCTCAAATAGAGGCATGCCTAAATTCAAGGCCGTTGTGTCCAATGACGTCCGACCCAAATGATCTGACGGTTCTTACTCCAGGACATTTTTTAATCGGAGCATCATTAATTACACTGCCTGAAAGGAATTTATTGACAAGAAACATAAATAATCTCGATAGGTGGAGGTACATCCAACGACTTACACAGGAGTTCTGGAAGCAATGGAGTACAACGTACCTGCACCTACTTCAACAACGACCCAAGTGACTGCGACAAGAGCCGAATATCAAGATCGGAGACATAGTCCTGGCCAAGGAGAATAATCTTCCGCCGTCGTCGTGGTTACTCGCGCGCGTAATTGAACTGCACCCCGGTGCTGATGGTCTGACGCGCGTGGTGACCATAAGGACAGAGAAGGTGTCCTGAAACGTCCGATCGCAAAATTATCCCCCTTGCCGGTAACAAACCCGTCGCACGTTAATACATAAAAAAAAACAATATGAACAAAAACCCAATTGAATTAATAAAGAAAAAAATAGACTATAAGTGAATTTTAATTAATCTTACCCCATAAGCATCACCAAGGTTCTCCTCCAGTCGCAAGTTCAACCGATTTGCCACGAAATTAACCATGGATTAGCCCATTGCAGCAGCTAAATATTATTAAATTAAATTTTTTTTTTAACCTTTCTATTGTTGACCAATACTTATACAAATTTTGTATCTTTCTCGGCCAAATGCACAACACTTCACAACCGACGGAAGGAAAGCAGTCATCCGAACAACAAGGGTGCACAGAGCAATAAAGACGGGTATGAAACAACAGACGCAAACCAACACTAGAACTCAGACACAATAGGGATAGAAGTCTGGAATATCGAGCTTCACATCACAACACAAACCACCTCCGACTAGAGATTCACGTTGCTGGCCCGGGAGCATGTTGCTGCACAACAAAGATCACACGCGATCGAAAGGATGCAATTGTGTGTTTGCAGGAAGCTAATTGCTCGAATGGATTCAAATAAAGCTCACGATGGAAGCCACCATCGCGAGCAATTAGCTCTAGTGCACACAACACAAAATAACACAAGAAAACGATAAAAAATAAATTAAAAACACCACGAAAATACTTCACGACGCATCAGCACGAAATAGATTTGAGAACTGTCAATTTGAATGCACATGCACAACCAGAGAAGAAGACAGTGCGGTCTCCCTTGCACCAATGGCAACGCCATTTGACGAATGTGGTCATCACCTCTGACCAACAGACAATAATGTTCATGATGGCCGAAATTAAATGTTTGAGAGATCCATATAACTACAAAAGTGCACTCTAACACCCACTCCGAATATGTGGGGCATTGTTGCAAGAAATAAAGAAACACACAGAACCGCGCATTGTCCTGGTGTTAGTGTGAGATTAATGGTTACAACTTTACGCAAGTTAAAAAAGGAGTAACATCTTGGGGGTTCAACAACCTCTGCAAAAACAGCTGGAGCTGTACATAAGCCATCAACTGCTTCAACGGAAGAAGAAGGTTTAATTTGAATCACTCGTCAGCCAACTGCCAATAAAGAAAGTTTACTTTTAAACGAAAGTTAGACAGAGTTTCAATTGTTTAATTTTACTAATAATTTCAGTTCGCCTAACTGAGAAATTTAGTTAGACCGCTTGCAATCGCCTATTGCAAGAGCACCTCATTAAATTCCCGCTCGCCTCAGCGCGGAACAAGCTGGTATCTAAATTTAAATTCAACAAAACTGCTAAACTTAAGTGGAAAGAGTACCTATGTCAAAAAGAAAAATAGAAGAGCTAGGCATTAAGAAATATGCATTGGCTAATGGGAAGGAGCTCCCAACTTTCAATTGAGAACAAACTCCTGATTTATAAGCAGTTCCTCAGACCCGTATGGACATATGGAATTCAGCTTTGGGGTTGTGCGAAAAAATCGAATCTACAAATGATTCAAACTCTTCAAAACAAAGTACTAAGAGGTAGTGTTAATGCTCCATCGTACATTCGAAATGACAATCTACACAGAGATCTAGGGGTTGAGTATGTACAAGATATACTAAGAAAATATGCGGTTAAGCATTATGACGTGATCCACTAAGATGTGAATTAAAAATAAAAAATAAAAAAAAATAAAAATATGTGAATTCTGCTATACATCACATGGTGGAAGAAAATCATAATACATTAAGAAGGCTTAAGAGATTGAAGCCAAACGATTTGGTTATGTAATAGCTATAGTTAGAAAACGAATAACGACCCCTTTTCCTTTCCCTTTTAACCGCCCATCCTCAATCCTAGTAGCATATTATTATCTAAATCGGGATAGTTTAACGCCAATAGACGAGAAATAAGAAAAATAAAGTAAATTTCAATAACTTCGGGACTAGCCGTTGGGCTATATCCCACCAACCGTTCTCAAATACCCGAAAGTAGAATTTGCTAAATGAGTCTAACTCAGTCGTAAATAAAAAGGGGGGTGGTTTTAGTGGGTGGCGGGTCCCACACTACTAGCTTCACTAGTGTCTTTCAAGCAAATGGTTTATATTAATTTATTCTGCACTTGATCAAAGAACACCCTATAAATACGAAGTATTAAATAAAAGTCGAAGGCATATGAACTTCAAAAAAATGATCTTGTTTCCCATACAGTATGAGCCCTCAAGACCAATGACAATAATCACCCTTTCATTGTGATAATAGGTGCGACATGGAACGCGTGGGAGCAGTAGCTCCGGTGTTGGTGCTGTGCAAAAGTGTTAAGAACTGTGCCACTCTTTGGTCGATAAGTTTGCTTCAAAATATAAGTAAGGTCTTTGAGAAGGTTGTCCATAAAATCCAGTTGAAATGAGTCGGGGACAATAACATAACCAGTTTGGTTTCGAGGCTGCGTCAAAACGTTTCCGAAATTCAGTGGAATTAATTCAAAGACCAAAACACGGGTGCTTGCCTAGTTGGCCTTAAGAAGACTTTCCGACACGGTATGGTTAGATGTACTTTTCTTAAACTTGACCCGGCAGAGAATGCCCAAACTCTTGCAAAAATGTAATTGACTGTATGTTTTCGAGAACGAGGTTCGTTGTCAAATGTGGCAATGCGATTTTGAGCAGAGTCTTTTGCATTTAAAACGGCTTACAGCAGTGGCAGTGAGTTATCCAGTAAGTTGATTGGGATATTGCGATGAATGGAAGTTAAAAAATAACTTTCAGAAGACGGAAATAATCTTGTTCAGTACTGGGGCCTCTAACTCTACCTGGTATAAATTGTCAATTATTATACAAAATTCCATTGGTGGTGAGAAGCGTTATTTGATACGAATATGTCGATATCTGGCTCGACCAGTATCTGTATTTGGATAAACATATAGATATTTTTCTTACCTAGGCCAATAAGAATTTTACTCAGACGAATAGACATCAGTCAACTTGACTTCAGAATGAAGGTCATAAGTAACGTGTGGGTCAATCATCGCGTATGATTGTCCATTGTTTTGATTCCTTGCAACGCCTAGTTATATGAAAATTGAATGCTCTTCCCTGCTCCTTTTTTTCTGCATATTGTAATCTACAAACATTTAAAACCAACGTTCATCGGCATCTCTCCCTATCTTCTAACACTAATTTCCTTAACGCCCGCGCTGTGTAGATATTACATTATAAGGGTATTCAAAAATTCCTTCCATTCCATTTATTACAAAAAAAAAAAAAAAATCCAGCCGAAAGACTTTACCCACATTGATGCAAGATCCTGGGGGATGATTAAAAATATATCGGGACTGTACAAACACGACTGCAGCGCGATATATAAGCGGCTCATCAACGAGGGCGAAGAAGTCAACACTCACTCCCAAGACGGTGCGATATACTAGGTAACAGTAATGAGTAATCTAGAATAATAGCGTTATTCATGGAAAATGAAAGGAATTTCTCTCAAAATCTAGATCTGACTTTTTCAATAAAACATGCTTTGTTTCTGACGTTTCATTATTCTGGCATTGGTTGAGTAACTACATACAAGTTAACATCACTGTTGACATTTTTAAATAATGAAAGCATGTCCGCGGAAACAGAAATGAAAATACTATTTTAGGCAATTTTATCGTTTGGATATAATGTCATTCCATTACAATTTATTAATTCAATACTTAATTTAAATGTGTCTTCTTATTATTCATTCCAATCTTAAGCTTTTAAAAAAAATAGTTTTATGTTTTTAAGCAGCAGAATCGTACTTTGTTATTCAATATTATTTCAACTCTGTTACACTATTCTTCAACAAATCGAAACGAGTTTTCAGTTCACTTCCGATGGATACGCAAGAAAAAATTAACTTATTTCAATAGTAGGTAGGTTTGAGAGTAAATCCCTTTTAAATTTGGGATCGCTTCTTTCTTGTAATTGGCAATTCTAGAATTGCTCTTTTTCTTCAATAAAACATGCGAAACCGGAAAAGATCGCATCTGAATTTGCTCTTTTGAGGGGCAAATCTTTTCTTCAAAGAAAAAAGCTTTAAGTATCCTTTTCAATGCTGATTATTATCTATTAATATAAAATTCTTGGTGCGGTCATATGTAGGTTTGCTACCGTACGTAGTGCCACAATACAGATAACTTCTATACCTAATAGGCGATTAAACCCATATTCACACCATATTATATAATTTATTTTGCAAAGTGCTGCTCCAGTAGGTGATGCCAAATTTAACTTTCAATCATTTGCATGGATTAAGAAAAAACAAAAAAATATTTATTTAAAATGTGCAGGGGGAACGTTATTATAGATTAAATAGCTTAAGTAAGTTAAATAGAGTAGGTAGCTTGTAGTTTGTTTTGATATATTATACTAGCTGTACCTACCCGGCGTGCGTTGCTGCGCCTAACAAAAAGAAATTCATGCCGAGCTTAGTAAGACACTAAATTGCAAGGCAAACTTTGTGGACATATTTCGGTTCTGCGGGTTAAGGGACTGCACACTTTTCTCCGCATAGCTTAGCCCACTCACACAACTTCATTGTTCCGCCAAGGGTTGTTGCTAGTTGTTAAGCAGGCGCCTATGTCGGCTTACTTTTTCGAAATTGCCGAATTCGGTGAGAAAAAAACACTTTCCGATATTTGATTCGCGATAAAAGATGATGAGTAATAAAAAAACAAATGTCAATCCTGTTGATAATTTTATCTCGCAAAGCCATCAAAATCATTGCTTTATTATTCAAGTCATTATCCCTATAAAATTCCCATTTGGTTATTTGATTTTCCGGCCTTTCGTTTGTGTCTTTCCGAATTTTTTCCACTCAGCATTGACACGAACAAAACAAAATAAGACTCATTCAAATCGGTAGAGCCGTTCTCGAGTTTTTGCAAGACACACGAACGTCAGTTGATTTTAATATAGTATGAAATATGTTATGTAATACTGAAATGTCAAATGTTTGTTAATGTATAAATACTCTTGAAAACCAATGCCACCTGTCGGAAAATTTTGTAATTGTTCCAAGCTATATTATAACATTTAAATTTAATATTGTTGACATGAAAATTATATATACAGGGAAAACTACTTTTTTGTAAATATATCAACCCCAGAATAAGAAACTGTTTTGGAGTCTTGTTATGTGTATATTGGAGCCTTAAAAGATGACTTTCGACATTACGGACATTGTGGGACCCCATCAAGGGACATCCAACCCTTCGAGCTGTGATGAACCTTACACGTTTTCAGATGATCAACGTCTTCCTTCGTTTCGACGATTAAGTTGGTCGCCGTGGGCAATCTTCGAAAAATCGGAGCAGTCTCACGCCAGTTCAAATAATTTTGGATGAGTTGAATCGGACCTCATCGGCAAACTACATTCCATCTGAAGGGTGGCGACCGTGCAGAGGTTAGTGTGTTGGCTCGTGAGCCATGCGGTGCAGGTTCACTCCCCATGGGGAACAACATACCGTCGCCTGAGAATTGTTTTGTTCCACACGCCACTTTTGTCGTTTTTGAGTTAGTAACGGATTCTATGGTAATTTTGTATGCTCTTTTTAAATCCGTGATTCGATTTGCTCTTAGTCTTTCCAATCCCGAGATATCGAACATCGACTTTGTCCCATATCCACCAAAATCAACAGTTTGTAGAATTGTGTTGTGCCATAAACCATTTTTTGACGTTTGGGACAAATTTTTCATATAATTTATCGCAATTTTTTTGTGAGAATTGTTTTGTTCCACGTCCATATCACTGCGACAAGAGATACAGAAAATATTAACAAAGTTGAGAATTGGTTTGTCCTACGTGCACTCGTGTTAAAGAAAAGCTATGTATGTGGAACACTGATCGCAAACAAAATTTTAGTATTGGTTTGTTCCACCTCCATTACAGTTGTGTAGATAATATTCGATATTATGAAGATATGAATTCGGTGCGGTGATGAATAGTGCTGCAAACGCAAAAACCTAGTTGCAGACGTACGAGCGTCGAGCAGTCAATCATTGAATGCATATGGTTTCAATAGATGTGTTTAATGAACCTTAAGCGGCCCTTACACGGTCAATCGAATGACATCAATCACTAGCATGTGTTTGTGAAAATGTATATGTATGAGTCACACACATTTGGTGAAGTCTAATTGACGAAAATCAAAGCAAGTTTGATTTTGCATGATGAACGTCATGCTGATTGATACGTGTAAGGGTTGGATTGACGTAATTACTTCATTGTGCTTTGTGTTACGGCAGCGAAAGCATGTCTGCCGCCAGCGGAAAATTGAAGGAGGATGAAGATCGAGCATTTGTATCGGAATTAATTGAAACGTATCGGTCATTACCGATATGGGATGTCAAAGGGAAAGGTTATAGCGATCGAAACAAAAAAATGCAACAATATTAAGTTTTACTGCAAAAGTATAAAGAAAAGTATCCTGATGCACAAAAAGCGGATGTCACCAGAAAAATAAATATGTTGAGAACGAATTTTCGGCTCGAGCTAAAACGTTTAAATGAATTAAACAAAAGCATCCGGTGTTGATAATTTCAGTGAACCAACTCATTGGTATTTTAATGAAATTAGTTTCATTAAAGACAGCGAATCTCCGTGTTCATCTCGCAGTACAATTCAAGAATATATTGCAAGAGCAATAAATGCAATACAATAGTCCGTTTCACTCACCCCACATCCGTACACCACGAAAACTCACAAAAACTAAAAATTTCACGTCAATCGATTGAACTGTGTAAGGGGTAGCGTCAATCCACACATACACGATGCATGATGTCAACCGATTGACCGTGTAAGGGCCGCTTTAGCTGCACAGATAAGTACAGAAAAATTCAGAAAAGTACAGGATTTGGTGTTCCATGAGTAAAACACTTGCCGCAAAGTGTTCTACATTCTGTCAATTTGTATTCCATGAAGCTGTGCAGATCAGTTTAGCACAAGTTTTTCTGTACCTAGTTTTGAGGTGGGGCAAGTGAGTGAAATGTGTCAAATTTGAAAATTCAAATTGTACTGATGCCAATTGATTTATTTGTTTGGCATGAGATATCGTATTTCTTAGTTTAATGTTACAAGTATTCGCATATAATATGAAAAAAAAATCGAAAGAATAACATGGAACGAGTTCAAATTCTGATCAAATCGACATCAGGCCAAACATTGACGGTACAATGCTCACTCAAAACCCGAAATTCACTAGAAAACAGAGAGGATTATCTATTTGAAATTTCGCAGCTGAGAGGAGAACATTATGACTCGAAGCTGTACTTTTCTGATCTGATTTGATCTGACATTTTTCACTCACTGGTTTAATGCTAAACACTTTTAATAATTTTCTTATTTTATTGTATTTTTTGAATAAAAACTTTGTTAACAAAAAAGATGAAATCGATTTTTCTTTTTCTTTCCAACTCCATGCTTTCTTGCCTTTCACATATTTTGGATGAGAATTGCTTTGTGCCATATCCATTTTTTTTGTGTTCCATGTGTATGAAAAAAAAAATCAATTTCAAAATGTAGGAGGTGGGACACAAGTCAAAAAAGGAAACTTTAACGTTAATTAACGTGGCTTCTTAACGGTTTAGGAAAACACTTTGGAAATTGGTAGGTGAACTCTTTATAAGACTAACTTCAAATAAAAAAAATAAAAAAAAAATCGTATCACACAGTTTCGGAGTAACAAGTACGCAAACCTTTAAATGCGTTTTTCTCGAAAAAATGCCAATGGCGTATGGAACAAAACAATTCTCAGGCGACGATACGCCACCCATTCACACACCAAAAAGGAGGATTTCTGCCTGGTAGTACAATGCACCGTTACCGAGTTTGAGTGCTCTGGATTTGGATTTTTTTGTTTCAAAAAAAAATTTCCATTTGAAAATCTTGCAATATACGAACAGTGTGAGAAAGGTGTCCGTGCCCGCTGTAAGTTTCGGCAATGTATGCCAAGCGAACGTGGCAAATATGGACTGGAGTTCTGGTGGTTGAATGAGAGCACAACAGGTTATCCATTGAAGTATTCCAGTATACAATTGTAGCTCTGATTAAAGTAATTAAAGGACTTGGCCTTGGATATGAGAAGAGGATGTCCTTGAATTTATCATGTTTCAACATTGGACGCAAACTAACTATTGATGATTTTCATCCGTAGATATAACGTTGAAGTTGAATCACCATTCTTGGCACAATCCGGAAAATAATATGAGATGTCCCAAAACGTGTTGCAGTGAAAGAGTCTGCCTCTCAGAACTATCAACGACTTCAAACTAAATTAGAATAGCAAAGTTCTTATTCAAATACAACACCTATCTAGCAAAACATGTTTTTTTCTTACCTTCAATATTGGGGTGCGAATTGCCAGATGTTTAAGCTGTTTTCTGAAAAATTCTTTAACATTCCAGTGATCGAAAAATCTCCACAATCTCAAAAAATTTGGTCTACCACGATATTTCGAAAAAAAATCCAATGGACAAAATTTATAATATACATACTAGGGGTCGCCCCATGGTCGAAATTCGACCAATTTATTCTATAGGTTGAAAAATAAAAACAAAGTCGACTGTTATACATATTAATCGGAGAATGAAATTTTTCGACATTGCATTCTCTGATTTCACATGATATAAAATTTGCCCGGCATTTTCAAGTAACTTCAAGCATTTTCAAGTAACTTCAAATATATCCAAGTAATTTCAAGTATGTTCAAGCATTATCAAGTAACTTCAAGTTTTCAAGCATTTGCAAGTAACTTCAAGCATTTTCAAGAAACTTAAAGTAACTTCAAGCATTTTCAGGTAACTTAAAGTAACTTTAAGCATTTTTCAAGTAACTTTAGGTATTTTCAAGTAACTTCGAGTAACTTCAAGCATTTTCAAATACCTTCAAGCATTTTCAAGTAACTTCAAGCATGTCCAAGTAACTTCAAGTATGTTCAAGCATTATCAAGTACATTCAATAATTTTCTTCAAGTTTTCAAGCATTTTCAAGTAACCTCAAGCATTTTCAAGTAACTTCAAGTATTTTCAAGCATTTTCAAGTAACTTCAAGCATTTTCAAGTACCTTCAAGCATTTTCAAGTACCTTCAATCATTTTCAAGTAACTTCAAGCATGTCCAAGTAACTTCAAGTATGTTCAAGCATTATCAAATGCATAACATGCACAGCAATGTTGTTGTTGGTAACTTCAAGTAACTTCAAGTATTTTCAAGCATTTTCAAGTAACTTCATGATATAAAATTTTTCCGTTGCGATTGGCAGATTATTGCCTCACACAGCAATGTTGTTGTTGTTGTAATTTCATCCAATTCGCTTCATTTTACCTGCTGTAATTCATAATGTGTGTTATATATGTGGATAATTTTTGTATTGTGCACTTCTATGTATTGTCCCCTACCCACATATGTATAGTGTTGGTATAACTATGTGACGTATAATAGCAAAAATGGGTGGAAACACGTTATAGACAACTCCGTATTAATGTATAGAAAACAGGTTTTTTAAAAATCTCAAAAGCAATTTTGTGTAACTGCATATGCCTCATCTACAAGACAAGCGATCCTCATCCTTGCATAGGGCTTTGGATCCCTGCTTTTCAAACGTTTCACTTAATTTCTTACGTCAAAACCACTGCGTAAGCTTTTCTATCGATCCTTTTCTTCAAGTCTCTTTCCGAGAGGATGGAAAACTGCATTTGTTCAGCCTGTCACAAAAAAGGCGAATCTGCTTCCTCCTTTTCCTACCGACCAATTGCACTTGTGTCCCTTCTTTCCAAGGTCATGGAAACGCTGATTAACCGCCAGCTTAAGAAATATCTGGAATCCCGAAAACGCAGCAACAGGTCCATTGGTGATTTGATGACATATCTATATCTAACCGAAAAGTGGAACCTATCTCTTACCCATGGTGATGAAAGTAAGATCGTTGCGCTTGATATTTCAAAGGCATTTGATAGAGTTTTCGTCATCAAGAGAGCTTTGTCAAAAATGCGTGCATTTGGAGTCGATAATACTCTTGTTTAACGTATTAGAAACTTCCTTTCATACCGTCCAATTCAAGTTGTTTTGGACGGTTTCAAGTCTGCAACTGACCAAATAAATGCTGGTGTTCCTCAATGCGCCGTGTTTTTCCCCGACCTTTTTCTCACTTTTATAAATGATCTCTTCTCTGTAACTTCTAATCCAATTCGTTCCTTCGCTGATAACAGTACCGTCATCTTTTCATATTCGTTTCCTGGCTTAAGCCACTCAAGTTCGGGTGTGGAACTGGAACGGCAATGTACATTAAGCTCATTAAATTCCGATCGTAACAGTGTAGTTCAGTGGGGTTCAACCAATAGGATGGGATTTAATGCTTCTAAAACACAATGCTGTCTTCTGCCATTAAATCGAACCCTTAACTGTCTCCCTTTATCCATGAATGGCACTTGCATCGCTGAAACCGAAAGACCTTCCATTCTCGGAATGTGTGTTAATGATAACCTTCGTTGGAATGAACACATATTCGTTGTTGCCAAGAACGCTCCGAAATATTTAGGCTTCCTCAAGCGAGGTAAGAAATCATTCACCCCTTCTGACCTCGCTATAATTTATAACGCATTTATCCGCTCTCAACTTGAGTACAACTCTCATATTTGGTCTGGTGCACCAATAACCTATTTGGTGATACTTGACAGAATTCGAAAATGAGTGATAAAACTTGTAGGCGATCGAGATATCGCGAAATCATTTGACTATCTTAGTCATCGTCGCAATGTCTCCTGCCTATCGCTGTTTTAACGATATTTCCACCATTAGTGCTCAAACGAAATGGCATGTCATGAATGCACATCAGTTCACCCTCAAGCCTTTTTTCGGACGTGAAGTGAAATACAAAGAATTTTTGCTTAGTCACGAATTCAAAACAAATGTGGAATGGTCTTTCCCGCTCTGTTTTTCCTTTCCATTGTTATTTACAAACATTTAAAACCAAGGTGGATCGGTTTCATCTTTGCCATCCTCTCGCCCATTTCTTAATGCCCGCACTATGAAACTATGAACATGTCCACATTATCAGGCTACTAAAAGTCCCTTAATTGTGTGAAAATTATATTAAAAAAAGAAAATAAAATGTTTAACTCGTCATTAGCTGTTTGCAAATCAGATGCAGTAAAGTCATAAGTGCCATCCACATCTAATAAATCACAGCATTTAAGTGCTAAAAATAGATCAATAACTTGAATCTCTCCAGTGGTAGGTGTATTATTATACTATACCTCTCTCCAAATGCAGAGGAAATATCGTTCGAGAGACACAGGCTTATTTCTGCTCGTTCCACCCAATTTCATTCAAGGTAGTATAGATAAGATAGGTTAGATATAGTACAACCAGTAGGCGGAGGAACTATTTTTTGCAAAAGTATTCATGGAGGGTACTTAGTCCGCCAAATATACTGAATTCATTATTATCGCAGATGGATTGATACAAACACCATCAGCACTAATCTTCAGTGTCATCATCGTCGACGTCCACTGGTGTTGTTGATGCCGTCGTATTTGTTCTCGCCGTTGTGGTTGTCATGCATCCAAACGAATATATTGCATTTAGAAAATGCAGTCAGTCAAGTTTGTGAATCCAAAACCGAACTCCGTGCGGAAATTCATTGCACTCTAATCGACGTTGATCGGAAGAGTCGACCGGTCGAATGGTTGGCTATTTGGTGTTCCATTATATGTACGAATTTTACACGAATCCGATACAATTTAAGCCCTGAATCGGTCTGCAGCATCTCACTTCGTCTCCAATGTTGGATTGAAGTGCAGAACAACGCCTGATTCGATGTTGATATAGAACCTTGTGCGTGTTTTCTTACATAAACTTAACAGAATTTATGAATGCATGTTTTGGAGGAAACGATGATTTGGTTTGGTCTTGCTTGGGCTTACTGCACTGCGGGATTCTTATTATTATTATTTTTAAACTGTATTGTACAGAGAAACTGGCGTAGAAAGATGAGAGCATACGCAGTTTTCCAGCTCAAGAAGATCGAAGCATATCGCGATAGATAGAACTTCGGGAGGTTTTATATTAAGGGCGAGCAACTGGCTGGTCACTTCAAGACTGAAACGCTGGCTCTTCAAAATAGAGAAAGTAACATACTCACCAATGCACAGGGAATAGGAGATGTAATTTATATAGACGGGCATCATGAGGAGCGAGTCCCACCACCCAGTGTTGAAGCAGTTGGCATAGCTGTAAGAAGCTAAAGAACAACAACGCCGCCGACTGTGATAGTTTACAAATACAGAGGTGATGTTTTGGTATGGCGCATGCACCAAATCATAAACCAAGTATAAGTGAAAGAAAGCCCGTTGTCTCGCAAGAGTATGTGCGCAGTGGTAAGTGCGTTGGACTATTGACCAAGTGGAATCACGTTCAGGGTGAAAACAAACCCAGGCCCAGAAACACTTAACATTTTTTCCACTACTCCCCCTCTTCCGAAAGTCTGACAAATATCCAAAAGTATTCATTGTCATGAGAAGATTCCCAAATTTGCCGTTCGGAGTCAGCATAAAATTCCAATGAAAATACTCCGCGAGTTTAATAAAACAAACAAAGACATATTTTGATAATGACTCTTCATCGGCTTCATCGCACCATCATCTGATGATGATACGGTTGTCCGTAGTCGTTGAACTTTTACTTAAAGAATTGGAAAAAATACACAAGTGCAAAACTTCCTTGATTACCTATGTTTTCGACAAATATTCAGACGACGAGGTATCTGTGTTTGATGTAGCCTCACATATACAAAACCGTTTAAACGTCAAGCTCAAATATTGCTTGTTCATTATCATACCGCATCCAGACTTCTTCCAGGTTATCAAGATCGAATACGATCCGATACCTTAGATCGAGTTGCGAGCGAAACAAATTACATCTAACACCCTATTTGATATTCATACCCTATTCTAAGGGTATATTAATTTTGACGCATAGTTTGTAACATACCTTAATATTGCCCGTAGACCCCTAAAAGTTACTATATTTATGATCAGCATCGATAGTAATGTCGATCCAGCCATGTACGTCCGTCCGTCCGTCCGTCCGTCTGTCTGTCGGCAAAAATTAGGCCTTTAAACTGGACCTAGAGAGCTGAAATTTTAACCATATACTCTCTAGGGTCCCGAAATAATCAAGTTTACGAATTTTTGAAATCCGCCCACAGACACGCCCACAAACTCAAAAGAACAAAATTTTGGAAAAAATCGAATTTTGAGCTAGAAAGCTGAAATTTTTTATATATGATCTATGCTAAAATTGATCGGGAGATAAAATTTCTAAAATCCGCCCACTGACACGCACACAATTAAATAAAACAATTTTATTGAAAAACCAAAGTTTGAGCTAGAGAGCTGAAATTAATAATATATGCTTTCTAGATGCCCTTTATGCTCATGTATAAATATTTTCAAAATCCGCCTACTGACACGCCCACAATTACATAAAACGGATTTCAAAAATTCGTAAACTTGATTATTTCGGGACCCTAGAGAGTATATGGTTAAAATTTCAGCTCTCTAGGTCCAGTTTAAAGGCCTAATTTTTGCCGACAGACGGACGGACGGACGGACATGGCTAGATCGACATTACTATCGATGCTGATCATAAATATAGTAACTTTTAGGGGTCACATGCAATATTAAGGTATGTTACAAACTATGCGTCAAAATTAATATACCCTTAGAATAGGGTATAAAAAGGATATCTGCTATGACAAGAAGTGAAAAGAATGAGACAATTGGCGCGTTCAATTTGCAAGTTAACTGCAAGTTCACTACTAATTAAATTTCTATCACTTGCCAAACGATGGTCACGTGAGTGAGAAAAGGTAAAATAGTAGTCACTAGTAGTTGACTTGTAAATTGAACGCGCCCAATGCCTCAGGTAAATGCAGCTGAAACAGGTATAAATGGTATAATGCAGCCTTGATCGCTTTTGCACAACTATTATAGTGATAAGGTCTATTTAATGAGGGTTTTTATCTTACAGGCATCCACAAAATATAAAAGTAGTCTACAGGTATGCAGAAAACAACAGAAAGAGTTGAACAGTAGTAGTTACTTATGTGTGGTGGTGGAATATAAAAGGAGTTGATCGTTGATGGGCCAGGCGCAAGAAAACATTATATAACAACAAAAGGGGAATGGCCCATAATTCGTCGTCGTTGCATTCCTGAGCGATTTTGCAATGTTTGCTTCTGTTGTTGTTGATTTTCCTCCCATAATATTGATTAATTTTTTTTTTGTACACTTATATGTATTTTATTACCTGTTTTCAAAAGTTAATTATGCGGGTAAACACAGAAAAAAGTGCTGGTTTGGTACGATTTTTTTTCCGAAATTAGTTGGCTTTGGTTTTTTTTACCAGTTGACAGTCCCGAACCTGTTGATAATTTAGTATTTGAAGAAGATATACCTATATGTACATGCATTTCATGTTTCTGATCATTTTTCACTATTCATTAACTATTGAATCCCTTATGTGTTCAGGTGTAGGTATTAAGTAGAATTTATATAAAAAACATTTTCAACTTTTTTTAAATGGTCGGAACGACTTTGGTTTTACGAATGAACATTAATTTAAGAAATTTTGAGGTAAACATTTTTGACAAAAATCTTTTAAGAAAATAATTGTTTTCGCATTTTTAATAATTAATATTGTAATGTGTATTACCAATATTATTTAAAATAAAGTGAGTTTTCTGTTTGACCTTTGCCATATTAAGGAAGCCTTGGGAGATACTCGAAAACGGGATGATTTTCAATGAGCAAATAAATGGTCGAATCTCATTTTAGTGTACCTACGATAGAATTTTTATTTTTTATTTTCTTATATCGATTAGAGTGTAAGGTTTTTCAACAACCTTATAGTTTAAACCTGCACAAGAAATTTTGATGAAATTTAGAACGTATTCTAGATATTCGAAAATAGGTACTAAGGTAAAGAAGTACTAACAAATGAGCCGGTCCCGTTTCATTTTTTTTCGGCATAGGTAGGTTCTTTTTACGTGAAGGCTTCGTCGGATCTTCGAACTGCTTATTGTTTAAATCTTTGTTACTCCTGCCGTCAGGCGAAGCATCTTGATCTCATCTGCCGTTGATTCGCATTTATACTTTCTGTACGCTTATAGCCTTCCATTCAGTTAAGGGGTCGTTTTTCGGTCACAGAAGATGCTTGAGTTTTTCCGCCACTTTATCCACGCTACGCTTACGCGATGTTTAGTGTCGTCATCATAGCTTGCTTCGCTATTGATCATGGATCCCAGATATTTCAACTTTCCAAACAATAATACCATAAGCACAACATTCCAAAATTTAGTATAAATATTTAAAAAAAATCATTTTGATATGTGGATTTTTCAGTATAGTCTGGAAGTCTGATTGATTCCGATATTCCGAGAACTTCGGAGTAAAAGCCTGCGCCGACGCCAATGTCATCTTGAAGGCATCCGTGTAGATGGGTATCGTTGAATTATTGGCCGGCAGTTACATAGTTGTCATGGCTTTCTTCTCTTTTAGGGAGAGATACATCGAATGGAAACCGGTACCGGCTACCCGGTTGTTGGTAATACATTCTTATGGGCGCGTTCACACCTGCAAACCGAAACCGTCGCCGGTTGCCCATACAAACGACCGGGTAGCCGGCTGCCAGCTATGTGTGAAATGGGCCTTACGATCGCCGTATGACGCCACATGATGATTTTTGGACTAGGACCCCAGGTTTTGCGGAATATTTTGTTACAGGCATGGAAGGCTATCATTGCCTTTTTTGCTCTTTCCTTTGTATTGAGGCCAAAGTTCAGCTTCCTTTTTTTAACTTCCCAGTGGAAGTTCTTGTAATGGGGCCGATTTTGTGAATCGCGGACTTTGACATATCTCCACGTTTCAAGGTCACCAGAATCCAAACCCAACGTTTTTATAGCGATGTCTGTGTGTGTGTGTGTATTTACGAATGTGCGTATGTGCGTATGTTCGTATGTGCGTTCGGAATTATCTATCGCTACGATTATCTCGAGAACCAAAGATGATATTGACATGGGGCCGGGTTTATTTGAAGCGTAATTACGTAAATCAGAACTGATTAAGTTTCCAGCGAAATTGGTCCAACTTTTTTTTGTTAGTAAATAAATAACTAAAATAATTTGCCTTTAGATAGATAGATAGATTTATTTCGCATAATATTGATTTAGATTCGGTACGCTACCACACATTTTACATAAGTACAGAGATATGATATTTTTGTATCTTACTACTGAAACAATATATTTAACAAATCTGAAGAGAATTCTTATTTACAAAATAGCAATCTTTTTGAAGGAAAGTGCGAGAAAAACCTTCAATTTAACAAAAAGAAAAAAAAAGAAAAAAATAAATAAATGAAAAATAAATTAATTAATAAATAAGTAAATAAATAAATAATAAATAAATAGGTAAATAAATAAATAAGTAGATAAATAAATAAATAAATAAAAAATAAATAAATTAATAGATAATTATATAAATAAATAAATAAATGATAAATAAATAAATAAATAGATAAATAAATAAATAAACAAATAAAAAAAATAAACAAATAAACAAATAAACGAATAAACAGGTAAATAAATAAATTAACAGATAATTAGATAAATAAATAAATAAACAAATACAAAAAATAAACAGGTAAATAAGTTAATTATTAAATAATTAATAAATAAATAAACAAATAAAATGCAAATAAATAAATAAATATATATAATACATATATATAAGCAAATAAAGAAACACATAAGTAGGTATATAAACAGGAACAACATAAGATGGAATTTAAAGACTCATTTGATGGATCAGAGGATTTTCTGAAAAGCTATGTTTACTTATAAAGTTCGCGGTAAGTTTTTGGATTCTATCACAAATCATTTCAACATTCGCTCTTCTGTGCAAATCTAAGGTGGAGTAATGCCATGGTAGATTCAACATCATTTTTAATACTTTATTTTGAGCTATTTGCAGCTTCTTAATGTGACATTTTGCACAATTTCCCCATACTTGGCACCCATAAAGAAGAATGACTTGAAAAATAAACTTATGCATTATTAATTTGTTTTCAGTGGATAGTTTTGATCCTCTGTTGATAAAGGGGTATATCATTTTAAAGGCGATGTTAATTTTTTTTATAGTTTTGCTGATGTGATCTTGAAAAGTTAACCTTGGATCAAGATGCACACCCAGGTACTTCACATATGGTGCCCAAGTAATGTTAGACCCATTAATATCTATTTGGCTATTTGGAAGATTGCATGATTTTCTTTTTCTGGTAAAAAAGATGGCATGCATTTTCTCAGCGTTCAATTTGATTTTCCATTTTTTAAAATAACTTGCTAATATTTCCATCGCATTTTGTAGATTCCTCTCAACGTTGAGAGCAAATATATGTGATAAAAAAATTGCAGTGTCATCCGCGTAAATACCAATTTCACAGTTCGGTACACTCGGTTAATCAGAAGTGTATATATTGTTTAAATGGGCCCGAGTACGGAACCTTGCGGCACACCTGCGTGAAAATACACTAAGTTGGACGCGCTACCATTAACATGCACACTGAAACAACGGTTTGACAAGAAACTTTGGACTCATTTACATAGATACGAGGGAAAATTAAAATTTATCATTTTGTGTATGAGGCCAGCGTGCCATACAGAGTCAAATGTTTTCTCTATGTCTAATAGTATCATTCCCGTTGATTTTCCTTGTTCACGGTTTCTTTTGATGCTATTTGTAATTCTAAGGACTTGGTTTCAAGTACTATGGAAGCGCCGAAAACCAAACTGTTCATTCGGGAATATATTCCTGTCAGAAATAACACCCATTAATTTTTCTTTTATTACCCTTTCCAAGATTTCGCTTACACTGCTTAGCAAGCTAATTGGCCTGTAACTCCCTGGGCATTCTGTATTTTTACCTGCTTTCAAAATAGGAACAACTTTGGCTTTTTTCCAGACAGGAGGAAAGTAATAAAACTTAAGGCATGCATTTATTATCACCGTCAATATTTTAATTGCAGAGCCAGGCAATCTTTTAATGTAAACGTTCCTTATGTTATCAAGTCCTCCAACTTTGTTAACTTTTATGGAATGTATGATGTATTTGATGTCCCCTACTGTTATAATTTCGTTTGGAGGGAATTGAACAGACGCAATATTGAGATCGCGAACCGTATCATGAACTAAGGTGGTTGTAGTTACGTCTCCTAAATCTTGCGACACCATATGATTGTTTGAGAAGTTAAAAGCGAGCTCTTTCGCCTTCTCATCATCAGTAAAGCAGGTTCCTCGCGTTGATTTGAGGCAGGGAATTGGTCTATTTTTACTCCTAATTACTTTTGCAATGTTCCAAAATGGCTTTGCACTTTTCTCTAGAGAACTAAGCTTTCTGTCCCACTCTCTATTGCGGTGTTGTAAGATGAGTTCAGAAATGAGCTTTGTTGGGGCAAGAATTATCCCCTGCTGGTTGCTCGGTAATGTGATGGATGACCAAAGAAAAATAAAACGTGTGTAAGGTTTTGGTTCGGTACACTTTATTTCGACAGGTCTTACCTCGTTGAGGTTTGGATGAAAAAAAAGAAAGATGTAATAAAATAATCTATTGAGTGGCTTCCGATTAAGAAAAAATGGCGTAAACTACTTAGCTATTTTAGCGACATCTTAGAGTTAACACTTTAATAAACTACTAGAAAAGATTAAGAATTGTTCGACAAGAATATTTTGACTTGAACATTGCCGGCCGCCTTGCAGCATCGGCTGTAAAATGTTACATACTTTATCTTTAAATTTAAATTCATTCAAAACTTCGAAAAAGCCACTCTTAGGAAATTCTTTACAATTGAAAAAAAATAACTTTAACTTAAAGCTAACAATAGTTACTTAAACTAATGAATAGATACGTGCTATACATCATACAAATCGGTGCAATATATAAGTATCTACGTTAAATTTATTTTATAGAAAGTGAAAAATTTAAGAAAGCAAATAGTTAATTCCATTTAACTATTTGCTTTCTTAAATGGAATGGTTTTATAAAACCTTAGTTATGAGTGAGTTAATACGCAAAGTTTAGCAATTGGACGCGTTATAACTCCATTTTGAGTTTTAATTTCCACGACTCGTATGCGGTTATCGGGTCCCGGATAAACCTTAATAATGCGACCTAGACGCCATTCGTTAGGGGGTAGATTTTCGTCCTTAATAACGACCAAGTCGTCTAACGAGACATCTCTTTGCGGATATTTCCACTTGTATCGTTTGTTGAGTTCTTTGAGATACTCATCCTTCCATCGACGACAAAACTGATGATGCAAAATCTTTACCTTTTCCCATCTATTGATACAGGTAAGAGACTTTTCATCGTGAGCAGGTTCTAGGGGAGCTAACAACCGACCCCCTCGAAGAAAATGACCTGGAGTTAATGGAGCAATGTCTGATATATTTTCCGATACCGGTGAGATCGGCCTAAAGTTTAGACATCCTTCGATTTTAGCGAGAAGAGTGGAAAACTCTTCGAAGGTAAGCTTATTAGTTCCAATCACCTTCCTAAAATGAAGTTTAAAGCTTTTAACTCTAGCTTTCCACAACCCACCCATATGCGGTGCCCCAGGGGGAATTAATTTCCATTCCATGTTATGGTCCTTGTATCTTTCGGTTACGTCCCTGGACAGAGTTCTGAGAAATTGTTTGGCGTCATTGGATAGTACCTTACTGGCTCCAACTAAATTTGTGCCGTTATCAGAATGCATAGTTCTAGGCATTCCACGTCGTGCGATGAATCTACTGAAAGCTGCTAAGAAGCACTGAGTCGTCAAATCACTTGTAGCCTCCAAATGTATTGCCTTTGTTGCAAAGCACACAAACAGGCAGACGTAGCCCTTAGTAATTCGGCAATTTCGTCCTGAAAAGCTTTTTATTATAAATGGACCGGCAAAGTCTACTCCGGTGTTCGTAAATGGGGATGAAATTAGAGTTCTCACAACGGGTAAAGCTCCCATAATCTGGGTTTGCATTTTCCTTTTGTGTATAGTGCATGTTTTACAAATGCGAATGCATTTTTTTACCAAGTTCTTAACTTTTGGTATCCAAAACTCACACCTCATCAAACGAACTACCAATTGGTTTCCACCATGAATTGAAATATCGTGAATGAACTTCACAAGCAACGACGATATCTTCGCTTGGTAAGGGAGAAGAATGGGATACCTTTCATTATAAGAAAGAGTGGACGAAGTGAGTCTTCCACCAGATCGCAGGATTTGGTTCGAATCCATTAGTGGATTCAGATTAGTCAAACAGCTTTTCTTTGAGATAGGCTCATATTTCAGTAGAGCTACATATTCGTGGGGAAAATAAAACGATTGTGTCAAACGAATAACTCGGGCTTTGGCGTTGGATATTTCTTCAGAAGTTAGCACTTCCGATGAATATGAGACTTGGTGTCTAAAACGGGGATTTGTTCTGTAGAAAAAACGCAGTATATATGCAAGAACATGTAATGTTTTAGACCATGAAGAAAATCTCTTCACAAACAACTCAATATTCGGTTGTATTGTTGTGTGATTCGCTTTAATTGGCCTCTGCTCAAGATCATAATCATCAGGCCGGGGCAAAATGGATTGAGGCCATGACGACTTAGCTTGACCTTGACAGAGCCACATTGGACCATGCCACCATAGGTTACTTGCCTTAAGATTTTCTGGCGATAGACCTCTAGTTACTAAGTCAGCTGGATTATCCGCTGATCGGACATGGTTCCATTTAGTGTTAGGAACATACGTTTGTATCTGCGAAACCCGATTTCCCACAAAAGTTTTCCAGTGACATGGGGGCTTATCCAACCATGCCAGGACAATGGTGCTATCTGTCCACAGAAATAACTCATGGGTCGAGCATTGTAGCTTTGTAATGACTTTGTGGAACAGCTTCGACAATAAAACAGCACCACATAGTTCAAGTCTCGGTAGAGCAAGCTGTTTTACCGGAGCTACCTTACTTTTGGCACAAAGGAGGTGAGAAGACCAGTCGTTCTCATTGTGTCTAATACGGATGTAAAACGTTGCGGCATAAGCCAGTTCAGAGGCATCACAAAATCCATGTATTTCAATGGAATCTGACGGACTGTAATTAATCCACCGAGGAACTTGAATGTGTTGTATATCGGGAAGTGAAGCAAAGAACGATTTCCAGCGGTGACACGTCAGGGGCACAAGTGGTGTGTCCCAAGACGTCCCATCACGCCAGATTTGCTGCATTATGGCCTTCGCAGTGATGATAACTAGTGCTAACCATCCAGCAGGATCAAATAGTCTTGCAATAACTGAGAGTATTGCTCTTTTTGTTAAAAGGTGATCCTCATCTAATATTTTGAAAAAGAAGTAAAAGGAATCCAACTTCGCATTCCATTGTATTCCAAGGGTTTTGGAGATACTTTTATCTTCCAGCCGAAGAAGCTCTTGATCATAGAGATGCGAAGGAGGAAATTCTTTTATCAAATCGACACAGTTCGATGTCCATTTTCGTAAGGCAAAGCCAGCTGAGCCTAAAGCTTCACACAGTTGACGCTGCGCTCGTAACGCAGTTTCAACATCATGGGCACCAGACAGAACATCGTCAACGTAGAAGTGATTTTTCAAAATATCAGAGGCGATCGGAAAAGTATGTTGTACGTCATCCGCTAGTCGAAGCAGTGTACGAATAGCCAAATATGGCGCACAATTGACACCAAAGGTGACAGTTTTTAGTTTGTAGTCTTGAGGACTACAATCTGGGAATTTGCGGAACAAAATTCGCTGATACGACGAATGATCAGGGTGCACTAATATTTGGCGGTACATTTTCTCGATGTCTGCGTTGAACACAAATCGATAAAACCGCCATTTTAAAATCAAAGTAGTTAAGTCGGCTTGTAAAACCGGACCTGTATGCAACATGTCGTTAAGACTAGTGCCATTACTGGATGCACTAGATGCATTAAATACAACCCGAACCTTTGTCGTAATACTTTCGGGTTTTATCACTGAGTGGTGTGGGAGGTAGTAGGAACATATCTGATGATCCCGTACAATTTCGTCCGACGAAACAATCTCCATATGGTTAAGTGTGGCATACTCTTCAAGAACCTGATTGTATTTTGAATGTAGGTCAGGGTTTTTCCTTAATCTGTTTTCCATGCGATGGAATTGCCTTAAAGCAATAGCTCTTGAGTAACCCAGAATGGGTAGAGGGTTTTTGAATGGAAGACGAACTATGTAGCGACCGTTAGCGTCTCTGGTGGTGGTATCGGAGTACAGCTGCTGCTCACAAAACAAATCTTCGTCTGAAAGGAGCTTACTTTCAAATACTTCTTTTACTTCCCAAAATTTTGCAATCTGTTCGTCGATTGAGACCTCACTATAATGAGACAGGACTGTCGAATACGAACTGACACTTTCATTTAAGAGAGGACCAGAAATTACCCAGCCAAATATTGTATTTTGGGCTACCAGTGAACCGAAAATATCTGGCTTAATGCCTTCTTTGACAATCGAGGGATACAAATCAGCACCGATAACTATATCTATTTTTGAGCTTTCGTAAAAATAGGGATCTGCAAGCTCGAAATCAATGGGGGTTGAGACCTCTTCCCGGCGTACTACACAAGATGGCAAATCACCTGTGAGGCGTTTTAAAACAATTGCATTGGCAAAGATTGTAAATGAAGGAACCAATTTAGAGCCAATGCACAAAGAGCACAATTTAGAGGAAGTTCCAGTTACTACAGCACTCATACCTGATATCTGCGCGTGTATCGGTTTAACTGGAAGATTAAGTCTCCTCTGTGTATCTTCTGAAATGAATGTAACTTCCGACCCTCCATCTATAAGTGCACGCAAGGTAAACTTATTACCTAAATGGTGGATTTCAATCAGAGCTGTTGCCAAAAGAATGCGCTTATTGTTTCGGGAGAAATAGGTTTGAAATTGTTGAGTGTTCTGATTTGTAGTGGACTGTAAATTATCTGTTAGATTTTGTGGAATTGAATTGTTAAGTTGAGTAACCAATTGCCCAGACGTGGATGGATAGGATTGAGATGTCTGAACCGTTGAAGTATGTAAGAGCGTATGGTGCTTTTGTTTGCACTGCATACATGTATGAACGCTACGACAATCATTCTCTAAATGATTGGAGGCTAAACAGTTTTTACAAAATTGGAGTGAATTCACCTTTGAAATGCGATCGTGAATACTCATTTGTAAAAATGTAGGGCACTTTCGAAGTGAATGAGAACCTTTGCATAGTTTGCACACATAATTAGCTGCTTTGGACAGGAAAGCTTTGTGGTTTACCTTTTTTGGTTGGGAAACTTGACTTTTGGTTTATTGGCCTTTCGGATTTGTGGGAAACTTAAGATCGGATACCGTTTCCAGAACTCTATATTGGCTCGTTAGGAACACATTCATTTCATCCCATTTCGGAATATCGCTTGGACTCTTAATGGATTGCTCCCACAACGAAAGAGTCTTTTCAGGTAGCCGATTAGAGCAAAGATACACGAGAATAGGATCCCAAGAATCTATTGATATGTCATGCGCTTTAAGAATGGATAAACAATCATTTATCTCCCGCTGGAGATCTTTGATACTTTTGCCAGACTCAACCGAAATGACGGGCAAATTAAAAAGTTGTTTTAATTGGTTGTTTACTAATATTCTTTTATTTTCATATTGATCCGAAAGTGCTTTCCAAGCCACGTCAAAATTGTTCGCAGTTAGAGGAAATTTGGAAACTATGTTATTAGCTTCCCCTTTGGTCTTCGAACGAAGATGAAACAGTTTTTGAACGGAGCATAATTTCGGAAGGCTAATGTAAACCGCGGTGAACATATCTCGAAAAGATGGCCAAGACAGATAGTCGCCATAGAATGTTTCGGTATCACACGGAGGAACTTTTATACACTGCGCGGAGCCTAAAGTGGCACTTGAACTTTGTTTTACATCATCGTCTTTAATGATATTTAACTTCGTTATGGAATCAATAATTTCACTTAAGCAGTTAATATATGTGGTTGCTGACAACCGATACTTTGACTTAATTGCGTGTAAATCGTCACCATTATCGGTCTTTAAACAAAGTGAATAATGTATTTTGATATTAGACCACAGATCCTTTATTTCACATTTTGACGCTTCTAGATTAGTTACAGTTTTGTCAACGATAGGCATTTCTTGAAAAGCTGATTGAAATTGTGTCAGTTGATCAGCAGCAACAATGAAATCATCTAAGATAGTCATTTTAATTGGAAGAAAATCTAACCCAAGAGAAAAGACTAGGCGCGTAAACAAACTCGATTATTAATGCGATTTCCTTTGGAAATGAAATTACCAAATTTCGCGGTACGAACTCACTTTCAAACAAGTATTTTTATACCCTATTCTAGGGGTATATTAATTTTGACGCATAGTTTGTAACATACCTTAATATTGCCCGTAGACCCCTAAAAGTTACTATATTTATGATCAGCATCGATAGTAATGTCGATCTAGCCATGTCCGTCCGTCCGTCCGTCCGTCCGTCCGTCGGCAAAAATTAGGCCTTTAAACTGGACCTAGAGAGCTGAAATTTTAACCATATACTCTCTAGGGTCCCGAAATAATCAAGTTTAAGAATTTTTGAAATCCGCCCACAGACACGCCCACAAACTCAAAAAAACAAAATTTTGGAAAAAATCGAATTTTGAGCTAGAGAGCTAAAATTTTTTATATATGATCTATGGCCCATAAAACTGATTGGGACATAAAATTTTCAAAATCCGCCCACTGACACGCCCACAATTAAATAAAACAAATTTTGGGAAAAATTGAATTTTGAGCTAGAAAGCTGAAATTTTCTATATATGATCTTTGGCCCATAAAACTGCTTGGGACATAAAATTTTCAAAATCCGCCCACTGACACGCCCACAATTAAATAAAATATTTTTTTTGAAAAACCAAAATTTGAGCTAGGGAGCTGAAATTTTTAATATATACTCTCTAGGGGCCTTTTATGCTCATGTGTAAATATTTTCAAAATCCGCCTACTGACACGCCCACAATTTTTATTTTTTTATTTTTGAAAGTCCAAAGTTTGAGCTAGGGAGCTGAAATTTATAGTATATACTCTCTAGGTACCCTTTATGCTCATACTTAAATTTTTTTTAAATCCGCCTACTGACACGCCCACAATTAAATAAAACAATTTTATTGAAAAACCAAAGTTTGAGCTAGGGAGCGTTTTTATTTACAAAAGCTTAGTTTTTTCGTTAAAATCCTTTAAATTTTTGTCACGCCCACTTATGAGATATAGGAATAAGAATAGGGTATCCAACAGTTCGCCCAAGCGGACTGTAGCCCGCCCCTATGTTTTTTTTTGTTTTTGCAAGGAAGATAATTCCTAATTGAAAGGTATAAACTATTCACTCACAAAATTTAATAAGAAATATGTTCTTGTGTCTAATTTATATAAAAGTTATAAATATTGCACCAATCTTAGAGTTATGCACGTACCTGCTTAAATCTGGTGATGGTTTCAAAATTTAGAGATGTCTTTCCTTCTTAGGTGATGTAATGATGATAGATTTGTATCCCTTCCGTGTAGATATTGTCAAATTATGAGATTCGCACGTGGAATTCGTAAATGTAAATCGACGCGTATTTTCGGCAGAGATGTTGACTTCAGGAAGAGATGATTGATGACTGGTCGCTTACTGGTCTTATTGCGATAGGTATGGTCGACTTTGAATGCTGATGCTGAGCGTAGCGATCGAGAGCAATAATACTGCTTGTGGTTTGTGAGCGAGCGATGAGTGAAGAGATGGTGCTGCAAATCGTTCCTTGATCGTGTGGAGAGTATCACTTTTTGGCGATGTCCGACGTTAGGTGGGGCAAGATTTAGGAATCTTGTGCTCTAACAATGGGTTAGAGAGCTCGTTTTTTTTTTTTTTTTTTTTTTTTTATGGATTATTACCGCCGATCAGTAGGTAATCGATACAGTTTTTGGTAGTTCTGTGATGCGATGCGGGCGGTAGATAAATGTGGAGGTAGGGGCAAGAATATTAAATCTTATACGATTATATTGATTGTGGTTAGGTGTAATAAATCGTGAATTTATAGGTGTACTGCTATCCAATCGATGATCGTGTGGGATGCGAAAGAAAAATTTAATTTCTTTCTTGATGATTACGATGGGTTTTTTGCAAAATTCAGGGATTTTGCGGATGAATTTGATTATTATTTCGTTAAAATATAATCTGGCTCGATGTGACCAAATGTTGGGGCAAGAATTATCCCCTGCTGGTTGCTCGGTAATGTGATGGATGACCAAAGAAAAATAAAACGTGTGTAAGGTTTTGGTTCGGTACACTTTATTTCGACAGGTCTTACCTCGTTGAGGTTTGGATGAAGAAAAAGAAAGATGTAATAAAATAATCTATTGAGTGGCTTCCGATTAAGAAAAAATGGCGTAAACTACTTAGCTATTTTAGCGACATCTTAGAGTTAACACTTTAATAAACTACTAGAAAAGATTAAGAATTGTTCGACAAGAATATTTTGACTTGAACAGCTTATTCAAATAGGAAAGTTGGTGCCGAAATATAGGTTGGCGATTTGCCATTTTTTTTTTTTTTTTGTAAAAAAGGAAATCCAAATCCCAGAGCACTCAGACTCGGTAACGTTCCATTGTACTACCAGGCAGAAATCCTCCTTTTGGTGTAGAGGCATGTGATTGGGTGGCGTATGTTGTTGTTCCCCATGGGGATTGAACCTGCACCGCACGGGTCACAAGCCAACACACTAACCTCTACACCGTCGCGATTTGCCTTTAGTTGTACTATTTATTGTCATTTGTCATTGAGCACATCATTATTAGGTACATTGTGCTCCGTTATTTCGTATACATGTAAATTTACAGGTCTCCGTGTTCATAACAATGGTTGCATTAATATATATCACACTTCGCTGTTATTATCAACATTTAATTTCGATGAACAATATTAAAGAGCATTTTTTAATATAGTAAGGTAACTAAATACAAACTCTTCCGCTCGCTTTAAGATCTTTATTGCAACTGAAAAAGCATTTATTGTTACATTAAACTGAGACTTAAATCTAATGCGAAATTCAGTTCTCTTATCTGGATCTTCCCACAAAGATCAAGACGAGAAAAGAATCCGCGTGGGCAATTCCTGGAAAAGGCGGAATCTGATTTCGAGTAAACAGACTCGAAATATAACTCCGCATAAGCATGCAGGAATGTGCCCAGTATGCATTGCGGGGGTGCCGCTTACAATAGGATGTGACAATATTAAATAATTCTTAACCATATCTTATGGTTAACCACATTTCAAAATTTTCCACTAATCGCATAAATCATATGGATCCCATTGGGAGTTAGTCGTGTGGACCTTGCGGGTCGCACCCAGACCACTTTTTTTTTGAAATTCTGGCTCGCCAAGGCCATTTATAACTGGGGGGGGGGGGGGGGGGGGGGGCACTTCGACCTAAAAATATCTTTTGTACCGTACGAACAATTTTACCAATAGAAGAATGTCCCGGGGCTCATTTGTTCCCAGAAAAAGATCTTCTTTCTAATTCCATTAAGGGCTGGACATTCACATAAAATGTGTTCTGCTGACTCGTCCTCTTCAAGACAGAGTCGGCACTCAGGAGAGTCTGCTATTCTAATTTTGTGTAGATGATATCTTAAACCATGGTGACCAGTAAGGTAAGCTACTAAGTTTTTGATATCATGCCTGCTTAGGTTTAGACATTTGCTGGCATTTTGATTGAAGGGTCGAATGGCTCGTGTTCGGGTAGAGGCTTTTCTACTCGAGAACTTTGGGAAAAATTCGATTTTTCTTTTGTGTCGATAAAAATCCCAGTTCTAATTTAAAGAGCGAAGACGAATAAACCGGCTGAAAGAAAGTCTACTCTGCCATAAGCGAACGAAAGCGACGAATAAAGAACTTTGCACCGTGACTGTACGATAATTAGTAACTTCAATTTTATTCAATCTTCTTTACAATACCTCGGTCTTGTCGTTATTTTACGTTATACATAGTTACAAATCAACAAAAAATATGGCGAACCTTGGTACTTAGGCGCGAAATTCAAATTATTTATTTCAGTTTTTAGTACAATTATGGGAATGCATTAAAACCGATACCATAGTGGTGTGACAATAAAAATATTGGAAACTTTTATTACAATGATTTTAGTATGTGACCCAACATTCCGGCCACTTTGAAAGATCTCCTTTCAAACAGGTAGCAATGCCAGCTTTCGGATTGGTCGTCGAAAAGTGCCTTTCGCTGTCTTGACGTCTGCAACTCGAACTACGCCGTCTTTGCCGGACACAACGCCGACTACCCTTCCTAGTAGCCATTTAAGGGGTGGCACATTGTCCTCGTGTATGATGACCATTGCGCCGATTACGAGGTTCGGCTGCCTATCTGACCACTTGGAACGGGCTTGTAGGTCATGGATGTATTCAGCTACCCAACGCTGCCAGAAGTGTGATTTTACAGCTTGAATGCGTCGCCATCTCTGTAGGTAGCTGATGTCGTCAACGATGATGGTTGAGTCTGGGATGGCTTTTAATGATGAGCCGATCAGCAGGTGACCCGGTGTGAGGGCCTCGAAGTCACTGGGGTCTGATGATAGTGGTGTTATAGGCCGCGAATTCATCACAGCTTCTATTTCGACGAGAGCAGTAGTGAGCTCCTCGAACGTGAGTTTTGCGGTCGCCAAGCTTCTGTATAAGTGACCCTTTGCCACTTTGACTGCCGCCTCCCAAATGCCACCAAAATGAGGCGCCCTGGGGGGTATAAAATTAAAATTTACATTTTGATTAGTACAAAATTGTGATATATCAAGTTGGGTATTTTGTTTAAATAAGTAGTTTCGCAGTTCGTTCAACTTTGACCGCGCCCCTACAAAATTGGTTGCGTTATCGCAGAAAATGTTTGCTGGAAGACCCCTACGCCCAATGAATCTTTTTAATGCCGCTATAAACGCATCTGACAACAAATCGGACACCGTCTCCAAATGAACCGCTTTCGAGGCAAAACATACAAACACTGCTACGTATGTTCTGTATGGTGTCTTACCACGAATCTTAAGGTAAGTGTAGATGGGTCCACAAAAATCAACTCCACAGTTATTAAAGGGACGAGACTGTGTTACCCTTTCTGCTGGCAAGTTCCCCATGATTTGCTTCAGAAGAACGGGACGATATTTGGTACAATGGACGCAGTTTCTGACAGTGCGACGAGCCACATCTCGAGCGTTGATGATCCAATATCTCCTTCGAATCAGAGCGATGAGTGTTTTTGGTCCTGCATGGTAGTTGCTGAAGTGAAGATGCCTAACCATATTTTCGACAAACGCAGAGTTCGCCGGTAGAAGTATTGGATGCTTCTGCTCTTCAGGAATAGATGCATTCTGCAACCTGCCCCCTACCTTCAAGATATTTACTCCACCACGCATCCTTTCGAGAAATGGACTTAGCCACTTACTGGATCCTTTCAGACACTCCTTCTTGTGAATTGCTCCAATCTCATCTGCAAATGATTTCTGCTGAATCAGCCAAGTGATCCGAATCAGAGCAGCATCTAATTCATCTACAGATAATGGACAGCCGTCTGCTGACCTCCTGCATTTCTCCTTCTTCTTAAACATTCTCAGGATGTATGCGAATATGCGAATAGTTTTGGTGTACGAACTATACCTAGCTATTTGATCCAATAAGTAGTTTGTCTCATTTGTCGTAGACAGCAAAACAGTTTTCCTCATCTCGCGAGACACCTCGTCAGATGGTGATTGGTTACACAAAAATGGTGGCCATTCCTTGGCTGGTTTTAATAGAAATGCTGGGCCACGGAACCAAATTGACTCTTTCAACTCTTCCACAGTACATCCTCGAGATACTTTATCTGCTGGATTATAGTTGGTTGGAACATGTCTCCAGACTGTATTTTCGGTAAGTTCCTGGATTTCAGCTACCCTGTTGCCAACAAATGTGTTGAGTTTTGAGGAATGGGTCCCTATCCAATGGAGCACAACCTCCGAGTCTGTCCAAAGATAAACTTCGGCGATAGAGCCTTCAAACAAATCCTTAGTTCTATGCCAAAGTTTGGCTAAGAGATGAGCGCCACATAGCTCCAGCCTTGGCAGTTGCTTTTTCCTAGTTGGTGCAACTCGTGATTTAGCAGTAAACAATTTAACAATCACCGCTCCTGAGTCGTCAGTTGTCCTGGTATAAAGACAACAACCATAAGCATTTATAGATGCGTCACAGAATCCATGTATCTGCACCTCCCTTTTGTTGTCCGCTAAAACAAACCTAGGAATCGAAACATTCTGCAGCGAATTCAGATCTGCTAGAAACTGCTTCCATTCGGTTTCGATGCTCTGTGGAATAGAAGAATCCCAGTCCAGCTTCTCTGCCCAAAGTCTCTGTAGGATTATTTTGGCTTTGATTATAATTGGACTAAGCAAACCTATCGGATCAAACAACGAAGATGAGAGCGACAGAATAGTTCTTTTTGTGAACTTTGTATACACTTTGGAGGGATTGTACGAAAACTTTAGATTGTCTTGCAGAGAGTCCCAAGTGATGCCCAAAGTACTTGTTAAGCCTGAATCGGACAATTTTAACTGTTTCTCGGAAGAATGGTGTATAAAATCTGCATTGCTATGCCACTTAGAAAGTTCGAATCCTGCTGACGCCAAGATAAACTTAATTTCTTTTCGAATTTGTTCTAGCGTTTCTAGGTCGTCCGCTCCGGCCAACATATCATCCACATAGAAACAATTCCTAAGAACTTTTGCGCCAAGCTTGTGAGATGACGAAAATTTATCGCTCAAATAGCGAAGGCACCGTATGGCCAAAAAGGGTGCTGATGAGGTACCATATGTGACCGTGTTTAATTTGTAGGTTTTTACTGGCATACGATTATTTTCTCTCCATAGGATTAATTGAAACTTTCTTTGCGACGGATGAATCAAAATTTGCCGATACATTTTAGTGATATCAGCGGTGAGAGCATATCTGTTCAGACGGAAACCTAGCAAAAGAGTAAAAATGTCATCCTGAATTGTTGGACCGACCATCAAAATTCCATTAAGGGAGATTTGCGAAGACGTGCGACAAGATGCGTCGAATACCACCCTGAGCTTGGTAGACAAGCTGTTTGGCTTTATAACACATTGATGCGGAAGGTAATAGTGTGGTTCCTCCAGATTGGGGTTTTTGACTTCCGACATGTGCCCTAATTCCTTATACTCCCTGAGAAATGCACTGTACTGCGCCTTTAGGTCTGGATCCTTTTCTAATCTTCGTTCCAATGATCACGCTCACAAAGGGGTTTGAAATTAATATTACCGCGTCACTCACGCAACATAGCAGAACGCTCATTTTATGTGTCTGCGATTCGTTTGTGGAATTTACTTCCTAATGAATTGCAAAGAATTTCTGCACCATCAGCCTTTAAGAGGAAACTATTTTTGCACTTTTCTAATTAAAACTTTTTTTTTTCTCTTTTTGTATAGGTATGATTCTAATATTATAATAATATATTCTTTAATAATTCCATTATTTGTTTATTTTTTATCAGGAAAATTATGTAAATTAAATTCTAGATAATATAAAAGATTCAAATCTTAATGTATCATTGTAAATAAAATATTTCTTGAAATAAATGAAAATGAAAATGAAAAATGATAGGAACCGCCTGAATACGATGTCGTATGAGGACCCCAAGCTTTTCGGATCAGTTTTGAAAGGAAGCTGAACTACTAGCCTTCCAGTAGCAAGCTGTTCGATTGTTTCGTTGAAAATCGCCTTGCACTGTATCTGCTCTTCTGTATGTATAGAAAACAGGTTTTTTAAAAATCTCAAAAGCAATTTTGTGTAACTGCATATGCCTCATCTACAAGACAAGCGATCCTCATCCTTGCATAGGGCTTTGGATCCCTGCTTTTCAAACGTTTCACTTAATTTCTTACGTCAAAACCACTGCGTAAGCTTTTCTATCGATCCTTTTCTTCAAGTCTCTTTCCGAGAGGATGGAAAACTGCATTTGTTCAGCCTGTCACAAAAAAGGCGAATCTGCTTCCTCCTTTTCCTACCGACCAATTGCACTTGTGTCCCTTCTTTCCAAGGTCATGGAAACGCTGATTAACCGCCAGCTTAAGAAATATCTGGAATCCCGAAAACGCAGCAACAGGTCCATTGGTGATTTGATGACATATCTATATCTAACCGAAAAGTGGAACCTATCTCTTACCCATGGTGATGAAAGTAAGATCGTTGCGCTTGATATTTCAAAGGCATTTAATAGAGTTTTCGTCATCAAGAGAGCTTTGTCAAAAATGCGTGCATTTGGAGTCGATAATACTCTTGTTTAACGTATTAGAAACTTCCTTTCATACCGTCCAATTCAAGTTGTTTTGGACGGTTTCAAGTCTGCAACTGACCAAATAAATGCTGGTGTTCCTCAATGCGCCGTGTTTTTCCCCGACCTTTTTCTCACTTTTATAAATGATCTCTTCTCTGTAACTTCTAATCCAATTCGTTCCTTCGCTGATAACAGTACCGTCATCTTTTCATATTCGTTTCCTGGCTTAAGCCACTCAAGTTCGGGTGTGGAACTGGAACGGCAATGTACATTAAGCTCATTAAATTCCGATCGTAACAGTGTAGTTCAGTGGGGTTCAACCAATAGGATGGGATTTAATGCTTCTAAAACACAATGCTGTCTTCTGCCATTAAATCGAACCCTTAACTGTCTCCCTTTATCCATGAATGGCACTTGCATCGCTGAAACCGAAAGACCTTCCATTCTCGGAATGTGTGTTAATGATAACCTTCGTTGGAATGAACACATATTCGTTGTTGCCAAGAACGCTCCGAAATATTTAGGCTTCCTCAAGCGAGGTAAGAAATCATTCACCCCTTCTGACCTCGCTATAATTTATAACGCATTTATCCGCTCTCAACTTGAGTACAACTCTCATATTTGGTCTGGTGCACCAATAACCTATTTGGTGATACTTGACAGAATTCGAAAATGAGTGATAAAACTTGTAGGCGATCGAGATATCGCGAAATCATTTGACTATCTTAGTCATCGTCGCAATGTCTCCTGCCTATCGCTGTTTTAACGATATTTCCACCATTAGTGCTCAAACGAAATGGCATGTCATGAATGCACATCAGTTCACCCTCAAGCCTTTTTTCGGACGTGAAGTGAAATACAAAGAATTTTTGCTTAGTCACGAATTCAAAACAAATGTGGAATGGTCTTTCCCGCACTGTTTTTCCTTTCCATTGTTATTTACAAACATTTAAAACCAAGGTGGATCGGTTTCATCTTTGCCATCCTCTCGCCCATTTCTTAATGCCCGCACTATGAAACTATGAACATGTCCACATTATCAGGCTACTAAAAGTCCCTTAATTGTGTGAAAATTATATTAAAAAAAGAAAATAAAATGTTTAACTCGTCATTAGCTGTTTGCAAATCAGATGCAGTAAAGTCATAAGTGCCATCCACATCTAATAAATCACAGCATTTAAGTGCTAAAAATAGATCAATAACTTGAATCTCTCCAGTGGTAGGTGTATTATTATACTATACCTCTCTCCAAATGCAGAGGAAATATTGTTCGAGAGACACAGGCTTATTTCTGCTCGTTCCACCCAATTTCATTCAAGGTAGTATAGATAAGATAGGTTAGATATAGTACAACCAGTAGGCGGAGGAACTATTTTTTGCAAAAGTATTCATGGAGGGTACTTAGTCCGCCAAATATACTGAATTCATTATTATCGCAGATGGATTGATACAAACACCATCAGCACTAATCTTCAGTGTCATCATCGTCGACGTCCACTGGTGTTGTTGATGCCGTCGTATTTGTTCTCGCCGTTGTGGTCGTCATGCATCCAAACGAATATATTGCATTTAGAAAATGCAGTCAGTCAAGTTTGTGAATCCAAAACCGAACTCCGTGCGGAAATTCATTGCACTCTAATCGACGTTGATCGGAAGAGTCGACCGGTCGAATGGTTGGCTATTTGGTGTTCCATTATATGTACGAATTTTACACGAATCCGATACAATTTAAGCCCTGAATCGGTCTGCAGCATCTCACTTCGTCTCCAATGTTGGATTGAAGTGCAGAACAACGCCTGATTCGATGTTGATATAGAACCTTGTGCGTGTTTTCTTACATAAACTTAACAGAATTTATGAATGCATGTTTTGGAGGAAACGATGATTTGGTTTGGTCTTGCTTGGGCTTACTGCACTGCGGGATTCTTATTATTATTATTTTTAAACTGTATTGTACAGAGAAACTGGCGTAGAAAGATGAGAGCATACGCAGTTTTCCAGCTCAAGAAGATCGAAGCATATCGCGATAGATAGAACTTCGGGAGGTTTTATATTAAGGGCGAGCAACTGGCTGGTCACTTCAAGACTGAAACGCTGGCTCTTCAAAATAGAGAAAGTAACATACTCACCAATGCACAGGGAATAGGAGATGTAATTTATATAGACGGGCATCATGAGGAGCGAGTCCCACCACCCAGTGTTGAAGCAGTTGGCATAGCTGTAAGAAGCTAAAGAACAACAACGCCGCCGACTGTGATAGTTTACAAATACAGAGGTGATGTTTTGGTATGGCGCATGCACCAAATCATAAACCAAGTATAAGTGAAAGAAAGCCCGTTGTCTCGCAAGAGTATGTGCGCAGTGGTAAGTGCGTTGGACTATTGACCAAGTGGAATCACGTTCAGGGTGAAAACAAACCCAGGCCCAGAAACACTTAACATTTTTTCCACTACTCCCCCTCTTCCGAAAGTCTGACAAATATCCAAAAGTATTCATTGTCATGAGAAGATTCCCAAATTTGCCGTTCGGAGTCAGCATAAAATTCCAATGAAAATACTCCGCGAGTTTAATAAAACAAACAAAGACATATTTTGATAATGACTCTTCATCGGCTTCATCGCACCATCATCTGATGATGATACGGTTGTCCGTAGTCGTTGAACTTTTACTTAAAGAATTGGAAAAAATACACAAGTGCAAAACTTCCTTGATTACCTATGTTTTCGACAAATATTCAGACGACGAGGTATCTGTGTTTGATGTAGCCTCACATATACAAAGCCGTTTAAACGTCAAGCTCAAATATTGCTTGTTCATTATCATACCGCATCCAGACTTCTTCCAGGTTATCAAGATCGAATACGATCCGATACCTTAGATCGAGTTGCGAGCGAAACAAATTACATCTAACACCCTATTTGATATTCATACCCTATTCTAAGGGTATATTAATTTTGACGCATAGTTTGTAACATACCTTAATATTGCCCGTAGACCCCTAAAAGTTACTATATTTATGATCAGCATCGATAGTAATGTCGATCCAGCCATGTACGTCCGTCCGTCCGTCCGTCCGTCTGTCTGTCGGCAAAAATTAGGCCTTTAAACTGGACCTAGAGAGCTGAAATTTTAACCATATACTCTCTAGGGTCCCGAAATAATCAAGTTTACGAATTTTTGAAATCCGCCCACAGACACGCCCACAAACTCAAAAGAACAAAATTTTGGAAAAAATCGAATTTTGAGCTAGAGAGCTGAAATTTTTTATATATGATCTATGCTAAAATTGATCGGGAGATAAAATTTCTAAAATCCGCCCACTGACACGCACACAATTAAATAAAACAATTTTATTGAAAAACCAAAGTTTGAGCTAGAGAGCTGAAATTAATAATATATGCTTTCTAGATGCCCTTTATGCTCATGTATAAATATTTTCAAAATCCGCCTACTGACACGCCCACAATTACATAAAACGGATTTCAAAAATTCGTAAACTTGATTATTTCGGGACCCTAGAGAGTATATGGTTAAAATTTCAGCTCTCTAGGTCCAGTTTAAAGGCCTAATTTTTGCCGACAGACGGACGGACGGACGGACATGGCTAGATCGACATTACTATCGATGCTGATCATAAATATAGTAACTTTTAGGGGTCACATGCAATATTAAGGTATGTTACAAACTATGCGTCAAAATTAATATACCCTTAGAATAGGGTATAAAAAGGATATCTGCTATGACAAGAAGTGAAAAGAATGAGACAATTGGCGCGTTCAATTTGCAAGTTAACTGCAAGTTCACTACTAATTAAATTTCTATCACTTGCCAAACGATGGTCACGTGAGTGAGAAAAGGTAAAATAGTAGTCACTAGTAGTTGACTTGTAAATTGAACGCGCCCAATGCCTCAGGTAAATGCAGCTGAAACAGGTATAAATGGTATAATGCAGCCTTGATCGCTTTTGCACAACTATTATAGTGATAAGGTCTATTTAATGAGGGTTTTTATCTTACAGGCATCCACAAAATATAAAAGTAGTCTACAGGTATGCAGAAAACAACAGAAAGAGTTGAACAGTAGTAGTTACTTATGTGTGGTGGTGGAATATAAAAGGAGTTGATCGTTGATGGGCCAGGCGCAAGAAAACATTATATAACAACAAAAGGGGAATGGCCCATAATTCGTCGTCGTTGCATTCCTGAGCGATTTTGCAATGTTTGCTTCTGTTGTTGTTGATTTTCCTCCCATAATATTGATTAATTTTTTTTTTGTACACTTATATGTATTTTATTACCTGTTTTCAAAAGTTAATTATGCGGGTAAACACAGAAAAAAGTGCTGGTTTGGTACGATTTTTTTTCCGAAATTAGTTGGCTTTGGTTTTTTTTACCAGTTGACAGTCCCGAACCTGTTGATAATTTAGTATTTGAAGAAGATATACCTATATGTACATGCATTTCATGTTTCTGATCATTTTTCACTATTCATTAACTATTGAATCCCTTATGTGTTCAGGTGTAGGTATTAAGTAGAATTTATATAAAAAACATTTTCAACTTTTTTTAAATGGTCGGAACGACTTTGGTTTTACGAATGAACATTAATTTAAGAAATTTTGAGGTAAACATTTTTGACAAAAATCTTTTAAGAAAATAATTGTTTTCGCATTTTTAATAATTAATATTGTAATGTGTATTACCAATATTATTTAAAATAAAGTGAGTTTTCTGTTTGACCTTTGCCATATTAAGGAAGCCTTGGGAGATACTCGAAAACGGGATGATTTTCAATGAGCAAATAAATGGTCGAATCTCATTTTAGTGTACCTACGATAGAATTTTTATTTTTTATTTTCTTATATCGATTAGAGTGTAAGGTTTTTCAACAACCTTATAGTTTAAACCTGCACAAGAAATTTTGATGAAATTTAGAACGTATTCTAGATATTCGAAAATAGGTACTAAGGTAAAGAAGTACTAACAAAAATTGCGAAGAAGATAGATACTAATAAATTTGATATACAATTATGTAATTATATTACAACAACTTACAGTTACATATTCAAATACAAACACTAAAATAGCACGAGGTATTTTTTTTAACTTTTTGTAACAAACTAACGTCAAGACGGGTGGCGACGGTATACAGGTTAGTATGTTGACTTTTGCCCCGTGCGGTGTAGGTTCAATCCCCATGGCGAACAACAATATACGCCACCCATTAATACCTATAGAGAAACGAATGACAGCTTGGCATCTCCAAGCTCTACACCAACAAGAGGTACTGTAATGGAGCGCTACCGAGTCTGAGTGATCTGATCAGGATTAAAGGGATCATAAAGGGATTCACTTAACTGCATCCCTACTGGTCAACCTATGGAGTTCGCCGGTTCGAGCTCAGAAAATAGCGGCAGGCCTCCCGATTTTGAATCACTTCGTCGCTGAGGAAAATCAAATGCTGGTGTTGCTGAATTTGTGTGCTCCAGGAGTTTTAAGGCCTGTCTCTTTTTCGTCTTTGTATTGGAACGTTGATTGATATTGACTTTTCACACGGTTCGTAGGATCTCTCCTTTGAACATATCCGTACCAACTGAGCCGGTCCCGTTTCATTTTTTTTCGGCATAGGTAGGTTCTTTTTACGTGAAGGCTTCGTCGGATCTTCGAACTGCTTATTGGATAAATCTTTGTTACTCCTGCCGTCAGGCGAAGCATCTTGATCTCATCTGCCGTTGATTCGCATTTATACTTTCTGTACGCTTATAGCCTTCCATTCAGTTAAGGGGTCGTTTTTCGGTCACAGAAGATGCTTGAGTTTTTCCGCCACTTTATCCACGCTACGCTTACGCGATGTTTAGTGTCGTCATCATAGCTTACTTCGCTATTGATCATGGATCCCAGATATTTCAACTTTCCAAACAATAATACCATAAGCACAACATTCCAAAATTTAGTATAAATATTTAAAAAAAATCATTTTGATATTTGGATTTTTCAGTATAGTCTGGAAGTCTGATTGATTCCGATATTCCGAGAACTTCGGAGTAAAAGCCTGCGCCGACGCCAATGTCATCTTGGAGGCATCCGTGTAGATGGGTATCGTTGAATTATTGGCCGGCAGTTACATAGTTGTCATGGCTTTCTTCTCTTTTAGGGAGAGATACATCGAATGGAAACCGGTACCGGCTACCCGGTTGTTGGTAATACATTCTTATGGGCGCGTTCACACCTGCAAACCGAAACCGTCGCCGGTTGCCCATACAAACGACCGGGTAGCCGGCTGCCAGCTATGTGTGAAATGGGCCTTACGATCGCCGTATGACGCCACATGATGATTTTTGGACTAGGACCCCAGGTTTTGCGGAATATTTTGTTACAGGCATGGAAGGCTATCATTGCCTTTTTTGCTCTTTCCTTTGTATTGAGGCCAAAGTTCAGCTTCCTTTTTTTAACTTCCCAGTGGAAGTTCTTGTAATGGGGCCGATTTTGTGAATCGCGGACTTTGACATATCTCCACGTTTCAAGGTCACCAGAATCCAAACCCAACGTTTTTATAGCGATGTCTGTGTGTGTGTGTGTATTTACGAATGTGCGTATGTGCGTATGTTCGTATGTGCGTTCGGAATTATCTATCGCTACGATTATCTCGAGAACCAAAGATGATATTGACATGGGGCCGGGTTTATTTGAAGCGTAATTACGTAAATCAGAACTGATTAAGTTTCCAGCGAAATTGGTCCAACCTTTTTTTGTTAGTAAATAAATAACTAAAATAATTTGCCTTTAGATAGATAGATAGATTTATTTCGCATAATATTGATTTAGATTCGGTACGCTACCACACATTTTACATAAGTACAGAGATATGATATTTTTGTATCTTACTACTGAAACAATATATTTAACAAATCTGAAGAGAATTCTTATTTACAAAATAGCAATCTTTTTGAAGGAAAGTGCGAGAAAAACCTTCAATTTAACAAAAAGAAAAAAAAAGTAAAAAATAAATAAATGAAAAATAAATTAATTAATAAATAAGTAAATAAATAAATAATAAATAAATAGGTAAATAAATAAATAAATAAATAAAAAATAAATAAATTAATAGATAATTATATAAATAAATAAATAAATGATAAATAAATAAATAAATAGATAAATAAATAAATAAACAAATAAAAAAAATAAACAAATAAACAAATAAACGAATAAACAGGTAAATAAATAAATTAACAGATAATTAGATAAATAAATAAATAAACAAATACAAAAAATAAACAGGTAAATAAGTTAATTATTAAATAATTAATAAATAAATAAACAAATAAAATGGAAATAAATAAATAAATATATATAATACATATATATAAGCAAATAAAGAAACACATAAGTAGGTATATAAACAGGAACAACATAAGATGGAATTTAAAGACTCATTTGATGGATCAGAGGATTTTCTGAAAAGCTATGTTTACTTATAAAGTTCGCGGTAAGTTTTTGGATTCTATCACAAATCATTTCAACATTCGCTCTTCTGTGCAAATCTAAGGTGGAGTAATGCCATGGTAGATTCAACATCATTTTTAATACTTTATTTTGAGCTATTTGCAGCTTCTTAATGTGACATTTTGCACAATTTCCCCATACTTGGCACCCATAAAGAAGAATGACTTGAAAAATAACCTTATGCATTATTAATTTGTTTTCAGTGGATAGTTTTGATCCTCTGTTGATAAAGGGGTATATCATTTTAAAGGCGATGTTAATTTTTTTTATAGTTTTGCTGATGTGATCTTGAAAAGTTAACCTTGGATCAAGATGCACACCCAGGTACTTCACATATGGTGCCCAAGTAATGTTAGACCCATTAATATCTATTTGGCTATTTGGAAGATTGCATGATTTTCTTTTTCTGGTAAAAAAGATGGCATGCATTTTCTCAGCGTTCAATTTGATTTTCCATTTTTTAAAATAACTTGCTAATATTTCCATCGCATTTTGTAGATTCCTCTCAACGTTGAGAGCGAATATATGTGATAAAAAAATTGCAGTGTCATCCGCGTAAATACCAATTTCACAGTTCGGTACACTCGGTTAATCAGAAGTGTATATATTGTTTAAATGGGCCCGAGTACGGAACCTTGCGGCACACCTGCGTGAAAATACACTAAGTTGGACGCGCTACCATTAACATGCACACTGAAACAACGGTTTGACAAGAAACTTTGGACTCATTTACATAGATACGAGGGAAAATTAAAATTTATCATTTTGTGTATGAGGCCAGCGTGCCATACAGAGTCAAATGTTTTCTCTATGTCTAATAGTATCATTCCCGTTGATTTTCCTTGTTCACGGTTTCTTTTGATGCTATTTGTAATTCTAAGGACTTGGTTTCAAGTACTATGGAAGCGCCGAAAACCAAACTGTTCATTCGGGAATATATTCCTGTCAGAAATAACACCCATTAATTTTTCTTTTATTACCCTTTCCAAGATTTCGCTTACACTGCTTAGCAAGCTAATTGGCCTGTAACTCCCTGGGCATTCTGTATTTTTACCTGCTTTCAAAATAGGAACAACTTTGGCTTTTTTCCAGACAGGAGGAAAGTAATAAAACTTAAGGCATGCATTTATTATCACCGTCAATATTTTAATTGCAGAGCCAGGCAATCTTTTAATGTAAACGTTCCTTATGTTATCAAGTCCTCCAACTTTGTTAACTTTTATGGAATTTATGATGTATTTGATGTCCCCTACTGTTATAATTTCGTTTGGAGGGAATTGAACAGACGCAATATTGAGATCGCGAACCGTATCATGAACTAAGGTGGTTGTAGTTACGTCTCCTAAATCTTGCGACACCATATGATTGTTTGAGAAGTTAAAAGCGAGCTCTTTCGCCTTCTCATCATCAGTAAAGCAGGTTCCTCGCGTTGATTTGAGGCAGGGAATTGGTCTATTTTTACTCCTAATTACTTTTGCAATGTTCCAAAATGGCTTTGCACTTTTCTCTAGAGAACTAAGCTTTCTGTCCCACTCTCTATTGCGGTGTTGTAAGATGAGTTCAGAAATGAGCTTTGTTGGGGCAAGAATTATCCCCTGCTGGTTGCTCGGTAATGTGATGGATGACCAAAGAAAAATAAAACGTGTGTAAGGTTTTGGTTCGGTACACTTTATTTCGACAGGTCTTACCTCGTTGAGGTTTGGATGAAAAAAAAGAAAGATGTAATAAAATAATCTATTGAGTGGCTTCCGATTAAGAAAAAATGGCGTAAACTACTTAGCTATTTTAGCGACATCTTAGAGTTAACACTTTAATAAACTACTAGAAAAGATTAAGAATTGTTCGACAAGAATATTTTGACTTGAACATTGCCGGCCGCCTTGCAGCATCGGCTGTAAAATGTTACATACTTTATCTTTAAATTTAAATTCATTCAAAACTTCGAAAAAGCCACTCTTAGGAAATTCTTTACAATTGAAAAAAAATAACTTTAACTTAAAGCTAACAATAGTTACTTAAACTAATGAATAGATACGTGCTATACATCATACAAATCGGTGCAATATATAAGTATCTACGTTAAATTTATTTTATAGAAAGTGAAAAATTTAAGAAAGCAAATAGTTAAATGGAATGGAATGGTTTTATAAAACCTTAGTTATGAGTGAGTTAATACGCAAAGTTTAGCAATTGGACGCGTTATAACTCCATTTTGAGTTTTAATTTCCACGACTCGTATGCGGTTATCGGGTCCCGGATAAACCTTAATAATGCGACCTAGACGCCATTCGTTAGGGGGTAGATTTTCGTCCTTAATAACGACCAAGTCGTCTAACGAGACATCTCTTTGCGGATATTTCCACTTGTATCGTTTGTTGAGTTCTTTGAGATACTCATCCTTCCATCGACGACAAAACTGATGATGCAAAATCTTTACCTTTTCCCATCGATTGATACAGGTAAGAGACTTTTCATCGTGAGCAGGTTCTAGGGGAGCTAACAACCGACCCCCTCGAAGAAAATGACCTGGAGTTAATGGAGCAATGTCTGATATATTTTCCGATACCGGTGAGATCGGCCTAAAGTTTAGACATCCTTCGATTTTAGCGAGAAGAGTGGAAAACTCTTCGAAGGTAAGCTTATTAGTTCCAATCACCTTCCTAAAATGAAGTTTAAAGCTTTTAACTCTAGCTTTCCACAACCCACCCATATGCGGTGCCCCAGGGGGAATTAATTTCCATTCCATGTTATGGTCCTTGTATCTTTCGGTTACGTCCCTGGACAGAGTTCTGAGAAATTGTTTGGAGTCATTGGATAGTACCTTACTGGCTCCAACTAAATTTGTGCCGTTATCAGAATGCATAGTTCTAGGCATTCCACGTCGTGCGATGAATCTACTGAAAGCTGCTAAGAAGCACTGAGTCGTCAAATCACTTGTAGCCTCCAAATGTATTGCCTTTGTTGCAAAGCACACAAACAGGCAGACGTAGCCCTTAGTAATTCGGCAATTTCGTCCTGAAAAGCTTTTTATTATAAATGGACCGGCAAAGTCTACTCCGGTGTTCGTAAATGGGGATGAAATTAGAGTTCTCACAACGGGTAAAGCTCCCATAATCTGGGTTTGCATTTTCCTTTTGTGTATAGTGCATGTTTTACAAATGCGAATGCATTTTTTTACCAAGTTCTTAACTTTTGGTATCCAAAACTCACACCTCATCAAACGAACTACCAATTGGTTTCCACCATGAATTGAAATATCGTGAATGAACTTCACAAGCAACGACGATATCTTCGCTTGGTAAGGGAGAAGAATGGGATACCTTTCATTATAAGAAAGAGTGGACGAAGTGAGTCTTCCACCAGATCGCAGGATTTGGTTCGAATCCATTAGTGGATTCAGATTAGTCAAACAGCTTTTCTTTGAGATAGGCTCATTTTTCAGTAGAGCTACATATTCGTGGGGAAAATAAAACGATTGTGTCAAACGAATAACTCGGGCTTTGGCGTTGGATATTTCTTCAGAAGTTAGCACTTCCGATGAATATGAGACTTGGTGTCTAAAACGGGGATTTGTTCTGTAGAAAAAACGCAGTATATATGCAAGAACATGTAATGTTTTAGACCATGAAGAAAATCTCTTCACAAACAACTCAATATTCGGTTGTATTGTTGTGTGATTCGCTTTAATTGGCCTCTGCTCAAGATCATAATCATCAGGCCGGGGCAAAATGGATTGAGGCCATGACGACTTAGCTTGACCTTGACAGAGCCACATTGGACCATGCCACCATAGGTTACTTGCCTTAAGATTTTCTGGCGATAGACCTCTAGTTACTAAGTCAGCTGGATTATCCGCTGATCGGACATGGTTCCATTTAGTGTTAGGAACATACGTTTGTATCTGCGAAACCCGATTTCCCACAAAAGTTTTCCAGTGACATGGGGGCTTATCCAACCATGCCAGGACAATGGTGCTATCTGTCCACAGAAATAACTCATGGGTCGAGCATTGTAGCTTTGTAATGACTTTGTGGAACAGCTTCGACAATAAAACAGCACCACATAGTTCAAGTCTCGGTAGAGCAAGCTGTTTTACCGGAGCTACCTTACTTTTGGCACAAAGGAGGTGAGAAGACCAGTCGTTCTCATTGTGTCTAATACGGATGTAAAACGTTGCGGCATAAGCCAGTTCAGAGGCATCACAAAATCCATGTATTTCAATGGAATCTGACGGACTGTAATTAATCCACCGAGGAACTTGAATGTGTTGTATATCGGGAAGTGAAGCAAAGAACGATTTCCAGCGGTGACACGTCAGGGGCACAAGTGGTGTGTCCCAAGACGTCCCATCACGCCAGATTTGCTGCATTATGGCCTTCGCAGTGATGATAACTAGTGCTAACCATCCAGCAGGATCAAATAGTCTTGCAATAACTGAGAGTACTGCTCTTTTTGTTAAAAGGTGATCCTCATCTAATATTTTGAAAAAGAAGTAAAAGGAATCCAACTTCGCATTCCATTGTATTCCAAGGGTTTTGGAGATACTTTTATCTTCCAGCCGAAGAAGCTCTTGATCATAGAGATGCGAAGGAGGAAATTCTTTTATCAAATCGACACAGTTCGATGTCCATTTTCGTAAGGCAAAGCCAGCTGAGCCTAAAGCTTCACACAGTTGACGCTGCGCTCGTAACGCAGTTTCAACATCATGGGCACCAGACAGAACATCGTCAACGTAGAAGTGATTTTTCAAAATATCAGAGGCGATCGGAAAAGTATGTTGTACGTCATCCGCTAGTCGAAGCAGTGTACGAATAGCCAAATATGGCGCACAATTGACACCAAAGGTGACAGTTTTTAGTTTGTAGTCTTGAGGACTACAATCTGGGAATTTGCGGAACAAAATTCGCTGATACGACGAATGATCAGGGTGCACTAATATTTGGCGGTACATTTTCTCGATGTCTGCGTTGAACACAAATCGATAAAACCGCCATTTTAAAATCAAAGTAGTTAAGTCGGCTTGTAAAACCGGACCTGTATGCAACATGTCGTTAAGACTAGTGCCATTACTGGATGCACTAGATGCATTAAATACAACCCGAACCTTTGTCGTAATACTTTCGGGTTTTATCACTGAGTGGTGTGGGAGGTAGTAGGAACATATCTGATGATCCCGTACAATTTCGTCCGACGAAACAATCTCCATATGGTTAAGTGTGGCATACTCTTCAAGAACCTGATTGTATTTTGAATGTAGGTCAGGGTTTTTCCTTAATCTGTTTTCCATGCGATGGAATTGCCTTAAAGCAATAGCTCTTGAGTAACCCAGAATGGGTAGAGGGTTTTTGAATGGAAGACGAACTATGTAGCGACCGTTAGCGTCTCTGGTGGTGGTATCGGAGTACAGCTGCTGCTCACAAAACAAATCTTCGTCTGAAAGGAGCTTACTTTCAAATACTTCTTTTACTTCCCAAAATTTTGCAATCTGTTCGTCGATTGAGACCTCACTATAATGAGACAGGACTGTCGAATACGAACTGACACTTTCATTTAAGAGAGGACCAGAAATTACCCAGCCAAATATTGTATTTTGGGCTACCAGTGAACCGAAAATATCTGGCTTAATGCCTTCTTTGACAATCGAGGGATACAAATCAGCACCGATAACTATATCTATTTTTGAGCTTTCGTAAAAATAGGGATCTGCAAGCTCGAAATCAATGGGGGTTGAGACCTCTTCCCGGCGTACTACACAAGATGGCAAATCACCTGTGAGGCGTTTTAAAACAATTGCATTGGCAAAGATTGTAAATGAAGGAACCAATTTAGAGCCAATGCACAAAGAGCACAATTTAGAGGAAGTTCCAGTTACTACAGCACTCATACCTGATATCTGCGCGTGTATCGGTTTAACTGGAAGATTAAGTCTCCTCTGTGTATCTTCTGAAATGAATGTAACTTCCGACCCTCCATCTATAAGTGCACGCAAGGTAAACTTATTACCTAAATGGTGGATTTCAATCAGAGCTGTTGCCAAAAGAATGCGCTTATTGTTTCGGGAGAAATAGGTTTGAAATTGTTGAGTGTTCTGATTTGTAGTGGACTGTAAATTATCTGTTAGATTTTGTGGAATTGAATTGTTAAGTTGAGTAACCAATTGCCCAGACGTGGATGGATAGGATTGAGATGTCTGAACCGTTGAAGTATGTAAGAGCGTATGGTGCTTTTGTTTGCACTGCATACATGTATGAACGCTACGACAATCATTCTCTAAATGATTGGAGGCTAAACAGATTTTACAAAATTGGAGTGAATTCACCTTTGAAATGCGATCGTGAATACTCATTTGTAAAAATGTAGGGCACTTTCGAAGTGAATGAGAACCTTTGCATAGTTTGCACACATAATTAGCTGCTTTGGACAGGAAAGCTTTGTGGTTTACCTTTTTTGGTTGGGAAACTTGACTTTTGGTTTGTTGGCCTTTCGGATTTGTGGGAAACTTAAGATCGGATACCGTTTCCAGAACTCTATATTGGCTCGTTAGGAACACATTCATTTCATCCCATTTCGGAATATCGCTTGGACTCTTAATGGATTGCTCCCACAACGAAAGAGTCTTTTCAGGTAGCCGATTAGAGCAAAGATACACGAGAATAGGATCCCAAGAATCTATTGATATGTCATGCGCTTTAAGAATGGATAAACAATCATTTATCTCCCGCTGGAGATCTTTGATACTTTTGCCAGACTCAACCGAAATGACGGGCAAATTAAAAAGTTGTTTTAATTGGTTGTTTACTAATATTCTTTTATTTTCATATTGATCCGAAAGTTAGAGGAAATTTGGAAACTATGTTATTAGCTTCCCCTTTGGTCTTCGAACGAAGATGAAACAGTTTTTGAACGGAGCATAATTTCGGAAGGCTAATGTAAACCGCGGTGAACATATCTCGAAAAGATGGCCAAGACAGATAGTCGCCATAGAATGTTTCGGTATCACACGGAAAAAACTTTTATACACTGCGCGGAGCCTAAAGTGGCACTTGAACTTTGTTTTACATCATCGTCTTTAATGATATTTAACTTCGTTATGGAATCAATAATTTCACTTAAGCAGTTAATATATGTGGTTGCTGACAACCGATACTTTGACTTAATTGCGTGTAAATCGTCACCATTATCGGTCTTTAAACAAAGTGAATAATGTATTTTGATATTAGACCACAGATCCTTTATTTCACATTTTGACGCTTCTAGATTAGTTACAGTTTTGTCAACGATAGGCATTTCTTGAAAAGCTGATTGAAATTGTGTCAGTTGATCAGCAGCAACAATGAAATCATCTAAGATAGTCATTTTAATTGGAAGAAAATCTAACCCAAGAGAAAAGACTAGGCGCGTAAACAAACTCGATTATTAATGCGATTTCCTTTGGAAATGAAATTACCAAATTTCGCGGTACGAACTCACTTTCAAACAAGTATTTTTATACCCTATTCTAGGGGTATATTAATTTTGACGCATAGTTTGTAACATACCTTAATATTGCCCGTAGACCCCTAAAAGTTACTATATTTATGATCAGCATCGATAGTAATGTCGATCTAGCCATGTCCGTCCGTCCGTCCGTCCGTCCGTCCGTCGGCAAAAATTAGGCCTTTAAACTGGACCTAGAGAGCTGAAATTTTAACCATATACTCTCTAGGGTCCCGAAATAATCAAGTTTAAGAATTTTTGAAATCCGCCCACAGACACGCCCACAAACTCAAAAAAACAAAATTTTGGAAAAAATCGAATTTTGAGCTAGAGAGCTGAAATTTTTTATATATGATCTATGGCCCATAAAACTGATTGGGACATAAAATTTTCAAAATCCGCCCACTGACACGCCCACAATTAAATAAAACAAATTTTGGGAAAAATTGAATTTTGAGCTAGAAAGCTGAAATTTTCTATATATGATCTTTGGCCCATAAAACTGCTTGGGACATAAAATTTTCAAAATCCGCCCACTGACACGCCCACAATTAAATAAAATATTTTTTTTGAAAAACCAAAATTTGAGCTAGGGAGCTGAAATTTTTAATATATACTCTCTAGGGGCCTTTTATGCTCATGTGTAAATATTTTCAAAATCCGCCTACTGACACGCCCACAATTATTTTTTTTTTATTTTTGAAAATCCAAAGTTTGAGCTAGGGAGCTGAAATTTATAGTATATACTCTCTAGGTACCCTTTATGCTCATACTTAAATTTTTTTTAAATCCGCCTACTGACACGCCCACAATTAAATAAAACAATTTTATTGAAAAACCAAAGTTTGAGCTAGGGAGCGTTTTTATTTACAAAAGCTTAGTTTTTTCGTTAAAATCCTTTAAATTTTTGTCACGCCCACTTATGAGATATAGGAATAAGAATAGGGTATCCAACAGTTCGCCCAAGCGGACTGTAGCCCGCCCCTATGTTTTTTTTTGTTTTTGCAAGGAAGATAATTCCTAATTGAAAGGTATAAACTATTCACTCACAAAATTTAATAAGAAATATGTTCTTGTGTCTAATTTATATAAAAGTTATAAATATTGCACCAATCTTAGAGTTATGCACGTACCTGCTTAAATCTGGTGATGGTTTCAAAATTTAGAGATGTCTTTCCTTCTTAGGTGATGTAATGATGATAGATTTGTATCCCTTCCGTGTAGATATTGTCAAATTATGAGATTCGCACGTGGAATTCGTAAATGTAAATCGACGCGTATTTTCGGCAGAGATGTTGACTTCAGGAAGAGATGATTGATGACTGGTCGCTTACTGGTCTTATTGCGATAGGTATGGTCGACTTTGAATGCTGATGCTGAGCGTAGCGATCGAGAGCAATAATACTGCTTCTGGTTTGTGAGCGAGCGATGAGTGAAGAGATGGTGCTGCAAATCGTTCCTTGATCGTGTGGAGAGTATCACTTTTTGGCGATGTCCGACGTTAGGTGGGGCAAGATTTAGGAATCTTGTGCTCTAACAATGGGTTAGAGAGCTCGTTTTTTTTTTTTTTTTTTTTTTTTTATGGATTATTACCGCCGATCAGTAGGTAATCGATACAGTTTTTGGTAGTTCTGTGATGCGATGCGGGCGGTAGATAAATGTGGAGGTAGGGGCAAGAATATTAAATCTTATACGATTATATTGATTGTGGTTAGGTGTAATAAATCGTGAATTTATAGGTGTACTGCTATCCAATCGATGATCGTGTGGGATGCGAAAGAAAAATTTAATTTCTTTCTTGATGATTACGATGGGTTTTTTGCAAAATTCAGGGATTTTGCGGATGAATTTGATTATTATTTCGTTAAAATATAATCTGGCTCGATGTGACCAAATGTTGGGGCAAGAATTATCCCCTGCTGGTTGCTCGGTAATGTGATGGATGACCAAAGAAAAATAAAACGTGTGTAAGGTTTTGGTTTGGTACACTTTATTTCGACAGGTCTTACCTCGTTGAGGTTTGGATGAAAAAAAAAGAAAGATGTAATAAAATAATCTATTGAGTGGCTTCCGATTAAGAAAAAATGGCGTAAACTACTTAGCTATTTTAGCGACATCTTAGAGTTAACACTTTAATAAACTACTAGAAAAGATTAAGAATTGTTCGACAAGAATATTTTGACTTGAACAGCTTATTCAAATAGGAAAGTTGGTGCCGAAATATAGGTTGGCGATTTGCCATTTTTTTTTTTTTTTTTTTTGTAAAAAAGGAAATCCAAATCCCAGAGCACTCAGACTCGGTAACGTTCCATTGTACTACCAGGCAGAAATCCTCCTTTTGGTGTAGAGGCATGTGATTGGGTGGCGTATGTTGTTGTTCCCCATGGGGATTGAACCTGCACCGCACGGGTCACAAGCCAACACACTAACCTCTACACCGTCGCGATTTGCCTTTAGTTGTACTATTTATTGTCATTTGTCATTGAGCACATCATTATTAGGTACATTGTGCTCCGTTATTTCGTATACATGTAAATTTACAGGTCTCCGTGTTCATAACAATGGTTGCATTAATATATATCACACTTCGCTGTTATTATCAACATTTAATTTCGATGAACAATCCGCTCGCTTTAAGATCTTTATTGCAACTGAAAAAGCATTTATTGTTACATTAAACTGAGACTTAAATCTAATGCGAAATTCAGTTCTCTTATCTGGATCTTCCCACAAAGATCAAAACGAGAAAAGAATCCGCGTGGGCAATTCCTGGAAAAGGCGGAATCTGATTTCGAGTAAACAGACTCGAAATCTAACTCCGCATAAGCATGCAGGAATGTGCCCAGTATGCATTGCGGGGGTGCCGCTTACAATAGGATGTGACAATATTAAATAATTCTTAACCATATCTTATGGTTAACCACATTTCAAAATTTTCCACTAATCGCATAAATCATATGGATCCCATTGGGAGTTAGTCGTGTGGACATTGCGGGTCGCACCCAGACCACTTTTTTTTTTGAAATTCTGGCTCGCCAAGGCCATTTATAACTGGGGGGGGGGGGGGCACTTCGACCTAAAAATATCTTTTGTACCGTACGAACAATTTTACCAATAGAAGAATGTCCCGGGGCTCATTTGTTCCCAGAAAAAGATCTTCTTTCTAATTCCATTAAGGGCTGGACATTCACATAAAATGTGTTCTGCTGACTCGTTCTCTTCAAGACAGAGTCGGCACTCAGGAGAGTCTGCTATTCTAATTTTGTGTAGATGATATCTTAAACCATGGTGACCAGTAAGGTAAGCTACTAAGTTTTTGATATCATGCCTGCTTAGGTTTAGACATTTGCTGGCATTTTGATTGAAGGGTCGAATGGCTCGTGTTCGGGTAGAGGCTTTTCTACTCGAGAACTTTGGGAAAAATTCGATTTTTCTTTTGTGTCGATAAAAATCCCAGTTCTAATTTAAAGAGCGAAGACGAATAAACCGGCTGAAAGAAAGTCTACTCTGCCATAAGCGAACGAAAGCGACGAATAAAGAACTTTGCACCGTGACTGTACGATAATTAGTAACTTCAATTTTATTCAATCTTCTTTACAATACCTCGGTCTTGTCGTTATTTTACGTTATACATAGTTACAAATCAACAAAAAATATGGCGAACCTTGGTACTTAGGCGCGAAATTCAAATTATTTATTTCAGTTTTTAGTACAATTATGGGAATGCATTAAAACCGATACCATAGTGGTGTGACAATAAAAATATTGGAAACTTTTATTACAATGATTTTAGTATGTGACCCAACATTCCGGCCACTTTGAAAGATCTCCTTTCAAACAGGTAGCAATGCCAGCTTTCGGATTGGTCGTCGAAAAGTGCCTTTCGCTGTCTTGACGTCTGCAACTCGAACTACGCCGTCTTTGCCGGACACAACGCCGACTACCCTTCCTAGTAGCCATTTAAGGGGTGGCACATTGTCCTCGTGTATGATGACCATTGCGCCGATTACGAGGTTCGGCTGCCTATCTGACCACTTGGAACGGGCTTGTAGGTCATGGATGTATTCAGCTACCCAACGCTGCCAGAAGTGTGATTTTACAGCTTGAATGCGTCGCCATCTCTGTAGGTAGCTGATGTCGTCAACGATGATGGTTGAGTCTGGGATGGCTTTTAATGATGAGCCGATCAGCAGGTGACCCGGTGTGAGGGCCTCGAAGTCACTGGGGTCTGATGATAGTGGTGTTATAGGCCGCGAATTCATCACAGCTTCTATTTCGACGAGAGCAGTAGTGAGCTCCTCGAACGTGAGTTTTGCGGTCGCCAAGCTTCTGTATAAGTGACCCTTTGCCACTTTGACTGCCGCCTCCCAAATGCCACCAAAATGAGGCGCCCTGGGGGGTATAAAATTAAAATTTACATTTTGATTAGTACAAAATTGTGATATATCAAGTTGGGTATTTTGTTTAAATAAGTAGTTTCGCAGTTCGTTCAACTTTGACCGCGCCCCTACAAAATTGGTTGCGTTATCGCAGAAAATGTTTGCTGGAAGACCCCTACGCCCAATGAATCTTTTTAATGCCGCTATAAACGCATCTGACAACAAATCGGACACCGTCTCCAAATGAACCGCTTTCGAGGCAAAACATACAAACACTGCTACGTATGTTCTGTATGGTGTCTTACCACGAATCTTAAGGTAAGTGTAGATGGGTCCACAAAAATCAACTCCACAGTTATTAAAGGGACGAGACTGTGTTACCCTTTCTGCTGGCAAGTTCCCCATGATTTGCTTCAGAAGAACGGGACGATATTTGGTACAATGGACGCAGTTTCTGACAGTGCGACGAGCCACATCTCGAGCGTTGATGATCCAATATCTCCTTCGAATCAGAGCGATGAGTGTTTTTGGTCCTGCATGGTAGTTGCTGAAGTGAAGATGCCTAACCATATTTTCGACAAACGCAGAGTTCGCCGGTAGAAGTATTGGATGCTTCTGCTCTTCAGGAATAGATGCATTCTGCAACCTGCCCCCTACCTTCAAGATATTTACTCCACCACGCATCCTTTCGAGAAATGGACTTAGCCACTTAATGGATCCTTTCAGACACTCCTTCTTGTGAATTGCTCCAATCTCATCTGCAAATGATTTCTGCTGAATCAGCCAAGTGATCCGAATCAGAGCAGCATCTAATTCATCTACAGATAATGGACAGCCGTCTGCTGACCTCCTGCATTTCTCCTTCTTCTTAAACATTCTCAGGATGTATGCGAATATGCGAATAGTTTTGGTGTACGAACTATACCTAGCTATTTGATCCAATAAGTAGTTTGTCTCATTTGTCGTAGACAGCAAAACAATTTTCCTCATCTCGCGAGACACCTCGTCAGATGGTGATTGGTTACACAAAAATGGTGGCCATTCCTTGGCTGGTTTTAATAGAAATGCTGGGCCACGGAACCAAATTGACTCTTTCAACTCTTCCACAGTACATCCTCGAGATACTTTATCTGCTGGATTATAGTTGGTTGGAACATGTCTCCAGACTGTATTTTCGGTAAGTTCCTGGATTTCAGCTACCCTGTTGCCAACAAATGTGTTGAGTTTTGAGGAATGGGTCCCTATCCAATGGAGCACAACCTCCGAGTCTGTCCAAAGATAAACTTCGGCGATAGAGCCTTCAAACAAATCCTTAGTTCTATGCCAAAGTTTGGCTAAGAGATGAGCGCCACATAGCTCCAGCCTTGGCAGTTGCTTTTTCCTAGTTGGTGCAACTCGTGATTTAGCAGTAAACAATTCAACAATCACCGCTCCTGAGTCGTCAGTTGTCCTGGTATAAAGACAACAACCATAAGCATTTATAGATGCGTCACAGAATCCATGTATCTGCACCTCCCTTTTGTTGTCCGCTAAAACAAACCTAGGAATCGAAACATTCTGCAGCGAATTCAGATCTGCTAGAAACTGCTTCCATTCGGTTTCGATGCTCTGTGGAATAGAAGAATCCCAGTCCAGCTTCTCTGCCCAAAGTCTCTGTAGGATTATTTTGGCTTTGATTATAATTGGACTAAGCAAACCTATCGGATCAAACAACGAAGATGAGAGCGACAGAATAGTTCTTTTTGTGAACTTTGTATACACTTTGGAGGGATTGTACGAAAACTTTAGATTGTCTTGCAGAGAGTCCCAAGTGATGCCCAAAGTACTTGTTAAGCCTGAATCGGACAATTTTAACTGTTTCTCGGAAGAATGGTGTATAAAATCTGCATTGCTATGCCACTTAGAAAGTTCGAATCCTGCTGACGCCAAGATAAACTTAATTTCTTTTCGAATTTGTTCTAGCGTTTCTAGGTCGTCCGCTCCGGCCAACATATCATCCACATAGAAACAATTCCTAAGAACTTTTGCGCCAAGCTTGTGAGATGACGAAAATTTATCGCTCAAATAGCGAAGGCACCGTATGGCCAAAAAGGGTGCTGATGAGGTACCATATGTGACCGTGTTTAATTTGTAGGTTTTTACTGGCATACGATTATTTTCTCTCCATAGGATTAATTGAAACTTTCTTTGCGACGGATGAATCAAAATTTGCCGATACATTTTAGTGATATCAGCGGTGAGAGCATATCTGTTCAGACGGAAACCTAGCAAAAGAGTAAAAATGTCATCCTGAATTGTTGGACCGACCATCAAAATTCCATTAAGGGAGATTTGCGAAGACGTGCGACAAGATGCGTCGAATACCACCCTGAGCTTGGTAGACAAGCTGTTTGGCTTTATAACACATTGATGCGGAAGGTAATAGTGTGGTTCCTCCAGATTGGGGTTTTTGACTTCCGACATGTGCCCTAATTCCTTATACTCCCTGAGAAATGCACTGTACTGCGCCTTTAGGTCTGGATCCTTTTCTAATCTTCGTTCCAATGATAGGAACCGCCTGAATACGATGTCGTATGAGGACCCCAAGCTTTTCGGATCAGTTTTGAAAGGAAGCTGAACTACTAGCCTTCCAGTAGCAAGCTGTTCGATTGTTTCGTTGAAAATCGCCTTGCACTGTATCTGCTCTTCTGTCCATTTTGATTTTTTACCGACGACCTCCTCTAACTCCCAAAACTTTTCAACGTACTGATGTAAGGACTCTTCTTCCACATTCAAATAACAATTCTTGGCGGAGATTTCCGCTGAACCTTTGAATTTCCCGGAAACTATCCACCCTAGCAAAGTTTTTTGGAGTGTTGGTAATTCTTTACCTAGCTTTATTTGTCCTATAGACAGTAAATCAAAGAAGGCCTCAGCACCTAGAAGCATATCTATTTGCGAAAGTTTTGTTGAAGTTTTCATCAGCCAAATCTATATTCTTCGGAACATTCCAGTTGACGATTTGAAGCGCCTTATCTGGCTGATACCCAGTTATTGACGGAGTTATCAAAAACTCAAGTGATACTTCGAAGTTGTTGAATCGAGAGCGAATTGTTGTTTGGGTCTGTTGATCAATTTTTATTTTTGAAACACCTATACCCACTATATCGACGTGTTTTCTATCCTTAGGTAGATTCAGGGTGCGTGCGAATTTCTCATTAATCAGATTGACCTGTGAGCCTGAGTCGAGTAGAACACGGCCTAATTGAAAGGATCCAATTGAGTCCTTATGCACCGATGCGGTGGCAAGGATCACTTGGTTGGTCGAACGTGCATGATTATCGGATGCAGCGTGCACTGCTGCCGACGATGTTCCGTCTCCATTACTGGAGTTCTCCGAATTTTGCGTACGATGTAGCAAACTGTGGTGTGCTTGCTTGCAGGTTTTGCACCGATATGTTGACGGACATTTTGACATATTGTGACCTTTTACCAAGCAGTTGATACACAATCCCAACTTCTTTGTAGTGGAAAAGCGTTCCATAACTGACAGTTTATTGAAACTCGTACAGTTAGATATCGAGTGATCACTGTCTCTGCAAAATGCACAGGACTTTTGTGTGATTGGTAATGATGTTTGTGGTCGTTGACTATAATGCGATTGTTGTCGTGGTTTGGGTTGGAATTTTGCAGCAGGCTCCGAACGAGCTTGTTTGCTTTCCCTGGCTTCTAAATACTGGCAACGCTTACTCAGCATTTTAGCACAATCATCCCATTGAGGCAACTTGCTATAATCTAATTGTTCATCCCACTTTGATTGTGTTTCAGGATCGACCTTTGACATTGCAATGTAGATAATGATGGCATTGCAGATGTCTTTTTCTGACCCAATCGATGTAAGCGAGTTGTAGAGAGCAGTTATGTTATCCACTAAATTCCGTAATGGTACCGGCGACGCCTTGGAAACTTTGGGAAGTTCAAAAATCAAAGAAATATTTTCCAAAAATATTAGACAATTGTTGTCATAGCGATCCTTTAAGCTTTGGATTGCCTTAGGATAATTTTCTTCCGTAACAGGAAACGCACGCACCGTGTTTAAAGCCTGATCGCTCAAGCATGATAACAGATGGTTGAACTTTTCTATTGTAGTAAGCGTAGGATCATCATGAACCAAATAGTTAAACGAATGCATGAAGTTCGTGTACTGCGAATAGTGTTTTCCATCGAATTTGGGAAGACGCAAAGGTTGCAACCGAGAAGTTGGTGGTGGGGGAGGTACCATAAACGAATGATCGAATGTACTTGTTCGCCTTTTTTCCCCCATCATTGCAATTATTTTTGTTTTAATAGTAACATAGAGATCCTCTAAGTCACCACGACCCGTGTCAGTTGGTTGTAATCGCTCAATTTGAGTTTGGTATGACATACCTTGCTTAAAATATGACTCGAGTATCCCCAATCGACACTCAAGTTCGGTGGGCGTAAGTGTTGTTGACCTTTCCAAAATATTTTTAATTCTGGTAATGCTTCCCTTTGTGGATGCTCTTTGTTGTTTTAGCTCATCCAAAGATGTAGCAGAAGCGGACGTACCAGTACCTTCGTCCGTCATAACTGTAGGTATTTCTTATAAAAATACCAGAAGGAATTCTTATAACGAATTAATTAATCACCCTGGTTCGTAACGACGATATGCACGATTTGCATTAAGTTGATTAGTTGTAGTAGACGATAAAATGGATTGCACCAATGCACTTTTGAAAATGTCTCTATGTTCCTATGAACGGCTAACCGACAGCAGCGACAAAAGCGATAACAGCAATATCAGCAACGACCAAACTTTCAGCAACCCAACTGTGTCGAACAATCTGCAACAATGTTTACTACGAAGTTAATGTCAACATGCATCCAGCAATAACGTGAATAAAAACGAGAAACGAATCGAAATTAGCGGCAAGAGCTTATCGACATAAACTGTTTAGCCAAAACACAATCGATATTTGTATGTCTGGCTTAAGCGAATTAACGACCGATGATTTGTCGCGGGTAACAGCAATAGCTAATGTTTTTTTTTTTTTTTTTTGCACAACGATCAGTGAGAGTGGAATCTATTTGACGAAGATGATGAGCGAATATGGAGAACGAAGATGATGTGTGAATATGGAGAGCGGAGATGATGCCCTATTCGAGAAAATACGTTCCACTTTGTGTGGATTGTGGATTTTTGAATTGATTTGATTTGAAACAATCAGCGGCAGATTATAATTTTAATTGCTGATTGATTTTAATTGATGATTATTTTAATTGATGATTGATTTTTATATTGTAGTGAAGGTGCGTTGATTCTCGTTAATTTAAATATATTTTTGACGAACTCAATGCATAAGTAGATAAATAGGTATAGATCTCTAAGAACAATTTGTTTGTACATACCTTGACTGAAGTTTGTACTTAACTTTTCTTCTTGAACACCCTCTTATTGCTGTCGTTCAGGTTAAGGTGATGATGACTACCCGATTATGCATATGTCCTCTATATGTCCTTGGTTCCAACGATGACCAATTTTTGATGTGCCCTTGCAATGCCCTTGGTGGCAATTTGTTCACTTGTGCACATAGAATTAATACCGAACCGATGCCGATAGCTCACGCGAAACCGAAAGAAACCGAACGCGACGATATGTATGGAAACTCCACGGGGATTTTTTTTTTCCTTTTTTTTTTTTTTTTGTAAAGAGTTTTTATTTGTTTTTTTTTTTTTTTTTTATACGTTTATACGTGTTATATTGTACAGCACTTTTCTCATAACCGATTTATGTTTTTTGTGGGAACTTGTTCCGCGTTGGACGCCAAAATGTTCGGGTAGAGGCTTTTCTACTCGAGAACTTTGGGAAAAATTCGATTTTTCTTTTGTGTCGATAAAAATCCCAGTTCTAATTTAAAGAGCGAAGACGAATAAACCGGCTGAAAGAAAGTCTACTCTGCCATAAGCGAACGAAAGCGACGAATAAAGAACTTTGCACCGTGATAATTAGTAACTTCAATTTTATTCAATCTTCTTTACAATACCTCGGTCTTGTCGTTATTTTACGTTATGCATAGTTACAAATCAACAAAAAATATGGCGAACCTTGGTACTTAGGCGCGAAATTCAAATTATTTATTTCAGTTTTTAGTACAATTATGGGAATGCATTAAAACCGATACCATAGTGGTGTGACAATAAAAATATTGGAAACTTTTATTACAATGATTTTAGTATGTGACCCAACAGCTCGTTTGGCCTGTCTTAGACCTGGGATGCTTTCCCAAAGATAGATACATTTTCTATGTTCCCAGCTTTTTATTGCTGCCGTTGCTGCTGATCTAGGAGTGCAGCAGAAAAGTTCGGGATCTATGAAAGGTGTTTCTGAACCTTTTCTGGCCTTTTCGCTTCCTTCTACCCCGACATGACCCGGAACCCACCAAAATTTGGTCTTGTTTCTTATTCCAAGTGTTTGTAGGATATTGAAGCAGTACATGACTGATTTGGAGTCAATGGTATACGAGCTAACGGCGTTTATAGCTGCTTGACTATCCGTGAATATATGAATGGTTGCACCTTTTATAGCAGATAAATTAATGTGGCTGGCGCATTTTCGAATGGCGTGGAGCTCTGCTTGAAATACGCTGGGACTTTTTCTCATGGGTATCGTGAAGCGTTTGTGTGGTTCGTATATTCCCGCTCCCACCCCCGTTTCCATTTTAGAACCATCCGTATACCACTTTATGCCGTTGTGGCTGTTTGGTGGGTTATTACTAACCCATGCTTCTCTCTTGGGGATCTCCGTGGAGAACCGTTTGTTGAAGCATAGTGTTTTTTGAATGCGGTCTGTGACCGCGCAGTTCATGTTAAGTTCTGGCAGTTCATCGAGAAGGGTCTTTAGTTCCGGATGATCATTAAGACTTATCTCGTTTAACTGTATTATACTTATTGCCCTGCGGATCGCCACTTTTTGAATGTATATGTGGAGAGGTGTAATTCCTGTTATTGCCTCTATGGCAGCTGTTGGACAGGTTCGCATGGCTCCGGAGATACCAAGGCACGCAAGCCATTGTACCTTTTTGAGCTTCTCTATTGCGACCTTTTGTGCGGATTTTGTCCACCATACTATGGAGGCGTATGTTTTAATGGGTCTTATCATCACTGTGTAGATCCAGTGAGCGATCTTTGGAGAGATTCCCCAGGTTCTGCCATATGTGCGACGACAGGCCCATAAAGCTCTATTAGCTTTAGTGATTTTGTTATTTATGTGAGAGTTCCAGTTAAGTCTCTTGTCTAGGATTACTCCAAGGTACTTGACTTCGTCGGAATACTCTACGACCGTGTCGTTTATTGTGATTAGGCCTAGGTCTAATTTCCTCCTTTTAGTGAAAGGAACGATGACGGCTTTACTGGTATTTATGGAAAGATTTTCCTTGATGCACCAGTCTATGGCTGTCTTTAGAGCATTTTTCATTTTTGATGTGACTCCAATTGAGTCTTTGCCCCTGACTATGATGACAATATCATCGGCGTACCCAATTGTAGTGTAGCTCAAATTGCTCATCTTGTGTAGTAGGTCATCGATGATCAATGACCACAAAAGGGGTGGTCCCCTTGTGGGCAGCCCCTTACGGCTGTTACTGATACTGAGGTTATTCCTGACGAGGCAGTTATTTTGCGACTTTCCAGCATCGCTTTGATCCATTTAATAGTTGGTTTGTCTATATTTCTATGGTACAAAGCATTTGATATGGATTCATATCCAGTGTTGTCAAAAGCACCTTCTATGTCCAGAAAGGCACAAAGTGCGATCTCTTTGCAACGGTAAGCGTTTTTTATCTCTGTAGTTAGTCTTAACAGAGCGCCTTACGTGGATTTGCCCTTTTGGTACGCATATTGGTGAGGGTGCAGAGGCATGCTTTTTGATATGCATTCTCTAATGTGGATGTCAATAATACTTTCCATTGATTTCAGAAAAAACGATGTCAAGCTTATCGGACGATATGATTTAGGTAATTCGCTCGGCTTATTTCCCGGTTTAGGTATAAATACTACGTTTACCTCCCTCCAGGTAACTGGTATATACCCCCAGTTGAAGCTGAACCTAAATAAGGCAATCATGGATGGTAATAAATATTCTATTCCATTTTGAATGATGGCTGGGAAAATACCTCTGTTCCTGATGCCTTGAATGATTTAAATGAGTTAATTGCCCATTTAACCTTATCCGGAGTAAAAAGTGTCCCGGATAAACTATTAATTCTGCTGAGGTTTCTTGGAATTGATACCTCCGCTATATGGTCATCTCTAATGACCATCGTGTGAGACCCTGGGAAGTGGGCCTGAAGCAAAGTTTTCAGCGTTTCTTCCCGGTCGCGTGTGATTGAACCATCGGATTTGATTAACAATACCATGCTTTTTGCTTGATCCTTTGACAGAGCCCTTTGGAGGCGTGCCACCTCTGGAAGTTTTTCGATCTTCTCGCAGTTTGTACGTCATGAGGCCCTTTTGGATCTTCGCAACTCTAAGTTGTACATGGTCACCATGGATTTATATTTTTCCCATGTGCCGGTGCGTTTGGCTTTGTTAAAAAGCTTTCTCACTCTCTTTCGAATAGACTCAAGGTTATCGTTCCACCATGGTACGCACCTTTTAACCACAGTTCGCTCAACCTTGTAACTTCTTTTGAATGAAGCAAGAATAATATCATTTATTTGACATTGCGCAGCATCTGCATCATTTGTTGTTGATGGTGATTCTGGCAGCATGTCAGATCTGACTGCTAGATTTTCGCGATAAGTTCGCCAATTAGTCAGTCTGTTGTCATAACGGACTGACGCGTGTTCGGCATTGCATCTTATCTCGAATCGGATGTGCATATGATCCTATAGAGATGCCTCGCCAGACACATGCCACCCCTCTACGATATCTTTCATAAAAGCAGATGAGATAGTAAGGACTGGGCCCTCTTCTCTTATGGAATTTCTAAAAGTGGGACTATTTCTAGACGAGGTTGTTGCTATATGAAAATTCTAATAACGACTCACCTCTATTGTTTGTATCTCGGCTGCCCCAAATCGTGTTATGTAGGTTTGCATCGCAGCCGATTATGATTGTGTACTTTTTGGTCCTCACAGTACCCGACAAATTCCTGTACTGGTAGGGGAGGAACTACATCAGTGTCTCCAGCAAAGTACGCCGATGCGCACACAAATTTGTGTAGCTCTCGGCCTTTGTGGCGTTCTATAAGAACTGCCACCAGGTCCCTAGTTGTGAAACCTGGAATGAGAGAAAATTTTATATCTATCTTAATAGAAATGGCCGCCCGTGGTCTGAAAGCACCTTTGGCGAAAATGATCTCTCTATTTTTACAGTTCCAGATATCTTACCATTGTTTGCCCATCGTTCATGGATTAGACCAAAAGCGTTGTTTCATTCGGCGCATCGCTGGCTAAAGGTGTCCGAGGTACCCATAGCCCTGTGCAGGTTGGCCTGCAGCACGCTTAGACGGATGTCATTATTTCCGTGCGAATTCAGGGCTACGTACTCTGTTAGGCTTATTGTCACCTCTCCTTCGTACGACACCCCGTTGAGGGAGACCACTTTGTCTACCTCTCGGACTTTTGTTTTTTTGTCCGTCTTGCGCCCATGCCTTCTTACGATCCATACTTAGTTTAGGCCTGAACCGTTGTTGGCTTTCTTTGCCGGTGCTGTGTGCACTATTGGCCTTTTCGGCTGCGCTTGGTCTTGCGTTTGTGGCTTCTCTTTCTAGCACTGGTGTTGCCGTGTTTGAAGCTGCTGCCTTCGCGGCAGTACTGGTACTGGCCCCAGTTGGATCAGTTGCGGTGCTGCCGTGAGCTTTGGTGATGTGCTTTTGAGGATCTTTCGGGCCCTGTTTGGCCGTCTTATCAGCACTTTTTAATATGAGCTTGGTCTGTCCGAATCGGAACGAGACCATCCTCTTCAGCTCCACAAGTCTCCTCATGGAGCTGTCATTGATTGTAAAGACCATATGAGCGATGTCTCTCTCATCCGATCTTTGCAGAACTCTTCACGTTCTCGTGTTTAGTTCTTTGTTTTGGCCGTCTAATAAGGCCAGGATCCTTTCGCTAGCTACCCCGGTACTCTGCGGGAAGAACCCTCTGATGACATGTGGTTTTGGAAAATGTTCCTCTCCCACATTCATTTCATTTCTTTTATTGAGGCTTTTTGAAAAAAACATGAATTTTTTTTTAACAATAACTGTTTAACATAAATAGTATATAGCCGACTTATCAGTTATGCCTGGCAAAGCAATTCAAAGAAGTAATTTTATTTAATGACTTACACATATTTGGTGATAAATATAATATTTTGTATAGCAAAAGTTATTTTGTATGCTTGCTCTCGGCATACTTTACTTTAATTTATTTAAAAATATTTAAAAATAATTAAAAATACTTAAAAATACTTAAAGATATGGCTAGACATAACATATAAGCTCAAAATTCTAAAAAGGAAGAAAACAAAGTATTTAGATACATAATTCGTGTGTGATTATGTCACTATGAGTTAAGTGATTTTTACTATCCTCTTAGGTTAAGGCCTGAGACTCTCTCGTAAAACGGAACAATTGAGCCCCTACTTAAATCAGGTGCAATAGTTGACAGAGATCTATGGTGAAGCACATTGAATGGAGAAATATAATAATTATTTGACACGCACTCTGTTGTGTTAGAATCAAATAAGGACTTAATCAATGGATTCGGATGATACAATTAGTCAGTCTGTTGTCATAACGGACTGGCGCGTGTTCGGCATTGCATCTTATCTCGAATCGGATGTGCATATAATCCGATAGAGATGCCTCGCCAGACACATGCCAGCCCTCTATAATATCCTTCATAAAAGTAGATGAGATAGTAAGGTCTAAAACTTCTTCTCTTATGGAATTTCTAAACGTAGGACTATTTCCCTTGTTTAGAAAGACGAGGTTATTGCTATATAAATATTCTAATAACGACTCACCTCTATTGTTTGTATCTCGGCTGCCCCAGATGGTATTATGTGCGTTTGCGTCGCAGCCGATTAGGATATGTACTTTCTGGTCCTCACAGTACCGGACAAGTTCCTGTACTTGTAAGGGAGGCACTACATCCGTGTCTCCAGCAAAGTACGCCGATGCGCATACAAATTTATGCAGCTCTCGGCCTTTGTGGCGCTCTATTAGAACCGCCACCAGCTCCCTAGTTGTGAAACCTGGAATGAGAGAAAATTTCATATCTTTCTTAATAGAGATAGCCGTCCTTGGTCTGAAAGGACCTTTGGCGAGAATTAGCTCTCTGTGTTTACAATTTAATCCGGATATCTTGCCATTGGTTGCCCATAGTTCCTGGATTAGTCCAATAGCAATGTTCGCTTCGGCACATAGCCCTGTGCAGGTTGGCCTGCAAAACGCTGAGACGGGTGGTCATCATTTCCGTCTGAATTCAGGGTTTCGTACTCTATTGGGCTTGTTGTCACCTCTCCTACGTACGATACCCTGTTGAGGAAGACCACTTTGTCTGCCTCTAGGACTTTTGTTTTTATGTCCTTCTTGTGCCAGTGCTTTCTTACGATCCATGCCTAACTTAGGCCTGAATCGTTTTTGACTTTCTCTGGCAGTGCTGTGGGCAATATCGGCCTTTTCGGCTGCGCTTGACTTCGCGCATGTAGCTTCTTTTTCTGGCACAGGTGTTGCCGTGCTTGAAGCTGCAGCCTTAGCGGCAGCGCTGGTGCTGGCCCATGTTGGGTCAGTTGCGGTGCTGCCGTGAGCTGTGACATTTTTAATACCCAAAACGTGCTGTTTCTGGTCTTTAGGGCCCTGTTTGGCCGTCTTGTCAGCACTTTTTAGGATAAGTTTGGTCTGTCCGAAACGGAAAGAGACCATACCCTTAAGCTCCACGAGTCTCCTCCTGGTGCTGTCATTGATTGCAAAGACTATGTGTGCGATATCTCGCTCATCCGATCTTTGCAGAACTCTCCACGTTCTCGTGTTGAGCTCTTTGTTTTCGCCATCTAATAAGGCTAGGATCCTTTCGCTAGCTACGCCGGTACTCTGCGGGAAGAACCCTCTGATGACATGTGGTTTTGGAAAATTTTCCTCTCCCACAAGCATCACCTCTAACCCCCATTTCTCCTTAAGCTTCGCGAAGTTTGTCTCCATCCACTTTGCAGTAATGGCGTCCGCACATACTATCATAAGCCATCCGGCTTTGAAAGTAGTACCGCGGAATGCTGGTTTGACCTCCTCGTCACGTTTTACAATCGTGATGTCCACAATCCTCTCTTGTATCAAACCCATTTGTTCGTTGGAGAGGAGATTACGATCGATGTCCACTGGTACAACCCCCAGTCTGACATAGCTCGTTATATTGCTATACGAGACTTTGTCGACGGTTGTCTTCCCAGTGCGACCTCGCGTCGCTTCGGATTGAGGCGGGGTATTAACCTCGGATCGCATTCGCTTCACCTCGGGACCCTTGTTGACCATCGTTTGTTTCGCATAGATTCGGGCCTGCGGATTGGTGCTCCCCTTCTTCTGCGCGCGCCTAAATATGCGCTGTTCCAATGGTGTGAATCTGACGTACTCAGACTCAGTCCGTGCCACATTGCCGACTGTCTTAGTTACGTCCTCTGTATCGGGATGTCTTTCATCTGTTGCTTATGGTGCTAGATTCTGAAATAGAGTCACTGAGTTGAGACAAGTTCTCTTCAGGTTCCCCCATTTCAGAGTCGATGATTACAGACTCTATCCAATTGACAGATGTCGTGTCATCATCGACAGGGTGTTCTAAAACATCCCTAGTTAATGATGCAATCTTAGAGGCATCATTTTCTATTTGGTTTTTGGTTTTTGATCAATTTTGATTCCCACGAGTATTCGGGATATTGTGTCGCCCGTGGTCTACCCGTCTAACCACAGGAAGGCTATCTTAAAATCGGAGGTCGCCTGGTATCCGAAGTTTGCAAACTAACGACAAAGCACCCTGTTAGCCATGCATATCTCGGCGCTTGCCACCTTTAGATTAGGGGTTTGTTGGGGAAGTAGGACTTAGGGATTTGAGGGAGGGGGATAGGGGGTAATTAGGGAGAAAGAGTAGAAGGGGGGCGGAAGTGGAGTCCTGGTCAGTCCTTAGTTGAGGCTCATCAGACGGCCTGTCCCTTACCAGAATAGCCCGATAACTCTTTACGCCGTAAGCCTCCGCACCGGCACCATCGAATTTGCGTTCCATGATGGTGCACACGTTAAGGTGACTGACCCCGCAAGTAGTCAGCTTCCTTTCTAGACACTCTTTGATACTTGGCGCTGTTAGAAATTCTTAATGGAGTTCCATCAATTTATATATATAGCTTTGTCTTATGCGTATTAACCGCAAGTCCGCCGTTCTTGGTCGAAATATTGACCATGGATACGGCTTTCGGTAATTGTTCGCTAATAGTGAGTAAGAAGGCAGACACCTTCATTTTCACACCTACCTAACTCTGAGTTAATTTGCCTGATCTTTAACATGCAAACTATCCAGTAGATAATTATATTGCTTACATTTAGGTTTAGGTATTAAGGCTCTTTTTAGTGCATAAGTCTGAACATTTTTGCCGGCTCCTTCGATGTCCAGAAAAGCAGCAAGCGTGAACTCCTTATCCCTAAATATTATTTCCACGGTATTGACGACAGTGTGGAGTGCTGATTCAACACTTTTCCCTTTAGTGTACGTATGCTAATGAAAATGTCTAGTAGCTTTTCACACGTTTTTAAAATGAATGAGGTTAAACTCATAGGTCTAAATTAGGGGTGGCGACGGTATAGAGGTTAGTCTGTTGGTTGTGACCCGTGCGGTGCAGGTTCAATTCCCATGGGGAACAACAACATAATGCCACCCATTCTAGGCCTCCAAAACAAAAGGAGGATTTCTGCCTGGTAGAAAAATGGACCGTTACTAAGTCTGAGTGCTCTTGGATTTGAATTTCCTTTTTATAAAAAAAAAATAAAATAAAAATAAAAAGCTCTAAAGCCCTTGGGGCTTTTATGGCTGGGTTTACCCCCCTTTGGTACGAAGACGTTGACCTTCCGCCAGGATTTTAGTACAAACCCCCATGAAAGGATGCTAAGAAATATGTTCTTCAGATATGAAATGATGTATTTTTGACGTAATAGCTGGCACAGGCAGAAGATACAGAAATGTATATTGATCGCCTGGATGTGATGTATGTTTTACCAGTCGTCGCTCGGCCTACTGTGATTACCTACAGCATGGTAGCGGTTGTGTAGGAGGTACTTATTAAGAGTCAGGCGATGCGGCCTGGTTGTAATTCGCATAACACCGCAATATGTTGAGAGTGACTAGTGCAGCCGCGATTCTCGGTCGACTCCCAAGCCATGGGTTAGGATCAGGATGAGGTGATTGATGCAATCGAACCTTGAATTGATCTGATTTCACTTCGCAGCGGAGGGAGAGCTACTGCTCATGGGGGGCATGTAATGCAGGTTTTAGAACACACTTCAACCGCAAGAACCTTGGGAGAGGAGTATAGTGGGGTGACTGTTACAATCGAACCCCAAATCCGGTCCCATTTCGTCTGTTCAGCGGGAAGCCAGCAAAACCGGGGATGACTGTATTAATCAAACCCCCGGGTTTCCTGTCCGGCCCTCGGAGTGGAGTGCTGACTGAAGTAACTATTACAATCTAACCTCAGTCCGACCTGTTTTCCTTGGCAGGAGTACAGGTTGGGATGATTGAACTCAATCGAACCCCAACCCGTCGCTCAAATCCCTTGTGGGTATCAGTTTGGTTACAGTGGCTGCAATATGCTGAGAGTGACTACTGAAGTCGAGCTCAGGCTGGGTCAGGTTGAGGTGACTGATACAATCGAACCTCAGGCTGATCCCAATTCATTGCAAAGCGGAGGGAGAGCTTTTGCTTCCTAATCCACGGAAAGGAGAGCCGCTTCAGATGAAGCTCAAACTGCTCTCTAGATTTTTGAAGGTAATTCCGGGTCAGTTGTCGAGCCTCGAGCACGTCATTAATTTCCATGGAAAGGGGCACTCTGAATGTTGCGCGCATCGCGGAGAGCTGCACAGCTTGGAGTGACTGTTTCAATACAAAGCACAAGCTTACGCTGGTCCATGGAAAGGGAGCAGGGAGGGCTTCTTGCCACAGTCAAACATCGGTGGGGTGTCCATCCTCAAGATAAGTTCAAACACTTGGATTTTGTGATGAATTTGCTGATAGAGAAACGTCTATCTCGCTGAGACCGCTTAGATCTTCGTAGAAATAGTCGCCAAGAATTTGTTTGCCTTGTTGGCTTGTGAGGGGCTGTTACACAGGAGGTGTGTAATGGTTTCCTCCTCCACAACGTGTCTACAACTTCTGCAGAAGTCGTTTGAGGGTAGACCCATCCTGGTGGCGTGCCTGCCCAAAAGACAGTGACCAGCGATAGCTCCGACTACCGAGCTTTTTTTTTCTGCTGATGGAGAGGAGTTTGGATGTTCTTTTTGCATCATATTTTGTCCATATTTATTTTTTCCGGCTTTTAGTATTAAACCAAATTACAGAAAATTTATTCCCGACATTGCTTAAATAATTAAACCCCTGACTTCATGCCTAAAAAAGATTCTAAAATAATTCTTGAGGCAAAAAAAACTTTCAATGTTTTACATACAACGTGTAAATAACTTCTAATTAACGAGCCTTGCAGTATCCAAACTTTACGGTACTATTGAATTGAACTGCCGATGCAAGCCAGTTTGCCATTGGTTCTGTATTATCACAAGATAGACCCACTGCTTATGCGTCAAGAACCCTGAATAATGCTGAACTAAATTACAGTACATTCGTGAGTGAACTTTTCGCGATTATATGGACGACAAGATGTTTCCGCATTTATACGAACAAAAATTAAATATATATTCCGACCACAGACTATTGCACTTGTTATTTTCCACTGAAAGATCCGAACGCTAAATTTACAAAATGGAGATTAAAACTTACTGAATTTGACTATAATATTTTATACAGAACGTAGAGAAAGGCTATAGCCCACCTGGCCGAACTGTTGGATTTGGAAAATAATTACAAAGTAAGCTCAAACTTTGATTTTTTTATATAATTTTGGGCGAGTCAGTGGGCGAATTTTAAAAATCTTAACACACGAGCATTTTGGGTCCTAAATATAATATGTATATTTAAAATCATAGCTTTCTAACTCAAATTTTTATTTTTTGATAAATTAGTTTGGGATTGGGTCAGATATTAAAAATGCATACACTTGATTATTTCGGGCCCATAGAGTTTATCTATATGCTAAGAATTTCAGCTTTCCAAATTTCTACGACGGATATGGGGAGATCGATATTGCTTTCGACGCTGATCACGAATATAGTAACTTTCAGGGGTCTAAGGTATGTAACAAACTATGAGTCGAAATTAATATGCCCCTTAGAATAGGGTATTCAAAGGTGTCCTTAATGCCAATGCTGATGCATAAATCCGTATCTTGCTCTAACCAGAATTACCTCAGAGCTTAATTTAAAAATTCTGTAATTTGAAAGAACAACGGCAAACGTTGTTTGCCACCATAACTAATTAGATTGGATAAATCGTTGATCGTTCTGATGAAATAAATATTTGCTGTCTACACAAAATATGTTTCGGTTTTTGTTAAGAAGTCAGCGAGTGGTTTAAGCTTTCTCATCGAAAGATCTGCAGAATAACTTCCTGCTGCTGTGACGCAACAATGATCATCGTACTCTTCTTGTAAATATATATTTAAAAATTGTATTTTTGTTGTCATATTCTCTTTTTCTTCTATTTTTCCTCAACGGGTGGCAACGATGCAGTATTAGTGTATTCGCTTAGTGATTGGAAGGTCGTGCGTTCAATCCCGGCCAAATCTATTACTTTATTTCGAATACATGTAAAACTTGATATCCCTAACCAACTTAGACAACACCCGCGGAGAAAAACCATTTTTTTTTTTTTTTTTTTTTAATTTCTGGCTCGCCAAGGCGATTTATAAGGGGGGGTACTTCGCCCTAAAAGATCTTTTGTACCGTATGGGCCAGAAAAGTTTAAACTAGTACAATTTCCACTTTCCGTGTAAAGCGGACAATTTTACCAGTAGAAGAATTCTTTATGTCCTCGGGGCTCATTTGCTCCCTGAAAAAGATCTTCTTTCTAATTCCATTAAGGGCTGGACATTCACATAAAATGTGTTCAGCTGACTCGTCCTCTTCCAGACAGAGTCGGCACTCAGGAGAGTCTGATATTCTCATTTTGTGTAGATGATATCTTAAACCATGGTGACCAGTAAGGTAACCTACTAGGTTTTTGATATCGTGCCTGCTTAGTTTTAGACATTTGCTGGCATTTTTATTGAAGGGCCGAATGGCTCGTTTGGCCTGTCTTAGACCTGGGATACTTTCCCAAAGATAGATACATTTTCTAAGTTCCCAGCTTTTAATTGCTGCCGTTGCTGCTGATCTAGGAGTGCAGCAGAAATGTTCGGGACCTATGAAAGGTGTTTCTGAACCTTTTCTGGCCAGTTCGTCGGCCTTTTCGTTACCTTCTACCCCGACATGACCTGGAACCCACCATAATTTGGTCTTGTTTCTTATTCCGAGTGTTTGTAGGGTATTGAAGCAGTGCATGACTGATTTGGAGTCAATGGTATACGAGCTAAGGGCGTTTATAGCTGCTTGACTATCCGTGAAAATATGGATGGTTGCACCTTTTATGCCAGACAAAATAATATGGCTGGCGCATTCTTGAATGGCGTGGAGCTCTGCTTGACATACGCTGGGACTTTTTCCCATGGGTATCGTAAAGCGTTTGTGTGGTCCGTATATTCCCGCTCCTACCCCCGTTGCCATTTTAGAACCATCCGTATACCACTTTATGCCGTTGTGGCTGTTTGGTGGGTTATTGCTCACCCATGCTTCTCTCTTGGGGATCTCCGTGGAGAACCGTTTGTTGAAGCATAGTGTTTTTTAAATGCGGTCTGTGACCGCGCAGTTCAGGTTAAGTTCTGGTAGTTCATCGAGAAGGGTCTTTAGATCCGGGTGATCATTAAGACTTATCTCGTTTAACTGTATTAGACTTATTGCAATGCGGATCGCCACTTTTTGAATGTATATGTGGAGAGGAGCGATTCCTGTTATTGCCTCTATGGCAGCTGTTGGACAGGTTCGCATGGCTCCGGAGATACCAAGGCACGCAAGTCGTTGTACCTTTTTGAGCTTCTCTATTGCGACCTTTTGTGTGGATTTTGTCCACCATACTATGGAGGCGTATGTTATAATGGGTCTTATCATCACTGTGTAGATCCAGTGGACGATCTTTGGAGATATTCCCCAGGTTCTGCCATATGTGCGACGACAGGCCCATAAAGCTCTATTAGCTTTAGTGATTTTGTTATTTATGTGAGAGTTCCAGTTAAGTCTCTTGTCTAGGATTACTCCAAGATACTTGACTTCGTCGGAGTACTCTACGACCGTGTCGTTTATTGTGATTAGGCCTAGGTCTAATTTCCTCCTTTTAGTGAAAGGAACGATGACGGCTTTACTGGGATTTATGGAAAGATTTTCCTTGATGCACCAGTCTATGGCTGTCTTTAGAGCATTTTTCATTTTTGATGTGACTCCAATTGAGTCTTTGCCCCTGACTATGATGACAATATCATCGGCGTACCCAATTGTAGTGTAGCCCAAATTGCCCATCTTGTGTAGCAGGTCATCGATGACCAATGACCACAAAAGGGGTGAAAGTACTCCCCCTTGTGGGCAGCCCCTTACGGCTGTTACTGATACTGAGGTCGTTCCTGACGAGGCAGTTATTTTGCGACTTTCCAGCATCGCTTTGATCCATTTAATAGTTGGTTTGTCTATGTTTCTATGGTACAAAGCATTTGATATGGATTCATATCCAGTATTGTCAAACGCACCCTCTATGTCCAGAAAGGCACAAAGTGCGATCTCTTTGCAACGGTAGGCGTTTTTTATCTCTGTAGTTAGTCTTAACAGAGCGCCTTCCGTGGATTTGCCCTTTTGGTACGCATATTGGTGAGGGTGCAGAGGCATGCTTTTTGATATGCATTCTCTAATGTGGACGTCTATAATCCTTTCCATTGTTTTCAGGAAAAACGATGTCAAGCTTATCGGGCGATATGATTTAGGTAATTCGCTCGGCTTGTTTCCCGGTTTAGGTATAAATACTACGTTTACCTCCCTCCAGGTAACTGGTATATACCCCCAGTTGAAGCTGAACCTAAATAGGGCAATCATGGATGGTAATAAAAATTCTATTCCATTTTGAATGAGGGCTGGAAAAATACCGTCTGTTCCTGATGCCTTGAATGGTTTAAATGAGTTAATTGCCCATTTAACCTTATCCGGAGTAAAAAGTGTTCCGGATAAACTATTAATTCTGCTGAGGTTTCTTGGAATTGAGACCTCCGCTATATGGTCATCTCTAATGACCATCGTGTGAGACACTGGGAAGTGAGCCTGAAGCAAAGTTTTCAGCGTTTCTTCCCGGTCGCGTGTGATTGAACCATCTGATTTGATTAACAATCCCATGCTTTTTGCTTGATCCTTTGACAGAGCCCTTTGGAGGCGTGCCACCTCTGGAAGTTTTTCGATCTTCTCACAGTTTGCACGCCATGAGGCTCTTTTGGATCTGCGCAACTCTAAGTTGTATATGGTCAGCATGGATTTATATTGTTCCCATGTGCCGGTGCGTTTGGTTTTGTTAAAAAGCTTTCTCACTCTGATTCGAATAGACTCAAGGTTATCATTCCACCATGGTACGCACCTTTTAACCACGGTTCTTTTAACCTTGCAACTACTTTTGAATGAGGCAAGAATAATATCATTTATTTGACATTGCGCAGCATCTGCATCATTTGTTGTTGATGGTGCTTCTGGCAGCATGTCAGATCTGACCGCTAGATTTTCGCGGTAAGTTCTCCAATTAGTCAGTCTGTTGTCATAACGGACTGACGCGTGTTCGGCATTGCATCTTATCTCGAATCGGATGTGCATATGATCCGATAGAGATGCCTCGCCAGACACATGCCACCCCTCTATGATATCTTTCATAAAAGGAGATGAGATACTCGTAGTAAGGTCTAGGACCTCTTCTCTTATAGAATTTCTAAAAGTGGGACTATTTCCCTTGTTTAGAAAAACGAGGTTGTTGCTATATAAAAATTCTAATAACGACTCACCTCTATTGTTAGTATCTCGGCTGCCCCAAATCGTGTTATGTGCGTTTGCATCGCAGCCGATTATGATGTGTACTTTTTGGCCCTCACAGTACCGGACAAGTTCCTGTACTGGTAGGGGAGGAACTACATCAGTGTCTCCAGCAAAGTACGCCGATGCACACACAAATTTGTGTAGCTGTCGGCCTTTGTGGCGTTCTATTAGAACTGCCACCAGGTCCCTAGTTGTGAAACCTGGAATGAGAGAAAATTTTATATCTTTCTTAATAGAAATGGCCGCCCGTGGTCTGAAAGGACCTTTGGCGAAAATGATTTCTCTATTTTTACAGTTTAATCCAGATATCTTACCATTGTTTGCCCATGGTTCCTGGATTAGACCAATAGCGATGTTCCCTTCGGCACATCGCTGGCTAAAGGTGTCCGAGGTACCCATAGCCCTGTGCAGGTTAGCCTGCAGCACGCTTAAACGGCATGTCATTATTTCCGTGCGAATTCAGGGTTACGTACTCTGTTAGGCTTATTGTCACCTCTCCTTCGTACGACACCCTGTTGAGGGAGACCACTTTGTCTACCTCTCGGACTTTTGTTTTTGTGTCCGTCTTGCGCACATGCCTTCTTACGATCCATACCTAGTTTAGGCCTGAACCGTTGTTGGCTTTCTTTGGCGGTGCTGTGCGCACTATTGGCCTTTCCGGCTGCGCTTGGTCTTGCGCTTGTGGCTTCTCTTTCTAGCACTGGTGTTGCCGTGCTGGAAGCTGCTGGCTTCGCGGCAGTGCTGGTACTGGTCCCAATTGGATCAGTTACGGTGCTGCCGTGAGCTTTGGTGATGTGCTTTTGAGAATCTTGCCAAACAGGGCCTGGCCGTCTTATCAGCACTTTTTAATATGAGTTTGGTCTGTCCAAATCGGAACGAGACCATCCTCTTTAGCTCCACAAGTCTCCTCATGGAGCTGTCATTGATTGCAAAGACCATATGAGCGATGTCTCTCTCATCCGATCTTTGCAGAACTCTCCACGTTCTCGTGTTTAGTTCTCTGTTTTGGCCATCTAATAAAGCCAGGATCCTTTCGCTAGCTACCCCGGTACTCTGCGGGAAGAACCCTCTGATGACATGTGGTTTTGGAAAATTTTCCTCTCCCACAAGCATCACCTCTAACCCGCATTTCTCCTTAAGCTTCGCGAAGTTTGTCTCCATCCACTTTGCAGTAATGGCGTCCGCACATACTATCATAAGCCATCCGGCTTTGAAAGTAGTACCGCGGAATGCTGGTTTGACCTCCTCGTCACGTTTTTCAATCGTGATGTCCATAATCCTCTCTTGTATCAAACCCATTTGTTCGTTGGAGAGAGGATTACGATCGATGTCCACTGGTACAACCCCCAGTCTGACATAGCTCGTTATATTGCTATACGAGACTTTGTCGACGGTTGTCTTCCCAGTGCGACTTCGCTTCGCTTCGGATTGAGACGGGGTATTATCCTCGGATCGCGTTCGCTTCACCTCGGGACCCTTGTTGACCATCGTTTGTTTCGCATAGATTCGGGCCTGCTCAATGGTGCTCCCCTTCTTCTGCGCGCGCCTAAATCTGCGCTGTTCCGATGGTGTGAATCTGACGTACTCAGACTCAGTCCGTGCCACATTGCCGACGTAACTAAGACGTCCTCTGTATCGGGATGTCTTTCATCCGATAATATGCTGTTGCATATGGTGCTAGATTCTGAAATAGAGTCACTGAGTTGAGACAAGTTCTCTTCAGGTTCCCCCATTTCAGAGTCGATGATTACAGACTCTATCCCATTGACAGATGTCGTGTCGTCATCGACAGGGTGTTCTAAAACATCCCTAGTTGATGATGCAATCTTAGAGGCATCATTCTCTATTTGTTTTTTTTTGTTTTGGATCAATTTTGATTCCCACGAGTATTCGGGATATTGTGTCGCCCGTGGTCTACCCGTCTAACCACAGGAAGGCTATCTTAAAATCGGAGGTCGCCTGGTATCCGAAGTTTGCAAACTAACGACTAAGCACCCTCTTAGCCATGCATCTCTCGGCGCTTGCTACCTTTAGATTAGGGGTTTGTTGGGGAAGTAGGACTTAGGGATTTGAGGGAGGGGATGGGGGGTAATTGGGGAGAAAGAGAAAGCGGAGAAGGGGGGAAGGGGGGCGGACGTGGAGTCCTGGTCAGTTCTTAGTTGACGCTCATCAGACGGCCTGTCCCTTACCAGAATAGCCCGATGACTCTTTACGCCGTAAGCCTCCGCACCGGCACCATCGAATTTGCGTTCCATGATGGTGCACACGTCAAGGTGACTGACCCCGCAAGGAGGAGAAAAACCATACAGCTGCACCATAACACTTCTTTCCTATCTCTCTATTCTCTCTAAAGCAAGTGGCACCGAAAAACATGCAATGAAATATGACATTGATAGGTGCTACTTGCTGTTGACAAATGCTTGCGCTGTGTTCATTCCTGTGCCAGAAGAATCGCGAATATTATGATAAATATCATCTGCAAGCGTCATGAGGGTCTTAATGATTGTAACTTAAATGCACGTTGTCTTAACAATCGTAAATAAGACGATCTAAAGATCTTATTTTCTAATTCATGCGTTGATATTATCTGTGTAAGCGAAACCTGGTTTAAATTCAAGACACAGAGTTAATATATAGTCAACTATTTCTAGCCTGAGTATATATGTTTGGAAATTATTTCTATGTTTTGATAATAATTGACCTCTTCTGCAAACGATTTTTCAGCTAAAAAATCATTTCCATTGTTTATTCTTCGACCTGAAGATGCCTTGGAAATGCAAAAAAAAATTCACACTCACTCCTAAGTCTTGAATAACCTTATACTCGTTATATATATTATAACGAAAACAAAATCGTATGTAGATTGGATGTTCTCGTGGTAATCCACTGATGATTTTACTCCACCACATCTTGGTGAAACGTCATTTAGAGAAAAGGTCAATTATGTTATCAAAACATAGAAACATATGAAATATAAAGAAATGATATAAAACCACTGGCGGTGGAGTAGCAATTTAATGCAAATTAACTCTCAAATGTAATGCAGTCACTTAGTCCAGTGGTAATGAGATCGAATATATTATGTATTGGTAAAGTACGTGACTCCCACACGAAGTGTATAGTTTCTTGTGCTTACAGTAATAATCGTATATGCTCTTATGTTCCGTTCTTTTTTATTTTATTCTCTACCAACACATGATAGTCTGTGGCGACTTCAATACAGACCGGTTAAAAACGATTCTATGACTTTTCGAATAAATGGTTTATCTCTAATACTAAATATAGTAAATACTACTTCCACACACGTTTTGATCGTGATCTCTTACCCAGTCTTCTAGATCTTTTTGTTGTCACTGATCCGTCAGTAGTTCTTCTTTTCGATCAACTATCGTGTGATTTAATTTCTAACCACTGTACCCACCCCTGTCTCTGAGTGTTTCACGTATAAGAATTTCAGTTCGATTGGTTGTTTTTAAATGAGCCTCATATGCAAGCGACATCAGCTCCCTGGGAATAATGTCGGGTAATTTCTAACCCGAATGTTAAACTGCACTGTTTTCAAACTATTTTATCTTCGACAAACGTGTTCCAATCAAAACGGTACATAAGTATGCAAAATAGAATCTTTCCTTATTTTTCTTTATTTGCTTACCCTAAAGGGGTTTATTTCTCTGTATATATTACAGAACCCTTATAGTGTTGGAACACAACGAAGGCATTTTTGTTGAATAGTAAGCAGCACCAAGCAGTGAAGAATTGCATTGCATGCTTTAAGGCGCTACTCAATATGCAAAAGAATACAGAGATGGGATAGACATTTTTGGTGCAATTGTAGGGTTTTAGGGAGACCAAGTTTTGTTGTTTTTCAATTTAAATCCGTAACTGAAAACACTACTATTGAACCGCTGCACTCTTGGCCCTTCGTCCATGCATTAAACAAACGCAATACGTTTTACAGAAAATGGGAGTACTGACCTACTGACATTAACTGGAATGCAGCATACAAGGTGGCTCGAGATTTCGCAACTTCAATACTACGCATGTCGAAGAAAAATTATTATGCCTGAAGGCTCAACATTTCCCTACCTGCAAAAAAGCTCTGGAATAACCTACGTAAAATCGGTGTCTCCAATAGGAATAATAGTTCCAAATGATGTGAGCCTGATGAATTAAATCACTGTTTCCTTGGTACCGATTTTAGTAAAAATGATTTTAATTTTAATCAATCTGTAAACTCATTACGACTCAATGTAAGAGTAGAATATTTCGAGGTGGTCAAAGAAAATGATGTTATTGAGTGTATAGCCCCATTAACTCTGACTCCATTGGAGAAGACGGTGTGACAATACGTTTTGTCAAACTCATTTTATTATTGTGTATTATAACCTCAACTTTTCCATAAAATGCGCTCATTTTTCCTAATGCAAACAAAACGACACCTCCCCTGAGGCCGGTTAGTATGCTACCCTGTTTGCCTATGGTTTTCGAAAGGCTAATCAGGTAAAAGCAGGTAATGAAAAACATTTTACATAATAATTTAATAAGTTCTCGATAGTACGGCTTCAGAGCTAATTGCAGCTGTTCCGCTTCTATAGTTAACTTACTGGAGGAAATTAGGCAAGATTTTGACAGAGGCAATATAATGCTTCTCTGTTTAATAGTTTTTTGAAAGGCTTTTGGTAAAGTGAACCATGAAATTCTTCTTTGGAAACTTTATTCGGCCTCAGTGACAGAGCAGTTAAACTGATAAATTGTTTTCTCTTAGGAAGTTTGCAAAGGGTTATCCTCAGTTGAGAGCAATTATAGGAAGAGTACCACAGTGGTCAATTTTGTGACCGATATTTTTTTTTATTTTTATTAACGACTTTCTGTTAATGCCCGATCAAAAAAAATTATTTTTAACGTGGCTTAAAGTTCAATTTTAATTTACGTTGATCAATTTTATTGAAAGGACAAAATTACAAAGGAAGAAAAAGACTTAAAAATTCGTTTCTTTTTTCTAATTTTATCTTTTTCCACGCGCCAAAAAAACTTCTTTTTGCGCCTAGTGAAAATGGTAGCTATTATCTCGGTTAGTTCTTCAAACATCTCTTTCACTCTCGTGCAGTGGTGCCAAGCTGCTGGGGTAGTTCGATGCTACCAGGTGTGCCAACATTCCCCACTGCTAAGCTGGGCCGCTGGTCCTGGTTACTTCCTTCGATTCACCCTGGCGTAGAACATCTAGCTTAGCGAGTTTGGTAGCTGGTCGAGTGTAGAATCCTGTTGAAGTCCTCACTGTTGCGCTGCGAACTTGCCCATCTCTGCATGGAAAAACTTCTAATACAACCCCTTTCGGCCATTGGTTTCTAGGATTTTTTGGATCAACAATTATGACAACGTCGTCTTTTGCGAGGGGACTGGCGGGAGTGTGTCACTTGGTTCGCCTCGTCAACGTTGGCAAGTACTCCTGTATCCAACGCCTCCAAAAGCAGTTAGCGAATTGCTCTGATGTCATCCAGTTTTTTTCATCATTGCCCCTTCATCCGTTACATCCCCAAATTGTTTTACGCCGCTCGATGATCCCATAAGGAAGTGGTTCGGCGTTAGAGCTTCCTCGTTGTCGCCCTCAATAGGAACGTAGGTTAGTGGTCGTGAATTTATTATGCTTTCGACTTCAGTCATCATACTTAAAAGAAGCTCATCTGATGGATTACGACTCAAACTCATTCCTAACAATGCCTGTTTAACAGAACGTACCATTCGCTCCCAACTCACCCCCATGTGTGGCGCTGCCGGTGGTATGAAATTCCATTTTAGTTTTGTCCCAATGAATTTGTTAGCTATTCTGCCGTAGTCCAAATGTGCAACATCGTCCCGCAATTCCTGGCTGGCTCCTCTAAAATTGGTTCCGTTGTCACTAAATATCTCCAACGGCGTACCTCTTCTCGCGATAAACCTCTTGATGGATAGGATACAGGAAGCCACAGAAAGACTGTGAGCTATTTCTATGTGAACGGCCCGCACGGTAAGGCATATTATCAATACACCCCATCTTTTTCGGAATGTCTGCCGACTCGTACGTTGATCGGACCAAAGTAGTCGATTCCAATATAAGAAAAAGGTCGAGTAAATGATTTCAGCCTACATGGTGGCAGTTCTCCCATTAAAGGTGGTATCGGATTCGCCCTCACGTTTTTACAATATTGACAGGCTGCTCTTATTTTTTTTGCGACGGAACGAAGATTTGGGATGTAATATAATTGTCTAAGTTCATTTATAACTGTCTCGCTGTGTTGATGGTGAAATCTCAGATGAAAGCTCTTAATTACCAATTCGGTTATACGATGCTTTTTTGGCAAGATTACGGGTCGTTTTGCGTCCTCAAGATAATCGGCAGCATTGTCGATACGTCCCTTTATTCGCATAATATTGTTCTTATCCAGATAGGGTGATAGTTTGTGCAATGGATGTCTTTTGTCAAAAAGGGTTTCGCCAGATTTACCTTTAGGGCATTAACCTCTTCTGGAAATGCTTCCTGCTGACATTGACGGTACAAATAATTTTGCAAACGCTCAAGATCGTAGGCTGATAGACACACCCATTTTGGATCCACCCTTTTCTTTAATTTTATATCGATGAACATAAAGACGTAGCCAAGTGATCGCAGCAACGTGTAGGTGATGACCGGAACGAATCGCTTTACAAAATCGAACGCCCAATACTCAGGGTTACCTCTGAGAAATTTTGTATGGTGCCCCAGAGAGGTGTCCCAACAGCAAAAAAGTGTCCCATACAAAATACTCCAATTGTCCAATCCAATATGATAACGCAACGATAAGACACAGAATAAGAATCCGGGGAAAAACATTTCACACAAACACACAACCACAACAGTATATAGATTCAGGAAAAAACACTTTTACACACAAACGCATTCACAAAACACACACGATGTTTATGTCGCACATCGCTGATATGGATTTGAGAGCTATGATGTATAGGTACGAATTGAACGAACGAATTGAATGAATTCAGGGAAAACTGGCTACAATTTATTGTGTTGAGTGAAAGGAACGCTTTCAACGACACTTATGCTGATTTCAATGTGTTTTTAATTTTTTATAACTGAATTAAAAAAAAAGTGTCTCGCATTTCTAAAAGGTGTAAAATTTTACTGGTTTTCAAAAAGTGGCGTCCTGGTGTCCCAGCGTTGAAAATGTGTCTATGGGACACTTTGGTGTGTCCCGAAGGAAACCCTGCCAATACTGCTGCTTCCAGTTCCAATCTTGGTATCGACAAATCTTTCATAGGTGCGACCTTCGTCTTTCCGCCATCGAGTGAGCACTCAACTTGCAGTCCCGATGAGAATCGAAGGTATGCTGCCGCCGCGTAGACGTTCTCACTTGCGTCTACAAATATGTGTAACTGCACTGCATTGCGTGAAGTGAAGCGATTCAGAATATAGACGTCTAATCACGATTTGTTCCATCACTGGCAGATAGCTTATCCACTCCTTCCATTCTCTAAAATGACTTTCGCGTATTTCGTCATCCCACTGGATAGATGAGCGTCAAATTTACAGTATCTTAAGCTTGATCAGGAAATTTGCCAAGAGACCAATAGGGTCAAAAATACTCATTAACGCCCTTAGGACTTCCCTCTTCGTTGGGCATACCTGCCCTGATAGAATACCCGGCTTTAGCTTATGGGCCTTGAAATAAAAGGAAAATGTGTCCTTTGTAGGTGACCACCACATACCAAGTATTTTTTCGGCCTCATTAGGCCCATTCCACATTGCAATTTTTTTCGACGAGTTATCCTGTACTGTCGAGTTTATTTCGTTTAGAACCTTCTTAGAGTTGGACATGAAGTTGTGAACTTAACAGTCTTAGCCAGTTCTATTGCTTCCGACTCGGAGTCAGCGCTATCAAGATAGTCGTCCACATAATGGTTGTCAACGATCGCACGTACTGCTCTGGGGTATTCAGTTGCAAATTCGTTTGCATTTTTGTTTTTAACATATTGCGCGCAATACGGTGAACAAGTTGAACCAAATGTCATTACTGTCATAGCATATTCGTCCATCTCTTTTGTCATAGGATTTTTCCAGAGAAATCTTTGGGCATCCTGGTCCTCTTTTGAAATTATTACCTGATGAAACATTTCGCGTATATCCGCGGATATCGCTATTTTCCCCTGTCGGAATTTATACAAAACTGTAGCGAGCGAGGTCAGCGTATCTGGTCCACTTAGTAAGAGCGAATTCAGAGACACCCCATTACTCTTTGCCGCAGCGTCCCATACGATGCGAACCTTGTTTGGCTTATTTGGGTTCGTCACCGGAAATATTCCTTGCGAGCTGCTCCTTGCTGTTTAACTTGCGAGCATATCCTTTCTTTAGGTAGCTACAAATCTGCTCTTGCAGCTTCAAAGCAAGTATTGGGTTCCTTTCCATTCTAGACTCTAAACACTTTAGGCGGCGTTCAGCCGTTGGGCGGCTATCGGGTAGAGAGATTACATCATACCTCCAAAGGAGTGGCACAACAAAATGGTTTCCTTCACGATAGGAATGTAAATTTAAAATGTTCTGTGCACGTTCATCATCCCTAGATAGCATTGCCTTAACCGTCTTTTTTCCAATATTTTCTGTCATAAAATATTCCTTGATTTGACGATGAAGTTTTTCATCCGAGTGTGCCTGGCATTCACAAACATGAAAGTTGAACTTTTCGAAATCGTGTGATTTTGTTTCATTATTAGTTCCGTGTCCGTGAACAACCCAGCCCAATCTTGTTTTAGTGGCAGCAATTTCATTTTTTTTACCCGCGCGTGTACGGAGGCTGACACCCAAATACCAGTGGTCCAGGCCTATTAATATAAGCGGTTTCGCCGCATTGTACGACGCAATAGGAATTCCGTTGAGGTGTTGATATTTTTCCTTTAATTTGCCTGCGTCAATTGATTGGGTCGGTAAGTTTAAATTTTGGATCGTTCTTACATTGGATAGCTCAAATTTCTTGTTTGTTTCAGCGCCTGATATTCTGACCTTTACTTTCTTCGACGATTCTTCTGTATAGCGTGTATCAGTTGTCCACTTTAGAAAGAGAGGGTCGACCTCACCATTGAGTTGTAGTTGCCGAGCCAGGTTTTCGTCCATAAGTGTTACCGAAGAGCCATCGTCAAGAAAGGCATACGCTTCGCATTTTGTCGTTCGGCTATACAGGGTCACTGGAAGTATTCTGAAGAGGGTAGAGCTGTTTTTCGGTTTGTGCATATTGCAATTTAAATCTTTGTTTGTGTTATTATTTTGCTTGTTTCAGGTGTATTGGAGTCATGGATAACCTCGCCCTTATGCAGCAGTCTATGGTGTCGGAAAGTGCAACCACCCTGTCCGCATTTTTTATTTGAGTTGCATCGGATCTTACCATGAAAGCGGAGGCATGTTCTGCATAATTGCAGTTGCTTGATTGCATTCCATTTTTCATTTTAATTCATGTTGATGAACTTTAAACAATGTTCCGCATTTATGCAATCGCCATTGCAGATCTTACACTTCCTGGCCTGTTTGTTATGTACTGAAGTCTCAACAGTTTCATGCGTGTTAACAAATCTATTTGTTATAGCTGAACGTTTTTCGTTTTTCTTCTCGCTAAATGAGGTGTAGGATGGAGGTGATGGCTGCTTGTGCTATCTGGTGCAGCCATATGCTGCAGGTTGACAGATTTGCCTCTCCAAGCTGCTGTCTATATATACCCCAGTTAATCCTGATACTAGGTGGTAGTCGTTCAACTAATTCTTGGATGATGCAAGGATTTTCGATATGTGCTTTTAAGCAATTTGATTCCATAATGGCGCATTTATTGTGCACAGCAAATGAAAAGTTAATCAGACTATCGAGTCTTTCAGCCCTAGGAGATGGTTCTTTTCGAATCTTTGACAGAAGTGAACTTATTATGACATCAGGTCTTCCATATAGCATCCGTAGTGTTGATATAATAGCAGGAACGTGTTCTGGGTATAAAAGTTTGTATCGAACAGCTTCTAATGCGTTACCCCTCAAGCTTTTTTGAAGGCGAATTAAGTTTTCGTATGTATAACCACATGAGCGTGTTGAGTTCTCAAAAGAACTAATAAAGCGGTGCCAGTCTTCTGGATTCCCGAAAAAGTAAGGTAGTTCCCTAGATATTCCATGCCGAGACGCAAGCTGAGTGGGATTCAATTCGCACTGCGACCTACCCGTTTGTGAGTCGTAAGCGTTACCCTTATTTGACTTGTTGAATAGAGGTGGGGTGACGTTATTGTTATTAGCGTTTATTTTTTTTTGGTTTGGTTCTTTAAACCCGACTTTATTTTTGGAAGCAATATTTTCTCCATCAGTATTCACCTCACGAAAGTGGTTTACGTGTTCCGTATTGATATCATTGATCCATTCGTCGCATCTTTTTTGCGTGTTTGCAGTGACCGCTTCGGTCTCAGGCTCAACCTCACTGTCGGAATCCAATTCACCGAGGAGTTCATATTTTCGATCTAAGTATTCGCGGTCCTTTTTTTCTTGAAGCAAGCGCTCCTCTTCCAGTTTCTTGAGTCGAAGATCTACGGACCTGGTGGACGACTTGGTGTTTTTCGAGCTTTCGGATGGCGGCTTCGATCTTGGTTTTGCCTGAGGAGCGGGTTGAATATGTGGCCTCAGAACTACGGGTGATGATGAGGATGGTAATTGTGACAATGATAGTGCCTCTGAAGACAGTATGGGTTGCGATAATGGAACCAGTTGTGGTAAAGGAGAACTGGGTCCACCTACTTGATTTGTCCGTGCTTTCGTCGCATTTGTTGCATTCGATTATGTGCAACTAACGCACATCCAGTCTGTGTTAGCGATACAGTCACCGACGCCCTCGCATGAAAAGTGGTACCACGCGTCGCATAAGTCGCATTGAACCATTTTATCGGCGCTATCTGGGCGCTCACATGTTGGGCAGTTGTGAGCTTCTTGATTTACTGTACGTTGGGGGGAGCGAGCTAGTTTCTTGGATTTACGAAAGGCATTTGTTTGAATTCTGAGACATAATGACTTACCTTAGTTCCTTGTGAGAAGGGGACAACGGTGGGGGTTTTCTCGCTGCCTGGCGTATTGGGCGATGTGAATAACGTCTATTATTACCAGTTGCTTTCCAGGCAGGTAGATGATCTTTGTCCTTTTACGATGCAGGTACTGTACATCCCGGTGTCTTCATTAATTTTTCGAGAACAGCGTATATGTAGACGGTGATGTGTACTCCTACAATGGTTATTGAGCGACTTGGTTTGCGTTTTTTTTTTTTCACGGGAGAAATTGTTAAGAATTTTTAAGAATGTTAATGCCCGATCAAAATGAAATAAAGAAAAATAAATTTTTAGTGGAAATTTTTTGGAGTTAATTCAAATTATTTTTAACATGGCTTAAAGTTCAATTTTAATTTACGTTGATCAATTTTATTGAAAGGACAAAATTACAAAGGAAGAAAAAGACTTAAAAATTCGTTTCTTTTTTCTATTTTTATCTTTCTCCACGCGCCAAAAAAACTTCTTTTTGCGCCTGGTAAAAAAGTAGCTATTATCTCGGTTAGTTCTTCAAACATCTCTTTCACTTTCGTGCAGTGGTGCCAAGCTGCTGGGGTAGTTCGATGCTGCCAGGTGTGCCAACAACCTTCCATGTATTTATAAACACACATCAGTTCGCCTATATGCAGATGATGTTCAACTTCATGTCGCAAGGTCGTTTGATAACCTCGCCAACTCGCTGCCCTTGTCAACGAAGACTTGGAGCGAAAGCGCAGATGGTGTGTAGCAAATAGACTACAACTAAATCCTACAAAGTCGCAAGTTATCCCAATATCTTACAAAAATACTGGCCTTTCTTTTTTACTGGATATATGGGTAAATGATAATAAAATCAGGGTAGTTGAATCTGTCACTAGTCGAGCTACAATCACATCAATATGGTCGTTGGTCAAATCTACGGATGTCTATGTAAATTATGACTTACCACAGATTTTACTCCAATTAGAACTCGGCGAGCGCTTATAATAGCACTCTCGACTCATAATCGCAAGCCAAACTGCAAGCCTTTAATGATGCGGTGCGATTTCAAGGCCCCTCGTATAAGTGACCACATCTCCGTTTATTCTCGAAAGCTAATAGGTTGCGCTCTGCAAGATAGCATCAACGCTAGAAACTTTATATTTCTTCACAAAGTCATATACAGCCAATACCCTACATATCTGTTCAATACGCTTAGTTTTTCTCAATCTCCTAGAACGATGAATATTATCCCCTTTCGATACACGCACCTCAATTCCTCATGTCTATTCTTCATTCATGCCGCCGTCAGGCTATGGAACTCTTTTCCTACCTGAATCAAACGATTACTAATTCCACAAGTTTTAAAGATGCTATTCTGTTTTATTTTTCATCGACTACTTTTCGCATCTAATACCTCTCACTGTCTTTTATCTTCCCCACCACATATCAGTTCAAATCTTATGTAAGGGCATTTGAATTTAGCCTAAATCAAAAGTCTAAGTGGGTACTATAAAAGATACTTTTCTGAATGTACAAAACAACAAAATAAATAAATTGAAATTGAAATTTAATTCTAAAATCGATTTTATTGTTCAGTCTTTTTGTTTAAACACCGAATTCAGTGTTATTTCTTCCAGATCAAATTGAGGTCAGTACGCGTCGTTTAACAGCAGCAAGATACCGTGAATGAATACACATACACACACATGAACACAAATCCATACATCCTCATTAAAAAAAAACATGTTTTGACCTTTAAATTTTAAAAAGAATTACTATTTTCTTTTTTGGACCAATTACAAAAACTTGGAAATGCTGGCAAGTTATCGAAAAAAAGTTTGAATTTTTTAATTAATCTCCCTTTACCTATAAGTTTTAAATCATTGTACATAGTAAAATGATGGTCGCAAAGTCAGGTAAACCAAGGACTAAAGTAAAGTCCTAGTCCTATCTTGCCCAATGTCTCTTTTGTCATTGCTGTCGTATGTATTTCAAAAGTTTACATACATTTACGTACATAGAAAAAAGTCAGTGATAACTATTCATCAATTTGAATTAATAAATATGCAATCAACTATTCAACTCATTAAGTGCACAGACGGACTTTAAAAATCATTTCCAGAGGTAATTAATTGGTAACTCAATTTCCAATGCATGTGTCAAAACAACTTTTCAAATATTAAAACCCCATTCCAAACAACGATTATGTTGTTACTTTGTTTATACAATAAGCCCTGTGCAACAAACACAGCAAATCACAGCTGCAAAGAACGCAGCATTCGGAGAAAAGCGATCAAATTCAAATAAGCAAAAACTATCTATTTTGCAATTCTCCGCAATATACGCATCTACAATATTACAAAAAGAGTTTTTCTTTTTAAGCCCAGAGCAGCGCACTGAGTTTTCAAAAAAAAACCTGTATGTCCGTTTTAGGTCAGACATATCTTAACACTTTACTTGTATTGCTTATTTCGCTATCAGTATGCTCGGACAGCGAGCGCTCTATGAGCTCTGAATAAAATTACCGAGTAGTTGAATTAAGAAGTTGAGCGAGGTCAGAGAAAGACACGCTGAATGGAAATGGATATGGATGAATTTAAATGGCTTCCTCTGAGAGGTGGGAAAGAAGAACAATAAAAGAAAGAAAAACGATCATCAAGAACATGTAAATTCCGCAAGGGATGAATTGTCTGGGGTGATAGTCAATTGGTATAAGTTGCCCATTCGGATTTGATTTCTTGGGATGAACCCTGTGGGGGCTATCATCTCAACGAGTGTACTCCTTCCATACATTGCCCATACAAAATATGTATTTCTATGCTTCTTATATTTCTGTATTTTTGAATTTTTGACGTTTTTGTTTTGGGCCTTGTTCGTCATTCGAGAGGTAGGTAGACTTTGTCTGACATTGGTTTTGTTTACTTAAAAAAAAGCCTTGCATCATGAGCTTGCGCACTCTTTCCAACGGTTCGTTTCATTTGTCACTGCGTCTATACCGTTGGAAGATTCTCATACGGAGAGAGATCTCTGAATTTTTATAAGTATGTATGTACCTAATTATTTTTAATTTGTATACAAAATGTAAAACTTTTAGTTTTAAATATTTTATTATTTAAATTTCATTAATGCAATGTCATTAAAACTCGCAGTTATTGATAATCGCTTTTATACCCTATTCTAAGGGTATATTAATTTTGACTTATAGTTTGTAATATTGCCCATAGACCCCTTAAAATTACTAAAGTCGTGATCACCATGGAAGGTAATGTTGGTCTAGCCATGTCCGTCCGTAAATTGAAATTTAAACCATATACTCTCTAGGCGTTCGAAATAATCAAGTTTAAGAATTAAAAAAAAAACATACTGCCACGCCCACAATATCAAAAAAAAATATCAAAAATTCGAATTCTGAGCTAGATGGCCTTAAGGGCCCAAAATGCTCGGGAATTGAAATTTTTAAAATCCGCCCACTGACACACCCAAAAAACCAGTTTCATCGAAAATTCAAGGTTTGAGCCAGCAAGCTGAAATTTATTTACTTATTTTCATCAAATGAGTAAACATTTACTGTTCTCTTCAGATAACATAATACAAAAATAAATACCTATCAGCTACCACCAGAGTTATTTAATGCTAATATTAAAAAGTTTTTAAATTAATATCTACTAGTGGAATAGAATTCTAATAAATCACAGCAATTATTAGCTTCTCGTAGACATCTAGATATAGGTTCATTATAACCATAGTTAGCCATATGAAAGGGTATATCCGAACGTCAAATTTGAGAAGCTTCTCATGACAATTGAACTTTTGAATGTTTGTCAGACGTTCGCAAGAGGTGGGGCAGTGGGAAAAACTCTAGATGTTATTTGGCCCCGGCGGGATTTGAACCGGCGACCTTTCAATTATTAGTCTACCACACTATTAACTGAGCCACTGCGCCCGACATGACAGGTAAGTAAATCCCTCACAAACGTTATAGATAGTTTACACCCAGTATATCTACCTAGAATATTCCAGCAAAGTCGTCTAACTGCAACTCTAATCAAACACTTGGATCCTCTCGATTCTGATGGAATGAACTTCATAAAATGGATTCCAAACAATGCTGCAGTACTCGAGGTGAGATGTAACAAATGCAAAAAAAGGCATTTGAGGCTACAAGTATCCTGAAATTCCTTTGAAATTCTCAATATAAAAACTTACAATGAGTTACCTTTAGCAGCTAGAAACTCAATATGTTTAATAAAATTAAGTTTTTGATCAAACATAATCCCAAGATCCTTTTATAATCGTATAATGGATAACGGAACATAACCAATCATGTAGGTACAAGAAAGGAATTGGTGACAGATTTCGACAAAATGAAAGGCTTTGATATTTAGATACATTTAAGTACAGGTCATTGTTGTGGCACCAGTTCGAGAGTCTATCAAGATAATCCTGTAAAAGTTTACAATGTAACACCCATGTTAATTGACGAAAGATCTACAAATCATCGGCAAACATCAAACACTGAGATTTCAGAAACATTTCAGGAATATCTTTAATAAATAACAGAGTAAGGGGCCAAGAAGACTATGCGTTTAATCGTTCAAACTGAATTCTCATATCTTACGAAGCGTAGGATATGAGCTAACCCACATTAATAGATTTGAATGAAATTAAAATCTAAGTAGTTTCTCCAGCAATATGGCGCGATTTACACGATCAAAGGCCTTGGAAAAGTCAGTATAGATGACATCATACTGAAAACCTTTCTCCTAACCGATTAAAACATAATTAGAGAGATTAGTTGAAGTTGATCTACCACCCACAAAACCGTGCTAAAATGGAAAGATGTAATTCTTGGTGCAAGGTTATCAGAAACTGATTTTTCGAAGAACTTGGGTATAGCTCGAATTTTGCAGACTGGGCGATAATTTGAGATATCATGTCTGGAACAAGGTTTAAAGATAGGTGATATTAAAGAATTTTTCCAGGAAAGGGTGTTCAAATTTGACATCATTTTAAATTGACCGCAATTTTTTTACTTGCTTACACCGAAGTTTTTTCAGCTATGAAGTAAATACATTCCCGATAGCTTAAATGATTCGGTCCACTATTGAGCAACGTATTTTTATTATTAAAACTTATTTTAAATATGGTGAAAGTTTTGCAGAAGTTGAAAGAAAATTTTGTCCAAAATACGGTAGAGAAAATGTTCTGTCAAACCTTGCTTTAAACTTATCGTTCATAAATGTTAGGAAACTGGTTCGGTTCAAGATCAGAGAAGTAAAGCCTATTCGTAGTGGTCGTTCACTGTTAGCAGAAGGGTTGCTGAAGAGCCAAGGAAGTCAATTCGTCGTCGTTCACAGCAATTAAACCTCAAACCAACCAATTTGTTTAACATTTTGTACAAAGATTTGGGGCCTATTTCACCAAACTACAAATTACAACCACAAATTTGTACTTGTGAATCACAAATACAAATTTGTAATCAAGTTCTTTTGTTTCACAAATTACAAATATATAATAAATATATATATGTAAAATTTTAAATTGTGGGCGTGTCAGTAGGCAGATTTTGAAAATGTTTACACATGAGCATAAAGGGCCCTATAGAGAGTATATATTATAAATTTCAACTCCCTAGCTCAAACTCGGGATTTTCAGAAAAAGTTTTTTTTTTAAATTGTGGGCGTGTCAGGAGGCAGATTTTGAAAATGTTTACACATGAGCATAAAGGGCCCCCTAGAGAGTATATATTATAAATTTCAACTCCCTAGCTCAAACTTAGGATTTTCAAAAAAGTTTTTTTTTAAATTGTGGGAGTGTCAGTAGGCGGATTTTCAAAATTTTTACACGTGAGTATAAAGGGCCCCCTAGAGAGTATATATTATAAATTTCAGCTCCCTAGCTGAAATTTTGGTTTTTCAATAAAATTGTTTTATTTAATTGTGGGCGTGTCAGTGTTCGGATTTTGAAAATTTTATCTCCCGAGGAGTTTTAGGAGTCATAGATCATATATAAAAAATTTCAGCATTCTAGCTCAAAATTCGATTTTTTCGAAAAATTTGTTTTTTTTTTTTGACTTTGTGTGCGTGTCTGTGGGCGGATTTCAAAAATTCTTAAACATGATTATTTCGGGACCCTAGAGAGTATATGGTTAAAATGTCAGCTCTCTAGGTCCAGTTTAAAGGCCTAATTTTTGCCGACGGACGGACGGACGGACATTGCTAGATCGACATTACTATCGATGCTGATCATAAATATAGTAACTTTTAGGGGCAATATTAAGGTTTGTTACAAAATATGCGTCAACATTAATATACCCTTAGAATAGGGTATAAAAATTCGAACAAATAAAAGAAAAACATGTAGGTATTTACCGGCAATATCGTAAAATCTTTCACATATATTTTTGTATTCATTAGGCCAACATACAATATTTTCAAACAGTAAATTAAGAATTGTTGTACAAACTCTGCGAACACATCTACATACCGTCGACTTAGATGTCCCGTGCATGTCAGCAACTCCATGGTACTGCCCTTCATTCCCAAGCCAGTGTAAAGCTGTGATAAGCTATTGCCTCGGTGTTAATGCAAAGTTCTTTTCAGTCGTGCGGGCTATCTGTGGTCAAATAAATGCAATTATTTCCTCTGCCTTGCATCGACTCAGACGAAATTTTTCATTAAAATGAAAAAACTCCGAAATGACATAGTTTATACGCGACCGATAATTTTTTTTTTTCTTAACACATTATCGTCACTTTCGCTACTATCGCTACTGCTATACCTTTGTTGTGATCTGCACAACCATATCCAAAACACCCACACGGCAACCTTCTCTTGTCTTCTTCAACCAAAACACCATCTCTCTATCCCAATTACCTGGCTGCGGCTATATTTAGGTATCAGCTTTGTTTTCCTCATTTTTTATGTTCACACATGTTGCCGTAGCATAATAGCATTGAGGTATCGTACCATTGTATATAAACCTTATAGTAGTGCAACCGTGCGTAAACGACGATACGCCACCAGTGCCATTGTATATACACTTTATAGTAGTGCCATCATTTTATATACACTTTATAGTAGTGCCATCATTGTATATAAACCTTATAGTAGTGCAACCGTGCGTAAACGACGATACGCCACCAGTGCGCATTCGCCCGCAACAAATCATGATAGTCTAGTTCTACACCATTCTCGTGCTGGGAATATGAGTAGGAGGTTGATGCAGGTAGTGGTGGTGGTTGGCAAAGCAGGTTTCGTGTAGGTTTATGGTATATTTTTTTTGTTTGCTTTGATGGAAGGGGTATGTTATGTTTTCTGGATTTTAACACAATTGGTATGTGTGTGTATGATCGTTGAAGGAGAGTCGCATTTCAGCAGTGAAGATTCTCAAATGTTTTTTTTTTATAATTCATACGAGTATTTGCAAGTGAAAATCAGATATTCATATTTAATGGTAGGGGCGATGGTGGATGAAGCGAGGTGGGATAATTGTAGTTGGGTATATTATTTGTTTGCTCTGATCAAAGTTTTTGGGGTAGGTTATGGCATATTGCAATTAGAACAAAACCGTCACCTGGAACTTATTTTGTTGTATTTTATACAATTGGTGTGTATATGTTAAGACCGGCGAAGGAGATTCGCATTTCAGCAGTGAGGCATATCATATTTGCATGTGAAAAAAATTAATTGAGGCAGAGATAAGATAAGACAAGTTAGAGTGTGTGTACGAGCGCGTGCCCTGCTTGTAATAATAGCTGCCGTAGGTTATTCATGAACAACTCAAATTGGTTTATTTATTGGTTCATCAAATAAAAAGGGCATTCATTCATAATCGGTATTCAAAATCATATTAGGTTCATATTTCGTTTCCATTATGTTACACAATCGAATCTCCGAATATAAACAGAATTTTTTCATTTGGTTTTGCACAAGCACCTGAGTGCCTCAGTTTGGGCAGCTAAATATCATTGATTAAGGTATTCTTTTTGATACCTACTTCTTTTGATACCGTCATACCAACCACTAGCGGCCGATATAATTAATGCAAATTTCGGTTTCAGGATGTCTCAGTAGGTACTAAAGAAATGAAGTATAGTTTAAATTTATCTTTTGAAGTAGGTAGGTACAATTATGAAATTTTATAGGTAGGTACCCAAATGCATTAAAATATTGAACTCCATCAAACGCATGGTTAGACGTATCGCATGTTATAGAAACCCAAATTTTTTATTCTAGCCTCGTTAATACCTCAGCCAGAAAAAATATAAGTTTCATATGTATGTATATACATACAGTGAAATCTTCCTTGAGGGGACATTAATGGTGCACATTTTTGTCCGCTTAAGAGAGTTTACCGTTTAAGGAAAATTAAAACAACTTATCCATCTTTAAGCTAAAAAGAAAAGTCTTCATATTCACTTATGTATGTATATACAAAGATGGTATATTAATTGTTGTCTCTAATGGAAATTTGGAGTAGGTTATGGCATATTGCGAGGAGGCCGTAGGATGTTTGCTGGTCTTTAATACAATTGGTATGTACCTCCGTCTCACCTGATTACGAACAGGTAGTTTCTTGATTTAATTTTACGAAATTTTTTAACTCCTTCGATAATATGGGAATAACCAAATGCAATATGAAATTAGCATTAAAAAAAATTTAAATAAAATATTCAATGCTGTGATTGGTACCTATGCCTCGAATATCCAAATTGGTTAAATGACCATTTCTTTATCTTTAAACTACATACATAATATTCTCAGTATTTGTTTTTTTTCTTTTAAGAAAGCAATGAAAACATATATTTTTGCATGTCTAAATAGGTAGGTAGTTTGTTTGACATTCATTCAAATAATAAAAAAAACATAGGGGCGGGCTACAGTCCGCTTGGGCGAACTGTTGGATACCCTATTCATATTCCTATCCCTAATAAGTGGGCGTGACAAAAATTTAAAGGATTTTATCGAAAAAGTAAGCTTTTGTAAATAAAAACGCTCCCTAGCTCAAACTTTGGTTTTTCAATAAAATTGTTTTATTTAGTTGTGGGCGTGTCAGTAGGCGAATTTAAAAAAAAATTTAAGCATGAGCATAAAGGGCACCTAGAGAGTATATACTATAAATTTCAGCTCCCTTGCTCAAACTTTGGACTTTCAAAAATAAAAATAAAAATAATTGTGGGCGTGTCAGTAGGCGGATTTTGAAAATATTTACACATGAGCATAAAGAGCCCCTAGAGAGTATATATTATAAATTTCAGCTCCCTACCTCAAATTTTGGTTTTTCAATAAAATTGTTTTATTTAATTGTGGGCGTGTCAGTGGGCGGATTTTGAAAATTGTATGTCCCAAGCAGTTTTATAGGCCATAGATCGTATATAAAAAATTTCAGCTTTCTAGCTCAAAGTTCAATTTTTTCCAAAATTTGTTTTATTTAATTGTGGGCGTGTCAGTGGGCGGATTTTGAAAATGTTATGTCCCAATCAGTTTTATGGGCCATAGATCATATATAAAAAATTTCAGCTCTCTAGCTCAAAATTCGATTTTTTCCAAAATTTTGTTTTTTTGAGTTTGTGGGCGTGTCTGTGGGCGGATTTCAAAAATTCTTAAACTTGATTATTTCGGGACCCTAGAGAGTATATGGTTAAAATTTCAGCTCTCTAGGTCCAGTTTAAAGGCCTAATTTTTGCCGACGGACGGACGGACGGACGGACATGGCTAGATCGACATTACTATCGATGCTGATCATAAATATAGTAACTTTTAGGGGTCTACGGGCAATATTAAGGTATGTTACAAACTATGCGTCAAAATTAATATACCCCTAGAATAGGGTATAAAAATGTAAATCGACAGGTGAGCTGCCTCTAACAGATATACGTATCCAACAACGTGTTCGCTTATAAATATCTGATAAAAAACAAATCGAATATTTCTGAATCAATTACAAAAGAAATGATAGAAATCGGTGAATTTTTGGACGAGATATACCCAAAATAGCAAGAGTCTAAAAAACCATAAACTCATAATTTCTTTACTTCTTACATGTTCAGTAGGTAAAGTAAAGGAACAAGACCAAACTGTGGTGGATTCCGGGCCACGAAGGTTTTGAAGGCAACGAAAAGGCCGACGACGGGTTGCGATATCACCTAAAAATAATGAAAATAGTTGACTCTGCAGAATGCCGGCTATGTCTTGAGGAAGACGAAACAGCTGAACACATTCTAGGTGAATGTCCGGCCTCAGAGAACAACTGAGTTCCGAAGATATAAAGAAGTGGTCTGCTGGTAGCATTATCCGCTTTATACGGAAAGAAGAAATACTACTAGCTTAACATATTTCTGGCCCAGACGGTACAAACGACCTCATAGGTCGCAGTACCTTTTTCTTCGCCTTGGCGAACCAGAAGCTAAAAAAAAAATATATTGCAAATTTCAGCAGAACCATTTACCACAGGGCATGACAACTAATAATAGAACGAAACGAGGAGTAGGCCGTCTGATTAAAGCTCGGTGATTAAAAACACGTATATCTAATGCTCCTTCCTCAATGCTTTATTGCAAAGGTGCAGGGACTTTAAACAACGAAAATTCGTATTATCCATATAAATATTCATCGTGTAGGTAAATATTGACCAATAAGTGGTGGTGCAGCATGGCACAATACCGACACAAAATAAATTATGTCATTGCTTTATAAATTAGACTGAATATTTCTAAATCAATTACAAAAAGAATGATATAAATCGGTATATTTTTCGACCAGATATAGCCAAAATAGCGAGAATCTAAAATGCGATAAATTCATAATTTCTCATTTGAAAGAAAAATACCCAAATCAAATTTTATTAAATTTTTCGTTTCAAACGAATCGCCCCTTCCATCCAGAGAGTCGATAATGCGAAATCCATTATCCATACAAATAATAACTTACTTGGTTTCCATCATCAACCTCTGCTACTTGCAAAGCATACGTACATGAACATGCTACCTGCGCTGCCTACGCCTATGCTCCTTCTTACAATAAAAAAAAAATGCATACACAATGGAATGAAATTCGTTCGGCGGAAATATTCGAGAGAGACAAACCGGTTTATTTGGTCTTGCTTTCTTCGTTTTCAAAGTGTGTATTTAAAATGAAGATGACAGCAAAAGTTTAGACACAAACATTCTAGCTCAATTCATAACGCCATCTGCATTTAGTCGGCTAAAACAAAAAATTCGACATGATGGCACTACCATTGTATATAAACCTTATAGTAGTGCAACCGTGCGTAAACGACGATACGCCACCAGTGCGCATTCGCACGCAACAAATCATGATAGTCTAGTTCTACACCATTCTCGTGCTGGGAATATGAGTAGGAGGATGATGCAGGTAGTGGTGGTGGTTGGCAAAGCAGGTTTCGTGTAGATTTATGGTATATTTTTTGTTTGCTTTGATGGAAGGGGTATGTTATGTTTTCTGGATTTTAACACAATTGGTATGTGTGTGTATGATCGTTGAAGGAGAGTCGCATTTCAGCTAATGTGAGGATTCTCAAATGATTTTCTTTATAATTCGTATTTGCAAGTGAAAAATCGATATTCATATTTAAAGGCAGGGGCGATGGTGGGTAAAGAAAGGTGGGAAAATTGTCATCGAGTAGATTGATGGTAAATTGTTTGTTGGCTTCGATGAAAGTTTGGGGTAGGTTATGGCATATTGCAATTAGACCATCACAGTCACCTGTTTCTTTGTATTTAACACAATAAATTGGTGTGTGTGTTAACATCGGTGAAGGAGATTCGCATTTCAGCAATGAGGATTCCCAAATGGTTTATAAACCATATTTGCATGTGAAAAACTATTAATTGAGGCAGAGATAAAGAAAAATAAGACAAGTTATAGTGTATTCCCAGCTACATTGAGAACGATCCTTAAGGGTTTCCACTTTAAAAAGAAAATCGTGGATATTTTCGGACCCGTCAAATACAATTTGCCACTTTTCAATCTTACAAACTGAACTTACTGAAGAAGTTTGATGACTTATTGGTGGTGCTTGTCTGCGTTGGGTCGAAAACGAAGCGTTATTTAAAAAATGTTCGAAGACAGAACGAGCGTTCGAAGGTCTCGTAGGATTCACTTTGGGAGTATTTAAATTCAAATTGTCCAATCTTCCAACTAAGGTATCTCCAATAGACTGCACTTCACAAATGAAAACTCGTTGGTTTGCCTCGAGTATTCGTTAACAGGTGGAGGATTCCATTGCTGCAGGAGGGTTATCTACCAGTTGTGGTAAAATCTCATCCTGGCTTAAGCCTACACTAGCCCCAGGTGGAATACGACTAACTATTGGCCTGGATTCCATTGCTCCTGAACGGGGAGTTATATTTCCAAAAGTGGACAAATTTCTCAAATTACTTGATCTTCCTCTAGATAGAACGTGTATTTGGAACTCTATTATCCATAATATGAAATTTCGGACTTTTAACCCTATTCCTGCCACGCTGTGACTGTAAGTCACTATTTTATTTTAAACTAATATAATTTTTTTTTTAATTTTTTAACGCAAAATCAGTGTAATGTATTTTATTATTGGTCACAACGTCACTGTTATATACAATTTTTGTTTTTTTATGTTTCGATATTGTTTACGTATTACATAAAATATTTAAAAATAAAATAAACTGCTACGCAGTGACTCTAAGACACTTCAACGACTTTAAATTTATAGTTCGTTTACAGCTAAATAAATGGAACTGTATATTGTTTATTCATGTAAGAACTTGATCTCTTGCAAAATAGAATATTTACTGTAAGAAGAACGTGAAGGGCGTGAAAGTGGTAACAAAACTGCTGAATTATTCATAGGACAAGATGGAACTTCAATACCACCAAACTAGCAAGGCCGACCTTCAGCTCGTAAAATCATCCGAGGCAAAGTAAATGAAGTTGTGTTACTCCCTTTAAAACACATTGATCATCCTGTGGATGCATTTACGCTGTTTTTTACTGACGTGGTAGAACTTATTGTAAAATACACTAACTTAGACGGAATGAACACAGTAAGCAACAAATGGAAGATGACCGATATGGTGGAAATTCGAGCTTTCATAGGAATATTGATCGATGCTGGATTACGGAGGCAAGGTGGCACGTCCTATGAAGAATTTTGGAATCGGAAGTCCAATTTACTGTTACTGCTGCTCTTATGAAAAAGGACGATCTTCTAAACAATACAGTGGTATTTGTCAGAACCCGTGTGTAATGAGCATTCACAGAAAACTTTTGTTTGCCTTACATGTCAAAATAAATAGTTTAATAAGTTAAATAATAGATCCCTAAATTATTTGCATTTAATTTCCTTTTTTCCAATAAAATAAATGAATTCTCTATGTATTTTGTATTAGTGTCTCCAACTCACTCCCTGGCAGCTAACGTTAGTCAAATGACATGGCAGTAATAGGGTTAAATAAAACTTCACAAGTTTTTAACTTTCAATATCTTTTAATAAATCTATATTAAAAAAAAATTAATACATGAATAATTTGGGGTCAGCGCGGTCGGTGCTAAATTTTATATTAAATTAGATATTAAGTTTAATAAGATTAGATACAAAATTCTTAAGAGCAAGATATCTATCTTGGTAAACAGACGGACTGTGCAAATCAATGCACACAATACGAACAAGACTGGATATAATTGGCAACTATAGGTAAAATAGTAGCAATATAGTCCAGTGTAATAACTACCAGCCAGACAATGGACTATACTGTAAAAGAATTAGGATTTATATAGGTATTATAAAAATATTCATATGCACAACTTATCCTTTCACGAATAAAATTAGACCAATATGAATACAAAAAGCAGTTCAACTCTTTCTGATATCCAATAGTCGCAACGCGGATTACAATTAAAACTATAAATAAACTGGGACTATAGTAATGAAAGTCATACTCAACTTGAACCGCCAAGAGACACAATAGAACACTCTACAATTGCTGGAGCTTAGCTCTAGAGTTAGCCAGCATAATCTTTGTAGTGACGGTCTTAATGCCTCGAAATGTATCTAATGTTAGAACACGTTTAATGCAAAAGAGCAAAAAATACGTTTAATGCAATTAAGCAAAAAATACCAACAAGTGACCTTCCTCGATGCTTCATTGAAAATGTACATGGACTTTAAAATATATACCAACAATTTCAAATGTTGAATAAAGATAAATAAACTTGCGCAATACTCCAATTTAGCAATGCAAAACAACGAAAGTTCTTATTATCGATATAAATTAAATAGTCATCGTGTAGGTACCTATTGACCAATAAGTGGTGGTGCAGCATGGCACAATACCGACACAAAATAAATTATGTCATTGCTTTATAAATTAGACTGAATATTTCTAAATCAATTACAAAAAGAATGATATAAATCGGTACATTTTTCGACAAGATATAGCCAAAATAGCGAGAATCTAAAATGCGATAAATTCATAATTTCTCATTTGAAAGAAAAATACCCAAATCAAATTTTATTAAATTTTTCGTTTCAAACGAATCGCCCCTTCCATCCAGAGAGTCGATAATGCGAAATCCATTATCCATACAAATAATAACTTACTTGGTTTCCATCATCAACCTCTGCTACTTGCAAAGCATACGTACATGAACATGCTACCTGCGCTGCCTACGCCTATGCTCCTTCTTACAATGAAAAAAAAATGCATACACAATGGAATGAAATTCGTTCGGCGGAAAGATTTGAGAGAGACAAACCGGTTTATTTGGTCTTGCTTTCTTCGTTTTCAAAGTGTGTATTTAAAATGAAGATGAAAGCAAAAGTTTAGACACAAACATTCTAGCTCAATTCATAACGCCATCTGTATTTAGTCGGCTAAAACAAAAAATTCGACATGATGGCACCATTGTATATACACTTTATAGTAGTGCCATCATGTCGAATTGTTTGTTTTAGCCGACTAAATGCAGATGGCGTTATGAATTGAACTAGAATGTTTGTGTCTAAACTTTTGCTGTCATCTTCATTTTAAATACACACTTTGAAAACGAAGAAAGAAAACCAAATAAACTGGTTTATCTCTCTTTATCGAACCTTTCATAATTGCATTCCCATGTATGTTGTATTTTTTTTCTTTGTAAGAAGGAGTATAGGCATTTTTGTTGTTTCGCAGAACAGGTAGCATGTAGGATTTCCAAGTAAGTTAATTTGTATGGATAATGGATCTCGCATTATCGATTCTGTGGTCATGCCATATGATTTTCATTTGTATGGAAAAGTAAGTATGTATTTATTTTTCTGTGTAATTGATGATTTGCAATGTTGCCTTCGCTTAGGCAAGTAGTATGTTTGATGAGAGGGAGATGATGGAAATATAATTAATCTGACTTCTTCGTCTGCGAGTAGAAATGATGGAAGAGGCGATTCGTTTGAAGGGAAAAATTGAATAAAATTTGATTTCGGTATTTTTCAGCAAATGAGGTATTATGAGTTTGTCGCATTTTGGACTCTGACTGTTTCGGCTATATCTTGTCGCAAAAGGTACCGATTTCTATAATTTTTTTGTAATTGATTTGGAAATATTCGATCTAATTTATAAAGCAATGACATAATTTTTTTTGTCAGTATTGTGCCATGCCGCACCACCACTTCTTGTTCAATAGGTACCTATAAGATGAATTTTTATAAGAATAGTAAGAATTTTCGTTGTTTTGCGTAGAGCTGGATTGCTAAATTGGAGTATTGCACAAGTTTATTTATCTTTAATCAACATGTGAAATTGTTGGTATATATTTTAAAGTCCATGTACCTTTTCAATGAAGCATTGAGGAAGGTCACTTGTTGGTATTTTTTGCTTAATGGAGGTTGCTTGATTGTTTCTCTTTTGCATTAAACGTGTTCTAACATTAGATGTACTTCGAGGCATTAAGAACGTCACTACAAATATTATACTGGCTAACTTTAGAGCTTTTAGCTAAGCTCCAGCAATTGTAGAGTGTTCTATTGTGTCTCTTGGCGGTTCAAGTTGAGTATGACTTTCATTACTATAGTCCCAGTATATTCATAGTTTTAATTGTAATCCGCGTTGCGACTATTGGATATTAGAAAGAGTTGAACTGCTTTTTGTATTCATATTGGTCTAATTTCATTCGTGAAAGGATAAGTTGTGCATATGAATATTTTTTATAATATATAAATCCTAATTCTTTTATACCTAGTATAGGTAGTCCATTGTCTGGTAGTTATTACACTGGACTATGTTGCTACTATGTTACCTATAGTTGCCAATTATATACAGTCTTGTTCGTATTGTGTTCATTGTTGCACAGTCCGTCTGTTTACCAAGACAGATATCTTGCTCTTAAGCATATTGTATCTAATCTTATCTCGTCAAATCTTAAACATACATAAAGTTTTAAAGGTTAATTTGATTGACTTTGTTGCAGCCTCAGAAAATATTACATGGCTGAAGTAACCCACAACAAAAGCAGAAACAGCATCTAAGCGATTAATTTTAAATTAAGAAATCCAAACATAAAAAATTTGCTTTTTCGTGATTTCATGGGCATCCTAAAAAACGAAAAATTTTGTTGAAACACATTTTAGCAGTGCATATGCAAGGCTTTAGAACAAACACGGTCTCCAACTTGGACAACACTGAACAACTAGGTATACTTTTCGGTTAATGAATACAAAAAACACATATTTTATCTATAAATTTTACTTTCATTTACCCCTTATACCTATTAAACAAAATCTTTAATTATTTAAGAAAAACTTACTTTTATATCAATTGACTTTTAACTTATTGATAAAAGATAAAAAAAAAGCTATAAAATATACGCGAACCAATTAAAACCGATATAACTTTCTCTTCAAATTGACCTTCTTATAAAAAAAATTATATACAATTTGGAGTTTGAGATGATTTTTTTTTTGTTGCACTAAGCAACAACAAAAAAATTGCACAGTCATTACGTAGGAGGCTTAAGCGGGTTTTGTTTAATTTTGTGCATGTCATTTTCCTTATTAAACCAAGCTAAATCAGTGATTCGTCACACTGTGCAACGCAGACAAGCACCACCAATAAGACAACAAACTTCTTCAGTAGGTAAGTTTAGTTTGTAAAATTGAAAAGTGGCAAATTGCATTCGACGAGTCCGAAAATATCCACGATTTGCTTTTTAAAGTGGAAACCCTTAAGGATCGTTCGCAATGTAGCTGAGAATACACTATAACTTGTCTTATCTTTTTTTATCTCTGCCTCAATTAATATTTTTTCACATGCAAATATGGTTTATAAACCATTTGGGAATCCTCATTGCTGAAATGCGAATCTCCTTCACCGATGTGAACACAGACACCAATTGTATTAAAAACAAAGAAAACAAGTTACAGGTGACTGTGATGGTCTAATTGCAATATGCCATAACCTACCCCAAACATTCATCAAAGCCAACAAATAATATAATATCAACTACTCGACGACAATTCTCCCACCTTCCTTTATCCACCATCGCCCCTACCGTTAAATATGCATATCCATTTTTCACTTGCAAATATGAATAACAAAGAAAATCATTTGAGAATCCTCACAGTAGCTGAAATGCGACTCTCCTTCAACGATCATACACACACATACAAATTGTGTTAAAATCCAGAAAACATAACATACCCCTTCCATCAAAGCAAACAAATAACATAGGGACGGGCTACAGTCCGCTTAGGCGAACTGTTGGATACCCTATTCTTATTCCTATCCCTCATAAGTGGGCGTGACAAAAGTCTAAGTATGGTTGAATTGTTAAGAACGCTCTACATATTTTGTTATACAACATTTAAAGGATTTTATCAAAAAAAACGCTCCCTAGCTCAAACTTGGGTGTTTCAATAAAATTGTTTTATTTAATTGTGGGCGTGTCGGTAGGCGGATTTAAAAAAAATTAACACGTGAGCATAAAGGGCCCCTAGAGAGTATATATTATAAATTTCAGCTCCCTAGCTCACTTTGAATTTTCAAAAAAAAAAAAATAATAATAATTGTGGGCGTGCCACATGGCCTAAAACCTTGCTTCTCCAACTATTTGTTAATGCAAAGTGGAAATGAGCTAAATTTTAAAGGCCAGCCCCAACATGCAGCTTCAAAAATCAAACGATTGTATGCGTACTTACTTTTATGCACTTTCAGTGCAAACCCCAATGGGTTATGCAAACTGACAGTTAAATTTCGAATTCAAATTATTATTTTGTTATCAAAATCAAACAAAATGGAATATAAAACATAGGGACGGGCTACAGTCCGCTTGGGCGAACTGTTGGATACCCTATTCTTATTCCTATCTCTCATAAGTGGGCGTGCCAAAAGTCTAAGTATGGCTAAATTGTTAAGAACGCTATACATATTTTGTTATATAACATTTAAAGGATTTTTAAAAAAAACGAAGCTTTTGTAAAAAAAACGCTCCCTAGCTCAAACTTAGGTGTTTCAATAAAATTGTTTTATTTAATTGTGGACGTGTCAGTAGGCGGATTTAAAAAAAAATTAACACATGAGCATAAAGGGCCCCTAGAGAGTATATATTATAAATTTCAGCTCCCTAGCTCAAACTTTGGATATTCAAAAAAATTGTTTTATTTATTTGTGGGCGTGTCAGTGGGCGGATTTTGAAAATATGTATACATGAGCTTAAAGGGCCCCTAGAGAGTATATATTATAAATTTCAGATCCCTAGCTCAAACTTTGGATTTTCAAAAAAATTGTTTTATTTATTTGTGGGCGTGTCAGTGGGCGGATTTTGAAAATATTTCTACATGAGCTTAAAGGGCCCCTAGAGAGTATATATTAAAAATTTCAGCTCCCTAGCTCAAATTTTGGTTTTTCAATAAAATTGTTTTATTTTTTTGTGGGCGTGGCAGTGGGCGGATTTTGAAAATTTTATATCCCGAGCAGTTTTAGGAGTCATAGATCATATATAAAAAATTTCAGCTTCCTAGCTCAAAATTCGATTTTTTCCAAAATTTTGTTTTTTTGAGTTTGTGGGCGTGTCTGTGGGCGGATTTCAAAAATTCGTAAACTTGATTATTTCGGGACCCTAGAGAGTATATGGTTAAAATTTCAGCTCTCTAGGTCCAGTTTAAAGGCCTAATTTTTGCCGACGGACGGACGGACGGACGGACGGACGGACGGACGGACGGACATGGCTAGATCGACATTACTATCGATGCTGATCATAAATATAGTAACTTTTAGGGGTCTACGGGCAATATTAAGGTATGTTACAAACTATGCGTCAAAATTAATATACCCCTAGAATAGGGGCCAGCTTTAGAGCGAAGGTATTTGGCCAACCTTGGGCAGTGAAAAGACCAGGTTGTAACTTACAACTTTAGGGCGAGGAGCCTGCCTGGCATCCAGCTAAACGACATCAACACAAAAATAACATCAGAAGCAGCAGAAGCAGCACCAACAACAGCAGCAGAAACAGCTAAATCGAGAGGCGATATTGTATAAGGTATTAAGTGATACTATTTGTTAATATATATATATATATTTTATATTTTTTTTATATATACACTTATACACATATTCTTTCACGTCCCTTGTTTACCCATTAAAAATTATCTTTTTTCTTTTTTGGCATCGCGAATTCTCCTTTTCCTTTTTTTTCGGCTATATTAGTTGATTTGCTCGTCTAACAATTAGGCGTTTGCAGATCACCAGAGAGGCAAATAAGCGAGCCAAAGCTATTGCCGATCTATTTGAAGTTTTACCCTTTTCTCCTTGGGAAGATAACCCACAGAATCCACAAGTCATGGATATGAAAGTGGGGATAGCTGATGTGTTCAACATCATGCCTGTGTTTGATGGGAAACCATCAGAGTTGGGAAGATTCATCTCCTGTGGGGATATCCTATTCAAATCAGTGAAGGAAACTGACAAGCCAAATTTCCTAGGCATCGTTAAAACTAGGCTACAGGGTCCTGCCTTTGAGTTAACCCAGTTTAATTCTCTTCCCACATGGGAAGACTTACGACGGAAACTCGAGTCAGAGTACAAGGTAGAAAGATCTCGATCCTCTTCGCACAATGAATTGCTAGCCATAAGGCAACACCTCAAAGAATCGGTTAAGGAATTCGGTGAACGTGTATGTGCCGCGTTAAATAACCTAAACGCCGCCACATACGCGATCAGCGAAGACGAGGTGGTACGAACATTCCTGGTTGACGAGAATAACAAATTAGCGATCCAAATATTCGAGGATGGTCTGAGAAACGACCAGCTCAAGCTAATAGCTAAAGCCCATGGAGGCGCGAGCCTTAAACAAGCCATAGCGCATGCAGAAAGCCACGCTGCTCGCATATACAACCACAGCAGCTCCAATCAACAAGGCAATCATTCCCAAAACAGGCACTCAACTCACAGAATACGAATATCCTGCCAAACTTGCGGTAGGCTAGGCCACACGAGCGAAACCTGCTTCCAGAACAGGCAGCTCCCAAACTTCCACAGCAGACCGCCTATAAAAAGGGAAGTACAGTTGCTTACTTGCACCTATTGCGGCAAACCTAACCACACCGAAAGCCATTGCAGGTTACGTTTATTTAGGAATGAGTCGCGGCAAAATTTTCCTCCAGGCACATCGCAAGTGCAAAATCCATTTAGGGGCCCTGGTCGCAACACCAACCCCGGTCCCAACAGAAACTCAGGGTCTCCCGAAAACTCCCAAAGGCAACACGATAGCCGCGGTGTCCGGTATTCGAATTTTCAGGCACAAGACTCGGGAAAAGATGCCATTCGGGAGGAGACGTACGGCAACGCCTCCCGAATAGTGACCCATGCCGAAGTTCACCAAACCGAGCACTAAATTTAAAATTTATCGTGTCATTTTGTCCGGAATTCAATCAGCCAACTATACGCATTAAATTTAGTCCTTCGGATAAGCAATACACAACCTTTCTAATCGACACAGGAGCCGACATAAGTCTTCTGAAAAATTCTCTCTCAGAAAGTCAGAATGAAGATGACGGCCCCTACACCATAACCACTATACCCGGGGACTCGCTGAAAACTCTAGGTGTAGTACCCGGAGATTTAAATTTCATAACCCCAGATCGCTCGATGATCTTAACTCATCCATTTTACCTTCTTAACAATAATATAAACCTCCCATATGACGGAATAATAGGGAACGATTTTTTAAATAAGTTCAAATGTACATTAAATTATAAAGAACAATCGCTGGAAATTCCTTGGTATAAAGACACAAATGCAGCAGACAGGAAGCATTTGCCTAAGGTAAATGGGGATACGCATGGACGGAATACATGTAGTTCTAAAAACGGGGCGAAGAGCCTTATCCGTGATGAAGTAGCATGTGAACTCCGATCCACTAATGCAGATCCTTCCTCTAACAATCCTGCTGTTTGTCTAAATATAAATAATGAAGATAACTACCTTAATCAAAAAAACTTAGTAAACCGTAAACCCAAGCACCATAATAATTTTGAAAATAACTTGGTAGATAGTAATCCTTAGCGATATAGAAACAGAAATACAAAGCAAATTAAGCAAAATAAAATTTATAAAAAAACAAACGAGGAAAAGACTAAGGCAGAAAACAACGACATTAAAGAACGGAACAGGTCAATCCAACGAAATGATTCAATCATTAGCATTTCTTCTGAACCAACTTGTAATATAAAATCTGGGGAAGTCAATCTTCCTAATCCAGAACATATTGGGATAGAACCGGTGACGAAAGCAAATATGGAATCTAAAAAAAAATTTGTTGAAATACCTGCTCATAGTACTTTGTTCACTGAAGTTGCTTTCAAATGTGCAAATGACGTCGTCATTCGGAAGAAACAGGTCTCTCCTGGGGTCTTTTTGGCCTCTTCCATAGCTCAGCCTAGCAATAATTTTGCGAAAGTCCTACTCCTCAACATTAACGAAGTCCCTGTACAGCTTGATGTACGAAATATAAATATTGAATGGGATAATTTAAATGAATTTGATTTTCTTTCAACCGATCCGGAAAACGATCCTGGTATCAAAGGTTAGCTAATTTAGAAAAACTCGTGGACATAAAGCATTGCAATGAAGAAGAGAGGTGTACCATAATCCAGATACAACGGGAATACAACCGAATGCCTATGGGTATGAAAAATGCACCCGCTACTTTTCAACGAACCATGAACAATGTTCTGATGGGACTTATTGGTATAGAATGTTTTATATTTGTGGATGATATCGTAGTTTATGGACCTACTCTGGAAGAACATAACAGAAAATTACGTACTGTTCTGACCAGACTAAGGGCCAATAAATTAAAACTTCAGCCAGACAAATGCCATTTTATTAAGCGCCAACTAATGTATTTAGGGCACGTAATCAGCGATCAAGGAATTAAGCCAAACCCGGATAAGATAGAAGTAGTTTAAACCTATCCTAGGCCAAAGAGAACTAAAGACATAAAGGCATTCTTAGGATTTGTAGGGTATTATCGACGATTCATTCCCCAATTTGCTGTAATAGCCTAAAGGTTTGGCTACACTTTTTTAAAAAAGAACGTAGAGTTCAAGTGGGATGCTTTGTGCGAAGAAGCTTTCGTCTCGCTGAAACAGAAATTGATTACTGCCCCGATATTAATATACCCAAACTTTGAAGAGCCATTTCTGATAACTACTGATGCCAGTGATTTCGCAATAGGAGCTGTATTATCCCAAGGGAAAGTAGGCGAGGATAAGCCCATATACTATGTGAGCCGTACATTAAATATGGCGGAAACAAGGTACACGACGACAGAGAAGGAATTATTAACAATAATTTTTGCTGTCAAGCAGTTCCGTCCTTACGTTTATGGTAGAAAGTTCACTATCCTTACTGATCACAGGCCACTTCAATGGTTGTTAAATCTCAAGGATCCTACTTCTAGGCTAGCGCGATGGCGTATTTCGTTAGAAGATTACGAGTATGAAATCGTGTACAAGCCGGGCAGATGCAACGCGAATGCAGACGCACTGAGCCGCATCCCTGATAACATGCCAGCTACAGAACAGAAAGTATTGGTCACTACTAGAAGCAAAGCAACGGATCAAAACTTGGACGAAATATTAGTAGTAGAAGAGGAAAGCTTTGAACCTCCACCTATAGATACTAATATTATTGAGACTTGCAAGCCAATTACTCTTGCTAATGACTGCTCTTCTATTCAGATTTTTATTTTACCTCACGACGAGTGCGAAGAAGAAAAATTATTCAAAAATATTTCACATTATTCTCGCCCATCTCACAGCGAATTAAAAATTTACCCCAACACAGCTAAATCTATCACATACATCATTACCGCTTTACCCTTACACATGAAAGGCAAACCAGCCTTGGAAAGAAATCTAATTAAAATCCGCGACTACTGCATGAACCAAAAAATACAACAGATTGATATCTCTATCCCCTCAGAAGAACCAACGTTTAGCAATCTGAAACTTGCCATAAAACAAGTGTTTTCCCAAACAGGAATCAAGATTCTTCTATACTCCGACAGTCGAATCAGGCTCAAAGATCCACAAGAGATCGATAAAATCTTGCGTGACTACCATGACTCCCGTCTTGGAGGTCACCAAGGAATATCCCGTACTATTAAGCGTCTCAAAACTAGGTACTATTGGCCCACTCTAGTGAAAGATACAAAGGAATTCATAAGAAAATGTGAGTCTTGCCAAAGACACAAACTAAGACAAAATCCACGAATTCCAATGAAGATCACCACAACGAGTAAAAGCCCTTTCGAGCAAATAGCTTTGGATATTGTTGGCCCACTCCCAACTAGTTATGAAGGGAATAAATACATTCTTACTTTCCAGGACGACCTAACTAAGTTGACGGAAGCTCTCCCCTTGCAAAACGCGGAAGCCTCGACTGTAGCACGTTGTTTTATAGAGAAAATCATTTGTCGTTTCGGACTTCCCGAAGCAGTGTTGACAGATCAAGGTACCAACTTTTTGAGTAATCTCTTGAAGGAGATATGTAAGCTTTTAAAGATCAAAAAGATACAGACAACTCCATACCACCCGCAAACAAACGGAGCTTTGGAACGTAGCCATAAAACACTCGCAGAGTATCTAAGGCATTATGTAGAAGAGGAAAGCTTTGAACCTCCACCTATAGATACTAATATTATTGAGACTTGCAAGCCAATTACTGTTGCTAATGACTGCTCAAAAAGATACAGACAACTCCATACCACCCGCAAACAAACGGAGCTTTGGAACGTAGCCATAAAACACTCGCAGAGTATCTAAGGCATTATGTAAACAATGACCAACTCTCATGGGACAACTGGTTGCCATACTCAATGTTTGTCTATAACACTACACCTCATAGTAGCACTACGTATAGTCCATTTGAGTTACTCTATGGTTTCCCTGCACGGATACCCAGTTCCATTAGCAGAAGTCCTCAAACTTCATATAATTACGACAATTACGCTAATGAGTTAAAAGTCCGCTTACAGCATGGTTACCAGGCTGCGAAAGACATATTGCATGATAAGAAAGGAATATCTAAAGCATACTATGACAAAGGCGCAGTTAGAAAGAATTTTAATGTTGGTGACAAGGTCTTCATAAAAAACCACACACGAAAAAACAAACTGTCCTCTTTATGGGAAGGTCCACACGAGGTATTGAGAATAATATCCGATGAAAACACCGAAATCAAAATAGGGAACAAACTAAAGATAATACACAACAACAATTTAAATATATTCTTTGACTAGCTCAACACCAATACATACCAGATACACACGCCACACCAACACAGCAATAAGTGCCATATATACGCACCACACCGTTGTTCATGTATACTAATGGTTTTAAAAGATTTCATCCTTAGTTACTAAGGACATTCTAAGCCTTTACAAGATTAGCTCAATCAGTGCGATCATACGCCAACAAAAGGTTATATAAGAATTTAGAATACCACTCCCACATTTGGAAAATTTTCATATTTATAAAATTATCCCTCTATCCACAAACTACAATAACCATTTTGTGTTTATACAACCTTCACCCGATTACCTGCTGCTAGACTACAACAAAGAATACTATAGCAGTCTAAATTCTGAGGATTTGACACATTGTAAACATCAGGAAAAAGTCTTTTTATGTCCAATGACGCATCCCCTTTTTAACTCCAATTCAGAACTTGCAACTTGCGAAATAGAATTACTAAGGAAATCAAAATCTCTACCACCCTCTTGTGAGATTAAAGAGGCAAACCTTTCAACCATTTGGTTGCAATTATCATCTCATAACAAATGGTTATTTTCTACCACGCAGAGTTATGAAATAGATGAAATTTGCAAAGATGATTTGACAACATACACCCTCCGTGATAGAGCTACCATAGAGATAATAGGCACTTGCTATATCAAATCCAAGGACCTATTGATACATTCATACAACGAGATTGACACAATCTCCCACACCGCGTACGTGCCCTCAATAAATATTTCGTCATATCTGAGTAACATTTCGCTTCCGGTGGTCAGTAAAAACAATCAGATTTCGTTTGCAAAATTCTCCAGTCAAGACAGGCTCAAACTAATATCTAAACAAATAAACCAAATTAAATCTGATGAAAATATACCACTTACCCCTTTAACCTCCCATGATATCCATCACTACACAGCAACCTATGCTATACTCATTCTCTTTTTGCATTCTGCCTGTATCGTTTAACTAAACGCCTTAAAAGAAAGAGTAATGTAGCCGAAAATATTGAACTTCCCAGTTCCCTAGATCCCCCATCTCCATCTTAACCTCAAATAGAAAACGAACCAATTCCAACTTCAGAACCAAAATTCGTTTTAGCAACCAGCATTTAAAGAATTCTCTTCAATAAAACGCTATGCGTGCAAAGGATAGAACTCCTTTCAATATGGAATATGTGTATAATATATAAAACTAATGAAATCGCATTTTTATTTTTCAACACACTCGTAATATATAAGTAATTATAACAACTAATGAAATCGCACAAGTGTATAAATTCATATCTACAATATAGATATTTTTATTTTTCAACATAATATATAAGTAATTATAACTTCATTTTTAAAGAAAAATAAAACACAACCTGTTATAACTTGCATAAGCTATATTTTAACTAGACGTAAGCAACCAATATTTCCTTTACATTTTGTACACATATAAGTATTCTAACTAGATGTAAGCAATTAAAAATTTCCTAATTAAAAGACATTTAATGAGCATTAAACAAAATTGAACTAGATGTATATTAACGAAAAAAAAGCTTTCCTCCTCACATTCATACCTACTTGCGAAAATTCTAACCCTTCAGGTGAGAATTTTCTTTTTCCAAGGGGGGTGGGATGTTGTGATCTGCACAACCGTATCCAAAACACCCACACGGCAACCTTCTCTTGTCTTCTTCAACCAAAACACCATCTCTCTATCCCAATTTCCTGGCTGCGGCTATATTTAGGCATCTGCTTTATTTTCCTCATTTTTTATGTTCACACATGTTGCCGTAGCATAATAGCACTGAGGTATCGTACCCACCCAATACACACGTAATTCAACCCCGGTCGACCAGCAGCAAGCCAACATACGGCGAAACTGCATTGATTGCATTATTCCGGGAATACGTTGGGCTATTGGGAAATCAATTAATTAGTTCTTGAATGGGTGATACCCGATACCGGCACATGGCCAATGACACCCAAGTTGTCATTTGGAATTTTTTAAGTGGAACAATTAATGAGGAAACTATTAAGTAATTACCTGAAATTGCGCGTAAGCATTTACAGCCAAAATACACAGGAATGGAATGGTGCGTGGAAGGGGAAGACAGAAGAAAGGTCATGCCAATATTTATATAAAAGAGGATGATTGTGGGTAGGGAAAGGCAGAGCTAAGTAAAACACTAACAGTAAAGGTTGCAGCCCAGCAATAGACAGCGGACCTTTGACTTGATAATTACAATAAAATATAAAACTCAGAGTCGCAGCCCAGCAATAGACAGCGGGCTCTGTAGTGAAATATAACTCAAACATTTGTTTAATTTATTTTCGGCTCTCCGCTTAGTACTCTAGTAACACCTTCGTCGCAAAGGCATTTTATTTCGATTACTTTCAATAAGAAACAAGACTTGTAGGAGGAATTACACGTCAACTTTTACTTGTGTAATATTCTCACATGCTCTTAGCGGGGTCAGTCACCTTGACGTGTGTACCATCACCGCAAACAAACTCGATGGTGCCGGTACGGAGGCTTACGACGCAAAGAGTCATCGGGCTTGTAAGGCCAGGCCGTCTGATGAGCGTCAACCAAGAGCTGACCAGGACTTCACGTCCGCTCCCACCCCACCCTTACATACCCCCTGTCACCCCCGTTTGATTACCCCTCGTCAAATTCACATCAGCGCCGTTTTAAGCGTGCGCTGAAAAAGGGAAAAAACGTAGAGCCGGCCAGAATACTTGCTCTGTCGACAGAGGTCGACACAGGCTCCGAGGTGAAGCGTACAAGGTCCGAGGACAATACGCCACTCCAATCCGAGGCGAAACGAGCTCGCACAGGAAATACAGCCGTCGACAAAGTCTCCTGTAGAGATATATCGAGCTTTGTAAGACTGGGTGTAGTACCTGTCGATCTGGATCGCAATCCTCTCAGTAATGAGCAAATGGCTAAGATTCAGGAGAGGATTATGGACATCACCATCGAACAACGTGATGAGGGGACCAAACCAGCCTTCCGCGGTACAACTTTCAAAGCCGGATGGCTAATGACCGTATGTGCGGACGCTACCACTGCAGAGAGGATGAAAACGAACTTCGCGAAGCTCAAAGAGAAATGCGGGATGGAAGTGACGCTTGTGGGGGAAGAACTTTTCCCGAAACGACATATCGTCGGAGCCTTCTTCCCACATAGTACCGGAGTAGCGAATGAAAGAATACTGGCAATTCTAGATGGCCAGAATAAAGAACTCAACACTAGAACGTGGAGAGTTCTGCAAAGATCTGACGACAGAGATATCGTCCATATGGTCCTTGTTGTAAACGAAAGCACGATGAAGCGACTTGTTGAGCTAAAGGGGATGGTATCGTTCAGGTTTGCACAGATCAAAATAATCCTCAAGATCGCGGAAAAATCGACGAATCAGGCGTCAAGAGACAACCAACGAAAGGCTACAACACCAGGGGCTAGTATTAGTACTGCCACTGATGCTTCAGAAAATGATAAGCCATCCACAAGCGCCAACAGTAGCGCCACACCACCAGTGGCTGGCATTAGTGCTGCCACGGGTAACTCAGTTGCTAAAACAACTGTGGTGCTGGATGCTACTACAAAGGCGAAAAGAACGGACAGCACAAACGCGCACCGTAACCGCTTTAGGCCAAAACTGGCGGCCGAACAGGCACATACAAGCGGGAAAGATGGACAGAACACCAGAAGTCCAAGGGGGAGACAAAGTGGTCTCTCTCAACAGGGTTACGTACGACGCAGGGGTGATAACAAACTTCATAGAGTGCGTAATCCCGAGTACGTGAAGAAGAAATGACGTCTCTGACAGTGCTGCAGGCAAACCTGCACCGCGCTATGGGTGCATCGGACACCTATAGCCAAAGATGTGCCGAAAGGAACGTCGCTCTTGGTTTAATCCAGGATCCATGGGCAACTACAAGTAAGATCTTTGGTCTTAACAGCAGAAATAGAGAGCTAATTTTTGTCAAAGGTAATTTCAGACCTAGGGCAGCTCTTTCCATTGCGAAAGATATAAAATTCTCTCTCATTTCAGGTTTCAATACTAGGGACCTGGTGGCCGTTTTAATTGAACGCCACAATGGCCATGTAATACATAAGTTCGTATGCGCATCGGTGTATTATGCTGGGGACATAGAGGAGGTACCACCTACACCAGTACAGGAACTTGTCCAGTACTGCCAAACTCAGCAAGTACATCTTGTTATCGGCTGCGACGCGAATGCACATCACCAGATTTGGGGCAGCCGAGACACAAACAAAAGAGGTGAGTTACTGTTAGATTATCAATATAGTAAAGACCTAGTTATTCTAAATAAGGGAGATAAGCTCACTTTTAGGAACAGTATACGAGAAGACGTTTTAGACCTTACTCTCTCGTCTCCTTTCTTACAAAACTTTGTAGAGGACTGGCACGTGTCTGATGAAGCTTCTCTGTCTGATCATATGCATATTATGTTCAGGCTGCGATGCAACACCGAGTGCGCGCCAGTCAAAAGCAATAATAAATTAACAAACTGGAGAACCTATAGTGAAAATCTGGCAATCAGAACTGATCTGCTACCAGATTCACTACTAGCACCGAGTGATGCGGACGCTGCACAATGTCAGTTTAACGACATCATTATCCCATCCTTTAGGAGTAGTTGTAAGGTAAAGCGCACCGTGGTAAAAAGAAGCGTACCATGGTGGAATGAAACTGGAAACTATCCGGAAGAAGGTGAGAAAACAATTCAACAAATCGAAACGCACCGGCGTATGGGATCAATATCGATAACTGTTAACCAAATACAACCAAGAGTTGCGAAGATCTAAAAGGGCCTCATGGCGCGCAAACTGCGAAAAGCTGGAAAAACTTCCAGCAGTAGCGTGGCTCCAGAGCGCACTCTCAAAAGATCCTTCAAACTGTATGGGATTGCTCATCAAACCTGATGGAACAATCACAAGCGACCGGGAAGAAACTCTCGCTACCTTGCTGCAAGTTCATTTCCCTGGTTCCCCAATTGTCGATCACACAACTGATCACACTACTGAGGTTTCATATCCAACTAACCTCAGCAGAAATAATAGTTTATCTGGTAAATTATTTAGTGCAGATAAGGTAAAATAGGCCATAAACTCATTTAAACCATTCAAGGCGCCAGGAAATGACGAAATTTTTCCAGCCCTCATTCAAAAGGAAATGGAATTCTTCCTACCTAATATGATTGCCTTATTTAGTTTCAGTTTCAACTGGGGCTACATACCACGCACTTGGCGGGAGGTCAATGTAGTATTTATCCCCAAACCAGGTAACAAACCTAGTGAACTACCTAAATCCTATCGTCCCATAAGCTTGACATCGTTTTTCCTCAAAACAATGGAAAGAATAATTGACGGTCATATCAGAGAATGCGTAACTATTAGCATGCCTCTACACCCCTGTCAATATGCGTATCAAAAAGGCAAATCAACGGAAGGCGCCCTGTTAAAACTAACAAATCACATAAACAACGCCTACCGTTGCAAAGAAATTGCACTATGCGCTTTTCTTGACATAGAGGGTGCTTTTGATAACACCGGTTATGATTCAATATCAAATGCTTTAATTCACCGAAAGGTAGACTTTCCCACCATAAACTGGATAAAAGCGATGCTCGAAAATCGGAAAATTACTGCTTCGTCAGGACAGGCTTCAATATCAGTATCAGCTATAAAAGGCTGTCCACAAGGAGGAGTTTTATCACCTTTGGTCATAGATAACCTACTTTAACAACTAAGTAATTTAGGCTACGACATAATAGGGTATGCCGATGACTTGGTCATCATTATTAGGGGCAAAGAATCAAACGTAGTTACTTCACGTATGCAAAACGCCCTTAAGATAGCTATAGACTGGTGCGTCAAGGAAAATCTCTCCATAAACCCCAGTATAGCTATCATAGTTCCTTTCGCAAAAAGAAGAAATCTCAGCTTATCCCAAATTTCACTAAATGGCACGACCATTGAGTATTCCGACGAAGTCAAATATCTTGGAGTAATCCTCGAGAACAGACTAAACTGGAACTCTCATATCAACAACAAAATCACTAAAGCTAACGGAGCTTTATGGGCCTGTCGGCGCACATATGGCAGAACCTGGGGAATCTCTCCAAAGATTGTCCATTGGATCTACACAGTGATGATAAGACCCATTATAACATACCCCTTCATTGTATGGTGGTCAAAATCCACACAAAAGGTCGCAATAGAGAAGCTCAAAAAGGTACAACGGCTTGCGTGCCTTGATATCTCCGCAGCCATGCCAACCTGTCCAACGGCTGCCATAGAGGCAATAACAGGAATTACACCTCTCCACATATACATTCAAAAAGTGGCGATCCGCAGTGCAATAAGTCAAATACAGTTAAACGAGATAAGTCTTAACGATCATCCGGAACTTAAGACCTTTCTCGATGAACTGCTAGAACTCAACATGAACCGCGCGGTCACAGACCGCATTCATAAAACACTATGCTTCAATAAGCGGTTCTCCACGGAGATCCCCAAGAGAGAAGGATGGGTTAGTAATAACCCACCTAACAGCCACAACGGCATAAAGTGCTATACGGATGGTTCTAAAATGGAAGCGAGGGTAGCGGGAATATACGGACCAAACAAACGCTTTACGATACCCATGGGAAAAAGTCCCAGCGTATTTCGAGTAATAAGACCAAGCTGTGGTGGGTTCCGGGTCATGTCGGGTTGGAAGGTAACGAAAAGGCCGACGAACTGGCCAGAAAACGTTCGGAAACACCCTTCATAGGTCCCGAACCCTTCTGCTGCACTCCTAGATCAGCAGCAACGGTAGCAATAAAAAGCTGGGAACACAGAAAATGTATCCATCTTTGGGAAATCATCCCAGGTTTAAGAACCATTCGGCCTTTCAATAAAAATGCCAGCAAATGCGTAAACCTAAGCAGGCATGATATCAAAAACTTAGTAGGTTACCTTACTGGCCACCATGGTTTAAGATATCATCTACACAAAATGAAAATAGTAGACTCTCCTAAGTGCCGACTCTGCCTTGAAGAGGACGAGTCAGCTGAACACATTTTATGTGAATGTCCGGCCCTAAACGAAATTAGAAAGAAGATCTTTTTCAGGGAACAAATGTGCCCCGAGGACATAAAGAATTCTTCTACTAGTAGAATTGCCCGCTTTATACGGAAAGTGGAAACTCTACTAGTCTAAATTTGTCTGGCCCATACGGCACAAAAGATCTTTTTAGGTCGAAGTGCCACCCTATTTTATCGCCTTGGCGAGCCAGAATTCTAAAAAAAAAAAAAATATTCTCACATACTAAACAAAATTTATAAATAAATTTTCTTCGGTGAAACATAATCTCACAAATAAGTCAACTTTTCACAAATTTGTAACTTGTAAATTACAACTATAAATAACTTTTGGTAAAACGAAAAGTGAATTATTCCCACAAATTTCCCTTTGCAGTTTGGTGAAACGACATAAATCAACAAATTCACAAATTTTGTTAAAAAATGCTTGTAAATACAAATTTGTAAGTTGGTAAAATAGGCCACAACATGTAAATTCTTACAAAATACAGTTAACACAAGAATAAAAGCCAACTGACCACGCATTGCGTCGGCAATTCGTTAATTGGGCCATAGAGAAGCAACAACAAATTGACAATTTTTTCAAGCAAATTATCTTCACCGATGAGGCTCATTTTGAAATTAGCGGTTATGTCAATAAGCAAAACAGTCTCATTTGGGCTGAAGAAAATCGTAGAGGATTGTTTGGAAGGCCAACGAAACCAAAAAAAAGTTACTGTATATTGTGCATTTTGGTGTGGTGGCGTAATTAATCCATTTTTCTTCGAAGATGAAAATGGCAATGCAGTTACTGTGGATGAGGCTCGATATCAAGCGATGATTTGAAACTGTTTGTGGAGTCAATTGGAAGATATTGATGTGCAAAATATGTGGTTTCAACAAGATGGTGCAACATGCCCCACAGCAACGAACTCAATCGATGTTTTGAAAGAGAAGTTTAGCACCAGTGGATTTTTCCTTATGGATTTCTTGAAGAGTAAAGTGTATGCCGATAATCCTCAAACTGTTCAACACCTCAAAGACAACATCATCGAGCAAATATCATTTAATGAACCATCATCATGCGAAAAATTGATTAAAAATGTTAGCAGATGAGGTTACTTGGATGACATTCTTGTCTTTATTAACCGGAATCAATGTACATTAACTTCCAATAAAAATAAATACAGATTTCACACAATTTGTGTCTTTCATTCAAAAGTTAAAATGATACCTCAAATCTGAACACCTTGTATGTACTCTCTAGGGGCGGTTAATGCTGATGGTTGAAAAGTTTTAAATCCGCCCACTGACACGCCCACTATTTGAAAAAAACCATTATTGAAGAAATCCTTGGAAATGAAAGTCCTATTCTTCGCAAAATATGTAGATAAAGTCGTTTTGAACAACTGCTTTACAAATTTGTTTAGCCATGCTCACTTTTAAGTGGCCTTTTTTGACAAAAACGTTGTTCTTCCCATAAAATCCAACAAAATATGTAGATCGTTCTTAGTAATTCAACCAAACTTAAATTTTTGCACCGCGCACTTTATGAGGGATATGAATAGGGTACCCAACAGTTCACTCAAGCGGACTATAGCCTTTCCCTATGTTTATACCCTATTCTAAGGGTATATTAATTTTGACGTATAGTTTGTAACATACCTTAATATTGCCCGTAGACCCCTAAAAGTTACTATATTTATGATCAGTATCGAGAGTAATGTCGATCTAGCCATGTCCGTCCGTCCGTCCGTCCGTCCGTCCGTGGGCAAAAATTAGGCCTTTAAACTGGACCTAGAGAGCTGAAATTTTAACCATATACTCTCTAGGGTCCCGAAATAATCATGTTTACGAATTTTTGAAATCCGCCCACAGACACGCCCACAAACTCAAAAAAACAAAATTTTAAAAAAAATCGAATTTTGAGCTAGAAAGCTGAAATTTTTTATATATAATCTATGACTCCTAAAACTGCTCGGGATAAAAAAATTTCAAAATCCGCTAACTGACACGCTCACAAATAAATAACAATTTTTTTTTGAAAATCCAAAGTTTTAGCTAGTGAGCTGAAATTTATAATACAAGGTGGCGCAAAAGTAATCCTCCTATCAGAAAATGCTATAAATTTTGCGATTTGGCCCCTAATGTCAGTTCTGTTTTGACATTTGTGTAGTAAACACATGCGAAATACACGTTAATAAACAATGTTACGCTACACTGCTTCAGAACGCGGAATATTGGTGACTATTTTTTTCATTATTTTTTTAAATTACAGCCAAAAATCATCGGAAGGTTATTTTTGCGCCACCTTGTATATACTCTCTATGGGCCCTTTATGCTCATGTATACATATTTTCAAAATCCGTCCACTGACACGCCCACAATTAAATTTTTTTTTTTTTTTTGAAAATTCAAAGTTTGAGCTAGGGAGCTGAAATTTATAATATATACTCTCTAGGGACACTTTATGCTCATGTGTTAATTTTTTTTAAATCCGCCTACTGACACGCCCACAATTAAATAAAACAATTTTATTGAAACACCCAAGTTTGAGCTAGGGAGCGTTTTTTTTGATAAAATCCTTCAAATGTTATATAACAAAATATGTAGAGCGTTCTTAACAATTCAACTATACTTAGACTTTTGTCACGCCCACTTATGAGGGATAGGAATAAGAATAGGGTATCCAACAGTTCGCCCAAGCTGACTATAGCCCGTCCCTATGTTTTTTTTACTATTTGCATCTTCTTGCTAGTGTTGTTTATTATATTGGACGCTTTTTATTCTACAAGCATCAACTTACACTCTGCTACAACTGAATAAGCACAAACATTTTCTAAGCTACGTTGTCCATTTTTTCAAAACCTTGTGCCGTAATATATCATTTGATGATGCTAACTGTTTGCTTATGATGGTGACAAAATAAATCGGAAATAATAATTCAAAAAGTACTGCTATTTTTTCCCTGGTTCCCTTGCAAAGCATTCAATATGGAAAAATTCAGTTTTATCTGGCGTCAACTGAATAGACACAAATATTGAAATTGGAAATAAAAGTTATTGGGATTAAATGAAACAAGTTTTTCTTAAAATAGTTTTTTATTGGTTAATTTTAGTAGTTTTTTAGTTGCCTTTATTCGTAAAAGTTTCGTAAATTCGATCCGGCATGGAATCGTACAGCCTCTTTATGTAGTCCAGCGAAATTTCCCTCCAGGCCAATTTAATAGCTGCTAAGGGATTCTCTGTCCTCAAACTGACGGCCAGACTCATAAACTTTTCGCACCAACCATCCCCAAACGTTTTTTATAAGGTTCAGGTTCGGTGAGTACGGCGGCCATTGAAGCAATTCTACATTCCGCTCCTCTATCCAATTTTATACTATGCGCGCCGTGTGGATGGGGGCGTTGTCCTGCTGAAAAGTTCAATTTATGAGTCCAAAAATGCCTGAAAATTTAGGGAAATTTCTTTTCAAATTTCTTTTATAACTTAATGCAGTAATTTTTGAGGTTTGGAACTCAAGCTCAACAGTGCCATAGTAGCTAACTGCTCCACATACCATAACACCACCTTCTCGACTATGAAAAAATAGTTCTTCTTTCCTCACATCGTGGAAGTAATAATTAAACCCATCAGGGCCATCAAAATTAAACTTCTTCTCATCCGAAAAAACAATGTGACGCCATTCATTTTTAAAACTCATATGGAGTCTAGAGAATTCTAAGCGTATACACTTCTGTTTCTCGTTAACTGGTGGTTTCTTTTGAGTTTTCAACCGTTTTAGATGTTTGGCACTATTGATAACCCTTCGCACTGTAACGACGGTTTTCTGCTTCATTTTTGCCGTAGAGTCGCAGGAATTGGAAGAACGTCTTAAAATTGCTCTTCGATCAACTGCTGTTTTTGCCGTTTTTTGACCTCCTTTCATGTTTTTTCCGTACGAATCGTTCGTTGCTTCTTAAATAAGAATAGACCAACTAAAACTTCGTCCAATTTTGTCAGCTATAGAACGCCCGGTTAGTCCTTGTTCTTTTAGAAAATCGATTTTAGCTCTTTCAACACTATTTAGAGATTTTGATCTACCCATTTTTCTTTGAAATACAATTAATCAAATAAAATTCACTTAAAGCACTTCAACTGTTGATCTAATGTGTCAATCCATAGAATACTCATAAGCAGTGAAAATAATGACCTTGTGTTGACGCAAAATAAAACTGAATTTTTCCATATTGAATGCTTTGCAAGGGAACCAGGGAAAAAATAGCGGTACTTTTTGAATTATTCTTTCCGATTTATTTTGTCAACATCATAAGCAAACAGATAGCATCATCAAATGATATATTACGGCACCAGGTTTTGAAAAAATGGACAACGTAGCTTAGAAAATGTTTGTGCTTATTCAGTTGAAGCAGAGTGTATAACAGCATCAGGATCTACTAAATATTAGTATAAGCTAAAGGCCATCTATTATCATAGATTGTGTGGCTAATTTATAACCATTCTTTATTATTCATTGAGCGCTTAAGCTTTAACAATCCATTACAGACTCTATATAAGTCATCACCTTGTATCGTATTGATAAAAACATACTTAATTGCTATAAATTTAAACTGCCGTGGTCCACACAAATAGAAGTCATGTCCGAAACACATTAAGTTAAAGACCAAACCATAAACATAAACATTTATCCAAATAAAATGCAAATATTTTGACTTGTCAAGGATTTCAGATTAAATTTCTTACTCTTAAGAAGAGTTTATCGAAAAAAGTTAATGATTGTGTCAAAAACATTTCGATAAACACTTTGTAAAATGTTACTAATGACTTTTAGCGTTACGGGCTAACCAAAAACGCCAATCATGTATGTACGAGTATGTATGTTTCGCAGCAGATTAAAATGGGCATTCCTCGTGGATACATTGACAGTTTGTTGTCCATTTTAAGATAAAACTAGATGTTGGAATGGGAAAATTTTATTGTCTACCCACGTTTTTGTTGAATGTCCAATGCGTTAGTACTTAGCTACTCATACCAATCTAACATATCAACCAATTTAAGAAAAAAACCTATCCTATTTTGTATAAGCATGGAAATTCATCTGTAAACAAGATACATTTAACAAAAAAAAACTAATCTGATTAGATGTCCAAAATAATGTGGTGATGCTAGAAGCGGGTTTTATGCAGCCGAAGTAATATTTTACCTATTAAATCGTATACCAACAAATATAGAAATTAGGGTCAGAAATCAGAATAGAAAAGAATTTAAAGACACGATCTTGGGATGTATTAATGTAGTTCATCATAATTTTATACAAAAGGAAATAAAACACAGCTACTGAAACTAATTTGAATTATTTGTGTTTATTTGTTGTGTTGAAAAGCTTTTTTGAATACTATTGCAATCAAGTCGTGGAATTTATTATTATAGTTATGCACTCAGAGTCTATTGATATATTTCGTGAGCTCGATTTGGAAAGTTCATATGTTTTTTATTATTTTTTGTTTTGAATGCATTTCCAGTGTGTTGATAATCGGATGGCAATGTTTGGATTTCAAGATAAAGGTGCATGCTGCCAACAGAGAGTAATAGTTAGCTGATCAACTCATTTCACCTAATGTCGTTTTCCATTGGGCGCTTCGGATTTTGCTCACAGATTGTTTTTTTTTTTTGGTTAAAGTATTAGTGTTCCATTGGTGGTGGTTGGGTATTAAACGATAAGGGTAAGACTAATCGGCACCAATATGGCTGTTGCCAGTACCGTAAATGAGACTACTCATCAATTGTGCTTTTGTACCTCCCCAGACTGAGTCGACTTGGTTTGCTAAACTTTTAAACGGCCATACTTGTTAGTAAGTCTTAGAAGTCCTACCTGGGCACCTCAGAAAGAGGACGTGCAACAGATGAATTCGCTAGTTTGAATCAACGGTGTCGTCGACAGTATCAGTATCCAATCCCAAAAGTATCAATACTTACTCAGTATCTAAAGTATCATTTAAACCCTACGTTGGACCACTGACAGTGGGGTGTCAGGTTCAAAACACGCAGGAAACCAGCAACTGATAGCACACATTTGAGGGACGAAAAGATGTATCGGAGTCAGCTCGGCTTCTTTGAAGGTGTGAGATACGTTTGGAGTTGATATGGGAGGCAAAATCAGATATGTCTTTAGCCACAGTACCAGATGAAATGTTAAATGTTTGCAAACTGGGAAGTGAGTTGAACATTTGGAGGTAGTTAAGAGTCAAAAATCCCGGGGAAGTCGGAGAGTGGGACAGGTGTATTATTGTGGGTAGAAGTAGAATTAGAGGAAACAGATGTGGACGGGGTTGAATTGAAAGCGTGGGAGTGAACAAAATTTGGGTAATTGGTGGTGGAGGAGGCGGTTGGTGAAGGAAGCAGGAGCACTAATATGTCTTCTGTGTAGACTTTAATCAGGGGTTAAATTAAAGAAAACACGATTGGGTTGAAGTTTAGATGGCTATGAATTGTTCGTGGAGGGAACGAAGTTAACTTGGGCGGTGTTTAGAGGTGCAAGAGGATGTGGGCTGAAAAATCTGTGGGGAACGGAATGGAACGGAAAGTTTCTATTAAGAAAGTCCAGTTTGGATTAGGTTAAGGGATTGGCCCAAAGCTTATCTTACCTCTCCTCTCCTGCGTTAGTCCATTTGGTGATAGTCATATTTCGCACGTTGAAGACATCGTTAAAGGAACTCGAGAATAGCCAAGCATATTTGGAAGGTAGATCGAGTTTAAAACGATTATTGTTGAACTCGATCGGAGAAATCTTCAGTCAGTTGCTGATGGTGCTAGCGTAATTCCGCTGCAAAATGTATTTTACCCAATTTATGATGAAACGATCATCCTTAATTATTGTATCGAGCCTTATATTCCCATCGGTTACTGTCTACATTGTGCTGAATCGATATAAATGAGTGAGTGGAGCAACGGCTGAATAAATGATTGATGGCTAAGTTCCTAATGCGGTGGTAAGAGAGAGCGTAGACGTCCTTAACAGAAGTCCTTGTTATTGGTAGCAGGATTACTTAAAGCAGCGTGACCATTCGGCAGAGTAGTTTGTGGTTAAGTTAGCTTAGCTTAGGTACTTCACTCATTGCTATTCGTTCAATTGTTTTAGTAACCTCGTCCAACTTCAAAAATTGATTTGTCACTTTTTTAAATGACAGGTTTATGTCATTTAGCATCGTGTTAGTTGAGTCATTATGTCATTTAATCGCGAGCATCATATGCCAGAGTGAAACTACTTTCCACTCATCGCTGAAGAAGAGAAAGTTGTTCGAAAAGTCTCTAAAATAAATTGCGGATCTTTTGCCAATACCGGAACAGAAGTGAAGATCAAATTTCCCGCCAAGGCCGTTGAAAGCAAGCAAATCAGCATTGTTAGTAGCGACACAATTCCAGGTCAGTTTAAAAACAACCAAAAAAGATAAAAAACCGCAGGGCTTATATACTAGTAGTCCGGCGGCAAAGAAAAGAAGGTGCATCGGGGAAGTACTACAGGGCGGTAAGAGGGTTTGGGATTTTTTAACTACATATTTAAATCAGTAGCAGTACCTATATTTTCAAAGATAAGGATCCACACAGCAACCTGGCACTCAACAGATAGGCCAAACAAATCGACCATCTTAACCGTGCAAACATTCCGAGGTTCTTGGGTCTTTATCTTCGATAGGAACACTCAAAAAAAAAATACCATGAAAACAATAGGATTTGCGATTAAACCAATAGTTTTTTACCATTGTTTTTAGTCAATAGGATCGGTTCTAATGAAATAATAATTTGTAAACTATTATTTTAATGGGACGTTCGTACTATAAATTCAATCGTGAACGACTATTGGTTAAATAGTGTGTCGTATTAAAAGGTTAATAGTTTCAGTCATAATATTGATTTTATAAGATTCACACACTATTGCTCCAATAAGATTCCTATTGATTTAAAACTGTACATCCTACTGAAATTATAGTATTTACTATTAAAATAATAGGACCGAACTTTTTAAAACAATAAGATTATACTATTGTCCTAATAACCTTTGATTAAATGATTAAACTAACCAACGTATGTCCCAGAGCATGCTTGAAAAGAGGCCATTTCGTAAGGACGTTTACATTTCCGATCGTAATGTCGTTTTGCCTTTGCCTTTACCTTACGACTTTGTACATTTCTCTTGAACATCAGTTCATGGCTCAGTCGTTCCGCAGCTCTCTTCGAGATAGGGCGGCTAGTTAGTGTTCAGCGGAAAAAAAGAAAAGTGTATCCAATATAAGCGATTTAATCAAGTGATTTTTAAGTCCGAAGTTGGCTTAGTAAGCAAGGTGTCCCACTCTGACGCCGGAGACTCGGGTTCGATTCTCGGTCAATTTTCAGTTTTTAAATTTTTTTCGGGAAAATAGTGATAGAGACACAACAATAAACAAAAAAAAAAACAAAAAACCAAAGTGCCGCAACGTATCAGGCGATGGACCCCGGAAAATCTGTGGTCCCGCTTACGGGTGTGGGTGTGCCGTTGCGACGTGTGGTGCGAACACGTGAGCCGGCAAAAAAATCAGCAGCAACAATAGCAGTAACGAAAACAGTTGCAGCTTGTATGCCAAGGGCAGCTTTAAATGCCAATAAAGTGACACCAAGTCCAACAGCGGGTTCCGCGTTGCCCAGGCGGGGGTCTACACAGGCAACACCAGCAACAACAATATCAACAACAGCAACAACAACAACGCCAACAATAAAAGCTCTCGCTACAACGCCAGTAGTAACTGTAAGCGAGGAGTATAGGACAGTGGAAAAACGGCGGCGGAAGTTAAATCCGAAGCCGAACCTTTCAGCCAAAAGAAGGTTAAACTTGGCAGGCCATAGTGTGGCATCATCGGTGGCTGCATCCGATGATGACGGAGCACACTCCAGCTCTAATGAGTATGATGGAGGAGAGGGCCGGTACGTCGGAGAGGGAAACTCCTTCAAGGACTTACCGGTCGATGACGAGGAAGTCGTTCAAATGGACGAAGAAAAAGAGGATGTTGAGGAGGCGCAGCTGGACAAGCTCATAAAAGAGCTGCTGGAGAAGCGCGACCAGTTGCGCAGTAAGAAGCTGCAGCAACAGCAACAACAAGCTGTGCTCAAGCAGCAAGTGCAACAACAACTGGAGGTGAAGCAACAACAACGGCAACATCAACAACAACAACACCAACAACATCAACACCAACAACATCAACAACAACACCAACAACAACAATCTAAACAGTCACGGAAGGACAAAATACCACCCATTAACGTGAGTAATTTCGACATTGTAGATAGCATTAGGATTTGTAAATTAATAACAAAAAATTTCTATGTGAAAAGGCTTTCTGCCAACAAACACATAATTATATGTGAAAAAATAGAGGAGTACCAGAGGGTGCGCGCCGCTTTGGGAGAGGTGAAAACCGAGTACTTCACGTACACCCCAAGGCAGCAAAAGTTAAAAACCGTGGTACTGAAGGGAATCGATCCCTCAATTAAAACGGAGGAGCTTGAAAGAGAGCTAAAGATTTTTGAAAGCGACGACCTCCATTTCGTGGGGGTCAAGCCGTTTTCCTCGGCTGTGGCAAGGGGTGGTAACCGTCACTTACCATTCTTCCTAGTCCAGCTTACTCCCGACAGCAAAATCGACAGGCTGCGAAATATCCGCTTCCTGTACTACCATGCTGTAAGGTGGGAGAAAATAAAGAGGTCAGATCGCATACTTCAATGTATGCGCTGCCAAAGGTTCGGACACGCCGCAGCTAACTGCAACATGCAGTTTAGATGCGTGAAGTGCGATAAGGACCACATACATGGTGAATGCTCTCTAGGTAAGGAGAGAGTCGAAGACCGGAGTGTACTCTCCTGTGTGCTCTGTAGGAACTCTGGACATCCCGCCAACTTCAGGGGTTGTCCAAAGTACCAAGAATTGAAAAAGAGAGTCCAGGCCCGCAAACAGCAGTCTGAAGATGATAGGCGTCAGAAGAGTCGCTCGTTCGCAAATTTTGTGGCACCCAACGTGTCCTTTGCCCAAATGGCAGCTGGACCGGGTCAAGCCCACATGACATCAAACCAACCAAAGGTAGCCCAAAAGGCACCAGAGGTGGATCTGGACTTAAAATCGATCCTTCTGTCTCTGCACGGAAAGATCGATAAGTTCCAGAAACAATTAAATGAACAAGCGGCCCGAATTGACTTTATCTATTCGGAGCTGTTTGTGGGGTCTGGTGTGTCATAAATCTAATGGCTACGCTGGATGAGGGAAACTTAAAGATCCTTGCTGTGAATGTTAATTCACTAGTCAGGATCGAGAAAAGAACGTCACTTGCCAACTTGTTGAAAACCGAAAACCCGGATGTGCTTTTGGTTAGCGAAACTAAGCTAAATCAGAAGCACAAATTGGGATACAAAAACTATCATGTAATAAGAAGAGACCGGCCTCACTCCACTCAAGGTGGTGGGGTTGGAATCTTAATTCGAGAAGGCCTGCGCCATAGGGTTATATATAGCGGGGACGTGCGTAGGTTCCAGTTGTTGGAAGCATGCATCATATGCATTCCTCTCCATAGCCGGAGGAGAATGTATGTGGTGTCGCTTTACGCACCTGCAGCACCTCCACCCAACCAATTTATGACAGAGCTCGAGACACTTTTTCGTGGTCTGCAGCTAAACTCGGAGGAGAATTATTACTTCTTGGCCGGAGATATTAATGCCAAACATGCGGCGTGGGGAAATGTTACTGCAAATCCCAGGGGCAACCAGTTTCACGACTGGTGGCGCCTCAATATGATTGAGTACAACCTCGAGTTGTACGCGACGGATATCCCTTCTTTCCCAAGAAGCGGTGCTTTCCTGGACTTGGCCTTAACGGACGCAAGACTTCAACTGACGAACATAGATCAAAACACGCGGAACTGTTTGCGTGCGTTTGAGTACGATAGTGACCACTACGGACTCGCCGCCGCAATACGGATCCCGAACGAACAAACGCTGCTGGAGGAGTACGAAGCAGTGTGTTCATTCGATTATCGGAGGGCACAATGGTCGCGCTTCTCCAGATTTTTAAAGCGAGATATACATTCGAGTGGGATCGACCCACCGACAAACAGTAACATGACAAATGATGACATTGATCGGCATTTATTGCAAATGAACGACGCCATCAAACGAACTATGGAACGAACTATTCCTCGAGTAGGACGTTCCGACGACGACCAGACAGAAAAGTACAGAAACCCTACAATCGACGCACTATACCGACAGAAAAGTAGACTGCTCTCGAGGCTTAAACGGCTGTACAGGCAATTTACTGATCGCAACGACCCGGAGGTAAGGATGCTGAATTCAGAGATCCGAGTCCTGAAACAGCTGATAAAGGAAAATTACAGAAAATCTGTAAGTCTGTATTGGGGCAATAAAATTCGGGCTATTAAAACCTGTAGTCCGAATATGTTCCCATAGATAAATAAGTTGTTCAGGAGGAAAGATCACAATGATATTCCTTGTGTTCGAATCTCCCAGACAGCAGAGAACAGACAGACAGTACTGACTGCTAGAATAAGTCCAGAAAGTGTCGCTTCAAACGACGATTTTTTCGTGGTCGAGGACCCACAGGAGAAAGTGGATTTGCTGGGCGCTTGTTTCGAGGCCGTGTATACGGTGAACAATCCTGTTCGCCGTAACCACGACATTGAGAATAGAGCTCTAGTTAGCCACTTCTATCTGCGCACCGAACTTGAGAATTGGCGATCTGAGAATAACGGATTCACCGTGTTCACTGATGAAAACCATGCTAATGCAGTTGTCGCCAATGGCCGAGATGCATCGCACTTGTTCGTGTCGAAGGATGATCTTCTGTGCATCTTCGAGTCGCTAAAGAATAAAAAGTCGGCGGGAATGGATGGTGTCCCAAACGTCGTATTGAGACACCTGCCTCTGGAGGCTGTAGATATTTTCACCACGTTGTTTAACAATGCGCTGAATAATGCACATTATCCGGCGCATTGGAAGGTAGCTGTGGTACACCCTATCCCGAAAAAAGGTAAAGATAGGACGAACCCTGCCAATCTACGGTCAATTAGCTTGCTTCCGAATATTAGCAAGGTCTTTGAAAAGGTTGTCAATAGAGCCCTGTTAAAGTGGGTCGAGGACAATAACATAATTCCGGACAACCAGTTTGGTTTCAGGGCGAGGCATGACACTATTCATGCCGCGTCGAAACTGGTTTCCGACATTCAGTGGAATAAATGCAAGAACCAATGCACGGGTGCTTGTCTGGTTGATTTTGAGAAGGCTTTCGACACCGTATGGTTAGAGGGACTTTTCTACAAGTTGACCAGGCGAGGGATGCACAAACCTTTGCTATATGTAATTTATAATATGCTTATGGGAAAGAAGTTCGTTGTCAAATGTGGCAATGTGACTTCGAGCAGAGTCTTTGAAATTAAAAACGGTTTACAGCAGGGGGCGGTCAATTCTCCGATCCTGTTTAACATTTACACAAGTGATCTGGTAGGTTCACTCAGACATGCTATAGCGTATGCCGATGATTTGGTGGCATACAGATCAGGTCCTAAAATCGAGGTCATTAACATCCTTTTGCAGCGTGACTTCGATCAAATTAAGCGATATTGCGACGACTGGAAGTTGAAAATCAACTTTCAGAAGACGGAAACAATCTTGTTCAGAACTCCATTGGCTGGGGCCTCTAGGGATACCAGAAAAAACTGGAAAAAATTGGCCATTATTGGACAAAATGGGCAGCCATTGGCGGTGAGAAGCGTAGTTAGATATCTAGGTATCTGGCTTGACCAGTATCTATATTTCGATAGACATATAGTTGCTTGTCTTGCTGGGGCCAAGAAGGCTTTTGCTTTGACAAGGAGACTGTTTCATAGCAGTCAACTTGACTCCAAAGTGAAGGTCATTTGCTACGTGGCCCTTATAAGGCCAATTATCGCTTATGGTTGTCCATTGTGGTTCAATATAGCGCCCAGCTATATGGAAAAGATTCGGGTTTTGGAGAGACAATGTCTTAGGACTTGTCTCCGGTTGTTCCGAACGCCTGAATCCAATTATATTAAATACTATCCCAACAAGGTCCTATACGATGGGGCTCAGTTGAATAGGATTGACAATTTCCTCATTAAGGTGACTCGAAGGCACGTTGCAAGGGCGATGGCCAGCGACAATAGTCTGATATTTGGGGCTTACTACCCCAATGAAATGTACATAGAGAGTACGCTCCGGTCTGGCTTTATCCCGCCAGAGGCATTTAAATATATTGACGCAAAAGGGCTGGTACAGACGAGGGATGGTATCCCGGTATTATACCACCGCTTTCGCAGCGCGAGAGATAAGCGGCTCATCCGCGGCGAGGACGTCGCCAATGCTCATGAGCTCCTCCGTTTTAGTACCGCAATAGCGGAGAGGGATAAATTCGATACAGAAAAACAATTTGCCGAATTTTGGTGGCTTTTTGAGGGGGGAGGGGTCAACATGCCCTCCCAAAACGGTGCGTTACTCTAGGTAACATCCTCTTAGTTTATAAGTTAGATTAAGTTAGCTAGGGCGTTTCTGGGAGAGGCCGGGCTCGTCAACTTGTGGTAGTGCTTATGGGAGAAGATTGAGGCTGTAAAGCTTCAGTTAGCTCAGGGTAGCGCGTGTGCACGTTGACGATTGCCAGGCGCTCGGAAAGCAATTGGGATTTTGACCACTTGTTGCGCAAGGCAACGAGTGCTCAGAATCATAATTATAGTTAGAATATGTTAGGTAGTTTAAGTAAGTAGAATAGGTAGTTCGTAGTTTGTTTTATATAAAAAATATAAAATCTTAATAATGATACCGAGTTTTAATTGATTTTCTCGACGAATACATATATGTAAGATTAGTTTGTAAATAGTTTTTAGGCCGAAAGGCAATAATTATAAGATATAGTTAAGTTTAGGGCGTCCGCATAAGGACCAATAAATAAGAATAAGTATCCTGTTAATTTTAAGTTAGATTTAATCATTTTTGTCTAGTACGTAAGTTGATATTCAGTAACAATTAAAAAATGAATTTAAAAGTAAAAGTAAAGTAAGGTGTCCCACTCTGACGCCGGAGACTCGGGTTCGATTCTCGGTCAATTTTCAATTTTTAAATTTTTTTCGGGAAAATAGTGATAGAGACACAACAATAAACAAAAAAAAAAAAAAAAACCAAAGTGCCGCAACGTATCAGGCGATGGACCCCGGAAAATCGGTGGTCCCATTTACGGGTGTGGGTGTGCCGTTGCGACGTGTGGTGCGAACACGTGAGCCGGCAAAAAAATCAGCAGCAACAATAGCAGTAACGAAAACAGTTGCAGCTTGTATGCCAAGGGCAGCTTTAAATGCCAATAAAGTGACACCAAGTCCAACAGCGGGTTCCGCGTTGCCCAGGCGGGGGTCTACGCAGGCAACACCAGCAACAACAACATCAACAACAGCAACAACAACAACGCCAACAATAAAAGCTCTCGCTACAACGCCAGCAGTAACTGTAAGCGAGGAGTATAGGACAGTGGAAAAACGGCGGCGGAAGTTAAATCCGAAGCCGAACCTTTCAGCCAAAAGAAGGTTAAACTTGGCAGGCCATAGTGTGGCATCATCGGTGGCTGCATCCGATGATGACGGAGCACACTCCAGCTCTTATGAGTATGATGGAGGAGAGGGCCGGTACGTCGGAGAGGGAAACTCCTTCAAGGAATTACCGGTCGATGACGAGGAAGTCGTTCAAATGGACGAAGAAAAAGAGGATGTTGAGGAGGCGCAGCTGAACAAGCTCATAAAAGAGCTGCTGGAGAAGCGCGACCAGTTGCGCAGTAAGGAGCTGCAGCAACAGCAACAACAAGCTGTGCTCAAGCAGCAAGTGCAACAACAACTGGAGGTGAAGCAACAACAACGGCAACATCAACAACAACAACACCAACAACATCAACACCAACAACATCAACAACAACACCAACAACAACAATCTAAACAGTCACGGAAGGACAAAATACCACCCATTAACGTGAGTAATTTCGACATTGTAGATAGCATTAGGATTTGTAAATTAATAACAAAAAATTTCTATGTGAAAAGGCTTTCTGCCAACAAACACATAATTATATGTGAAAAAATAGAGGAGTACCAGAGGGTGCGCGCCGCTTTGGGAGAGGTGAAAACCGAGTACTTCACGTACACCCCAAGGCAGCAAAAGTTAAAAACCGTGGTACTGAAGGGAATTGATCCCTCAATTAAAACGGAGGAGCTTGAAAGAGAGCTAAAGATTTTTGAAAGCGACGACCTCCATTTCGTGGGGGTCAAGCCGTTTTCCTCGGCTGTGGCAAGGGGTGGTAACCGTCACTTACCATTCTTCCTAGTCCAGCTTACTCCCGACAGCAAAATCGACAGGCTGCGAAATATCCGCTTCCTGTACTACCATGCTGTAAGGTGGGAGAAAATAAAGAGGTCAGATCGCATACTTCAATGTATGCGCTGCCAAAGGTTCGGACACGCCGCAGCTAACTGCAACATGCAGTTTAGATGCGTGAAGTGCGATAAGGACCACATACATGGTGAATGCTCTCTAGGTAAGGAGAGAGTCGAAGACCGGAGTGTACTCTCCTGTGTGCTCTGTAGGAACTCTGGACATCCCGCCAACTTCAGGGGTTGTCCAAAGTACCAAGAATTGAAAAAGAGAGTCCAGGCCCGCAAACAGCAGTCTGAAGATGATAGGCGTCAGAAGAGTCGCTCGTTCGCAAATTTTGTGGCACCCAACGTGTCCTTTGCCCAAATGGCAGCTGGACCGGGTCAAGCCCACATGACATCAAACCAACCAAAGGTAGCCCAAAAGGCACCAGAGGTGGATCTGGACTTAAAATCGATCCTTCTGTCTCTGCACGGAAAGATCGATAAGTTCCAGAAACAATTAAATGAACAAGCGGCCCGAATTGACTTTATCTATTCGGAGCTGTTTGTGGGGTCTGGTGTGTCATAAATCTAATGGCTACGCTGGATGAGGGAAACTTAAAGATCCTTGCTGTGAATGTTAATTCACTAGTCAGGATCGAGAAAAGAACGTCACTTGCCAACTTGTTGAAAACCGAAAACCCGGATGTGCTTTTGGTTAGCGAAACTAAGCTAAATCAGAAGCACAAATTGGGATACAAAAACTATCATGTAATAAGAAGAGACCGGCCTCACTCCACTCAAGGTGGTGGGGTTGGAATCTTAATTCGAGAAGGCCTGCGCCATAGGGTTATATATAGCGGGGACGTGCGTAGGTTCCAGTTGTTGGAAGCATGCATCATATGCATTCCTCTCCATAGCCGGAGGAGAATGTATGTGGTGTCGCTTTACGCACCTGCAGCACTTCCACCCAACCAATTTATGACAGAGCTCGAGACACTTTTTCGTGGTTTGCAGCTAAACTCGGAGGAGAATTATTACTTCTTGGCCGGAGATATTAATGCCAAACATGCGGCGTGGGGAAATGTTACTGCAAATCCCAGGGGCAACCAGTTTCACGACTGGTGGCGCCTCAATATGATTGAGTACAACCTCGAGTTGTACGCGACGGATATCCCTTCTTTCCCAAGAAGCGGTGCTTTCCTGGACTTGGCCTTAACGGACGCAAGACTTCAACTGACGAACATAGATCAAAACACGCGGAACTGTTTGCGTGCGTTTGAGTACGATAGTGACCACTACGGACTCGCCGCCGCAATACGGATCCCGAACGAACAAACGCTGCTGGAGGAGTACGAAGCAGTGTGTTCATTCGATTATCGGAGGGCATAATGGTCGCGCTTTTCCAGATTTTTAAAGCGAGATATACGTTCGAGTGGGATCGACCCACCGACAATCAGTAACATGACAAATGATGACATTGATCGGCATTTATTGCAAATGAACGACGCCATCAAACGAACTATGGAACGAACTATTCCTCGAGTAGGACGTTCCGACGACGACCAGACAGAAAAGTACAGAAACCCTACAATCGACGCACTATACCGACAGAAAAGTAGACTGCTCTCGAGGCTTAAACGGCTGTACAGGCAATTTACTGATCGCAACGACCCGGAGGTAAGGATGCTGAATTCAGAGATCCGAGTCCTGAAACAGCTGATAAAGGAAAATTACAGAAAATCTGTAAGTCTGTATTGGGGCAATAAAATTCGGGCTATTAAAACCTGTAGTCCGAATATGTTCCCATAGATAAATAAGTTGTTCAGGAGGAAAGATCACAATGATATTCCTTGTGTTCGAATCTACCAGACGGCAGAGAACAGACAGACAGTACTGACTGCTGGAATAAGTCCAGAAAGTGTCGCTTCAAACGACGATTTTTTCGTGGTCGAGGACCCACAGGAGAAAGTGGATTTGCTGGGCGCTTGTTTCGAGGCCGTGTATACGGTGAACAATCCTGTTCGCCGTAACCACGACATTGAGAATAGAGCTCTAGTGAGCCACTTCTATCTGCGCACCGAACTTGAGAATTGGCGATCTGAGAATAACGGATTCACTGTGTTCACTGATGAAAACCATGCTAATGCAGTTGTCGCCAAACGCCAATGGCCGAGATGCATCGCACTTGTTCGTGTCGAAGGATGATCTTCTGTGCATCTTCGAGTCGCTAAAGAATAAAAAGTCGGCGGGAATGGATGGTGTCCCAAACGTCGTATTGAGACACCTGCCTCTGGAGGCTGTAGATATTTTCACCACGTTGTTTAACAATGCGCTGAATAATGCACATTATCCGGCGCATTGGAAGGTAGCTGTGGTACACCCTATCCCGAAAAAACGTAAAGATAGGACGAACCCTGCCAATCTACGGTCAATTAGCTTGCTTCCGAATATTAGCAAGGTCTTTGAAAAGGTTGTCAATAGAGCCCTGTTAAAGTGGGTCGAGGACAATAACATAATTCCGGACAACCAGTTTGGTTTCAGGGCGAGGCATGACACTATTCATGCCGCGTCGAAACTGGTTTCCGACATTCAGTGGAATAAATGCAAGAACCAATGCACGGGTGCTTGTCTGGTTGATTTTGAGAAGGCTTTCGACACCGTATGGTTAGAGGGACTTTTCTACAAGTTGACCAGGCGAGGGATGCACAAACCTTTGCTATATGTAATTTATAATATGCTTATGGGAAAGAAGTTCGTTGTCAAATGTGGCAATGTGACTTCGAGCAGAGTCTTTGAAATTAAAAACGGTTTACAGCAGGGGGCGGTCAATTCTCCGATCCTGTTTAACATTTACACAAGTGATCTGGTAGGTTCACTCAGACATGCTATAGCGTATGCCGATGATTTGGTGGCATACAGATCAGGTCCTAAAATCGAGGTCATTAATATCCTTTTGCAGCGTGACTTCGATCAAATTAAGCGATATTGCGACGACTGGAAGTTGAAAATCAACTTTCAGAAGACGGAAACAATCTTGTTCAGAACTCCATTGGCTGGGGCCTCTAGGGATACCAGAAAAAACTGGAAAAAATTGGCCATTATTGGACAAAATGGGCAGCCATTGGCGGTGAGAAGCGTAGTTAGATATCTAGGTATCTGGCTTGACCAGAATCTATATTTCGATAGACATATAGTTGCTTGTCTTGCTGGGGCCAAGAAGGCTTTTGCTTTGACAAGGAGACTGTTTCATAGCAGTCAACTTGACTCCAAAGTGAAGGTCATTTGCTACGTGGCCCTTATAAGGCCAATTATCGCTTATGGTTGTCCATTGTGGTTCAATATAGCGCCCAGCTATATGGAAAAGATTCGGGTTTTGGAGAGACAATGTCTTAGGACTTGTCTCCGGTTGTTCCGAACGCCTGAATCCAAATTTATTAAATACTATCCCAACAAGGTCCTATACGATGGGGCTCAGTTGAATAGGATTGACAATTTCCTCATTAAGGTGACTCGAAGGCACGTTGCAAGGGCGATGGCCAGCGACAATAGTCTGATATTTGGGGCTTACTACCCCAATGAAATGTACATAGAGAGTACGCTCCGGTCTGGCTTTATCCCGCCAGAGGCATTTATCTATATTGACGCAAAAGGGCTGGTACAGACGAGGGATGGTATCCCGGTATTATACCACCGCTTTCGCAGCGCGAGAGATAAGCGGCTCATCCGCGGCGAGGACGTCGCCAATGCTTATGAGCTCCTCCGTTTTAGTACCGCAATAGCGGAGAGGGATAAATTCGATACAGAAAAACAATTTGCCGAATTTTGGTGGCTTTTTGAGGGGGGAGGGGTCAACATGCCCTCCCAAGACGGTGCGTTACTCTAGGTAACATCCTCTTAGTTTATAAGTTAGATTAAGTTAGCTAGGGCGTTTCTGGGAGAGTCCGGGCTCGTCAACTTATGGTAGTGCTTATGGGAGAAGATTGAGGCTGTAAGGCTTCAGTTAGCTCAGGGTAGCGCGTGTGCACGTTGACGATTGCCAGGCGCTCGGAAAGCAATTGGGATTTTGACCACTTGTTGCGCAAGGCAACGAGTGCTCAGAATCATAATTATAGTTAGAATATGTTAGGTAGTTTAAGTAAGTAGAATAGGTAGTTCGTAGTTTGTTTTATATAAAAAATATAAAATCTTAATAATGATACCGAGTTTTAATTGATTTTCTCGACGAATACATATATGTAAGATTAGTTTGTAAATAGTTTTTAGGCCGAAAGGCAATAATTATAAGATATAGTTAAGTTTAGGGCGTCCGCATAAGGACCAATAAATAAGAATAAGTATCCTGTTAATTTTAAGTTAGATTTAATCATTTTTGTCTAGTACGTAAGTTGATACTCAGTAACAATTAAAGAATGAATTTAAAAGTAAAAGTAAAGTAAGGTGTCCCACTCTGACGCCGGAGACTCGGGTTCGATTCTCGGTCAATTTTCAATTTTTAAATTTTTTTTGGGAAAATAGTGATAGAGACACAACAATAAACAAAAAAAAAAAAAAAAAAACCAAAGTGCCGCAACGTATCAGGCGATGGACCCCGGAAAATCGGTGGTCCCGCTTACGGGTGTGGGTGTGCCGTTGCGACGTGTGGTGCGAACACGTGAGCCGGCAAAAAAATCAGCAGCAACAATAGCAGTAACGAAAACAGTTGCAGCTTGTATGCCAAGGGCAGCTTTAAATGCCAATAAAGTGACACCAAGTCCAACAGCGGGTTCCGCGTTGCCCAGGCGGGGGTCTACGCAGGCAACACCAGCAACAACAACATCAACAACAGCAACAACAACAACGCCAACAATAAAAGCTCTCGCTACAACGCCAGCAGTAACTGTAAGCGAGGAGTATAGGACAGTGGAAAAACGGCGGCGGAAGTTAAATCCGAAGCCGAACCTTTCAGCCAAAAGAAGGTTAAACTTGGCAGGCCATAGTGTGGCATCATCGGTGGCTGCATCCGATGATGACGGAGCACACTCCAGCTCTTATGAGTATGATGGAGGAGAGGGCCGGTACGTCGGAGAGGGAAACTCATTCAAGGACTTACCGGTCGATGACGAGGAAGTCGTTCAAATGGACGAAGAAAAAGAGGATGTTGAGGAGGCGCAGCTGAACAAGCTCATAAAAGAGCTGCTGGAGAAGCGCGACCAGTTGCGCAGTAAGAAGCTGCAGCAACAGCAACAACAAGCTGTGCTCAAGCAGCAAGTGCAACAACAACTGGAGGTGAAGCAACAACAACGGCAACATCAACAACAACAACACCAACAACATCAACACCAACAACATCAACAACAACACCAACAACAACAATCTAAACAGTCACGGAAGGACAAAATACCACCCATTAACGTGAGTAATTTCGACATTGTAGATAGCATTAGGATTTGTAAATTAATAACAAAAAATTTCTATGTGAAAAGGCTTTCTGCCAACAAACACATAATTATATGTGACAAAATAGAGGAGTACCAGAGGGTGCGCGCCGCTTTGGGAGAGGTGAAAACCGAGTACTTCACGTACACCCCAAGGCAGCAAAAGTTAAAAACCGTGGTACTGAAGGGAATCGATCCCTCAATTAAAACGGAGGAGCTTGAAAGAGAGCTAAAGATTTTTGAAAGCGACGACCTCCATTTCGTGGGGGTCAAGCCGTTTTCCTCGGCTGTGGCAAGGGGTGGTAACCGTCACTTACCATTCTTCCTAGTCCAGCTTACTCCCGACAGCAAAATCGACAGGCTGCGAAATATCCGCTTCCTGTACTACCATGCTGTAAGGTGGGAGAAAATAAAGAGGTCAGATCGCATACTTCAATGTATGCGCTGCCAAAGGTTCGGACACGCCGCAGTTAACTGCAACATGCAGTTTAGATGCGTGAAGTGCGATAAGGACCACATACATGGTGAATGCTCTCTAGGTAAGGAGAGAGTCGAAGACCGGAGTGTACTCTCCTGTGTGCTCTGTAGGAACTCTGGACATCCCGCCAACTTCAGGGGTTGTCCAAAGTACCAAGAATTGAAAAAGAGAGTCCAGGCCCGCAAACAGCAGTCTGAAGATGATAGGCGTCAGAAGAGTCGCTCGTTCGCAAATTTTGTGGCACCCAACGTGTCCTTTGCCCAAATGGCAGCTGGACCGGGTCAAGCCCACATGACATCAAACCAACCAAAGGTAGCCCAAAAGGCACCAGAGGTGGATCTGGACTTAAAATCGATCCTTCTGTCTCTGCACGGAAAGATCGATAAGTTCCAGAAACAATTAAATGAACAAGCGGCCCGAATTGACTTTATCTATTCGGAGCTGTTTGTGGGGTCTGGTGTGTCATAAATCTAATGGCTACGCTGGATGAGGGAAACTTAAAGATCCTTGCTGTGAATGTTAATTCACTAGTCAGGATCGAGAAAAGAACGTCACTTGCCAACTTGTTGAAAACCGAAAACCCGGATGTGCTTTTGGTTAGCGAAACTAAGCTAAATCAGAAGCACAAATTGGGATACAAAAACTATCATGTAATAAGAAGAGACCGGCCTCACTCCACTCAATGTGGTGGGGTTGGAATCTTAATTCGAGAAGGCCTGCGCCATAGGGTTATATATAGCGGGGACGTGCGTAGGTTCCAGTTGTTGGAAGCATGCATCATATGCATTCCTCTCCATAGCCGGAGGAGAATGTATGTGGTGTCGCTTTACGCACCTGCAGCACCTCCACCCAACCAATTTATGACAGAGCTCGAGACACTTTTTCGTACTCTGCAGCTGAACTCGGAGGAGAATTATTACTTCTTGGCCGGAGATATTAATGCCAAACATGCGGCATGGGGAAATGTTACTGCAAATCCCAGGGGCAACCAGTTTCACGACTGGTGGCGCCTCAATATGATTGAGTACAAACTCGAGTTGTACGCGACGGATATCCCTTCCTTCCCAAGAAGTGGTGCTTTCCTGGACTTGGCCTTAACGGACGCAAGACTTCAACTGACAAACATAGACCAATACACGCGGAACTGTTTACGTGCGTTTGAGTACGATAGTGACCACTACGGACTCGCCACCGCAATACGGATCCCGAACGAGCAAATGCTGCTGGAGGAGTACGAAGCAGTGTGTTCATTCGATTATCGGAGGGCACAATGGTCGCGCTTCTCCAGATATTTAAAGCGAGATATACGTTCGAGTGGGATCGACCCACCGACAAACAGTAACATGACAAATGATGACATTGATCGGCATTTATTGTAAATGGACGACGCCATCAAACGAACTATGGAACGAACTATTCCTCGGGTAGGACGTTCCGACGACGACCAGACAGAAAAGTACAGAAACCCTACAATCGACGCACTATACCGACAGAAAAGTAGACTGCTCTCGAGGCTTAAACGGCTGTACAGGCAATTTACTGATCGCAACGACCCGGAGGTAAGGATGCTGAAGTCAGAGATCCGAATCCTGAAACAGCTGATAAAAGAAAATTACAGAAAATCTGTAAGTCTGTATTGGGGCAATAAAATTCGGGCTATTAAAACCTGTAGTCCGAATATGTTCCCACAGATAAATAAGTTGTTCAGGAGGAAAGATCACAATGATATTCCTTGTGTTCGAATCTCCCAGACAGCAGAGAACAGACAGACAGTACTGACTGCTGGAATAAGTCCAGAAAGTGTCGCTTCAAACGACGATTTTTTCGTGGTCGAGGACCCACAGGAGAAAGTGGATTTGCTGGGCGCTTGTTTCGAGGCCGTGTATACGGTGAACAATCCTGTTCGCCGTAACCACGACATTGAGAATAGGGCTCTAGTGAGCCACTTCTATCTGCGCACCGAACTTGAGAATTGGCGATCTGGGAATAACGGATTCACTGTGTTCACTGATGAAAACCATGCTAATGCAGTTGTCGCCAATGGCCGAGATGCATCGCACTTGTTCGTGTCGAAGAATGATCTTCTGTGCATCTTCGAGTCACTAAAGAATAAAAAGTCGGCGGGGATGGATGGTGTCCCAAACGTCGTATTGAGACACCTGCCTTTGGAGGCTGTAGATATTTTTACCACGCTGTTTAACAATGCGCTGAATAATGCACATTATCCGGCGCATTGGAAGGTAGCTGTGGTACACCCTATCCCGAAAAAATGTAAAGATAGGACGAACCCTGCCAATCTCCGGTCAATTAGCTTACTTCCGAATATTAGCAAGGTCTTTGAAAAGGTTGTCAATAGAGCCCTGTTAAAGTGGGTCGAGGACAATAACATAATCCCGGACAACCAGTTTGGTTTCAGGGCGAGGCATGACACTATTCATGCCGCGTCGAAACTGGTTTCCGACATTCAGTGGAATACATGCAAGAACCAATGCACGGGTGCTTGTCTGGTTGATTTTGAGAAGGCTTTCGACACCGTATGGTTAGAGGGACTTTTCTACAAGTTGACCAGGCGGGGGATGCACAAACCTTTGCTATATGTAATTTATAATATGCTTATGGGAAAGAAGTTCGTTGTCAAATGTGGCAACGTGACTTCGAGCAGAGTCTTTCAAATTAAAAACGGTTTACAGCAGGGGGCGGTCAATTCTCCGATCCTGTTTAACATTTACACGAGTGATCTGGTGGGTTCACTCAGACATGCTATAGCGTATGCCGACGATTTGGTGGCATACAGATCAGGTTCTAAAATCGAGGTCATTAATATCCTTTTGCAGCGTGACTTCGATCAAATTAAGCGATATTGCGACGACTGGAAGTTGAAAATCAACTTTCAGAAGACGGAAACAATCTTGTTCAGAACTCCATTGGCTGGGGCCTCTAGGGATACCAGAAAAAACTGGAAAAAATTGGCCATTATTGGACAAAATGGGCAGCCATTGGCGGTGAGAAGCGTAGTTAGATATCTAGGTATCTGGCTTGACCAGAATCTATATTTCGATAGACATATAGTTGCTTGTCTTGCTGGGGCCAAGAAGGCTTTTGCTTTGACAAGGAGACTGTTTCATAGCAGTCAACTTGACTCCAAAGTGAAGGTCATTTGCTACGTGGCCCTTATAAGGCCAATTATCGCTTATGGTTGTCCATTGTGGTTCAATATAGCGCCCAGCTATATGGAAAAGATTCGGGTTTTGGAGAGACAATGTCTTAGGACTTGTCTCCGGTTGTTCCGAACGCCTGAATCCAAATTTATTAAATACTATCCCAACAAGGTCCTATACGATGGGGCTCAGTTGAATAGGATTGACAATTTCCTCATTAAGGTGACTCGAAGGCACGTTGCAAGGGCGATGGCCAGCGACAATAGTCTGATATTTGGGGCTTACTACCCCAATGAAATGTACATAGAGAGTACGCTCCGGTCTGGCTTTATCCCGCCAGAGGCATTTATCTATATTGACGCAAAAGGGCTGGTACAGACGAGGGATGGTATCCCGGTATTATACCACTGCTTTCGCAGCGCGAGAGATAAGCGGCTCATCCGCGGCGAGGACGTCGCCAATGCTTATGAGCTCCTCCGTTTTAGTACCGCAATAGCGGAGAGGGATAAATTCGATACAGAAAAACAATTTGCCGAATTTTGGTGGCTTTTTGAGGGGGGAGGGGTCAACATGCCCTCCCAAGACGGTGCGTTACTCTAGGTAACATCCTCTTAGTTTATAAGTTAGATTAAGTTAGCTAGGGCGTTTCTGGGAGAGTCCGGGCTCGTCAACTTGTGGTAGTGCTTATGGGAGAAGATTGAGGCTGTAAGGCTTCAGTTAGCTCAGGGTAGCGCGTGTGCACGTTGACGATTGCCAGGCGCTCGGAAAGCAATTGGGATTTTGACCACTTGTTGCGCAAGGCAACGAGTGCTCAGAATCATAATTATAGTTAGAATATGTTAGGTAGTTTAAGTAAGTAGAATAGGTAGTTCGTAGTTTGTTTTATATAAAAAATATAAAATCTTAATAATGATACCGAGTTTTAATTGATTTTCTCGACGAATACATATATGTAAGATTAGTTTGTAAATAGTTTTTAGGCCGAAAGGCAATAATTATAAGATATAGTTAAGTTTAGGGCGTCCGCATAAGGACCAATAAATAAGAATAAGTATCCTGTTAATTTTAAGTTAGATTTAATCATTTTTGTCTAGTACGTAAGTTGATACTCAGTAACAATTAAAGAATGAATTTAAAAGTAAAAGTAAAGTAAGGTGTCCCACTCTGACGCCGGAGACTCGGGTTCGATTCTCGGTCAATTTTCAATTTTTAAATTTTTTTTGGGAAAATAGTGATAGAGACACAACAATAAACAAAAAAAAAAAAAAAAAAAACCAAAGTGCCGCAACGTATCAGGCGATGGACCCCGGAAAATCGGTGGTCCCGCTTACGGGTGTGGGTGTGCCGTTGCGACGTGTGGTGCGAACACGTGAGCCGGCAAAAAAATCAGCAGCAACAATAGCAGTAACGAAAACAGTTGCAGCTTGTATGCCAAGGGCAGCTTTAAATGCCAATAAAGTGACACCAAGTCCAACAGCGGGTTCCGCGTTGCCCAGGCGGGGGTCTACGCAGGCAACACCAGCAACAACAACATCAACAACAGCAACAACAACAACGCCAACAATAAAAGCTCTCGCTACAACGCCAGCAGTAACTGTAAGCGAGGAGTATAGGACAGTGGAAAAACGGCGGCGGAAGTTAAATCCGAAGCCGAACCTTTCAGCCAAAAGAAGGTTAAACTTGGCAGGCCATAGTGTGGCATCATCGGTGGCTGCATCCGATGATGACGGAGCACACTCCAGCTCTTATGAGTATGATGGAGGAGAGGGCCGGTACGTCGGAGAGGGAAACTCCTTCAAGGACTTACCGGTCGATGACGAGGAAGTCGTTCAAATGGACGAAGAAAAAGAGGATGTTGAGGAGGCGCAGCTGAACAAGCTCATAAAAGAGCTGCTGGAGAAGCGCGACCAGTTGCGCAGTAAGAAGCTGCAGCAACAGCAACAACAAGCTGTGCTCAAGCAGCAAGTGCAACAACAACTGGAGGTGAAGCAACAACAACGGCAACATCAACAACAACAACACCAACAACATCAACACCAACAACATCAACAACAACACCAACAACAACAATCTAAACAGTCACGGAAGGACAAAATACCACCCATTAACGTGAGTAATTTCGACATTGTAGATAGCATTAGGATTTGTAAATTAATAACAAAAAATTTCTATGTGAAAAGGCTTTCTGCCAACAAACACATAATTATATGTGAAAAAATAGAGGAGTACCAGAGGGTGCGCGCCGCTTTGGGAGAGGTGAAAACCGAGTACTTCACGTACACCCCAAGGCAGCAAAAGTTAAAAACCGTGGTACTGAAGGGAATTGATCCCTCAATTAAAACGGAGGAGCTTGAAAGAGAGCTAAAGATTTTTGAAAGCGACGACCTCCATTTCGTGGGGGTCAAGCCGTTTTCCTCGGCTGTGGCAAGGGGTGGTAACCGTCACTTACCATTCTTCCTAGTCCAGCTTACTCCCGACAGCAAAATCGACAGGCTGCGAAATATCCGCTTCCTGTACTACCATGCTGTAAGGTGGGAGAAAATAAAGAGGTCAGATCGCATACTTCAATGTATGCGCTGCCAAAGGTTCGGACACGCCGCAGCTAACTGCAACATGCAGTTTAGATGCGTGAAGTGCGATAAGGACCACATACATGGTGAATGCTCTCTAGGTAAGGAGAGAGTCGAAGACCGGAGTGTACTCTCCTGTGTGCTCTGTAGGAACTCTGGACATCCCGCCAACTTCAGGGGTTGTCCAAAGTACCAAGAATTGAAAAAGAGAGTCCAGGCCCGCAAACAGCAGTCTGAAGATGATAGGCGTCAGAAGAGTCGCTCGTTCGCAAATTTTGTGGCACCCAACGTGTCCTTTGCCCAAATGGCAGCTGGACCGGGTCAAGCCCACATGACATCAAACCAACCAAAGGTAGCCCAAAAGGCACCAGAGGTGGATCTGGACTTAAAATCGATCCTTCTGTCTCTGCACGGAAAGATCGATAAGTTCCAGAAACAATTAAATGAACAAGCGGCCCGAATTGACTTTATCTATTCGGAGCTGTTTGTGGGGTCTGGTGTGTCATAAATCTAATGGCTACGCTGGATGAGGGAAACTTAAAGATCCTTGCTGTGAATGTTAATTCACTAGTCAGGATCGAGAAAAGAACGTCACTTGCCAACTTGTTGAAAACCGAAAACCCGGATGTGCTTTTGGTTAGCGAAACTAAGCTAAATCAGAAGCACAAATTGGGATACAAAAACTATCATGTAATAAGAAGAGACCGGCCTCACTCCACTCAAGGTGGTGGGGTTGGAATCTTAATTCGAGAAGGCCTGCGCCATAGGGTTATATATAGCGGGGACGTGCGTAGGTTCCAGTTGTTGGAAGCATGCATCATATGCATTCCTCTCCATAGCCGGAGGAGAATGTATGTGGTGTCGCTTTACGCACCTGCAGCACCTCCACCCAACCAATTTATGACAGAGCTCGAGACACTTTTTCGTGGTTTGCAGCTAAACTCGGAGGAGAATTATTACTTCTTGGCCGGAGATATTAATGCCAAACATGCGGCGTGGGGAAATGTTACTGCAAATCCCAGGGGCAACCAGTTTCACGACTGGTGGCGCCTCAATATGATTGAGTACAACCTCGAGTTGTACGCGACGGATATCCCTTCTTTCCCAAGAAGCGGTGCTTTCCTGGACTTGGCCTTAACGGACGCAAGACTTAAACTGACGAACATAGATCAAAACACGCGGAACTGTTTGCGTGCGTTTGAGTACGATAGTGACCACTACGGACTCGCCGCCGCAATACGGATCCCGAACGAACAAACGCTGCTGGAGGAGTACGAAGCAGTGTGTTCATTCGATTATCGGAGGGCATAATGGTCGCGCTTTTCCAGATTTTTAAAGCGAGATATACGTTCGAGTGGGATCGACCCACCGACAATCAGTAACATGACAAATGATGACATTGATCGGCATTTATTGCAAATGAACGACGCCATCAAACGAACTATGGAACGAACTATTCCTCGAGTAGGACGTTCCGACGACGACCAGACAGAAAAGTACAGAAACCCTACAATCGACGCACTATACCGACAGAAAAGTAGACTGCTCTCGAGGCTTAAACGGCTGTACAGGCAATTTACTGATCGCAACGACCCGGAGGTAAGGATGCTGAATTCAGAGATCCGAGTCCTGAAACAGCTGATAAAGGAAAATTACAGAAAATCTGTAAGTCTGTATTGGGGCAATAAAATTCGGGCTATTAAAACCTGTAGTCCGAATATGTTCCCATAGATAAATAAGTTGTTCAGGAGGAAAGATCACAATGATATTCCTTGTGTTCGAATCTACCAGACGGCAGAGAACAGACAGACAGTACTGACTGCTGGAATAAGTCCAGAAAGTGTCGCTTCAAACGACGATTTTTTCGTGGTCGAGGACCCACAGGAGAAAGTGGATTTGCTGGGCGCTTGTTTCGAGGCCGTGTATACGGTGAACAATCCTGTTCGCCGTAACCACGACATTGAGAATAGAGCTCTAGTGAGCCACTTCTATCTGCGCACCGAACTTGAGAATTGGCGATCTGAGAATAACGGATTCACTGTGTTCACTGATGAAAACCATGCTAATGCAGTTGTCGCCAAACGCCAATGGCCGAGATGCATCGCACTTGTTCGTGTCGAAGGATGATCTTCTGTGCATCTTCGAGTCGCTAAAGAATAAAAAGTCGGCGGGAATGGATGGTGTCCCAAACGTCGTATTGAGACACCTGCCTCTGGAGGCTGTAGATATTTTCACCACGTTGTTTAACAATGCGCTGAATAATGCACATTATCCGGCGCATTGGAAGGTAGCTGTGGTACACCCTATCCCGAAAAAACGTAAAGATAGGACGAACCCTGCCAATCTACGGTCAATTAGCTTGCTTCCGAATATTAGCAAGGTCTTTGAAAAGGTTGTCAATAGAGCCCTGTTAAAGTGGGTCGAGGACAATAACATAATTCCGGACAACCAGTTTGGTTTCAGGGCGAGGCATGACACTATTCATGCCGCGTCGAAACTGGTTTCCGACATTCAGTGGAATAAATGCAAGAACCAATGCACGGGTGCTTGTCTGGTTGATTTTGAGAAGGCTTTCGACACCGTATGGTTAGAGGGACTTTTCTACAAGTTGACCAGGCGAGGGATGCACAAACCTTTGCTATATGTAATTTATAATATGCTTATGGGAAAGAAGTTCGTTGTCAAATGTGGCAATGTGACTTCGAGCAGAGTCTTTGAAATTAAAAACGGTTTACAGCAGGGGGCGGTCAATTCTCCGATCCTGTTTAACATTTACACAAGTGATCTGGTAGGTTCACTCAGACATGCTATAGCGTATGCCGATGATTTGGTGGCATACAGATCAGGTCCTAAAATCGAGGTCATTAATATCCTTTTGCAGCGTGACTTCGATCAAATTAAGCGATATTGCGACGACTGGAAGTTGAAAATCAACTTTCAGAAGACGGAAACAATCTTGTTCAGAACTCCATTGGCTGGGGCCTCTAGGGATACCAGAAAAAACTGGAAAAAATTGGCCATTATTGGACAAAATGGGCAGCCATTGGCGGTGAGAAGCGTAGTTAGATATCTAGGTATCTGGCTTGACCAGAATCTATATTTCGATAGACATATAGTTGCTTGTCTTGCTGGGGCCAAGAAGGCTTTTGCTTTGACAAGGAGACTGTTTCATAGCAGTCAACTTGACTCCAAAGTGAAGGTCATTTGCTACGTGGCCCTTATAAGGCCAATTATCGCTTATGGTTGTCCATTGTGGTTCAATATAGCGCCCAGCTATATGGAAAAGATTCGGGTTTTGGAGAGACAATGTCTTAGGACTTGTCTCCGGTTGTTCCGAACGCCTGAATCCAAATTTATTAAATACTATCCCAACAAGGTCCTATACGATGGGGCTCAGTTGAATAGGATTGACAATTTCCTCATTAAGGTGACTCGAAGGCACGTTGCAAGGGCGATGGCCAGCGACAATAGTCTGATATTTGGGGCTTACTACCCCAATGAAATGTACATAGAGAGTACGCTCCGGTCTGGCTTTATCCCGCCAGAGGCATTTATCTATATTGACGCAAAAGGGCTGGTACAGACGAGGGATGGTATCCCGGTATTATACCACCGCTTTCGCAGCGCGAGAGATAAGCGGCTCATCCGCGGCGAGGACGTCGCCAATGCTTATGAGCTCCTCCGTTTTAGTACCGCAATAGCGGAGAGGGATAAATTCGATACAGAAAAACAATTTGCCGAATTTTGGTGGCTTTTTGAGGGGGGAGGGGTCAACATGCCCTCCCAAGACGGTGCGTTACTCTAGGTAACATCCTCTTAGTTTATAAGTTAGATTAAGTTAGCTAGGGCGTTTCTGGGAGAGTCCGGGCTCGTCAACTTGTGGTAGTGCTTATGGGAGAAGATTGAGGCTGTAAGGCTTCAGTTAGCTCAGGGTAGCGCGTGTGCACGTTGACGATTGCCAGGCGCTCGGAAAGCAATTGGGATTTTGACCACTTGTTGCGCAAGGCAACGAGTGCTCAGAATCATAATTATAGTTAGAATATGTTAGGTAGTTTAAGTAAGTAGAATAGGTAGTTCGTAGTTTGTTTTATATAAAAAATATAAAATCTTAATAATGATACCGAGTTTTAATTGATTTTCTCGACGAATACATATATGTAAGATTAGTTTGTAAATAGTTTTTAGGCCGAAAGGCAATAATTATAAGATATAGTTAAGTTTAGGGCGTCCGCATAAGGACCAATAAATAAGAATAAGTATCCTGTTAATTTTAAGTTAGATTTAATCATTTTTGTCTAGTACGTAAGTTGATACTCAGTAACAATTAAAGAATGAATTTAAAAGTAAAAGTAAAGTAAGGTGTCCCACTCTGACGCCGGAGACTCGGGTTCGATTCTCGGTCAATTTTCAATTTTTAAATTTTTTTTGGGAAAATAGTGATAGAGACACAACAATAAACAAAAAAAAAAAAAAAAAAACCAAAGTGCCGCAACGTATCAGGCGATGGACCCCGGAAAATCGGTGGTCCCGCTTACGGGTGTGGGTGTGCCGTTGCGACGTGTGGTGCGAACACGTGAGCCGGCAAAAAAATCAGCAGCAACAATAGCAGTAACGAAAACAGTTGCAGCTTGTATGCCAAGGGCAGCTTTAAATGCCAATAAAGTGACACCAAGTCCAACAGCGGGTTCCGCGTTGCCCAGGCGGGGGTCTACGCAGGCAACACCAGCAACAACAACATCAACAACAGCAACAACAACAACGCCAACAATAAAAGCTCTCGCTACAACGCCAGCAGTAACTGTAAGCGAGGAGTATAGGACAGTGGAAAAACGGCGGCGGAAGTTAAATCCGAAGCCGAACCTTTCAGCCAAAAGAAGGTTAAACTTGGCAGGCCATAGTGTGGCATCATCGGTGGCTGCATCCGATGATGACGGAGCACACTCCAGCTCTTATGAGTATGATGGAGGAGAGGGCCGGTACGTCGGAGAGGGAAACTCCTTCAAGGACTTACCGGTCGATGACGAGGAAGTCGTTCAAATGGACGAAGAAAAAGAGGATGTTGAGGAGGCGCAGCTGAACAAGCTCATAAAAGAGCTGCTGGAGAAGCGCGACCAGTTGCGCAGTAAGAAGCTGCAGCAACAGCAACAACAAGCTGTGCTCAAGCAGCAAGTGCAACAACAACTGGAGGTGAAGCAACAACAACGGCAACATCAACAACAACAACACCAACAACATCAACACCAACAACATCAACAACAACACCAACAACAACAATCTAAACAGTCACGGAAGGACAAAATACCACCCATTAACGTGAGTAATTTCGACATTGTAGATAGCATTAGGATTTGTAAATTAATAACAAAAAATTTCTATGTGAAAAGGCTTTCTGCCAACAAACACATAATTATATGTGAAAAAATAGAGGAGTACCAGAGGGTGCGCGCCGCTTTGGGAGAGGTGAAAACCGAGTACTTCACGTACACCCCAAGGCAGCAAAAGTTAAAAACCGTGGTACTGAAGGGAATTGATCCCTCAATTAAAACGGAGGAGCTTGAAAGAGAGCTAAAGATTTTTGAAAGCGACGACCTCCATTTCGTGGGGGTCAAGCCGTTTTCCTCGGCTGTGGCAAGGGGTGGTAACCGTCACTTACCATTCTTCCTAGTCCAGCTTACTCCCGACAGCAAAATCGACAGGCTGCGAAATATCCGCTTCCTGTACTACCATGCTGTAAGGTGGGAGAAAATAAAGAGGTCAGATCGCATACTTCAATGTATGCGCTGCCAAAGGTTCGGACACGCCGCAGTTAACTGCAACATGCAGTTTAGATGCGTGAAGTGCGATAAGGACCACATACATGGTGAATGCTCTCTAGGTAAGGAGAGAGTCGAAGACCGGAGTGTACTCTCCTGTGTGCTCTGTAGGAACTCTGGACATCCCGCCAACTTCAGGGGTTGTCCAAAGTACCAAGAATTGAAAAAGAGAGTCCAGGCCCGCAAACAGCAGTCTGAAGATGATAGGCGTCAGAAGAGTCGCTCGTTCGCAAATTTTGTGGCACCCAACGTGTCCTTTGCCCAAATGGCAGCTGGACCGGGTCAAGCCCACATGACATCAAACCAACCAAAGGTAGCCCAAAAGGCACCAGAGGTGGATCTGGACTTAAAATCGATCCTTCTGTCTCTGCACGGAAAGATCGATAAGTTCCAGAAACAATTAAATGAACAAGCGGCCCGAATTGACTTTATCTATTCGGAGCTGTTTGTGGGGTCTGGTGTGTCATAAATCTAATGGCTACGCTGGATGAGGGAAACTTAAAGATCCTTGCTGTGAATGTTAATTCACTAGTCAGGATCGAGAAAAGAACGTCACTTGCCAACTTGTTGAAAACCGAAAACCCGGATGTGCTTTTGGTTAGCGAAACTAAGCTAAATCAGAAGCACAAATTGGGATACAAAAACTATCATGTAATAAGAAGAGACCGGCCTCACTCCACTCAATGTGGTGGGGTTGGAATCTTAATTCGAGAAGGCCTGCGCCATAGGGTTATATATAGCGGGGACGTGCGTAGGTTCCAGTTGTTGGAAGCATGCATCATATGCATTCCTCTCCATAGCCGGAGGAGAATGTATGTGGTGTCGCTTTACGCACCTGCAGCACCTCCACCCAACCAATTTATGACAGAGCTCGAGACACTTTTTCGTACTCTGCAGCTGAACTCGGAGGAGAATTATTACTTCTTGGCCGGAGATATTAATGCCAAACATGCGGCATGGGGAAATGTTACTGCAAATCCCAGGGGCAACCAGTTTCACGACTGGTGGCGCCTCAATATGATTGAGTACAAACTCGAGTTGTACGCGACGGATATCCCTTCCTTCCCAAGAAGTGGTGCTTTCCTGGACTTGGCCTTAACGGACGCAAGACTTCAACTGACAAACATAGACCAATACACGCGGAACTGTTTACGTGCGTTTGAGTACGATAGTGACCACTACGGACTCGCCACCGCAATACGGATCCCGAACGAGCAAATGCTGCTGGAGGAGTACGAAGCAGTGTGTTCATTCGATTATCGGAGGGCACAATGGTCGCGCTTCTCCAGATATTTAAAGCGAGATATACGTTCGAGTGGGATCGACCCACCGACAAACAGTAACATGACAAATGATGACATTGATCGGCATTTATTGTAAATGGACGACGCCATCAAACGAACTATGGAACGAACTATTCCTCGGGTAGGACGTTCCGACGACGACCAGACAGAAAAGTACAGAAACCCTACAATCGACGCACTATACCGACAGAAAAGTAGACTGCTCTCGAGGCTTAAACGGCTGTACAGGCAATTTACTGATCGCAACGACCCGGAGGTAAGGATGCTGAAGTCAGAGATCCGAATCCTGAAACAGCTGATAAAAGAAAATTACAGAAAATCTGTAAGTCTGTATTGGGGCAATAAAATTCGGGCTATTAAAACCTGTAGTCCGAATATGTTCCCACAGATAAATAAGTTGTTCAGGAGGAAAGATCACAATGATATTCCTTGTGTTCGAATCTCCCAGACAGCAGAGAATAGACAGACAGTACTGACTGCTGGAATAAGTCCAGAAAGTGTCGCTTCAAACGACGATTTTTTCGTGATCGAGGACCCACAGGAGAAAGTGGATTTGCTGGGCGCTTGTTTCGAGGCCGTGTATACGGTGAACAATCCTGTTCGCCGTAACCACGACATTGAGAATAGGGCTCTAGTGAGCCACTTCTATCTGCGCACCGAACTTGAGAATTGGCGATCTGAGAATAACGGATTCACTGTGTTCACTGATGAAAACCATGCTAATGCAGTTGTCGCCAATGGCCGAGATGCATCGCACTTGTTCGTGTCGAAGAATGATCTTCTGTGCATCTTCGAGTCACTAAAGAATAAAAAGTCGGCGGGGATGGATGGTGTCCCAAACGTCGTATTGAGACACCTGCCTTTGGAGGCTGCAGATATTTTTACCACGCTGTTTAACAATGCGCTGAATAATGCACATTATCCGGCGCATTGGAAGGTAGCTGTGGTACACCCTATCCCGAAAAAATGTAAAGATAGGACGAACCCTGCCAATCTCCGGTCAATTAGCTTACTTCCGAATATTAGCAAGGTCTTTGAAAAGGTTGTCAATAGAGCCCTGTTAAAGTGGGTCGAGGACAATAACATAATCCCGGACAACCAGTTTGGTTTCAGGGCGAGGCATGACACTATTCATGCCGCGTCGAAACTGGTTTCCGACATTCAGTGGAATACATGCAAGAACCAATGCACGGGTGCTTGTCTGGTTGATTTTGAGAAGGCTTTCGACACCGTATGGTTAGAGGGACTTTTCTACAAGTTGACCAGGCGGGGGATGCACAAACCTTTGCTATATGTAATTTATAATATGCTTATGGGAAAGAAGTTCGTTGTCAAATGTGGCAACGTGACTTCGAGCAGAGTCTTTCAAATTAAAAACGGTTTACAGCAGGGGGCGGTCAATTCTCCGATCCTGTTTAACATTTACACGAGTGATCTGGTGGGTTCACTCAGACATGCTATAGCGTATGCCGACGATTTGGTGGCATACAGATCAGGTTCTAAAATCGAGGTCATTAATATCCTTTTGCAGCGTGACTTCGATCAAATTAAGCGATATTGCGACGACTGGAAGTTGAAAATCAACTTTCAGAAGACGGAAACAATCTTGTTCAGAACTCCATTGGCTGGGGCCTCTAGGGATACCAGAAAAAACTGGAAAAAATTGGCCATTATTGGACAAAATGGGCAGCCATTGGCGGTGAGAAGCGTAGTTAGATACCTAGGTATCTGGCTTGACCAGAATCTATATTTCGATAGACATATAGTTGCTTGTCTTGCTGGGGCCAAGAAGGCTTTTGCTTTGACAAGGAGACTGTTTCATAGCAGTCAACTTGACTCCAAAGTGAAGGTCATTTGCTACGTGGCCCTTATAAGGCCAATTATCGCTTATGGTTGTCCATTGTGGTTCAATATAGCGCCCAGCTATATGGAAAAGATTCGGGTTTTGGAGAGACAATGTCTTAGGACTTGTCTCCGGTTGTTCCGAACGCCTGAATCCAAATTTATTAAATACTATCCCAACAAGGTCCTATACGATGGGGCTCAGTTGAATAGGATTGACAATTTCCTCATTAAGGTGACTCGAAGGCACGTTGCAAGGGCGATGGCCAGCGACAATAGTCTGATATTTGGGGCTTACTACCCCAATGAAATGTACATAGAGAGTACGCTCCGGTCTGGCTTTATCCCGCCAGAGGCATTTATCTATATTGACGCAAAAGGGCTGGTACAGACGAGGGATGGTATCCCGGTATTATACCACCGCTTTCGCAGCGCGAGAGATAAGCGGCTCATCCGCGGCGAGGACGTCGCCAATGCTTATGAGCTCCTCCGTTTTAGTACCGCAATAGCGGAGAGGGATAAATTCGATACAGAAAAACAATTTGCCGAATTTTGGTGGCTTTTTGAGGGGGGAGGGGTCAACATGCCCTCCCAAGACGGTGCGTTACTCTAGGTAACATCCTCTTAGTTTATAAGTTAGATTAAGTTAGCTAGGGCGTTTCTGGGAGAGTCCGGGCTCGTCAACTTGTGGTAGTGCTTATGGGAGAAGATTGAGGCTGTAAGGCTTCAGTTAGCTCAGGGTAGCGCGTGTGCACGTTGACGATTGCCAGGCGCTCGGAAAGCAATTGGGATTTTGACCACTTGTTGCGCAAGGCAACGAGTGCTCAGAATCATAATTATAGTTAGAATATGTTAGGTAGTTTAAGTAAGTAGAATAGGTAGTTCGTAGTTTGTTTTATATAAAAAATATAAAATCTTAATAATGATACCGAGTTTTAATTGATTTTCTCGACGAATACATATATGTAAGATTAGTTTGTAAATAGTTTTTAGGCCGAAAGGCAATAATTATAAGATATAGTTAAGTTTAGGGCGTCCGCATAAGGACCAATAAATAAGAATAAGTATCCTGTTAATTTTAAGTTAGATTTAATCATTTTTGTCTAGTACGTAAGTTGATACTCAGTAACAATTAAAGAATGAATTTAAAAGTAAAAGTAAAGTAAGGTGTCCCACTCTGACGCCGGAGACTCGGGTTCGATTCTCGGTCAATTTTCAATTTTTAAATTTTTTTTGGGAAAATAGTGATAGAGACACAACAATAAACAAAAAAAAAAAAAAAAAAAAACCAAAGTGCCGCAACGTATCAGGCGATGGACCCCGGAAAATCGGTGGTCCCGCTTACGGGTGTGGGTGTGCCGTTGCGACGTGTGGTGCGAACACGTGAGCCGGCAAAAAAATCAGCAGCAACAATAGCAGTAACGAAAACAGTTGCAGCTTGTATGCCAAGGGCAGCTTTAAATGCCAATAAAGTGACACCAAGTCCAACAGCGGGTTCCGCGTTGCCCAGGCGGGGGTCTACGCAGGCAACACCAGCAACAACAACATCAACAACAGCAACAACAACAACGCCAACAATAAAAGCTCTCGCTACAACGCCAGCAGTAACTGTAAGCGAGGAGTATAGGACAGTGGAAAAACGGCGGCGGAAGTTAAATCCGAAGCCGAACCTTTCAGCCAAAAGAAGGTTAAACTTGGCAGGCCATAGTGTGGCATCATCGGTGGCTGCATCCGATGATGACGGAGCACACTCCAGCTCTTATGAGTATGATGGAGGAGAGGGCCGGTACGTCGGAGAGGGAAACTCCTTCAAGGACTTACCGGTCGATGACGAGGAAGTCGTTCAAATGGACGAAGAAAAAGAGGATGTTGAGGAGGCGCAGCTGAACAAGCTCATAAAAGAGCTGCTGGAGAAGCGCGACCAGTTGCGCAGTAAGAAGCTGCAGCAACAGCAACAACAAGCTGTGCTCAAGCAGCAAGTGCAACAACAACTGGAGGTGAAGCAACAACAACGGCAACATCAACAACAACAACACCAACAACATCAACACCAACAACATCAACAACAACACCAACAACAACAATCTAAACAGTCACGGAAGGACAAAATACCACCCATTAACGTGAGTAATTTCGACATTGTAGATAGCATTAGGATTTGTAAATTAATAACAAAAAATTTCTATGTGAAAAGGCTTTCTGCCAACAAACACATAATTATATGTGAAAAAATAGAGGAGTACCAGAGGGTGCGCGCCGCTTTGGGAGAGGTGAAAACCGAGTACTTCACGTACACCCCAAGGCAGCAAAAGTTAAAAACCGTGGTACTGAAGGGAATCGATCCCTCAATTAAAACGGAGGAGCTTGAAAGAGAGCTAAAGATTTTTGAAAGCGACGACCTCCATTTCGTGGGGGTCAAGCCGTTTTCCTCGGCTGTGGCAAGGGGTGGTAACCGTCACTTACCATTCTTCCTAGTCCAGCTTACTCCCGACAGCAAAATCGACAGGCTGCGAAATATCCGCTTCCTGTACTACCATGCTGTAAGGTGGGAGAAAATAAAGAGGTCAGATCGCATACTTCAATGTATGCGCTGCCAAAGGTTCGGACACGCCGCAGCTAACTGCAACATGCAGTTTAGATGCGTGAAGTGCGATAAGGACCACATACATGGTGAATGCTCTCTAGGTAAGGAGAGAGTCGAAGACCGGAGTGTACTCTCCTGTGTGCTCTGTAGGAACTCTGGACATCCCGCCAACTTCAGGGGTTGTCCAAAGTACCAAGAATTGAAAAAGAGAGTCCAGGCCCGCAAACAGCAGTCTGAAGATGATAGGCGTCAGAAGAGTCGCTCGTTCGCAAATTTTGTGGCACCCAACGTGTCCTTTGCCCAAATGGCAGCTGGACCGGGTCAAGCCCACATGACATCAAACCAACCAAAGGTAGCCCAAAAGGCACCAGAGGTGGATCTGGACTTAAAATCGATCCTTCTGTCTCTGCACGGAAAGATCGATAAGTTCCAGAAACAATTAAATGAACAAGCGGCCCGAATTGACTTTATCTATTCGGAGCTGTTTGTGGGGTCTGGTGTGTCATAAATCTAATGGCTACGCTGGATGAGGGAAACTTAAAGATCCTTGCTGTGAATGTTAATTCACTAGTCAGGATCGAGAAAAGAACGTCACTTGCCAACTTGTTGAAAACCGAAAACCCGGATGTGCTTTTGGTTAGCGAAACTAAGCTAAATCAGAAGCACAAATTGGGATACAAAAACTATCATGTAATAAGAAGAGACCGGCCTCACTCCACTCAATGTGGTGGGGTTGGAATCTTAATTCGAGAAGGCCTGCGCCATAGGGTTATATATAGCGGGGACGTGCGTAGGTTCCAGTTGTTGGAAGCATGCATCATATGCATTCCTCTCCATAGCCGGAGGAGAATGTATGTGGTGTCGCTTTACGCACCTGCAGCACCTCCACCCAACCAATTTATGACAGAGCTCGAGACACTTTTTCGTACTCTGCAGCTGAACTCGGAGGAGAATTATTACTTCTTGGCCGGAGATATTAATGCCAAACATGCGGCATGGGGAAATGTTACTGCAAATCCCAGGGGCAACCAGTTTCACGACTGGTGGCGCCTCAATATGATTGAGTACAAACTCGAGTTGTACGCGACGGATATCCCTTCCTTCCCAAGAAGTGGTGCTTTCCTGGACTTGGCCTTAACGGACGCAAGACTTCAACTGACAAACATAGACCAATACACGCGGAACTGTTTACGTGCGTTTGAGTACGATAGTGACCACTACGGACTCGCCACCGCAATACGGATCCCGAACGAGCAAATGCTGCTGGAGGAGTACGAAGCAGTGTGTTCATTCGATTATCGGAGGGCACAATGGTCGCGCTTCTCCAGATATTTAAAGCGAGATATACGTTCGAGTGGGATCGACCCACCGACAAACAGTAACATGACAAATGATGACATTGATCGGCATTTATTGTAAATGGACGACGCCATCAAACGAACTATGGAACGAACTATTCCTCGGGTAGGACGTTCCGACGACGACCAGACAGAAAAGTACAGAAACCCTACAATCGACGCACTATACCGACAGAAAAGTAGACTGCTCTCGAGGCTTAAACGGCTGTACAGGCAATTTACTGATCGCAACGACCCGGAGGTAAGGATGCTGAAGTCAGAGATCCGAATCCTGAAACAGCTGATAAAAGAAAATTACAGAAAATCTGTAAGTCTGTATTGGGGCAATAAAATTCGGGCTATTAAAACCTGTAGTCCGAATATGTTCCCACAGATAAATAAGTTGTTCAGGAGGAAAGATCACAATGATATTCCTTGTGTTCGAATCTCCCAGACAGCAGAGAACAGACAGACAGTACTGACTGCTGGAATAAGTCCAGAAAGTGTCGCTTCAAACGACGATTTTTTCGTGGTCGAGGACCCACAGGAGAAAGTGGATTTGCTGGGCGCTTGTTTCGAGGCCGTGTATACGGTGAACAATCCTGTTCGCCGTAACCACGACATTGAGAATAGGGCTCTAGTGAGCCACTTCTATCTGCGCACCGAACTTGAGAATTGGCGATCTGAGAATAACGGATTCACTGTGTTCACTGATGAAAACCATGCTAATGCAGTTGTCGCCAATGGCCGAGATGCATCGCACTTGTTCGTGTCGAAGAATGATCTTCTGTGCATCTTCGAGTCACTAAAGAATAAAAAGTCGGCGGGGATGGATGGTGTCCCAAACGTCGTATTGAGACACCTGCCTTTGGAGGCTGTAGATATTTTTACCACGCTGTTTAACAATGCGCTGAATAATGCACATTATCCGGCGCATTGGAAGGTAGCTGTGGTACACCCTATCCCGAAAAAATGTAAAGATAGGACGAACCCTGCCAATCTCCGGTCAATTAGCTTACTTCCGAATATTAGCAAGGTCTTTGAAAAGGTTGTCAATAGAGCCCTGTTAAAGTGGGTCGAGGACAATAACATAATCCCGGACAACCAGTTTGGTTTCAGGGCGAGGCATGACACTATTCATGCCGCGTCGAAACTGGTTTCCGACATTCAGTGGAATACATGCAAGAACCAATGCACGGGTGCTTGTCTGGTTGATTTTGAGAAGGCTTTCGACACCGTATGGTTAGAGGGACTTTTCTACAAGTTGACCAGGCGGGGGATGCACAAACCTTTGCTATATGTAATTTATAATATGCTTATGGGAAAGAAGTTCGTTGTCAAATGTGGCAACGTGACTTCGAGCAGAGTCTTTCAAATTAAAAACGGTTTACAGCAGGGGGCGGTCAATTCTCCGATCCTGTTTAACATTTACACGAGTGATCTGGTGGGTTCACTCAGACATGCTATAGCGTATGCCGACGATTTGGTGGCATACAGATCAGGTTCTAAAATCGAGGTCATTAATATCCTTTTGCAGCGTGACTTCGATCAAATTAAGCGATATTGCGACGACTGGAAGTTGAAAATCAACTTTCAGAAGACGGAAACAATCTTGTTCAGAACTCCATTGGCTGGGGCCTCTAGAGATACCAGAAAAAACTGGAAGAAATTGGCCATTATTGGACAGGATGGGCAGCCATTGGCGGTGAGAAGCGTAGTTAGATATCTAGGTATCTGGCTTGACCAGTATCTATATTTCGATAGACATATAGTTGCTTGTCTTGCTGGGGCCAAGAGGGCTTATGCTCTGACAAGGAGACTGTTTCATAGCAGTCAACTTGACTCCAGAGTGAAGGTCATTTGCTACGTGGCCCTTATAAGGCCGATCATCGCTTATGGTTGTCCATTGTGGTTTAATATAGCGCCTAGTTATATGGAAAAGATTCGGGTTTTGGAGAGACAATGTCTTAGGACCTGTCTCCGATTGTTCCGAACGCCTGAATCCAACTATATAAAATACTATCCCAACAAGGTCCTATACGATGGGGCTCAGTTGAATAGGATTGACAATTTCCTCATTAAGGTCAGTCGAAGGCACGTTGCAAGGGCGATGGCCAGCGACAATAGTCTGATATTTGGGGCTTACTACCCCAATGAAATGTACATTGAGAGTACGCTCCGGTCTGGCTTTATCCCGCCAGAGGCATTTATCCATATTGATGCAAAAGGGCTGGTACAGACGAGGGATGGTATTCCGGTCTTATATCATCGCTACCGCAGCGCGAGAGATAAGCGGCTCCTCCATGACGGGGACGTCGCCAATGCTCATGAGCTCCTCCGTTTTAGTACCGCAATATCGGAGAGGGATAGATTCGACACGGAAAAGCAATTCGCCGAATTTTGGTGGCTTGAGGGGGGAGGGGTCAACATGCCCTCCCAGGACGGTGCGTTACTCTAGGTAACTTCCTCTTAGCTTATAAGTTAGATTAAGTCAGCTAGGGCGTTTTTGGGAGAGGCCGGGCTCGCCAACGTGTGGTGGTGCTTCCGGGAGTTGACTGACGCTGTAAGGCTCCAGTCGGCTCACGGCGGCGCGTGTGCACGTTGACGACTGCCAGGCGCTCGGAAAGAAATTGGGATTTTGACCACTTGTTGCGCAAGGCAACGAGTGCTCAGAATCCTAATTATAGTTAGAATACGTTAAGTAGTTTAAGTAAGTAGAATAGGTAGTTTGTAATTTGTTTTATATAAAATCTCAATAATGATACCGAGTTTTAGTAAATTTTCTCGAGGAATATATATGTAAGATTAGTTCGTAAAATAGTTCGTAGGCCGAAAGGCAATAATTCTAAGATATAGTTAAGTTTAGAGCGTTCGCATAAGGACCAATAAATAAGAATAAGTATCCTGTTAATTTTAAGTTAGGTTTAATCATTTTTGTCTAGTATGTAAGTAGATATTTATCAATGAATAAAAAAAATGAATTTCAAAGTCAAAAGTCAGTTCATGGCTCATTGTTATGCATCAGCCTTATGATCGTCTGCTCAACATCTGGATTCAACGGGTTATGGGATTCGGCATACCATCAGAGATAGGAGTTTCTAACAAACATATTACGAGAATTAACTAAAAATAATAATAAAAAAATAATAATTCTTTCTTGATAACGTACTTCTCTTGCTATTTATGTTTCAAATATTGTGTTATAAAAACGACGGAATACGCAATTATGTCGTTGACTTACGAAATGAAGTATTGTGACTTGGAGATTTTAAACGCAACTGACAGATACGGCAATGTTCTTCAAAAACTTTTATTTTTAAACAGAGTAAAAGTACAAAGACGTACCTCCGGCTCACTTGATTAAGAACAGGTATATTTTTTATTTTTTTTTTCTATTTTTACGACTTTTTTTAAATCTCTCGATAATTTGGGAAAAACCAAATGCAATATGAAAGAAGGATGTATTGGGAATTCAGAAACGCGAGTTATGTCGTTGATGCGGGAGAGCGATAAAAAAAACAACTTCTTATTTTGCCAACAGTTTAATACTCTCCTCTAAATTTCACTTACAGTTCTATTTATGTACTTATTTTGTTAATTTAGTAAAAATGAAAATATTCTTATTGCTGATTTGACAATATGGTAACATTACAATTTGGGTTTGCGAAATACGACGCTGAGTCGTGCATTACAATTTGAATTTACTTAATTCTAGGAAATATGTGCTGCATCGTCTCTGGTTTTGGTTGCGGTCATCGTACTTGTGTGAACTTGTATAATGTGGTGATGTCGGCATTGTGTTGCTGGGTGAGCTAGCGTGGGAGCCGTAACTCCTCCCCCCTTAGTATGGAGCGATGGCCATAGAAAGCTTGAGGTGGCTAGAGCGACATCGGGATAAATTTTGAAGTGGTTTGATTTTCTGTGAATATACAATGCAAGAAAAATTATTATGATGGCAATGATAAGGATAGATGCCAATTGGAAATGCTGTTGTCGCTGGGTGTTAACTTGTAAGGTGTATATTGCTTCCTTGTGTATGTCATCAGATAGTTTAAGCTTGTCGAGGTTGATCTCCTCAATTGTAAAGTTAGATTGAAGGTTATGGTGTGATATGGGTAGTAGATGGATCTGGTCGAAAAAGATTAGTGGTCTGTTCTTGTATATGACTTCGTTGATTTTTATCGAACAGTTATTGTAGCGTATTAGGATGGTGCCGGAGAGTGTTGTTGTGTTGTGTCCGCATGTTGATTTTATTTCTGTCCTTGGTGCGTTTATAAGTACAATGTGGTTGGGTTCTGGTTGTATTACAGCTGATTTTGGGCCAATGTCATTCAGGATGCAGTTGGCTGGTTGACTTCTTAGTAGATTGCCAATACATTCTGAGTTATTAGTTGCTTCTTGGTGATATGACTCTTTGCAGTAATGTGTACCTTCTGTATTGGGGCACGGTTCGTTTAAATATTGAATATGTTGCTCATTGAATAAGATATATGGGTAGGTGGAAATTTCCTTGGTCAAATTTATAGGGAGTGGAATGATGTGGAAAAGAGAGTAATTTTCATAGGAAAGTATAGGAATACGAATGTTAAGAATAATATTTGTATTATTGTAATATGCTTGTAAGTTTAGCATTTCGTAAATGTGCTCTGTAGATATAATTTCAACTGATTGGTTACGAAAGATTTCTTGGATTTCGTTTTGATTTAGAATAAATTTTGGAATGATGTTCAGCCTTGCCATTACAACCGCCTCAGCAATGTTAGTTACATGTGCGTTAAGAAGGTCAATGTTGTAGTTTATTTGGCTAAGATATTGTGTTTGAAAAAGGATTTCTTCATTTACACGGAGTCTGTTACTATTGAGGTTATGGTAGTTATTTAAAAATTCCATTATTCTATCTTGTTCTTTATTGATGTGATTCGTCATATTATCGAATCTTTGCATCATTTTGAGATTAAATCGAATTTGATTTTCTTCATTGTTTTGAATATGTGATTGAACTGAGTTTAAAGCTTCGATTTCTTTGTTAAGGTTTTCTGCGTCATTCACATCCAAATTACCTGTTATGAATTTGATTGCTGATCCTAAACCGTTTACCAGTCCTCGTCTTTGTCTTGTGGTAGGTGTAAGTGAGTCAAGTTTGTTTTCTAGTTCCTTGAGTTTCAATTTTGTCACGGTCGTTGAGTCGTTAAGGCTAGTAATATTGTCGAGTCTTGTTAATGATTCTAAGATTTTTTGAAGATTGTTTCTGTATGTTTCAATGTTAATAATATGTATGAGGTTGCTGTAGCCTTTAATTGTTCTTGCAGGTCCCAGTTTGAAAGGTAATATGAGTTGTTTGTCTGTCAATTCTTGCGTCTCCATTTTTTGTGCTGTTGCCAATAATAGCCTAGGATTAAATTGATTTTATTTTATTTCCTATCTACTAATAATTGTTTTTTTTTTTTTTTTTTTTTTTTTTTGAGTCTAATTTTATGTATTTTCTTATTTGTAGTAGTTAAAATTGTTACTTTGTTATTCTTTTTAATTTTGTGCTTAGAGAATCTAGGTGGTAACTTATTCCTACGACATTCTTTTCTATAAACTTCGTCGTTAATTTCTAGTTCTTCGGGGTCTTCCCTGTTTTCATTAAGTTTATCAATATTCTTATTCTTTATATTTTCTAATTTTTCCTTAATATTTGGGTATAATTTTTGTTGATATTCGTTGAGTTTTTCTATATAATCGTGCTCGTTATTATAATCTATGTTCCTATTAAAAAAATGAGTTCTACCTGAAAATAATTCGTATGGGGTTAGCTTAGTGGCTGAATGAATAGCATTGTTATATGTTATTAGTGTTTCTGCTAGGATTTCATTATGATCGAGTTCTAGTTTTTTCTCCTTTCGTTTAAAGTAAATAATCCTGTATATTTCTGTCAATGTCGAGTGTATACGCTCTACGGGTGAATTGCTGCTTGTCTGCTGAAATGATGTTGAGTGGAGTTCAATTTCGTACTGTTGACAAAAGTCTTTAAAAATGTTAGGACTAAATTCGGATCCCTGGTCGTAAACGATTTTGGATGGAATGCCATGTGTGCTAATGAAGTTTTTTAATGCTTTTAAAACAGAAATGCTATTTTTATTAGGTACTGTATAGGCAGATATGAATTTAGAAAATTTATCAGCAATTGTTAGGATTTGAAAGTTATTTATACTATAGATATCAATATGGACTATATCTAGAGGTTTAGAGGGCGTTTCGGGTTTTTCGTATTTGGGTTTCGGGGGGTTTCTGTCGTACTTTAGAGTTTGACATCTTTCGCAGTGGTTAATGGTATCGGTTACTTTGTTTTTCATGAGCGGAAAGTAGAATTTCCTTTTTAGGTGGAGCATTGTTTCATTGATACCTCTATGATTACTATTTTCGTGATACTCCTTTATTATTTTATGCTGCTCGTCGTCTTCTGTTATATCTTTAAGTATTTCTGTACATCTAATTAAACGAAAGATTTTACTGTGTGCGAAAAATTTGGAAAAGGTTGACTGGACCATACGGAAGGTTTCGTTATCTGTAAGAATTGCTGTTAGCTTACTAGGTGGCATAAATTTTTTGAAAATGTCAATCATCTTTTGTTCGTTAAATTCTGGTTCTTTTATTATTCGGCGTTGTTTATTCCTAAAAGGTATTTTAGTGGATACTGAGGGATTTTGGGCTATTTCGAAGATAACTTGAAGATTAAAGTCATTTAAGGGCTTTTCTGATATATGAATTCCATCATCGAGGTTTTCACTTGCTGAGTGGATGGTGGAACCAGATGTTCCGTGATTAGAATTAACGTCATTAATATTAATATCAAGGTATTTCTTTGGATCACTTATTTTGATTCTGCTTAACGCGTCGGCGTTAGTGTTTAATTTTCCTTTTTTATATACTATCTCGTAGTCGAATTCTTCGATTTTAAGTCTCCAACGAACGAGTTTTGAATTTGGCTCCTTTAAACTCATGAGCCAGGTTAACGATTTGTGGTCTGTTAAAATTTTGAATTTATGTCCGAAAAGGTAGGGCCTAAAATATCTAGTTGCCCAAACTATAGCTAAGAGCTCTTTCTCTATTGTTGAATAATTTATTTCGGTTGTGGTAAGCGTTCTACTTGCATAGCAAATTGGCTTGTCGCTTCCAATTGGGCCTTGGGAGAGTATAGCACCAATTGCGTAGTTGCTAGCAGTAGTAAGGACAAATGGTTTAGAAAAATCGGGGTACTGTAAAATAGGATCGTTCGATAAGATATCTTTACATGTGTTAAAGGTTTTGATGTAGTTTTCATTTATAACAACGGATCTTCCTTTTTTAAGGCATTCGGTAAGTGGTTTGACTAGTTTTTCGAAATTGTTAATGAATTTCCTATAATACCCAAGCAGGCCTAAAAATGATTTTATTTCTTTTTGGGTTCGTGGTAAGGGAAAGTTTTTAATGGCATGGATCTTATCCGGATTCGGTTTAATACCATCGGTGGAGACGATATGTCCCAAAAAAGCAATTTCTTTATGAAGGAACTCGGATTTGTCCAACTGGATCTTTAGATTGTAAGAACGTAATTTCTGGAAAACTTTTTTAAGGTTTTCGATGTGCTCTTGAAGGGATGTGAAGAATATGATTATGTCGTCTAAATAGACTAAACATATTTTCCCAATTAATTCTTTAAGAATGTTGTCCATCACTCGCTGAAAAGTAGACGGAGCGTTTTTTTGGCCAAAAGGCATTCTTAAGTATTCGTAGTGACCTCCTTCTACCGTGAAGGCGGTTTTTGGGATATCTTTGGGATCCATCTCTATTTGATGGAATCCACTCGCGAGGTCCAATGTAGTAAAATACATGCTTTTTCCGAGCTTGTCAAGTATTTCATTTATGTTGGGAATTGGGTATCTGTCTGCAACTGTTTTGTCGTTTAGTTTCCTGTAGTCAATTACAAGTCTCCATTTTTGTTTTCTGCTTGAATCAGATTTTTTGGGAACAACCCACACGGGTGAGCTCCAAGGAGAGCAACTTGGACGAATGATATTTTGATTGAGCATTTTTGTTATTTGTTCTCGTACTTCTTCTTTGTGTACATAGGGATATCGATAAGACTTAGTGTAGATGGGGATATCGTCCGTTGTCGAAATTTTGTGTTTTACTTCGTTGGTAAAACTTAATGACTGGTCAGGTTTAAAGAAAATATCTTCAAATTGCTTACACACTTTTAAGAGGGATTTTGTTTCTTCGGAGTTAAGATGTCCAGTACGAATGAGATTTTTTATGTTCGCGGATGCTTCCGTTGAGGAAATTGGTTCAATATTGAAATTATTTATTTCGATGAATTGTGGAGAAAAATACGGTTTTACTTTTAAAGGCTGTTCTAGGAATAGTACTTGTTCGTTGTTGGAATCGTTGTTTACTTCTACGTAACTAAACCAGTTGCGTGCTGAATAGATGCCTTCGGAAATTTTTAAGTTTGGTATAAGTTCAGTAGCTCTTAAGAAGAAATCGCCATTGCAGAGATCTATAGGTAATTTGACAATAGTTTTAGAGTTTGCGGGGATGATATGTTTACCCGAGTTAAGGTTCGGTTTGAATTTTATTGGAAGAACGGAATTTTTAGTTATTAAAATCTTATCAGCTAGGTCAACTTTAGCATTTAATTGTGTTAGACAGTCAAGTCCTAAAAGACCGTCGAAATAATTGTGAAATTTAAATAAAAAGAATTGGAGGTATCCGGGGGATTTAAATTCTATAAAAGTGGGGATTTTGGTTTTCTGGTTTAAATGGAATTTTTTCATGATTGTAGCTATTGTAACTTGTTCGCAAGTTTCTCGATTTTTTGGGTTGAAGAATATGGGGTTTATAAAAGAGGAGGATGCGCCAGTATCGATTAAAAATTTGAGTGGGCGTCCAAACGGTGATGAAATTTCAATATATGGAAGTGTTAGTCCATGGGTGTTAACATCTACATATCCTGTGGATTCGGGGAGGCTGATTGATAAAAATTTGATCCGTCTAGATCAGCGAAAGTATCAATTAGACTCTGATCTAGTTCGTTTGCATTTTGAGTATCGGGGTAAGGGGCCATTTGCTGTTGCTCGTATGGGTTTGGGATGAATCCATTCCCATTATAGTTGTGGTCCAAGGATTGCTGGTATGTTCCATGCTGTTAATTTTCTGGTGTCGTATTTATATTATGCACTTCTTCGATGGTATATCTGGGGTATCTAGGCTGGTAGCTTTGATTTGTCCTGTTTGTCTTTTGGCTCATCCTTGTTCTTGCTGAGAGTGTGTCCATTGGTTCCTGTTGCGAGAAGTTTTGTGTGGGGGGTGTTGATGTTGTTGCTAAAGGATTTCCAATTTGATTTTGCTGGTGGAATTGGTTTTGTTGGGGAAAATTCCTAACTGGGTATTGGGGTCTTGCGGGTGTATTGTTAAAGTTTGATCTGTATTGGTTATTTTGGTAGTGATTTTGGGGTAGTGTATATTGTGTTCTTAACATACTTTGTTGCCTATAAGAAGGGTTAAAGCCTGGTATTACAGTATTATTATATGGTCTCTGTGGATAACGAAAAGGTTTAAGGGGAAATCTTGGAAATTGAGTGAAAGAAGCCCTATTGTATGATATGTTCTGCTCCTTTATGCAGTACGAAAGTGCTACTGGGAGAGATTCGGGTCTCATTGCTCTAACCATAGAGCCAAGAGGTTCATTGAGTCCGGTTAAGAAAACGTTAAGACACATTTCCGCATAAAGATTTTGTTTAGCCGCGATAACGTTTTGATTGCTTTCATGAATTAAAATGTTATTTAGGATTGAAGCTTGAATTTCAATTATGTTACTATAGAGTTCTTCTACCGTCTTTTGTCCTTGTCGCGTGTTGTGTAAGTCGCGTATTAGTGTCGTCTCTGTCCTTTTGTCCGCGTAATGTAGTATGAGGTTATTTCTGATGTCGTCCCATTTTAAGGGGGTCCCATACATATTTAAGACCTCATTTGCTTGGCCTTCTATTTTGTTACGGATAGCCCTAAGTAAGACGATGGAGTATGGAGTTCCATCAACAACTTTCAAGAATGTGAGAATTTCTTCTACATTGTTGATAAATTCATGGAGTAATCTAGGATTACCATCAAATCGTGGTAAATCTTCAATTACATCCGGAATTCGGAGTGAACTGAAAAGGTCATTTTGAGATGCATTGGATGGGTTTGCAGAGCTGTTCGGCATTATTGTTAGATTTGGTAGACTTTGGCTAAGATCCCTTTCAAATACAATATCTTCTGGAATGGAGTTCAAGCTTGACGTTCTGGATGGTCGTTTGTACGGCAAGAATGAACGTATACGTTTGTGCATTAAATGTGTTTTATTCTCGAAGAGAAAAAAAAATTCCTCAAAAAAAATTATTCTCTTTTTTTTTCACTTTACTTATTTTAAGGTAGGAATGATAATTTAGGGATTATTAGATGGGAAAAAAATTTCTTTGATAACTCTTATTCAATAAACTTATTCAATAAAACTTATTCAACAAAACTTACATGTGTCCAAACAAAAGGAATGACCACATTCTACTTGGAGTACAAAGCTGCTGGCTGGTTCGGTTCTTTAGTGATTGATTTTCCAGTTGTTACCACAACTATCGATTTTCCTTCGATATTGGGTTTTTGTCCCACGATGATCCTTCGTTGGATAATTTTCCACAGCTTCCTCTCTTTGAAACACTGCTTTAGATTCGGGAATGCACCGATTTAAGTCACTGATTCTGTTTATATTAAAGTACCAATTACACAATTACACTGAACTTTGAAAGTTATTTCCGGGAAACCACCGTTAAATTCGTTTCAAAAAAGAACACTGTTCATATAGTTGATACTACAATTATAATTTCGATAGACAACTGAATACACTAGACCGGAGACTGCGCCAGTTATGTCGTTGATGCGGGAGAGCGATAAAAAAAACAACTTCTTATTTTGCCAACAGTTTAATACTCTCCTCTAAATTTCACTTACAGTTCTATTTATGTACTTATTTTGTTAATTTAGTAAAAATGAAAATATTCTTATTGCTGATTTGACAATATGGTAACATTACAATTTGGGTTTGCGAAATACGACGCTGAGTCGTGCATTACAATTTGAATTTACTTAATTCTAGGAAATATGTGCTGCATTGTCTCTGGTTTTGGTTGCGGTCATCGTACTTGTGTGAACTTGTATAATGTGGTGATGTCGGCATTGTGCTGCTGGGTGAGCTAGCGTGGGAGCCGTAACTCGCGTCACTGCTGTAGTGATGCAGCAACAGCTCTGGAAAGGTATCATTACACATTCATTATTGCAAAGTTGATAAAAAATATTGATGAAATTTTAATATGAAAAGGACATTTTGGAAAAATATCCATTTTTGGTGTTCCAAGAATCTCTTGGTAAAAAACCTTGAACACAGAAATAGTGCACCGATTGTTAGCACATTTTGGAAAAATACCCCTTTTCCGGTTTTTAAGGACCTGTTGGTAAAATGAATGTTAACATAAGAATACAACGCGGTTTCTAAGGATATTTTGGCAAAATATTCTTTTTTCAGGCTTCAAGGACTGTTTTTGGTTTTCCAAGGACCTCCTGGTAAAATAACTTTTCAATAAGATCAATGTTCATCGCATGATACAGCAGTCCAACCATATTAAAAACCACCGAATGAAAAATAAACCACTATTGAACACAGCACGCAAAAGTTTTTAGTTTTTACTTATATGGCACTAATTAAAAACAAATAATTAAATTCGCAAAATGATAATATATAAATGAATAATTATTTCTTGATAACTTACCTTGCTTTCTATTTGTATTACAACTATTTTGTTGTAGGTTCTTTTCAATAAATACTTTGTTAGCTTTCACTGACTTCCAACCGCTTTCAATCGACAACGACACTGAAACTTATGACACAATATTTGAAGCGTGGACATTATTAAGAAGTATATCAATGGTACATACTATTAAAACAATGGGATTCTAATTAAAAGATATGCGTTTTAATGGGATGTACGTTAAAATACAATAGGTATCACATTGAATTAATAGGATGTGTACCATTAAAGTAAACTTTTACCGTTAAACCATATCGTCGCCCGAGAATTGTTTTGTTGTATACGCCATTTAAACGATTTTGGGAAATCGCATATTAAGGTTTGCATTGGAATTAAAAGGAAACAAACCGCTGAAATTTTTTATATTTTTGACAGAATATTATATTGACAATCTTCTTTCAATTGAGGTGCTCCAAACTCGTCAATCGCTTTTAGTTTACAAATTATTAAGGTTTTTTCTCAAAATCAGTTTGTTGTATACGCCGAGAAAATGAAGAGTTGTTTACACTACATACACGTACGACAAAGTAAACGCACGTACGACATTCCAATACTGAGTTCAATGGTTGAATCAAATACTGAGTGGTATGATACATTTTTTTTTAAATATAACTTGCAATAAATCATTTAAGTCTAATAAATGAAGTCACTTTTTCGTAGGTTAACAATTTTATTTATTTTTATATTTATTAATAATAAAAGGATCAATACCATTGTGTTAATAGCCCGCATCTGTTTGATTTCATTAAAAAACTATTGTTTTAAAAGGAAAATCTTATTAAAACACGTCTTATTAATCCTATGGTCGTACCATTGACGATTTAATGGGATACTTTTCTCTGAGTGAAGTTAAGCTGGAAACCCAACTTACAAGAAAGAGTAAAAAAGCGACAGTAGCACTTTTCTCTTCCCCTTCGGGATAGGGGTCAGAATTTACCCGAGGTAGGCATGCCGGTCGTAAGAGGAGACTGAAATCCAAACCCCCCTTCGGGATAGGGGTTAGAATTTACCGGAGGTAGGCATGCCGGTCGTAAGAGGCAACCAACATACTACCAACTCCCCCCGCCTGTACAGGCGTTGACTTAGGAGCTGTAAGAACGCTTGCTTCCGAAGACTCCTGGAAAAATGGAGAAAGTAGCGGAGAGGTTCAACCTGATACGCTTAATCTTCATTCCAATAGACAGGTAGCTGATTGTTGCGTTGTTGCTGATGAGGCCCAGAAAATCAGACAGGTTGAACGGTGGGCTTCTGTCTAAAAGCCAGCGGAAGAGGAAACAGAGGAAGGCGGCAATCGCGGGGCGCAAAGAAACTGAACCAGTTGAAGGCGCAAGCGCTGAGAGCTGCACTACCTCGGCGGCGACGGCTGAGAGATGCAAGTGAGCAGAGGTTACACCAACCGAAACGCACCAGCGGATTGAGACCAACGCTGCCTCCTCTTCCAATAGCTCGAACAGGAATAAACGGAGGATGAAGACTTCGAGCACTCCTACCGGTGGAACTGCGTACACACCTTCTGCGTTCCCTTCCACTGTAATACCTCTAACTCATGGAGGTCCCCGCGCACAAAATCTGGATGAAACATTTTCTGCAACCAGCAATGCTTGCAGCACCAGTGGACAGAAATTGGCTGTCGCGAAGAAAAACACGGTAATTATATTTACCCAGATTAACCTTCAACATTCGAAGGCTGCTACTGCTCTAATCAGCAAGAAGCTTTTCGGGTTGAGTACAAAACCCCACATAACATCCATACAGGAGCTATGGGTGTCTAAAAATCGCATCTGTGGCCTTGGAGGTGTTCGTGGCACCACGATACTCTGTGACGAGCGGTCTGAAAGGCCCAGGGCTTGTCTTGCTGTGTTGAACCTTCTCTCAGCGACTAAGCTTGTACAATTTTGTGGCCAAGATTTGGTTGCTGCAGTCATAAGCTACGAAACGAATGGAGATTGGAAGACCTTCGTCGTCGCGTCAGCTTATCTCCCCTATGATTCGGTAGTGCCCCCACCACCAAAGGCAATTGCTGAACTCATAGACTATTGCGACACCAGGAAGATGGGCCTAGTTATATGTTGCGATGCCAATGCTCAGAACATTGTTTGGGGCAGCAGCAAATGCAACATGCGAGGAAACCTTCTCCTGGATTTCATTCTATCATCTGATCTTACTATCAACAATGTTGGCTCGCAGCCAACTTTTGTGACGTCAAGAAGACAGGAAGTGATCGACCTTACTTTATCAAATACATACTTTAAGGCGGTTACCAACTGGAAGGTCTCTTCGGAGGCATCCCTCTCAGATTATAGATATATCGAATTCCAAATCGAATGCGAAGCCATAACTTTGCAGGAGAGGAGGAATCCAGGAAAACCAACTGGATACGCTTCAGGGAGGAAATGGGAAAAACTCTCAAAACTCCAACCAAACTCAGGACGAGACAAAAGGTAGAGGATGCTGTTCAAAACCTGAATAGTGCCATTACTAGCTGTTTCGAACTGACGTGCCCAGTAAGTAAACCCCCTGGCAGAACGCCGGTTCCCTGGTGGGGCTCGGAACTGCAAAGAATCCGAAGAGAAGCTAGAAAGCTTCTAAATAGGTCACTCAAGACTGATTTGGAGACAGACTGGAATCTCTACCGATTGAAGCAAAAGGAATATAAGAGGCTAATTCGGGTATCGAAAAGTGCTTCTTATAGGAATTTCTGCGAAAAGATTGAAACACTGGGTGAAACTAGTAGGTTGGTTAAAGTTCTGAAAAAGGGCAAACCAGCCAAACTGGACTCACTTAGAAAACTTGATGGCAACTTTACTGAGACGAAAGCGGAAACTCTTAGTTATCTGCTCTAGTCTCACTTTCCGGGTAACCAGATTACAATTGGTTCACAACCAACCTGGATTACCGAGACTATGAGTGAGCCAAGACAAACAACTCGGCGTAGCTGGTATATTGCGAAGGCCGTGGTAACGGACGAGGCCATTAAATACGCCTTTGCGTCTTTTGACGGCTTCAAGTCACCTCTTACGGACGGAATATACCCAGCCATGCTACAACAATGTACAAACCAGTTGCTACCGACTATGAAAAAAATCTTCTCCGCTGTCCTAGCACTGGCAAACTTTCCAACACCCTGGCGTACAGTTAGAGTGGCATTTATACCAAAAATTGGCAGAAGTGACTACTCGCTCGCCAAGAGCTTCAGACCAATCAGTCTGACATCCTTCTTGCTGAAAAGCATGGAAAGGCTGGTCGAGCTTCACGTGCGCAAAACTGCTTTGCGATTGCACCCTCTATCTCAAATGCAACATACCTATTAACGCGGAAAATCCTGCGAGTCTGCGCTCCAAAATCTAGTTGGTAGAATTTAGGGCGCGCTTGACAGAAAAGAATACGCGATGGGCATTTTCATCGATATTGAGGGTGCTTTTGACAATGCAACTTTTGATAGTATGTGCAGCTCCGCCAGACAACACGGCGTAGACGAACCATTGGTGTTGTGGATTAAAGCAGTTCTAATGACTAGAACGTTGGTTGCGGATGCGGATTGTGGCCGCTATGTTATAGCGGGGGTAAACAGAGGCTGCCTGCAAGGCGGCGTTCTGTCTCTACTGCTATGGTGTATGCTGGTCGACTCTCTGTTGAACGCACTCAACAGTTCTAATTTATACGCTCAGGCGTACGCGGATGATGTTACCGTGCTTTCTGTTGGATCATGCCCAGCGACTGTATGCGCCAAGGCGCAGGAGTTACATACCCCACGGCATACCTGCCCCAACCCCGGTCATCAACACCGGCAGCCAGTCAGCACTTTCCCACATATTCACTCCTAAAGATCCTATTTCAATTAATTCTTTTTATTCATCAGCAATTTAATTCCTATTTCAATTAATTCTTTTTATTCATCAGCAATTTAATTTCAAATTCCAATTCCTTTTATTTTTGTCAATCAAACTAAGTCAGCAATTAAATTATATAAAAATGTAAACGTGTAGATTAAGTTCTGAGTTTTAGTCAATAAAGCAGCACTGAGCTGGTCGAGAAAGAAAATTGTTTTTTTTTAAATTTCCCGACACTTGCAACCATAACTGGCGCAGTCGTACGGAACGAGTTTTAGTTTATCGAAGGTTTATCGAATTCAACTCGGAAAAGAACTTTACAGAAGAAAGAACAGTGTCACAGACATTTATCGAGATATCTAAGTGCAAGGTACGTGTCCTAATCAGAACCAGCAACAGCCTGAAGGAGACCATCTCAACACATATCAACAGCATAAGAACAACATAAAATTCTATGTCACGTAAGTCAAAATAGCGAATTTCATCCTATGTTTAAAATCCCAAAAATTAAGAATAATCCCTATCCAATCCAAAAGAGGAACCCGGACAGCTCCAATAATTTAAGTTTAGAAATAAGTGCAGAAAATAATATTGAGAAAATAAATTTAAATATTAAAAAATTTGAAAGTTTAGCTGAAAATAATAACAATCCCTTAGATAGCGATATTAATTTAAATAGTGAAACTTATTTAGATAGTAAAATTAATAAAACTAGAATAATGAACAATCAAGAAATTGATGCAACAGCATCATCCGCCGCTGCTTCAGCATCAATCAATCTTCTGAACTCACTCAGAGTCCCAGATATAGTCAGGGATATTCCAACTTTCGATGGAAATCCAAGACTTCTATTTGAATTCATAAAAAACGTCGAAGAGATATTGTCTCTCCTCAATGGAATTGATGGCACGAACTTATGCATGGTCATACTCCGAGCCATAAGAAATAAAGTTGTTGGTCCAGCCAACAAAGTCCTAAACGTATATGGAACCACGTTATCTTGGGTCTCTATTAAGGAGAACCTCATAAGTCACTACTCGGACAAACGAAACGAGACGTCCCTCATTCGCGACCTTCACAACTTAAGACAATATAACAAATCTTTGGAAAAATTCTATAGTGAAGTTATAGAAATTCAAGCAGCTATGAATAATCATGTACAGATACACGAAAAAGACGTTAACGTAATAATCGCAAAGAATAATTTATACCAGTAAATGTGCTTAAATACTTTCCTTACAGGACTTAGGGAACCCCTTGGTTCCACAGTGAGGGCAATGAAGCCTTCAACCCTATCAGAAGCCTTTGCCTATTGCACAAAGGAACAAAACATCTCATATATGAAACACGAACCGTTATATTTTCAACAACAAAGAAAACTGTTGTCTCCTCTTTACCAACCCAATTCACAATCTCAGATCTTTCCTAGGAACTCACAGCAAAACCAAAACCAAACATATTACCCTTTTAGCAATCAACTAAGACAGAATTCCCCAATACCAAACCACACCTTTAACTCTAGACCAGGGCAACAAATGTATAACTCTACTAACTTTTTCAACCCACAAGCAAGTCAAAACCAACAAATCCCCTTCAAACATTTAGGCCCCATGACAGGACAAGGTAATCCCTATTTCAACAGACCCTTTAAAACAAACCCCGGTTCCGCCCAATTCTTGAATAGACCCGCGCCCGAACCTATGCAGGCAAGTACCACGTACTCCAAACTTCAATCCCCAACACAACACAATTTTAGTCAACAAAACACCAGAACACCCAGCAACTTGTTCAAGCAAGCAGGTCCTTCCAGAGATCTTCATAATATCAACGTCGAACACCCAGGAACCTCAATACATCCCGAATATGAATACACGAATGAACACGATTTCAACCCGGACCTTGAGAGCAAAAACCCGTATCAGAATCTAGTTTCAACAAGACCCCGAGACGTCCCTAGAAACGAACCATGCAGAGGACATCGGAAATTTTCACGATCCAGCCTCTGGGAGCCAATCGGATATACTCGTATAAACGTCAATAAGCATGGAAATATTCTACCATACGTAAATATTTCGTCACCATTTGGAAGACCACTCAGATTCTTAATAGACACTGGTGCGTCTTCATCCTTCATTAATCCCGAGTTTGCTGACCCCCAATTTCAAACTCCCATTAATAATACAGTTATAAAGACAATTTTTAAAGAACATACAGTTAATAGAGCGATAATTTTTCCCTCCTTTTCAGAATTCCAAACACATGGTACATTTAGATTCTTAGTATTTAGATTCCATGGATACTTTGATGGTCTTATCGGCTTAGATATTTTGACCCAAATTAAAGCAAAGATGGACTTAGAGAAAAAAACATAGGGGCGGGCTACAGTCCGCTTGGGCGAACTGTTGGATACCCTATTCTTATTCCTATATCTCATAAGTGGGCGTGACAAAAATTTAAAGGATTTTATCGAAAAAACTAAGCTTTTGTAAATAAAAACGCTCCCTAGCTCAAACTTTGGTTTTTCAATAAAATTGTTTTATTTAATTGTGGGCGTGTCAGTAGGCGGATTTAAAAAAAATTAAAGTATGAGCATAAAGGGCACCTAGAGAGTATATACTATAAATTTCAACTCCCTAGCTCAAACTTTGGACTTTCAAAAATAAAATAAAAATAATTGTGGGCGTGTCAGTAGGCGGATTTTGAAAATATTTACACATGAGCATAAAGGGCCCCTAGAGAGTATATATTAAAAATTTCAGCTCCCTAGCTCAAATTTTGGTTTTTCAAAAAAAATATTTTATTTAATTGTGGGCGTGTCAGTGGGCGGATTTTGAAAATTTTATGTTCCAAGCAGTTTTATGGGCCAAAGATCATATATAAAAAATTTCAGCTTTCTAGCTCAAAATTCAATTTTTCCCAAAATTTGTTTTATTTAATTGTGGGCGTGTCAGTGGGCGGATTTTGAAAATTTTATGTCCCAATCAGTTTTATGGGCCATAGATCATATATAAAAAATTTCAGCTCTCTAGCTCAAAATTCGATTTTTTCCAAAATTTTGTTTTTTTTAATTTGTGGGCGTGTCTGTGGGCGGATTTCAAAAATTCTTAAACTTGATTATTTCGGGACCCTAGAGAGTATATGGTTAAAATTTCAGCTCTCTAGGTCCAGTTTAAAGGCCTAATTTTTGCCGACGGACGGACGGACGGACGGACGGACGGACGGACATGGCTAGATCGACATTACTATCGATGCTGATCATAAATATAGTAACTTTTAGGGGTCTACGGGCAATATTAAGGTATGTTACAAACTATGCGTCAAAATTAATATACCCCTAGAATAGGGTATAAAAATTGATTACAGAAAATTCTACTATTCCCCTACTTTTCAAGCCAAATTCCACATCATCACAGTATAATATTCCCCCATACTCAAAAATGATCTGTCGCCTCCCCGTAAGCATAGGAAATGGTGATATTTTCATAATATCAACTGAAATTAAACCATGCGTTTCCGTCTCAGAGGGAATATACACCGCCAAAGATTGGTATAGCATCCTTGAAGTAACTAATACTTCAAACAAAGAACAAACCATTTTTTAGGAGCAACCTATTAAAGTCTGTCCGTATTCAAATACCGAATTTTGTGAAGTCAATATAACGGAAACTTGTTTACAACCGCATGACGACAAAACCACCGATAACGACTTGGTTAACTCATTGAAACTCAACCACCTGAACTCCGAAGAAAAGAGATCAATAATTAAATTGTGCAAACAGTTCGAAGATATTTATTTTCAAAAAACCCAACCTCTTACTTTCACTACCGCTGTTAAACATAAAATACCAACCAATGACGACGTTCCTATATATACAAGGTCATACAGATACCCATACGTACATAAATTGGAAGTTCAAAGCCAGATACAAGAGCTGCTCAGACAAGGAATAATTCGTCCAAGCCATTCACCCTGGAGTTCCCCGGTATGTGTAGTCCCGAAAGGAAAGGACACACCCACGAAAAAGTAGTGACTTGTTATTGATTTTCGTCGCTTAAATGAAAAAACAATAAGCGACAAATATCCACTCCCGAACATAACGGAGATCCTGGATAAGCTGGGGAAATGCATGTATTTCTCCACGCTAGATTTAGCAAGTAGGTTCCACCAAATAGAAATGGACCCAAAAGATATACCTAAAACGGCATTTACAGTAGAAGGAGGTCACTTCGAGTTCGTGCGAATGCCGTTCGGTCTCAAAAATGCTCCATCAACCTTTCAACGAGTGATGGACCATGTACTAAGTGGTCTTGTAGAAAAAGTTTGTTTGGTATATTTAGATGACATAGTCATCTTTTCAACTTCCCTCCAGGAGCATCTTGAAAACCTGAAGAAAGTTTTCTCGAGACTGCAAGAATTTAATTTTAAAGTACAACTAGATAAACAAGGAAACAGCATTTCTTGGACATATAATCTCCAGGGACGGAGTAAAACCTCATCCCGACAAGATTAAAGCTGTCAAAAATGTCCCAATTCCAAAGACGCAAAAAGAAATAAAATCGTTTCTGGGCCTCCTTGGATATTACCGCAAGTTCATTAAAGACTTTGCAAAGTTAACAAAACCACTGACAGAATGCCTGAAGAAAGGGAAATCAATAACGCTTGACAAAAAATACGTCACAGCTTTCGAAATGTGTAAAGATCTCTTGATTAACGACCCGATTCTCCAATACCCCGATTTCTCCCGACCATTCGTACTCACTACGGATGCAAGTAACTACGCAATAGGTGCAGTGCTATCTCAAGGCACCATAGGTAGCGACAAACCAATCTGCTATGCCAGTAGAACCCTAACTGATTCAGAGTGTAGCTACTCTACCATTGAAAAGGAGCTTTTAGCGATTGTTTGGGCAACGAAATATTTCCGCCCCTACCTGTTTGGTCACAAATTCAAAATCGTGACCGATCACAGACCATTGCAATGGATGATGAATCTTAGAGATCCGAATTCAAAACTAGTTAGATGGCGGCTCAAACTAGAAGACTTCGACTATGAAATCATTTACAAAAAAGGAACACTAAATCTGAACGCTGACGCACTCAGCAGAATAAAAACAGAAAATCAGAACGAGAAAGTTGAATTAAATATAAACGAGGCTAACCAAACAAACCCCAATTCTAGTGGATCCACAATCCACTCTGCACTCGAAAACATGAACGACCACATATATATATCTGAACGTCCCTTAAATGAATTTAGCATTCAGCTCATACTTAAAAGAAACGAGAGGGACAAGCCAATACGATTACAAATGCCATTTAAAAATAAACAAAGACGAACTATAGAAAAACAAAGTTTTTCAAAGAACGATATTATTTCCATTTTCAAAAATTATGTACCTCCAAATAAATATTGTGCTATCTACACTGACGACGATACATTCAGGATCGTCCAAGGTGTCTACTCAGATCACTTTTCAAATGACAAAGCTTTCAAAGTAATTCGTTGTACAGAAATTTTAAAGGATATACTCGAGAACGACGATCAAGATAAACTGATTAACGAATACCATTTGAAAAATAATCACAGGGGTATAAACGAGACACTTTTGCACCTAAAGCACGAATTCTTTTTCCCATTTATGAAAAACAAAATCACCAAGGTCATAAATAATTGCGAATTGTACCAAAAACTTAAATACGATAGGAAACCCCAAAAAATAGAATTCCAAATCCCGAAAAGCCCCTAGATATCATACATATTGACATCTATAGTATTAATAACCAAAAAATCCTCACGATTATAGATAAATTCGCAGCAGCATACACAGTTGCAGTCAGAAATAGTCTCACAGTAATAAAATCCCTTCTGCATTTCATGAGCCTCCACAGCATTCCCAATAAAATCGTTTCAGACCAAGGCGCAGAATTTACCTCTTCGATGTTCAAAGACTTCGTCAAGCAATACAATATAAACCAACATGTAACATCGCTACAACAATCAAGTAGCGATTCTCCCGTTGAAAGGCTTCACTCCACGCTAACTGAAACATACAGAATTATTTTTACGAAATACAAGGACAGAGGCCACGACGACATACTCCATGAAACTTTGGTAACCTATAACAACTCCATCCATTCTGCTACAAAATTAACGCCCTACGAACTTTCTTACGGTAGAACCTACAAATTCAAGAATATAAAATATAGTAACGTGCACGACTATCTCAACAGGTTAAATGAGTTTCAAGCAGGATTATTCCCATCCATTAAAGATAAGACAGGAAACCAGATAGAGAAAAATTTGAACAAACTAAATCAGAACAGGGAAAAACCATGTAGTATAAAGCCAGGATCATTTATTTATAGAAAAGAAAATAGAAGAAACAAATTAACCCCAAGATTCAGTAAACATAAAATTAAAAATAATAGAAAAATTACGGTCCTGACTACTAACAATCAAAAACTTCATAAATCAAAAGTTAAAAGAAGACGTAAATTTCAGGTTCACAACTCTCATTTTACTAATAACGATGACCACGGAACAGACAATCGAAGTACACGACCTGACGAACAATCACGGACTTCTGACATTGAAAGTTGGAACGGGCAGGATAATTAAAACATACAAAAGCCTAATCCACATCATAAGGCTAGAAAAATACCAGGAAAATGTGAACGCTATAGGCAACTCTTTGACAATATTCAATAAAATTGACGGCTTTAACGAATCCCTTAAATTCATTAAGATTAAATACGAACAGTTGCAAGACAAACTCCAAACACTAACACCTAACTTCAGACAAAAAAGAGGACTTATTAACGGTTTAGGAACAGTCATAAAGAGTATAACAGGAAATTTGGACACTGACGACGCCCTAGACATAAACAAAAAAAATAGAAGTGCTATCTCAAAGACAAAATGATATCGAGACCCAGGAAGATGACCAGGTTAGGCTTAACAAACAAATGATAGAAAGATTTGATAATATAACAAATCACATAAACGTACAACAGAAGATCATTGAAAACTATTTAATTAATACCGAAAAAACACTAGGAAACAGGATCAGATCAGAAGAAAACTCAATCAGATATATTCAATATTTAAATCAAATAAACTTCAATATAGAACTTCTAAATAACCATTTGACCAATATCGCGGAATCTATAGGTTAGGTTATGTTAGGTTTATGTGGCTGTCGGCAGAAACCGACACACTTAGACCAATTTAGGTCCATTGTGATACCACGTATGTATTATCTACCTCAACTCTGTAGATGGGACTGGCCAACGACACGCGGTTGTTCTCAAACGGTCATCTACGTACTTACCGCGCCCAACGTCGTTTAATTGCGGTGATCTGACGAGAACCGATTACTTGACTTTGAAATTCATTTTTTTATTCATTGATAAATATCTACTTACATACTAGACAAAAATGATTAAACCTAACTTAAAATTAACAGGATACTTATTCTTATTTATTGGTCCTTATGCGAACGCTCTAAACTTAACTATATCTTAGAATTATTGCCTTTCGGCCTACGAACTATTTTACGAACTAATCTTACATATATATTCCTCGAGAAAATTTACTAAAACTCGGTTTCATTATTGAGATTTTATATAAAACAAATTACAAACTACCTATTCTACTTACTTAAACTACTTAACGTATTCTAACTATAATTAGGATTCTGAGCACTCGTTGCCTTGCGCAACAAGTGGTCAAAATCCCAATTGCTTTCCGAGCGCCTGGCAGTCGTCAACGTGCACACGCGCCGCCGTGAGCCGACTGAAGCCTTACAGCGTCAGTCAACTCCCAGAAGCACCACCACACGTTGGCGAGCCCAGCCTCTCCCAAAAACGCCCTAGCTGACTTAATATAACTTATAAGCTAAGAAGAAGTTACCTAGAGTAACGCACCGTCCTGGGAGGGCATGTTGACCCCTCCCCCCTCAACAAGCCTCCAAAATTCGGCGAATTGCTTTTCCGTGTCGAATCTATCCCTCTCCGATATTGCGGTACTAAAACGGAGGAGCTCATGAGCATTGGCGACGTCCCCGTCATGGAGGAGCCGCTTATCTCTCGCGCTGCGGTAGCGATGATATAAGACCGGAATACCATCCCTCGTCTGTACCAGCCCTTTTGCATCAATATGGATAAATGCCTCTGGCGGGATAAAGCCAGACCGGAGCGTACTCTCAATGTACATTTCATTGGGGTAGTAAGCCCCAAATATCAGACTATTGTCGCTGGCCATCGCCCTTGCAACGTGCCTTCGAGTGACCTTAATGAGGAAATTGTCAATCCTATTCAACTGAGCCCCATCGTATAGGACCTTGTTGGGATAGTATTTTATATAGTTGGATTCAGGCGTTCGGAACAATCGGAGACAGGTCCTAAGACATTGTCTCTCCAAAACCCGAATCTTTTCCATATAACTAGGCGCTATATTAAACCACAATGGACAGCCATAAGCGATGATCGGCCTTATAAGGGCCACGTAGCAAATGACCTTCACTCTGGAGTCAAGTTGACTGCTATGAAACAGTCTCCTTGTCAGAGCATAAGCCCTCTTGGCCCCAGCAAGACAAGCAACTATATGTCTAACGAGAACCGATTAACTCGACGTGGTATGGTCGTTGGTTAATCGCGGAATCTATAATTCTTGCAAAATTAAATATCATTTCAAAACATATTTTAAACCCTGACGAATTGACATTCATTTATTTTTATTTATTTATTTCAACAATGTACTGTACAGAGCTTACAAAGAACTTTAAATCTATAAAACTAAGTAAACAATATAGTTTCAAAAGGAAAAAAAGATTTACAGACAGTTTAAAGTTAAGTGTTTTTCATAATAATACAAATAAAGCATTGTTGTATATCTTTACATTCTATAGAGACTAAGGATAAGAACCTTTAGCCAACTAGTGGCGAATGAAGTGATTTGAGTAAATAAATATTACACTACAAAAAAAATTTAAAAATAGGTGGTTGTGGGGTGATGAAAGAGTAGAAAAACTCGGTGAGTTATATATTAAATTTTACGTAACAATGCTGATCAGAGTATTGATCTGGGCATGGTCAAAGTTGAAGAGCCATTGTCTAACTTGTTTATTAAATAAAAAGGATTGTGAAATGTGCCGAGTTACAAGCGGTAATTTATTGTATAATCTAGGCGCTAACGATGAAAAGAAATTTAGAAACTGTTGGGTGCTATGAGGCTGAATGAAAGCGATTCTTCTTTCAGCACTCCGAAGTTGATAAATAGGAATTTCTTGGTTTGGCAAGTTACCACTCCTTCGGAAAAATATTTTCAGGACTTTGTAGAAGAAAAGATGTTTTAAAGGCAGTATTTTTGACTTCAGGAAAAGCGGAAAAGTATGTTCTCGACGCCTTTTTTTCCATATAATTCGGAGAGCATGTTTTTGTGATATGAACAAAGGGTGCAAATTATAGCTGTAAGTGCCACCCCAGCACTCTAGACCATATTGCAATTTTGATTGTATTAAGGCATAATATACGGTTTGTAGGAGTTTTTGGGAGCACAACCTCTTTAGATGATACATTATATAAGTAGCTCTCAACATATAATTTTTTAACAGCAAGGTATGTGAGTTCCAATTCATTTGAGAGTCAAAAAGAAGACCCAGATATTTAAAAGTAGATACACCTTCTATTATTAAACAATTTGGCGAACAAACTTCATCAATATCAAAAGAAGTTGTTATATTTGGACTTGTAACACAGGTTTCTGTACTTAACAACATATTCTTGCAGTCACAACTGTGGAATATTAATGGTGGAGGGCAACTATTTAGCAGTGGGAGTTTGAAATACATAACTTTTGTTTTAGCACTGATAACCAGCTTGTGTGTTTTAAACCAGTGTCTTAATAGCTCTAGATCATGATTGATGTCGGCAACCAGATTTAAAACTGAAACAGTTGAATACGAGCAGGCAATGTCATCAGCGAAACCGGTTTTCTTACCTTTTAGTGGGAGGCTAAAAATAGAATTAATAAAAATTAGAAAAAGGATGGGTCCCAGGACCGATTCTTGTGGGACACCCGTTTCGATATTACGGTAGTTACTAAAAGATTGACCTATTTTCACAACTTGCTTTCTGTTTTGAAGAAATGAGGAAAACCAATCCAGAATGAAACTACGAAAACCAGCTTTCCTTAATTTTAAGAGTAACAGAGTATGATCTACTGTGTCGAAAGCCTTCGTAATGTCTATAAACAACGCAGCAGTGGTCTTTTTTTTGTCCAAGCTTGTATAAATTTGTTCACAGAAAACTAAGAGAGCATCTTCTGTTGACATACCAGCTCTAAAGCCAAATTTACTTGAGCTGAAAAAGGAATGCTTTTCCAGAAAACTCACCACTCTATTTTGGATAACTTTCTCGAATAATTTAGAGAAAACGGGAAGGAGGGATATGGGTCGATAATTATTAACATCTTTGCAATCACCTTTTTTTAGGTTTGGAATAACTTCCGCGATTTTCAAGCTCTTAGGAAAAATGCCATTGTATACACTTTTATTAAAAATGTGTGCCAGGACATCGACAATGTTATAAGCTATGATTTTAATAAAAGCATTAGAGTAACTATTTCGAGTGAAAGATTTTGATTTGTTTAGGAGCATAATCTGCTTGTGCAATTCGAAGGATGTTATTGGCTCGAAATAAAAACTGTTATGGAAGTTACTCTCACAATTCAGGCAGCAATCTTGACAATGCAAATTCTCATCTTTAAAACCTGCATTTGAAAGCGTGTTTGAAGCAACCTCAGCAAAAAAATCATTGAAGCTGGAGGCTATCAAAGCTTGATTGGTGATTTCATTATTATTAATTTTAATACACGCCGGTGTATTAGAAGGAACAGTTTTATTAAATAATTCATTTATGACTTCCCACTCCTGCTTTGAGTCGCCTTTAGCTCCATTGAATTTATTTACATAATAGCTTTCTTTGTACAAAGGAATTAAAATTTTAATATTCTTGCACATGTTTCGATACTTCTTCCGAAGCCTAGTGTCACTTGGATGTTTTCCGCATTCAATACGTAATTTATTTTTGATTCCAATTTTTTCCAATAGATGTTTGGTCATCCAGGGTTTGAGTCTCCTAGCAGCAGAGCTTCGGCGTGCTTCAGCTTCCGTACACATATCTACATGTGTCTTTAATATGTCAACAAAATAGTCGAAGGCAAAAGAGGGATCATTTTCACTATAAACAAGAGTCCAGGTTTCATGAAGCAAGCGTGCATTTAACTTAACAAAGTCAATACGATTGTTGGTTTTGATAGGAGTTTTCACTACAGTAGGTGATTTAACTACATTCGAGATAAAAAGGCATGTCATGCAATGGTCAGTAATACTGAAATCAGACACAGTGCTGACAAGAGATAGATTAGCATTACAATCAAGTCTGGCATAGATATGATCAATGCAAGTTTCAGTTGAATCCGAAATTCTTGTTGGGACATTAATGCAAGACTCTAACCCATTCGCCGACATTAAGCTCATATAATTTAATGTATCTAAAGAGGTACTTAGGATATCTATGTTCATATCACCCACAATGATCAGATTACGGGCATTCTCCCTACTTAAAACTGAAGTTAAATCGCCAATGAAAACGTCCTTACTTTTATCATGAAAACGATAAAAACACAGAAAAACAAAGTTCTGTTCATCTACAGTTCCTTAAAGAATCAGTCTGTAGAAATCAACTCAAACGAAAACATATACGAGTTATTGGAACTTCAGGCGTACTATAATCATTCAGATATAATATTTAATATACAAATTCCTTCCCTAAAAAATGAATCATTTTCCTTTTTCCATTTATTACCCATCCCAATTAAAAATAAATTACTTCATATTAAACCCTTCTGTATCCTTAACCAAAATGAAATTCAATGTTTTGACAATAAATGTGAACAAATAGAAAAAACGTTCTACTGTAAAGATGGAACGAGCCGAATCTCCAGCACGGAAACAAGCTGCATTGCCAGCTTAATGAACAACGAACCGGCACGATGTAAAACTTCAGATGTAAACCAGGAACAACAAATATACCAGCCAGAACCTAACTACATTCTGTTCATAAACAGCCCGGAGACAGAAATAACATCAACATGCGGCCCCAAAGCCCAAAGTCTGAAGGGTACATTCATCATTCACTTCTCAAACTGCAGTGTCAACGTCAACCAAGTGACATACGAAAGCACGAACAGAGTTTACTTTGAAGACATTCACAGTTATCCCACTTCGATCAACAAATTGAACATATCTTCCATTCAAACAGTCAACCTCCAGTCGTTACAAAACTTCCACTTCGAAAACAAAGAAGCAATACGTCATCTGGAAAGACACACCCACAAACATATAATCCTGAACTCGACAATATCAACGCTAATAGGACTCGTCTTCATAATACACCTCATACAATAATATAAAAAGGTCAAGAAACCCTCAGCACCAGTACCCGACAACAACGGTCAACATACTCCAGCACTAAACATAATGCTAGCTCCGGCAAAAGAAGCATACAGCCGCTTTGACCGTAGCTCTCTCCAGGGGGGGGGGAGGAGTTACATACCCCAGGGCACACGTGCCCCAACCCCGGTCATCAACACCGGCAGCCAGTCAGCACTTTCCCACATATTCATTCCTAAAGATCCTATTTCAATTAATTCTTTTTATTCATCAGCAATTTAATTCCTATTTCAATTAATTCTTTTTATTCATCAGCAATTTAATTTCAAATTCCAATTCCTTTTATTTTTGTCAATCAAACTTAGTCAGCAATTAAATTATATAAAAATGTAAACGTGTAGATTAAGTTCTGAGTTTTAGTCAATAAAGCAGCACTGAGCTGGTCGAAAAAGAAAATTGTTCTTTTAAATTTCCCGACACTTGCAATCATAACTCAGGCGGGCCTTGACGTGATCGACGAATGGTGCACTAGGAATGGGCTCTCAGTCAATCCTCTTAAAACTGAGGTTGTTCTCTTTACGAGAAGGAGGAAGCTGGTCGGGTTGACTCAGCCAGTGCTAAAAGGCGTCACAATCCAACTCTCCAATGAAGCAAAGTATATGGGAGTCATCCTGGACAGCAAACTTCTTTGGTCCAAACATGTTGAGCTGAAGACTGCCAAGGCGCTGTCTGTTTTCTGGCAGTGCAAAGGCATTTTCGGCAAGACATGGGGCTTATCACCGAAAAGAGTCCTATGGATTTATACGGCTATGATAAGACAATTTATAGCATACGCATCGGTTGTTTGGTGGAATAAGCTTTCACGTAAATACGTTACTGCTGCTTTTGCCAAACTCCAAAGGCAGGTATGTCTCGGCTGCACGGGGGCCTTTTCCAGCACGCCTGGCTCCGGCCTAGATACACTATTGAACCTCCCGCCCCTTGATGTTTACATTATAGGTTGCACAATCAAAGCTATCTCACGTTTAAAAAGACGTGGCTTTTGGTATAACTCGCACTGGAGTTTTGATGAACTTGCGCAACGGCTGTCGTTCGACTCCTATCTTATGGATATGCTGTCTGATGCAATGCCACCGGAACTTCGGCTGAAGCGCAACTATGAAGTCGACTTTCCTCGTGTTCAGGACTGGCTCTGGCCAGACTCTGAGCCTGGAAAGGAATGCAGTCGAATCTTCACGGATGGCTCCAAAACCGATCAAAGATCTGGTGCTGGTGTTTTCATGGAGAGCGACAACATTAGACTTTTCTTCTCCTTAGGCAAACATGCGTCAGTCGTCCAAACGGAGACTTATGCTATCCTAATGGCCATTGACTATGTTGCGAGGAACAGGTGGAGGGGGCGAAGTATCTGCGTCTGTAGCGACAGTCAGGCTGCGCTTAAGGCCTTGCTCAACCTCTTAACCACCTCCAAAATAGTCCGTGAATGCAAGATCTCTCTGAATTCGGTCGGAGGGCTGAGTTCACTTAGACTTGTCTGGGTCCCGGGTCATAACGGGATCACGGGAAATAAGATCTCCGATGAACTTGCTAGACAGGGCTCAGAGGGGGACTTCTCAGGACCTGAACCAGCGATTTGTCTGCCTGCGTCCTCGGTCAGGGTTTCCATTGACGGTTGGGTTTCCTATGAACACAATCGCCGTTGGCATGACTCTCCAGGGTGCACACAGACTAAGCTAATTCTCCCCGCCGTCTGTGGGAAATCCGCGGCATTCTTGTTGTCTCTCAACAGAAAAGACTGCAGACAGACCACTGGCGTTCTTACGGGACACTACGTTTTTGCCAAGCACCTTAAGGTGCTATTGTGGCTCTGCCATAGGTGTCATCACAGGACACTGTCTAATAGGCAAGCACGCATCAAGGCTTGGCGTTTACTTAAATTACTTCTGCAGAAGCTGCAGGAATGAAGAGGGGGAGGAGACTACATCGCATCTCCTCTGCACATGTCCTGCACTCTCCCATAAAAGAAATCTCTACCTAGGAGCCTTCTTCCACAATGAACTCAGTGACTTAGCTAACGCAGATGTTAGAAGTCTATCGCGCTTCATTAGAAGCTCCAAATGGTTTTAGCGAGTAGTGGTTGAAACTCCCGATCCATGTGGCATCACAACGGACCTCATTGATCTAAGTTTGTTGGCTTTCAGCTAGCAGCCACTTTAACCTAACCTAACCTAATATTATAGTGTTCTGAAGAAACTGGCGCGACACCTAAACATTTGTAGGTGCGTCTTATCAACTGAACATAAATAATGTGGTTGTTTTGAAGACCAAAGAGATTTAGAAATTGCAATTAAGCTCCTCTGCCAAGCTTAGTCTATGTTTTATTGGATATTGGCTGCTCTTTCTCCTTTTTTCAATAGGTTTGTGTTTAATACAATCCTATTTAAGTAAAAAAAGGAAATTGTTGGTAATTATTCAGAGCCGGACTGTAAACAGTGAAATCTTCTTTACAGTGACGGGAAATAAGTCTGTGTTCAAGGGAACAAAATATTTTTTTTAAATGAATTATCTTCTAATTCATCAAAACAGAATTGGGCGCGTTCAATTTGCTAGGCACCTGCGAGTTTCCTACTAATTAAACCCTGTCACTTGCCAAACGATGGTCACGTGAGTTATTCGATCAATGAGGAAGGGTAAAATAGTAGGGACTAGTAGTTGCCTTGCAAATGGAACGCGCTCATTGACTCTTTCTGGAACTTAATTTTAAACAATCGTCTTCTGGGAAATCTTATATAACAATCTTGTTAAACAATTGACTTTTGAGCGCTTTTTCCGCGTTTTTAAAGTTAAGCTCTTGAGAGTTTGTTAGTTGGGAATAAACAAAACAAAAACCTTCTGATGACATGTCTGATGTCTCTCTGCATGCCGTACACTCTTTTGACAGTGTCAAGTTCACAGTTTGCCGGCTAGGAGCAAACCCTGAAAAAAGGTTTTTTGAGTAGTAAAAGTGGTAAGGAAGAAATGTTGGCAGCTTGATGACAAGGCAAGTGCTGCCAATGTCCAATAATCCTGCCAATCACAAAGCTATGTGTTGCCAATATACAACATTCTTCCCTTTTCAGATGCTGTTAATACCCCATCGTGCGGGTTGTTTCACTACTCGTCCATATCTAGTTGATGGCGTGTTAACGCATCTGGAGGATTGTCCCTGCACGTCTGGTGTTGGTGACGATGTTGTAGAAGTAGATGAAGTGTCGGTTGTTGGGTTATCCGAACTTGCTGAGTCGCCAATGGTCGGCTCCTGCTGGGCCGGACTGGTGATTGACCCACCTGCAGTAGGGGATCGGGAACCTTCTAAATCCGTGTTTTTCTCTGCTGGGTAGGTAGTGGGTACCTCTTCGGGGCAATTTGTTGAACTTTCTTCTAATCGGTTCTTAATTTGGTCTACATGCCTTCTTACAATCTGGTTTTCCGTTGTCTGGATAACATACGAAACTGGTCCAGTTATTTCGAGAACTGTTCCTCTCATCCATTTTGGTTCATGAGAATAATTTCGAAGGAACACCGTAACTCCAATATTAAAACTGCGAATCCTCGTACCCTTCTCTTCAATTTGTGTGTCAATGGTCTCATTGATGTTATCTGGATGCAAGACATCTAATGCTGTTCTTAATCGTCGTCCCATTAATAGTTCCGCTGGACTTCTGCCTGTCGAAGTGTGGGGTGTGGTATGATGTTTGAATAAGAACCTTTGAAGTTTTAGATGCATATATCCTTCGGTTAGTTTAGCTAAGGATGATTTTGTGTATCCCGCCATTCTCTCAGCCTGGCCATTACAGGATGGGTGATATGGAGCTGTTGTATGAAACTTTACTCTATTCGTTATATAGAAAGTCCTAAGCTCCTCAGAGACAAAAGCAGTCCCGTTGTCCGAGATAACTCTCCTTGGTAGTCCATGTACCGCAAATATTTCCCGAAGCTTTCTAATTACTTCGGCGGCGGATTGATTAGATACCAGTTTAACTTGGAGCCATTTCGACATCGCATCAACCACAATCAAAAATAAATTACCCTTGTACGGGCCCGCAAAATCAAGATGAATCGCTGCCCAAGGATAGGGTTCCAAATTAATGGACTAGCGGGGCGCGGTTGGTGGTCTTGAATTATTTTGTTGACACTGATCACACATTTTAATATAGACTTTCCAGCGGCCCTTGATGCTCATGTGTAAATATTTTCAAAATTCGCGAACCCACAATTTAAACAAAAAACCAAAGTTTGAGCTAGGGAGCTGAATAATATAGACTCTCCAGGGGCCCTTGATGTTCATGTGTAAATATTTTCAAAATTCGCCCACTGACACGGAGTTATTAGGTTTATTGATTTTTACTTTTAGTTTTTAACATATATCGCTCTTAGGCCGCTATAAATTACTATATTTCAGATCAGAATCGAAAGCTGTGTGGATTTTGCCATTATTTAAAAAAACGATTTATCGAAGAAATCAATGGAAATGAAAGTCATGTCATTCGCAAATTATGTAGACAAGTCATTCTTAGCAATTCGCCCATAGAAAGTTGTTTGCCACACCCACTTTTGGGAGCGCTTGTTTTTACATGAACGTTGTTTTTTCGATAAAAACTATCAAAACAGTTTTGTACGTGTAACACAGGGCTGACTCTAGAGGGGGGGGGGGGCCTATGGACAACTCATCATTTACTTAACTTTGACCACGGAATAAATAATAGTACATGCTCAAAACTTTGCAAAAAATGGGACAAAATCCAATGGAATATTGGATAAAAGAGGCTGTAGAAGTTGTTGAAAAAAGTGGTGTTTTTTTTGCAAAATAAACGAATTCCGAAACGTAAAAAACAGTTCGATGAGATGTGTGAAGTCGAATTATAAACACTCCAACATGTTCAACTATTTTCTAAAGAAGTAATGATGGTATTTGATGGAATCATATCAGAAATTAAAAAGAGGTTTAATTGTGCTATTATGCTAAATTTAAATTTTGCTTTTCTTAATGGTATTAATATTTTGAAAATGTCAATTGAAGAACTGCAAAAGTATGGAGCAGATCTGGCTCGAAAATACGTGCGAGATTTTCATTTAGTGATATAGAAAAGCTAAGGGTTTCTATCTCTTGCAACAGATGCTTTTCCTAATATTTTTATTGCCCTGCGAATTTATTCTATGCTTACCTACATACATCCACAAGCTGTGAGAGCAGTTTTAGCAAACTAAAACTAATTAAAAATTATTTGCGATCTTCTATGAGCCGGGACGGCTATCGAATCTTGCAATCTTAGCGATAGAAAATCGAATTGCACACGAGTTAAATTATGACAAGGCCATAGATTTATTTGCTGAACAAAAAGCTCGAAGAGTAAAATTGTAATTTCAATTCATAAATGCAGTAAAGGCGTAACGACTACAATTATTGGCACCCCAAATTTTTGACCCAACTATTGGCACCCCATCATTCAACAGTGATTTTGTCAGCAACCCTTGGTCCGAATAGGCAATTTATGTTTTTGTTTTAAACTTGCACATTTTTCTCACATTTTTGCGTCATTAGTTTGGAGATATTCCTTTTTAGCTCTGTTTTATAAATGAAAGTGAGAACACATGCGACAAAAAAAAACCTTCGAAATTTCCTTTGTTTTCGTTAAGGACATATAATTTTGTAAGTTTCTTATCACTACTGCCTTTTATATTTTTTAATGAAAACTTTTTTTATTTACTATAATAATACATTAAAGAAGTCACTTTTAAATATATTTTGTAAAAAAATGTTTTATTTTGTTAATTAAAGGGGTGTCAATAATTGCCCCAGAAATAAATAGGGTTCAATTATTGGCAGGGGGGTGCCAATAATAAAATCATAGGTAGCTACAGTTATTGGAACTGCCAATCGTTGTACTTTTATGAGTGCCAATAGTTGTATCTTTTAATCGTTATTAATTTATTGAGCAAAATGTCGAGAAAAAAAAAATTGAATTAGAAACTAATTTTTATTCGTTTCCTTTAAAAATAATATAAAAAGTATTTATTGAATTATTTTAATTAATTAATTTTGGAATGAATAAAAAACTAATTTTTGTTCCTTTATTTAAAAATGTGATATAAGTATCTTTTTATTTAACTATTTTAATTAATTAATTTTGTAATTAAATAATTTATTTTTTTATTTTCCTATAAAAAATATGTATATTTAGCTATGTATCTATTTGTTTACAAAACTAGATTAGATTATTTATTTCATGAAATATATGTTTAATAGTTTGTGTTTGAGAACACGAGCATGGCAGAAATAGCCGTCTGCCGGAAATGACATTTCATAGATATTAAAGAAATTATTACATAGAAGTTAAATTGAAAAAGAAAGAAATACTTATTTACAACACAAGATTTAGGGTTTACGCATAAAAGATTAATTCGTTATGTCTTTAACAATTAGTCGACAGAAAAGATGAAAAAAAAAAAATATATTTATATAAAATAAAACAAAAAAAAATAAATGCAATTTGTACATCAGTATCTATAAGTATAAAACTAGATTAAAGGAATGGAATGGATCAGCGAGGGGGTCTACAACAATTTTGATGATTTGCAACATAAAGATTTATAATTTTGAAGTGATTTAGAACACAAAAAAAAAAAAAATTTAAATGATTTGAAACATAAAAGAAAAATTTTGGATTATTAAAGCAATAACTTAAGAAGAGCGGCAAAAGTTGCTTGTAGCTTGGACTTTTAAAAGCTTTTACGATATAACAGAGCATGATTGCAGTATTTGTACAAAACAAGCCACCCCCTAGCTCAGTTTAGTATATCGTACAGACTATTTACGGACAGATTGCTTACTCGGAAGTATAGTCGACAAATCTCTTGTAAAATAGGGCATTCCGCAATGAAGTGGTGAATATTTTCAGGCACTCTCATGTTGCATAGATTACACGTTTCCTCAAGATCTGTTCTGTGTAGCATGGAATTCAAATTTATTAATTCTGCTCTCGCTCTAAAAAGGGTGCTTATAACTTTCGTGAGATAGCAAATGATGGTTTAGGTTCCTATAGATTAACCTTGAAGCTGAGGAAGATGCTCTAATTAGGTGCTGATCGTATAATTTGTCATCGACTTTAGCAATGATCATTGCAAAAAGCCTCTGCCAGTCGTTAACATTAGTTAAAGTAAAGGAGACATTCAGTTCGAGAGATATCGCTAGCTGGTTCCAATCCTTAAATGGAGAAGCATTGGTTTGTAGCAATCTTATTAAGATAGTCTTGGAAAAATTATTCCCGCTTCTCATTACCACTCTGGTTAAATAATCAGAATGAGCTTTCAAGTTTCGCACGTAGATGGGAGGCAAACCTGACTCTACATGAATAGCGTAGGTCGGAGTCGCATTTGGTAGCCGGAATAGACGCTTGAAAAAGAATCTTTGGACTGCCTCAAATTCTTCGAGGGGGCTCACACCAAAGGCCTGCACACCATAGCACATATAAGTATTAACTGTAGCGTTAAACACTTGATACTTCGAAGAAAGGTCAATGTTTTGATTGGCGAAGAACTTCGGCCACATCATGTTGAGTGCCAGTTTGGCTTCAATACTGTTTTCTCTTGCATGCTTGTTAAAGTTTAGATTATACGACAACAAAACACCCAGGTACTTGAACTCACGAACTACCTCAATTTGTTCGTTGTTAAGGCGCCAAGTTCCTACCCCAGGACGTCTTCTCTGCCGGTTCTCAAATACCATGACCTTGGTTTTTGCGACGTTGATATGGAGATCCCAAGTTTTACAGTAGGTTTGCAATCTATTAATTTGCAGTTGTAAAGAAGAAGGATTTTCCGCCAGTAACACTAGGTCATCAGCGTACAGAAGTACTTTTATGTGATTGCCCGCAAAATTAACGCCACCCGGAAGAATATCAGATATCGCATCAATGTACAACGCGAATAAAATTGGGCTTAATATGCAGCCCTGATGATGTCTCAAACCAATCGGACAGGTTCGACCCATCCCACACAGCTGCGCAAGATGACGAAAGAAATTTGGCATACAACATTAAGAACTTTCTTGACACTCCAAGGGATGCCAGTTTATAAATTAAAGCTTGCCTGTTAACTGTATCAAACGCTGCTTTAAAATCTACAAATCACACAAAAAGTATCTTGTTTTTTTCAATATATTTTCTAGCGATGTTAGTCAGCGCGAAAATATGATCAACGGTGGAAAAACCAGCCCGAAAATCAGCTTGATACATGCTGAGGCGATTATTATCCTCTATCCACCTGGAAAGTCTTGTGTATAAGATCGAAGCAAAAATCTTTCTTAGAGAATTGAGAATAGAGATGCCTCTGTAGTTTTCTGGTCGACTCACATCACCTTTTTTGAAAATAGGAAAAATAAGCGCTTTGGTAAAGCACGTTGGTACACAAGCGCTGTTGTATATTAAATTAAAAAAATCCACAATATAAGTCTCGAGTTGGTCTGTTCCGTTTTTAAAAAATTCAATTGGAATACCATCGCACCCTGGAGCTTTGTTGTTTTTCATAGCATGCAAGGAAGCTTTAAGTTCTCCTAAGGAAATCGGGCAGTCAAGTTCAGATACCATTGTGTTTGGTAATGCAAAGCTAAAACTGTGAAGACCCTCCTCCGCTGATAGTAGTGTTTTAAAATGAGCAGCTAACGTATCAGTTCGAATGCGCCCTCCCAATTCCTGAATATTATTCCAGAATTCTTTTGAGTTTTTGGACTGTTTTAACCTAGTTGCAAGACTTTTGAGGTAACTAGCTCTTTTCTGATAGCATAACTGTTTAAATTCCTTATTGGCGCACAGGTACAACGATTTGAAGGCAAAAGAGTTTGTAGCTCTAAAAAGTTTTAAGAACTTAAAAGAGAGTTTTCGTAAGTTGCTACATTCTCTATCGAACCATTTGCTTTTAGGAGTGAACGAATGAGTGTTGTTCACAGGAGGAGCCGAAGCGTGGATTACCCTTGTAATACTGTCACCAATCATATCAATGTCGCTCTCAGGTTGCAGTGGGAGAGCATTACAATGGTGATTCAAAAGATTTTTGTACCGATAAACTCTACTTTCGACCCACTTAAGTTTGGGGAGACTAACTGGGATTCTCTGACGGGTATTCTCAACGAGATGGAATTTTACATCTAGTGGTAAGTGCGCTGAGAAACTGGCTATGGGCACTTGCAGATCATCAACCACGTTCAACCAATCTCCCGAGATCGCACAAAGGTCTATGACCGATTGACCTTGGCCGCTAATAAACGTCAGTTCGCCGCTTACATCACCATTTGCTACCCCATTCAGCACATACAACCCGAAATCCATAAGTAATTCCGTCAGAAGCCTACCTTCCCTATTGAAGGTTTGATCTTTCGAATTTCTATTTGTGCTGAATGAAGTAAATAAACTATAAGTAGAAGAGTTTTGAAAATTACCAATTCGAGCATTAAAATCACCGATTATCATAATATTTTCCAAGGAAGAATCGTTAAGAAAGTCACGTAAATTGTCGAAATCGTTATTGACAGTTATTGCAATTGAGGTAGACAGGTACAATATTTAATTTAAATTGACTGTTTAAAATTTCAACAACAAACCTATCTCTCATACGTTTGACATCAACGAAATAGTTGTATTTAAATTTCACTCCACAAAGAATACCCCCGCTCGCTCTTCCATGTACATTTGACCTAATTGCTGGAACAAATTTTAACTTAAAATCTTTAAAATATTTACGGAAATCATCTTCCATTTTTTCTTCTAAAAAAGTCTCGATAAGTATTATTATATCAAACTTTAAGACATATTTAAAAAAGTCTGGTTGCAAAAGTTTATTTTTTAGGCCAGAAATATTATAGGAGAGTATTGATAAATTAATAGTGTTAATAATAATATTTTGGCAGACGGCATTATTTTCCTATTGTGTTACTTAATATATGCGAAGATTCGCGGGCAAGTGACGTCAGTTGAGAGACCGGTGGTGCTTGCTTATCAGCCGCAGCTAACTTCACTACCTCGCTGCAGTCAAAATAATCACGTGAAATGTCACCAAACAACTTGTTGACAAAATGCAGCTGCGCCGGAGAGTTGACAACCAGAATACGCGCGAACTTGTATACAAAAATTTTGTTGTTTATTTGCATTTTGTCGCCTTTAATTGTGATTTTTGCAAAACTATATAGCTATTTACTTTTAATTAAATAAATAGCTATGTTCCTTTCAATAGTGAAGTAAACGACAGTTCCCTAAAAATATATATATTTTTTATTCATTTATAGATACTGTATTTATCTATTATTTTATAATTTAAAATAAAACGTTTTAAAAACATAAATAAAATTATAACTCTCGATGTTTTTTATGTTTTAAAGAGTGCCAATAATCGTAGTTTTTTTGGGTGCCAATAATTATATCAGGGTGCCAATAATTGTAGTTTTTAGTAAGCTTTTTTTAAATTGGCATTTTAAATATATTTTCAATTATTAAATCTTTATTTATAATACTCAATCAATGCGAAATTTAATATTTTATACTGTGGTAAACAACAGATTCAAACAACCTTAGAAATAAAAATATTATACTTGATCAAAGTTCAAATTTCCTTAGGGGTGCCAATAATAATAATAAGAACAGCGATGATGCATTATTTCCGGAAGGCCTATAAAGGCTATGTCCAAATGTCAATCAATTAGTGGATATCTGATAGCTGAAATTATATAGATGATAAAGGTAAAAATAAATATAAGTGGGCGTTGCGGCATTTTTCAGTTTTTGCCCCACCTAAAAAAAAATGAAGATCCGGGGCTGGTGTAACAGAATAGGGTGACAACATCCTTCAATTCGCCCATAAATATTTTTTAGATCATCAGCAGTTATAGTTGTTTTACGCCAATGGGCGAGTGTAAAGGCATTAGGCATTGGGCAGGTTTGACAAAATGTGTAACATCTTCTGGTGCGTGTAGGTTGCACAGTGGGTGTGAACACTTCGATGGGGTACGAGGGCTCACCGCCCATTTTAAAAATTAGTGAAATAGTTCCAATGCTGTAGTTGTCGTTGAAATAATTGTTATAACAATTTATTGGATTTTGCTCCAGGGTTTGATATAGGAACTCGTACGTTTCCGGACTAGCTTTGCCTTGCGCGTTCATAGAAAAGCTTAAATTTCGTTTCCGCGGTGGTGGTATTCCAGCGTGATTCGACCGAGGGTACAAGTATGGACGAGGTATCCCAGTTTCCAAATGAAGCGCATATACGTTGGAATGGTTCCAAGAAAATTTTTCATACAAAATCCGGCTTACGCCAACGCAAAAACAATAAGGAAATAAGGCCGGAAAGAACGTTTTTTCCTTGTCTTGTTTTGATGAAAGAGCTGGAAACTGTATTTTTATCACTCTTTGTAGAAAATTAGCAGTAATGTTATTAGAGTAGTCATTCTTTTTAGCGTGTCTTACTGAAAGAAGTGTTATTTAGTTGCTTTCGGGTTGTTGGCTTAGTGTGACAAGTTGGTGTGTTTCTGGGTAGCAGAAATGTAGTAAACTTTTATACGTTGTCGATCAAAAGCAACGCACGGGATACGATGCGCCTATCGAAAATCTTGTGAACGGACCTGTGCTGCATAACACAGTATGGTTGTTACAACTGAATGAAACAATTTGGGCGGGATACGATCGTCCTATCAAAATATTGCGAACTCCCTGGACCTGTGCTGCATAACATTTGTTACAACTGCATGAAACAATTTGTATTTCACATTTGGCAAAGTAATATTCGCCAAGGGCTCCTGTGCAGTTTTAGTTGATGGTAATTTAAGCATCCTGAAACTTAGATCGGAAATGCTATTCAAGAGATTGGGAGTCAAAATAACTTCCTAGGCCCATTGATTTTCTAAGCGTGCTTGATGGCGTTTAAACTTAGCGGCAACGACAACGTTGTTTAAAAAAGAAAATCGAATATAAATAACAATTGCACACTTAAGTGCTACTAAGTGGTGTTTAAGGGCTACGCACCCTCTAAATTATCTTTATAAAAACTGCTATAAATGTTCCGAATTTATCTGTCTAGCTCGAATTTAAAGGTCTCAAAATTATATAGACTTGTTGGGGTCTACGACAAACATTAATGCATGTTGCAAACATTGTAAAAATAATGCTGCGGCGCCCTTTTTTTTTTTTTTTTTTATAATTTGCTTACGCTAAAGGGATTTTTTTTCTGTTGTTACAGTACCCTTATAATGCTAAGAACACAGTGTAGCTACTTGGTATTAGAAATAATAGAGAGATAGGAAAGAAGTGTTTGGGTGCAGTTGTAGGGTTTTTCTCCACGGGTGGTGTCTAAGTTACTTAGGGAGATTACGATTTCATGTATTCGGTATAAAGTAGTGGACTTGGCCGGGATTCGAACGCACGACCTTCCATTCCGTAAGCGAATACACTACTACTGCACCATTGCCACCCGCAGATGACCTTAGATGACTATTAAGTTTAACCTCTTTTTAAATTGAGCTAGAACTTTTAAATTTTGCACATATTTATTTCAGGGGCTTTTGCATTTTGTATTTAAAAATTGACCAACTGCAGAGCCCCTATATTGCTTTAACCTCTAACATCTTTCTCAGTTAAGCTAGAACTTTGAAATTTTTCACATGAAGAAGGCACAGTTCATACTATATTTATTGTGAAACTCAGACTTATAAAAATTATAACCAAAATGGTTGTTTTCTTCAGTCTTGCAAAATTAATTTTGGAAAGTACAAGAAAAAATTTTAATTATTTTCAGAGTCAGAATGGAACCATTTTAAGTGCCAGATACAATTTGCTTGATATTATTTTAAGAAAAAAAGCATGTAACTCAAAAAATAACATTTAAAACTACATAATTTATACAACGAAACTTAACAAAAGCCTATTGGTATTGTCAGCTTGCCTGCGTTTTTGAAACACTAAATAACACCTCTGCCAGCAAATTTCACCCGTTTTCATTGATTTCCTGTGATTCAACGGCAAGTTCCAGGCATAATAATAAAAATCCAAACTGCACACTACCTTAACCTCTACCTGTACCTATTCAACGGTTATTTATAACTAATAGAACCTACCTTACCAACGGAAAATATAACAGATTTCTCTTTCTGCCATCTATCGACAAATAGCAAGGAAGTGTAACTGTCATCATCAGCTGAGAATTTAAAATAACAAAGAAAAGAAAATTGCAAAATACTTTATTCTGCGAATTTCATTACTACATGTCGAAGTCGATCTCATCTCCGTCTCGGAACGCAATCAAAGTGACGTTTTAAAGCAAAAATATAAAAAAATTTGTGGGCTTATTAAATAAATAAGCAACAAAAGGACTGAAACTCTTTCGCCTTAAACCCACTGAAAAAATAGGTGCACATCGCATCGAAATCGAGATGAGTCAACTTGGAGCGAATAGTGCTCCAAATAAAATAAGTCCAGATGGAGAAGCAGAAAATTCCTGCTGTGAAAGTGAAGAGGATAATATTCACCACCAACAAGCAAGCAGAATAAACGACCGAAAAGAATCCAACCGAAATACCTCAACTCCATCTTCGGCTGTTGGCGGCGGTAATAACAAATCACCAGGACAATCGACTATTCGATCTCACGATTTCCAACATCAGTCTACGGACGATGGTTATGTCGAGAGGCCAGCCTCGTCGACATGCATTGAGGGAATGTCACCAATGGCCTTGTTCAACGAAGAACGAATGCGAAGGAAATTGCAGTTCTTCTTCATGAATCCAATTGAAAAGTGGCAAGCAAGACGTCGTTTTCCATACAAATTTGTTATCCAAGTAAGTAGCTTATTCAAAACTATATAGAAGCATATTTGTGTTCATTTTGATAGCCAGTTGCTCTGTGTTATTATCTTGAATATTGGGGTTCAAACTGAGAACATTACTCAATTACTATTTGTATGATAGCAGCATTATAAGAAGAAACAGATCCACTGTTTGCATGTACCCGAAATTTGGATTGATAAGATCACATGCGTAATTCATATGACACGATTAATCTTGTATTATTCTCCGTTTCGTTGCATGGAGTTCGTTCCCATGTGAGATGAAAACAATTGTATCTCATTTAACAATTTCTTATCTGCCTTTAAGTGGGCAGGGAAACAACAGTGTAAATACCAGAGGAGTGTGAGTCTTAATTTTACCTTATCGTTACAGTTGAAATTCACACAATTATCTTCTTTGCAATAGAAAAGCACCGTTGCCTTTCCATAATACCTATCAAAATAATTTGTTATTTTTTTTATAAAAGAATTCAAGCGAGTAATTGTCGAGGTTTTCGCTGAGGCCTTTGTTTTAAATGTTCATCTACTGATAAAAGTTACTTTAAGTTCCTTCGCATGAAAATGACAATTCACTGGAAAAACAGGTAATTTTTGTGTCAAAAGGGATCATACCGGATTTACTTGATTGATCATTTTCCGTAGATAAGTAGAATGAATTACTAAGAATATTACACCAAGAAAGTTATACCTTTATTTGCTTAAAATACTTGTGCACTTGGCGATGTATTTTAGTACTTTAAACTGCAGAATAATTTAAGATTTTTTTGCTGGGGGGCTATCGATCGTTGTGTAATTAAGATAATGGTATTAAAGACGATGTGATATATTGTATAGCATGTTGCAAATTCAACCGATAAGTGAAAATAATTGCATTACTGCCGTATGATAGGGATCATAATGGTATTGTTATTCCTACGAAATTTGTGACGCAGCATGAAGTCCCTGGATCTAATTGACTGGCATACCGACTTCCAGCATTGCGCCGTCAAAAAATATATGAATTGTCCTTCCCCTTCTAATATTCAGAATATTAAGAGAACTAGCAACGTGAAATCTGTTTTCTACATCATGAATTTTAAATATTCAAAACTATGTAACCGTCCGTCGGTTCGGAGAATAAAGTCAAGGAATTACACCTAGTGCTATCTTAACTTAATTTGTTTACTCAGATAAACAGAATACATTGTCAATTTCAAAATACTTCATATTTCGTTCTACATAGATTTAATTTCCTTCTGCGAAATACTAAAACGATGTTGAGACAGCAGTAAAACTAGCTGCACCAGCCCGGCGTTGCCCGTGGCCAAGAATTGTATTGACCAATATGTTCAGGTAGACTACCACATTATTGTCTGTAGCGGGTACCAGGCGTGCCTTGCTTCGCCTAACAAAAGAAATACGTGCTTGAATTTAGTAACAAAATTCACAGAACCACTCTCAGATCAATACCAAAGATTGCCTGATTTGAGTTCATCGCTCACGCAATGTTAAGGGTGAATACTAGATGTCTGGCTGGCGCCTATGTCAACACTTTTGGAATCAAACAGCAATACGAAAGAAAAAAAAACTCGATTAATTCACTTTCCATTCATATTCACGCCAATTTATTGTTATCATCGAAATTCCGATTCGTGGTGAGAAAGCAACTTTTCGATGTTCGATTCGCGAAAAAAAAAATGCAACCGCAGAGAAAACTCGCAACGCCATCTAAACCATTGCTATATAATTCTCATCATTCTTTATATAAAATTCCCTTACAAAAGACGATATCTGTTTTCCCCAAACTTTCCAATTTTCCCTTCAACTTTTCCAACTGTTTTCTGTACAAACCTTATTCGGACCATTACAAACATTTTACAAAAAAAGAGCCAAATCGGTTCAGTCGTTCGCAAGTGATGAGGAATGCAACAATTTTATCCAAATGTCAACAACAAAATTGACCAACAACTAAAAATGGGGTTATACAGCGCCACCTATTAGAATTCAACATAATTATAAACATTTCAGATTTTTAGAGTTGTTTTGAATGAACAACCATATCTTGTCCAAATTTTATCAGCGAACTTATTTTTATTAAAGAAATTTATTTTGTTTCTGAGAGTGGGTTACATGAGTTACGTTCAATTGGAGATTTGTATGGAATTCACGATCGCGCAATTTTACTTTGATTGTTTTCAGAGACTGTATTTCAAAATTAATTAAGTCCAATTGAATAAAACAGCAATTAGTAAAAGAAGAACGCAAAAAACACTTGGAAATGGTTCTATTTTTCCGGACTGGAAATATTAACTAGCTACTTTGGTATTGAAACAGAGTTTCGAAATAAATTAAGTTTCAAAGAGTCGGCCGATTTTTACACCAGAAAAGCAGAGGTACCTCAAAAATATATGTGCAAAATGTTCAAACTCTAGCTTAATTGAGAAAGAAGTTTGAGTTAAGATATGTATATGAAGGAGCACTGCAGTCGGGTAGTTTTGTTACATACGGAAACGCAGAAGACCTGCAATATGTATGTACAAAATTTCAAAGTTCTGGCTTAATTAAGAAAGTAGTCAGAGCTAGAACAAATTCAGGCTGCGGGCGAAGCAGTCGGTTGATGTTTACTTACGAAGTGCAGTAGCCATTGAGAAATATTTGTGAGAAATCTCCCAAGTTTCAGCTTATTAAGGTGCACGTTGGGAGCGCTTCAGTCTCTGCCGATTCTTACACTTTAAAAACCGAAGTCCTTGTCTGTTCATGCGTGTTCTTTTTCCGAAAACAATGACATAACAATCGCGTCATAACAATTAGAAATGTCTCATGTGTTTGATTCTGTATAGTTTTTGTATGTGAGTCAAAATGTTATTAAATTGTTCTTTTCAATTGTGTGACACTGGCAATTAATGTTGTTTTTAGATATTCGTGTCGTCGAATATGCGTTAATTTCCTTTTTTTTGGATTTTCCAAGGGATTTGGAATGGAGCAACAAAAATGTCCACAATCTCACCTTGATGTAAACCCAAAAAGAAACAGATTTGAAAAAATGTTTCACAATTACCTCTCTTATCACTTAAAGTGTTCTTTTTCACATTTGCAAATTTCTAAAACCACTGTCAATCGTACATAAACCTAACTTTGTTAAGACCAATCCAGACACCATAAAGAACACACCCACAAAATTTCATCAGAATCTGTCGAGCGGTTCGTGAGTCTATAAAGGACACACACAAATAACGAATCCTTTTTCTACCCTATTCTAAGGGTACATTAATTTTGACTTATAGTTTGTAGCATTTCTTTATATTGACCGGAAACAAAAATTAAGCCTTTAAACTCAAGCAGAATCATTTTCAAAATCCGCCCCTGACACGCCCACAATCTCACAAAAACAAATTTATCGAAAAAATCGAATTTTGAGCTAGAAAGCTGAAATTTAAAAAAAAAATGGTCTTAAGGCCAAACTGCTCGCGACCTAAAAATTTTAAAATCCGCCCACTGACACGCACCCAATTTAAAAAAAAAAAAACACTTATTGAAAAGTCCAAGTTTGAGCTAGGAAACTGCAAAAATTAAATCCGTCCACTGACAAGCCCACTTAAACAATAAAACGAAAACCTTTTATTGAAGAAATCATTTCTAAAGTAATTCTTTAATGAAAAGTTTTCTGCCATGCCCACTTTTAAGGGACGTTTTTTCTTTTTCAATTAAATCCTTTAAACATTGAATAACAAAATATTTAGATCATTCTTAACAGTTCTCCCATACTTAGATTTTTGTTACGCCCACTGAATGAGGGATAGGAATAGGAATAGGGTATCCAACCGGTCGCCCAAGCGGAATATAGCCTTTCCCTATGTTTATATATATATAGATTAACTATTACTGAAGGCAGCACGATGTCTGATTCTGGGACTGTTTCCTAAAATCAATCAGTAGTCGAATCACGTCCTCCGTTAGCGTATAAAGTCCCAACTATAATAGACGGACGAAAACTGGAACTTATATGTATCATATATTCGAAGTATATTGTGTTTCCCCAGACAAAAAACTGGTTATCAAATTTACGGTCGTAAAGAGCGAATAGAGCTGTTTGTGGACGTAAGCAGAGGGGAACGAAACTGAGAAAATCCGCAAACCTACGGAAAACTATAGTCGTGAACGTAATATCGCTCTTCCTACGTCAAAGACACGCGGAAATTGAAATGTTATTCGATTAGTCTGTAAAGACCGTGCAGTATGAACTACAAAAACAAATTATTTCAGGGTAAACTGCAATAAATAAGATGTTCAGCTTTTCAAAAGAGTATTTCTAGCATATGAAAAATACGCCGTCGAAAAGAATAACTGCCGCAAAACATAAGTCTTCATTTCTTGAAGAACATTGGTAATAGATTTTGACACCGTATTTTGACACATTCCTGTTAGGTAGTCGCTACCGACAGAGTGTTGATATCATCAACTTCCAAAAAGAGAAATAGTGGCGGCCAATTGAAATACTACCTCTTGTACACTTTTAAATTCAGCAACGAAATTGAGTTTTAAGAAAACATACACAAGTATTGAAAGGCCTCCTTATTCAAGCAAAATCTTTATACAAATATTGGTATTTAAAATCTTAATTTCTTTCTTACACTTTATTTGTTTATAGAAAACTGTCCAGAAGAACTGGCGAAGTAAATTACAATCACGCCGCAATGATTTTGAATAAATCAGAGTCGACCGACTTAGGCCCTTAACAGACCAACAATTACTTTAAACAAGTGTTCAGATTAAAATTGTTGGTTCACTTCGCACAAGCAAGTGTTTGGAGAAGTTAGTTGTAAGACCCTCTTTGGAACGTTAATGCCTAATATTTATTTTCTTTAATATACATTTTTGAGAAACTAAATAACAGAAAATAACCAATAATTAATCATACGACCACTACGTGGTAGTTGTTGAATATACAAACTGCCACTGTAAGGAATTTCCACAAAGACCATTTATTTATTTATTTATTTTCATCAAATGAGTAAACATTCACTGTTCTCTTTAGATTACATAATACAAAAAATAAATACCTATCAGCTACCACCAGAGTTGCTTAATGCTAATATTAAACAGTTTTTAAAAGAATACCTACTAAGATGAAATTCTAATAAATCACAGTAATTACAAGCCTCTCGTAGACATCTAGATATAGGTTCATTATAACCATAGTTAGCCCTATGAAAGGGCACGTAAAATACATGACGATATCTGAGTGCTCTCGACGGAGCATAAAAACCAATTTGTGATAACAGAAAGGGGCAATCGATATGACAGGTAATTAGATCCCTCACAAACATTATTGATAAGTATTTCCTCCGAGTCGATAGAGGTAAAATTCCCAGTAGTTTACACCTAGTATCATAGGAAGGCATTTCAATATTCCAACGCAGCCGTCTTACTGCAACTCTAGTCAAACACTTTTGGATTCTCTCAATTCTGAAGGAATGAACTTCATAAAATGGATTCCAGACAATACTGCAGTACTCGAGGTGAGATCTAACAAATGCAAAAAAGAGGCATTTGAGACTAAAGGATCCTGAAATTCCTTTCAATTTCTCAATATAAATCCTAGCATTGAGTTGGCCTTAGCAGCTAGAAACTCAATATGTTCAATAAAATTCAGTTTCTGATCAAACATAATCCCAGATTACGACAAAAAGTAAGGCTTTGACATTTAGATACATTTAAGTGCAGGTCATTGTTATGGCACCAATTTGAGAGTCTATCAAGATCATCTTGTAAAAGTCTACAATCTAACACCGATGTTATTTGACGAAAAAATTTCAAATCATCGGCAAACATCAATCATTGAGAATTCTGAAACATTTCCGGAATATCGTTAATAAATAACAGGAAGAGTAAGGGGCCAATATGACTACCTTGAGGTACACCTGAAGTAACTTGTACCGGTGTTGACCGAAAGTCGTTTAAGCATACAAACTGAATACGCTCCGTAAGATATGAGCTAACCCACTTCAACAGATTGGAATGAAATCCGAGTCTTGCCAGTTTCTGCAGTAAGATGGCGTGATTTACACGATCAAAGGCCTTGGACAAGTCACTGTATATGACATCAAACTGAAAACCTTTCTCCAAACCGTTTAAAACCTGATTACAGAAAATTGAGAGATTAGTTGAAGTTGATCTACCAGCCACAAAACCATGCTGAAATGGAGAGATGTAATTCTTGAAGATAGGTGCAAGTTTATCAGACACTAATTTTTCGAAGAGCTTGGGTATAGTTGGAATTTTGCAGATTGGGCGATAATTAGAGATATCATGTCTGGAACCAGATTTAAAAATAGGTGTAATTAAAGAATTTTTCCAGACCTTGAGAAAGTCCCCATTTTGAATGGATTGATTAAGTACAGAGAGGTACAGCAAACGCGTAAGAACAGTTACGAAGAATAATTGGCGGAATTCCATCAACACCAGGATTTGTATCGGTCTTCAAAAGGGAAAGTGCTAATTCCACTTCAGAAGACGAAAATTCGAATGTGCCAAGATTTAAAGAATTATTTCACATTGAACTATCGCTAAAAGATAAAGATCCGGAGGAAGTATAGACCGATTGGAAGTGCTTAGCAAACATATTGCAAATTGTTAATAAGTTTGAAGAAGTTTCGTCATCTTGGCGCATAATTTTTGGAATACCAATTGATTGTTTTTTATTATTGATATACTTCCAAAAACATTTGCTATTTTTCCTTAAATTTGCCTCAACTGATAGAACATACTGTCTATACAGGAACTTATTTAAAACATTAAATTGCTCCTGGAGTCGACGGTATTGGGTATAGAGCTCAGGATCATTATTGTTTTTCCGAAACTGTTTGTAGATCTTATTTTTCCTATTGTTAAGATTTATAACCCTTTTATTGAACCAAATAGGTTTGGTGGCAGTTATGGCTTTTACTTTCGGCGTAAACATATCGATTGCCACTCTAACGATTTCCGTAAAAAGGTTGAAGGAATCATTTAAATTATGGCTACTAAAAACATTTAACCATTCAGTGCTATTTAGGTAATTCGAAATGCTATTAAAATTAGCTTTGGAGTAGTTATACTTAAAATTACATCCAGATGTAGACGGTTTAATAAATTCACAAAATTGTAATCTTATAGAAAGTGCTACATGAAAAATTGTGTTGCGACAAAGAGGAACTATGGAGTTGCTAACACTAATGTCAAGCCCTGAATCAGCGAAAACTAAATCAAGTAAATTATTAAATTCATTGTAAAAACTATTTATCTGCTTAAGATCAAGCCAGGCAAGCGTGTCAACAACTTCATATTCATAATCTAAGTTAACATTTGATGGAATAAGCCTAGATTCATTGTAATCAAAAATCCATATTAGATTAGGTAAGTTGAAATCACCAATTAGAATTACATGTTGTTTGTCGTTTAGGTTGTTTATAATGAAGCAACAATTTTCAATATGAGCTTTATATAATGAAAAGGGGCTTCCTGGTGGAATATAACTAACAACAAGAATGATTTCTGAGACAGGTATAAAGGTGCTTTACCAAAACACAGTCGCCACAGTTAGTTAAGGTACAAATGACTTTTTCCTAAAAAACAAAGGCGTTAAGCAAGGATGACTTCTTAGGGTTCTGCTTTTCTTATTCACAGAACATAAGCGTTGAAGATCTGATAATAAAGATATTATAAGCAGATAACATAGTAATTCGTTCTTACAGTGTGGCTTCTCTTCAAAACATGATCGATAGGTTTATCTCATACTACAATGAATGGAATTTAATGGTAAATTTTGATAAATCAATAGTTATATTCCAAAAGGAGGTTGAAGAGTAGCTGACAAAAAAGGTTTTTTTAACGACACAGAAATAAATGTCACAAACAAATATAAATATCTGCAAGTAACGTTTACTCACAGCATGCCCTGGGTGTTATATCTTACTCAAAGGTTTTGTCCAAAAACTCAACAAATCCCACATTGTCCAATTTAATCAATAACAAAAATATACGTTTTACCCGTGCAGGGACGGGCTAAGATTATCACTGCAGATTGGTGGGTTGGCACAACTAGATGTCACCGATTTCGTAAAAGGTTGATCAAACAATAATCAATAATTTAAGCATGTACGCATTTGATTGGCCTCAGTGATAAAGTGATCCGAAACTAGGAAGCCTGCCGATATTTACTGAGGTCGAAACGGTGAACCCCACAAGCGGACCAGTAGGGATGCAATAAAGTGGGAGGGTTGTGATCCCCTTGATCCTGAACATAACCTCGCCGTAAAGGAAAGAAGAAGAACTAAATTATCCTTCACTTAGCCAAATATAAAATATATGAAGCCGCTGCTAAGTCGATTGAAAATATGATCTTATAACGATTGTGTTTATTCTCCAAATACCGAAGAAAATGTTGAAAAACTTTCTTGTGTCTGAAGACGCAAAGTCGACGAATTGACTATATCTACTGACTGCGAATCTCTTTTGAATGCAACTAATGTAAACATTTAATACGGTTCAGTGACAAAGAATCGACAATGTGTAAAACAAATAAATATAAACACAAACACAACCCATAGATCACATATGAAATAATTGAAGGTTGTGTTGTGATCTGCACAACAAGCCGATCTGCACACCCACACCAAGGCGCCAACTCCAACCTCAATAGAAATTAGTTGATTTCTTTACTTTTATATTAATCCCTTTATAAATCCAACAGCACATTCATAAACTGTTCACATGCGGTGTACTTCATTTATGCCTCATACATAAAATGTTTACCTTGCAAATACAGTCGAACGTCGTTCGGTTGTTCGGCGGCATATTCAAACATATGCCGATCATGCATACCCGGAACTATTACGATTTGTTTTAGCAAAACAATTAACTCATTTATGGATTGGCGACACATGACAACGACCAGTGTAATAGCAAAGCACCCAAGAAGCCAGGCATTCATTTATGTAGAACGTTTGGCGGAAACACTTAAGTAGGCTATTTTGCAATAGAACAATGATTAGGATATACAGTCGAGACTCGATTAACCGGAATGGCTGGGACCGAGCCCATAACGGATAATCGAAAATCCCGGTTAATAGATTTTTTTCTAAATTTATAAAAAAAACTCTAAATTTGATGACACTTTATTTCTTTACCTTATAAAAACAAAAACAAATATTAAATTCATTAATAAACACAACAATTCATTTTAAATAAATCAATTTAACGATAAAAGAAACTACATACATACATACATACAACGTATGACAAAGAACTAGTAAATAAGGAATTCAAACATTTGAGAGGAACATCAAACAGATACGCGAAATGTCAATTAAAAATATTCTTTCATCTTTGTCTGTCTAAGTGACTTTATTCTTTTATTTTCCTTTATTAAATGTTCGTTAATGCGATGAATTTGCATTATGTCCTGTTGCGTTATTCCAGGGCATTGTGAGTCTTCTAAAAAATTCAAAAGTGTAGCACTCGCATTTATTGCCTCACCAATTGGAATTTTTTGAATTTCAAAATCTTCCGATTCACTAGAATGAGAAACATCCTCATCATTTTTAAGCGGATTATTGATCATTTCAATAATTTCTTCCTCTGTTAAAACAGCAAATGTTGGAGCATTTGCATCCGAGTCCACCCAATTTCTTATTTCGTTTTCTTCAAAATGCTCTGCATAGTCCATAATTGCAAGGACATCATTACTGTCATCTTGATCTATAAAAATTACAAAAAATTGTGGTGAAGTACAACATAAAACATCTGAACTTCTAAGGTTACCTTCTTCTTCCTTATCTGGGCAAAGTAAATTGTGCCAAACATTTTTGAGAACATCAGTCGTAACAAAGTTCCAGGATTTAGAAATAGCCCATAAAGCAGTCTTGATGTTAAGTGATTTGAGAAAATCATTCCTATTTTCAAAGCTCACTAGTTTGCGAATTATTTCTTTCCGGTAATGGCACTTAAGACTTCGTATTACACCCTGATCCATTGGCTGAATCAGCGATGTGCAATTTGGCGGAAGGTACCTCACCATGACATTAGGAGCCTTAAAATCATCCACATCTGGGTGGGCTGGGCAGTTATCCAAAAGCAACAAAACTTTGGAAGTTTTAGGAAGATTGTTTCCTTCCAAGTGCTCTTTTACTTCCGGAACAAAGTGTTTGTTGAACCATTCTAGAAACAGTTGTTGAGTAACCCAAGCCCTCTTGTTGGCTTTATAAATTACTGGCAACTCTCCAACATTTTTTAAGGCTCTTGGACGAGCACTCTTGCCTATCACCATCAATCTACATTTATGTGTCCCTGCAGCATTGGAGCATACTAGAACCGTAAGCCGTTCTTTCGATTCCTTGTACCCCCCAACCGAACGCTCGTCACTTCTTGCTAGAGTGTTTTGAGGCAAACACCTCCAAAACAGGCTGGTTTCATCGGCATTATAAATTTGATCATTTGTTAGATTTTCTTTTTCAATGAGTTCGGCCAGTTCTTCAACAAACAGCGTGGCACCTTCATAATCCGCAGATTCTTTTTCTCCTGTTGTTTTAATTCCATGAATCCCATGTCGGTTTTTGAATTTTCCTAGCCAACCCTGAGAATAAACACAATCCGTAGCTATGTGTAGGTTGGCGTGAAAAAATCTAGCTTTTTCCACGATCATTTGACCTGATACCGGAACTCCCCTAAACCGTTGCTGGCGAAACCATTCGTATGTTGCTGTGTCGACTTTTGGATTTTCTGCTTGCTTAAGGGTTTTTCGTTTCTCTACACCTTTGACCGAGTAACTCTCCGCAAAATATTTAAGAATCTTTTCTTTATTTTTTAAAAGATCATAAGCTGTTTGTGTACCGATTTCATATTTTTGTGCTAACATTTTAACTGGAACAAAGTTTTTGGAATGATCATTTATTAAGTCCACCTTTTGTTTTATCGATAACACTTTACGTGATCGCTTAATTGCACTAGTCGATGAAGATGCCATTATTCACTTAAACAAAACACTGCGTAACTTACAAATTTTCACAATAAACTGGTCAAAATCAATCACACAGCAATGCAAAATGCAACCCGACAAATGAAAAATTCCGTTTACTTCATGTTGGTGCATGCACAAACCAACTCAGAAGATACAAACATTCCGTTAGTTTTATCCTTGTGTCTACATCGGTGGCGGTTGTGCATGCACAAACCAACTCAGAAGATAAAAACATTCCGTTAGTTTTAACGTTGTGTCTACGTCGGCGACGGTCACGGATAGCAGATGTAATACCTGCCGGATATATGTGTCTAAAAAAACAATTCAAAACTTTCAAAATTCAAAGATACAAAGTGGAAATGTTATTATATTATGTATGTAGGTATGTATGTACATATGTATTAAAAAAAATGTATTGTAATATTTTTTGAGTGAATTATTTTTTGTTCTATTACGGATACTAGAGTGAATGCCGGTTAATCGAATTATAAATATAAAATTATTTTTTCAAGAAAAATCCCGGTTAATAGAGTACCCCGGTTAATCGAATCCCGGATAATCGAGTCTCGACTGTACTGAATAGGGCGTTTTTAACAATTAAATCTTTAACCAATAATTGGAAAATGAATGGATTAATGTGACTTATGGTAGAGATAGGAAGAAGCAAAGGTCAGGAGAAAGGATGGATGTGGAAAGTAAAATCAGAGTTAATTGATACAAAGCGGGAAAAAGGATGTCCAGTAGTATCAGATGCAAGAAAAGAGATATCTTTTTTTGGAAATGGGAAAATAATCGGCTTAATATATCGTTTCAACTAGTACAAGCACTTTACAAACAATTTAAATAAAAAAATGTTACAACAAAAATCTAATTTTTACAAAAAAAAAATTCTACCAAATATGAAAGGATTCACGTAAAACATGGAAATAAGTTAATAAAATTTTGGGAAGAAAAAAAAGCCGGCGTTGATGAAGTCATTATAAAAATCATTCCTCCAGATAAAAGTTTTCAACAATCCCAATAAAATGCCATGTTCACTACTCACCTTTAGTTTGAATGTCAAATTTGGAATACATATGAAATCATATACAATGCTCAACTAAAAGTGGCGTTGTTCCTACTCTTTTGTGAAACATCTGGTTTTTGGTGAAATTTAAATGTGTTTTAGACGTATATTCACAAAAACAAATCTCGATTTTATTATTCCCGTAAAATTAATATAATTTTTACTTTCCAAATCTATTTTCCTTTCTCCTATCTATCCACTGTGAGCAAATGAGTGTAGATGGTTGTCGGTTAGTAAATGTTTCTTATTTCCGCACCTTAGCTTGGACATTGAAAATCTTGACTGGGTTCGGACACCCACTTGTGTGTCATTTCATTCCAGACATTCTAAAACTTTATTTTCACTCTATACGCTATACACTTACCAATAATACACGTATATTGTCGTTATAGTATACATACCTAATATTCAGTTTGAGTTCAAAATTGCAGCACGATCGCAATATCTTTCTCTTTAGTATACTAAAGTATAGGAGAAAGTTAAGAAATTTAGTGAGTTACATGGCAACGAAAGGCGTTGATATTCAGTTTTCATATTTGGTAATTGTCTTTTTATCAGAGTCCTGGTTCCGACATACGAGACTAGAGTCACGACCTGAAAACGTTGCCATTCTAAATGCAAAAAAGGCACAATTTTATATCATTTTGAACCGCATACACCTTCACGTTTAATGACAAAAATGTCAAAACAAAATCGAAATATGAAGTGAAACACAAGGCTTATTGTTTAAATATTGTCGATCAATTTGGTAATCTTATTCCGAGAAGGCCAATAAGACATGCGTCTGTTCCAATAAGCCCTTCAAACGCCGTGTACATTAACCGTAAGCCAATCAGCGAAGACTTTGGTCGCGCTCATCAATGGGTCGCTAGTTAGAGAAATGAGTCCGAGAAGGTAAATCCTCTTAAAATGTACAAGGAGCACCCTTAAGGTGTTACGTCCGCTTCCCTTAGCTAGCGGTTCGCTGAGGAAAAACAAACCCGAGGTCTTCTACAGGAACCTTGGGTTATCGCCGAACAAATCAAAGGTTTGACGAATAGGGCACGTTAGTTGATTTATAGTTGTGGGGAGCAAGTGCCAAGGGCATCTGATTTAATCGACCGTAATGTCAACTTTCTACCCATTCCTCAATTTATTACAACAGACATAGTGGCACTACTGGTAGAAATCCCAACCGAGAGCGGACCTAAAAACATAATAACAACGTCCCACCCGAGGAGGTTCAGGCTCTAGTTCGCTACTGCCAGAAAAGCAACCTGCGCTACATCATAGGTTGCGATGCAAATGCGCATCATACCGCATAGGGTAGTAATGATACCAACAGAAGGAGTGATCTTCTTTTAGATTATCTGTTGAGTAATCAAAAAAATATTTTTAATAGAGGCTCAATGCCTACCTTCATAAATGCGATTCGCGAAGAGGTACTCTACCTTACACTCGCCAGTCCATTTATCTCTAAATTCATTGTGAATTGGCATATGTCAGACGAAGCCTCGTTGTCAGACTTACTTCAGGTTCATTTCCCAGGTTCGTCCGCTAGTGCAAGACACGAAAACTCAAACGATATAGTTTAATTGGCCCTAGGATCTTTCAAACCTTTTATAGTACCCGTCGGAGACGGTTTGTATCCTGCTCTAATTCAGAGGGTAATAGGAGTAATCCTGCCGGCAATTTTTGATTTGTTTAGAGCAGGTTACAGCTGTGGACATATACCATTGATCTGGAGCAAAGTGAATGTGATTTTTATCCCAAGCCTGGTAATAGGCCAAGTGAAAAGTCTAAATCATATAGACCTATAAGTCTTACATCGCTCGTTCTTAAAATCATGGAAAGACTTATTGATGTTCATATTAGATACCGGATGAAATTAATCCCTCTACACCCAAGTCAGTATGCGTACAGAAAGTGTAAATCCAAAAGTTGTTCTCCACTGTGTTGCTAAAAAAGATAGAAGATAGAAGGAGCGCTTCAAGCCAATAATATAGCCCTTTGTGCCTTCCTTGACATTGACGCTGCTTTCGATAATACCGGGTACGACTCGATTGCAAGGGGTATTTATAAAAAGAAAAAAAAATCATGATTGTAGCTTTAAGCTACGGAAAGGCTTTAATATGCATTCAATCTTCCTAATTCTGCAAACTGGACGTGCAAGTCCTTGTACAATGTGTAACATGACATTTTTGTATGAGTAAACTGTTAGGAACGGTAATGTCTACATATTTAATTGAAGAACACCGCATTCATTTGTTCTCTTGAAATATCAAAATTTCACAAGCGAGTAAGTAAGGGTGTCCCGAACAATAAATTGTTTGCGGAAAAGCGTAGAGACTTCTACCTTACAACCTGGTACAGCATAACCATAGACAACAGCGTCGCACCAATATCCTATGCTCAGTAGTTTATTTCCGCTGATCCACTTGACATTTATGTCCATAGCTGGACAAGAACACATCCAACGAACTTCTAATAACTAAGAGGGGAACCCTCTCAACTCTAGCAAACGTTAAACCGACGTTGTGCGATAGGCAGGCGCGGGTAGTACGACGGTCTTCTTCTAGCTGTACCTCGACGAGGGCCATTTTAAAACAACCAACAAATTTGGATAGGGTGTGACAAGCAGATGTCGCGGGACCTTGGCTAGATTTGTGGTATCTTCACAAAAGTATTTACATATGTGATATACCAGTGCTGCTTTACAAATACAAATCCAACTACCCATTTTGCACTTAATTTAATATCTTTGACAACTGGTAAACAAAAATGTAACCCTTACCAACAACGTAACCAAGAATAACAAAACAAAATGTAATAATGGTTCACATTATTTATATATGTACTCTACGAACTTACATTAGCATAGTTATTATTCTCTTAATAAATAACAATAATAATAAAAAATTTATATACGCAAATTATGTAAACTATTATAAGGAGCCATTTCAAACCGGTAGTTTGTGGCACTTTAATGCCTAAGATGGTATTGCAAAAGATAAGTAGCTTCGAAATGTTCGCCTTTATTTAACACGTAACAATATTACATTTCTGATAAACAGGTCGCAGGGCTGATTCATTGACTTAAGATATATGGCACATGTTCTTTTTCAATCCGCCTATTTAAATTTTTGTTTTTACTTTATTTTAGGTGATAAAAATCGTCCTTGTTACAATGCAGCTCTGCTTGTTTGCCCACTCACGTTACAATCACATCAATTACACATGGGATAATCGCATTTCGTTCTCCCACTTGTTTCTGCGTGGATGGGAAGCTTCAAGAGAAACTGAATCATATCCACCTTCAAACGGACCACTGGCTATTTATGAAAAAAGCGAATTCTTTGATACAATTGATTATGCCATCAGAGGTTATGCAAATGTAAGTCGATCAATTGGACCTTATGATTACCCGACAAAGGACAACGAAATGGCCCCAATGAAACTTTGCCTCCATAGCTATCGACAGGGTATCATTTTTGGATTTAATGAAAGCTACATCTTCAATCCAGAAATTGAGATCCATTGTGAGACATTGACGAAAAATGTTACCACTATTGGTATTAAAGCTTATTTGGAGCAGCGCGATGTGGATGTTAGTTTCCAAGCGCTTGTAGAGGCTAGTTTGGTTTTTGGAATAAAAACAATTAACTTTAAAGCGTATGGACCACTTTCTGCGCCAGATTGCTTCCGATTTGACATAAAAATATTTTTCGACAACCGCGACCATGATGGGCAGATGTTGCTATCATTAGACGCCGATGCGACGCGATTACATTGCAAGGGAGACATTGAATACATAACAGATACTGAATTTGATGCGATCCTAAGAAGTATTCTGAATACCTTCGTAATATTGGTGTGTTTGCTGTCGTTTGCACTATGCGCCCGTGCTATATATCGAGCCAATTTACTTCGTATCCAGACAATGAACTTCTTTAGAGTAGCATACAAAAAAGAATTGAGTTTTGACGGAAAAATGGATTTTGTTAACATGTGGTAAGTAGATGAAAATCTTTTTAAAGGTAAATTAATGTATTCCTGACCACGGACATTTTGTTTGTCTTATATCCGACTTCTTCCTTTGGTGTGATTAGATTGGATAAAAGGAGCCTCAATTCAGTTTTAGTGATCTTTCAATGTACCCAAATATATTTGTTTACTTTACTAAAAACTTTGGACCCAAACAACAACATATCACTGCAGCCAGCTCGATCCATAGCTGTATCCAGTTTTGTCGAGTTGGTTGGTTTCTCTTAAGTAATGCGAACCAATAATTCTAAAGATACTTTCAGATAAGTATTGTCTCTACTATTCAGTTGTTGCAAATTGCATTCTTCCGGAAAGATGCCTCTCGTAAGCAAACCCCAAAGTTTGCTTTTTCTGTGCGAAAAGTTTTTAACAGATGGCAGTTGAAAGATGCATTTCAGATGCTGAGGATTATCTACCTACTTAGAAGAACTACCAAAAGATGCATTTATAGGGTTTATTTTGTTTAATTCCTTAGAACAAATGCAATGGTAGTAACAATATCAATAATATTGCACAATTATTTGATAATGACTTTTCATCTAGATTAATCAAATTCATCATTCGAAGCAACATATAGTATTTTCAACCCAACTTGACAGGGCCTGTGCTTCTGCGCCGTACAGAGGGAATGGGATGATAATGGAGACTGTTTTTTTGCTCAGTTGCCCTATCATCCCATGAAATCAGCGGTTGCCAAAAGGAATTCTCTGCATTGATGACTAGTTCATTGTAGAGCTCAGGTAGACAACTCTCATTATAAATAAATATTACTGGTCATCGGCCTTCAACCTCGCTTCTCCAACCATTTGAGTAAGTATTCCAATCTTTGGTTTTAGAAAAAACTAGTCATGACCAGGAGCAAATTTGTGCAATTTGAAAATCTCAAGAGACTTTACCATAGTAACGTGAAAGTTTATGGCACTAAAAACACTTCAATAATCAAAACCAATCTACGAAAGATGGATATGTACATTTTTTTCATAAATTTAACATCTAAGAAGAACATCCACTAAATTTAAAAATTCAGTATACAAACAATGTTATTTGTCAAGACTTTATTATTGTTGAGCAAGTGTCCTGTTACTCGCATGCTTCAATACAAGTTTTGGGAGTGATGTCAACACTAGAAAAGACATGGCAACTTTAAAATTGATGAATCTGGGTATCGACCATGCTGGAGAAAGCCTATACCGCTACTGGTAAACCCTATCAAGATTGTGTCGGAGAGTGGCTCAGGCATAAACGCTTCTCCAGCGGCTAGTTTAACTGTGTTCGGGGATCTTGCCACAAGCCCCCCGTCCAGGTTACATTTTTTATTTACTTGCCTCAAATATTAAAACAATTACGCAAAGGGATCCGACACGACCTATAACCGTCCTTCCCTAACAATGAAGATTGTGAGACCCGAGTTTCATCTAATCCACGGTATTCTTCCAAAGTGGGTGAGATATGAAGAGGTTAAGATGTTAGGTCTCTCCAAAAGCTGGCCACCAAACGGAAGTCCAGCATTCATGGCCGCCGATTTACGTCGATTTACGACAGCCCCTAAGGTTATAGAAGTATCTAACTTCAAACGAAGCCTATTACACCCAATTCCATCGTGATGGAATCCCTCCTACATCCTCTTCCTAATTCTAGTATTTACTGATATCGGCGAATTTATCGAATGAAATGTTGCTTACTCGTTTCAAAGGCGAAGGAAAATCACTAAAATGACACCAACACTGACAAAAAATTATTCGAAAGAAGAAAACAATACACAGATCTTTTTGATATGTTCTAATAATATCATGAATTCAATTTATTGAACAAACCAAGCCTTACATAAATTCAACAACAATAGCTGCTTTAACTCACAGCTTTTAATAAACAATAGCATTTGATCTCTACTTCAATGATTCAAAAATGGTCTACCTATATCATTTGTTCACAAATAATTCATATAAAGTCTGACCCCATTAAATTTTCTGTGCTACCATTAAACCGGAATCCAAGGGGTTGGTCTGAGGTGCATCGCAGTCCTTCCTCGATGTAACTGGTTTAAATTTGGCATAAACAATTGAAGCTAAACTGAGATACAAATTACTTTTGAACGCAAATGATTTACAAATTAATTTTAAAATTGACCAGAACTTAGTTTTTTCTGTTTTTAGTACTATTAACAGGGTATCCTGTAAGGCGTTTTTTACTGTTGCCGGGCGACTTCTACACAGGCGAAATTAAAACTTATGCTCTTGAGGGGCCGACTGTGCGCTGTGTTTGACGGACGAGATGCGTTCGCTGAGATGACCATGAACGAATTCGCAAAACCGTAGCTTGGATTACCAAAGCGGCACGTTCGAGGAACACTTCTGAGGTTATTTTGGGTTTGGGCTTCTGGAGGAGTCTCGATACCTTGTACGGGGTGGTACCGGTACTGTGGCCAATCGATGTATTTTTTTGAACTTATCTGTTGGTTATGGTGCTCTACTTTCGTGCGGACGGCGTGGATAGGTGAGGCTTATAAATCGCGTGGGTTTTTTTTCTTTTTGTACAAGTGGAGCAGTATGAGTTTAGCGAGTATATTTGTACGCATTGTGCACATCTATTTGGGGACGCAGAAAGCATGTGCTTTTCCCCGGGACTTCTGTGGTAAAGTTTCACGGAAACTTCTCTGATGCGTAATAAAATTAACTGCGCCTTTTATTTACTCTTTCTCGTTTTTACCGCCACTGTACACCACCGATGCAATAAAAAAAAATGGAGGTTTGTTCATTCTTCCGCTTATGTTACTTTTTGGTCACTTTAGCTTAGTTCAATTACTTTCGTCGGTTGGTTTGTTCACAACCATCGGTTCTTTGCCTTCAACTATTGATTTTGTGTTTGCTAAGTTTCTAACTGGACAACCTCGAAAACTTTCAACCTCTACAGCTTGCAGGATGGTCGCCTTGACAGTTAACACATTTGGCTTTCTGTTTCTTGCTCACTGGGCAGTTGTTAGTGCTATGTTTGCCTTCACATTTAACACAAGCAAACTCTCGGTTGCAATATTTTTGCGTACGTCCAAAGGCTTGGCAGCGTTAGGACTGTGGAACAGTTGTTGGCTTTCGCAGTGGTTCAATCTTTACAACTATGCCCTTAATCGATTTTATACTTTAGATCTTTTCGAGAGTTTTTTTTGTCGTCGATGCCCCGTTTGGATCTTATTATCTCATTTTAAATTAGATTGAAGGCATCGAGAGCTTAAAAGCCTTATTTTATAAGGTCCTCGACAATTTCTTTGCCATCACATGATGGGTGAAAGCCCCTAGCTACCTGCAAATCATAATGCGTAGGAAAAACAGAGCGTGATAGAGCACTCCACATTCGTGTTGTATGACTAAGGAACTATTCTTTGTATTTCACTGTACGTCCGAAAGTAAGCTTTAGAGTTAGCTGATGCGAATTCTTGGCATGACGGGTATTGCGGTTGAAATGTGCTATACTCTATCCAACAAAAATTTTCAGTACAGGGAAGATAGGATGTTTGTCTCTCAGTCTGGTTGCAATGACTTTCATAAATCGGTCCCTCTTTAAAGCTCTCACAGAGTTACCGTAGTGTGTATGATAATTCGCCATAACTCAGAGAGCAATTCTATTAGGGTTACCATCTTCCAATTTAAAATAAAAATATTGCGGAACGAAATAAATTCCGTTTATCTTTTTCCTTTTCTGGTAAGATAATAATAGGCGCGTTTTTTTAAGGGTATCTCCAGTAGTCGAACAAAATATATAAATTTCGTAACACAAAAAAAAATCAAAACGAAAAATATATTACTGTAATCTAATTTATTAATTATAAATATTGTAAAACATAAAATACTAATTTCTTATATCACTACTCAATAATTCCGATGAGTAATTACTGCTACTGCTCTCGTTATTTAGATCTATTATTAACCTTTCAACTGCTTCCTCGGCAAAAACGTCTATTTCCCACACATTTGGCTCAACAACCTGTTCAACGTGTTGGACATATCGATGCCATTTTTCCTTGTCAACCCTTATAAGTGCTGTCGTTAGTAAGTCTCTTATTTCAGCCATTTTAATTGACTTGTTTTGGCTTGCTACAAACCCTTTCACTTGAGCCCAAACTAATTCTATTGGATTAAGGTCACATAATAAGGCGGCAAGCGAAGCACTTTATGTCCCGCATTTTGAGCCATTTCATCCACGACGTATGTTTCATACTTGGCTTTGTAACGTTTAACGATTTCAAGCATCCCATTGTGTGATTGCATCCCTACCTAACTTGAGATCTTCCTTTTGGGAATTCCCGTATTCATTGGCAAAACAGGCGTCATTCACCGGAAAAACAAAGACATCATACAAACAGGTACATAATGAGATGAAAGGATGTAATTATGTTTTTTTTTTATTTAAACAGTTTGCGACATAAACTCAATCAGCAAGATTTTCTAAATACATTTCCTAGTCATTTCCGCTATATGTATATAGTGAAAGGTAGACACAATCAGGCAATTAGAATAGAAAATTATATAACCACGACGCAATGTCATATACCTAAACAGATGGTAAAAAAACACTGCACTTGTGCAGCTGTACAATACGAATACAATCAAATTAAAACCGAATGGCAACACCATACGTAATAATTCGTTCTCAAAAGCACCAAAACCGAAAGTTCTTTGCCAAAATCCATAGAAAACCCCTTAATGATATGCTTCATTGTAGAGATGGTAATACTCTTCTGATGTGCTTCAGCAGTGTGTGTACTTATTTTGGTGGATGATAATAGCAAGCGAACACAAGACGATCATGCTCATTCCCATTCGGCTGTGTGGGAGACTGGTTGTGGTGGGTTGTATGCGAATTTTAGGAAAATTACAACAACAATTCCTTGGTATGACAGTGGTTTGGCGATTTCATGATTCTCGATCGCTAATGAGTTTATCGCGCGTTTTTGTATTCTGTCGAGCAGCTTCAAATATGTGAAGGCAAAAGACTTGAGATTGCAAATCTTACTGTTTATTTCTGCAACGAAATGTGGAATAAGCAAACCGAGCAAATATCGTACCAATGTACTTGAAAATTTAAAAGACCGAGCGCTTTAATAGTAGATACACAACTAACTATTTATTTCTGTACAAATTACAACAGTAAAAGGTAAGATAGAAAAAATTGAATCTAAGCGTGAGAGCAGATTCGCCGTGTAGAATTTTATAGAACACAAGATGTGTGAACTACTGATTCAGCGTCTGGTCACAAGCTTGGTAGAGTGTTGAATAGGATGACAGTTATACAAATATGAGCCGTGCGACTTTACAATTAAGTTTATCACACGGTACAAATTATGACATTGAAAATGAAACTTAAACATACATGACTTGAGAATGAAACTTAAACATACATGGCATTAAGAGTGAAACTTAAACATACATGACATTGAAAATGAAACTTAAACACTTACTCTCACCACTACTCAACAATAATGAGTTGCTCAAACCTGAAACACAGGAATTTCCTTCGACTTGCCTAGGACAGACAAACATGCCCCATAGCCATATTTTTACAAGAAGTAAACCTCCACCCAAGAAGTCACCCCTGCAACAACACTTGGTAAGGTAAAAAGGAAGGCATGTATATGCAACACTTGCGCTCTACGGTCAATACCGGCAGAGGACCTTACTGCCTTACTGCAACTTTTACCTCTAGACATACACATAACAAATATCACAGCGCACAGCGCGATCAGACTCGGAGAGTCTGGATGCTGGACTGCGAAACCCTATGGCCATAGTATTATTCTAGAGTATCTACCGAGAGAACTCGTACCGCCTTCAACAGACTATATTATTCCCAGAATGTCTTTCATAAAGCATTTTGACGTTCAGCTCCCCACAAGATCAGATTGCAAAATCGGCAAGTAACTAAGGACTTCGATCCAACAATCTACACCGAAGGTTCCAAAATGAACTGCGGCGTGGGTGCGGGAGTTTTTTCGGAATCCTTAAACATTTCAAAATCCTACAAACTCCCGGATACCGCCAGCGCTTTCCAGGCGGAGCTACTAGCTATCCGTGAACTCTGCCGCCAGATCAAACAACACTGAATCATATAGCCGAGGCAAAGGATCGCTGCACTCATTGACAGTCAGGGTGCCATTGAAGCGATCCCGCCAGTCACTATATCCTCTAAATTAGTTCGAGAATGCCGCAATGAGCTAGCCCTGCTAGATCAGTTCAGAGTTACCCTGATCTGGGTTCAAGGGCATGGTAATGTTTATGGAAACGAAAATGCCGATGAACTGTCCAAGCAAGCTCTCCACCGCTCACTAGCGAAACTAGTCCATGCTCGGCTCGGAGCAGTAAAGTCAAACATCACCTCAGAATATCTCACCAAAGCCAACCTTAGATGGAATAGACTGATAACATGCATCATATCCAAAAAGATGTGGCCAAACTACAACAAGCCAAACACAATCGATCTCCTATGCAGAACCCAAAAAGATATCGCCAGTCAAGTAGTGGCCGCCGGACCAGACTCATTTCAGCTGGACACAGGCATATGTGTGTAGCTATGGCGCTCTGGTAGTAACCACGGGCTCGAGTAGCAATAGCGGGCAGTGGGGACACCGGCTGCGCAGTTTATCGCGACCCAGTTACTCGTCCCCCTTAAAATAGCTAGAGTATAGTGTGCGAGAAGGTAGATTGGTAGTGTTGGTTGCAGGAAGAGGCAACGGTGCACCACAATCGAAGACCACAATAACAACAGCCGCAGAGGCAGCAACAACAGCAGCAGATACTACATAGCCACACCACCTCAGAGACACCACATAAGTACAGACGACAACAGAATTAGAGGTAAATCACGGCAGGTTGGGCGAAAGCGCCCAAGCTTAAGGGAATCCACCGTGGAAGCTAAGCCACGCCGTATCACGGTGGACTCCCCGTAGCTTAGGCACTTTCGATTTATATACGCCACCCGCCGTGATTTTCGCGGTTCAATATTTCCTCCACTTCTATTTCCAGCACGCCACCATTCAAGCTCAGCATACCCCGGCTGGGAAGTATCGTTTATTTAGCTGTTCTTTCCTGCTTATCGTCCAGCACTCTGCTCCGTAAAGCAGAATTGGTACTACATATCAGTGTTTTGTAGAGCATACAGTTAGTCTTTTGGGGTAGGAGTACTGAACCCATTTGTTTTTTGTCAAACCGAAGTTGCAACGGTTTCACAGGGTAATTCTTCGTCGGATCTCAACTAAGGTGCATTGGTGCTATCAACATTGTTCTAGTCGGTGGACGGATGATTGTTTGCTGTCCTCGGTGACAGCATCATGATAGCCTCTACTACCCCACGCTGAGATCGGCCGATGATGTCGATATCGTGTACGTACCCCGGTAGTTGGACGGATATATAGTGCCCTGCGCACTATCTGATGCAGATCAAGATTGAAGAAATCACATGATAGCGCACCTAGCCGGAATTCTTTTTCCATACTGCGCATTGCACCGCGTGTTTTCCAGCGTCATTTTTGCAGCGGTCCTGAATTCGGTCACCGCCACATAGAGCTCCTGACGATGAAAGTTATCATATGCGGCTTTAAAGCCGATGAAAAGAAATTGCTTCCCGACTTAAAATTCATTGCTCTTTCCCGAGCTTTGCATCAGTGTGAAAAGTTGGTCTATTATTGATCTGCCACACTCCTACGTGCCGATAAGTGTGTAGTAAAACGGCTTGAAACCTTCACACCTAACGCCTTTTTTGTAAATGGGTTATGTAGAGCGATTTAATAACAACCAAACGTTCACCATGCAACACAGTTTTTTAATGTCCTACATTCAAGACGATCACAAAACAGATCACAAATGAAGTAAACCTCCCGGACTTACTTCGATCCCCTTGTAAACAAATATAAACTTGTTTTGTTATATTTAAAGGAACTTGAAAATTATATACAACCTTGAACTGTTTAATGAACAATCGTATCTTGTGATTGCTACCACGTGAAGCTCGACAGCCTAACTGAAAGTGTGTTATCACATAAAACCACTTGAATTATATACAATTTGGTTTAATTTAAATCGAATGTTCCGTTATTATTAATATTGTTATTCAATTACTTATTAATAAATTAATAATAATAATATATATTTTTTTTATTATTTTCAGGTACATCATGATTCTTTTTAACGATGTGTTACTTATCGTGGGATCAGCCCTAAAGGAACAAATTGAAAGAAAATTTTTAGTAATTGATGGATGGGATGTTTGCTCAGTATTTCTTGGTGTCGGCAACCTTTTAGTTTGGATTGGCGTTCTTCGATATCTGGGATTCTTCAAGACCTACAATGTGGTCATTTTGACTCTTCAAAAAGCAGCACCGAAAATCGCACGTTTCCTTTTTTGTGCACTTCTAATTTATGCTGGTTTTACTTTCTGCGGATGGCTAGTATTAGGACCTTATCACATGAAGTTCCGCTCTTTAGCAACAACATCTGAATGTCTTTTTTCACTGATAAATGGAGATGATATGTTTGCCACTTTTGCTACTCTTTCCAGTAAATCGAGTATGCTCTATATTTTCTGTCAGATCTATCTCTACTCATTTATTTCACTGTACATCTATGTGGTACTTTCGCTGTTCATTGCTGTTATAATGGATGCATATGACACAATTAAGCGATACTATCGCGATGGATTTCCGCTATCGGACTTGCGGGAATTCGTAGGCACAAGAACTGAGGAAGATCTCACTTCGGGAATTTTTCTCACGGATCTTGATGATTTTGGAAATACAACCATTGTGGATGTGCTAAAGCGAGCTTGCTGCTGTTGTTCCGATAATGAACAATCAACGGGGCCAGTAGGGTATACTTCGTTGCATACTATAGGAAAGTAAAAAACAAAGTTTTAGGCATTTACTCAGTTTGAGCTTGCCCGCTTTTCCAAATATTAGTTTGTATTTATTGTATGTAAATAGTTAAAGTATTTGAAAAATGCATATACAAGGTGGCGCAAAAATAACCTTCCGATGTTTTTTGGTCACCGACCGATTATTGCTCAAATAAATAGTCACCAATATTCCGCGTTCTGGAGCAGTGTAGCGTAACATTGTTTATTAACGTGTATTTCGCATGTGTTTACTACACAAATGTCAAAACAGAACTGACATTAGGGGCCAATCGCAAAATTTATAGCATTTTCTGATAGGAGGATTACTTTTGCGCCACCTTGTATAAGCTAGTTTAAAAATGAAAGGAGACAATAGGGGTTATTCATGTTACTTATGTCGTCGTATATTTTTCCCCGTGCATATTTTCGGAATAAAGCAATGAAATTGAAGAATTATAAGCATTCTCAGAAATTTGATAATTAAAATTCGTTTAAAATGGCGTTTAAAATGAAAAAATGTTTGGAATACGTATTAAATAATTTTGATAAAAGCCATGAAAATCCAACTACAAAAAGAGTATAAATATAAGTGCGATCATGTCGTTCAAAATATTAGACTACACAGTTTAGATGTGTCATGAATACCCCAATTTTTTAGGTAAATGCCACTCGTAGATAAAGCATTAAGTTAACCAAGTAATATGCAATGTAAGGACTTCCATTTATTGTTAACCCTTTTCAACTTTCATTAACTTTTTTCCATTGCATCTTCATACCGGCAAAATGCAGTAGTGCACAACAGTACAAGGATCGATTCCAAAATGCTGATGACGTGCATAGAACTTGTTAGCAAAAATGAAATACATAGGCTCAACTATGATATTCATATTCGCACGTAAATTGATAATTGGGGTCTTCCATAGCCATGAGTTCAAAATGTCCATGATACAGACTTCATAAAGCATTTAAAATCGTCTAGTAGTTCTACTAGCTTTACACTATCGAAAAACAGCATGTTTAAGCAACATACAAACAGTGAAGCCTCATTTAAACTTTTAACATTGTAAAAGTTTACAAATCCATTGCAATTCTAACTCGTGGACTAAAACTTAAACGTTTCAAAATCAATAGATGAAGAATCAAATAAATAATAATGTCTCAATTCATCTTATATGTATACATCCTCATATGTTATGTTTTGCATTTGCATAAAAAAGTTATTCGCTGGAAATATTTCAAAAATAAAAATTTAATAAATTTCTTTATGGTCTCTTGTTTATTCTATTCCAAATTTTATTTAAATATAGTTTAGGTTTATTTTTTTTATTTAAGCTACACTAGCTTTATTTAGTTGTTGATCTTGCAAATCCTGTTATGCGTAGAGAAGACCAAACATAAAATTATTTTACTTGGCAGAGTACATAGATATTTCTGCAAATTTTGAATTGGGCTTTATCCTCAGGAGATAGGTCACTTCATTCAATTCGAAAATGTGACTTAGTGAGTGATTTTGGTAAAATGGAAATATATCAGCCTTATCCATACTGAACAGTTAACTGATGGTCAGCCGTATCCATACTGAACAGTTAACTGATGGTTTTTACCAGTAGTAAAATTCACATGCATAATTATCATTTTTAGGATAAATCAATTGTGCAAGAACTGTTTAAACTGTTTCAAAATGTCAATCAGAAAATTTGTAGATATAGTCATAAGATACCTAGCACTGAACTTTGGGGGACCCCTCCCGTAATTTTCTTAGGTAGCTGCATATAATTTACAACAGGCAACCTAATAACCTACCAAACTCCAGTCGGCCGAGTTGAATGCGTTTTTTACATCGAGTGTTACGATGGCACAGTACTTCTTGTGCGTTTCTTTAAATTTTCGTTCGTATATTGTATTTACCAATTTACCAGTTTTTGATTTTCTTTATTGGAAATTGTTTTTTGTTTGTATATTTTTCAATTAAAATTTCTTTGTTCAATCTGATTGTAATAGTTTTTAGTTCAATCAATGTCAGTTTTGCCATTATCAAGTTAATTTAATTTAAACTTTAGTTAAAAATAACTTTTCTTAAATACATGGCAAATATCACATGAACTAACGATCGGATAGCCAGTTATTATTAATAAGGCTGATCAGGTTTTGCAAGCAAAACGACTACTTGTTTGCTATTATTCTTAATTGTTAATTTTCAAAAAATTGTTAAATATTATTTTTTTTGCTAATTATTTAAAGATTATTGTATGTAAATATATTTAAATATATTCTAATGTTCTGTAGTACAAAGAAAAAAAAATGTACATAAGCGATATAATTACACATTATTTTTATTAACTAACAACTTAAAAAGTTCATGGATATTACAATTTCAACGTTTATGTTAACCAACTTACATAAAATAAACTGTGTCAACAAAAATGTTGTTTTCTTAAATTCATGGAAACGGTTTTAGACTTGAAGCTGAGCTATTGAAATCAGATGACTTATTAAAAAGGATTAATCGGTATGAATTTGACTCATAACAGTCTCTTTAGAGGTAATCTTGCGAGGGCGAAATTTGTAACTTGGACCCACTGATCTTATCAACAGTCAGACGTATTAAATATATTAGGCATTATCGGTCCATATAGGGCATTAAACCTAGCTTCACCAACTACAGTTAAACCTTTGAAAAAAAAACTAACAAAACGTTTACCAGAATGGAATGGGACACGTATATCGTTTTCAGAAAAAAAATTGCTAAGACATAATATCCGTTGTTCTACAACAAAAAATGACAGAACAATATAAAATTGTATTTCGGGTTACTAAACAAAATAGTACAAATTGAGTTTCAACAAAAATGGTGAATAACAAAAAACTTCAATTCTACAACAGCAAAAAATTAAAAAATTACGAGTAAGAATGAAAAAAAGAAACAATCACCCATGTTCTGCATTTCGATCGAAATCGAATTCAATTCACTTTTCAATTTCACTGGGAATGAAATTTGGTGTTATGCATTTCGATCGCTTTAGATTTTTTCGAATTCACTTTCGAACTGTCAAAATCCTAAACAAACACAATGTTTGCTTTTGAGTCAACATGGATGCAATAGTTTTACCAATTTTCAAGGAAAAAATGCTGGATTCGCACTTAAACAATTCGTAATAACTTCCTACATATTTGCTCCAATTCCAAATATTCATTTCGATCGAAATGTAGAACACACAATTTCACTTTCACCTTGCAAATTCACAAAAAGTGGAATGCAGAACATAAGTCAATGCATTTCACCTAAATGATCCCTTTCCTATGCATGTTGAGTTAAGAAAATCAAAAAAGATAAAATGATAAACATTTTTCCCCCAGTGTTAGTGTCCCATCCCTCCTGCGTGATAGTGTCCCAATTATCATATAAGGCATTTAAACAGTTCATAAAATATATCTCCTGAAACCAAACATTTAAAAAAATCGGACTTAATTCGCCTTATAATAAGTCTACACAGCAATTAAAAAATAAACCGTTTATTAAAACATATTATATTAATTATTTAATTGAAAATAAATGAAAGACTACAAATTCACATAAGTTTAATATATTTATGTTCATTACAACAAAAGTATTAAATGTGCAAATGCAGCACGCTAAAACACGAATGAACCTCTTGTTATTTTATCTCTATGTTTAAACATTTTGTGTATAGCTGGTAACCTAACACATGGAGCAATATGCATAGATACACGAATGCCGAAACTGGAGTTTCTGGATATTAATTTGTTTAGGTATTTTAGTTGGAGCTCCGCCATAACCGGTCTGGCTATGTGTGTAGTTGCTCCATCTTGCTGGAACCAAATGCTGTTGAAACGGATATTTCTTTGGCGCAGTTCTGGGTAAAAAAAAACTCTTTCAACATCTTCAATTAACGGTCCCCTTTGACAGTTACTGTTACACCGTTTTCCCCACAATGCACCTTGATGAAACTGCGCACCACACAGTGACTCCTTCTGGGTGCAGTACCGTCTCATGGAGTATAAAATTCCAGGCGAATAGGCAAATCCAGAGGGTTTAATTTGCTTGCAATTTAGACTTTTTACGGAAATAAGTTTGTCATCATGAATTATCCATTGATATGACCGTCTGCTAACTCCAATTTGCGCCGATACACCCACGATTGTGCCTTGATCCCGATAATAGGGATCTCGTAGGTACGGTCTTCGTGCGATGCTTCCAGATTCGCCAAACATGTTTCTCATAATGGTGCGTCTACTCGGGGGAGTGCTGCCAAACTCCTGCCTAAATTCCCTTTGGACGAAAATGAAGGACTGCAAAGCATGATACCGCTGCACAATTCAAATCCTCTTCTCGGTATCCCAAGCATTCATCTCAATAAATCTAAATAGTAACCTGCCTGTTATGAAATACAATCAACATTTTATAGCACGAATTTCTTAAAATGTTTTATTATTTTCTCATTTACCTAACAAATGATAATTTGTCTTGCTTATTAATACTGTGACCTACCTTAATCTTTACTCTTAAATTAGCTTAAACTGTTTGGTAGGTATACATTCAATGGTGCACTCTCTTTGTTAACAGCCTATGTAATCTGCGGCTGTTGCAATTTACCAATTATGTATGTGCTTTCTTTTTGAAGTCAACCACCATCCGAGACAGCAGTCGCAACAGCAGCAGAGTTTAAGTATACATTTACAACGACACGACATTTATTACATAATTTATAAAATACAGAATATTAAAATAATTAAAACTTTACTAAACAGAAACGAAAGCAACTAATTATTACAAACAATTCAAGTCACATAATACAGTCCACAATAACACTAGAAAATACTGCCAAATAAAAATAAGCCGATTACTCACACAGAAAAAAAGTTATTACGTTTTGTTTTTGTAGCTTGTAATGGAAGGATCTTCTGCGTATCGACTTTTAGTAAGTCCGTCTGTGAAGTGCAAAACTATTCTTGTTTATTTCCTATCCGTTTTCCTACACCCTGTATTAACATACCTCAGCGAGATGCGTGCCGTTCTTTTTTTTGCCATGCTGGTACATAAATACTATTACACTTCCCCCTTCTTCTTTCGTAAATAGACAGTATAAGAGAACGTCACTGGTCTCTCATCTTTGGGACCTGTCATAGCGATAGAGTTCTACGGTGCCTCTATATGCACCCGCTCTTGTTAACATTGCACTTACATAGTAAATCACGCCATCGCATACATCCATGATATAACATTGCAGATCTACTATGGCCCCCCTTGTCTGGTGTGTTGGTTATTGAGATATACTCATCCGATGGGGTGAAGAGGGCAGTGCACTCCTAATACTCGTCGTAAATTCCGCTAAGCCGTACTTTCGATAGTTAGGTTAGACAAGAGGGATATCACACCACGGGCAAAAGAGAGGCCACACAACGCTACATATGTGACCCGCTTGAGATGACGATTTAGCGAAAAAGCTGATGAAATCTCAGTTCTTGATTGTCATTTGACCCGGTCGGTCGTCCTCTCTTAAAGGGAAAAAGAAAAGAAAAAAAAAAACTCGTAGGCAGTGCCACGCCATATAACGTCGCAAGAAAATAACCGCTATCGGCCCCCAGTAATTGCACTTTTTTTATCAGTCTCCCCGGACAAAGTGTACTCCGTTCGTAGATCACTATCGGCTAATCCCAGCGAGAAAATAAAACAAACGAAAAACACAACCAAATTTTTTTTTTTACATTATTGTGTCACCGGTATCGAACCCCGAGTGCTTAATGATCACCGGAGCTACCGTGTAAAGTGCGATCTCCCTCCACCTTTCGGGGAATACCTACGCCCGGCGCTATTTTAACCACCCGCTTATTGGATTAAGTCTGCATCAGAAGAGGTGAACTCGTACCAAACCCGCAACTGGACACCAGGAGCAATACAATTGTCAGCGACGGCATACAATCACGCCCACGCAAGCATCGCTCCAGTCACCTATAGTAAGGAGCCCAGCCAAAGCATCGGCGGGTAAATCTGCTAGCGCAACTCCCCCAACACGCGATCGAGCGAGTCCAAGAGAATGACCATATAAACGGCATTTCCACCCGCTGAAGCCGCAACTCCACTAACCAGCCGAGCAAGCGACTGCAGACTCCAACTAATGGAACGAACATCTAAGCGGCATCTCCCATCGCAACAACCTCCCCTGAACGACCAACACACCTGACCTACATTAGCCCATACCCCTAATGTTCGTCTAACATTAACCGATCATTGTGATATAACTTTTTCAAATTAATATCATTTACACCGTTTACTTTTATGATATATCCCCTTCATATTAAATTTACCGCCATATAGGTGTAATGTATATGTATATATATATATATATATATATAGTTTTTTTTTCTTTTGTCGTAACCAAATAAATTTGGGACATAGTGGTTGTGAGTGTGTGAGACGGGGCTTCTAGTGCGTGGGAGTTTTCTTTTGATATCCCCCCCCATATTTTGGAAATTCTCTTTGACAGGTACTAAGCCGGGAATCCACATCGTCAGGCCTGCCGAATTGGATGACCAGGTAAGTTTTTTTGTTTTTATAACGATTTGTTAAATGGTTATGACATTGCCGGGACGATTAAAGTATAGTAGAGTTTTCTTTTAATCCCCTTGAATTGCTCAACATACTCATTGTACCAAGATGGCCCAGTAGTTCGTGTATACATACAAAAAAAAATGAAATTGAGTTCCGTAATTATTGCAAATATGATAACCGATTTATTTTTGTAAGAAGTATATAAATTGGTTTCGATATATATATATATACATTACCTTTTTTTTGCCTCTTTCTTTCTTTCTTTTATTATTTTTTTTTGTAATTTAATAACTAGTTTTGTAAAATCTTGAACACTTAATATACCTACTTAACGTAACTAAAAATAAAGGAAAGGCCCTGAACTTCGCTTTAACTTTTCTTATTTACATATTCTAGTTTATACGATTATTTTTCCAACCTATACTTATTAACTATAATATTATATTTTGTATTGTTCTTGAACTGTACGTTGTACTCTTATTTTTTTCCTTATTAATTGAAACAATAACAAATTACTTAAAACTAAACTCAAACTACCAATGAATTTTATCCTAAGTATGAATGTTACTTTAGATGGGCGATAAATAATAAAATAATGTTATCTTAATTCTTTTGAATTTGTGGTGTCTCATTTCGATGGCGAAGTTTAGTGGTCCGACGATATGAAAGCATAGGGCTTTCTCTTGGGTGCTGGTATGATATTACAGCGGCTTCCGGCACACGGTAGGGAGGGTATTGACCCGCTATGAGGACAACCACCTGCTCCTCCCTTGGCTCATGTTGGATTCCTATTTATCTATTTATTTATTTTTACCTTATTATACCTTTAGCATGCAGTTTTCTTTGTGTAGTGGTACTTCCATCGTGGCAACTCAGATGCAAGATCCAACCCTCCGACGAGCAGTAGCTGAGACCAGCAAGGCATGCGCCCGTGTCCAAGTTGCCAATGATCTCTCCTTTTCGCTTTCCCCCCATCGTTTCCTTACCCTAGTCCAGCTTCCCCCCAGTTTCACCCCGTCTTTTAGACCATCATCCCTTACCCAGACCTCCTCAAACTTACCACCATTATATAAATGGCGCCCAACCTATGGGGCCCGCAATTTTCTGCGGGTTACCCTCTTATTCGTAGATACAATTTTCAGTTCACCTAAAGTGTTCAGTTTCATATTTAATTATTTTTTTTCTTCTCTCCACCTTTTTGCATTCTTTTTGCACTTTTCATTCCGTTTTCCTTTGACATGTTTCACGACATCTAGATCACCCTTTTGGAACCGCGTTGTCAAATCCAACAATGCGATGGTTTGGAACGACCAGGGGAAGTGATCTGATTTGTCATCGACATCCCATTCTCCACAATAGTTTAAGTTGCTAGTTGTCTTGGAAGCGCGTTATATTGAGAACTATAATGCTTAATATATCGACCTCGACAACCCAGCGCAATAAGTCTAACCATTTCAATCAAACTATTAGATTAATCCGTTTTTTCCCCTCAAACATGACCACACTTCGTTAGGACCACATATAGCAAGTCATCGAAATGAGAACACATATTATCAATTTCAAGTTTTACATCACCCATATTATTAAACTCTTCAGTATATTCAAATTTGGTCTTCACTACCTTCCTTATCTATTACCTATATCTAATATAATTTTTCGGTCATCCTTCTTATAACTATTTAATTATGGCTGTTCCACGCAGCCCAGTACAGCTTGTACGGTTAACCGATGTAATCGCGTGCTCCATATGTCAGGACGATATAACCTTCGGTACAGAGGCAACGACCCCATGTGGCCACATTTTCCACAAGCCCTGTCTGAGCAACTGGTTGACGGACTCAGAATCTTGTCCCGTTTGCCGTCAAGGCATTACAATACCAGACACGCAAGAAGGTCCTCCAAATCGTCCCCCTGGTAGTAGTTCCCGTGGTAGAGGTGCAGTCCCTAAGAGTCGGCGCCCGAACACTCGTTCGACTACCACGCAGAACGTAGCCGAGTGGAGCCTAAGAGATTCGAGTATTCTCGATAGCAGAATATCGTCGGCCAGCAAAAACGACACCCTACCACCGCAACTGACGACAGTGCAAAATTCTAAGTCCCGCTCTAATTTAAATGCTCCGTTTGATAATGTTTCTTACCCCAACGATTCGGACATTCGGCAACTTGTTCGAGAAGAAGTGGAGCAAGATCGACGGAAGACTATGGATACAATTAATCAGACTATTGAAACAATGTTTCACAGATATCTCAGTATTCAGACGCAGGCTCTCAATATAGCTCCTCCTAATAGTCCGATGACCGACAGAACCAACTGGACCCAATCTAACTTTCAACCTATACCTCCACTTCAACCTCACCCTCAACCTGAAGCTCACCGGCCCAACCAAAGTAGGGCTCCAAACGATTTTGGTTACAATCGAACTTCTACTAGTCCCGAAAAGTTGTCAAGCATCATATTAAACTGGAATGTTAGATTCGACGGTGCCAGTGACGGCATCCGCGCGGATGAGTTTATTTACCGGGTACATGCTTTGACAATGAATACCCTAAATGGAGATTTTTCAGCTCTATGCCGAAATATGCATATTCTATTTACCGGTAAAGCGAAGGACTGGTACTGGCGCTACCACAGGCGGGAACAATCCATCGAGTGGACTGCGCTTCGTGATGCTTTGCGATTTCAGTATTCAGACCCTCGAACCGATTTTGATATCATCGAAATGGTTCGAAATAGGAAGCAGAAAGAGAAAGAATCGTTCGATGAATATCTTGACGCGGTGGTCTGCTTAGCTGACCGACTGACGGAACCCCTGGCTGATGGGCAGTTTCTCGAAATTTTAATTCGGAATCTTAAACCTGATCTTAGGCATGAGCTTCTGTATCTCCAAATTACGACAATCGCCAGGTTACGAAGCGCATGCCATAAACATGAGCTCTTCATGCAGGAGATGCATCGGGGAGTTTTTAATCGCAACGTTCCTCCACGAAGATTTGTGTCTGAGATCATGGCAGAAACTGCCATTGACGAAGAGGTTTCGGAGATTAGCCTTCAAAAGAAAGTTCTCTTGTGCTGGAATTGTGAGGCAGAGGGTCATACCTATATGGATTGCCTAAAATCGAGGAAAGTGTTTTGTTACGGTTGTGGTGCCCAAAACACATACAAGCCACAATGCCCTATATGCTCCGCCCAGAAAAACTCGAAAGCGGATGCGACTACAGCCACCAGGTCGCATCCTCACTGCCGAACTTAGAGAATATGCAAGAAATCAGAACTTCGAACCCCGACCTTCCTTCCACCCCCCAAAATCCAACGAACCGAAGACCTCGGGCTATCGATTCCTCCAAACCATTTCACCAAAGATTGCGCGAATATAGAGAAATTCGAGCAAGAATTTTCTCTGGGCCGAGTAATATTATAGTTGCTCATAAGCCCAAGCGATCAACTTTACGCTTACGAAATTTTTGGAGAAATGTGCGGAGGACTAGAGACCATCTTATATCTGCAGTCATCGGCAGGGATAGCTTAGATATCAGGCCATATGCGGAGGTTGAAATTTTGGGAAAATCCGTTAACGGCTTGTTGAACTCTGGAGCGTCTATAAGTTGCTTTGGAGCCGAGGCTGCCGAGGAAATACTATTATCCGGGGTAAAACTGCAGAAATACCTCTCATTCATCAAAACGGCGGAAGGTCGTCGACAAACTGTTCGGGGTTGTATTAGAGTAGATGTGAAATTTCGTAATGTAACGAAACCATTAAACATCTTTATAGTGCCTTCACTCAGCCAGAACCTTTACCTTGGGATAGATTTTTGGCGTAGTTTTAACCTCGCCCCAGGGATTATAGGGGAACTTCATGATTTGCCCCCATCCGATTCGCCTGTACATACGCTCACAGCTTACCAGCAAGAACATCTCAAAACCGTTACGGCCGTATTTCCCTCTTTTGAAAAGGAAGGCCTCGGGAAGACAAATCTGGTTCAGCATGCCATTGACGTTGCTTCCAACAGACCGGTAAAGCAACGTCACTATCCGGTGTCGCCCGCAGTGGAGTCTCTCATGTTTGCCGAAATAGACAGAATGTTGTCCTTGGGAGTCATTGAGGAATCTAATAGTTCATGGAGCTCTCCGGATGTTCTAATCCGAAAGCCCGGAAAGATTAGATTTTGCATTGACTTCCGAAAGGTTAATGCCCTAACTGTAAAGGACGCCTTTCCACTTCCGCACATTGAGGGCATTTTAAGCCGTTTGCCTCGAGCGGAATTCATTTCTAGTATCGATTTGAAGGATGCCTTTTGGCAAATCCCGCTAGAGGTGAGTTCTCGCGAAAAGACGGCCTTCACAGTTCCGAATCGCCCGCTGTATCAGTTTACGGTAATGCCGTTCGGGCTGTGTAATGCCCCTCAGACAATGTGCCGGTTGATGGATAAGGTCATCCCATATCATCTTCGGGAGAAGGTATTCGTCTATCTCGACGACCTGTTGGTGATCTCGAAAGATTTCGAATCTCACATGTGCGCGTTACAGGAAGTGGCGTTGCATATAAGAAAAGCCGGCCTTACCATCAACGTACAAAAGTCAAAATTCTGTCTGAAGGCTGTCAAGTATCTTGGGCATATTGTTGGATACGGGTCGGTACAAACTGATCCGGAAAAGGTTAATGCAATTGTTGATTTCCCTCCACCAAAATCGGTGCGCCAACTGCGACGTTTTCTTGGGATGGCAGGCTGGTACCGCAAATTTATTGTCAACTTTGCCTCCCTTACGGTCCCCCTTACGAATCTACTCAAAAAAAGCAGATCTTTTGAATGGAACTCGGAGGCGCAACAAGCCTTTGACACCCTAAAGACACAGCTGAGTTCGGCTCCGGTACTGACGACGCCTGACTTCAGCCGCCCTTTTATTATTCAATGTGACGCCAGCCAGTATGGAGTCGGTAGCGTGCTAGCTCAAGTGGATGAGGGTGGAGTTGAAAAACCCATCGCCTACATGAGTCAGAAGTTAAATAAAGCGCAGCGAAATTACTCTGTTACCGAGCAGGAATGTCTAGCGGCTGTGCTTTCCATAAAAAAATTTCGCCCGTACGTTGAAGGTCACGAGTTCACGGTCATAACGGACCATGCTAGCCTTCAATGGCTGATGCGCCAAAAGGATCTGTCGGGTAGACTTGCAAGGTGGGCCCTTAAACTTCAAGGTTTTGATTTTTCGATAAATCATCGCAAAGGTACGAATAATGTGGTACCGGACTGTTTGTCCCGAAGGGACACGGTCGATTTGAGCGCTCTCGAAGAAATTGCTCCGATTATCGATCTGAAAGCACCACACTTTTCTTCCGAAGAATACTCCAACCTAAAGAGCCATATCATAGAAAACAAAACTAAGCTGCCGGATGTACAGATTGTGGATGATTTCGTGTACAAGCGCACGATGCACCCGACCGGATCCCCCGAACCAGAAGGGGAGTCTTGGAAACTGTGGGTACCTTCGACCTTAGTTCCCGAAATCTTGTACAACTCCCATAACCCCCCCCCCCCCCCCCTCTGCGGCACACTGCGGAATAGGAAAGATGCTGGAAAAACTGCGACGCCACCTGTTCTGGCCAAGGCTGGTGAAAGATGTGAGGGAATATGTACTGGGTTGTGAAACATGCAAGATGACAAAAAACCCAAACACTGTTCTAAGGCCTCCTATGGGACAACCAGTGAGGACGTCGAGGCCATTTCAAAACCTTTTTATCGACTTGCTTGGGCCCTACCCTAGGTCCAAATTGGGCAACACTGGCATTCCTGATCGTCCTGGATCACCTCACAAAATACGTTTTTCTAAACCCGTTGAGGAAGTTCACTACGAAGCCCATTGTTGACTTCTTAGAAAAAAACATTTTTCATTTTCATTTGTATGGCGCTCCAGAGACGATCCTTAGTGATAATGGGTCCCAATTCAAGTCGAAAGAGTTTGAAGAGTTTTTATCCCGATTCGGGATTCGTCACATGTACACGGCCATACATTCCCCTCAATCAAACTCATCGGAACGAGTAAATCGATCCGTTGTTGCTGCAATTCGCGCTTCCGTTCAGAAGAGCCAAAACGAATGGGATAGTCGGCTCAGTAACATAGCGTGCGCACTGAGAGCAACCCTTCATAGTTCAATTGGGTGCAGCCCATACTACGCGTTATTTGGACAGAACATGGTCCATAATGGGAGTGACTATACCCTTTTGCGGCAGCTGGGAATGTTAAACGGGGAGGATGTAGCACTTGATAGAATCGATAAGCTTGTGGGAGTACGTACCCAGATACAGGAAAACATACCGACTTCCTTCCTGAATAACGCCGCAAGGTACAACACCAGGTCTAAACCAGTTGATTTCAATATCGGTGATGAGGTTTATCGGCGAAATTTTGCACAAAGCAATTTTGAAAGAGGCTTCAACGCTAAGCTAGCCCCGGCCTTCTTAAAAGCTCGCGTTAGGGAAAAGAAAGGTGCAGCTTATTACGTACTCGAAGACCTAACCGGAAAATCAGTGGGAACCTACCACGCGAAGGATATTCGTCGCTAACAGAAAATAAAACAAAATAACATCCTTCCTTGTCCAGCTTAGTACGCCGCTCTAAAGAGCTGCATACCTCACCTGTTTTGTAATGGAAGGATCTTCTGCGTATCGACTTTTAGTAAGTCCGTCTGTGAAGTGCAAAACTATTCTTGTTTATTTCCTATCCGTTTTCCTACACCCTGTATTAACATACCTCAGCGAGATGCGTGCCGTTCTTTTTTTTGCCATGCTGGTACATAAATACCATTACACTTCCCCCTTCTTCTTTCGTAAATAGACAGTATAAGAGAACGTCACTGGTCTCTCATCTTTGGGACCTGTCATAGCGATAGAGTTCTACGGTGCCTCTATATGCACCCGCTCTTGTTAACATTGCACTTACATAGTAAATCACGCCATCGCATACATCCGTGATATAACATTGCAGATCTACTATGGCCCCCCTTGTCTGGTGTGTTGGTTATTGAGATATACTCATCCGATGGGGTGAAGAGGGCAGTGCACTCCTAATACTCGTCGTAAATTCCGCTAAGCCGTACTTTCGATAGTTAGGCTAGACAAGAGGGATATCACACCACGGGCAAAAGAGAGGCCACACAACGCTACATATGTGACCCGCTTGAGATGACGATTTAGCGAAAAAGCTGATGAAATCTCAGTTCTTGATTGTCATTTGACCCGGTCGGTCGTCCTCTCTTAAAGGGAAAAAGAAAAGAAAAAAAAAAAACTCGTAGGCAGTTCCACGCCATATAACGTCGCAAGAAAATAACCGCTATCGGCCCCCAGTAATTGCACTTTTTTTATCAGTCTCCCCGGACAAAGTGTACTCCGTTCGTAGATCACTATCGGCTAATCCCAACGAGAAAATAAAACAAACGAAAAACACAACCAAATTTTTTTTTTTACATTATTGTGTCACCGGTATCGAACCCCGAGTGCTTAATGATCACCGGAGCTACCGTGTAAAGTGCGATCTCCCTCCACCTTTCGGGGAATACCTACGCCCGGCGCTATTGTAACCACCCGCTTATTGGATTAAGTCTGCATCAGAAGAGGTGAACTCGTACCAAACCCGCAACTGGACACCAGGAGCAATACAATTGTCAGCGACGGCATACAATCACGCCCACGCAAGCATCGCTCCAGTCACCTATAGTAAGGAGCCCAGCCAAAGCATCGGCGGGTAAATCTGCTAGCGCAACTCCCCCAACACGCGATCGAGCGAGTCCAAGAGAATGACCATATAAACGGCATTTCCACCCGCTGAAGCCGCAACTCCACTAACCAGCCGAGCAAGCGACTGCAGACTCCAACTAATGGAACGAACATCTAAGCGGCATCTCCCATCGCAACAACCTCCCCTGAACGACCAACACACCTGACCTACATTAGCCCATACCCCTAATGTTCGTCTAACATTAACCGATCATTGTGATATAACTTTTTCAAATTAATATCATTTACACCGTTTACTTTTATGATATATCCCCTTCATATTAAATTTACCGCCATATAGGTGTAATGTATATATATATATATATATATATAGTTTTTTTTTCTTTTGTCGTAACCAAATAAATTTGGGACATAGTGGTTGTGAGTGTGTGAGACGGGGCTTCTAGTGCGTGGGAGTTTTCTTTTGATATCCCCCCCCCCATATTTTGGAAATTTTCTTTGACAGGTACTAAGCCGGAAATCCACATCGTCAGGCCTGCCGAATTGGATGACCAGGTAAGTTTTTTTGTTTTTGTAACGATTTGTTAAATGGTTATGACATTGCCGGGACGATTAAAGTATAGTAGAGTTTTCTTTTAATCCCCTTGAATTGCTCAACATACTCATTGTACCAAGATGGCCCAGTAGTTCGTGTATACATACAAAAAAAAATGAAATTGAGTTCCGTAATTATTGCAAATATGATAACCGATTTATTTTTGTAAGAAGTATATAAATTGGTTTCGATATATATATATATACATTACCTTTTTTTTGCCTCTTTCTTTCTTTCTTTTATTATTTTTTTTTGTAATTTAATAACTAGTTTTGTAAAATCTTGAACACTTAATATACCTACTTAACGTAACTAAAAATAAAGGAAAGGCCCTGAACTTCGCTTTAACTTTTCTTATTTACATATTCTAGTTTATACGATTATTTTTCCAACCTATACTTATTAACTATAATATTATATTTTGTATTGTTCTTGAACTGTACGTTGTACTCTTATTTTTTTCCTTATTAATTGAAACAATAACAAATTACTTAAAACTAAACTCAAACTACCAATGAATTTTATCCTAAGTATGAATGTTACTTTAGATGGGCGATAAATAATAAAATAATGTTATCTTAATTCTTTTGAATTTGTGGTGTCTCATTTCGATGGCGAAGTTTAGTGGTCCGACGATATGAAAGCATAGGGCTTTCTCTTGGGTGCTGGTATGATATTACAGCGGCTTCCGGCACACGGTAGGGAGGGTATTGACCCGCTATGAGGACAACCACCTGCTCCTCCCTTGGCTCATGTTGGATTCCTATTTATCTATTTATTTATTTTTACCTTATTATACCTTTAGCATGCAGTTTTCTTTGTGTAGTGGTACTTCCATCGTGGCAACTCAGATGCAAGATCCCACCCTCCGACGAGCAGTAGCTGAGACCAGCAAGGCATGCGCCCGTGTCCAAGTTGCCAATGATCTCTCCTTTTCGCTTTCCCCCCATCGTTTCCTTACCCTAGTCCAGCTTCCCCCCAGTTTCACCCCGTCTTTTAGACCATCATCCCTTACCCAGACCTCCTCAAACTTACCACCATTATAAGCTCGATTCGTGCGCCACCCTGTATTATGGTAGTTTGTTATTGAAAAAAATAAATAAACCAAACGTTTACCAAAATACGAGTTATAATTTATTACACCTCACAATGTCCAAACGAAGCTATGAAATACGTTACATCGTTTTTAGAAAAAAATATTGTTATGTAGGTACTAATATCCATTGCTCTTTAACAAAAAATGACAGAACAAAACTAAATATTCCTTCAATTTGTTAAATAATCCAATAAAAATTGAGTTGCAACAACAATGGTTAATAACAAAAAACTTCCTACAAAAACCAAAAATAAATAAAAACCCAGAGAGAATGAAAAAAACACAATATGACACTCATTTCACATAAATAAGTGACACTAGTGTTAGTGTCCCATCGCTCCTGCGTGCTAGTGTCCCAATTATGCTATCAGGCATTTTAAAAAGTTAAGAAAAAATATCTCCTGAAACCAAAACGGCTCATGTAGTGCCTAAAACCTAGCTTCCCCAACCATATGCTTGCACGAACTAAAAGGGATCTACAATTTATTTGAGATGCTTTTCATGACAATTGATACTTTTGGGTTTTTGTCACATGATCGCAAATTTTTAATACTGATTGAGAGGTTGGATTAGTGAAGTTGTGTTTGGTGGCTTAAAAATGATTTTTGTATTCGTCAGTTTGATTTGGCGTGGATGTGAAGTTGCATTGTCCATAAATAGCAAAACCTTCTTTTTCCTATGGACTATTTTCTATTAAATATATCATATCATCCATGCCTTCTTCTTGTGATTCCAGTACACTGGCAATTGATCTGGTTGTAAATTGCAAATAGCTCTAGGTTTTGAAGCTTTCCCTATGACGAGTAATTTGTCTTTTGACAATTTACCAACACTGCATTTTTCAGTCTTCGACGCAAAGGTTTTGGTTGGAAGCGCTCGGTAAAATAGTCCAGTTTCATGCACATTGTAAATGCAGCCTTCGCTGTATCCAATTAAAATTTGTGGCAACTTTTCTAGAAATTGTTGCACATCCTCAGGATTAACAGCTGCAGCTCCACCACAAACACTTTTATAGCTGATGGCGTGTCTTCTTTGAAATTTTTCCAACCACGAGAATCACGAAAATCACTCCTAAATGAACTAAAATCTCTCTAGCCTTTCCTTGAATTATTGGTCCAGACAAAGAAATGTTTCTGTTTCTAGCTTTTTTAAACAACTCGAATGTTAGCGGATCCATACTCCGGTCTCCTTGTTTAACAAAATTTCTTTTTATATCAACTCTTACATTATTTAAACTCCATTGCTTCAATATAAGAACCTTTTTGTTAAAAAAATCTGCAACTTCTGTTTTGCTTATTGCAAACTGCGTTTGTTTTTGTCGGCACATTCTATGACATTGACTTTTTTTTAATTTTAAGAAACGTCTTTTATTCGACATTTTATTTTGTTTTTAATTTAAATTAAAGAAAATTAATCATGCCCAACACAAGAAGAACGTTCTTTTAACTTACTAGGGGAAACCAATATTTGCAGGTAGAAGGACATGGTCCGATTCAACCATCATGTATATCATGTTTGAAGTGTGTTCAAAAAATTGAGCTCCGTCCGTTCAAGGGAGCATTTTGTATGTTGCGGTCTGTAATGTAGTGTCCGCGTCCGTTCAAGTGAATAACGATTCCATATAAATTAGTACTAAAATCATCAGTCATGAATTTCATGTGCGTACAAGGGAAGTGTTCGTTCATGGGAGGTGCCCACTGTATTTGAAACATACAATAATTTTAACTAATGCCTTACTTTCCAGAATTCTCGTATAGAGATTTTCAAACTTAATAGTGTTAATAACTTACCATCCCTTTACCATCCCAGCTTAATTGTAACATAAGAGTCTATTATTCTTATCAATCAAATCTATGTTCTCAAAAGTAGGTTGCTCTATCATCTCTCTATGAGGGCAGAGTGATGAACTGCCTTTACGAGCGTAAAACCACCCATTCTAACTCTGCACCCACCTTTAAGGACGCTGGCTGGCACCAAGGCTTTGTAAAACTGATAGCCATCGACGACCGAAATTCGGTCGAATTTATCACCATTGCCATCGGAGGTATTGGTGAAATCTGGCCAGGTGCCAAGCTTAAGCCGGTTTCCAATTGAACCCAGCAAGCCAGTCAAGTTACAAAGTCTGGTCGTTTACCAGATCCCAGATCTTCCAGTTAAAGACTGGAAATCTATCGAAGAGACACCGATCTCCAAGAAGAAGATCTCACTGACCAGCGAGTCTCTTCCCTTGCTCCAGGCTAATGGTTTTAAGATCCGCTGCGGTCTTAAAGAGATTGAACTGAGAATCTTTGCTTCGGACCGCGACACCGTTGTTGGTCCTTCTGAACCGGCGAAACCCGCCTCCCCCCGCTCCGGAGGACCTCGACGCTACCGTTGTGGAGAGGTCTGTATCAGTGCATTGAGTAATGATGCTCAAACTGATACATATTAACCTCCATCACTCCACCCTAGTACGGCTAACTTAACGAAATAGGCTTCGACATTGCCCTCATCCAAGAACATTGCATAAGAAATGACACCCTATACCACGCAACGAACGCAGGTAACATTCGAGGTTGCATTCTTGCCAAATCTATATTAAACCTAACCTTTCTTCCTCATCGCAGCACGAATGACCTGGCAGTGTTACTGCCAATCTGCAAACGCCCACATCTGGCTAGCTTCAGGATATCTACCCAAGGAACAGAGTTGAATGAATTATCCGATTATCTGGGGGTGCACCATGAACTATGGGGTAGCACCGACACTAACCCCTGCGGTGAGTCCTTTTTCGAACTCTTAGTAGGCACCGATCTAATAGAGTGCAATAGGGGAAATAGTCCCACCTTCATAACTAGAACCCGGCAGGAGGTACTAGATATTACCTTCGCCTCTATGAATTTTTTCATGTTTGTTCATTGTGCTTCAATATAGCACATAGCTACAGGGAAAGAATTCATCAATGTTTTAGGAATGTCTAATGTTGTTTCGAACGCCTGAATCCAACTTTATAAAATACTATTCCAACAAGGCTCTTTATGATAGGGCTTAGTTGAACTGGATTGACAATTTCCTCATTAAGGTGATTCGAAGACACTTTGCCAGGGCGATGGCCAGCGACAAAAATCGATCTTTGGGGCGTACTACCCCAATGAAATGTACCTAGAGAGTGCGCTCCCACTGGCATTATCCCTCCGCAGCCATTTATCGATATCGATGCAAAAGGGCTGGTTCAGACGAGGGATGGTATCCTGGTATTGTACCACAGCTTCGCGAGTGATAAGCGGCTCATCTACGAAGGAGACGTCGGTAATGCTTAATTTTATTTACGCAATAGCGGAGGCGGATAAAGTTGATACGGACAAGCAATTCACGGATTTCGGTGATTTGTTGAAGGGAAATGGGTCAAAATGCCCTCCCAGGACGGTGCGTCACTTTAGGTAATATCCTCTAGGTTTTAAGTTAGGTTAAATTAGGGGGGCACATGTAAGCCTCCTGAAACTCATCAGGTTGTCCTTGTCATTGTTGGCAGAGCGCGATTTTTAAACAACTCGTGCTAATAAGTCTAGAAAGTCAATTTGGTGTCGGCATGAACAGTACCCGGTGGTTTCCATTAGGATGTAAAATTAGCACAATTGATAGTGTGTGACGTAGTGACATTCCCTACGCTGCAATAAGTCACCTACAAAATAAACATGATAACATTTCCATGCCTTTGCGCATGCAAACAAAACGTCATTCACATAATAATTATTATCATGTTTCTTCGTAATATATGATCTATCTTTTTGAATTCTACTAATAAGCGACCGGTGAAATAATTATGAAATAGCAAATAAAGAATCAATTAGCACTGCAAGCAATTTGGCTTTGTTTATGAATGTGATGGAAGACTATAATGCAGATCAGCACATTTATGGTAATTTGAGAATTGGCAAGGTATGAAGGTGACGATATTTATTACTCATTTATTGATTTTATTCATAAGTATTAGTCAGTAAGATTAAGTATTTAAGCTCAATATTTTTCGTTAGTAAACTCACTTTTAAATGACCCGTACAGCGTCGCGGTAACTCTGCAGCGCGTCCCAGAAAACAGCATTTGTCATAAAAAGCGACTACGGGGAGAAATCACATAGGTAATTTTACTATTAATAAGAGCCTAGCAAATCCGTGGGGTTCACGGCTCGAGACCACTGGTTTTGTAAGAGGGGGATCAAACAAAAATCAATAATGGGAGCATACACGTGTCGAAGTAGTGAAAAAAAAGGTGTGAGCCACGCTGCACTCACGGTATAATTGATGTGTAAACATGTACAGTTGCGCGTTAGCTACCTAATTTGTTCTAGCTAACGCCATAACTAAGTAACTAACGTAGTTAAATTAGCTGCGCTAAAAATGCAATCAATTTGGTGGTTAGCTATCATAATGACAATTCATTTTTGATTTTAGCTATTAGTTGCAGGTTGTGTAACTAAGCTCGTTAGGTTGCCAAAGTTAGTTGCGGATGACAACTAAAAGTTGGTTAGTTTTAGCTGTAATAACTAAATCAAAATTTTTTATTCTGCTATACCTAATGGTGATAATTTATTGGGATTTATTATGCATATTGCGTTTAAAATAAAAATTGATTGAATGCCCCTTTTACTTTACATCAGGTTATTTTACAAAGCGGTCCTTGGAGCCACAATAATTAAACCCGAAAAAGGATATTTTCCCAAAATGTCTTTAGAAACGGCACAGTATATATGAGTTCAATGTTATTTGAAGGAGGGGTGCTAGGAACAACAAACATTTTGGTAAAATATCTTTTTTTCGACTTTTAAGGACCTTTTTGTTGTTCCAACTCTTAGTCAAATAACATTGAACGCAGATATACCGTGCGGATTCTAATGACATTTTGGAAAAATATTCTGTTTTCGACTATTAAGGACCTTTTTTGTTGTTGCAAGGACCTCTTAGCCAAATAACATTGAACACAGATATACCGTGTGGATTCTAACGGCATTTTGGAAAAATATCCCTTCTTCGACTTAAGGACCTTTTTTGTTGTTGCAAGGACCTCTTAGTCAAATAACATTGAACACAGATATACCGTGTGGATTCTAACGGCATTTTGGAAAAATATCCTTTCTTCGACTTTTAAGGACCTTTTTTGTTGTTGCAAGGACCTCTTAGTCAAATAACATTGAACACAGACATACCGTGTGGATTCTAATGGCATTTTGGAAAAATATCCTTTTTTCTTTATATCTTTTAAGGACCTTTTTGTTGTTCCAAGGATCTGTTAGTCAAATAACACAATATACTGCGCGGTTTTTTAGGAGTTTTTGAAAAAAAATGTTTTTTTCGGGCTTAAGGGCCTTATTTGGTTCTCCAAGGATCACTTGGTAAATAACCTTATTACAACTAAAAGTGACATTCTTAACTCGGCCATCGGTTACCGAAGTACAAATCGATATTTTTCCTCTTACCTTCAACTGATGTACAACAAACTTCAAGCTATACAACCTCAATTATTCAAAACAAATTTACTTCCACACAACTTCCCGGTGTTTCGTAAGGACTCAATAATCTCTAAAATTGAACATAATTAAAACTGGAAAATGTATAACGAAATAAATAAAATAAAAAAACATAGGGACGGGCTACAGTCCGCTTGGGCGAACTGTTGGATACCCTATTCTTATTCCTATCCCTCATAAGTGGGCGTGACAAAAGTCTAAGTATGGTTGAATTGTTAAGAACGCTCTACATATTTTGTTATATAACATTAAAAGGATTTTATCGAAAAAAACGCTCCCTTGCTCAAACTTGGTTGTTTCAATAAAATTGTTTTATTTAATTGTTTAATTAATACATGAGCATAAAGGTCCCCTAGAGAGTATTTATTATAAATTTGCGCTCCCTAGCTCAAACTTTGAATTTTCAAAATAAGTATTTTTTTAAATTGTAGGCGTGTCGATAGTGGGCGGATTTTGAAAATATTTACACATGAGCATAAAGGGCCCCCTAGAGAGTATATATTATAAATTTCAGCTCCCTAGCTCAAACTTTGGATTTTCAAAAAAAGTTTTTTTTAAATTGTGGCCGTGTCAGTAGGCGGATTTTGAAAATATTTACACATGATATTAAAGGGCCCCTAGAGAGTATATATTATAATCATCTCCCTAGCTCAAATTTTGGTTTTTCAATAAAATTGTTTTATTTATTTGTGGACGTGTCAGTGGGTAGATTTTGAAAATTTTATATCCCGGGTAGTTTTAGGAGTCATATATAAAAAAAATTCAGCTTTCTAGCTCAAAATTCGATTTTTCCAAAATTTTGTTTTTTTGAGTTTGTGGGCATGTCTGTGGGCGGATTTCAAAAATTCGTTAACTTGATTATTTCGGGACCCTAGAGAGTATATGGTTAAAATTTCAGCTCTCTAGGCCCAGTTTAAAGGCCTAATATTTCCCGACGGACGGACGGACGGACGGACATGGCTAGATCGACATTACTATCGATGCTGATCATAAATATAGTAACTTTTAGGGGTCTACGGGCAATATTAAGGTATGTTACAAACTATGCGTCAAAATTAATATACCCTTAGAATAGGGTATAAAAAAAACAGCGACACGCGGTTGTTCTCAAACGGTACCCATCTACGTACTAACCGCGCCAAACGTCGTTTAATTGCGGTGATCTATCGAGCAGCGATTAACTCACGTGGTATGAAAATCTGACGGTGACGGGAAAATCTGACGCTAGATATTTCCAACTAGCCCCTACCGAGAAAAAATATATTTACACATCAACGAGAGCAAAAATGTTTACACACTAAACGTAGACAGCCTTAAAAACTTCTGGATCACACAAATGGAACACAATAAGCATTTGATTGGCCTAGTTGTAAAGTGATCCGAAACGGAGAGTCCATTTCAGCCAGTCGCGCTCCATTTTTAAGAGATACGTTCTTTAGCGTGAAGGCTTCCTAGGATCTTGAAACTTCTTATCCGATCAATCTTTGTTACTACTGCTGTCATGCGAAGCTCTTCATCTCAGCTGCCATTAATGTGTTCCCATACTTTTTGTACACTGTCTAACATTGTGTACCGTGTGTGAGCGCTGTGCGAACAACTACGTCCATCTTACGATAGTCTATATTCAAGACATCCATTATTATAATCTCCCTTTTTTTATTAAGATAGTTACGGCACTGAGCATCGCCAGGTTGATGCCGATCAATGGTTACCCAAATCTTTAAACACCCAACCACAAACCAATGTTTTATTGAAGCAATTTTTTTCCAAAAGGGATCAAAGTAGACGCACTTTTGATTTATTTTGTTTGTTCCTGTTATGACTCCTTCGCGGGGTCAGTCACCTTGCCGTGTGTACCGTCATTGCATTCGATGGTACCGGTGCGAAGGCTTACGGCGCAGGTTCAACAGGCTATGCTGTCTAAGGGCCACCCATGACAGACAGGCTGCTGACGAGCGTCAACCAAGTACTGACCCGGACTCTACGTCCGCTCTCCTCTTTTTCTTTTCAAGGCGCAAGTTAAGTACGTGTACGTGCTACTATGTGACCTTCACAGGACAAAACGTCCTTCCCCTTTCCCCTCCTTCACCACCTGGGCTGGACTAAGGTGTAATACGACCCGTGCCGAGAGTCAACCTGGCTGAGGGCCCAGTCATCAAATAGCTCAGTCACCCACGGAGTATCCGGATACCTGGCGCCCTCCAGATTAACTAGCCTTATCTGCACAATGCGGATCTCTGTGCAGATGGACCTCTTTTCTCCGCTACTCGTGGGATCTAACATGAACAAAAATAAAACAAAACAAACAAAAACAAAAAATTTTACGGCCGGTTTTCCTTCTATACCGGACGGTAGCACGGCGACCATGCTGTCTACCGGCAAATCTCACCTGGCACCAATTAGTGCTGGAACTGTGGATAGACATGGTCCCTCCACTAGCGGTTGCGAGCTCAATAAATCCCTCTCCGACAGGGAGAGGACTGTGACTCATGGTCCCCCCTCTGCCGGCCCTAACAAGACAACTACGTCTGCTGTCAACGCTTCTTAACTAACTGTAGGACGGACTGTGGCTACTCATGGTCCTCCCGCAAAAGTCGGCAAAAGCGTTGACAATAAAAAAACTTGATGGTGATGGGACTGTGAATCATGGTCCCCTCCCTTCCAACACCAAGCGTACCCGTATCAACAGATCCAAGGCGTCTTACAAGCAACGACGCAATGCCATCCGGATCCAGCAGATGTGTGGTACCATCGCGGAGAAGGATAGGACGCCCGCACAAACAGCCAAACTAGATTGGGCTCAGCAGATCCTCAAGTCCTGCGACCCGTCGATAAAACGCCAGAGGTCAGTGGAAGGAACCAGCTCGGTTCCCAAGAGGCACAGAGTGCACAACACCGGCATCTCTCCCACTACCACACCTCTCAGGTCTTTCAGCGACATCTTGAAACACAAGATTGTGGTCGCAGTCAACGACATTGACGGGTCCATCACCCAGGAGAAGTGGGATATGATTAAGAGAGCGCTTTCGTGCTCCTTCTCCACCTTCATAAGGAATCATCCCGAACCTCTTCCGCTTACGCATGAAGGCAGGTGGCATCGAGGTCACATTAAACTGGTCGCGTGTGATGACCAAAGATCGGCCGATCTCTACAAGCTTGCAATAAGCAGGCTTGGAGAGCTGTGGCCTGGCGCAAAGCTCGAGGTTGTTGCGAGCGAAGACATCCCCTGCCGACCAAGATCTTGCATCTGGATCACTGCGGATCCATCCACCCCTGAGGGCATCCTGGAAGTACTGCAATTGAGCAACCCTTCACTTCCGACCCACAACTGGAAGGTTGCCAAACTGGAAGAGCTGAAGGGCGATTACAGATGTGTGGTTGTAATCAACCAAGAAACCTTGGCTCCTCTGGCCAAGAACGACTACATGATGAGATTCGCATGGGACGATGTCAAAATGCGGGTCTATAAAAAAGACGAAATGGATGAGGGTAAACTACCCCCTCCTCCTCCTCCTCCCTCTGACTCTATGATCGCAGTCTCAGATCCTGGAGCTCCAATCTCCTTCCCCTCGCTGGGGAATGATGAACCCTCTTTACCCAAAAAATCACCATCCACTTCCGACGTCCTGTCAGATATGGAGACTGATTCTCTAGACAAGGTTCTTCTGAGTGAAGACGAGCTTCTCAGCTCATCCTCGGAATTGGAAGGCCTGAACAACACCGTGGTAGAGGTATCTCTGCCTGATTGTAGCGAAAATGCTGCAGTTAGTACAAAATAACCTCCAACACTCCATTAAGGCTTCGGCCGCACTCATTCTTCGTCTAGCCAAAGGCGCAGAAGACATCGTCCTGATCCAAGAACCCTGGATTGTACACAACCAGATTCGAGGACTCAGGACTCCCGGATACTACCCACTGTATGTGACTGATAAAGGTAAACCCAGATCCTGCATACTAGTGAAAAGTAACATTAATGCTTATTTACTCCCTAATTTCAGCGATCGAGATATGACTGTGGCAAGACTGGAGACTGCAGGCAGATCATTCTGGTTGGCATCAGCTTATCTCGCCCACGATCACGTGGGGCCTCTCCCTGGTGATAACCAAGAGAGGCTGGTCGATGAAGCAAGGAGGCAGAAAGCTGAACTCATAATCGGTTGTGATGCTAACGCTCATCACACCGTATGGGGCAGCTCAGATATTAACAACAGAGGTGAGTCACTTTTTGAATATCTTTTAAGTACTAACCTCATTGTCTGTAACCTAGGTAATGAACCCACATTCATTACCAAAAACCGAAAAGAAGTCCTTGATATTACTCTTATCTCCGATACCATCAACGACATGATAACGGGTTGGAAAGTATCGGCTGATCACTCGTTCTCGGATCACCGATATCTTTTATTCAACCTTAACGTTGATCCTCCATGCCAACCTTCCTTCCGCAATACTCGGAAAACCAACTGGCCTTTATACAGAGAAACTCTATACAAACGTGTTAACTCTGAACTCTTAAGTCCCCCCTGTAACTCCAACGAGCTCGACAATAAAGTCGATGAGCTTACCCTGGCCTTTAACGAAGCAATGTTTGCATCGTGTCCCCTCGTACAACCTAAGGGGAAAAAGAAGCCTCACTGGTGGTCCACTGAGCTGGGACCACTTAGAAAGGAGTGCAGGAGACTCTTCAATCTTGCTAAAAACTCAAAAGCTATAAACGATTGGGACTCCTACAAGGAATCCCTCAAATTACACAAAAAAGAATTAAGGAAAGCCAAAAGAACGTCATGGAGACTCTTCTGTGGAAAAATAGAAGAATCGTCTGAGGCATCTAGGCTAAGAAAAATCCCTGCTTCAAATCCTACTATGCCTAGCTGCCTTAAGAAGGCAGACGGCTCTTGGACGACATCTAGCGGAGAATCGCTCAATCTGCTACTTGATACTCACTTTCCAGGTAGCTCCAATATTACCGGCAATTATAGCCTTAACAGGTCACGTGCACAGGTAACTTACCCTCACGGTCTGATAACTAGGGACAAGCTGACTTGGGCGCTACAAAGCTTCAAACCCTTCAAGTCTGCAGGATCAGACGGCATAATACCTGCCGAACTACAAATGTCAGCGGATATCATCCTGCCTGTGCTGTAGATGATCATGAAAAGCTGTCTAAATCTGGTTCATATCCCCCGGGCTTGGAGAGAAGTAAAAGTGGTTTTTATACCCAAGGCTGGCAAATATTCCCATGTCAGTCCAAAGGACCTCAGACCTATTAGTCTATCTTCATTCCTCCTCAAAACGCTGGAGCGATTGATTGATATCCACCTCCATATGCACATAAACCCGCAATTGCTGTCTACAGGTCAGCATGCGTACTGTAAGGGAAAGTCGGTGGAAACCGCTCTTCATTCCTTAGTACGCACAATCGAATACTCTCTCCATCACAAGGAGTATACCATGGTTGCTTTCCTTGACATAGAAGGCGCCTTTAACAACGTTAACACATCTGCAATCGCAAACGCACTGGCAGAACTGAATGTGGATAGCTCGCTTGGTGAATTGATCAATCTACTGCTAAATAGTCGGATTATCAATTCAAAACTGGGCGTAACATCTGCTAGGAGGTCTGTCAGTCGAGGGACGCCGCAAGGCGGTTTTCTTTCTCCCTTTCTCTGGAACTTGGTGGTGAACAAACTACTGATAAACCTGGAAGGGGAGGGCTGCAGAGTAATTGCCTATGCGGATGATGTTGCTATTGCCATCTCTGGAAAACACCTCAACACCATAAAGGAACTCCTGCAAAACGCTCTTAACAAGCTAACGAGATGGCCTAATCGGTGCGGACTGGGCGTTAACCCCCACAAAACCGAGCTTGTCCTCTTTTCCAGGAAATATAAAATCCCGTATATTGACCCTCCCTGTATTAGCGGTACAAGCTTAACTTTCTCTGACGAAGCAAAATTTTTGGGTCTAATCTTCGATAGGAAGTTAAGCTGGAAACTCAATATACAAGAAAGAGCCAAGAAAGCTACAGTAGCACTTTTCTCTTGTAAAAAAGCCATTGGCAACAAGTGGGGTTTACAACCCCGCATTACGCACTGGCTATATACATCGGTGGTAAGACCAATTCTTACTTACGGGGTGGTTGTCTGGTGGACTGCTCTAGAAAAAGCTATAAACCGCGACAAGCTGGTCAAAGTCCAGCGTTCAGCGTGTCTGTGCATTAGCGGAGCACTCCGTACTACCCCCTCCGCTGCTCTGGACATTCTGCTACACCTGATACCCCTTGATATATTTAGCATGCAAACAGCGGCATGTTCCGCTGTCCGCTTAAAAGCTACCTCGCAGTGGACCAATAACAATATTGGCCACTCCATTATTCTAGACTCCTTTAAGTCTCTACCCAGAAACATAGACTACACCATACCCCGTTTGCAGTTCGGAACTTCCAAATCACCATTCCTTCCAGATCATTCTGGGATGATGATGCATTTGCGAATGATAAATCGATCCACTTTTACACCGATGGATCAAAAACTAGTGATGGGGTAGGTGGTGGAGTCTTCTCAGAGAAGCTAAATCTTAGCCTCTCTTTCCGTCTTCCTGATTACTGTAGCGTGTTCCAGGCGGAAATTTTGGCGATAAAAGAAGCCCTGACGTGGCTGAAGAGGAATGTGATATCCTCAAGGGATATCCGTATCTTCTCAGATAGTCAGGCCGCGATTAAGTCCCTGGACTCAGTCTCTTCAAATTCCACCATAGCCCAAGACTGCCGATCATCTCTTTCGGAGATGGCAGAGCAGTTCAATATTCACCTCTGTTGGGTGCCGGGGCATAGGGACATTCCAGGTAACTGCAGGGCAGATGATCTCGCCAAAAAAGGAACCACATTACCTCCTTTACCTGATAAAGGTTCCCTAGGTATACCAATCGCTACTTGCAAACTCTTGTTTAAGCTATCCGCAATCGAGAGAATAAACCTTAGGTGGACAAGTAGCAATACATGTCTAGCGACTAAGCGGATCTGGTCAAAGCTGGATCTGCGATGTTCTAAGTGTCTAATCTCATTAAACCGACTGCATATTAGCTCCACTATAGGTGTTATCACAGGTCACTGCTTAATAGGCAGGCACGCATCCGTACTCGGTGTGTGATCAAATGACTTCTGCAGAAGCTGCATGGACGAGGAGGAGGAGGAGACTGTACTTCACCTTCTCTGCACGTGTCCTGCGCTCTCCCATAGAAGAAATCTCCATCTAGGGGACTTCTTGTTCAATGGCACAAGCGACTTAGCCAGCACTGGCGCTAGAAGTCTTTCGCGCTTCATAAGAAGCTCCTACTGGTTCAACGAGCAGTGAGGGTAATCCCCGGATCTGTGTGGTACCACAATGGACCTATCATTGGTCTAAGTGTGTTGGCTTTGGCTGACAGCCACGTCTACCTAACCTAACCTAACCTGTTATGACTTGTATTTATGTAGATTTCGTCGTTCCAAACACGAAGCGGCGTATCTGCATTTTTTCTCTTGGAATAGAATTTACTCAAAAATGGTAAATGTTTATGAAAATAAAAAACAATTTTAACACAATATAATAACCACATCCTCGAAATAAAGGTTAGCTTTGTTGAAAGTTTTCAATTAAAGCAAAAAAACACATAAGAAAACAAAATTTCGTAAATTTTTGTTTTGGCTCTACTGTGAAGTTAAGTTTTGCAAATACGCCACTTCGTGTTTAGAACGACGATTTGTGTACCTCTTTTTTTGTATACCTTGCAGAATCGTAAAATTATACATAGGGAAAGGCTACAGTCTACAGCTAAGTATGGACGAATTGTTAAAAAGATTACGGTCTACATATTTTGGTATAAATAACTGTTTAGTTTTTTTTTTTTTAAGATTTCATCGTAAAAACCAAGTTTTTTTTTAAGTTACATATACTTCTTTTGGCGCATTGAGGGAACATTTTAATTGTAACGAAGGCATTGTAACGGATGCAATGTACCGGAAGCAATCTGGTATCGGAACCCAGTTCGCAATTATCGGATTTCGGACATTATATGGAAATTGAGACTAAAGTCCGTATGTATTATATTGATTGGAATTGAAATGTTATATGTATGTGCTTCGCATTTAAAACCCAGATATGCTTAAAACTTTCTGAAACAGAAAAAATATATTTTTTTTTACATATAATTAATAATATGTTGATAATAAAACAATTTTTCGAACTTTGGACAAATTTCATACATATATTTCCAAAATGGCGAGCGTCCTATATATAGGACGTTAGGCGTGTATAGTACCATGACACAATTATTTTATTGTTTATGGAAATCCACAAAGCACTTCACGTGAACTCCAACATCGCACTTAAGGCATCTTGTCGTCGTTTTTGTATGACAAAAAGCACATCTCGTCTGTTTTTCTTGTGGAATTACCATAAATATGATCAATGCGATCGTAGCGTATGTTTCGTCCCTCAGAAGCTGATGGACGTCCTCGGTTGGAAGAAAGCGTTTTTTGGTCTGTGTCAGCAATTCTACGGCGATTCGTCTTCTAAAACTTAGTTGGTCTAAGTCGCCTCCATGGATTCGGTGAATTTGCCAAGCGTTATGAATTGCAAGGTCGATGCAGTGAGTGATAAGCGAACAGTACCATTTCTTTAATCGAATTGAAGTTCTATAGAGGCTTACATTCTGATCGCACCTATCTACACCTCCCATGTTTGCATTGTATAATGCACCTGGTACGTGCGGCTGCTCTACCTAAAGTCAAAGTATACAAAATTAGTTTATTTTACTAAAAAATGTCAATATAACCTGTACGGTTTTTTTTCTTTTTGGGAATAACGCTTCACTGAATGGATTGGTGCTATACCCGCAAAGTTTGAGCAGAGCGATACAATATTATTATCGTTCCATTTCACGGCGATTGTATGTTGTCCTTGAATTTTTCTAAAGTCGTAAGAACCTCTTTTCTCTTTCTTGAACAATTTTGAGTCGACCAATGGGTTCTGCGCTATTCGGTTTTCGCGGATGGTACCAGTAGCGAAGAAGTTTTTTTGAGCGAGGAGGTCTATAAGTTCCACTGATGTGAAGAAATTATTAAAAAATAGATGAAACTTGTTTGTGTGCCATTTTCGTCTCAAAGCGTCTGCATATTGAACAACCCCCCAGCACCAACTCCGCATATGTGGTGCTAATATTGGTGGGCGCGCCTTGGTAAGGTTCAAACCAGTTGACATATCCTAACCTTGTTGTACCAACCCACAATTTGTAATCATACCTAATGGGCTTGCCATGGATAAATTGCTTACAGCCATGACGTCCGAAATAAGGTACCATTGCTTCGTCAACAGAATGGTTTTCCTCAATTGGGGCATTATCCAAAAACTTTTTGTTCTGGTGTCTGAATTATGGCCTTACTTTGGAAAATTTGTCGGCTTGGTCCAGGTTTTCGTTGTCTGCCAGATGAAGATTTGAAAAGATGTATTCAAACTTATCCCTTGTAATTGCCTCTGCAACCAAATCATTATGGCCATCCTTCTCTCGTTCCCAGTAAATTCTTCTTCGTGGCACCTGAATGTACCCGCTCAAAACTAAAACTCCAACAAAAGCTTTGAGTTCATTCAATTCGATGATTCGTTGCCTGTTGTTTTGGGAAATATATCTGTTGCTTTCAGTTAGGATAAGTTCAAATAGCTCTCCATCAAAAAATCTATAAAATAACTACAAAGGAGTTTATAACGGGTTGAACTCTTCTTGATTTTCAAACTCGGTATTGTTCGAAGCCAGTGCCGGTAAATCCTCTTTTACCCAATTGTTAAACTAGTTCTTAGAGCCGCTGAAATAAAAATGAGAGACGATCGATTTTCTTCACTGTTTGATGCTTAAAATTTCTGCAAAATTTTTATTTCATTTTATTTAAGAAACTATTATACATGAATTCATTACCTTAGTTTAAATCTAATAAATTAATCTGGATAATATGGCGCACGATATATGCGCATGCAGCGATTATTGAATACGAAAAAAGTACCTAAAAGGGTTATGAAAATGTAACACATGAGGCGCAAAATCTATTACGTTACGTAGGTATGTTTTTAATTTGTCTTAAGGTTGAAACCTAATGGTGGTGGTGCTCGTCGAAGGTAGATGGCGTTAACATACCACCCCAGTAAGCTGACTGCAATCCGCATAGTTGTGTCTTACTTCGTTTGCTCGTATCTACCGGCGACATCCAAGACTGCTAATTTAGCTGCAGGCCGTTCGTATAGACCACCCTTTGTTTGCACCTTTGCTAGGCGCACCTGTCCATCTTTTGCCACGACAACATCTACAACTATTCCTTTGGGCCAAGAATTTCTTGGCAGATCGTTGTCCACTATAATGACCAAATCTCCCTTAGATATTGGCTTTACTTTGCTGAACCATTTTGACCTTCGATTTAGCGTCGGCAGAAAAGCTTTCACCCACCTTTTCCAAAACAGATCGGCTACTATTTGCGATTGTTTCCAACTCTTTCTGAAGTTGAAAATATTTGGGTCGCAAGGCGGTTTCGAACCGCTTGAACTTCCAAGAAGGAAGTGGTTTGGTGTAAGTGCTTCAAGTACAGCTGTTGAGTTAGACATCCAATTCCTGATATGGAACCCTGCCTTAGCGTGGATATACTTGACGTCCTTCGCAAGTTGAATAGCATCATCTGTCGTATCCGCGCTGTCTATAAAATCATCAACGTAATGGTGCTGCAATATTGCCTCAACTGCTCTCGGCTTACAGCTTGTGAAGTTCATAGCATTTTGATTTTTCACATAGTGACAGTGAGCAATACACGGAGAGCACGTTGCACCAAACGTCAGCACTTGCATCTCAAATATACTAGGAGTTTCCGTATCCTCTTGGTCTCTCCACAAGAAACGCTGCACCGACCTGTCCGCCTTGCGCACCCGCACTTGGTGGAACATTTCGGCTATGTCTCCGCAAATTGCCACTTTTCCGCAACGAAATCCATATAGAACAGTTGTTATTGGGATTAACTGATCTGGTCCTTTTAAAAGAAAGTCGTTAAGAGACACACCATTACATTTGGCGGCAGCGTCCCAGACCAGCCTTACCTTTGCAGGCTTATTCGGGTTTCTCACTATAAAAATTGGCAAATACCAGACACGACCACCCACACTCATCTCCTCAGCAGACACTTTTTTGGCATATCCTTTAGCTATCAAATTGGAAATTTGCTCATTCAAATTTTTTCTCAGCTGAACTTCTTTTTGAATTTTTCGATCAAGGTATTGAAACCGACGGAGTGCCATGGAATAGCTGTCAGGCAAAGTAAATTATTAAATCTCCAAAGAAGGCCAGCTTCAAAATGTTTATCGACGCGAATGCAGGTACCTTCAAGAATATTGACAGCTCTCTTTTCCTCCGCTGATATCATTTGGTGGGTTGGAATGCGTACACCCATGTTTTCGATGAAAAAGAATTTTTCTACAAGTTGGTGGAGAATCGTATCACTGTGGGTTTGACGAATATTTAAAATAAATTTTGCAGTTTTGCTTTCATCCTTTGCATTTCTTTCAGGCCCGTGGACACACCACCCTAAGCGTGTCTTTGTTGCCATCGGTTCGGACCAACTGCCCTCGAATAGTCTTGAAGGCACCCCCAACTTCCAATTGTCTATACCGATAAGGATCATCGGCTGTGCCCTTTGATATGAAGGAATAGGCAAGCCTTTCATGTATGGATATTGATTTTTGAGCATATGACTTGATACTGATTGCATTGGCAGACCTAAATTTCGTACCGTACGAACCTCACGAAGAGTGTACTTTTGACACTTGTCATTGTGACCAGATATGCCTAAAGCGACGACTCTCGAGTTCTTTTCAAGACGTGTAGTTTCGTATGTCCACCTCAAACACAGTTCCTCAGGTCTCCCGGAAAGGTTCAGTGCATAGACAAGTTCTTCGTCTACCAGCGTCAAAGATGAACCACCATCCAGAAAAGCGAAAGTGTCCACCGATCTATCGTTTCCATAAAGTGTTACCGGTATAATGCGAAATAGCACATTCGTTATGTCATCGGTATTAGTTCGACTGGTATGGCATCCCAAAGTTGACTGGCCAGATTCCTGCGTAGCTGAAAACTCACTTACATCGGAGTTTTGTTGATGTTCTAACTGTTGTGCGGATCCATTCAACAACTCTGTTGAACCACTATTATGTACCTTGTTTGTGTGCTTGTGAAGAAGAGGATGATGTTTAAGTGTGCATCCATCTATAGTACCACACAATGCTGTTACCCTGCATCGAGAATTGGGATGCGTTACCAAACATATATAGCACAAGCTATTCTTGCGAACGATGTTCCACCTTTCAGAACGTCCCTTCAGTTTGAAATCATTGCAAGCATCTAGTGCATGATTGCAGTTGCAGACGCAACATTGCCTCAGCCTTCTGTTTCCGCGGTAATTACTTTCAGGAACTACAGCCATAGCGTGGGTGTACAAATGGTTATTACGTCTGGGGTCACGTTTTTCAATAGTATTCCGTACAGTTGGCGTTGTGACTGAGCATGCAGCCTCGGCAATATCACTCAACCAGTTGGAAAAGTCCCGCAAGGTTGGTTGTTGTAATTCTTTGGAGAATATTGCCCAGTTCAGTAGAAGGTGCGGAGTGAGTTTGTCAATAAATTCTTTGAGTAGCGTTGGATTGTTTAAATGAGCTGTCATCTGCGATGCTTCCATTGTGGCACACACATTCTGAATTGCAAGAGCGTATTCTATAAGCGTTTCCATCCTTTCGGCCTTTGGAGGTGCTTGATCTTTGGCTTTAGCAATCATGGCGTGAAGTATAAGCTCAGGTCGACCGAATCGCATACGAAGTGTTTTGATTACATCTGGCACCATCGTTGGTAGCAAAATGCGATTTTTTACTGATTCCAGGGCACTCCCCCGTAAACATTTCTGCAAGCGCATAAGGTTTTCTGCATTTGAGTAACCTGCGAGAATAGTGCTATGTTCAAAAGAGCTGATAAACACCGGCCATTCCTCTGGATGACTATTTAACAAAGGCAACTCTTTTGAAATTGCCTGCCTAGCTGCTAACTGAGTTGGTGTTATTGAATTCGTCTGCCTGAATTCAGAGCTAGTGCTAGATTTAGGGGGGCGATCCTTTTTAATAAAGGGGTCAGAAGATTTTGTGGTTTGCTTTTGGGGTTGACGGTGAATTTCGGGTTGACTTTGAGTTTTGGGTTGACGGTGAATTTCGGGTTGACTGTGAATTTCGGGTTGACTTTGAGTTTTGCGATTAGTTGGGACAGATTGCCGTTGAGGCTCATGACGCGAGGTATGGGGTTGTTGTTGTTCAAGAGTGTGGTGTAGTGCAAAAATTTCCAGGCCAACGCTATTTGCTTGCTCTACCCACCTCTTTGTTAATTTTCTACGATCTACCGACTTACCTTCTATTTTGTCTTCGTCTGAGTCGCTGAGCTCGGCAAGGAGTTTATACTTCTGGGTTAAGTACAGCTGATTGCTCGCATCACGTAGCTGCTTTTCCTCTTCCAGCTGCTTCATAAGCAATTCCTTCCTTCTTTTGGACATCGAAGTTACCGCTGTGGACTTGGCCTGGTCGATGGAACGTGTTGGTGGCAATTAGTTTGGATAATTGCGGCAACTTTCGCAGTTCCAACTCTTATCGTTGATTGCAGAGTCGACGTTGACACATGGAAAGTGGAACCACGCGTCGCATCCGTCACACGCTACCATTTCAGGTATGTCGGGCTCCTGGCACAGCTTGCAGCTGTGTTTTTCCAATGGAGTTGATGTCGCACCCCGCAATTTTGCTGGCTGAGCACCGGGCTCGTGACCATACGAATCCATAAGAAATTTTAAGAATTGTTTCTGCAAGCGCATAATAGGAAAAGCAGCTACGTAGGTATGTTTTTAATTTGTCTTAAGGTTGAAACCTAATGGTGGTGGTGCTCGTCGAAGGTAGATGGCGTTAACACCAATGGTAAATCTTTTTCTTCTTTTTTTGTTGCTTCTTAGAAGATTGTGCTGAAGTACCTGGCGTCGTTGGCTTTCAAAATTCAGACAAGGGAATGTCATCATCGGAGCTTGTAACTGAGAAACTGGTAAATTACTGACAGAAACAAATTCTTCGCCACCAGAATCTTCATCTGTTAATTCCGCACAAGCATTTTTGGTGGAAATATTGTTATTTTATCCACCTTCGCCGTAAGATCCTCATCATCTTCAAGATAAGCAAGGTGCTTCATTCAAAGAAAATCCCCTGAAAAATAAGATGTATATATTCCTGACGTCTTACATATAGTACACCAAATTTTATACACAAAAAACACGGTGAAACGTTATTCTAAGAACTGATTTGATCATTACTATCGAAAGAGTAATAATTTAGTAGAACATACCGCAATCAGTATAATTTGTAAATCTAAATTTAGAAAAAAAACGATACCTACCTTGCGAACCGAATACCGTATTCCGACATGTTGCAATTTCTTTATAACAGAACACTGTAAAATCACACTTTTTTTATTGAACGCACTAAAAACACGTCTTTTCGTGAAGAATGACTCGTTCGCAATGCAATCAGCTCATAAACAACCGGCACGTGTCAAACGGTTTTTTTACAGTTGGTACTTGTTCTGACCGGCCGACGTCAGGCATATCTGGGTTTGCGAATTTCATCATGATTATGCATGAAAATAAAATAGAAAATATATTCGACGGTTAAACAATGTCTTTAACCACACAAGCAAACACACCGAACTACCGAAGGCGACAGTTCACCCGCAAGGCAACACCAACCAAATCTAATGCTGCCAAAAAGTCCAGAAAAAAACTCTAAAAAACTTGGAAAAGCATTGAAAATTCTATTGAATGGCCCCCTGAAAAGTAATGAATCAAGTTTGAAAGGCCTTAACAAGGCTTACAAGGACCTACACATTTTTCAATTAACCAATAAATATTGTTAAACAATCTTTACTTGAGTTTTCAAATTAAAATTTTAAACTCATTAGAAAGTTATTACCAATAAAACTGGAGCACTTTCCAAAAATCAGTTAATACTAAAACAGGTATTTTTCATTCAATTATACAAGCACTACGCAATATGATTTATAGTTTGTGTGTGTAAAACTATTTTTAATTATGGGCGGAGTTGGATTTCATTGTTCTTTTTGTTGCGAAATTGACCATCTTTTTGCATGAAAATAAAAGAAAAAGGTGTCGACGGTCAAACAATTGCTATACCCAAAAGCGACAGTCCGCCGGCAAGGTCAGAGCAGCCAAATCAAAAGCTAACAAAAAGTCCGGAAATATGCTCGAAAAAACTTGGAAAAGTATTGAATATTATACTTAATCGTCGCCTGAAAAGAACTAAATAAAGTTTAAAAGGCCTTAACAAGGCTCACATAAGGCCCAAGACATTTTTGAATTAACCAATAATATTGTTAAACAATCTGTATTATAGAGCATTTACCGATGGGATATATATTTGCACCCCATTTAACAATCTTTGCCAGCAATCACAGCGCCGCATTGACTCCAGAAGCGCATAGCGGATGTTAGCTGAAGTGCCAATTATATTTTTGTTTGTAACTTTTACTGCCAAAAAAACGACGATTTAATTTCACCATTTTAACATTAACGAATCTAAAGAAGAGTTTTTTAATCAGTGATGTACTGCCAGAAATGTATCAAACTTCAACTTTTCTTACAAAAACGAGTATCGATTAAATAAGCTAATGCACATTATTATACCCTATTCTAGGGGTATATTAATTTTGACGCATAGTTTGTAACATACCTTAATATTGCCCGTAGACCCCTAAAAGTTACTATATTTATGATCAGCATGGATAGTAATGTCGATCTAGCCATGTCCGTCCGTCCGTCCGTCCGTCCGTCCGTCGGCAAAAATTAGGCCTTTAAACTGGACCTAGAGAGCTGAAATTTTAACCATATACTCTCTAGGGTCCCGAAACAATCAAGTTTACGAATTTTTGAAATCCGCCAACAGACGCCCACAAACTCAAAAAAACAAAATTTTGGAAAAAATCGAATTTTGAGCTAGAAAGCTGAAATTTTTTATATATGATCTATGACTCCTAAAACTGCTCGGGATAAAATTTTTTCAAAATCCGCCCACTGACACGCCCACAAATAAATAAATTTTTTTTTTTTGAAAATCCAAACTTTGAGCTAGGGAGCTGAAATTTATAATATATACTCTCTATGAACCCTTTATGCTCATGTGTAAATATTTTCAAAATCCGCACACTGGCAGGCCCACAATTATTATTTTTATTTATTTTTTGAAAATTGAAAGTGAGCTAGGGAGCTGAAATTTATAATATATACTCTCTAGGGGCCCTTTATGCTCATGTGTTAATTTTTTTAAATCCGCCTACTGACACGCCCACAATTAAATAAAACAATTTTATTGAAACACCCAAGTTTGAGCTAGGGAGCGTTTTTTTTTGATAAAATCCTTTAAATGTTATATAACAAAATATGTAGAGCGTTCTTAACAATTCAACCATACTTAGACTTTTGTCACGCCCACTTATGAGGGATAGGAATAAGAATAGGGTATCCAACAGTTCGCCCAAGCGGACTGTAGCCCGTCCCTATGTTTTTTTATTCCAATTTATTATTTAAAGGCAATGATCTGAAAGCCGTGAAATTTGGAGAAATAAAATAGTAAAAATATTGCTCCTATATGCCAAAATTGTATCAAAGACTCAACTTTTCTCATACAAAAAAGTTTAACGGGTCCTTGTAACCCAAAAATATGATATTTTTCCGAAATGTCCTTGGAAACCGCGCAGTATTTCTGTGTTTAATGTTTATTTCTCTGAATTGAGGTTTTATCAAATATATATCTCATCATCCCTACTTGGTATCCGGATCTTAACACGTGCTGACATAAAAATCACGCCAAAGAAAACTTCCGCGTACATGAGTACACAGAAATTTTTTTAAGGTCCCTAAAATATATGTATGAAGATTTGTTCAAAACAACTTTATCAACATACTTTGCGGACGAATAGGACTTTCAATTCCAATGATTTCTTCAATAAAATGTTTTTTTTTTAATTGGCATGTAGGCTGATTTTGAAAATCTGTACACATGAGTATTTTGGGCTCCTAGAGAGTATATTTATTCAATATTTCAGCTTCCTAGCTCAAACGTTGACTTTTTTTTTAAATTGTGGGCTGATTTTAAAAATCTTTTCACATAAGCATTAAGGGCCACTAGAGAAAATATGTAAGTCCAATTTCAGCTTCTAAGCTCCAACTTATATTTTTCGATAAAACTGTTTATTTCAATTGTGTGCGTGTCGTCACTAGGCGGATTGAAAAAATGTTTACACATGAGCATTTAGGGCCCTTGAAATTTCAGCTTTCTAGCTCTAATTTCGATTTTTTCGATATTGTGTTTTTTTTTTTTTTGAGATTTTTGATTATAAAAATTGTAATCTTCTTGTCATGTGACATTTCAGCTGTCAGCTCTAGGTAAAGCCAATCTTCTGACTTTGCACCTAGGTCAACCCTCCGAGGTTGTAGAATAATCCGTATAGAATACTTCATGGGGCCAACCTACTTTCGCACTCGTACAGTGGCTAGAGTAATCCGAAATCTTGACATACACAAATCCGCTGGTCCAGATGGTATTTCCTCTATCGTTCTGAAAAGGTGTTCTTCTACGCTGTCAAACCACTGCTTAAGATTTTCTATCTGTCCTATTTTCCAGTCCTATTTCCTAACGGATGGAAAACAGCATTTGTCCAGCCTTTCCAAAAAAAAAAGGTGTGAGCCACGCTGCACTCACGGTATAGTTGATGTGTAAACATGTAGGCACAGTTGCCCGTCAGCAGAGTTGCACAAAAGTTAGCTTAGCTAATAGCTAAAAAGCTACAACTAAATTAGCTGTAGTTTCTTTGCACGTACATAACTAAACCATAATTTTAGTTGTAGTTGCCACAAATTTTGAACCTAAATTAGTTATTAGTTGCGAAGTGTAACTAAGCGTGTTTAGTTATGAAAAATTAGTTGCCAGAGTGTAACTAACAATAATTAGCTTTAGTTTTAGCTTTTTAGCTATCGATTGAACACAACTAATAATTTTTTTCAAACAATTTAATCCGAAAAGGCTTACAGGAACAGGAGCGATTCTCTTATTTCGTTATACATTTTCTAGTTTTAATTATGTTTAATTTTAGAGATTATTATGTCCTTACGAAACACGGGGAAATAGTGTGGAAGTAGATTTGTCTTCGATAAGTTTTGAATAATTGAGGTTGTATAGCTTGAAGTTTGTTGTACATCAGTTGAAGGTAAGAGGTAACCGGGAACCGATGGCCGATTGAAGAATACCACTTTTAGTTGTCATAAGGTTATTTACCAAGAGGTCCTTGGAGCACCAAATAAGGTCCTTAAACCCGAAATTTTTTTTTTCAAAAACTGCAAGAAAACCGCGCCTTATATCTGTGTTCAATGTTATTTGACTAAGAGGTCCTTGTAATAAACAAAAAAGGTCCTTGAAAATCGAAAAAGGGATATTATTCCAAAATATCATTTGAGCCCACACGGTATATCTGTGTTCAGTGTTATTTGACTAAGAGGTCCTTGCAACAACAAAAAAGGTCCTTAAAACTTGAAAAAAGGATATTTTTACAAAATATCATTTGAATCCACACGGTGTATCTGTGTTCAATGTTATTTGACTAAGAGGTCCTTGCAACAACAAAAAAGGTCCTTAAAACTTGAAAAAAGGATATTTTTACAAAATATCATTTGAATCCAAACGGTGTATCTGTGTTCAATGTTATTTGACTAAGAGGTCCTTGCAACAACAAAAAAGGTCCTTAAAACTTGAAAAAAGGATATTTTCACAAAATATCATTTGAATCCACACGGTGTATCTGTGTTAAATGTTATTTGACTAAGAGGTCCTTGCAACAGCAAAAAAGGTCCTTAAAACTTGAAAAAAGGATATTTTTACAAAATATCATTTGAATCCACACGGTGTATCTGTGTTAAATGTTATTTGACTAAGAGGTCCTTGCAACAACAAAAAAGGTCCTTAAAACTTGAAAAAAGGATATTTTTACAAAATATCATTTGAATCCAAACGGTGTATCTGTGTTCAATGTTATTTGACTAAGAGGTCCTTGCAACAACAAAAAAGGTCCTTAAAACTTGAAAAAAGGATATTTTCACAAAATATCATTTGAATCCACACGGTGTATCTGTGTTAAATGTTATTTGACTAAGAGGTCCTTGCAACAGCAAAAAAGGTCCTTAAAACTTGAAAAAAGGATATTTTTACAAAATATCATTTGAATCCACACGGTGTATCTGTGTTAAATGTTATTTGACTAAGAGGTCCTTGCAACAACAAAAAAGGTCCTTAAAACTTGAAAAAAGGATATTTTCACAAAATATCATTTGAATCCACACGGTGTATCTGTGTTAAATGTTATTTGACTAAGAGGTCCTTGCAACAACAAAAAAGGTCCTTAAAACTTAAAAAAAGGATATTTTTACAAAATATCATTTGAATCCACACGGTGTATCTGTGTTCAATGTTATTTGACTAAGAGGTCCTTGCAACAACAAAAAAGGTCCTTAAAACTTGAAAAAAGGATATTTTTACAAAATATCATTTGAAACTCGGCAGAATTAAATTTATGAGTACACAAATAATTGTGTTTAACATTGTAAATATTTGGTAGTTCTTAGGAAAATATGGTGTTGCAAAAATTATTATAGGGATGTTCATGTCCCTTCGTGAATCGTTTTATTCGTTTCCGTTTAATTTTTCGTAACTCTTTTTTATAAATTTCCCACCTACGAAGCTCATGCACATCTGAAAAAGTAAAAACTTTCTCGATATATTCTGAGATGGCAACGATGGCCAGTTATCTGCAAAATACAAGATGACGGCAGTTCTCCGGAAATCTCCAGTATCTCAATACAGTGTACTCTCTCCTAACGGACACCCCTCATAAGCGGACACCTCTCATAACAGGACAAATTTCAAAGAACGGAATAATCTACACAATTTTTAATGTAAATAATTCTCTCATAAACGGACTCTTTTATAACCGGACGCGGACACCAGTTTTCATAGCCGCAATAGAATTGCACTCCCTCTTAAACGGACAAAACGCATTTGGCACACTTCGTTGTCTTTTATTTTGTTTGTTTTTTTTTCCTTTTCCTTGCGCTGCCTGATACCCAGCAACATTTAAAAACAAAACGGTAAAGAATGTAAACATAGTAGGCTGTGGCGCCGGCCGGCGGCCGTCTGTCGACTATAAGACTAAAATTCTCGTGGCGTAATACGTAGGTTTGTACGTTTGTATGTAAGTGTATGCATAATTTGAAGCATAAGTACCTTACATAGTTTGAAGTAATGCAAAAAATAAATTTTTAAAGGCTTTGTTCTTGTTTATGATTTGTTATTATCCTTTTTCTTACCTACAATTAATGTATATCACAAAAAATGCATTCCATTTTAAAATAAAATCTTATACCTACCATAAATGCATAAATGTCTTGTTTCTTTTTTCAAGGTTGTCAATAAAATATTTTTTCTCATAACCGGACACCTCTAATAAGCGGACAAATTTCTTGGTACCGTCAGTATCCGCTTATGAGAGAGTTCACTGTATAAGCTTTCATTAAAGCTTTTAAAAAATGCCTCGTGGTACTAAGTTTATGTTTAAATGACTAACTCTATTCGACTCAATACCAAAATCAAACAACAGCGCGACGTATTTAGTCTGGCAGAGAAGTTGACTGCAAGAGGCCGTTATTATCAGCGTGATTTGTGGTTTCGTAAATAAAAAAAAATTTACGGTTTTAATTTTTTTTTTTGTGTTTTTTAATTACATTTTTATATTGTTGAATATGAGCGACTTTAAAGATGACCAATCAATGGAATATGACGAGAATTCCAGTAGGTCTGCGACGACCAGTTTCTCAACAGATAATTTAGCCGTAAGCTATGGCAAATCTGTTGGCAGTGATATGAAACTGTTGGGAACTGCTAGCGATGAAGAGCAGAATATAGAGAATATAGACCCAACAAATTCGAATTTGACTATTTTAGACGGGACTTTTTATAAATTAATTCCGGATAAAAGTACAGCCACAAATTTCACTGCTTCTTGCGTAAAATGTAAGCCAAATACAGTGGAAATTAGGGGTAGTAGACATTCAACGCACAACTTTACATCGCATTTAAAAAGAAAACACGGAATCGATGCCCTAATCGAGTACAAAAGCTATGTCTTAAAAAAAACAAAAAACAAAAACCAACAACATAAAGGGAAAAAATTAGCACACAGAAGGAAAATAAATATAAATCAAACTACTTTTCATAAAAAAATTACACAATTTGTCGTTAACTCGATGATCCCATTTAGAGCTATAGAGGATAAATTTCTTAAGGAAGCAATGAATGATCTTGCCATACATGACTTCGGACTTCGGCTTCCTTCTAGAAATTCAGTTGTCACCAAAGTAGTGGAGTTATTTGATGAAAACAATAGAAATGTAAGGGACTTGTTAAAAGATGTCAGTTATGTTTGTACTTCTGCTGATATATGGTCTGGTAAGAGAAGAAGTTTCGTTGGAGTTACTGCGCATTGGATACACTCTGATTACCAAAGGAAATCCGCGGCTTTGGCATGTAGAAGATTTACAAAAACCCACTCCTACGACAGAATCGCCTCGCTTTTACAGGACATCCATTTGGATTTTGGCTTAACCTGCCAAAAAGTTGTCTCCACTGTAACAGATAACGCTTCAAACTTTATTAAAGCATTTAAAACCTTCGGCATAGACCAAAGAGCTATCGAATTAAGTGACGAGATAGAAGCATTTCCACTCACCGAATCTGATGAAGACTTGTCACCAGATTCGGATGAATGTGATTCCAGCGAAAGCGAAACTCCTTTATCGTTTGAAATATCAGAAAGTCGATTCTCTAGAGAAATTGAGCTAATTTTACCAAACCATCTCAGATGCGCTTCGCACACCATTAATTTATGTGCCTCAACGGATTTATATAATGGGTTAAAAAAATATCCAACCTTAGCGGATCGTCATAAGCACGTTTTGGATAAATGCAGTATGCTGTGGAATTTTGGTTCTCGTCCTAAAACAGCGGAAATAATCCAAAAAGTATTAGGTCATACCTTATCAAGGCCCGGTGCAACAAGGTGGAACTCACTTTTTGACTCACTACGCCAAATGTACAGCCTCAAAGAGAAATGTGATCTTCTTTACATTACCCTAAAAATTAAAACCAATCAACAACTAACTGGTGATGACTTTTTGTACATTAGTGAATACCTTGAGTGCTCTGAGCCCCTGGCAACAGTCCTGGATATTTTTCAAGGAGAAAGGAATATGTTCTATGGCATGCTACTGCCTGCTTTAGTTTCTTTGCGTCGAAAGTTTCAATTATTAAAAGAAAGATCCTGGTCTTGGGTATATTGTGTCCCATTGGTGGATATATATATATCAAGTATAGAAAAAAGATTTTCCGAGTTTTTTGAAATCAGCTCTACAAAAGCGGAGTCAGCTGCTATCGCAGCTTTATCACATCCTGGTTTTAAAAAAAGATGGTTATCTTGCATTGACCTTTAATATCATGGAAGAGTTCTGTTCCAATTCAAACAAAATGTTTTGAAAGAGTTATCAGAGGATAACGTAAACACACCCTTTTCATCTGTGGGACATGCGCAGTCTAGCTCTTCACGTTTTATGACGTTTTTTGATTTTGGAAGAAACGAAGGAGAAAATACGTCAACGCATCAGTTAGAATCCAAAGCGGAAAACCAAATTTCAAACTATTTTTGTGACAACTGTACTAATGTTGAAAGTTTGGATGGATTTCCAGCTATCAAGAAAGTATTTGCTAGATACAATACTCCTCTTCCCTCTTCCGCCCCAGTTGAGAGACTTTTTTCTTTTGCCTCAATGACAAACAGGCCAAAATCAAATCGCCTATCCGATAAAAATTTTGAAATGAGAGTTGTTCTTAAGGCCAATTCTTTTAAATTTTGTTAGGAACAGTCAATTCTTTATTTAATTTGCATTTGATTTTACTAAATTAATAAGATTGTTATAATGTGTGTAAATTGCGACAAAATGCTGGAAGGTGTAATGATATGGTCCAGAACACTTACTTGTTAATTTTTTTTTGTTTTCTTTTTTATGATCTTTAATTTCAAAATACTCACTTTATTGCAGTACTGAACACTAATTTTCGTTTTCTTGCTTTGTATGAAGTATGTATATATTTACTTGTTTTTATTTTTTCGGGAACTCGATTTTCTTATAATTTTTTATAGTAGGTATTAGGTTTAATACAAGTATTAATTACACAATTTCTTATACATAATGTATTTCTTTTTCGAAAAAAAAATTGAATTTTTGCAATTGAAAAGCTTTTTTTAATCCTAAGATCTTTTCCAGAAACTTTAATTGACTACACCTATAACTTGAACAATACTTACGTAATAATGTAAGTAAGGCTTACCACATATTCACATAATAGTGAATTGCCCAAAATAAATTTCTTTTGTGAATTTGGAATTAAACCACAATTTGAAACAAACAAAGGCTGGAGTTATGCCTTTTGTACATGTGTAACATGTAAACATTCATTTGATAGAATATGTTGAGAGATGAAAAATATAATTGATAAAATTCTGGGTAATGACATAAAGACATTTTTTTAAGAACCTTTTTTGTTGTTGCAAGGACCTCTTAGTCAAATAACATTGAACACAGATACACCGTGTGGATTCAAATGATATTTTGTAAAAATATCCTTTTTTCAAGTTTTAAGGACCTTTTTTGTTGTTGCAAGGACCTCTTAGTCAAATAACATTGAACACAGATACACCGTGTGGATTCAAATGATATTTTGTAAAAATATCCTTTTTTCAAGTTTTAAGGACCTTTTTTGTTGTTGCAAGGACCTCTTAGTCAAATAACATTTAACACAGATACACCGTGTGGATTCAAATGATATTTTGTGAAAATATCCTTTTTTCAAGTTTTAAGGACCTTTTTTGTTGTTGCAAGGACCTCTTAGTAAAATAACATTGAACACAGATACACCGTGTGGATTCAAATGATATTTTGTAAAAATATCCTTTTTTCAAGTTTTAAGGACCTTTTTTGTTGTTGCAAGGACCTCTTAGTCAAATAACATTGATCACAGATACACCGTGTGGATTCAAATGATATTTTGTAAAAATATCCTTTTTTCAAGTTTTAAGGACCTTTTTTATTGTTGCAAGGACCTCTTAGTCAAATAACATTGAACACAGATACACCGTGTGGATTCAAATGATATTTTGGAAAAATATCCTTTTTTCAAGTTTTAAGGACCTTTTTTGTTGTTGCAAGGACCTCTTAGTCAAATAACACTGAACACAGATATACCGTGTGGGCTCAAATGATATTTTGGAATAATATCCCTTTTTCGATTTTCAAGGACCTTTATTGTGCTCCAAGGACCTCTTTGTAAAATAACCTGATGTACAATAAAAGGGACATTCAATGAATTTTTATTTTAAACGCAATATGCATAATAAATCCCAATAAATTATCACCATTATAGCAAAATAAAACATTTTGATTTAGTTATTAGTTATTACCTAGACAGCTAAAAAGCTACAGCTAAAAAGCTAACCTACTTTTAGTTGTCATCCGCAACTAACTTTGTCAACCTAACGTGCTTAGTTACACAACCTGCAACTAATAGCTAATAGCTAAAATTAGTTGTCATTATGATAGCTAACCACCAAATCGATTGCATTTTTAGCGCAGCTAATTTAACTACGTTAGTTACCTAATTATGGCGTTAGCTAGATAACAATTTAGGTAGCTAACGCGCAACTGTGCCCGTCAGCTACCTAATTTGTTATCTAGCTAATGCCGTAACTAATTAACTAACGTAGTTAAAAAAATTGAACATACATAATTAATAAAAAAAGGACCTCTTAGTCAAATAACATATAACACAGATATACCGTGTGGATTCTAACGGCATTTAGTAAAATATCCTTTGTTCGACTTTTAAGGACCTTTTTTGTTGTTGCAAGGACCTCCTAGTCAAATAACATTGAACACAGATATACCGCGTGGATTCTAACGGCATTTTGGAAAAATATCCTTTCTTTCACTTTTAAGGACATTTTTTGTTGTGTCAAGGACCTCTTAGTCAAATAACATATAACACAGATATTCTAACGGTATTTAGGAAAAATATCATTTCTCCGACTTTTAAGGACCTTTTTTGTTGTTGCAAGGACCTCTTAGTCAAATTACATTGAACACAGATATACCGTGTGGATTCTAACGGCATTTTGGAAAAATATCCTTTCTTCGACTTTTAAGGACCTTTTTTGTTGTTGCAAGGACCTCTTAGTCAAATAACATTGAACACAGATTTACCGTGTTGATTCTAATGGCATTTTGGAAAAATATCCTTTCTTCGACTTTTAAGGACCTTTTTTGTTGTTGCAAGGACCTCCTAGTCAAATAACATTGAACACAGATATACCGCGTGGATTCTAACGGCATTTTGGAAAAATATCCTTTCTTTCACTTTTAAGGACCTTTTTTGTTGTTGCAAGGACCTCTTAGTCAAATAACATTGAACACAGATATACCGTGTGGATTCTAACGGCATTTTGGAAAAATATCCTTTCTTCGACTTTTAAGGACCATTTTTGTTGTTGCAAGGACCTCTTAGTCAAATAACATTGAACACAGATATACCGCGTGGATTCTAACGGCATTTTGCAAAAATATCCTTTCTTCGACTTTTAAGGACCTTTTTGTTGTTGCAAGGGCCTCTTAGTCAAATAGCATTGAACACAGATATACCGTGTGGATTTTAACGGCATTTTAGAAAAATATCCTTTCTTCGATCCAAGGACCACTTGGTAAATAACCTTATTACAACTAAAAGTGACATTCTTAAATCGGCCATCGGTTACCGAAGTATAGTCGATATTTTTCCTCTTACCTCCAACTGATGTACAACAAACTTCAAGCTATACAACCTCAATATTATTCAAAACAAATCTACTTTCACACAACTTTCCGGTGTTTCGTAATTACATAATAATCTCTAAAATTGAACATAATTAAAACTGGAAAATATGTATAATAACGAAATATATAAAATAAAAAATACACATTAAAAAAAAAAACATCGACACGCGATTGTTCTCAAACGGTTCACCATCTACGTACTAACCGCGCCAAACGTCGTTTAATTGCGGTGATCTGTCGAGCAGCGATTAACTCACGTGGTAATGAAAACACATTAATAACGGGAAAATCTGACGATGACGAAATCTGACGATGACAAAATCTGATGGTGACGCTAGATATTTCCAACTAGCCCCTACCGAGAAAAAATATATTTACACAACAACGAGAGCAAAAATGTTTACACATTAAAAAAACCCGAATCTTCTTCTACCTTACCCTAAATACTAATTGCACTAACGCCCCTTCTTTCCAATGTCATGGAAACGCTGATTAGCCGTCAGCTTTTGAAATATCTTGAATGCCGAAAACTTCTTCATGACCGGCAGTATAGGATCACAGCAACAAGTCAACTGTTGGTGATTTGATGACATACCTAACCGAAAAGTGAAACAATTCTCTTTACCATGGCGGGGAAAATAAAATCGTTGCGCCTGATATTTCAGATGCATTTGACAGAGTTTGGCATAAAGCTCTATTGTCGGAAATGCGAGCATTTGAATACTCTCCTTCAATGGATTAGAAACTACCTTTCCGATTTAACCGATTTAAGTCTGCAACGCACCAAATAAATGCTGGTGTTTCCCATGGCTCGGTTTTGTCCCCGACCCTCTTTCTCATTTTTATAAATAATTTCCTGTCTGTTACTAATCCAAATCATTGTTTCGCTGATGACAGTACCCTCAGCTTTTCATATTCGTTTCCTGGTTCACGTCCTTCGTTGGAATGACCACATATTCGATGTCGCCAAGAACGCTGCGAAATGTCTAGACTTCTTCAAGCGATATAGGAAATGTGTCACCCGTTTTGATCTGGCTACTATTTAAAAGGCATTTATCCGCCCTGAACGTGAATACAACGCTTATATCTGCTTAAACACTTGAATCTCTGGATTCTCTCAGTCATCGTCGCAATATCTCCTGCCCATCGCTGTATTACCGTTATTTCCAACATAAGTGCTCAAACGAAATAGCCAGCTGCATGCCACCGTTAGAACATTTCTTTACCCGTCATGCCATGAATGCACATCAGTTCACCCTCAAGCCTTTTTTTGGATGAACAAAGAAATACAAGAACACATATCCGTTCAACACGAATGTGGAATGCTATTCACCGCTGTTTTTCCTGCCCATCATAATTTACAAACATTTAAAACCAATGTGAATCGGGTTCTCCTCTGTCATCCGTATCCCCAATTCCCGCACAACATGTCCACATTATAAGGGTACTATAAACATGTCCACATTATAAGGGTACTAAAAATCCCTTTAGTGTGGGCAAATCATAAAAAAAAGACCAAAAAGGACGCGCTGTGACCATTGACCATTGACCATGACCATTCTTAAATGGAATGAATACAAATTCATCTGGTATATTTGGTTCCTTATTTGCAGGTGAATCGTCTTCACTCCCTCAAACTCGATCATTCACCAAGCATCGACATTGAATTCCACATCCATTAACTCTTCTTATTATTGTAGTAAATCATGAATTAAAGTTTTGTTTTTTTTAATTACGTTTTTGGTTTAATTTTTATATTCCTTTCATTTAGACTGCTAAAGTACGAGTAATTAAAGCAGTAGATTCAACTGATATTTAATAAGGATTAATCTCGATAATTGCTTATATTGACCAAAAAATTGACTAACAAATGTCTGCATTTAACCTACTTTGTACATACATACCTTAGACCGGATTAATCCGGATACTAAAATAAGTTAGTACTGAAAACAAGTAAAATAAAAATATATTCTAGTACATAATTAATTTTGTTACACATACTGTAGAGAAGAGATTACCAACAATCCAATGCTCTTTCTTTGTCCCATAATATTTCTCTTCACACTCTTAGAGAAACAAGCAACATGACGTGCATTAACCAGCTGCAACTGCAACCCCAATCGTGTCCATTTGTTGCAATGAAAACCAGAAGCTAAGCACAAGCACAAGTAATAGCAAACCAAACGAAAGGACACAGTTCTTTTCTTCCTCCACGAGACAGAACCACAGAGCCAATACTCCTCTCCTACCCATTTGGTAAATATACCCCATAATTTCATCGCGACTTGTCGACTACAGAGACAGACTCTACATCAAACACTTTCCGTTGTCGTGGTCGTCTTCAGTTGGATTTTGTGTCTCGTTCGCGCCGGATAAGTTCGACGAATTCTTTGCGAGATTTCCAGTTTTGATAACAGTTGAAACATTTGTTCGTCGTATCGCCGTTTTATCTCGAAAAAATAATAATAAATTGAATTAAAAAGGGAAGCAGGACAAAAACTCACGATTCCCGTTAAGTGTTAAACTAATTTCTCCGCGTGAAAGTTATTTCCGCCGTGCATAATTTTTGGCATGTCGAGGAAGTGCACGAACCATTGTCCCATCGCGAGCTGATCGGGATTCGGGTGCAAGTGATCTAGCTTTCATTACTTTATTCTTGGATTTGGATAATTCAGCAACTAACTGGATGCCGAAGTGATTACATTTATTCATCCCTTTTTGATTTTGTAGTGGTTTTGTGAGTTTTTCTTTCGATTTTCATCAAAAATTTGATTTTATCTTTAAACATGAATGTGTAGCTGAAAGTGTGTAAGAGAGTTGGTGCGACAGTGTGCATGTTGTGTGTGTGTGCGCATTATTATTTTTTAATCGACGATCGTAGTTCGTAGGAAGAATAAAATGCTTATTTTGCTTGATCACGTCGGTCGGTTGCTCGGTTTGCTGCTGATAAACAATTCGTTAGTGTTTGTGTGAAGAAGAAGAGAGAGAGAGAATCAACAAGTCGTGGAAAAATCTGTGAACCTATCCGACCATTGTGATATGAATAGAATGGAAATTTATCCCGCTGAGGTATGTGTGCAAAATCTGTGGCTGATGTGCATGTATTGCAATTCGAATTGAGAAAATGAGAGTGGAGTTCGACTTAGTAAGAGTGTGAGTAAATATTGTTTTCTGGGGTGTTGGGGTGGGGGCCAGCTTTGCCTGCTAAACTGCTCGGCCTCCCGCACCGAAGAAAGTTATCTGGATAAGAAAGAGAAAAAGAGATTTCAAAGTGGAACTTTTGGTTTTGCTTTCAACTCTGCGTTTTTTCTGAAAATCATATTTTTTATCTTATTTGTGTAAAGTGTGTACCTATACACCCGTATCACACATCGTAGGTGCATCCCAAATGAGGCGCACTGTTTACTATCAAATCCAAGTTTTCAGCAGCTATAAGCCGAAGTTAAGCATTTCAATCCAACTGGATCTACTGTTTTCATTGAAATGAACAAAAAACTTTTCTTGGAAATTGTGTTGAAATGATGTATAGGTATTTTACTCAAGACTGTGGAAACTTCCACTGAGATTCCGGATTAACCTTTCGGCATGCTTGTGAAAACTCAGGTGGGTGTGATTATCCTCAGTGATCTTTTTCTACCGTAGCCGGTGCCGGCGTGATGCAAAGGTTTATTCCTTAGGCCAAGAAAGGTGTGAAAGTAGTCCTTTCAACTAGCGAAATAATACCGTATTCTCGGACTGTTTTTTTAAAATGGAATACGTATCTATTGAAATCTAAAGGGTGTTCAAATTTGAGATACCATTTTAAATTTTGAATGAAAGACATAAATTGTGTGAAACCTGTATTTATTTTTATTGGAAATTAGTTTGCATTGGTTCCGGTTAATATTGAAAAAGAATGTCGTCCAAGTGACCTCGTCTGCTAGCTCGACAAACTGTCAACCTTTTACCAACATTTTGAATCATCGCAGAAACCATTTTGGTCCATTTTTTTCGAAGAAAAATGGCAATGCAGTAACTTTGGATGGAGCTCGATTTCTCATGGGGTTTCTCGAAGAGCAAAGTTTATATCGATAATCGTCAAACTGTTCAAGACCTCAAAGACAGCATCATCGAGCAAATACATACCTGTCACTTATTGAACCATTATTATGCGAAAAAGTGATTCAAAATTTTGGTAAAAGGATGACAGTCTACCTGCCGAGCTAGCAGAGGAGGTCACTTGGACGACATTCTTTTTCACTTTCAGATTTCACACAATTTATGTCTTTCATTGAAAAGTCCCACGTCTTCTGATTGAATCCAACTTCTAACAACCCTGGAAGTGTGGATAGGGGCATTGTCTTGTTGGAATATCCAAAATGTTTTTCACTTTTTGAAATGACCGTTGCAGCAAACATTATGTAGTTGTTCCCGTTCACTGTTGTGGACAAAAACTCCAACGAAATATTCGCAATGGCCTCATCGTAGTGCGCATCTTTTTATACGCTTTTCAAGTAGTTATTGTTTGATCTTGGGAAATTCCAGCGGTCGTTTCTTATTTACCCTTTAATTTTATGACTTACTGTTGGGAAAATATGTACCTGTTCGCAGGTAGTAAAAGTTTCCGGGTATACAATTTCCAACAGGTATAAAGACTGAAAATCGATTGCAAAATGTATGGTCTCCTCCTTGTGATCGCCAGTGGGTTAAGACTTTATAAATAAAGGACATTTTGTAAAGCTCTGTAGGATTTGAAATAAAACATTTCAGCAAATGATAAAACACCTTTTTATTCGATTGATAAGTTAGATAAGATAAACCGTGCACTTTTTCGGAGTTCATCGATAGCTGATGGATCACTTTTGATTTTTCTCGCTCCTACTGCTTCATCAATGAACAATCGTTGACTAAAAGAGTGGATCGACTTCCAACTATTTAAGCGACCACTTACTGAACTTACGACGCAACCGATGGCTTCAATAATTGCAGCACTTGAATCTTGTAAGCGTGTAAAATAAGATTCTTGCGAAAAATCTGCAACAAAGTCGATGGATACAGGCCAAGTCATGAGGTCGAATCGATAAATCACGATCTGGCCGGAACGGCGCCGATATTCTCATCAATGCACACTCAGCCCATTTCTGTCAGTGGGTTGAAGTACAAAAGAGGAAATGAAGTGCGAAATTTTGCAATTACTGTTGAATCAAACATTGAAAATTGCATACGAGCACTTAAGAATAACAAATTTAATTATATCCTGGGAAATCTGGATTTCGGCAATGTCCTGTATATAGTACGTGGGTTCCTAGTCAAATGAAAAAGAAAATATGCATGGACTTTTTTGGCGTGTCTGCTATTAACATTATAAATAATCATAAAGGAGAGAAATCAATTATTATTTGATTCTTCTCCTCATTCATTATTTATTGCTAAGGTTAAAAATCTAAATATTCTATTTTTCATCATATAAGATAGTAAAACTCAGTTAGGTACTACATACACATATTTTTATTTTTGATAATTATTTATTTTAGAAAAAATAAAACATAAACAAAGTTTATCATAACAAAAGTAAATAAAACGTACATAAAACTAAAAATAAATCAATAGACTTCAGAAAACTTAAAACACAACCAAATAATAGATATCAAATAACATAAAATACAGAGTGGCGCACCAATTGTGCTCCAATAAGAAATTCAAATAACTTTTTTTAATAAATGTATTTCATTTATTTTATATTTATTATATAGAAAATTCAATTAACTTAATTTTATTTTATATAACTAATTGTTTTTGAAGATGATGGACCGTATATGACCTCCATTCTCATCAACGCAAATGCGTCACCTGATCAGAAAATTTTTCATTGCGGCCTCAAGGGTTGAAGTCGGGATCGCCTCATTTATTGTTTCAATGAACTGCTTCAATTCAGTCAAATTCCTTGGTTTCGTTTTGTACACCTCTTGCTTGACATAACCTCATAAAAAAAGTTTGTGCAGTTAGGTCAGGTGACCTTGAGGGCCAGCGGAAAGTGGAGGTTCTGGATATTAGTTTGTCTGTGAATTATCGTTGGAGCTCCGCCATAACCGGTCTGGCTATGTGTACAGTTGCTCCATCTTGCTGAAACCAAATGCTGTTGAAACGGATACTTCTTCGGCGCAGTTCTGGGTAAAAAAAAAACTCCTTTAACATCTTTAAATAACGGTCCCCATTGACAGTTACTGTTACATCGTTTTCTGCTCCTCATCAGACATAAACAAGCAATTTATCCAGCTTTTGTCTTCGTCGGTCATTTCAATGATTTTTTGGCAAAATTTCAGGCGAATATGCAAATCCAGAAGTTTAACTTGCTTGCAATTTGGACTTTGTAGTGAAACAAGTTTAAGTCATCATGAATATCCGTTGTAATGACCGTCTGCTAACTCCAATTTTCGAAGATAAGTTTCGAGTGGATTTGCCTGAATTAACGATGCTACAGACTCGATTGTGTCTTGAACCCGAACATAGGGATCTCGATGGTGCGACCTTCGTGCGATGTTTCCACATTCGGCAAACATATTTAACAGTCTCATAATTTTCCATCTACTAGGGGGAGTGCCGCCAAACTCCCGCCTAAACTCCCTTTGGACGGAAATGAAGGACTGCAAAGCATGGTACCGCTGCACTATCCAAACCCTCTTTCCGGTATCCCAAGCATTCATTTTAATAAATCTAAATAGTGATCTGCCAAATAACAAAAAAAAATATGCCGATTACTCGCACAGAAAAAAAGTTATTACGTTTTGTTTTTGTAGCACGATTCATGCGCTACCCTGTATAGCAAAATACAATATAAGCGAACATCAATTTGGTCAAACTGAACTCCAAACTTAGTGGCTTGATCACTTGTTGTCGGCTTGTATGGCCGCAGAGAATTGGCTGTAGTAATATATCAAATACTGTCTCACTGTTGGACTCTACCGTCTACCCAATGTCTCACTGTTGGCAAACAGTCCAAATTATATTAAAGCAAAATACTACAAACACAAAACGTGATATTTATGTGAATGTAGGTATGTTGGTTGATGAGGCAGCGGTGTTGATGCTGCATCATCGCACTCAGGTCAGTGTTGACCCATTGTGATGTTATGTGAATGTAAATATATTAATTACAAATCTTCATACTCAAAACTAAATGAAAAACATAGGGACGGGCTACAGTCCGCTTGGGCGAACTGTTGGATACCCTATTCTTATTCCTATCCCTCATAAGTGGGCGTGACAAAAGTCTAAGTATGGTTGAATTGTTAAGAACGCTCTACATATTAAAGGATTTTATCAAAAAAAACGCTCCCTAGCTCAAACTTAGGTGTTTCAATAAAATTGTTTTATTTAATTGTGGGCGTGTCAGTAGGCGGATTTAAAAAAAAAAAACACATGAGAATAAAGGGCCCCTAGAGAGTATATATTATAAATTTCAGCTCCCTAGCTCAAATTTTGAATCTTCAAAAAAAAAAAAAAAAAAAAAAATTGTGGGCGTGTCAGTGGGCGGATTTTAAAAATATTTACACATGAGCATAAAGGGCCCATAGAGAGTATATATTAAACTTTGGATTTTCAAAAATTAATATACCCTTAGAATAGGTTAGGGCGGATTTTGAAAATTTTTTATCCTGAGCAGTTTTAGGAGTCATAGATCATATATACAAAATTTCAGCTTTCTAGCTCAAAATTCGATTTTTTCAAAAAATTATTTTTTTTAGTTTGAGGGCGTGTCTGTGGGCGGATTTCAAAAATTCGTAAACTTGATTATTTCGGGACCCTAGAGAGTATATGGTTAAAATTTCAGCTCTCTAGGTCCAGTTTAAAGGCCTAATTTTTGGCTACAGACGGACGGACGGACGGACGGACGGACATGGCTAGATCGACATTACTATCGATGCTGATCATAAATATAGTAACTTTTAGGGGTCTACGGGCAATATTAAGGTATGTTACAAACTATGCGTCAAAATTAATATACCCTTAGAATAGGGTATAAACAAATGCTTAGTTATTTTACATACTTCGATGAAAAATCTTTTCTTTAACGGGAAAAAATCAGCTTTTTACTTTTTTTCACTTGAATTCAGTTAAACAACTTTCATTGCTGGCAGACAAACACAAACTGAATTGACAGAACAGAATATCTGTTTTGCAATGTTTATGAGAAAGGGCATAACGTATTGCATCATATCTGTTCGGAGTTATTTGGAGTGTTTCAGTGTTGGGACTGTCTCACTGTTGGGTAATCTCTCCCTACTTACTACTTTGCATTTATTGAAGTAAGTTCTCTTTTACTGTCAAACATTTTAAACATCGCTTTTCATTTTTGTTGGTCTAGAAATTGCACAGTTACATTTTTCTACTAAAAACTGTTAGCTGCTCTGTGATAAAAAATCAATTTTTTGCCGCGGCAACGCTGATACTCGGTCACCTAAAAGTGTTACATTCTTTGATGGAGGTTAACTAATTCACTTGTGTTAAAAAAAAATCATTATCATTATAAATTTTCAACTGTAACCGGTCGCTGTACAGGTAATTTTTTCTTCGGGAATTTTTTTTAATTTGAATCTTAAGTTTTTTGATCGAATTTGGTATATTTCATTAAAAGAAATTCTGACATTATGAATAGTTTTTATATTTAAGGTCTAGATGTTTATGTATTCATTTCGCTTGTCGTATTTTACCAACAAAAATACGTAAAGTTGAAAATGTATAATGAGAAAAAATGTAAGTGCATCCAAGAAGAAAAAAAAGAAAGGGCTAAATATGGTTGAGTTACGTCTGCAAGATAAGGATGCATACAGACGTTATTTGAAAATGGACGAAGATTACTTTTTCTCTTTCCTGAACAACAACCTGTGATCTTAAAACAAAGCATAGAAATGAGAATTGCAGTACCACCAGCAGATAATGAGGTACCTCATCTGTGCATACAATTCGATTAAGAAAAGTGTATCGTCCTATGACCACATTTTTTCTGATGTTTATTTTCAAACAAATCACCAGAAAAACCCTTTAAAAATCTTTTTATACCCTATTCTAGGGGTATATTAATTTTGACGCATAGTTTGTAACATACCTTAATATTGCCCGTAGACCCCTAAAAGTTACTATATTTATGATCAGCATCGATAGTAATGTCGATCTAGCCATGTCCGTCCGTCCGTCCGTCCGTCCGTCCGTCCGTCCGTCCGTCCGTCGGCAAAAATTAGGCCTTTAAACTGGACCTAGAGAGCTGAAATTTTGACCATATACTCTCTAGGGTCCCGAAATAATCAAGTTTACGAATTTTTGAAATCCGCCCACAGACACGCCCACAAACTCAAAAAAACAAAATTTTGGAAAAAATCGAATTTTGAGCTAGGAAGCTGAAATTTTTTATATATGATCTATGACTCCTAAAACTGCTCGGGATATAAAATTTTCAAAATCCGCCCACTGCCACGCCCACAAAAAAATAAAACAAAACAAAAACCGAAATTTGAGCTAGGGAGCTGAAATTTTTAATATATACTCTCTAGGGGCCCTTTAAGCTCATGTATAAATATTTTCAAAATCCGCCCACTGACACGCCCACAAATAAATAAAACATTTTTTTTGAAAATCCAAAGTTTGAGCTAGGAAGCTGAAATTTATAATATATACTCTCTAGGGGCCCTTTAAGCTCATGTATAAATATTTTCAAAATCCGCCCACTGACACTCCCACAAATAAATAAAATAATTTTTTTGAAAATCTAAAGTTTGAGCTAGGGAGCTGAAATTTATAATATATACTCTTTAGGGGCCCTTTATGCTCATGTGTTAATTTTTTTAAATCCGCCTACTGACACGCCCACAATTAAATAAAATTTTTTTATTGAAACACCCAAGTTTGAGCTAGGGAGCGTTTTTTTTTATAAAATCCTTTAAATGTTATATAACAAAATATGTAGAGCGTTCTTAACAATTCAACCATACTTAGACTTTTGTCACGCCCACTTATGAGGGATAGGAATAAGAATAGGGTATCCAACAGTTCGCCCAAGCGGACTGTAGCACTTCCCTATGTTTTAATACATAATTAACTTAAACAAAGTATGTAATGCCGTTTTCCATTGGACCACTCGGAATACTCTTTTTGTCTTCCGCACAGCGCATTTTTTGTTTATTTTAATTCTTCTCATATTTCACAACACATAGACAATAGAGCAGAAGACGATTTTCGATGTTCCATTTGAATCCAGAAGGAGTGAATTATTGAGTGGGGCCAATGGAAAGTTTGGATAAATTGATAGTATACGATAATGCATGCTTTCATTATCTATATTATATATACTATATACTATATTTCTTAGTTTGCGATAGAAAGTATGCTGTTATTGCATATATGTCATACTGTAATGCCTTTGCTGCAGTGATTCTCTGGGTGAAAATCGTTGCCTCTCTCTCTTAAACGAACAAAATATGCTATGAAATGCCAAGCAAACGAAATTTAAAAGTTTTTCGGCTTCTACTTTTTTTTTGTTGCTTCTGCTTTCTGCTATAAACTTATCGTAAGTGGAGACATAGAAAAACAGTATTTAGAATCCTCTTCTTTTGTTTGTGTTGTGTGTACCTATAAGAAATCCTTTGCATTCTCCCGTGATGTGTATCCTCTGACTAGGTTACTGCTCAAAAATTTTTGGATTTTTCAACCCCTCTCACCTTTATGGATTTTAAGTTACCCATCTCACCTTCACGAATCGGTAAAGAGGTTTCGTATGCACACCATTGCACTCACGTATGATCCCAGCTTAATCGTGATTCTATTATAGCCCGTCCCAAAGTAAAAGAAAGATCCCAACATGCGCAAAAGCAATTTATTTAAGGGATATTTTCTCTTTTAAAGTATTTTTGATCGCATGAAATTGTTAATGCTTTTCTCTACTTTATCTTTTTTGCAGCAATATTGGAACTCATGAAAAAAGTTTCATGCACGAAGTAAAATATTACAATCAAATCAGAAATCATGAAAAATAGCACAATTGATATAAAATAATGCAAAGCAAAGAAAATGAATACGTATCAATAAAAGATATTGTTTGAAAAAATAAATAGTTGAGATTTTATTTTATTATAGGTATAGTGTGGTAAAGGTCATACAAATCATAAAAGAAAAGAAAAAATTATAAAATCATGCAAAAACACGTAAAAATATACCTATTCACTTGAAAAAAATGGGTTATTAAATGTGGGTAGACAATTGGACACTTAGGCCTTTCCATGAAAGTCGTATCGGGCGAGACAGGTCGATTTTAAGTGAGTAGAAAAGTGATCCATCTTTTCTCAACTAACCCCAAAATCTACCTGTCTACCTGAGTTCGTGTATAACGGAAATTCCATTTCAACCCTTTTTAATAGTTACTCTAAACTCTGGCTTTCATACTAAACACATATTTGAGAAGTGCAACACCCAGCAAATTTCCCTTTTCTTTGGGGTGGGTAAATGTGTATCTTTTGCATGTTCCAATGACGGATCTGTGTGGACAATCAGTCATGTCTCGATCATCGATCGAGAGAGATGTTTTCGCAAGCAGGGGTATATTTGTTGTATGAAATGCACACATATTTTTTTAGCTGTAGTTCTGGTTGGAAAAGTAGTTTTGCTGTCCCTAAGGGAATAAAATCCCTGATGTGAAGAGACCAGCGCAAGAAATTTTCACTTAAGTTGGGACGGGCTATACATAAAGAAATGGGTTAAAATGGACGACCGCATGTGCCGTTACCTTACATTAAAAATAAATGCATTTCAAATTCGTCGGTGGCGTTCATTGTCAGTACATCGATTAAAAAGTCAAATATTCTACCTTATGTGTTACTCGAATGGAAAATGTCGCAGCGCAAATTAAAAATTCCGTAACTCGAACATTCCATAAATCGGACACATTATTTGATCCCAAGATGATTAGACACTGTTTCACTGTAGAATAAGATATAATCGACAGTTCTTCTGCATTTAAGTTGTTTCATTCTTTTTCAATAAAATACCATACATTTCCATGTTTAATCAGCATGATTCTGTGCTCACTTTCACTAATACCATTAACTTCGATTATGTATAACGTGATCACAGCTACAACGCTCTTTCTATCTAGTGGTTTTCTTTGGGTTTAACCTATAAAACGTCGTTTGCAGACTTTACATTCAGTAGCAAAAATACCTGATTTCTGTTTATCAACAAGTTTCGTCGCTTTCAAATAAGAATTAAACAATAAACAAATACAGACTAAATTAAGTTAACAAAAGTAAGTATGTTTACCTTCCTCGTTTGCAACTGATTCCATTTTTGCTTTAAGTTTTCATTTAGAAGTCATATTCTGACAGGACTTATGGTAAACTATTCACAATCAATTCAATTCACATTTTTGTTTGTCTGGACTATTTAATTTTCATCGCATGATCTTTATGGACCACGGGTTATAACAAAATACGGCTATTCATAATCTGTTTTTTTAGCTAGCTAAACAAAGTTGAAGATCAACAATACGATGCCCCATAAAATGAAACGAGGTATGCCTGTATTGACATTGGTAAAATATTATTTTGTTTGTTTTGGTTTGAGTTGCAAATTAAACCAAACTTCGACTTACTTAAACCAGAGGCAATTCGTATCCTAATAAAGTTGGACGTAAATGAAGAGTTAGAAAAATGCGCTTAATCAGTAACAAATGAATCTAACATCAACAGAAAATGGGTCATTTATAATCAACCCCTCATTGATGCTTGTACTACATTTAGGAAATGGAGGCTAAGTGAAGTAAGAAAAAGCTGGATGACAGGAAATTTTGCAGTTAGTGGACGAAAGAAGAAAATTCAAAACGATGAATCTCCCTAAGGAACTAAATATTTTGCAACAAACGAGAACAAATGCAAAAAGACATTACTGGGAACAAAAATGTAACGAATTGCACAATTACATTACAAATACAATAAACAAAGTTAAACAATTCACACTCAATGACAGAAATGGAATACTCATAAATCCCCAGAACAGAGTCTTGCGATATAGTAAGAATTAATAATAGAGTTACTCCAGGAAACTAGAAGTAAATGGGCAGATACAACATCAATGGAGGGTCCTTACATCGCTCAAGAGGAAGTAAGACGCGCATAAAATAGGCTTTCTACAGGTCCTGATGGGATTCCCAATGAAATTATCAAACTGTTGAATGAAGAAATAGCAACTTAAGCTTCAATTTGCTTATCGAATACATTGTCTCTAACAATTTTTCCCTACTTGATTTTATTTAAAAAAAATCTGAAGATTTTCGTGTGCATTCGTACTTAGAACTCTTTCCTGCTCTTTAAAAAGATCCAGATTAGAGTACTGTTATGCAATTTGGGATCCTTTTTATGGTGTTCATATATCTCTATTGAAATGCTTCACGGGCCTTGCTTTAATATGAACTCTGAGCTTCCATCTTATAATAGTCGCTGCTTTTTGTTAGGCTTGTATACCATTGTAGTTAGGAAAAAGCTGAAGTCTTTCTGAAACAAAATTAATTGTAGTGAACTTCTTTTTAGTCTTCCATTCTATGCACCGGGCAGAGTGCCAAGAAACAGGCATTTGTTTTTAACTCCGGCACATGGAACAAATTATGATTTGTATGGACTCATAACTCGGTACATCTAATTATTTAATTCGGTCGATAATAACCTGGATTGAACCTCAAATCGGGATTTCTTTGATTGCAATGCTCTTGCTGTTTTCATTTAAAGCAATTTGTAATTAATGCCAATTTATTAGTTCATTAACTTAAATAATTATGTATTCTTGATTTAAATTGGATGCCATAAACATTTGGTAGGATGCCGCAATTCTTTGCAGTGATAAGCAGTGAGTATGGGAAATGCGCTTGTTTGCCGTATTAATAATTATTCACAAATAAACTAAAATGGGGACTAAGTAATAATTCACGAATTAGAATTTATTGTTAATAAAAAACAAATGACCATGCATTAGCTAATTGTCCATGAATAATTATTAATATTTCAAGCAATTATATTACTTCAGCAAAATAATAATTCAAAGAGTTAAATATGATAAAAGAATGTTTACAGAACTTTTGACAGCTGAAACTTTGACCTTGCACAGGTTACGGACAATTTGAAATTATGCTTAATTGAGAACAAGACTGGATTGAGCTACATTGTAAGAAAAATTACTAAAAAGATATACATATATATATGTGGCGTAAATAGTGCAATATTTTTTTTTTAAAAAAAAACCTATGTTTGGATGATCAATATGTTAGATAGATCAATGTCCGAAGATTTAAAACAATCTGTGATAATACCTCTGCAAAAAGTACCAAATATAAAAACCCCTGACATTCTTCGGGCAATAAACCTACTTCAAAAAAAAAGTGTTTTAAAAAGTTGTATCTGAGCAATTTATAAAATATATTGAGCAAAATAATATTTTATGTGAACAACGATCCGGTTTTCGGCCTGGGAGATTTTGTGAAACTGCACTTGAGTGGAAAAGTAGGAAACAATTTGTTCAGTGTTTCTTGATTTTCAAATAGCATTTGAATCATTTTTTCACAAAATTCTTTTAGACAATTTAATAAGTAATGGTGTTAGAAACATGGTTTCAAACTTATCTGAAAAATAGACATTTACCAAACGACACCAAGAACTGAGCCTTGCGCAACAAAATGTGCACTGGATATTTCACTTTATCGAGTGCACATTTTGTTGAGCTGGGTGTTCCTCAAGGCTCAGTTCTTGGCGTTCATTCATACTTTTCCTTTTGGTTTGGTTCGCGGTAGGGCATTCACAGCGAGTAAAGCGCAGCCTGCATGGGCGCAGACCGTAGTCTATTCACATACAGACATCGCTTACATCTCTGCTATAACCCTACAACCTCGGATAGCGAGCGTATCGTACCGAGGCTCCCCTATGAATCACCTGGGGTCGTGGGGAACCACCCCCCAGTATGGATTTTAGTCGCCTCTTACGACCCGCATGCCTACCTCGGGTAAATTCTAACCCCTATCCCGAAGGGGGGTTTAGATTTGAGTCGCCTCTTAAGACCGGCATGCATACCTCGGGTAAATTCTGACCCCTATCCCGAACGGGGGCTGACAATACCTGCTGTTCCCAACAGATTTGAATACTTAACAGCCATGTCTATAAGAGACGATCGGCAGTTTAGAGTTTATAGAGACTGATTAAAAAAAAAATTTGATGCAAACATAATTTCCAACTGGAACTCGCTACAATAATTGGAAAGACGGAATGATCAACACCTACCCCGTCATTAGTTTTTGATCCGTCGCGTCGGTGTTAAATAGATCGATTCATCCTCCCAGAATGATCTGGAGTGGTGACTTGGAAGTTATTTTGAAACTGTGACTTTGCTATGGTGTAATCTATGTTTCTTGGAGGTTTCTTGGGGGGTTCCTGAATGTATTCAAGATAGGGATGTGGCCAATTTCCTTTTTGATGTATTGTGAGGAAGTTAAAGAAGAAAGGCCATATGCTTAGGGGTGTCAGATGAAACACATTGCCCAGTGCTAAGAAGGGAGTAGTATGAAGTGATCCGCTTATGCATAAACAAGCCGAACGTGAGACTTTGCTCAACTTATTCCGATTTGTCTTCTTATCTAAGGCAGTCAACCATGCAACCACACAATGTATTAGTATCGGTTTTACGGCCGAGACATTAACAACTTCGTTTTACTCACTGGTTAATGGCGTATTTGCCAGAGAAAAGTGATACCGCGACTTTTCTAACTATTTCTTGTTTGTTTGGTTTACAGATAACCTCCTGTCTAAATAGAATACCCCAATATTAGTTTTGTTAGGAAACGGTAAGCTTATAGACGTACAAGTATATGTCTAAATGTAAAGCATTTCAAATCCTCCCGTTCACACCGACTACTTAATAGAATCATTTAATGGGGGATATGATGGAAATGAAGATTGTGTTCTTTACAAAATAGGTACACAATAGGGGTCTGTATGAATGAATTCATTTGATAGATTCATATGGGGGTACTACAAGGTGGCGCAAAAATAACCTTCCGATGTTTTTTGGTCACCGACCGATTATTGCTCAAATAAATAGTCACCAATATTCCGCGTTCTGGAGCAGTGTAGCGTAACATTGTTTATTAACGTGTATTTCGCATGTGTTTACTACACAAATGTCAAAACAGAACTGACATTAGGAGCCAATCGCAAAATTTATAGCATTTTCTGATAGGAGGATTACTTTTGCGCCACCTTGTACTTCAGTACAATCAATTCTTAACACATATTTGAGCAAGACTTGCAATTCCAGTGATCTAAAAAAAAAAAATTTGTTATTCACTCATTGTTTGACAACAGAATGGGTATTGTACTTGTTTTTTTCTTCTCTTTAGTCCTTAAAACCGGAAAAAAAGGATATTTTTCCAAAATGCCCTTAGAAACCGTTCAGTAATTCTTTGTTCAAGGTTATTTTATCAGTAGGTCCTTGGAACCACCGAAAAGGTCATTTAAACCTGAAAAAGGATAGTTTCCCCAAATGTCCTTAGAAGTATTTCTGTGTTCAAAATATTTTTTTTAATTCACATATAAACGTATACACCCATATTAATAAACGCAAATAAAGGGTGAATTATCTTTAATCAATGAGTTAAATAAGAAATGTTACATTTATTATTATATTATTTAACATTTTTTTTTGAAGTTAATTGACGTTAATAAACATGCAATTAACTAGTTCACCGAAGTCTACGAATTAACGAGTAATTAAGTTGAAATTAACTGATAACATTTTGTTCGTGCATCTTGCATTTGGTTCTATGCTTTGTTGGATACTGATATGAGTACGAGGAAATGGATATTACCAATATAAAAAGCGATTTAATCCAATAATTGATTCATTTTTTACTAACTGTAATAGATTTAACTCTACAACGTTAATTAAACAAAAATATATGCACAAAGTAGTACTTCAAAAATTATGTAAAAAAACACACACTGCGCGTCAGTTGAATAGAAACAAGCGTTTTCCTAACGATAAAAGGGCCTTGTTCTTTGGTAACTTGACGAAACATTTTTTTTTTAATTTTCCGAAAGCCTAATCAATATAGAGGATAATGTATTACCAATAATAGTGCTGAAAATCGTATAATGCCAATTTAACAGGTTTTTGCTTCCCTTTAAAGAAAACACTATGTTTTTTTTGCATCACTTGAATAGGAACAAACGCTAAAATAAGAAACAAATTAAAAAAAACCCATTTTAAAGGGTCTCGTTATTTTTTTTTTTGATTTATAAGTAAGGAGTACTACTGCTTAATGCCAAATATGCCTTAACCACTGCAAAAAAGCAAAAATAGAAGTTTATGCAGAATAACAACTCCCTCTAGGCACAATTCTAGACAAGATTGGATGTAGTGCGAAAATTGTATGGATGTTTTTGAAAAATAAGGAGAGGGATGGACAAAACATGAAAGGAAGGTAAGCAAGAGCCACATGAGCCGCAGACAGAAGAATTATCCTTAGATTGGTGACTCTCCATGTAAAATCAAAAGTAAATGTGGCATCAAAGCGAGTATTAGAACCATAAGGCGTACAATTAATAATGCAAGACATTTAAAACCGCTTTAATTAAAAAAAAAAACACTGTTGAATGCAATTCGAAAAGAAAGACCATTGGATTTTTGCAGGATGAATATGACTTGGAAATAAGAGTGGGTCAAAGTCGTTTTTTTAGACGAAAAGAAGTTATACTTAGATGTTTCCAGATGGATATAACTCTTATTTCCATGACTTGAGGAAGGAACTACGTTATTTGGAGCGCCACCATAGCCGGGAAAGGGGTGTAATGGTCTGGGGTGCGGTTTTTTGCTATGGAACTATCGATCTGGAATTTCCAACAGTAAAAATGACGAGGAGCTCCTACAAAAATATATTGGAAGCAGCTTCTTTTAAATTTAGCGATGTCTTTGGACCAATATCTTGAACATTCCAACAAGATAATGCACCAATACACAACGTAAGGCGCGTGAAGTTGGATAGCTGAACATAAATTAATTATTTAAAATGGCCACCTTACTCTCCAGACTTTATCATAATGCAAAACATATGAGGATGGATGGTACGTCGAGTCTATGATTCAGGAAAGCAATATGACAACAAGAATCACTATGATTGCTGCCACAAATGAAGCGTCGAGTGCCATTTCACTTAATTACCTAAAATCACTTTACGATTCACTTATTAGGGATTATGAAGTAGTTTTAAACAAAGGTGGTAATTCTCATTACTGATAAAGTGCTAAGTCAAAAACAAGGACTCAACCCTTTAAAATGTGTTTTTTCCTTATTTGTTTTCTTATTTTAGGGTTCGTTTCTATTCCAGTGACGCAAACAAATTTAGTTTTTTCTTTCAAGGAAGCAAAAACACTTAAAAATGGCATTTTAAGATTTTGAGCACTATTTTTTTTAAAACATTATGTTCTATATTGTTCAGGCTTTCGGAAAATTAATTATATTAATTTGATGTCGGTGTTTCAAAGTTATCTCTGTTTCTCAGAGCGTAGCTGTGTTTATCCGCCACATAGGATAAGTTTATTTTTAAGTAATCTGTTTAGTTTAGTTTAGTTTATTTCATCAATTTGAATACAATCTATTAGACTAAGATAAATTAATACATAATTTTTCTGCTGGTGGGTACCTATAAACATTCATAAATTAAATTGATAGATTAAAAAATAAGTTACATTCATTTTCATTAACTGCAATATAATTAAACACTATTAAAAGATAATGTTGAAATATTATTTAATAACATAGATTTAAAGATATCTCTCGAAAGATTATAATTAAAATCAACTAAATTACAAATTAAATTAGCTTCCCTGATGCAACGGGATAATGGTTCGTTTCTTCCATAATTGCTACGATGAAACTGTTCATAAATTAAAAATCGACAACGTGTAGTCCTTGATGGTGCATTACCTTCACTCACTAATGCTAGCAAGGGAGGACACTTTATATGAAATGTTATAATATCTCTTATAAACATCACGGAAAAGTATACCCTGCGATCTTTAAGAGTTTGCATTCCAAATAATAAACACCTACTGTTATAGGATGGCCTTGGAATTCTCCAATTTAACTTGAAAAAAGCATATGTTGTAAATTTTCTCTGTACTTTCTCAATTCTTTCCATTGAATTGTTGTAGTAAGGATTCCAAACAATGCTGCAATACTCCAGAACTGATCTTACTAGAGAAATATATAAGGACTTTAGAGTGTATGGATCTGAGAATTCTCTAGTGTTTCTTTTAATAAAACCAAGCATTCGGTTAGCTTTATTAATCATATAGTCATAGTGTGGTAAGAATGACAGAGTTGTGTCTAAGATTACCCCTAAATCTTTCTTCATTCTAACTCTCTCTAGATTAATGTTATTGATATTATAATCAAACAAAATTGGATTATGTTTCCTGAAACACGACAAAACTTGACATTTTGAAATGTTAAGAAGAAGGTGATTCCGTTGGCACCAATGATGAAGTCTCGCCAAATCTTTTAAGAGAGGACGACAGTCCGATTCCCTTCTTATCTTACGATAGAGTTTGAGATCATCCGCAAACAAAAGGCAATTCGAATCAATAAACAAACCGGGTATGTCATTGACGAATAACAAAAATAATAATGGTCCCAAATGACTTCCTTGTGGGACCCCTGACGGAACTGAAATGTTATTTGAGACCGAATTAAGAATTTTTACTATTTGAATTCTACCCGTCAGATATGACTCCAACCACTCTAGTAACGCAGAATGAATACCTAGAGAAAGTAATTTATGAAGTAGAACTTGATGATTTATTCTGTCAAATGCTTTCGCAAAATCTGTAAAAATAATATCAGTTTGCCACATATTTTCCATATTTGATATGATGACGTTAGTCATTAAAACTAGGTTTGTTGCCGTCGATTTACCAGATACAAAACCATGTTGTGAAACTGATATGTGATTCTGAACCAAATGTGATAGTTTATTACAAACTATTTTCTCAAATAGTTTTGGTATAGCTGAAATCTTACATATTGGCCTGTAGTTTGTTATTTCATGCTTTGACCCAGATTTAAAAATGGGAGACAAAAACGAAATTTTCCACCCATCCAAAAATCGGCCTTCTACAAGAGAAAGGTTGAAAATGATTGAAAGTGGCTCAACTAACGCAATTGCACACTTCTTTAAAAGAATAACAGGTATTCCGTCGGGCCCTTCTCCTTTACTAGCATCCAATGCTGATAAAGCCTCCTCTATTTCCAGTGGACTAAGAACAAACGAACCGACATCGACAACTCTACTAACAGAAGCCATTTCTTGCAAGGTGGGAGCGTCCAATGAATACACCGATTGAAAATAGTTTGCGAATAAGTTGCAGATTTGTGGCACCTCACTAGTCGTTGAGTCGAGGTACTTCATGCAACTTGGTATTCCATTAGACTTTCGCTTAGAGTTTATGAAATTCCAAAAAAGTTTACTGTTGGATTTTAAATCACTCTCAACTGATAACAGATAATTTCGATACAAAAATTTATTCAAAACATCGAACTCACGTTGGCGATTAAAGTAATTAATGCGCAGATCTAAATTTCCTTTATCAATTTTATAAAGTTTGTATGCTTTATTTTTCTTGTTTTTGAGATTATTCAATCTTTTGTTATACCAGGCCGGACTAATGTTATTATTTAAACGTTTTTCAGGTACATATAACTCAATTGCATCTTTTAAAATGCTTGAGAAAACGGAATAAGTGTTTTCCAAGCTCAATGAACTCAAAATATTTAGCCACGAGAAAGACAACAAATAATCAACCATTGCATCATAGTTAGCTTTTCGAAAGTTGTATATAGTCTTTTGATTGGATATTACTCGTACTTTCTTTATATAATGATAAAAATAGATATTGCCATCAATTGCAATATGATGGATTGAGTTTTCATTGACCGGGAAGTTGGACTTATCAAGACAAATATTATACTCAATGTCCACGAAAACAGATCAAGTATCCGGTTTAAACTATTACGTTGAGAATTTATTTGAATTAAATTATATTGACCCAAAAAGTCTATAACAAAGGATTCTATTTCAGTTGAAACATTAAAAGGAACCAAATACATGTCTTCCAAGTCCAACGTCCAAATAATCTGGTAATAAAATGTACTTAATTTCAAATATCAATATTAAATTTCTTATGACTAAAATCTGACTTAGAGTCAAAAAATTTAATGATCTTAGCAAGGTAGTTATTGGTGTATAGAAATCAAATTGCAAAATAAGTAACATAAAAAGTATGGAAGCATAACAATCTAATGCGGTAAAATAATAATATTGTTAACGGTTATTGCACATTCTTTATTCAGTTTTTTTCTAATTCTAAAGAGCAAATTGGCTTTCTTGGTAGTTTTTGAACAAACACAATCTGCGTGACACTTAAAATTTTACCTTTTATTTATTATTGCACCAAGATATTTGATTTGTTTAACTTCTTCAATATTCGAAGGCTTCTTGCTAATTAGAGCAGTTAATTAGCAAGAAGCTTTCCGGGTTGAGTACAAAACCCCACATAACATCCATACAGGAGCCATGGGTGTGGAAAAATCGCATCTGTGGCCTTGAAGGTGTTCGTGGCACCACGATACTCTGTGACGAGCGGTCCGAAAGGCTCAGGGCTTGTCCTGCTGTGTCGAACATTCTCTCAGCGACTAAGCTTGGACAATTTTGTGGCCAAGATTTGGTTGCTGCAGTCATAAGCTACGAAACGAATGGAGATTGGAAGACCTTCGTCGTGGCGTCAGCTTATCTCCCCTATGATTCGGTAGTGCCTCCACCAGCAAGGGCAATTGCTGAACTCATAGACTATTGCGACACCAGGAAGATGGGCCTAGTTATATGTTGCGATGCCAATGCTCAGAACATTGTTTGGGACAGCAGCAAATGCAACATGCGAGGAAACCATCTCCTGGATTTCATTCTATCATCTGATCTTACTGTCAACAATGTTGGCTCGCAGCCAAATTTTGTGACGTCAAGAAGACAGGAGGTGATCGACCTGACTGGCGGTTACCAACTGGAGGGTCTCTTCGGAGGCATCCCTCTCAGATCATAGATATATCGAATTCCAAATCGAATGCGAAGCCATAACTTTGCAGGAGAGGAGGAATCCAAGAAAAACCAACTGGATACGCTTCAGGGAGGAAATGGGAAAAACTCAAAACTCCAACCAAACTCAGGACGAGACAAAAGGTAGAGGATGCTGTTCAAAACCTGAATAGTGCCATTACTAGCTGTTTCGAACTGACGTGCCCAGTAAGTAAACCACCTGGCAGACCGCCGGTTCCCTGGTGGAGCTCGGAACTGCAAAGAATCCGAAGAGAAGCTAGAAAGCTTCTAAATAGGTCACTCAAGACTGATTTGGAGACAGACTGGAATCTCTACCGATCGAAGCAGAAGGAATATAAGAGGCTAATTCGGGTATCGAAAAGTGCTTCTTATAGAAATTTCTGCAAAAATATTGAAACACTGGGTGAAACTAGTAGGTTGCTTAAAGTTCTAAAAAAGGGCAAACCAGCCAAACTTGACTCACTTAGAAAACTTGAGGGCACCTTTACTGAGACGAAAGCGGAAACTCTTAGTTATCTGCTCTAGTCTCACTTTCCGGGTAACCAGATTACAATTGGTTCACAACTAGCCCCGATTACCGAGACTATGAGTGAGCCAAGACAAACAACTCGGCGTAGCTGGTATATTGCGAAGGCCGTGGTAACGGACGAGGCCACTAAATACGCCTTTGCGTCTTTTGACGGCTTCAAGTCACCTCTTACGGACGGAATATACCCAGCCATGCTGCAACAATGTACAAACCAGTTGCTACCGACTATGAAAAATCTTCACCGCTGTCCTAGCACTGGCATACTTTCCAACACCCTGGCGTACAGTTAGAGTGGCATTTATACCAAAAATTGGCAGAAGTGACTACTCGCTCGCCAAGAGCTTCAGACCAATCAGTCTGACTTCCTTCTTGCTGAAAAGCATGGAAAGGCTGGTCGAGCTTCACGTGCGCAAAACTGCTTTGCGATTGCACCCATCTCAGATGCAACATGCCTAACCACGCGGAAAATCCTGCGAGACTGCGCTCCAAAATCTAGTTGGTAGAATTGAGGGCACGCTTGACAGAAAAGAATACGCGATGGGCATTTTCATCGATATTGAGGGTGCTTTTGACAATGCGACTTTTGATAGCATGTGCAGCTCCGCCAGACAACACGGCGTAGACGAACCATTGGTGTTGTGGATTAAAGCAATGCTAATGAATAGAACGTTGGTTGCGGATGCGGATTGTGGCCGCTATGTTATGGTGGGGGTAAACAGAGGCTGCCCGCAAGGCGTCGTTCTGTCTACACTGCTGTGGTGTATGCTGGTCGACTCTCTGTTGAACGCAGTCAACAGTTCTAATGTATACGCTCAGGCGTACGCGGATGATGTTGCCGTGCTTTCTGTTGGATCATGCCTAGCGACTGTATGCGCCAAGGCGCAGGCGGCCCTTGACGTGATCGACGAATGGTGCACTAGGAATGGGCTCTCGGTCAATCCTCTTAAAACTGAGGTTGTTCTCTTTACGAGAAGGAGGAAGCTGGTCGGGTTGACTCAGCCAGTGCTAAAAGGCGTCACAATCCAACTCTCCAATGAATCAAAGTATCTGGGAGTCATCCTGGATAGCAAACTTCTTCGGTCCAAACATGTTGAGCTGAAGACTGCCAAGGCGCTGTCTGTTTTCTGGCAGTGCAAAGGCATTTTCGGCAAGACATGAGGCTTATCACCGAAATGAGTGCTATGCATTTATACGGCTATGATAACACCATTTATAGCATACGCATCGGTTGTTTGGTGGAATAAGCTTTCACGTAAATACGTTACTACTGCTTTTGCCAAACTCCAAAGGGAGGTATGTCTCGGCTGCACGGGGGCCTTCCCCAGCACGGATGGCTCCGGCCTAGATGCACTATTGAACCTCCCGCCCCTTGATGTTTACATCATGGGCTGTACAATCAAAGCTATCTCACGTCTGAGAAGAGGTGACTTTTGGTATAATTCGCACTGGAGTTTTGATGAACTTGCGCAACGGCTGTCCTTCGACTCCTGTCTTATGGATATGCCGTCTGATGCGATGACACCGGAACTTCGGCTAAAGCGCAACTACGAAGTTGGCTTTCCTCGCGTTCAGGACTGGCTTTGGCCGGACTCTGAACCTGGAAGGGAATGCAGTCGAATTTTCACGGATGGCTCCAAAACCGATCAAGGATCTGGTGCTGGTGTTTTCATGGAGAGCGACAACATTAGACTTTGCTTCTCGTTAGGTAAACATGCGTCAGTCTTCCAAACGGAGACTTATGCTATCCTAATGGCCATGGACTATTTTGCGAGGAACAGGCGGAGGGGGCGAAGTATCTGCGTCTGTAGAGACAGTCAGGCTGCGCTTAAGGCCTTGCTCAACCCCTTAACCACCTCCAAAATAGTCCGTGAATGCAAGATCTCTCTGAATTCGGTCGGAAGGCTGAATTCACTTAGACTTGTCTGGGTCCCGGGTCATAACGGGATCACGGGAAATGAAATCTCCGATGAACTTGCTAGACAGGGCTCAGAGGGGGACTTCTCAGGACCTGAACCAGCGATTTGTCTGCCTGCGTCCTCGGTCAGGGCTTCCATTGACGGTTGGGTTTCCTATGAACACAATCGCCGTTGGCATGACTCTCCAGGGTGCAGACAGACAAAGCAAATTCTCCCCGACGTCTGTAGGAAATCCGCGGCATTCTTGTTGTCTCTCAACAGAAAAGACTGCAGATAGACTACTGGAATTCTTACGGGACAATACGCTTTTGCCAAACACCTTAAGGTGCTAGGCCTAAGCGATACCACCAACTGCGAAGCCTGTTTAGAAAGCGACGACACTGCGGAACATTTCCTCTGTGATTGTCCTGCTTTTGCTCGTATCAGGTGGCAGGTATTTGGTGCGGATATTGTGAGTGCTGTAAACCTAAGCTCCTTATCATTAAAGCGCCTTCTCGTTTTTCTTAGGAAAACGAATAAATTCTCACAGTAAAATGTGGTGTGTCTGCCTGGTAGTACAATTGACCAGTATTGAGTCTGAGTGCTCCAGTGTAGAAAGTCTCGCATCCCGACAAAAGTGGAAGGGCACGCAGAAGGTGCGCGCGCAGTTCCACCGACAGGAGTGCTTGAGGTCTTCTTCCTCCGTTTTTTCCTGTTCGAGCTATTGGAAGGGGAGGCAGCGTTGGTTTCAGTCAGCTGGCTGGTTTCGGTTGGGGTAACCTCTGCCGACCTGCATCTCTTTGCCGTCGCCGCCGGGGAAGGGCAGTTCTCAGCGCTTGCGCCTTCAACTGGCGGTGCAGTTTCTTTGCGCCGCACGATAGCCGCCTTTCTCCTTTTCCTCTTTCGCTGGCTCTTAGATGGACGCTGACCAGTGGACGCCGCCTCTGTGGCCCGTTTCACCTGTTCGGTTTCGCAGGCCTCGTCGGCAGCATCACACCTATCGGCTGTCTGTCTATTGGTCTGAAGATTAAGCGTATCAGGTTGAACCTCTCCGCCACTTTCTTCATGTTTCCAGCCCAGTCTACCGAACGTGTCGGAGATAGAGCTGCAGGAATCTTCGGAAGCAAACCTTTTCGCAACTCGAAGGTCAACGCCTGTACAGGCGGGCGGTATATGTATGTCGGTTGGGGCCTCCAGAATCCGTGCCCCGAATGCAAGGTACTCGTCGAGAAAAAATGTTAACAGAAAATTATTTCTTTAAGTTAGTTTTAGAAGAAACGCAAATCAATAAAGGTCAGAGCAATTTTCTCTGCAAAAAAATATTTGTTTCTGAAAACAATCGGTGTATTGATTAACTTATACATTTCCAGGAAATAAAAGACCTTTGAATACGAAAGCAAATTTTATTCAATGGGTTAGATTTCAGGAGGAATTACAGTTGGGCTGATGAATTCGCCAAATATGGAATTACTTTATGTATTTTTCATGAATTGGTTATCTTAGGCATTCCAATCGCTCCATGATTACTCACGCTTAAGCTAAATTCGGACGAAAAAACAAATCTTTGGTGGAAAAGTGGTACATGTCTAGCGACAAAACAGATCCGGCCAAAGCTGGACCTGCGATGGTCTAGAGTTTGATCTCTAAACAGACTGCATGTTAGCGCCGTATTAGGGACCATTACTAGGCACTTTCTAATAGGCAAGCTTGTGACAAGGCTTGGCGTATATTCAGATGATTTAAGAAGAAGCAGCTAGGACCAAAAGGAGGAGGAGGAGACCATTCTCCTTCTCCACCTTCTCTGTCCTCCCACACAAAAGAACATTTTATTTGTTTGCTTTATTCTATAACGATCTCAATGATTTAACCTTAGAAGTTGCCTACGTTTCATTAGAAGCTCTAACTGATTAAACGAGTAGGAAGACATTATTGTTATAAGATCCCACGAGGTAGCTTAATTGAGGTTAACTAACCTCTGCTACATTTCGAACCCCTAAAGAGTATATGTTTAGAACTTCAGCTTTCTAGAAGGCTTACAAATTGGTGAAAGGACATTACCATAAAACCAAATGCAGTATGAAAGAAGGTTATATTATGTTTATGTTGTAGAAAAAAAATTGGGATAAAATAGATAAGTCATTAAATTAGTCCTTTTTCGTTCTCCCTGTTTACGAACAGTAACTAAATCTACCTGATGGATGCCTAAAAGATAATAAAACAACACAATTTTTTTGGAATAAATTCATTTGGGTTTTATTAAGATTATCGCAATAGTTTTTAATAATGTGTACTACCTCCTGATCGCTGTATCATTTCAAGAAGCCTGTTTTGAAGACATTTATACCAGACCAGACCTGTTTGATGGATTCAGTTTTTTCTTCCGGGTTGGAGTATTGGCTGCCTCCTTCGTAGACCTTTTTTGAAAACCATGCCCGGCTATTTTGACTCTGAATCCAAGTTTTGTTTATTCTTGCGGTATGTATCGGTGAATTATCCTGTTGAAAAATCCATCGTTGTCCACCAAACAATTCGGAAAAATGAGGGAAAGCTCTTTACAGTATGGATTTGTAGGTGATTGTGGTCATTCTTGAGCTTTGAAAATCAAGGCTTGCAGTTCCGTACAAGCTTACTGCTCCTTATACCAATACTCCATCTCCCTTGCTAAGTTTTCTATTCAAAGTTATTTCATCCTTCCTAAAATAATGGAAATAGATAATAATTATATCCATCAGGTCCATCCAAATTAAACTTTTTTTTTCATCTGAAAAGCCGTATGCCACTATCGACTCCACCTTATTGCAAATCAAGTAACTGACTTTTGCGTGCTGCGTTCAATGGTGGTTTCTTTTTCATTTTTGTATGTCATATATGGTTGTACTGCTGTATCACGCGATAAACAGTTGATCTCCGAGCTTCAACTCTAGTTTCTGCCTTGATTTTACTTAGGGAAAGTCTTGAATTTGAAGCAGCTCTCAACATCGCCCGTGGGTCCTGACTTGTTGTTGTTCTGATTATTCCTCTCTTCCGGTTTTTTTCATAATTCGCAGCGTTCTTAAGATAGCTGTGAACAGCAGTTGGTCCTCTTCCAATCTTAATGGCTATAAAACGGATATATTGCCAGGAGCAATCCTGGTAAGCTCGAATTTGGCCTATTTCCTCCTTGATTAATGAATTTCTTTCACCCATACTTGTTGTTTATATGAAATTATGTTTCGAACTAGGTCATAGGTCATAGGTTAAAAAAGGGTATGCAATTCGCATACAGCACTAGGCACCAGAAGGGCCCATCGCAATCCTAGGGAACCACTTGAAAAAACTTCAATTGGAGAAAAACCTAAAAACCTAAAAAACTTCCTAGGGTCTATGCCGCTCAGCTCCCCTAGTTCCTCGAAGAAGTATTCCCCTAGAATCCTCCTACGATTCCGTGCTATGCCCTCGCATTCACACAATATGTGTGTTATGTCTTCCTCGGCTTGTAGATCACCACAGAACCTGCACGTGTCCACATACACCAGACCAAGTCGCCTAGCATGCTTTCTTAGAAGGCAGTGCCCTGACATAATCCCAATTACTGTTCTAAGCTGTTCCCTGCTCAATTTTAGAATTTCCTTAGATCTTTTCTTATCCAAATGGGGCCAAAGGGCTCTAGGCACCCTATGTCCCTCTATGTTCTGCCATCTGAGGTCAGCCATTTTTAAGATCTTTTCATTGATTTTTGCCTTAAAGACGCCCAGGGGTGGTTTAATGTTCACACCTCCGCTATTTTCCAGCTCCCCTCCCTTTCTTGCTAGCTCATCGGCTTGCTCATTTCCCTCTATACCGCTGTGTCCCGGTACCCAGCACAGTCTTACTCGATTCCGTCTACATACTGCTTTTAGCATTGTGCGACAGTTTCTGACTATCTCAGAGTTAATGTTAGCAGTGTCGCCTGACTGTCAATATAGATGGCAATGTCTCTTACCGACAATGATCTCATCTGCACTATCTCTGCCGCCCTTAGAACAGCCAGAACTTCCGATTGGAAGACACTGCATGTGTCCGGGAGTCGTATAGCTCTCTCAGGTCTGGATCAGCAGAAAAAATGCCAGAACCCGTTCTCTCTCCCGTCTTAGAGCCGTCAGTGTAAATAGCAACCTCGTTTGCTATTATGACTGCATCTCTTTGACACTCCTCCCTTCGCGGATATGACACCTCATAGCGGATGTCATGGTCGACCAAGGGGCAAATCTCATTAGTCCGTATAGGATTTCCGGGTAGCACATCAGTTAAGATCGTGCAGTGCCCAAAACTACAGTCCTTAAACTGGCCTAAATTTTTGAGGCGCAAAGCGCTGTTGCCAGCAAGTTGCTTTATATTTAAATCTAGCGGGATAAAGTGCAGGAAGGCGTCCAGTGCTGCCGTAGGAGTAGTACGGATTGCACCAGTGATGGCTATGCTTGCCGTTCTCTGCACCGTTGCTAGTTTTCCAATTATGGTTCTTTTATTTGTTGCCCTCCACCACACAAGTGAGCCATATGTAAGTATGGGTATCAACACTACTGTATATATCCAGTGTACCATGGCGGGTTTCAGGCCCCATGTTTTGCCTATTGTTCTCTTACAAATAAATAGGGTATTATACGCTTTCTTCATTCGTTCCCTTATGTTAAGATTCCAATTTAATTTTCTATCTAGGATTACGCCCAGATACTTCGCACTGTCCGTGAGGAACAGTTCCTCTCCGTCAAGTTTCGGGAGATTTAAGTGCGGTATTTTGTGTCTTCTCGTGAACAGGACTAACTCCGTTTTCGAGCGATTGACATTTAGTCTGCAGCCTTTGGCCCAATTACTAACTTTCTTTAAGGCGGTCTCTCTGATCTCACTTAAAGTATTCAAATATTTTCCCTGAACTACTATGACCACGTCGTCCGCATACGCTGTGGCACTTATACCCATTGACTTAATTTCCTTTAGGACGTTGCCAATGACCAGTACCCACAGCAATGGCGATATGACTTCCCCCTGCGGGGTTCCTCTGGTTGCAGACATCCTTATGGAGCTTTGACCAAGGGAGCAGTTTATGTTCCTGTTGGCGAGCATGTTGCATACCCAATTTATGATTCCTTGTTCTATGTTAAGGCGCATTTTATAGCTCTACACTCAACGTTATTGAAGACTCCTTCTATATCGAGAAAAGAGGCCAAAGCAAATTCGCCGCAGTGTAGACTATTTTCAATTTTACCCACTACGTTGTGTAGATCAGTTTCTACTGATCTACCCTTTAAGTATGCGTGCTGTGACTTGCATAAAAAACCATTGCTACATTTATTTCTACTGTGAGCTTCCACCAGACGCTCAAGGGTTTTGAGCAAAAAGGACGACAAACTGACTGGTCTGAAGTCTTTCGCCGTCGTGTGACCCTGTTTGCCGGCTTTGGGTATAAAAACAACCCGGACTTCTCTCCAGGCTGTTGGAATATGCCCTGTTCTTAGACTGAATCTCAATATATCCAAAATCGTTTGTTTTGCATGCTCTGGCGTTTTTTGGAGCATGATCGGTAGAATACCATCCGGCCCTATAGATTTATACGGTTTGAATGTATATGCATTGCCCACCGTAACTTTTTTCGGTTGATGATATTGTCAATTTCTTCCCACTCGAAAGAGGGACAGTCGACTTCCTCCTGTCCTTGTAGGCCTAGGTCCGTTGGGGTTGTGGAACCGGGGAAATGGGTTTCCACCAGGGTTGCCAGAACCTCCTGACTCATGTCCCGTTGTTATTTTTTAGGTAGCTAGGTACGCTAGCCTCCTTTAAGAGCATTTTACGCAGTCTCGACGCCTCTTCAGTTAACTCAATAGATTCACAGAACTTTTTCCATGAAGATCTTTTGGATTTCCTCACTAAGTATTTAAATTCCCTATTGCTTTCGCTATACTCATCCCATGTGGTATCGTTTTTAATGAGTTTTGCCCTATTATAAAGTTTTCTTACCTCCCTTCTTTTAAGGCCGATTTCCTTATTCCACCACTTCGGTTGAGCCCTTTTTGGCTTTTTGTTTGCCGGGCATGCCATTTCGAACGCTGTGTTTAGGGTTCTGCTTACGGCTTCTACTGCCCTATCTAAGTCCATTTTCGCCGGTGATCGGGTGGGTATCTAAACGTAGATTAATGAAATCTATGTATTTATCTGCCTTTTTTGGGTTTCTATAGAAATTACACGCCCTATGCTGAAAATTAATTTTGAAGCGTATCCATCTGTGGTCAGACAGAGATGCCTCATCAAGTACCCTCCACTCCCTGATTTCCATTTTGTCTGTGTTGGAGACAAGTGTAACGTCTAAAACCTCCTGTCTGTTACGTGTGACAAAAGTAGGTGAATTCCCTCTATTACATACCGTAAGGTTGGACAATATAATAAAATCATAAAGACACTCACCCCTTGAATTTGTGTCTCCACTACCCCATTGCGTATGATGGGTGTTTGCATCGCAGCCCAGTACGTGCATCCAGTTTTAACCAGCCAAGTCCTTTAGTTCTTCCGTTATTACGACTGCAGAGTCGTAGGGAAGATAGGCTGAGGTCAGACACAGCGATTTTCCATCTTCCCTCTCGCAGATGACCGCCGTCAAGTCGCCAGAGCTGTAATTATTCAAAAGAAATGCCTTTATGTGGTTTTTAATAAGGATACAAGTCCTGATTTTACCTTCCGCCTTGTAGAACAATGTATAGTTCTTTTGCCGGAGCCCCTGAATAACGTTCTTATTGATCCAGGGCTCCTGTATGAGTACGGCTGCAATGTCCTGCCCAATGACGTACTCCATCAGACAGGCCGTCGCAGCCCTACTGTGGTGCAGGTTTATCTGCAGCACTTCCATCATCATCATGGGGGGCTCCTCCTCATCTCTGCCCTTGGTCGTTGTTTTGACTATCAACCTCCCCATGCTATATCTTACCATCCCGTTGGATTTCTCCAGGTATGGAAGACATTCCTTGTTTAGGGCCAGTAGAAAGTGTTGGCCGTATTGCCGTCTAGGCCCCGTCTTTAGGGCCCTTCATGTATCGGCTTTAAGTTCCCGATTTTGAACATGTAGGAGCCCTAAGAGCTTCTCCGGGTATGTGTAGGGACTAGGTACCCAAACCCAGGCTGTTGGCGGATTGTATTTTGCCAACTCAGCAACCGTTAAGCATTTTAGCTTCATACCTTCCAATGCATCGGATACCTCTGTGACGAAGTGTCTGAGGAAAACCACAGAAGGCTTGTTCCCACAAGCAACAACCTTGCGCCCGCCTTCCCAACCAGCGCCATCAAATTGAAGCTCCCCGTTTTCTGCGGCGGATAGTTCCTTCCACAGGGCGTCTTGGAACCTCTCCTTGACATTTTTCCACTGGTCGATTGTGAGACGACCGCAAGGCTCCAGCTCGTTTAATACAGCAACGAGATGCTCATCCTTCGGGTCGCTGTGTCCGCGACGCATTGCAGGTGTTGTCACAGCCTTCACCTTTTTCGCTGCGTTGGACTCGGCGGCATCGTCGGATCTGCCTCTCTTACTGTTGAAACTCGTCTTCCTTCCCGAGTCATTTGTCCCTTCCATAGCTTTTGCTGCGTAGGAGGTGGAGGGTGCAGTCAGTTCAACCTCCACCTCCTCATTGGCCAGCTTTTTCCCCTCCTTTGCTTTTTGCAGGTCGGCCAGAAAAGTCTTGGCCCTCGCAAACGCTGCCTTTTCCCAGTCACTGAGGGTGCTGGGTTCACAGCTCCCATACTTGGCTACCTTACGATTTGCATTACGTAGCAAAGCCTTAGCCCTCTTTTGTGCGCTCTGTTTCGCACTCTTCGTTGTTATATTAGAGGAAACTGCAGATGAAGCGGCTGAGCCAGCTGTGTCTACTTTTCCCTCTACTTTTCCTCTCTTTGTTGACGATGCTTCCAAGATGGTCCCAGGAACAGCGGATGATCCTGCTGTCCCGGGCATCTCTTAGGCTGCCTTCTTGCCCTGTATTTCTTTGTCACCGATGAGAGTTCCAGCCTGCTCACCGGTGACTTCGCTGTCGCTAGTGAGGGTTTTTACCGACTCCTCACTGTCGCTAGCTAAAAGCGCCGTTTCATCCAATTCCTGTGCTAGAAGAGAGATGGATGAAGATGATAACTCATCCTCACTCATCTCATTCTCCCCCTTGACAGGAATTGCATTTTGTTTTTTTATAATTTTTTTTTTTTTTGATTTTGTTTTGTTTGTTCCATTTTAAGTTTAAATTTGATTCCCACGAGTAAGGCCGGAAAAGACAAGGTCAGCCCAGGCAGCGCCGCCATACCTGGGTAAGACTATATACAACAGGCCCGCGCCAAGGCGCCTGAGGGAGCTCAGTTAACGGTTGGTTTAACCCCCAACCTTTCATCCCTGGGCACGGTTTACTATTCGCTCACACCACCACTGGAGTTAAGTTTGGATAGGGATAGGAACAGGGGTAGGGGGCAATGGGGGGGAGTAAGGATACTGGGAATGGCGAGGGGGGCATGGGATCGGACGGAATGTCCTGGCCAGCTCTTAGTTAGCGCTCATCAGTCGGTCTGTCTGCCATGGGTGACCCTTCTGACGACAGAAGTCGTCGACAGCATAGCCCGTTGAATCTTTGCGCCGTAAGCCGCCGCACCTGCACCATCGAAGGCAATGATGGTACACACGTCAAGGGGACTGACCTTCGCGGGGATGTTTTGAACTAAGGTCCCTAGTACTCTTAAAGCCTTTATATTTGATTTGAATTATGATAACAGGTAGTTTTAATTACTGTTCGTAAACAGTTGGAATGATAAAAAGGACAAATTTTATGACCTTATTGCGAAAAGCATCATACAAATTTTATTTATCTGCCATATCACAATTTCTTTTACAACAGAAATATAATATAGCCTTCTTTCATATTGTATTTGGTTTTTCCCATATTATCGAAGGAATTCAAAAATTTCGTAAAATCAAATCAAGAAACTACCTGTTCGTAAACACGTGCAACGGAGTGTATGTGCAAACGGGTGTAACAGCCACCCATTAACCACCCACGAAATGCAACAAATATCAATATTTGATTGGCATTAGTTACGAAGTGACCCAAAGACGGCAGGCCTGCAGGAAAATGTTGACGTCTAACGAACTTCACATGCGGATCAGTAGGGATGCAGTTAGTTGGGAGGGTTTTATGATCCCTCTTATCCAGATCATGACCTTGTTGTTAAAGTACGAGAAGAAGAAGTGGGCTTCATTCACCCACACTTCGTTGAAGATTTGGTACATGCACAATACATATCCATATTTCTCTGTTAGACTACTCGAGCCACCAGATTTGTTGTTTTTCAGTTTTTCAATAGCTGAACCAACCTCGAAGTATCCTATCGAAAACAAAATATTTTTGAAATCACTTGCTTGTCATGCAATTCTTATATAGACAAGAGTAATCTTTAAATGATCACCACTCGTACGAAACTAAATTATAAGTTAATCTGTTAAGTAATTGACACGGTGTGTACATATACATATGGGAATTATATTTCTCTCTATCCGCTTCGGTCAGGTTGCAAATATGTAACTGAAAAGTGAATTCCGAATGCAATTAGATTACTTCATGCGCACGGAAAACATACAATTTTATGCAATTGTGTCAGAAGTTTATTATTCAGTTCTGACTGTAAGTACTGGTAGTTATTTTCTTCAATTAAATCAGTGCTGGATTAAAATGTCAATGGAACATACGTATTTATCCAAACACTAGCGATCACTTATCACGCGTTGTCTCCTCTCTTCTTTTTTTTTTTCGTCCGTAAAAAGTCGTCTCTCTGGTATTGGCTCGCTGCAGCGCGAATATACTCTTCTAACATTAAGGTTATCGCACTTTACACGCAGATATTTCTCTTCAATCCAGTCGGCAACATTCTATAGGTGAAGTGAAGTTGTTAATTTTCTACTCCTCTCCTACTTTATACGACTTCTGATTTCGGATTGTGGTATGTGCCTCTGTGGTCTGTGAGATTGTTATGATTTTTTACTTATACGCTTCCACCTTTACTATAATACATATTCTTATCAATTGGTCAAATATAATATGCATGCATCTTTTTCTGGATTTTCCCCTATTTCATTCAGTGTTTCTCTTTCTTTCTTTTTTTCTTTGTAAAGAAGGCGGCAATAGAGAGAAGGTAATAATCACATCCGAACACAACATAATAAACTGTTGCTGTTTGTGTGCAACCATTTTCCAGTGGTGCCAGTCGTATTTGTTCACCATTTATTTATTTTTTTGTTTTAGTTAAGTAAGTGAAAAATCACAAAAATGTTGAAACAGAATACAAATGCATATATTTGGCGCAAACCCCACACTCTGGACCAAACCTCTACCTCCTCCATCTATATGTGCGTCGAAATATTTTTCAAACGAACGGATGGGACATTTCACATTGTGAAGTATTTTTTTTGCGAGAAGTAAGGCAGTGAAAAAAACTTTAGGTGTTCAGACCTTGGCTCAGTAATCCAACACATTGACTTACTAAGTAAGTTATCGGGCTCCCGACCCGTGGGGAGTGTCTGCCTGAGACACTGCAGCCTTCCATCCTTCGCGATTCCGAGCAAGCTCCAGTTGTCCGGACCGTGCGTTCTGGTATCCGTGATGGCTTGGTGCCTAACGCGGAGGTTCGGTCTTCTTTGTCGTCTCGAACCTTGGGCTGGGATTCGAAGATCCTCTTCGCTAGAGCATTATTGTCCGACACATAAACTACTAAGCTTATTAAAGCTAGTAGAAGCCAGTTTTGTATACATTTTTAGTGGACTTCATGCACTCTCAAGTCTTCTTATTTTGTTCTTACGGACCTTGTCCCTCCTGTAATGTCTCCGTATTTAATCAATCTAATGAGCATCAACCGCCAATGAGTGAATTTATTATAAAACATCGTAAACATTAAAATAGACACTAAGGCAGATGAAAAAATACCTTTTTACTATTAGCAAAGTTATGGGATCTTCATTTTCAAAACTATCAAAGTGGACTTATAAAAATGGTTAACCCGATATCGCTACATACGGTTACGATTTTCAGATGCCAGTGGTGTCTTTCTGTCAGAAATTCTTGCTGCTTTTCGGGCGACAGAATCAACTAGCATCAACTCAAACATAGAAGCAGTAACGAGTATTGTGAACAGGACCCTGTGGTATAGAAAGAAATGAGCTCAATCATGGGCTTGTAGAAAATGAGAGCAAGCAGTTACTGTGGTAGTGTTCATGCACTCTGCTTAATAAAGGCTACTTTAAATAAAATTACAAACATGCCCGACCTGAGATGGAAAAACCTAAATGAGCGTAGGTATCTAATGCTTAATGGCTATGCATTGATCATAAAATATTTAAAAAAAATTCCTAAACTAATTAGGAATCAACTGAGGATTCGTAGGGATCCTGTCTTTTTAGGAAGCATGCCAAATGCTCAGACTGACAAAAAAGTACACTTGCATCTTCCCTTTCATTAACGACCGGGATTAGGTCGATCATAACCCTCTAATTTTACGTCTTACCTACTGGTACACCTGTGGTGTTCCCCAGTTTCACTTTAGAAAGTATCGACAGTTCTCCCCGTCACTAAGGTCAATCAAATTCTGGCGTTGAGGTATTTTTGTAAACCAGGAGGTAAGGCCTCGTTCTATTTCAGGACTTCGAAAGGTGTGTGATTTGTTGAAGTTAACTTAATGTTAATTTTCCTCTTAATCGCCTTTACGGCAAGCGCTGTAAGTAATTCCGATACTGCAGTGATATTCTTGCACGGTAAAAAGAATACACTTGTATATTATTGATGATATATTTGATTTTGATTTTGCGGCAAGCTAGAGGCTTTGAAGGACCTAGCACGTTCAATGTGTGAATGCAAGGTAGTTTCGCGTAACCGATCGATATTTCTATAAAAAAACTTCTTTGAACAATAAGAGGAAATATATTATGGCCCGTTATAGCCTTGCCCGTGCTAAGCAGGTACCTATCCGGCGTACGCTGCGCCTAACAAAAAGAAATGAAAGTTCTTTCATTAAGGACTTGACAACTTCTTTTTTAAATGAAATTCAATCTTTTTGAGATATCTCAAAACAAAATGCATTGGCTTGAATAACTGAATAACTTGAATGAATGGAATTCGACTTCGTTCATATGTCCACTTCCACTTCGGGATTGTATGCAGCGGTCGATACGTTGAACCTAATTTTCGATGTCTCGGCCGCACATTTCGAACGACCGCTATTTCTCATTCAATATTGGCTCTGAGCTCCTCTAACGTCACCGACTTCTTATCATAGACCAATGATTTAATGTAGTCTCATAAAACATCTAGAGGCATTATAACACGTTCACAGAACTGAGACTTCAATAACTCGATTGTTGCACCCGCTGTGTGGCTTGTGACACCGTCTTGTTGGAACCGCATATCACTGATGTCCAATTCATGCAATTGCTCAAGGAAATAGCGTTCCAACATATCTCTGTAGCGAATACCATTTCACAAACAAAAGTGGGAATACAGCGCCACCTATCAGAATCCAATTTAATAATAAATATCTCGAATTTTACAACATTAGCTCCCATTAGGGTAAAGAAATGGCGATTTGGATAATTTTTTGTACTAGAGGTGCCAAGCCCCGTTGTCCAACTATGACCTCATTTTTCGATGTGCATTGCCCAACTTCACGCAAATGAAACCAATGAGTACAATGGCTCTGGTCCCGGAACCAATGTCACTAATTTCCCTTTGCCATTTGCGCAACACAATCAATGTGGGCAAACTGAGTTCATAGATCCAATAACAACGCACTGTAATCAATTGAAACATCGTGACTGAAAGCCCCTCGTGAAACACTGAAAGCCTTAACCTTTTATTTTATTTCGCTCTTCACGTTGCTGTGCAGTCCGATTAGAAAGAAAATGCAACACACAGAGGAAGTAATGATGTACGTTAGTAATATTATTTTCTTTGATGACACGCAAACCTTTTTTTATTTCGAACTTTATTTTAGGTTAGGTTATAGTGGCAGTCGGCAGAAGCCAGCACACTTATCTATCTATCTTCTTCCTACTCGTTGAACCAGTTGGAGCTTTTGATAAAGCTTGAAAGACTTTTAATGTCTATGTTTATGAGGTCGCTGAGATCATTGTAAAAGAAAGATCCCAGATGGAGTTTTCGTCTTTGAGAGAGAGCAGGGCATGTGCAGAGAAGGTGGAGAGTAGTCGCCTCCTCTTTGTCGTCCAAGCAGCTTCTGCAGAAGTCATTTGTATAAACGCCAAGCCTTGTTGCATGCTTGCCTATGAGACAGTGTCCGGTGATTACACCAATTGTAGCACCAATGTGCAGTCTGTTCAGAGAGATCAAACACTTAGAGCGTTTCAGATCCAGCTTTGGCCAAATTTGATGTTTCGCTAGACAAGTGTTCGCACTTGTGCACTTAAGGTTAGTTCTCTCAATGGCCTCCCTCATAAACATTAGTTTGCATGTAGAAATTTTAACGCCTAAGGGACCTTTATCAGGTAGAAGGGGCAGTATGGTTCCTTTTCTGGCGAGTTCATCAGCCCTACAATTCCCTGAAATATCTTTGTGTCCCGACACCCAGCATAGGTGAATGTTGAACTGCTCCGCCATCTCCACAAGAAATGATCGGCAGTCTAGGACTACGATGGAGTTTGAGGAAACAGAATCCAGAGATTTTAGCGCAGCTTGGCTATCTGAGAAAATTCGGATGTCCATAGCGGATATCACGTTCCTCTTCAGCCACGATAGGACTTCTTTAACCGCCATGATTTAAGCCTGGAACACGCTGCAGTGATTAGGGAGACGAAAAGACCTACCCCTTGGTCGGTCTAAAAGTGGATTGATTCATCTTCAACAGAGGGCCTTCCTCTTCGACAGGGGGCGTTCCTCCCAGAATGTTCTGGATGTTGACTTTAAAGTTTTTGTCAAAACGGTGGTGAGGGGTGGTGTAGTCTATGTTGCTAGGGAGGATTCTAAATTTTTTTTAAAATAGAGGCGTTGCCGATTTAATTCTCGGACCACTGGAACGTTGTTTTGATGCGGACAGTCGCACTTGCAGCCGCTTGCTTACTAAAGATGTCAAGGGGTGTCAGGTGTAACAGAATGTCCATTGCAGCAGAGCGGGTAGTGCGCAGTGCACCACTCATACAGAGACACGCTGATCGTTGGACTTTGCTTAGCTTATTGCGATTTATCACTTTGTCTAAGGCAAACAACCACATCGTACATAAGTATCGGTTTTATTACCGAGATGTATACCCAGTTGGTAATGCGGGGTTGAATGCCCCATTTATTACTTTTTTGCTTTTTCGCAAGAGAAGAGTGCTACCATAGCTACTCTTTCTTTTATGTTAGGTTTCCAGCTAAGCTTTTTATCCAAAATGAGACCCAAGTATGTAGCTTCATCAGAGAAGACTAAGTTTGTGATTGAGGGAGGATCAATGTGTGGAATTTTATATTTCCTAGTGACACCTAACCCACAACGATCTGCCCATGTCGTTAGCTTGTTAAGAGCATTTTGGAGAAGTTCGTTGAGGGTGTTTAGGTGCTTCCCTGAGGCGGCAATTGCAACGTCGTCCGCATAGACAATCACCCTGCAGCCCTCCCTTTCCAGGCACATCAGCAGCTCGTTCGCCATTGAGTTCCATAGAAGGGGGATAGGACTCTGCCTTGTGTGGTTCCTCTACTGACAGATCTTCTGGCAGATGTCACACCCAGTTTTTAGTTTATAATCCGGCTTGTGAGTAGTAGATTAAATAGCTCACCAAGTGAGTCATCTACTTTCAGAGCTGACAGTGCATTTGCGATCGCGGATTTGTTGACGTTGTTAAAAGCGCCTTCAATGTCCAGGAATGCAACCATAGTACATTCTTTATGGTGAAGGAAATATTCGATTGAACGTACTAACGTATGCAAGGCTGTTTCAACAGATGCATGTTGAACCGTAGACAGTAGTCTTATATGAATATTAGCGCGTAGGTGGATATCTCTCTGGAATTTTGCGGTTAGCAACACATTTGACGATTCATTTTTATTAAATAAGATAACTCAAAAAATAAAACATATTCTAACTTCAAACGAAAATATATAACTTCTTTATTTAATTTGAAAACAAAAACTAGGAACATACATTCATTATTCAAGGCTTACAATTTTTTTTAATTTTAAAAACCAAAAAAGTTTTAAAAATGATGGACACAAGGGTAATATGGGTAATATGCAAACTTGTTGCATGTATTAAATTAAGGTGTATATGAGTAGTGCGACCAGAATTGGTATCCATTCATCTGTTTTTTTGGTTGATGTATATGTATTCTTCCTCGCATCCAAGACAAATGTTTTCGCCGAAGTTCACGGGCCCATCTGACTCATCATGGATGGACATTTTATCATCCTACGAGGTAAGAGTTGCCAGTTTGCCAATAGAAAATACATGGACAATATTTTGATTTTCCGGGACTCGCCTGGACATCTTCACGTTTTAGAAAGCTGCGATTAAGTAAGATGGTCCTTTGTAATGATCTTTCCAAGAAATGTAGTTGCTAACGGATCTCTCCGACATTAGCGGAGAATAGAATTTAGTGGAGCTCTTTCGGGCACTTTACACATACTAGACATCTTTATTCAGAGGAGAGTTGTGCCAAATACTTCACATTGACAAGAACTTTCAGGTTTTTTATTCAAAAGATAGGATTGGAATTCCTCAACACCGTCAATGTCTCAACAGGTCTATCAAGTATCGCAAGAAGCAGTGGAAATGTGCCAATGACTCTCCTTACCGTACCTAGCCTCTGGAGAGCAGCTATTTCAAACAAGTTATAGTCCGCGACGGATTACCCTAGCTTAATCGTAACGATCAGGAGAAGGCTGCTTAGATGGTTTCTCTAGAGTCTATCAAAAAGTTTGTGCTTGTGCTGCCTTGCTTAAAAGATTTGTTCCAAGTTTTTTTTTTATTTTTTATTTAAATTATTTAATATTTAACAATTACTTTAATTACTTTTTTTCAAATAATAATTTAAAATTTATATTATTTCTCAATTAACTATCTTTCGTTGGACTACCTCCATTTTATTTTTATTTGAATCCTAAATGAAACAATGTAATTTATTCCTAAATGAAACAATTTAATTTAATTTCAACTACTGGATCAACATTTCCATTAGTAGGAATTATTTATAGTTCCAAAAGAAATATTTTCAGCCAAAAATAAGATCGGTCTTATATACTGTGGGAACCAACGACCATACCACGTCGAGTTAATCGGTTCTCATCAGATCACCGTAATTAAACGACGTTGGGCGCGGTTAGTACGTAGATGGGGGACCGTTTGAGAACAACCGCGTGTCGTTGGCCGGTCCCATCTACAGAGTTGAGGTAGATAATTATATGTACGATACCACGTGTATACGATACCAATGGACTTAATATTGGTCTAAGTGTGTCGGCTTCTTCCGACAGCCACATAAACCTAACATAACCCTATATACTGTGGGCTCACTTCTGGACTAGGTAGGGCACGAATTAGGAAAATAGAAGCTCGGTAGTGGATTTTCTTTTTAAAGTTTTCTCAATATGGTTTAATCTTGGTGAAGTAAAAGTAAAAGTGATAAAAAAGTCTTCATTTCTCAAAAAAAACATAGGGCGGTCCGCTTGGGATACCCTATTCTTATTCCTATCCCTCATAAGTGGGCGTGACAAAAGTCTAAGTATGGTTGAATTGTTAAGAACGCTCTACATATTTTGTTATATAACATTTAAAGGATTTTATCGAAAAAAACGCTCCCTAGCTCAAACTTGGGTGTTTCAATAAAATTGTTTTATTTAATTGTGGGCGTGTCAGTAGGCAGATTTAAAAAAAATTATCACATGAGAATAAAGGGCCCCTAGAGAGTATATATTATAAATTTCAGCTCCCTTTGGATTTTCAAAAATTAATATAGGTACCCTTAGAATAGGGTATAAAAAAATTATTTTATTTATTTGTGGGCGTGTCAGTGGGCGGATTTTGAAAATTTTTTATCCCGAGCAGTTTTAGGAGTCATAGATCATATATATTTCAGCTTTCTAGCTCAAAATTCGATTTTTTCCAAAATTTTGTTTTTTTGAGTTTGTGGGCGTGTCTGTGGGCGGATTTCAAAAATTCGTAAACTTGATTATTTCGGGACCCTAGAGAGTATATGGTTAAAATTTCAGCTCTCTAGGTCCAGTTTAAAGGCCTAATTTTTGCCGACAGACGGACGGACGGACGGACATGGCTAGATCGATATTACTATCGATGCTGATCATAAATATAGTAACTTTTAGGGGTCTACGGGCAATATTAAGGTATGTTACAAACTATGCGTCAAAATTAATATACCCATAGAATAGGGTATAAAAAAAAAATTAAAGGAGATCACAACTTAATTTTACGAGTGTTTTAAAGCCGGTACTTCAATTAAGGGAGGCTTATTACTAGGTAGTTTACCCTGCCCAATGTTTGATTTTGAAGAATTTATCAGTTTATTCCTCAAGGCGTATTTTAAAAAGATTTCATTTTGAATAATTTCCATTCAAGTTTAACCGAATAAATAAGCTAGCTTTTTGTTCTCGATTTGTTTGTCTTTTCTTTTATTTTGCTTTATTGACTGAAATTCCGTTATTTACCGAAAGCCGTTAGCAAATTTATTAAAGGCTGTGAAAAAGATTTCGAAGTGAGTGAGAAAACCAATTTTTTTTTCGAATTTGATAGAATTTGCAGAGTTCGACTGGGCAAATTGATATTCAGCTGGACTCTGGACATCCCGGCGAGTCCTGGCCGTCTGGCAACCATATCCGAGGTGCTGTTTTCAGATTCTTTCTTTTGCACTTGTTTTGGTTATTTTACCTTTTTTTCTTATTAGTTTCTTAAATGCTTTCAATTTTTGTGATTCAAGGTTGTCCGAGCTTGGTAAAACCCGGGTGCTTGGTTATGGGTGCCATGTCTCCCAATTGATGTTGTAATTGTTTTTTTTTTCGAACAAAATTAATAAACTCGTACGTCTTGGCGCAGGCGCTCATTGGGTCCAATTTACATTTAGAGTGTTTTTCACTGCCCCAGCTCTCGCGCGCAAATATCCAAGAGTATCAATTGTCATGAGAAGATTCTCAGATTTGCATTTTGGATTCGTCTTAAATTGTAGGTCCCATCGCACAAGCCAATTTTTGGAGAAGCTAGGTCTTACGTTGTGTATGGCCTTAAGCGGACTGTGCCTTTCCTTATGTTTCTATCTACACTTCTTTTAATCACACACAAAAAATTGGTTTTGTTTAAATTCACTTATTTTTTTTTTGATTGTTTGTATAATGAAAGTTTCACCTGCTATTATGACTGCAACTGCAACTGCAATTGAAATATTGGATGGGTGCCCTATCTCCCGTGGTGCCACATCACCCAACCTTATCTTCCATTCTTTTTATGACATTTTCCTTGGTTTTCTTCAGAACTTCGCGGTATTCCGGATAACACCTTCTTCAGGAGTATAGCGTTCGAATTCTTATTCATTCAAATTCCAATTCCGTTTGCTTCGCAAAATGTCAAAGCATTCGACGCCATTTGTAAAATCTACATTACTACTTTTCGATTGGGTGATACCACCCACTATAAATTGGAAGAACCTGCAATATTCTGCAGAAAATAGCTAATTTGTCGAGGGAAAGTGTTTAGAGTTTTCCCTTTAAGTTCTTAATTCGATTGAGTTAACGGTGAGAGCATTTGGTGCGTGGTGCTGAATCAGGGACTCCATCTTCATAACCTTTATCTGACCTACAAGCTTTCGATTTTTTTTTAAAGCAACGTCTTAGGAGCACATATATATACATAGAGAACGACATTTGGAAAGGCACTTGGGGCCCTTACTGATAACAAGTAATTTTACCCAGTGCGCGTCGGGCTATTAACAGGACGAACACTGCGCATTGGAACATGAAAAAAGGCGAGGCATGTTTTCAAATGGTTTTTTGTAAAAGCTCTGGAGAGGAACTGGAACACTGTGGAACAATGCTTATGATGCTGTTATTCACTTGAGTGTCAGTAGAATAAATTTTAATAGTCCAACATTCAGTGCAATGTAACTCATACTTTTTTTTTTAGATTTTTTCATACGCCCCAAGGCCCCACTGTGTAATGGTCTTGCATTTGTATAAGTGAATATCTGCATGTTTTTTCATTTTTCTTTTGTAGTAGGTTATCTTGCACATGTATTGCTTGACTTTATTTGTTTTATAAATAACTTGATTGGAAACCTCTCTTCCTTCCAGTGCGCGATTTCTCTCTGACATGCCAGACCTATTATCTGAACAAATACCGTGCTCTTGGATCAGTAGTGTCGAACTCGAATTAGTATTATTCGCGTTTTTTTAAATATTTTTTCGACTGTTTTTTTTATACGTATATGTATATTTATGACTGATTTTTCGTCATGATACATTATTGATTCTCTCCCTACTCAGTTCTCATTTAGTGATGCGAGATGAAATGTTGATGGCAAAGAGCGAGAGTGACACGATCATGTATTAACCAACAGATATCACTTATTTTAGAATAATTTACATTCATTGGTTATATTTTTTTTTATTTTTGTTGTGATTAGATGTATATTTGTGTTTTTATTTTTGCTTCCCACAAACAATCCGAAATAAATTCTAATAAAAGAAAATTGTTCTTTTCCTTTAATTATAGTTACGCTGTAATGTGTGTGGTGCATTGTAAAGTTTTGGTTTAATTTAAACAGCAGTCATAAAGGAATATACGAAATAGCACAAATTATGAAAAAATATTTATACAAAAAGAATAAAATTATAAATATTATAAGTGTAATTGTCGCGAATGAAATGACATTAATCTTTTGTTAGTGCGTGATATTGATAAAGCCACAATCGTAACTGCCGCGCCGCTACTGATGCATTATTTTTCGTTGACAAATCTTCGTATTATGTGCTGATTAATGAATACAATTTAATTTTACTAATAAAAATATTAACAAATAATAAAGAAAAATAAAATACAACACAATTTTCGAATGAACTATTTGTGTAACCGCGAACCAAACCTAGACAAAAACACGTTGGAAGTCAAGTCACACGTTAGTTCAATTGCCTTATATTCGCCCAAGTGTAAGTACATACCTATTGTTGATAATATTACTTTTACAAAAGTATTTTTATTTGAATATTTTTATTTTGTTGATGAAAAAGGTTTTAGTTGATAAAATGTTTGCACGTGCAAATAGATTTTTTTCTTTAAATCTTTTATAGACCCATTACGAATCACTTTAACTTGATCTCGAATTTAGGGCCCAAAATTACCGCATCAGCTGGGGAGCAATAACGCCATTGAAACATTTAGGATTAGAATTACTGCCTAAGATATCGCGGATCGAGTTGGAATGTTTTGCATTTTCTTGTCAGGGATTGTTTGCAGAGTTTTCTTTAAAGAAATCGTAAATAGCAGCAATGGAAAACACTCACCTCGATTGCCGTTGTCGTTTTCGACTCCACAATACACGACTCACCGTTATGCGATGCGATATGACAAATGTCTGATGATAATGTCGAATGTTTCTTTTGTACTAGTTTTGTGGTCATCGCCTTCACGACTTCACTTTGATTACCAAAAAAAAGGCAACACGAACCTTAAAAACGATTTTTTTTTTAGTTTGCAAATTTGCTCCCGACAGGTATTCGAGCGGTTCCATTAGACTATGTTTGTGCGTTTATTATCGGTTTATTTTTTCAAAGCAGAATTCATTTCATCTAAATATGAAATAGAAGTACGCACACAACCATTCACACATTCGTTTATGGTGGAATTTTTCTTTAGTTTTCATTCCGTTGATCAAGTTTTTAACTTTAAACTAATAAATAATTAAAATGAATTAAAAAAATACTGTCAGAAGTTCTTCCTACATTAATTTAGAAGAATGTAAATCTGACGAAAGGATTCAGCGAGGGCTTAAATAAGATAAACTTTAAAACATTCTGGGAAATCTTGGTTTCACGAAAAAATAACGTTTTGCAGGTACCTTAGAAACAAAATGAAAAAAGTTTTATTCATTAGAAAAATATGGCGTTTTAAACAATAGTCTGTGGAGTGAGTGTTACAAATTGCAACTTACAATAAGAGAATAATTATTTAAAGAATTACTTATTCATGATATTTCTGTAAAGATTTAACTTCTTTTAAAGTTTCCTTTTTCTCTTTAATAAAAATGAAGAACTCTTCACAGGATAGCTGTAGATTAAACTGGATGAGTAATTCTGCTTTCATTAAATTTACGGAGCATTTATTTCTGGCATCCGACCATTTTAAATTCGTCTGGGGAAAAACGCGTTCAGGAAAGAAGTTTGATGTTGGGATACTTAATATGAAAGACACTAGTTTAAATATATTCCTGGTATCTTTTTTGGAAACTGTTGAAAGAGCTGGTGCCATATCTGTACGGTGGTGGCAGTGGTGTCTTTGCAATTTCCTACTACCTAATACGTCAAAGGATGATTTTAACAAGTGAAATTCTTCATATAAGTTATCTACCGAAATATCGCCTGTTAATTTTATTAAAGATAGATACAGCTTCATCATGTCAAAACTACTTTCACTTTCCAGGTTTATAAATTTAAGTCTATTACAACTATTTTCATCTGGAAAATTATAACGTTTGTCTATATATTGTTGGCAATTTGTGTAAAAAATTTTGAAGTCTTCGATGGCTTTGGTCCGTTCAGATTCAACCAATTTATTTAAAATCTGTTTCGTCTGGTAGCCGAAAAACCCATGCTTTAGCACACTTTTATTATGTACCAAAAGCACTCATCACATTATGAACAAAATGCAAATAGGCTAGAGTTTTTGTTTCCTCTGCTTCACAGTAAAAAATCTTTTCAATGGCTTTTGCACATGATTCTTGCTTATCAAAGTAGCTTTTCAAAGCAGGCCAAACCTTGATTACTCTCTCAACGTCTGGGATCCCTACTCTCTCTCCCGAGCTCTTATCTTCATTACGCGCCGGGCGGGCGCACTTGTCTGTGCCACATACCCACGCTTCCTCAGCACGCTGCGCGCACGGTCGAGTTATCGCGGAAAAGCGGGACTGAGCCTGTTCCGCGCGGGACATTTAATTTTGATTTAAAAATCGGGACGTCCCGCCAAAATCGGGACGTCTGGCAACGCTGGTCTCGGTGGATATCGCTATTTCTGGTATACCAAGGCGCGTTAACAAAACCTCTTAGCACTTTGTTTTCAAAAGTTCGTAAAATATTAATTTTACCTAATTTGATACAACCCCAGAGTTGTATACCATATGTCCATACTGGTTTTAGCACTTGTTTATATAAAAGCAGTTTGTTCTCTATATTATTCTCGGGATGTTTACCGAGTAACCAATACATTTCTCTATATTTATTATCTAGTTCTTTGCGTTTTTTCCTTACTTGCTCTTTCCATTTCAGCTTTGCATCAAGTGACATTCCGAGATACTTAGCCTCATTTCCAACTGGAATTTGAACCGAGTTTGAAATGGAATTTGGTCTCGTTGAGTGCGATTCGCCAAACCTTCCATTCATTTACCCTATCCAGAGCTTCTTACAATTTTTCCGTAGTCTCTTCGACCATTTTACGTACTGCCAAGATAGCAGTGTCGTCAGCAAATGTAGCTAGCTCAGTGCCTTCTACGTGTGGTATATAACGAGTGTATAATAAGTATAACACTTACCAAGGGCACTTCCTTGCGGCATCTCACCCATTATTTCCTTAAAATCTGAATATTCGTTTCGTTAATTTTTAATGCATACAATTCATCAATATAAAGTTATCTCAAATGGAAATGGAATGGAAACGGTTAAGTCAGAGGCAGTCAAGTTCGAGCAAAACCGAGCGATCATCGTATTTCAACACAAACGCATAATTGCAAACGCATAGTTGCGCAGGTTCAGCTCCTATTCCAACAACTTGCAAATACGCATTGAATTTCCACGCTAAACTACTTTAATTGTTTTCATCCTCCCTAGTTTCTTTCTCAGTTGGTTACAAGTTATTCGTGTACAAATCTACTACAAATTCGGCGGGTCGCTTGCGTTAGGTTATGAGGATTAAAAAATCCGAAAGGACTCAGGAAACGATAAAAGACATTTTCGACGACAACGGTAATCAAGGTGGTTAGTAGCAGGTGGCAATTGTGCGATGGTAGTGTATTCACTAAAGTGATTGGCAGGTCGTGCGTTCGAATCCCGACCAAGGCCATGATTTTTATAAATTGAATACACACAACAAAAACTGATCTCCCTAAAGCAATTTAGGCGCCACCTGTTGAGAAAAAAAAAAATCCCATCGCACCAAACCTCTTTCCTATCCTTCTATTCTTTCAGTAAGTAGCACCCAAAAATAGGCAATGAATTGCTGGGAGCTACTTGCGCAACAAACTAAATGCCTGCGCTGTGGTTTTACCATTATACGGGTACTGTGTCACTACAGAAAAAAGAAATCCCTTTAGCGCACGCAAATTATTAAAAAAAAAAAAAAATCAAAGTTTTACCAAATTTCGCTTGAAAAAAAACTCAGCGCCAGACCTTGGGAAGAGTTCACATGAAAACTTGATTCGAATCTATATAAAGGGTCTTTCATTAGCGACTTGACAACTTCAAACTTTCAGTGTGAACGCACCCTTAAACCGATTACCGAATTTTAAAGTACACGAAGGAATAACGTTTACAAAAATTTAAAATTTACCATCGAAATTCCGAGTCGGTGGTCGCAATTTTAAGAGCGTTAACGACAATTTCCGACCGTTATTGTCGTCCAAGTAGACATCCAATTCATAGTCTAGTAAAAAAATTGAGGCAGAATATTCGCTGCTTGATGTTGCCGTGCCAGTGAGACTACGTTTTTGCCCGAAGTGCGGAGAATATTGCTGCCGTAGAGGCGTCCATCGCAAACCAGCCAAATCAGTCGATTTCACGGCGTTCTCAAGAATTGGGCTCTCCCAGACATCGCAAGTCATCTTCAGAGATGCAGCGCATTTTTGGTTAAACGGTTTCGTCAATAAGCAAAATATGCATTACTTGACAGGTGAAATTCCTCACGTGCTATCTCGAGAAACGGACCCGTCTATTGGCCGCCGAGATCGTGTCATTTAACGCCTCTAGCCTTTTTTTTATTGTGCTACTTTATATCATTGCTCAATTCCAAATAGCCGGCGACGTTAGAGGAGCTCAGAGCCAATATTGGACGAGAAATAGCGTCCGTATCGGTCGAAATGTGCGTCCGAGTCATCGACAACTGGGTTCAACGTATCGAACGCTACATACGTCCCCGTGAGTTACGTGTTTAACTTTACTCAAAATAAAAACACATTATAAATTTGATGTACTTATCCACTTTGGGTTCTTTATTTAACAATGTTTTTTCTAAGACTACTTTTAGTTTGAACTTAACTTAAAAGGAAACCTCTCTCTAACGTTTTCTATGTCCAAGTGCAAAACACCTGCACTTGTTTACGTGCATGCACTTGCAAGCAAAAACAAGGCGCACGGCTCCCGAAAGCATCAAGTGCAAAACATCTGCGCTTGTCTGATTCCGTTGGTCCGCCTAAGTGCAAAACATCTGCGCTTATTTTGTATAAATGCACTTGCTCCATTTCAAGTGCAAAACATCTGCGTGTTGTTTACCAGATTTCGGCAAGTGCAAAACACCTGCATGTTGTTTACTACTTTTGGCAAGTGCAAAACATCTGCATTTGTTTTGTGTAATGCCGTTGACTATTTCAAGGACAAAGCATCTGATAATATTATGTTTAAGTGCAACCATATGGGTTTGCACGTAACTCGTGGTGGACATATGAACGAAGTCGAATTCCATTCATAAATGTTTTGATATTAATTCAAGCCAATAAATTTTATTTTCAGATATCTCAACTAGTTTGCATTTCATTTAAAAAAGAAGTTGTCAAGTCCTTAATGAAAGACCCTTTATATAAAAATCAATTGCCGTGTCTGTGTCTCGCAAAAACTCGAGAACGGCTCGAACGATTTGGGTGATTCTTTTTCTGTTTTGTTCGCCTCAATATTGGGGTGGAAATTTAAAAAAAAATAAAAGGAAAAGCCCGAAATCGAAAAAGTCCAAATGTATATATGTATTATTCACAAATCAATTCAAACAATGCGTAGAAAGGGGTGAAATCCCTTCCAATCACAAACCAATTGAACTCAAATCTTAATCTTCGGCGGGTTGATTCTTTGAAGTTTGGTCAAAATCGGTTAGGCTGTTTAGCTTGCAGTTTTATTTGTTACTATAATAACATGTAATTTTTTTGTTAGGCGCAGCAACGCAGGTGGTGCCCGCTAGTCTATGCACAATTTCACAGTGAATTTCTAGATATAAACACTAAAAATAATTCCACAATTTAAAACAAACAGAGGAATGTCAGACGAAAAGACATTATATCCGTCCATTTACATATTGTTGTAGAATTATCCTAGTATCATCAACAATATATTTAAGCAAGCATACTTAAGTTCAAGTACGAAGCGTATTTCCTCCATTTAATATTCACGTAATTATTTTTTTATGTAAAACGTACTTTTTATTTATAACTTTTATAGTAAGGGAACTCTAAATGGTAATTTTGTTAGTACTCTTTAAAGACAAAGTCCTACATGTACTTAATTATTGGAAAATAAATTGAATTGAATTGAATTGAGTATTTACATTTAAGGGTACATTAACCGCTGGACTGAAAAGAGTCATAAAACTGTCGAGATGGCATTATTTATAATATTAATCAATCGTTTTGTTATCTTTATTTAGCATGCTTTGAACTAACCACATACCTATTAACTATTGTGATGGTGAATGTCTTCTGGAAAATGTTTTTCATTCAATTCTCGTATTAATAAGTTCGTTTCAGTTCGTGCCAAAAATCTAAATTCAGGTCGAGTTCATAACTGCAAACTTTTTATATCTATATTTCATAAATGTAAATATAACGATAAAAAAATTAAAGGCCAGCAAATACATTTGGAATATTAATTCATTAAGTTACGCGTGCCATGATATTACAATATAAAACAAATTCGATATTAATTGATCGTCTCAGATTTTTTGTTCGGTTCGTTACTATGGCCGAGAATCATTTATTGGAGATTTTAAATACCAAACAAATTTGTATCCATATATACACGCTAAGCACCATTTAATTTGAAACAATTGCAGTTGTATTTTCACACCTGGCAACTCGGCGACAAATCCAGTTGGTTTTTTTCAAAAATAAAATTTTCAAAGTACATAATTTCAATATTTACCAAAGGAAGGTTTGATTTTTTGTTATAAATAAATTTGACTTCATTTCCATCATTTACGGTATTTATATGTGAATTTAAACTACGGCATTGCATTTTTGCAACCCTCGCTTGTGCATTTGCATTTTTAAAAATTCTTACAATTGCGCTGCGTTCTGAGTCAGTTTTGCCAGTTTTATGTGGAGTGCGTCGTGTTTTAATTCAGTTAAGATCTTTTTCACGCAATGTTTATTTTTATCTGTGCCTGTTAATAATTTTATTAAAACTGAACACTTTGTTTCGTCTGAAGCTTTTATCAACTCAAGAACTCACAGGTCTTCTGAACGCTAGTTCTGGCGAAGAACATGAAGAACATGTAAATGCTTGATGAACCAACCAATTAGCCAATCAAAGAAGTTTTATCGAAAACAAAAAAGAAACACGTGAACATTCCACCAAATGCCATTCTTAAATGTAAACTATCGCTGAAGTGAACTTTTTCGATAATGATAATGCAAGCAATGACCACATCCAGATTGACGGAAAATGGGGTACTAGCTTTTCTCGAATGGGTTCGAAGCGGCATTGGTGAACGTGTGAAAATGCATTGTTTTCGTAAAAACCAATGTCGCAATTAAACTTTTGAACTTTTATAGTGGATTCCTTCGGAAACTAAGCCTATGTTGCAAACAGTCAGAAACCCGAATGAAGTTATTCGTTTTGATGACCACAAACATGAAAATGCATAAGACATTAACGGCCCATACAGGGCCCAAAACCTATCTCTCCAACCATTTGTGTGTGCGAACTTAGATTTTTGGCGTGAATGGAAAGGACCTTCAACAGGTGGGGCGTTCGAACAATCCATTAGTTTGGCATTGTATTTATTTATATGAAGTTGCTCGTTTTCCCTCTATAATCGTGAATCAAATGACTTGCGATCAAAAACAACCCACGAGTATGGCCATTCCAACATCATCCATCAGCTAGTGATTTGCTCGCATACTCGGAAACAAGCAAACTGTTTGGAAGTATTTGCAAACAGTCGCGATCGTCGCATATTGTTTTTGTTTTGGGATACACTCTTGTAGCGTAACCTCGCATACACATTCTACATTTACACTCTCTCTCTCACTTGATTACAAACAGGTAGATTTTTGTTTTAATTTTAAGTTTTACTTTTAAATCCTTCCATAATTTTGGAAAAACTAAATGCGATATGAAAAAAGGATATATGTATTATGTTTATGTCATACCAGGCTGCATCCCCTGACTCTTCATGAGTATCTCACCCACAACCACTACCGCGCAGTAGGTAATCACAGGGCTCCCAATAGGCCGAGAGACGACCGGCACTAACACCCCTCTCTCCCCACCCCATACCACAATGGACCGAAATTGCAGTCTAAGTGTGCCTAGGCTTCGTGCCCTGGCCACCTAACCTAACGTAACATATGCTTATGTTGTAAAAAAAAAATTGGATTAAGTAGCTAAATTAAATTCTTATTATACTTTTCCCAATAAGGTCATAGATTAGTCCTTGTTTCGTCTGATTTCAGCTGTCTAGCTCAAATTTTAGCGCCTCAAAATTGGTGACGGACGAACATGGCTTGATAGACAAACTTTCGATGCTGATCACAAATTTAGTAACTTTAAGGGGTCTACGATCAAATTATAATACCATTAGGATAGAGTATTATGACACATTGCGTTTTATGTTAATTTTTCCTCTTTCCCCGGCAGCTTGCTCATGTAAACGCATCCGATTTGAAGTCCTAGGATATAATCAAAAATTCTATAAACACGGATCTGTTTCACGTAGCTAATAGCGTTTAAGAAGAGGAAATCGATAAGATAGACACTACCCTAGAGGCTGGGAAGCCGTCTCTGAGGAAATTGTCATCTAATAACCCGGAGGATAACAAAAAACGCTAAACATTAAAATCAAAGGTATCAACGACAATCCAGTAGATGACTCATTCTTTATCAAGAGTCAACTCGTAGCTTTTGTCTACGCATGACATCTCAAATTGGCTTTCTCGCAAGAGTGTTTGCAAACAAAAATTTAACATTTCTAAGCGTGTTGTATCCCCTTACTCTACTGTGCTCGGATAAGAAATATCGTGAAAGAATAAGTAACCCTAATAGTACACATAGATAGGACTCTGGCTTTAATTACTGTCAATGTCTACCAGTAAAAAAAATATACCAGCAATCAAACTTCTTCAAGGGAGTATGTTAATAACTTCATACAGTCCTTAAGGTTCGAATCACACCTAACATCTAAGATTTTTCATAATTTCGCTCTTGTGAAAATCACACAAATATCTAAGGGTATAATCTGCCCTAAAAACCTTCAGATTTCGTAGGTTTACCCTTAGAGGGCTCCCTGGGTTGATCCTAACAGCCTTTCTATCAATACAGGGTCAAATCACCTAATTTAGAATCTTTAGAAATAAGAAGAACTATGACTATTTTCTTTTTCTCTTGAAATTTTATCCATTATTTAAATGTTCCAACTTTTGGTTTCAGAAATAAAAGACTCTTAATATACCTCATTCGCGTACCAACTACTTAATATCAACATCTATCAATGGCCTGGGGTGGAATCGGCTAAGTTGATAGTTGACAATCAAAATCATACCTTTACGTCCACGTAAGGTGATTATCAAATTGAAAATCACCTTTTTGCCATCAATTTCATGTGACAGCTATTTAGGTGTCGCTTTCATACATTTTTGTTATTTTCATAGGTATGCACCTCGGCTTCAACTCCAAATAAATTAAATGCTTTAGTTAAAAAAGAATATACGAGTATATTAAATAAATTCAAATAAAAAAGTGAAATTGGAAAATTCGTGAAGTGCAATTTTTACTTCATTAGAACTTTTCTACACAAATGAAGAAAATAATTACACAAATGTCCAACTATTAAGAAGAAAAATGAGAAATAAAGCAAATATCTTGGAACTTTCAAACCCGATGAAAGAATTCATAGAATTATAAATATTCATTGTTGATTGCTATCATTTATTATTGTGTATTTTAGATTTTTAAAAAAAGCTTTCGCTTATCAAAAGAAGGGTTTGTGTTTGTTTTGGGACTGCTTGATTTACCAACTGGAATAAGGTCAACGCATGTTCCACCCATCCTTCAATTGGCTGCAACTTAAAATCTTCTTGGGGGTGGTGGCTATCAAAGACAATTTGGGGCTGACTGGGCTGCACCAATGGGTCAAAGTACGGTGGCTGAAATTACTGCTGCAGTCATTAAAAAAATGCAGTCAATACTTTGTCCATTTATGATAAAGTTTTTGCCTAAGGACTCAAAAAAATCCTATTTGAAATATAAATCATGAAAAATAAACACACATCAGCTGCTCGGAATGACAGCGTCGGCAAGGAAGTGACGTTTAAAACTCTAAGTGCTGCCAATAATCAATCATTTTTTAGTGACCTTACCGCCAATTTAGTGTAAACGACAAAATGTAAATTTTAGAGCAAACCCCTTTTTTTATCTCCTGAGGTGCAAAACGAAACGAGCTTATTTTTAGTATTTAGTTATAGTTTTGCAAAATCATAAAAAAGACTACTGTTGTCAAATTCACTCTGCTTTTAATGTTTTTGGCGCTTACGATTTTATTGGTGTTCACTACCTACCAACTCATGATCAAATTTTCGCGTTTACGATAAAATTACAAACTAACAAAAAAATCGATTTATCAAGATAATTCACTTTATTTGTTTATGTTTAGAGTAATAACCGCTTAAAAATTTCCAAATTCAAATAAAAATAAAAACATAGGGACGGGCTACAGTCCGCTTGGGCCAACTGTTGGATACCCTATTCTTATTCCTATCCCTCATAAATGGGTGTGACAAAAGTCTTAGTATGGTTGAATTGTTAAGAACGCTCTACATATTTTGTTATATAACATTTAAAGGATTTTATCAAAAAAAACGCTCCCTAGCTCAAACTTTGGTTTTTCAATAAAATGTTTTATTTAATTGTGGGCATGTCAGTAGGCGGATTTTAAAAAAATTAGCACATGAGCATAAGGGGCCTCCTAGAGAGTATATACATATTATAAATTTCAGCTCCCTAGCTCAAACTTTGGATTTGCAAAAAAGTTGATTTTAAATTGTGGGCGTGTCAGTGGGCGGATTTTGAAAATATTTACACATGAGCTTAAAGGGCCCCTAGAGAGTATATACATATTATAAATTTCAGCTCCCTAGCTCTAATTTTGGTTTTTCAATAAAATTGTTTTGTTTTATTGTGGGCGTGTCAGTGGGCGGATTTTGTAAATATTTTATATCCCGAGCAGTTTTAGGATAGATCATATATAAAAAATTTCAGCTTTCTAGCTCAAAATTCGATTTTTTCCAATTTTTTTTTTTTTTTGAGTTTGTGGGCGTGTCTGTGGGCGTGTCTGTGGGCGGATTTCAAAAATTGATTATTTCGGGACCCTAGAGAGTATATGGTTAAAATTTCAGCTCTCTACGCCCAGTTTAAAGGCCTAATTTTTGCCGACGGACGGAAGGACATGGACAGATCGACATTACTATCGATGCTGATCATAAATATAGTAACTTTTAGGGGTCTACGGGCAATTTTAAGGAATGTTACAAACTATGCGTCAAAATTAATATACCCGGAATAAAAAATTAAAAAATTAGTAACTTAAAAATGCGGAACAATAGATGGTTTTAACTAAATTAGTTTTCCATGTTATCTTCCTCGTCGGTTTCGTTTAAGACTTAAGGATAAGTATTCGTCATGATAATGTTCAGGAATGGTTTCTTTTTTTTATCACAAAGACCTTTCAAATCGAGATACTTTGCTCGAGATATTTTTAGCTTACTTTTATAACATAATTCCGGATGTTTCTCACTAACTATCGTAGAAATGTTGTTTCTTGTAAAAGCGGTGTCATATTCCTTCAACTCGCAATCATCATAGAATCCAAATTTAAAAAAAAAATATACTATGTTGTTGTTTTTAAGGACGCAGATCTAAGTTCTTTAATATTTATATTGCACTTGGTTGGAAAAAGCATATATGAAAGTTGTTTCCAATCTTTAAAATCATTATAGTTCATTAGAATGCAATCATACGGTGATGGATTGGTTCTTGAATTTGAAATCAAAGCTGGCCAGTCAGAAGAGGCCCACACTATTCTATTGTGAACAAATGACTCAATGGTACTAGGGACTGAATCAACCGTCATCATTGTGTGTCCGGGTAGCAAAAATGTAATTTTAATGTTTGATATAAAAGAATAGTTCTTCAAGAAGTGCATTAACATGGAAAGCCTAATTTTATTCCGATTTTGCCCAGTGCAGCTATCACAATAGAGGTGAATAATATCTTGAACTTTTCGAGGATCAACCAAAGTCAAACATTTAAACATAAAAGATGAAATTTCGTTGCCCCGTCACCCCCCCCCCCCCCCCCCCCCCACACACACAATAAACAATAACCATTTCTCGTACCATTTTCATAAATATTTTCGTTGTAGGACGAGTACTTCCTTGAGTAGTAGAGATTTATTAAGTATTTTAAACTTTCTGCAATCAAAGCTTGCACAAAGAAATGATGGACCTAGAATCCTTTTTTCTTGATCCATAAGGAACATTTTTATCGACAAGTCGTTGTCTCTTATATGGTTTTTGTATTCATCTGTCTGTTGCAAAACTCGTTCTTCTTCTTTCTCCGTGTTCTTAAGCCTTTTACATAATGTGCATTTGTCTTTTTTAGGAAGATGGAAGAATATATGGTAATCATTCTTGAACTTTTGTCTTTTTACTCTTAACGATAATATTGAGGAATTTCAATGCACTTTTTGTAACTGTTCGAAATACATTGTATAAAGTGTCGAGATGTTGGAAAATTCTTTGGGAAGGTATAATTTATTGCTCTTATTGCGACAGTAATGAGACGGTGCTACAGGCCGTTTTCCAATAGAAGACGTAAATAGACTTACTTTTTTCTCAAGAGACTTGTTATGGGGAACCCGTGTTGTTTCACTTTCTGCATTTTTTTGTGTATTTCGAAGTTTCATTTTGGAAATATAGAGGGTCTTTAGCAAAAATTGTTGACAAACTTCAATAAATTCCCCTTAAGGACATACTCGTAAGAAACATTCCTGTTATTGCTTCTGGCTATTCTTCTTTTGATGCTTTTAGCTTTGGCCTTTTTGTCTGTCAGAACCCCCACTAATGTTCGTGAATGTTCTTACGATCGTCTTTTTATAATTATTTTTTACAATTATTACCGCACTTTTTGTAATCATGGACTAGGTTTAACACGTTTTACCGAGGCTAACCGACCTTTATTCCTAGCTTTTTTATTAAGTTTTTTTCTTTTGACCGCTTTTTCCAACACATATTTCTTCTTCAATTTGCACCGAATCCGACACATCAATCTCACTATCACTGTAAGGAACGAGCTTATTTTGACCCGATATTGCAACCCAGCAATACTTACTTTTTTAACGGGCTCAAGACCGCTACCGCTACCGCATGTATCTTCTCAGCAATAATTTATATTAAATTTAAAATTTAATATTTTAAATATGACCCGATTAGAATAAAAAAAACGTATTACTTAACCCGCAGCGCGAACCAAAAAACTACTGTTCATGTCTTATTTTAACGGTTACATTAAGTAAAAAAAGACGGTGCATCTTCATACAGGTCAGCTTATAAGAAAGCATTGTGCTCTCCCGGAATCATTTAGTACTGTACTGTTTCTATTGTTAGCCTATGGGAACACAAATTAAAAATGGAGTATCATTTGGCCAATAAAGTAAAGCTGATTGCATAGCAATAACACTATGTATGTCATTTACGATATTTAGCTGTTCGCAGAAAATATGAATGTCGCTGACGATATATTTTGTTTTATCTGTTACTTTTTGTTAAAAAGAATTGACAAACTAATAATGCTGATAGATGCATAATGGTATAAGCTTTTGAGCAGCATTAAAAACTTGATTTAGAAAAAATTGTCGTTTAGGATAAAATAGCGGTTAGGTCTCGTTGTAATGCCAATTTTAATTTAATTTACTTAGGCACCTATTATAGATTTATTATTAGAAAATAATGGTTCACGGCTTACGCATAAGGTTTATGTTTATGAAATAAAATATTTTTTTTTATATTTGAGTTGATTGAATGAAAGGTAAATTGCGGTTTACGATTTATGACGTATTAAAAAAAACTACTTGCTGGATCTCGTTCAAACCAATTTTCGTTGGAAGTTTGCATGGTAATGTACATCATAATTTTTTTTTAGTTTTATCATTCCCTTATTTTAGAAGTTACGGGGGGAGGGGTGGACCAACATTTTACCACTTTAGAAGTGTCTCTCGCGCAAACTATTCAGTTTAGAAAAAAATGATATTAGAAACCTCAATATCATTTTTGAAGACCTATCCATAGATACCCATACTCATACCCAGATACACGTATGGGTTTGATGAAAAAAAATAATTTAGTTTCAGTTCTAAGTAGGGGGAACCCCCAAAATTTATTATTTTTTTTTTCTATTTTTGTGTGAAAATCTTAATGCGGTTCACAGAATACATCTGCTTACCAAGTTTCAACAGTATAGCTCTTATTGTTTCGGAAAAAAGTGGCTGTGACATTCCCGGACAGACAGACAGACAGACATGACGAATCTATAAGGGTTCCGTTTTTTGCCATTTGGCTACGGAACCCTAAAAAGGAGCTTGCTGGATGCTCTTACTCAGTCGTAATTGTAATTTGTATACCCTTTTTTTCTTCTTCTTCCATAATGGCGGTGAGGCTATGATCAGCAAAGGATCATTACCCTCCCACTTAACTGGTCCTCTTGTGGGATTCACTTTGTGTACCTTGTAGTGTACGATTTGTTTTTTTTTTTTTCTTTTTCTCTCTTTCATTTTTATATTAATTATCATTATTGTTGTTATTATTTTCCTAATCTAAGAAAGCCATTCTAAGCTGTGATGATGATATAACTAAAAATTACATCCCCCACCCTCTACCTGAAATCACGTAGCACAACGTTATACAAAGTAAACGCATCCATTTGTGTAGTTTGTAGCTAAAAATACATGCACTTTTCTGGTACAAATCAAAAACTTTAAACATAAAAAAAAATAAGTTTCCGCATCATATTAGAATAAGTCATCTCAAACGGGAAAAAAACAAAAAACAAATTTGCTTAGTGTTCATAATGGAAAGCTCAGCCAAAAAAAGATGGTAACATTGATATTATGAAACATGTCGAAATGTGAAATAAAAAAAATAAAAAAAAATTCTTTTCGAAAGTGGCGAGGGAAGACAACTTAAATTTATTTAATTTTAATATTTTCGCAACTTTTAGCCGACTTGTTTTGATTATTGCCGCCGCACCCTCGTTTGACGTCTTTCAATCTGGTGATGCGAGGTCAGGTGTGGAATAATTTCAGTGCAAATGCTCCCGAAGACGGAGAGAAAAAGATTTATTCTGCCTAGATTTTCAGAACTTTATCAAAAACATCCCAAAGGAAGGGCTTTTTTTTGTTGGCGGAGATTTAAACGAACATGACGGGAAGTCAAACGAAGACTATGAAGAACACCAAGGAGGACTTGGACACGGTTCCAGGCACTCTCCGAGTAAAGCAATCCTAGCATGTGCATGTGCAAGTCATACCATTTTTGTCAAACAAAGCCGTCGCATGATCACTTTCAGCAGTGGCGGAAATGAAATCATGGCAAATCAGCGTGAACAGGGTCGCAACCATCTTCAAAATAGTTACTCAGAGAAGGAGAAATGAAAATTGCATTCTTAGTGTTTCTCAAAACAGTCGAATAAATGTACATTACACACAAATGAACTACTCAAATACGGGTGAAGTGATTAAAAAACCTACTGGCTAATACTACAATTTTAAACAAATTTGCATACTCAGATTTTTGAAATAAAGTTTTTTTCTTTTTATTATGTCTCTTTTTCAATGTGGCAACAATCAAACAGCTGATATTGCTAAATCATATGCATAAGTAGCGTTAATTACTTTCGAAAATTCCTTTCCAATATCCGTGTTCAGAAAAATATGTGTATATATAGTAAAATTTTGTGCGCCCTCAATTTTGGATGCAGTTTCTAACAGATGCAGACGTGGTCCATATGTCCTAAATTATTTTTCATTGTCAACGCCGCAGAATTATCTATCGAAATAATGAAATAACGTTGGCTCGTATTTGGATCGAAGAAAATGCAAAGGATATCCATCAGCTATACAGGCATCCGAAAAAAGCGGTGTTTAGCGCGGCATATTAGATGGCGGCATCATCGGGCCCGTACTTCTTCAAAAATGAACAAAATGAAATTGTAACCATCAATTGCACTCGAGCTATAAGAAGCCGGAATCAACGACTTTTTGTTTTCAAAAGTGCTTCAAAATAGTCTGCAAAAGATTTGGCTTCAACAGGATATTGTGCCTTAGTGCGGGCGAAACCATTGTGTTCTTGATCCATGTGTCCGATATCATTTTTCATCATCAACGTCGAAAAACATTGGTGTTTTATTTCAATTTCAAATAATACAGCTCTTAAAACAGCAACCTATATTCTTTAAATGTTGTTTGTATTTTATGGAACTTACTTACTTACTTAGGGTCGAGCTACAGTCCGGGATGGACCTGGGCCTCAACCAACAAGCGTCGACCCAGCCACCTCAGTCGCTGGACCTTCACTCTTCTGGCTAAGTCGATGTCGCTGTACAGTTCGTCGTTGTATCTCCTCCTCTATTCACGGTCTTTGCAGAGGGCACCAAAAATTACCCGAAGAATTTTCCTTTCAAAACAACCAAAAGTGACCTCATCCGCTTTCGCTAGAGTCCATACCTCTGCACCATAGAGACGGGGATTATTAAGGTCTTATAAAGGGTCACTTTAGTTGTTCGAGAGAGGGCTTTGCTACTCAATTGCTTTCTTAGCCCAAAGAAACAGCGATTGGCAAGAGTTATTCTTCGTTTAATTTCAGCGTTGGTGCCATTGCCTGAGTTCAGTGGGGAGCCTAGGTAGACAAAGTCCTGAACCACCTCAAAGTTATATCTGTCTATAGTGACAACTGTCCGAGACGTCGGTGTTGGGTGTCCTTTCTTGATGACAGCATATACCTTGTCTTGCCCTCATTGATCGCCAAACCCATCTTCGCCGCCTCCTTCTCAATACCCACGAACGCGCGAGTGCCATCCCGCTGCGTTCTGCCGCTTATTTGTCGATGTCATCGGCGTAGGCGAGTAGATGGACGGACTTTTGAAAGATAGTCACTCTGGTGTTAGCATTTCAGTTTTGCACTATTCTTTCAAGAACGATGCATCCATCGCCTTGTCTAAATCCTTTTTTGACATCGAAGGTCTCAGTGAGTTCTTTACCGACCTTGATGGAGCAGCGTGCATTCTCCATTGTCATCCTTCACCAACGGACGAGTTTGGCAGGGATGTCAAAACTAGACATCTCTATAAATGCTGTCATAGTCGGGATTAATTTCGATGAAAAGGTGGTGGGTATCGATTTGGACTTCCTGGGTTTTCTCCAAGATCTGCCGCAGTGTGAATATTTGGTCGATGGTAGACTTTTCTGACCTGAAGTCACACTGATAGGGGCCAATGAGGTTGTTGACGAAAGGTTTCAGGCGTTCACACAGCACGGCAGATAAGATCTTGTAGGCGATGTTAAGAAGACTAATATCTCTGTAGTTGGCGCAGTTCAGAAAGTCTCCTTTCTTGAGGAACAGTTTTACAATTTCCTTAAAACGATATTAATATATCTTGCTGCTTTAATTCAAATACTTAGGGTGAAGGTAAGAAGATTGTGTAGTCAAAGTTTTTTTCAAAATTTTTTTTATAATTTTTCATGACTCCTTTTTTTAACGTGCCATTACTTAAAAAAAATACCAAAAGCCAACACCCCACCGAGTGTCAAAAAAGCTATCACTCAGGCTTCTGCTCCATTCGGGATCTTAAAAATCAAGAACTTATTTATTTTGTTGATTCAATCAACAATATTTTGTTGGCTGTGTATAAATTATAGTAACTGGTGGTGATTTTGTGAGCAAATAACAATAATATTTTAACATATTCTACGTTGACAGATAGAGATTAGATAGAGAAAGAGTACACATTATGGAGAATGTATGTAGTTGGATTAGTATCATACATTCATCTCTTGACAAAGCGCGATGTCATGTGGGGTATCGTGTACATTAAATTTGTCTTATTGGGATTGGGAATAATATTAATGCCGTGAGCTTTTTCTCATTCATTTGTACTATGTGAGGGTGAGTGTGACATGTTTTTGTTTAGTATGGGATCGAAAGAGAAAATCAATACAACAGAATTGAAGAAATCAGTTATTGGTGTGGCCTGTGTCGTACATAGATATTTGTATCCACCGTTAATTTTTTTTCGCCAAATGAGTTGTAGCGAATGAAGGAAAATATACAACCGCGAACTCTATGAGTTGTACCAAGATGTGAATGTAGTCCAAAAAGCTAACTCACGCCGACTACAAAAGTTCGGCCACATCAAAATAATGGACAATAATAAGGTAAGAAAATCTTCGACTCCCACCCCCAGGTCCGAGAATGCAAGATAACCGATCCTTTGTTTGCAAGACCAAGCCATCGCGAATGCCAGAGTGCTTGGTCTGGATAACTGGAAGCACCATGTCCAGGGTCGCAGGGGATGGAAGGCTGCAGTGTCTCAGGCAGACACTCTTCACGGGTTGGGAGCCCGTTAAGTGAAGAAAGTACTACTACTAAAAAGGACTTTATACGCCTGAGCGAGTACACTGGGAGCAAAATTAGTAATTTGTCCGAGAGTTATGAGTATGACGGTAGAATTAGGCGGGTAATACAAAATAATGTGACCGCAGCTACCGGTGACTGCTTTTCCTATTGACAAATAGTCACCCAGCTCATCAAATATATTTTTTTTGTTTTTCGAATGAAGCCGGACGATATAGGCATGAATAATGTAGTCTACGCGAACATAGGCGGCTACAGCTCGTATAAAATAAAACATGTTCCCTACATGTACATACTTCTTTTCTACTGCTGAAGTTAATGTGTTTCGCAGATAAGTAAACCGCTATGAAGGTATCACCCAGTTTAAAAAAAAGTGTCATGATATAAGTAGTACGGACCGCATTAAAGAGAACAACTTTTCTTAAATCATTTCGAATGGCCGTTCGCAAAAAGGGTACCAAAGTGCAGGCACAAACTAATACCCTTTATTTTGAATACCTGATCGATTTAGTTGTTTACTTGTTTAAAGTTCTGCTGTATTTAATTTAAGTAAATTGAAAATACCAGATCTAAATATTTTCGCAACTTTTATTCAAATATTTGCACAACGAATAATAGTCATTGCATTAATTATCACATTGCCAACTTGGTAAGTATTTCAAAGGTATATAGACACCCATGTTTCTATGTGGTCTCCATACTAGACAAAATTTGTGCTAATATCAAACGTATACTTAAAACAGCTGACTCCTTTTTCCAAAGCTTATCTTTAAAGCTAGTAACTCTACGAATTTTCTTCTATTTTAAAAATAATTTCCTTCCTACATGTTCCCGTAATTAATTTTAGGTATACAAAGCTTAGCGACAGTTTCTTTTCGTAGAAAATCTATCTATGTTTATTAGGCCTGGACATATCAAGAAACTGGAAAGTTGTTCATCGTTTTTTGTTTAAAATATCTCCTTCAAAAGATAGAAGGAGCATTTTGTACCGAAGAAAAAAATCTTATCTGCCTTCTAAGACGTCGAGCGCTTTCGATAACACCGAATACGACTCGTAAGCAAGAACAATCCGTGAAAGAGGTATCAAATATTGGACTAACTATTGGATCAAAGCCATTACTTCATTGTGCAGGGGAACTTTCAACTTCGATAATATCTTACCAAAGCTGCTTTTCAGTTTTCCTTACGTCGAAGGCACCACCTGAGAACACTCCAGTGATGTTACATATATTATATGTACATAGGACACGATTCGTAATGTAATGTAATAATGGAATGCTGTTTTGAAAGATTATTATAGGTAGATAATATTGGACACTGCAAACTGGGTCAATTTCTTTCACTCCATCAGTTCACTAATTTCGAATCGTATGGTTCTTTGGGGCTGAACCTCCTTTCCCCGCTTACAGTCATGTGGTGGAGAAAAAAAATGTAGAAAACTGTTTATTTGGGTTAAAGGAAGGTAGAAGTAGCTGCCAGCGAAAAACCGACACTCTTAGACCACTATAAGGTCCACTGTGATACCACATGAATTTTAAAAAACATTTCCTCTCTAATCAAAATGAGCTTCAAATAAATAGTTCAAGACTTTCAGTGTCTGTATAATTTAATTCGTCAAAAGTCCTTTAAGGTAAAGGATCTTACATCGCGTAACCTTTTTTGGGCAGAGCACATATTGGAATATCCGACAGTCCCCAACCAAGAAGGTTGCAGGAGGCATACAAACACATTGCACTGTATATGGGATCTACCAACGTCGTTTAATTGCGGTGATCTAACGAGAACCGATTAACTCGACGGGGTATGATCGTTGGTTAGAGAAAAGGGAAAAGAGTTAAGTGAAGGGTTCGGAAATTCTCACGCACTAGCGCTCATAAACGGCTCAATTTTCATTTTTGGCTCACGAGCGGGAGCCTTTTTCAAAAGGTCCTGAGCGAGCTTATCGAAACGTTATATGCACACTCGCGAGCGTAAGCGTGGGCCGTATGCAAAATTCGAGATGAAAAATTGATAGTGGCGGTATTTCAACTTAGTGTCGGGTTTTCGGTGCGAATTAATAAGCTCTACGGCAGTGCAGTGTTTGTTCCGATTTTGTTTTTTAGAATTTTTTTTCTTGAATCTTATTGAACTAGAGCTAATGACTTTTATCTACTGCTTACAGAAATTTTCACCTTCAGGTGTGCAATGTCGTAAAAATGTACATGGAAAAGTAGCGAAGCTAAGAATGAAATGATTTTGCTCCTGTTCGTAAATAGTTGGAACGAAAAAAGGACTAATTTCATGACCTTATTGGGAAAAGCATCAAAAAAATTGAATTTATCTGCTTAATCCCAATTTCTTTTGCCATATAAACATAATATAGCCGTCTTTTATATTGCATTTGGTTTTTCCCATATTATCGAAGGTTTTAAGAAATTCGTAAAATTAAATCAAGAGACTACTTGTTCGTAAACACGTGGAACAGAGTGTATTTTAATTTCAATAAACTAAAAAAAGGATAACATTATTAGGTAGCGGTTTGAAGTTGCGCGGTTTCTGTACCTGAAGCAAATTTGGAACTTTTCTATATGTATTTGTTTTGACCATTGACCAAGTTTTTTCTCAAGTACTGAGAAACCATTGTTTTCTATTTTTTGTATTGAACAAGCATAAACAAATTCAGGATATGTGTTTTTTAAGTGTTGCAATTGCCGCTTTTGTAATTTTAATTATTTTTGAGATATTGTATAAGCCGTGCGATAGAAAACACTAATGATAACAATTGCACAGTCGAGAACGTTTACAAAAAAAAAACCTTTAAGCAAAAGTCGTCATTATTATGTGATTGAAAAGTAATGTTTTAGAATACTGGAAAAAATATCATCGCCATGATCGAGAACTATCGCAACTTGCTGAAATTTGTCTTGCTATTCCTGCTACGCAAGTACCTGTGGAGCGTGCTTTCAGTGCACTTTCTACTATACATACTAATAAACCTGAGGACCTAACTTTAAAAAATAATTCTTGCAAATGTTCTCATGTATAAATTAAATGTTGATTTGCTGCAACCGTGTAATTTAGATTTTATTGCAAATGAGGGAATATTAGCCAAAAATACTTATACGCAATACCTACTAATAAACTTAGGACCGATTTCAAAGGTTTCGGATAAAGTTTCGGATAGTTAGCCGACACATAACCCTATCCACCAGATAAAAGTTGCTGATATTTTTTTTCTGTTTAATCGTCAAAGTCTCTGATAAAGTAACTGCTGGAAAAATTTATCAGCGACTAAGTTTGTTTCGAAACACATTTCATTTGTTTTGCTGTTCGTGTTTTGTAGAAGCTTAACCAGATTAAAACCATTTTTAAGTAGGGAAATTGTATAGTTGCGTTTAAATGGAAAAAAGTGACGCTATAACTTGGAAAGAGAAACAAAAAGCCTGGATGGATATAGAGAAGGCGTTTAACAGTACATCAGGTTCGGTATTTCGCGATTACAAACACCTCAAGTTGAAATATGAGGCAAACATTGAAGCAGCAAAAATACAAAAAAAAATTATCAGAGGAGCTGGAGCAAAACTTTAAATAAAGAAAACATTTGGAAAAAGAGTTGAAACACAAGGACACTATGTTTGAATTGAAATTTCAACTCCTTTTCCAAAAATTTTCTTTATTTATAGTTTTGCTCATATTTCAACTTAAGGTGTTTGTAATCGCGAAAATTCATAGAATTGAAAACAACAATTTCTTCTTAAAATTGAATTGTTGAAAAAAGGTTTAGGAGAAAAGTGAATAAAATGCTTCATTCACAGTCGCGCTTTACTCTATTCATTCATTCAAGTTATGGTTAAACAAGAACAAAGATAAGGTAATTTTGCCAAATTTTATTTATTGAAAAAAGCACGAACAAATTTAATTATAGCAGATACTCTTAATAGACTATTACTAACATCATAAGTTTCATCAGTATCATCGGCTATATTAATGAGCACTGCACATGCAGCAATAATTGCTTGTACTTTCGAATGGTGCAAAGAGATTTGCTTTGACGAAACTGGAAGTCTACTCTTCCATACGCCATATTATAATCTTTATACTACATTCCTCGTTCTGATTTGTGACTCGTTGTACAAGTGCTCTCCAGGTCTCCGTGGATTGTGAAGGGGAGTTAGCACAAAATTTGTGTTTTCACACCCTTTATCTCCGAGAATCAGGTAATTTCCAAATTCTCTATCAATTAATGTTTGCTTAATACGCGAGTTATTAAAAATAGTTTAATCATGGCATGATCCAGGCTATCTAGCAACTATGTCCATGTTATAAGTAATCGTTGCATTGGTGGAACTGCAAAACTACTGAAAATCCAATAGACAATGGTAAATAAGTAAATGTCATGTTTGTTATTCTACTTACTCAATTGAAGTTTTTATATTACTTTATATTAATGTAAGGAAATTTCTTAGAGTGCTTCAAAATAATGATGCCTTATGCAAAACACTCTATTCCTACGGGGCCGTGTAAAATGATCGTAGTATTCTTCAAATTCGTCTTCTAAAAATTCTAACAAATCCATGTTAGTGCACTTGTTTCTGCTGTTTACGGTCGTCAACGAAAGAATGCTTTGAAACTATATTGTTTCCAGTCACTTCAAATAAATATTTTGTTTATCTTCCGGATAAAGGATTTAACAGCCACTTGATCCTGCTGATAGGCTATCCGAGACTTTATCTGTCAGATATCACTATCCGAAACCTTTGAAACCAAACGTTCATGTTAAGCTGACAGATAAGTTCCGGATAGGCTATCCGAGACTTTATCAGCTAGTCTTGAAACTGGCCCTTAATATTTTGTAATAAAAATAAATTAATAAAATGTTATCGATCTGATTCTGAAATCAAAACAGCTCACGAGACAATAATCAGCTTTTCTTTGTCTTCAACTTCGAATGGCGCACGCGGACAGGATTTTTACTAAACCGCACACTTATAAGCGATAACCGAAATAAAAGTGCACACAGCCAACAGCTCACGAGCGCGTGCGTTTTATAAATGCTGATGTCAAAAGTGAGCATTTCCGTACCCTGGCTAAACTATCTAACATGCGAAGCGGTCCACCCAAACAATGTTTGATTCAAAAACGTAAGCTGTGCAAAATAGCTACAATCGAAATGAAGAAGAGCCCCAAAGTAATTCAAAATCACCACAATCGGAATACAAAACCTAGTTGTTGTTTTGAAAGTTATTTTTTGGGCTTTTTTGTTATTTTTTTTCATGGAGCAGCGGCTACAAAAAAAAGGTTTCATTTCGTTTCCAAATCATTGTTGGAATGATAGAATGATGTAATTAACAAATTAAATAAATTATTTAAGATATGACACAGTTACATGCAGGCATCTATAACATCCCAATTGGTACATATCAGCTTTTGTTACTAAAAATCTTTTTTAGTCGGATTGCTTTGAAATACTGTGTACTTATTATATTCAACACAAATAACTTGAAACAAGTCCCTTGAAGTCCTTAAAACAACATAGCAATGGATCGACATGAAAATATAACAATTATCGTCAAAAAAATGAAGAATGATGGGCAGTGAGAGAGACTACACATTTCTTGATATATTTCAAATCGAATGGTTTTGGGTTTGCTTTTAAATTAAGCCGCTTTAAGATCGGTAATATACGTAGATATATCAGCAAAACTCAGTGGGTCTTATCAATAACAACATTATTGTGCAGTTCTTTTAAGTTTCCATGGCATAGGAGTGAAAGGGACTATAAATTTAAGCTCCACACTTAATTTGTTATTGGTTAAGCCATTGCTAATTGTTTTCTTCTTATTTAAAATGCACAAAAAAATTGAGTTATAAATTTATTATACATTCGTGTCTTCAATATTAGTCATACGATTGAAGCAGTTATTAGCGTTAATAAGAACCCTAATAGAAAAGTTTGTTTACGCAATTATGTCTTTACACTTTGCACGATTCTCTTGTTGCCTGAAAACGAAAGACGAAAATAAGAGAGAAGCAATCATCCACACAGCAATAACAAAATATAGGAGTGTTTTATCCGAATCAGGTAAAATTTGTATACGTATTGTTTGCACAAAAATTGGAAATCGTAATCGCGTTTATCTGGAAAATAGACATTCGAGTTGGAGTGTAATCACACTTTTTGGCCAATATAAAAACAGGGAGCGGGTCGAAATTCTGCTTTGCAAAATTCTGACTTTTAACACAAAAATTCTGCTTTTCAAAATTCTGCTTTTTTCTGTTCTGTCTTACATAATTCTGCTTTTCAAAATTCTGTTTTTTTAAATTCTGACAGGCAATATTTTTAACAAATAAATTCTGCTAATTCTGTTTTTTTTTCCAACTTAAGAATTTAAAGAAAACAAATATTTTCCAACTTTGTCAACAAACTACAATATATTTCTTATAGAGAAGGTACACAGGTGGGTAGGTTAGGTTAGGTTGAGGTGGCTGTTAGCCGAAAGCTAACACACTTAGACCAAAGAGGTCCATTGTGATGCCACTAGGATCGGGAGTATCTACCACTACCCGCTAAAACCATTTGGAGCTTCTAATGAAGCGTGATAGACTTCTAACATCTGAGTTAGCCAAGTCACTGAGTTCATTAAGGAAGAAGGCTCCCAAATAGAGATTTCTTTTATGGGAGAGTGCAGGACATGTGCAGAGGAGATGAAATGTAGTCTCCTCCTCCTCCTCATCCCTGCAACTTCTGCAGAAGTCGTTAGAATAGACGCCAAGCCTTGATGCGTGCTTGCCTATTAGACAGTGCCCTGTGATGGCACCTATGACAGAGCTAATATGCAGTCGGTTAAGTGAGATCAAACTCAGAGAGCGTCGCAGGTCTCGACTGCGGCTAGCTTAAGCATGAGTTTACAAGTAGCGATGGGCATACCTAAGAAACCTTTATCAGGTAGAAGAGGTAATTCTGTTCCTTTTTTGGCGAGTTCGTCTGCCCTACAGTTCCCTGGGATGTCTCTGTGCCCTGGCACCCAAAAGAGGTGAAAGTTGAACTGCTCTGCCATCTCCTCAAGAGACGAGCGGCAGTCTATGGCTACGATGGAGTTTGAAGAGACTGAATCCAACCCACACAGGTGGGTAAAAGGAACATACAAAAAAACAGGCAAAAATAACAAATTATTTTTTATAATTGAAATTACCAAAAAAAAAAAAAAAAACAACAGCATTAAGAAACTAAACAAAGTACCTACACGTTCACAAAACAGAATATTTGTCTAAACCAAGAGAGCAATCTTAAAACCAATAAACAAACTATGTACTTTACCTCTTCTTCTATAACAAGTGAGTGGTGGAACGTTTTACAAAATTCTGCAAATAATAAAAAAGGTTTGGAAAATGTTTAAAAGCGCGCGATTTTTAACATTTTCCAAACCTTTGACCTCGGCAGAATTTCCACCCCACCCATAAAAACATCTTAGAAGAGCAAAATAAAGCCCTTGACAGAATAATAAGTCGTGTGTGCCGTCCTAAATAATTAACCTATTAACGAAGTTAAGAGTTCTTAGTAGGTTGTGCGAATAAATTGCCCAATAAAGTCAAGAAGCTTAAATGTATTTTGGTTTCCTATTTCAATATCATATTATATTTATTTATTGAAAAGTTTTTGTTATTTTGTGTTATAAAATGTTTTATCTACATATAAATCAATATACCTATGTATGTTTGAGTCTATGCAATGGACTCCGAAAACACCAAGATTTTCAAGCAATATTGGTTGGGTTAAATCGGTCCACAGCTCCATTTTTTTGTGTTTCGCTTTATGTTGATTCCTATCTTCTATATACAGGGTGTCCCAGTTAAGCAGTATATTCCTTTAAGGGAAGATTCCTGAAGCTGAGCCGAACAGAAAATTATATGGCACAGGCGGGTCTATTCTCACTCCATTTTAAGTTCTAATTGTAATTTGCAATTTATTGTAGCGGAAATATTACATTGTTCTTAAGACTATATTGCACAATTTATAGAGATATTGTATACTCTACCTTACTACTGAAATATTAATAATAAATGTTTTAAAGAATTATTATTAAAACTACGTTACAAAGAAAAGCTCCTATAAAAACCTTTTTATCATTTTAAGATCCTAGGAACCTAGACTGGAGAGAAGGAGAGGCGAGGAATCGCAGAAGACATCCTGATTTCATCAGATAACGTTTACCAACTATTGTGACAACAATTTAAAGTAGCAATTTATTCATAAATAAACGAAAAATTAAAAGACTAAAAAGAAAACAAATGATCTAATATACAGATAAATAAATTAACAAATGAATAAATTAATATGTACACAAAAAGTTTAATAAATAAATAAATAAGTTAACAAATAAATAAATAAATAACAAAAAAGTTATCAGGTTATAGCCCATCATAATGGGTCACCTCTAATTTGGAGATGTAACCAATTTTAACGCTATAACTTCTTAACTATTATAGGTACAAAAATCCCTTTGTACATTAGGGAAATACAATTTAGTAGCGCATACAAGTCTTAAATACTTTTCGCATGTCTGTGCAGCTACAAAAAATGTATGGGTCCTTAAACTCAAAATTATAAAAATTTGTTTTTCAATTTTATTTACTTAAAATACATTTTTCTCAACACAATGGAAACGCTTCGTTGGCACGATTGGAGTACCAACGACGATACCCCAATTGGCTATTAGCTGATGCGTATCAGCACCTTATTGATACCGGGTCAGCTGGAATTTTGAGTGCTGTGGAAGTTCAGCCTTGAGTCAGCGTCCGCAGACTAGATGTGCAGTTATAACAGCCAAGAATCATGATTCACAGAATTCAACAGATTAATCGATAACACCCTTTAAATTTACAGGATTTACTACCAGGAGATGGGCAAAGAAGAGTGAAATTTTGCCAATGGCTATAGCGCAAACAGCCAGAAGACGTACCCTTAATAAAGAACATTCTGTGGACTGACGAAGCCCAATTCAAAAGAGATGTATTGGTAAGACTCCAACCCCCATTTAAAACCCAGAGTTAAATTATTGGGATCAAATTAAAGGACATTTAGCGTAAATGTTTGGGCTGCATTAATATGAATCACTTTAGTGACGTCCTTCCACAAACAGTTGATTCCCATTACTGCCTGGAATTTCTTAGATAACGATTGCCGGAGCTCACTGAAGATGTTCCTCTTGCTCAGAGAAGGGCGATGTTGTCACAGTAGCAGCGGGGTAATTTCGTTCCTCAACTACTATTCTATTTGTTATATTTGAGTCCTTTTTTTATAGATTTTATCCATTTTTTGGTGAAAGCAATTTTCTTTATGCTTTTTTCAGTAAAATGTTTGCATCAGTTTTCGCAACTTTACAAATAAATGGCGCCTTACCATTGACACAAAATGTCTGCTTTAATCAACGTGTGGCATTGCTGATTGAGCATCAACTCTGCAGTGATGGGTTTCCAAATTTACTCGTTGTCATTGTTTTAAAAGCTTTTTGTCTTTTTTATCGATTTTGTTATGGTATAGCTCAAGGGCTGCTTTTGTGGATGACGAAAAAATACTACACAGGGGGCAACAGTATTGTAAAGGAGTTATAAATGATTTATTTAAAAAAATTCCTCAGATATACTTTCCAAGAGCAAGAGCAGTTCCTAAAAATAAAGAAGTACCCTGCATTACTGTCGAAGAAGTTGGGAAGGCGGTCAAGGACTCCAAAAAAAACGAAAGCGATTGGGCCGGGCGACCTATCCTCTGAGCTCTGAAAAAATATGGAAAATCTCGAGTCCAGATAGGCGATTTAAAGCCTAACCAGTGAAGAAAAAGTTATGTATTTCCTTCTTACAAGACAAAATGCGATACACGAGACTGTGACAATTAAAGTTCTATCAAGCTGATGTCACAGACCATGAAGATTGTTGAGCGGATAAAGTACCTATAACGTTCACGAGATGGTTAAATATCGTGATTCCTTATAGGATATGTGAAGGTTGATTTTGGAAAGGCCTTTGAAAGGAAACCAAGAGATCTGTTATGGGTGGGCAAAGATAACAAGGAGTTCCAGAAATCTGTGTAGAAAATGTATGTAAGAGCAAAGAGAGGACGGAGATTTACCACTGGTGCCACCGAGGTGTTCCTAATATCAAAGTCGGTGTACACCAGGGAAGCGTCCTCAATCCCTTCATATTTATTACAGTCCTTTGATTATCTGTTTGAACGAAAAGAGACGGCTTCCAAAGTTAATCAATTATTATACTTTGTTGACAATGGAGCCATGATAAGCGCGGATCTAACGTCCCTAGTGGTTGTATTTGTGGATGTTTTGGAGGGGAATGGGTTTCGTATTAGTTCGAAAAGCGGAATACCTGTGCTGCCCGTTCGCTTATCGACCTCGGCCTGTTCCTGGCATTTATATGAATAGAAAGGTTATTCTCAAGTACGAAAAGTTCAAATATCTGAGATCTGTAATCAATAACGCAGCAACCTATGAGGACGACATCAATTACAGCAAGCTTACTCATTAGAAAAAGCATGCAGTATAAAGTTATCCCTGAATCCAGTCTTTGCGATGTGTTCGGGTGCGTTCTCTTGTTGGAAAGTTAGTCATTGTCGACCATAGCATTCAAAGGGAAACCTCGCTTAATATGCTGTTTGCGAGCTTTAAAAAGGCAGTTCTACTGTGTCCTAAAATGATATTGATCCCCAAACCATTGCAACACCTCCTTTGCTAGTCTATCCAATGTTAGTTCATAATCTTGCAAATATTAGTAAGAAAATGAATGATTTAATTATAGCCCTTATAAAAACTATTATCCAACAAATCAAGCTTATATAAAAAGTGTCATGTTATCTCTAACAAGTTTCTTCAAAGCATTTATATAGAAGCACTAATAAAGTTGCAATAAATAATTGTCATTTCACCAACTTTTCATTGAATTCAAACATTCTATCAATGGTAAAATCTATTTTCAGACCAAGTGAAATTAAAACCACAACAGATTATCGTGAGTTTCGGGTATACGAATTATAAGTCCCACTCAGCTGTGATATGGAAATTTTCCATTCTGCGAACTGCAAAGCAACAATCCAAGAAATAATTGTACATACTCATTTAACAGAAGAGCTCTAATTGAATGAAGGCTCTCTAGATCCAGCAGCATTTCTAAAATAAATACAAATTCTTTAACTGGGTGTATACTGTATACATTCAAATTAAACTTTTGTTGTAGCACGATTGCTTATATTTTGTGTAAATAATAACTTATTAAAACACAATTACCGAGAGGAAATAGATTAATGTCAAAAGCACATCACAGATTTATTTAGAAATATATATTGCACATAATGTATTTAGAACAGTTATTCTTAAAGGGGTCTATATCGACCCAACTGCTATGGGTCCTTGTCAGCGAAAACAAAAATTAGGGGTGCATGAGATGTAAATGGGGGTCCACGAAAGGCGTTGGAAACTAGGTTATTAGCGCAGCTGTGTAAAGAAACTTACGAGAACTTTCATCAATCACTTCTTCATACTGAAGTTCGCTGGCTGTCAAAAGGTATATGTTTAAAAAGATTTTTTTCATTTTTTAAGACAGTATAATGGCCAGTTTCATAGTGAAGGTTTAAACTTGAGTTCAACTGAACCTTAAACTGAGTTCAAATTTTTATTTTATCTCGTCCGGTTTCACAGTGAAATCTGAACTTCGGTTCAGTTGAACTTCGTTTAACTTGATTTTATGAATCGAAGCTGGCAGCATTTTTCGTTCTTATTACGTAATGTGACGTTATGTATTTTTTATTCTCGTTTTGACAATAAAATCCGAATATTCATAAGTCAACTGTCGAATATAGAATTGGAACTTCATTTGCATCTTGGCTCATAACCTACTTTCCAAACTAATTGATAGTTTCCCATTTATCCAGCATTAACCCTTTCAGCTTCTTGGCACAAAAAATTGCACGTCGAAATGTTTTCACGTAAATTGAAGACACTGGCAAGTTTTGTTGGCTGTTTTTCGAATTTCCAGGGGTGAAATTACGACTACTTGACGAGACAGGAGCATAGGCAGGTAATCTACCCGAAGGGGAATGTACTTCAAAGACCATGAGTGCACAACCCAACAACTCAACATTGCCAAATAATATGCTGTACCACAGGTAGCGGAACACAGAACCAACGTAAATATAATAAAGCGAATATACGAAGCGTTGTAGTGTGAAGCGTCAACTTCCTCCTTTCAACATGCGCTTTAGCTTAAATCTCGTTTGAATTATTGCCACACCGTTGTATTTGTCTGGGGTTTTTTCCTCTATGCAAGGTGTCAAGAATATAGAATATAGGAAACCTCTTCCATACGCCATAAGAGCGTTCAACACAATTTCGTATTCGAATTTGAGATTCATTGTTCAATGTTTCTTGTGGATTGTTGCAACTACGTAAAGGAATCATCATATAGCGTCTGCATTGGTAGTCACTGTCCGCCACAATAACATAATTTCCAAATTCTCCAATTCAACCTAGAACAGATTCTTGAATTGTTGAAAATTCTGGAATCATGACTTGATCCAGGCCACCTTGCAACTATGTCCATTATTTTGAGCTTTGGATCACACGATCTGCACGTTTAAGAAAAAATACCTTTTTCACTTTCGAAATATTTCACCATTTGATCCCCCTAATAAAGTGTTTCCAAATTTAAACGGTTTAAACGGCAGAATACAGTCGTTTAACTTAAACTGCAAATTGAACTCAGTTTAAGGTTTAAACGAAACTGTGAAACCGAATAAATTGCTGAACTGAAGTTTAAACCAAAAGTGGAGTTTAAACTTCTACTGTGAAACTGGGGGTAAGAGTTTTTGGATGATAAAGATCCAATTTTAAAAGAAAATTTAATAAAGTATTGTTCACTAAATTTAATGAGATTGACTTGCATTTATAAGGTGACAGTCTAATTTAAATAAAAACAAAGTCTATCAAGTCTGCGCTTCTTGTCAGAATTGAACTATAATGAAGCAAGATATTGGACGGCGCAAAATTTCCCAGTTTCGAAATATTTCGTAGACAAACTTCCAGGATGATGATATTTCAACCTACGTTCAAAATTTAAATATTATGCACACAACACAATGCTTGAGGATGTGATACGGTGATATTGAAGAAACGGATGTCATATTACAAGAAGAACTGATCAGACCAAGTACTAACGAAGACCTTAATCTACAGAGAGACGTACCGGTTTCAGCACGGTTGTCACTCTTCTTACAAAAAGGAACAAATTAGAAATCACTGATCGAGCAGAATTAAGGTACTCGTAAAACCTAACTAAATTGAAGCCAAATATTGAAAATTGGCTACTAAAGTATCAGACTCATGCTTCCCATTAAAACCGGTTATTTCTTGATGTGGTTATTACATGACATAATTTAACTGAATTTGCATTTTGATTCCCTTTAATTAATAAATTGTTCAGTCTATCTACCGCTTAATGTTTCAAAGGGAGTAGCACAGTGTCAGCTGTAAAAAAACACATTTGAAGTTGACGAACTTACGAGTATAACAATTCAATATAAGAAATGCGGCAGGTCTTTAGATTGTAGTAATAGTAATGATACGCAAAGAAGCCGCGTTCAAAGTAATCGTGTGCGTAAGGGTCTCAGGTGGGCTCAGTGGTTATGCGTTGGACCACGGAGCGAGGTTTCTCAGGTTCAAATCACTCCAGCGCACTCTTAAAACACCTCTGTGCCGTTCGAAGTCGGCGTTAAATTGAAGGTGCCAAACATAAAACTCCACACAAACATATGGTTGGAGAAGCTAGGTTTAAGGCCCTATATCGGCCATTAATGCCTGTTATCTGTTTTATTTTAGGGGTTTTAAATGAGATCAGTGAGATGGAGGATGCTACGGATATTATATATAATCACGCCAGTATTTCCTGATTCTCGTGGGGTGAAAACAGGGTAATTAGAGAATTATTTTTATTTTTCAGTTTTTTTTCCGATGAAGAGTTTTGGTATTGGCGAGCATGTCAGCTAGAAAGACCCCTCTCTGTGATTATAATACCTAAGATAAATTCTGTAAAAGAATCTACGAAAATTGAGTATTTTTACACTGGGAGCTCATTTGTCATTGTCGACCTCAAATTAAGTAGGAAGTTCCTTTGACACCTACGAAAAAGGAAATTGAAGAGAACAAAGCGGTCTGTCATCCGAGATGGCTTTGCCTTTGATGTTACGTATTTCTCTTTAAATCGCTTTAATATGCTGGATTTTGAAGATCCATATACTCTCCATTCGCCCGATGTGGATACCCAATGTAGTCGACATATTTTGGATTAGGTATAAACAAAAATCCAATCAGAATCAGGTGGAGCGTACATTTCGTCCTTCGGGTCAGGGTTTTTGAACCATTTGCTTTTTCAAACCGAAGTAGCAGGGATTTGTCAGTGTAATTCATTGTCGAATCTTCATTAGTGTGTCATTCGTGGAATTGATGTTTACACCAAAGAAGGTGAACAACTTAGCTACCTCGAAGTGTTACCTACCAGTATTGTCCTAGACGATTGACAAATGTTTGCATGTACTCGGTTTGGTCTTCGTTAACTGCAATAGCAACTAAGCTTGCATTTTCTTCAATAGCAGTACAGTTCTTTATCACGGCCCGATGGAAAAGGATGATGTTGTCGATATCTTCAGCATTATGCAGTAGTTGGACAGTTCTGTTAAAGATATGCAGTATGTAACATGTTAACACCGGGCCTGCACACTATCGTCTCGACTAGAAGATTAAATAACTCACTTGATACTGCATCTCCTTGCCAAATTCCAGCCATGTTTCGGAATACCTAGACAGTGCAGGGCGTGTTTTCGAGCGTCACGCGAAATAGCTGGTCATGTTCGATATGTAGAACTCCTGACGATGAGTGCTTTAAGGTCGATGATAATGATAAGTCTGAATTTCAAATCCTTTTATTTTTCTCTCTCTCTCTCTCTTTTACAGGAAATACAAAATCCGATTGACCCACCCTCTATTAATGGTACATGCTTTATTTTTTTCCAACGAAGCTTAATTCTTGGTACTAATCTTCGATAGGAGGTAAGCTGGAAACCCAACATATAAGAAAGAGTCAAAAAAGCTACAGTAGCACTTACGGGGCTTACAACCCCGCATCACTCACTGGCTATATGTATAGGTCGTAAGACCAATTCTGACATACGGTTTGGTTGTCTGATGGACTGCATTTGACAAAGCGATAAATCGGGATAAACTGGGCAAGGTCCAACGTACGACTTGTCTGTGCATTAGCGGACTCTCTGAACAACTTCCTCCACTGCACTAGACATTCTACTTCATCTGACACCCCTCGATATATTCAGCAGGCAAACAACTGCATATTCAGCCGTCCGTTCCGCTGTCTGCTTAAAAGCTACCCCACAGTGGAACAATTAGAATATTGGGCACTTCATCATTCTGGACTCATTTGGGTCTCTACCAAGGAACATAGACTACACCATACCCCAAATACAGTTCGGAAAGAACTACTTTCAAATCACTATACCCCCCCAAATTGTTTACATGTTGTTTTCTCTTTCTCCATCACAACCACTTTAAAATATTTTTTATCCGTACGGCAGCCATTACGGAAGTTTTGTGAAGTTTAACTTAAAATTAAGTAAAATCTGAGTTAATTATGCATTTCAAATCTCTCCCGACTCTTACAACGGACGTCTATCTGCCGCTTAATTGGCACATAAGTCAACTATGAACGTTTGCTGGAGGGACTTATGCTCTTGAGTCGGTATTGACACAGTTCCTTGGAAGGGGTGCGCGACGACAGTCATTCCAAATCATTACAAACGTAATATAATATATTACCGAATACAGGCGGAAGTTTTCCAACGAAATAAAAGGACAAATCGTTACGGTTTGAAAAACAAGTCTGTCCCAATGATTGTGTATGCCAAACGCCAGAAACTCAAGATAAAGCATGTTAAAAAGTTGCTTTATGATGTCACGTAGAATTTGTTAGCAAATTAAACTATACACAGACAATTAGCTGTTTAATGTCAAATAACACATGACGTACGTATGTGCTCTGAATGGGAATGCGCATTCTGTTGTTCTATAATTCTTGACTGCTAATCATAAACGTAATCTCTTACCACAAGTCAAGTGGACTGTCGGAACTTTTCACTGCGTTTCACTTGAAACGGTTTGATATAAAGTGCTTTCCAAGTGATTTCGTTAGTTGAATTAAAATTAAGTTTATCTCTTCTAATGAAGCAGAATATTTTTCTTATCATTTGTTCTTAGTTAGGTGGATTATATATTTTTACATGTTTAAAAACTATTTTAATTGTTGTTTGCATAAATTTGCTTCCATTTGTATTTTCGTTTATGGGTAACATACTCGTATAATTTCATATAGAACTTTCATTGCTAACACATACTCGTTGCGAAACTAGTATTTGGTAATTTAATATCTATATTATATACTATACTAATTAAAATCTACAGGTTCTTCCTCTGGTAAATTTTGAAACAAAATAATGCGTATTTTTTGGCATACTAAAACTTACTCTAAATAAAAAACATTAACATGGTCTAAACCCTAGCATCTCAAACCATTTGCTGCTGCGAAGTGGAAGGGGCTTACAATTTTAAGCCGATTCCAAACGGCAAATTAGAGAAACTCCTCATGACAATACACAATAAAGGTCCTGCTTGACAATAAACTTATAACTGTTTGAATTAGATACGACGGGAAACCAAAAAAATAACAGAAATGAATTAGGAACTATGCCACTGCCACACAGAATTAAAAGCATTTTCAATGTCAATGAGTGCTAAGCCAATTGATTTGCCTTGATTTTTTTTATTTCTTTAGGCCGGTGGTGAGATTTTTCCAAATACAGAGTTGATGTTGTATTGGTTTATTGGGAGATACTCATCCTTGTCCAACTACAATAAGTTATTACTATACAAGCAATTTCTGAAACCGATATGGACCTACGGGCTCCATTTATGGGCATGCACATGCCAAACAAATTTACAAAACAGCCAGGTCTTCCAAAATAAGGCACTGAGAAACATAGTGACTGCACCTTGGTACATACGCAACGCTGATCTACATAGAGCTCTAAACACTGAAATGGTTGCAGATGAAATTAAAACATAGCGAAAGGCTACAGTCCGCTTGGGCGCATTGTTGGATATCCTATTTCTATTCCTATCCCTCATAATATGGGCGTGGCAAAAATCTAAGCATGGGTGAATTGTTAGGAACGATCTACATATTTTGTTATGCAACATTTAAAGGGTTTTATCGAAAAACAAAGCTTTTGTAATAAAACGCCACTTAAAAGTGGGCATGACAGAAAAGTTTATAGTAGGGAATTGTTCAAAACGACTTTACCTACATACTTTGCGAAAAAAAGGACTTTTATTTATTATGATTTCTTCAATAAAACGGTTTTCTTTTAAATAGTGCTCGTGTCAGTGTGCGGATTTTAAAAATATTTAAACATATTTCACTTTTCACTTTCATAAACGAATGATCTTTATTTCTGACGCTTGCGCTGGTTACATTATTGTTACATGGTTATAACCGCAACCAGTCTGCCATATTGACAACCCTAATGCCAATTTGATGAACGTGTTTTTCAATATGAAAACCTAGATTGGCAATGTGATGACTAGAAAAAAAAAGATCAAGATTGAGAACGATAATTGTTGTTATTTGTTGTAAAATTTACAGTAATTTTTTTGTCTGAAATCGTCCCATTTTGGCAACCGGAATTCAATATAATGGCCGTCGTTTTCAATGAGTTCATTGCTTAGTTACGTTCATCGTATTGACAACGAAAATTATTATCAATGTGATAACCGCGATTGTCAATTTGAATAAACTTTTTGTCAACGTGATGGCTTCAAAACGCGATTATTATATTAAAAACTATTTTTTTCAATATGAAACGATATCATCGCATTGACACCCACAATTTGCAAATTGAATACTGGAGTTGTTGAATTGACAGCTTCTTCCTTCCCATGGAAAATTGAAAATAAATTAAAAATATTTATATTAAATATCCGATTTTCATATAAAATTAAATTTTTATGATGCTGTTCCCAATAAGGTCTTTTTTTCCTCTCACTTGATGACGAACAGTAGCTAAAGCTACCTGTTATTATATATAAAGACATTTAGAGTATAAGGGACCTTAGTTCAAAACATGACTTCATAGATACAACAACTATATGTAAAAGAAATTCATTAACTAAGGAGGAAACATGCAAAATTCGAGCTTACAATGAACAAGGCAAATCTATCCGTTTCATAACCGAGAAAATTGGAAGCGGACAAACTGTTGTTCATAGCTATATTAAGGACCCTAAGAACTTTGAAAAAAAAACTGGATAGGAAGAGGAAGCGAAGCAACAACATGACAGGATCGACGGGCGATACTTAAAGCTGCTTCAAATTGAACACTTTCCCTAAGTAAAATCAAGACAGAAAGTGGAGGTGAAGCTTGTAGATCAACCGTTAATCGAATGAGACACCAGACCAATCATATTAGACACCATGAAAAAGAAACCAGCAGTGTCTCAGGCAGAGTAAATATTTTTACCTCATTTTAAGATACAAAGATCAGGAATTTGGTAAAACATGCTGATGTGCACTAGTACTCGCGGTTCCTCGAATACCTTTATCTAACTTACGTAGAAACAAAATTTTAACATTTAAGTGATAATATTAGATTCAAGTGATAATCTTTACCAAATTTTTGATGAATTAAGTCAAGATAACTTAACTTCATCCAATCACAGCTCAAGAAGTGTGGCGTCAAGTCTTATCCTAATTACGCAAAAAATTAGTTCAAATTTGTATGTATGACACACATTTTAGTTTCAAAACATTTGTTTAATTTGTTTACTATTTGGGAGTTAAATATTCTATTATCTCTAAAATTTATATAAAAATTGCTTTGGAATGTAAACATTTGGGTAAAGGCCTTTCCGTAAGACTGAAATGAAAAAAAAAACAAAAACTAAGTTAGACATCAGCTCCCAAAACGGAATTTCACTGAAATGAATTTTCTTCGATTTTCCGCATTCACTCATCCACACAGTATGTGTATGTCTATGTATATGTGATATATCCTCCTCAGCATTTATATCTGCCAGTCTTCCTCAAAAGACAGTGTCCAGAAAGGACCGCTAGCAAGGCCCCGAGTTGCATCGTGCTTAGTTTAAAATCCTAGACCTTAACCTACGAGTATGTCAGTTCGTAATTTGAAAGGCAAACTTACTTGGAAATACGAACTGATCGAGGGTCCCAGGTTCAATCAAGCCGGGCCGGTAACACCTACGTTTTTTTTTAAACTGCCCCACCTCTTGCGATTATCTGTTCGTAAAGTTGTTAGGTTCCTTCGATGCGTGCCAAAAATATAACTTCGCACACACAAATGATTGGAGAAGCTAGGTTTTAGGTCTTTTTTTTTATATTGTAAATTAAGTCCATTAAATATAAATATATTTTATATTATATGTTAAAATATAAGCTGCCAGCAATGAGGCAACAATTTGCTTGAATCTGTTCCATATATTTTCAATTCAAAAAATAAAGCTAGCAACAAAACAATTATTTTTTCCTTGACAATGAAACAACATTTCTGTTAAATCGGCTGAATTTTATACGAATAAACAAAATGTTTACGTAAACAAGTCTAAAAATAACTTTTTTTCACATCAAACTTTGCACCTTTTTCGAATATGTATTTCCAACACGAAAAGTGTTGGTTTCTCACCTAATTTTCAGTTTAACCTGTTGTAACAAGAACATTAAAAATACTCGGGCTATTTGATTTATAAGTCATTGGTTTCGTTTTTGCATCAAAAACTATATATTACTTTGCCAGAGGAATTGGTAGTTCTAGTGATACAGCAATTAATGTTGAACATTGCGTTTTAGTCGATTTGGCAAGGTATATTCTATAGCGCGGCGCATGCAGCAGTATTATTTCTGTTTTAAAGCACACAGTGCGGGGAACGCTTGTTACCTATGTGACAAATTTGCAAATTGGGAATCAAAGAAGGTGCCTACTTATGTGTTATGTGTAACTACATATTGATGAGTATTATCAATTTATGGTGGGAAATGGGAAGGTGTATGTTTAATGCGGGTGCAATTGTGTTTAATGGTGGTAGCCAGTTAACAAAATATTTTCTTACCAGCCCGTGAAAACTTTGAATGTTTTTTTTCGAGCGAATACCATAAACATAATGTACACTCTGTTCCACGTGTTTACGAACAGGTAGTGGCTTGATTTGGTACTTTTTGCTCTTCAATAGCTTCTGTTTTCACTGAAATATACGTTTTATTAACAATCACATGATTTTTCCATACGATTTGTACAAATTTCTGAAATTGTATCATTCAATTGGCTTCTGACGTTTAAGAAAGGAATTCGGCACTTCAGAAAGAGATAGCTTAGCGAAGTGGTCTATCGCGGCTTACTAAACAGTTGCAGACTTGTTCTTTGTACGCATTAACAGTGGCGTAGGATACATTAGTGGCGAGGAGATGTTTTTTGACTCTACGACGCCCAATCAAAAAAAAATTATTATTGTAAGAGACAACAGGACAATTTTGGTATTTGCTTATTTCTCTTAAGCGGAGAGGATGGTAGAAAAATGTTACCTTGTTTATTACTTTCAGTTTCCACCTAGCAATGATGTTATTTTGTTTTCAACTATTTTTCGACATTTTTGCAGAGCTAATAAGCAAAATGCTTTTTGATCGAACTTTTCTCCTCCATTCGGTCTCCTCGCATACAGGACCAAACATGCGACGAATTATTTTTCTTTCGGATAATTCTTCGTCGGATCTTCTTCTTCTTTTTATACCCTATTCTAAGGGTATATTAATTTTGACGCATAGACCCCTAAAAGTTACTACATATATTTATGATCCGCATCGATAGTAATGTCGATCTAGCCATGTCCGTCCTTCCGTCGTCCTAGACAGCTGAAATTTTAACCATATACTCTCTAGGGTCCCGAAATAATCAAGTTTACGAATTTTTGAAATCCGCCCACAGACACGCCCAAAAACTCAAAAAAAAAACGAAATTTTGGAAAAAATCGAATTTTGAGCTAGGAAGCTGAAATTTTTTATATATGATCTATGCCTTCTAAAACTGCTCGGGAGATACAATTTTCAAAATCCGCCCACTGACACGCTCACAATTAAATAAAACAATTTTATTGAAAAACCAAAATTTGAGCTAGGGAGCTGAAATTTATAATATATACTCTCTAGGGGTCCTTTAAGCTCATGTGTAAATATTTTCAAAATCCGCCTACTACTACCCACAATTAAAAAAAACTTTTTGAAAATCCAAAGTTTGAGCTAGGGAGCTGAAATTTATAATATATACTTTTCATGGGGCCCTTTATGCTCGTGTGTAAATATTTTCAAAATCCGCCTACTGACACGCCCACAATTTAAAAAAAAAACTTTTTTCGAAAATCCAAAGTTTGAGCTAGAGAGCTGAAATTTATAATATATACTCTCTAGGGGCCCTTTATGCTAATGTGTTAATTTTTTTTAAATCCGCTTACTGACACGCCCACAATTAAATCAAATAATTTTATTGAAAAACCAAAGTTTGAGCTAGGGAGCGTTTTTTTTACAAAAGTTTCGTTTTTTTTGATAACATCCTTTAAATCTTATATAACAAAATAATAATCACAACCATACTTAGACTTTTGTCACGCCCACTCATAAGGGATAGGAATAAGAATAGGGTATCCAACAGTTCGCCCAAGCGGACAGTAGCCCGTCCCTATGTTTACTTCTACTTCTTCTTCTTCTTCTTCTGTTTCTTCTACTTTAACTTCTTCGTCTTCTTCTTCTTCTTTGCACTTCTTGGCACTGTAGCCTTCCATCCTCTACGATAATGAGCACTCTGCTTATAGTTGTCCACACCAATCGCTCTGGCATCCGCGATGGCTTGGTCTTTAATACAGCGGTTTCGTCTTCCTTGCCTTTTCGAACATTTCGACGATATCGTTCATCTTAAAACTTACTGAATGAGTATCCAGAAGTTTGTATGCCTGCGATTTGTTAGCGATTTCGACACGTGTATACTCTTGTTTTTGTTTATTTTGTTTGATGTCAACCAACTCATCTGCAGCACACTTGCGGCTTAGTTTAAAGGTCGCCTTTTGTTTCCAATAACAAAACGAAGACAGGAGTCTACTCTACTAGGCAAATAAAAACATAATCTTTAACTAGTCTTCTGTGACAAAATGTCACTTAATTTTATTCTGAAAGTGCGGCATCTGATAAAAAACAAATTTGCGATTTGTTTGTGGGAGGAAGGTCGATTGGTAGATCAATAAGTTACATTGTGCTGCATGAAGAGGTGCAGAAATATACAATAAGAATGCGACATTTGTTAAACATAGAAAGAAAGAGTTTTTTTTAATAGAGATTGCAATCCGGGGATCCCAATTATTTTCTCGTCCCAAAAGCCCCGGGATTACAATGCCCTAATCTAGGGATTTTTGTGGTTTTAATTTGTTACAGCACTAAATAATAAATGGTTCGTTCATGGCGAAATTTTGCCGAACCACTAAGTTAAATATGTTTGTGGAGTATGGGGTAACAAACCTTTTCATTTTATACGTGCCTCGTGCTCTATTCATGCAGTCATATTGATGTGGGATGCGCCTGTTTTCTGGCTATCTGCTTGCCACGGTTACTACTTTATTTGTTTTCAACCAAATTTCAATCTTTTTCTGTCCAGCAGTTTTTTTCAAACTTCTATCTAGTTGCGAGGTTTTTATTCAGCTGCCAGCCATCTACTTGCATTTTATCTGATATCCTTATAGTCTTGATTTTATTTAGTTTAGTTATATGGCTTTTCTCGATATCTGAGTAGTATTGTTTTTGATAATTGTCTTGAGACGAAATGTTTATATAAACAATTCTCAATGTTTAAGTAAAATCACACATTTTATTTCTCATACCCCTATATTCATTGGGGTCAAACTTTCGAATCTCTGGTTGGAGAATTGCTTATTGTTGTGGCAATAGAGCTCCATGTCGACTTCAAATTGAAATCGTCATCAAATTCTTGCCCCTACATTAATTTTTTTTATAAAAAAACACATATTAGCAATTTTCTATGTGTTGTTTTTATATTTGTAAAATTTTTATTCCATTTATTTGCTTTTTAGAATTTAAAAAGTTCGCACAACAAATAGAGAGACATAAAAACAGTTTCATTTCTACTGAATCAACGCACAAGCACGATCTCATTCTACAATTCGGCTACCTGTCGTCACTCGTCAACGAAAGTTTTCACTACAACAAAGGTTTTTGAAGTCGTTATTTGTATTAGATGTTATTTTTAATATGAACCTACTATCAAAAGACGTTTGACATTTTAATTCGATTTATATCGTTCAAACAGATTTGGAAGAGCCGTATTTTTTTGAGTCGAAAACACCAACGCAAGTCGGAGCGATTTTCATCCAATATTAGGGGTGCTATTTTTGCTCTTGTCAACTCGTGTCTACTCTTGCGTAGCAGTCAAATTGGGTGGGATCTGCTTAACATAAATCTTCTCGAAGCGCCGGCCGGTCGGCATAATCTGTCACTAGGAATTGAATTATTTGACTCAATATCTTTATATTCAATACATATGAGACCCATAGCGTTGCATAGATAGATCCTTCGTTTGCTGATTGGAAAATTGCACATTTTAAGCCGTACCAATTTCAAAAAGCAATTCTTAAAATAGCATATACAATATTTAGGTACCTTACACTAAATCGCTGTGATGATATGGGTGATCAAACCTTTAAGCTGCTTGAAAGAAAATATAAACATACACCAAAATCGATCCAATTTCTGCAAAAGTTAGGCTTTAGGTTCTGAATGGGCTGTTAACGACAGAATAGAAGTAGGTATACTTGGGATGGACGCACGTAACAGTTTGCTCTGCTCTTACATTTACATGTTTATATTCATGTATTGCGTATTTTTATTTATTTTTTATAATAAGCGCGCACTAAAGGGATTTGTTGGGACCCTTATAATGTATTAGCTACACAGCGCGGGCGTTTAATATTATTATCTTTTTAGTAACTTGCGTTCAGGTCCAGTGTATTGTCTGGGGTCAATGGATTTGGCACCTCTAGTCAAATTCAAACCAATTGCTTACTTCAATTAATTCTACTAACAATTTAAAATCCTGGAAAGTCAATTCCATTTCCTCCAATTAAATCGAAACGCACCACATACTTTAAGTTATACATATTTCTTATTTCTTTTTGTTTTTTTTTTCATCAAAATATGGTAAACCACCAACCCAGCAAAGGGAATAACATTCAAGGGTATTTGTTATCTTTTGTTTGGTGTATTTGCAAAATAGAATGTAAATAATTCATTCGACTTAATCGATTGTTAAAGAAATAGAAATATGGGCTTGGTCGACGTAGGTACTTTAGAGAATAACGAGGCAGTATCATACTCTTCAAACACAACGGTTTCAGCGTTATTGAGGACATATTCTCTCATTGGCTATTGAAGTATATTTAGCACAATACCTAAGGACAATCATTTAGATGATTCTTGGTTTTATGCTTACTTTCTAATTTGTTGTCACTAAACAAATGCAGCCGAATTTGTTCAATTTGGCTTTTTTCCCTTGGGTGGGATTGTTTTTTCCCACAAACGCTCCTTTTTTAGTATTTGTTTGAGTGGAAAATGAAAGTGTCCATTGTTCTTAACAATGAACATCTAATTTAATTATCCATTTAAACGATGTTTGCCCGAAAATTACCAGATGAAAAAAAAGAGAACAAAAAACAAAAACACTCCCACAATAACAGCTGGAATAAAACTGCAAATGTGTAATAGGCTTTAATTTCAAACATGTGCCGTTAATTCGAAAAAAAGCTTTATGTATTACTAAGTTTATGGTAATGATAATTTACTAAGCTATAAACTGAGTGTAAATGTGCCATGATAAGCATCACAAGCTCATTTTATTTTGACGCGGTGCGGTGAATTGTGGATTCCTGTCTCTTTGATTCTTTATATTTTCAGCGGTCACAAACTGTTTGCAGTTTTTTTATACTTTGCTTTTCTATTTTTAAATTGAGATAAAATCTTATCAACAATATTTTTTTTGTGCAATACAAAATGGAAATGGAAATATGTACGTGTCAAAGAAGAAAAGTAGACATAATGGTGCGGCATCATTATGTCAGATTAGAAGAGTAAAAATAACAATAAAAAATATCACAAACCTTGAGATAATTTCTTTGATTTGCCATGAGCTTGCAAAAAAGCTGGAAATTAGAATTGCAAGAACAATTACAAGCCAAACTACCTTGTACTTTAACATCTTCAATTATGAGTAAAATTCCTTGCAACTTATCCTTGTTTTTGAAATCTATGGGTGGTATCTGGTATGAATAAAAGAGAGCATGTGTACAAAACAGGTACTCCATAAAAAAACTAAGCAGGTGCTGAGTTTTCGTATTAATAAAAGTAAGTAAACAAGTGAGCACCTACTACTTCACATGAGTAGCTGCTCTCATACATCATACCAACATCTATAGTATTTGAAATTAATAGCAAAAATTTATTTAAAAAAACCGAAAATAAACCAATTTTATCTATGCGTTGCGTTGCATTCATAATACGAAATAATTTTATGGTAAAATGGCAAATGAAGGAAGCAAATAAATGAACTATAAAGAGTATAGCAATAGTACCAACTTGTAGATCTGCGGCGTATACTGAATTTAAATTTGTTATCTATTCCAATGTCTGTGTTCTATTTTCTCTACATGAAAAATACTGCTCATGTGTTTGGGCATATTTATCTCCATGAACAGCAAGTTTGGTAATGGGTATGTGAATGCAATAAATATTGCTGACGGAAAGTGGTACTTCCCATTCTTGTCTTGTCAGTTGTCGAAAATGCATTTACACCACTCTAATATCCTGTATCTTGAATGTGGAACTCGAAGGGAGTCGTTTTTGGTGGCGGATTTGTATCTTATGACGTGCGGATGATATTAAAATTAAGAATGTGAGCGTAATGATTGTTTTCAAATAATTAGTTGTGACGAACTGAAAAATTAAAATGAATTCTTCAAATTTATTAAGTGCCAAAGGCAACAACACACAACCCGATCAACTTAAAATTGGAAATCTGAAAAGTATAATTTTCGATTCGCTTTGAACTTCATACATAATTAAGAAATTCAAGACGAGTCGAGAAGGATCGAATTTAAAACGAATCACTTCGAGTTCCATAATCAGTCCACTGGATATGCACCGAAGAAAAATGCTCTAATGTCAACTATTTAATAATGCACCACCGTTCTTTCCAAACTTACTTTACGGGCTCCCGACCCGTGGCGAGTCTCTGCCCGAGGCCTTTCGCTCGATGTGGTCGAGCCAATGTAACCGAGGTATTATAGCTTTTTCGACTACATCCACATCCAGGTACAGCTCATAAAGTTCGCGGTTATATCCATCTCAAAGCTTTCGTGTAGCCCTAAGCTTTTTGAAAAAATTGTTTGTGAAAAGTTAATATACCTTTGTCGCAATATAATTTGTAATGAACAGCATGGATTTGTAAGAAACAGATCCACTGTCACTAATCTATTAAGTTTATTGCATAATTGTTCTATAGCCTTAGAGAATAAGGACGAAATGGATTGCATATCACTGACTTCTCTAAGGCCTTCGACCAGCTGTCCCATGAAATAATCGAATTTAAGCTCAGGGCTTTTGGTTTCGCACCATGTTTCATAAAATGGGTTAATTCATACCTTAGATCAAGGGTTTAACAAGTGAAATTTAGAGGATCGCTATCTGTATCTGTATAAGGAAGTCACCTCGGACCAATTTTATTTATATTTGCCATTAATGATGTTAAGGCATGTATAAATCACAGTTATATCCTGATCTACGCTGATGATATGAAAATATATAAATCTATCACTAGTCAGCAAGACAGAATGTTTCTTCAATCTGACATTAATAGCTTCGCCAATTGGTGTGATAAAAACGGTTTATCCCTGAACTCAACTAAATGTCAACATTATGACATTCTCTAGAAAGAATATCCCTTCCACCTTTCAATATTCTCTGTCTCAACATATTCTTTGTAATGTTGATAATTTTAAGGATCTTGGGGTTTATTTCGACCCCAAACTGGTTTTTGCTAAGCATATTAATTCTATTATTAATAAATCTAATTCTATGCTGGGCTTCGTTAAAAGGTGGGCCAAAGAATTTAATGACCCTTACGTTTCTATGTCATTGTACAATTGTTTTGTCCGTCCGATTCTAGAGTATGCCTCTCAAGTTTGGACACCGTTCTACAACATTCATTCAAATCGAATAGAGGCCATTCAACGTAAATTTATCCGATTTGCACTTACGAGGACTTCCATGGGATGATCCATTTAACCTTCCTCCCTACAGTTAACGTATCAAGCTTCTTCAAATGTTACCCCTTTCTCAACGAAGGCTTAATAGCGATATCATTTTTTTACAGCAGCTTATATCCGGTGAAATAGATGCACCTGACTTGCTGTCGTCTATTGGTTTTAATTTTCGTGGTGGTGCCCAATTGCCCATAATTTACGCAGTGTTGAATTATTGTTTAGCCCCCATCATAGAACGAATTGTGGGAGGCATGAGCCTATTAGTCGCATAGAAGAGGCCTGTTGTGGTACCACGTGGATCTAAGAATGATTTCCCCCCAACTCGTTAAAACCAGTTGGTGCTTCTAATGAAGCGTAGGAGACTTATGATGTCAGTGTTAGTTAGATCGTTTAGATCGTTGTAGAAGAAAATGCCCAAGTGGAGTTATCTTTTTTGGGAGAGGGCCTGAACACAGAAGGTGGAGAATAGTATCCTCCTCCTCCTCCATCGTTTCAATATATGCAAAGGCTTATTGCATACTTCCCTATGAGACAGTATTCAGTAATGACACCTATAGTGGTGCAAATGTGCAATCTGTTTAGAGAGATAAAACTCCTAGAGCTTCGCAGGTCCAGCTTTGGTCAGAACCGCTTCGTCACTAGACATTTGTTGCCACCTGTCCACCTAAGGTTTATTCTCTTGATAGCATCTAGCTTTTCAGGTAGCACACATATGGGGAACAAATTGGAGAAATACAAAGAATCAGTTAGAATGTAATGTATACCCGTAGGCGCTTAGAAAAATGCGGGCATGTTCATAAATCGATAGACAATCAAACCCCATTTCATGATGAGCTGTAACTTGTGACTTCAATGGCGCGTGTGCTTGCCTGAGAAGACGCTGGTCTAGGTTCGAGTTCCAATGGAGGAAAATGGTTTTTCGGAAATAATGAACTGAAAGCAGACCAGGCATAGAAATAAGGATAAGCCATCCACTTCACGTGGTAGCAATTACAAGATACTGTTGGTCATTTAAAGCAACATACGAGTAAGTTCCATTTTTGGTGTGTTAATCAGCCTTACAGCCTGGAATGTTGGTATGTACCAGCACCCAACAAAGGTGAATGTTGAACTCCTCTGACATTTTCTTGATTGATGTTCGGCAGTCTGGGGCTACTATAGTATTTATAGAGACTGATTCGAGAAGCTTACTGGCAGCTTGGCTATCTGAGAAAATGCGAATATCTTTAGCTGATATAACGATTTCTTTAAGCTAAGTTAAAACTTCTTTGATCGCCATAATTTTCGCTTGCAACACGCTACAGTGGTTGGGAAGACGGAAAGGTAGAACAAGATTTAGTCCGTCGGACCAAATACCACCCCCACCCCATCTTTGGTTTTTGATCCGCCAGTGTAGAAGTGAGGCGCTATATCATCCAAGAACGCATCATCTAAGTAAGGGATGGTTTCTTGGAAATTATTACCAAGTTGTAGTTTTAAAAGCGCCTTCTTTATCCAGAAACTCAACCATTGTATACTGCTTACGGTGTAGGGAGTACTCTATTTTACTTACCCCTGAGTGTAAGGCCGTTTCCACTGGTTTTCCCTTGCAGTAGGGATGGGTGTTGGGCCGCAGATAAGATAATAGAGTGTGCATCAATGTTTCAACGTAGATAGATATCGATCAATTGTTCCAGAGTTTTTAGGAGGAAAGACTAATAGTTCTGAGACCGTTCGGACCTACGTGGATATTTTTTCTCCAGACTCCAGGGATACCAGGTTTAAACAGTTCTTCAGTATCAACTGAAGCACTGGCGAGATGAAATCCGAAGATATTTATAATTTGGCTGGTCCCGCAGATTTGTATGGTTTGAAGCTATTAAGTATAAAAAGCAGTTTGTCTTTAGTAATAAGATCTTGTGGAATGGTTATTTGTGCAAAAGACATTGTAGGGCTAGTAAAGGGCCTTTCATTAAGGAATTGACAACTTCTTTTTTAAAAAAAGGCAAACTACTTTAGATATTTCAAAAAAAATGTATTGGCTTGCTTTACTATCAAAACATTTACTTCGACTTCGCTCATATGTCCACCACGACCGATACGGCCGCTATTTCTCGTTCAATATTAGCTCTGAGCTCCTCTAACGTCGCCAATTATTAAATGTAGCGGGATAAAAAAAAGTCTAGAGGCGTTTAATCACACGATCTCGGCGGCCAATAGGCGGGTCTTCTTCAATAACTCGATTGTTGCACCCGCTGTATGGCATCGTCTTGTTGGAACCACAGATCACTGATGTGCAAATCATGAACTTGCTCAAAGAAATAACGTTCCGATATGTCTCTGTAGCGAATACCATTTACCGTAACGTGGTGGTTATTTGCATCGACGAACAAAAAAACGGCGTAACGACTCCACCTGCAGCAAACAGTGACTTTTTACGGATGAGGTGGTGTTTCATGAAGCACATGAGGGTTCTCACCTGTCCAGTAATGCATATTTTGCTTATTGACGAAGCCGTTTAACCAAAAATGCGCTTCAAGGCCAAGATCCTTACGCAAAATTCGCCATAATGTGGTCTGGGAGAGGCCCAATTCTTGAGAACGCCGTGAAATTGACTGATTTGAGTGGTTTGCGACGGACGCCTCTACGGCAGCAGTATTTGCTACAACTCGAGCAAAACGTAGCCTCACTGGCACGGCGACATCAAGCAGCGATTATTCTGACTCAAATTAGTTCACTAGACTATGAATGGCTTGTCTACTGGGAAGAGAACTACCATCGAAAAGTTTCGTTAACGCTCTTAAAGTTGCGACCACCGACTCGAAATTTCGGTAGTAAATTTTAATTATTTGTCAACGTTGTTCCTTCGTGTACTTCACGATTATGATAATGTTGATTTTACTGAGTATTTTGACATTAACAGTTCGTTAATCGCTTTAAGGGTGCGTTTACACTGAAAGTTTGAAGTTGGCAAGTAGCGAATGAAAGACCCTTTTTTACTAATAACTTGGGAGCTGCCTGCAAAATATCGGAGCAGTTTAAGCGATTCTTCGCTTGATGTCGTCCAGGTGCCATGTGTTTTTTTTTTAACAGCTAAGCATTACTGGATTTGATGAGAGGATTTTCCTTTGTCTGGATGCTTCGGAGAGCTTTTCTATTTTGCCTATTCTATTTTTATAACAATCGCAATAATTGTCTGCTCTCGAGCTCTTGCTTAGGTTTAAAAGTTTCTTGCTGTCATTTCTAGGCGGACCCAGTTCCGAAGTCCACCAGTGTGGCTTTTTACTTTAACTAGAGGACAGGAATATGTGGTCTGAAAAGGAGTGTTCAGCCGAGACCTTCCAGTTAGTAATCAAATGGTTAATTGTTTTGGAGACAAGGGCTATATCAGGGACCTCTTGTCGACTTTGAGTTATTAGGTTAGTGCTTCAAATACAAATATAGGCACTGGGACTTCCCATTTTCAAATCCAAGCAGCTATGGATATCAACTTGTAACTCAAAACTATCAATTACGACATGAAAAATAAATAAATAAATAAAAGGCATTTACGGATCAGCGCCTTAAACCTAGCTTCTCCAACCATTTCTTTGAGCGAAGCTATATTTTAAGCACGAATGAAAGATTTATGATTTTGCGCCGATTTCGAACGACAAGTTTTAAGAAGCTTTACAATTTATACTTCCGGTTATTTGTCGGACTTGCGCAAGGGGCTATGGCAAAATGGTAAGGTGTTACTGGGGGATTGGAACCTGGAACACCTTGGCCAGTAGTCCAACGGACTAACCACTGAGCCACTGCACCCACCTACCTTTTTTTCTCAGTTGTATGCTCTGTGGAAATGAAGCAATTAATTATTTTAGTCTCTTGTATACCGCATGAAGCGAGCTCAAAAACAAATGGCGCTGTAACCAAATGTGCTTATTTAAATAAAGAGTCTTTCAAAAACGGCCCACCTTCAGAGTTGCTGGTATGTCATCAACTAATCACACAACCAAAGTAAACGGTGTGTTTTAAGAGTTGTTGAATTTAAATTGAATTACACACAAGTTGAGCTAATGGTCGAAGTTTTCATGGCATTGGTTTCGAAAAATGATTTCATGACTACGGCCACCAACAAGGGAGCGTCTCAGAACCTACATCCTGTTGAAACCAAATGTCCTGCAGACCATTATCACGCACTACAATTCATACAGCACTTGAATCTTGTAAGCCTGTAAACCAAGATCCAAACCAAGCGCAAAATCTTCCACTAAGTCGATTGACACCAGGCCAAATTCCTGCGCGCGATGACTAATCGATAAATTAATTTATTTAAAAGAAAATTGATGAATTAATTATTTAATCAATTTCAAAAATGAAAAAAATCATAACGTAAAATTGAAGTGCAAAACATTTCGAAACAGTCAAGTGTGGGGTCCAAAGAAATGTGCATGTATTTCTTCATAACAAACAAATAAATACCTCAAATTGATGTACATACTGTTTTTTTTTTTTTAAATTGTATGGCAAAGGCATATGGTTATCGATTGAATTTAGAAGATAAGGAGAAATAGCCTAAAAATATATATTTTTTTTTGTCCCTAATCTCGGGCAAAAATGATAGATATGACGTCAACTGAAATGGAATCTGCTATCGGTACGCTAATAACGATAAAAGTCATATATTATTTTATTATTTGGATTTTTCATATTCATACATATTTTTATGTATATCTGCATGGAAATAGACTTAATCAAATAAATATAGTCGTTTATTCGTTTTATTTATTAATGCGATCTTCGCATACTTTAATTCAAATAAGTGCGGAATACTTAATCCTTTCGTAAATAAAAAAGTATCCACTTACAATTGTCTCAAACTCATATTACGTGTGAACATAGTTATAGATAACAAACTAACAAATTGTATGGGATTATCACATAAAGTATGAAGTTATTAGAAGGAAATGTTTTTGATCAGTATTCTTAGTAGACAGACATGTTGATCCCCCTTCAGCTTAGAAACAAGCTGTCTATGTTTTATTCGTCTATCTTATTAGATTCGGTAATTTTCTAGCGATATCGCTTAATGTCTTCCCGGCATTTAAGAGCCTACCAGTGTGGTGCCGGTGAGTGACCTTGCGTAAGGTCTCTCTATCGGATTAAAATACACACTAGGCTTTGCCCGCGACTACGTACGCGTGAATTTAAATAAAATGCACGACTGAGTACTGCGAAACTTTCTCGTATTTATTAGAAGCATTTTCAAAATGCTTTATAAAAATTGTTTAATTATTTATATTTATTTATTATTATTTGCCTGTGTTTTTTGGCGGTTTGACCTCAATTGACATCGGCAGGCCTGTCGGTTTCGAATCACTTTTTGACTGAGGCGCATCAAATACTGGTGTTATTGCATTTTTGTAATCCAGGAGTTATTAGGCCTACCTTTTCTATGATTTTGACACGTACATGCTCCTGTTGATGACTTAATCATCCGATCGGCGATCTCCAGTTGTGAAACCGAAGAATTTGCATGCACGCACACTTTTGAAAGGTGGTTACTGTGTAGCTAGGCTCATCTGAATGTTAAAATTGCCTGGAAGTGATTTCTCTCCTTAGTCGGTCGCCTCTATATGGGCGATTTTAATAATTTGCGTAACATCATTTTACTCAAACTAGGCTAGGATTAACATGCAATTTGATGGGAGTTAAATAACCTGTTTGGGCATTTCAAAATCATCTGCGATTTCTAACAACATTTTGAAAACAAATCCTTTTGGGGCTTCAGGACCTCTTATTAAATTTCGAGCACCGTTTTTTTGAGAATAACTTTGAGGCCAGGAATACTCCGCAGTTTATAATGATATTAAGTACCTGCTCTTGATAAAATAACCGTCAACCGTGTTTGGTGCATTTATTCCACTTTTAGACTAAATTCTAGAATTAGATAGAAAAAAGGTATTCTTATGTCGAACTACGTACTTTCTGTGTACGTACGAACACAACTTGAGACGTTACCATAAGAGTGGCCGAATTTTTTTTTTCTCTTTTTCACTTGATTACGAACTCATGTTTTGGCTTAATTTTCCGATGTCTTTTAAATCCTTCGATAATCTGGGAAAAACGGAATGTAATATGAAAGAAGGATATATTATGTTAATGTTGTAAAAAAAAATTGGGATTCTGTTGATAAATTCAATTTTTACAACAACAGTAGGTCCACTTCCAATCTTAACGGCTATAAAATGGATAGATTTGCCTTGTTCATGGAAAGCTCGAATTTGGCCTATTTCCTCCTTAGTTAATGCATTTTTTACCCATAGTTGTTGTTTCTATTAAACTTTGTTTTGAACTAAGGTCGCTGATAAAAGGTAGATTTAGTTACTGTTCGTAATCAAGTGAAAATAAATAAAGGACTAATTTGATGACCTTATTGGGAAAAGCAGCATAAAAATTGAATTTATCTTTTTAGTCCCAATTTTTTTTCTTTACAACATAAACATTATAATATCGCACCCTAAATACATATGTAAGTCAAAAAATGTCATTTTTGAGTTAAGGGTGAGAATTAGTTTGTTATAAAATTACGATTTTTTTAAGAGGCTTGGCGTTCTCAGAGTAAGAAAAATAGACGAGACGAGACGAGCACTGTCTCTAAAAAATCGATTCAACATTAAATTGAAATATTAAAAATACTCCAATGCTATACAAAGCTTTCTTAAAATATTTCCTCTTTTTCACTAAAATTCTTAGACATTTTTAGTGCAATATGGATATAATCCAAAATCATCACAAATAACATGTTTTTTCCAGTTTTAGTGCAAAAAAACCTGACCCAAACAGAAAAATTGAGAAATAAAAGACTTACAATTTTTTTTTGTTCTAATACAACAGAGAAACAAAATCGAAAAACTTTTTTTGTTTTAGTACAACAGAGGTACAACCAATAATAACTCTCTCTTACTGTTTAGTTATTTTGAGCATGGCGATAACTGTCAAATAATTTCATTCCTCCAGTGCAAAAAAGTCACATCTGAAAATTTGGCAGGTTTTTCTCATTCGTTTGGATAAGTGTTGTCAAGCGTGGTTCATTTGTTTTTGCGCTCTTGGTAAAATAAAAGTATTTTAAATAACAAAATAGAAAACCCTAGCTATTTTAAGAAAGGTAAGAGCTGTTTTTATTTAATTTTAAAGACAAATTAATGATCCGTTCTTTTAAAGTTTGTGAACTCAGCATCATCGTTGCAGAACTTTGTTGAAGGATTAAAAAAGAATTAAAGCAAGCAAGGTGTGATATTTTTGTTTTCCGACATGGAAATTTTAACCTTAGGCCCAGCAGATCTCGAGGTAAATAATAGTAACTTAAAAATAATTCCTGTTTGGGCATTTTTTTTAATTTTAAACTATTTTAATAGAATGTCAACGATCCTGGAGTTGAGTCAGCTATTGAAATTGCGACCGATAGTGAAATCAATGTTAAATAAAACCATATCTGAGATTGAAGTTTACATTGTTTAGGTGGAAATGGGCGAACAGCATTTAGGGGTTAAAATAGTTGGGATCGCAAATGGCCAAATACGTACGGCTGAGGTTGAATGCGATCAGGAAAACATGGAAGCAAAGATATTGGCTCAAATTGAAGCTGAGGATCCTATATGTTCTCACCCAACTTACAAAGCTCTTGAATTGCTTGAAGCAATCGAAGATGGACGTGTTTTTAATTTTGTTTAAAGAATTTACATAAAAATTCAATTTCTTTAGATTAATGAAAATTTTCGGAATTTCGGAATCCAAAAACTTTGGCTCGAAACAAAAGTCGGACGAATCAAAACTTGGGAGAATCCTACACGAACGTTAAAACAGTAAGGTAATTTCTAGCAAGATCCATGCAACCGGGATGCAACCATAATTGTTCTTTCAAGTGCACCATGAATTTCAACAGCTGCGAAAGAGAAGCTATTTTTAAAAGGTATTGGCAATTGGGAGATATCTCTGAACAGAGGGAGTTTATGACCAACAGCATTGAGGAAATCAAGCCAAAATACAGGTAGACAAGGGATGGTTCGACGCGCAAAAATAACTTTTCTTATAATGTTTTGAAAGATGAAATTTCTGTACGCGTTTTTAAAAAGATTTTTTGTAATACGCTAAATATTTCGACTAAAGTCATTGAGACAGCAAAATCCAAATTTGTGTGTAACGTCATTCAACGTGACCTTCGAGGCACACATACAAAACATCCTTCAGTATCTTCAACAACAAACCAAGCGCGAGTATATAGAAGGAAGCTGGAATGTAAGATTAATAATAATTACAAAGAGGAATGCATTTCAGATGGTGTTGAATTTGCAAAGCAAAGTATTTACGAACGAATCTTCAACTTCAGTTTTAACATTGGTTTTTTGAACCTTAAAAAGACCACTGCATCCAATGTTTTCAGTTTCAAAATTCGACTGCTTTGCTTTAATTTTACGATTTTTGAACTGTTTGAAGGCATTGTATACAGAGGATCTGAGATTTATATTATGGATAAATGTTCTAATGTAGAACATCTCATAATTTGGTAATAAAGTAATAACTTCGAAATGATAATTTCCAGCGATCAAACGACATATTATATCTACCAAATCAAAAAGAATCACAAGCTGTAAGCAAAAATATGATTTTGTTTTTTTAATAAATAACCACTATTTATTTAAATAAATCATTCTTAGTGCACTTTTTTCGCACTAGAAACAAAGAATTTTTAATACTGTAAACGTACGTTGTACTCAAATCCTTTGGAAATGTTAAGGAAAAATCCAATACAGCTTTTAGCACTATAGGCGTTGTAAAGAAAGCAAACTATGTGTACAAACATATGTATAGGCACCTAGACAAAGTGCCATTTCAAACATTTTTCTTCAATTTGTTGGTTTCATTTTTCCTTAGTACATATTCGTGCAATATATATTTTGTCATTTCATTAATTTTTTATTGGTATAACATCGACCAAAAACTAGATCATTCCACTGTACAGAGGCCGAGGACTCATATCTTTTTATTTTTTATTGTTTTATTAAATTCAATCCCTATGGTTGAATTATATGTTTTCTACAAACGATCCTATTAACATTTTCAATTTTAAGAACATTGTCAACCAGTTGGTTTCTTCGCAGGGGATTTTTAATTAACATCCCGCTAAATGATCACACGGCTATCCTATTAGCAATCGTAATCTAAGTAAAAATATAAATAAAACAGCAAAAACATAAATCAAATTCTTCTCTGTCAGCGGGTTTTTTATATTATGAAATGTTATCTAAGAAAATATTTAGGCATTTACTATAAATAAATATAAAATCAACTACAAATATGTGTAATAAATATATTATTTATAAAGGGTCTTTCATTAGCGACTTGACAACTTCAAACTTTCAGTGTGAACGCACCCTAAAACCGATTACCAAACTGTCAATGTCAAAATATTCAGTGAAATCAACACGATGGAACAACGTTTACAAATAACTAAAATTTATTACCGAATTTCCGAGTCGGTGGTAGCAACTTTAAGAACGTTAACGCCAATTTTCGGCCATAATTCTCGTCCCAGTAGACAAGCAATTCATAGTCTAGTGAAAAAATTAAATGACGACGTTTTGCCCGAAGTGTGTAGAATATTGCTGCCGTAGAAGCGGTTGTCGCAAACCAGCCAAATCAGTCAATTTCACGGCGTTCTTAAGACTTGGCCTACACCCTTACAAGATCAAGCTGACTCAAGAACTAAAGCCACTCGATTATATGAAGCGACGTACGTTCTCGAATTGGGCTCTGGACATGATGGAAGACAATGAAGAATTTCATCGCAAAATCATCTTCAGCGATGAAGCGCACGCGATGACCTTCACCTTCACTACGATAAATGGCTACTGAGACATGTTGGAACGTTATTGCTTTGAGCAATTGCATGAATTGGACATCAGTGATATGTATCTCCAACAATACGGCGCCACAAGCCAAACAGCTTGTGCCACTATCGAGTTATTGAAGTCTCAGTTGGATTCAGTTCTATTGGCCTCCGAGATCGTGTGATCTAAAGCCTCTAGACTTTTTTGTTATGGGGCTACATTAAAACATTGGTCTATGCCAACAAGCCAGCGACGTTAGAGGAGCTCAGAGCCAATTGAACGAGAAATAGCGGCCGTATCGGTCAAATGTACGGCCGAGTCATCGAAAATTGGGTTCAACGTATCGCCCGCTGCATACGTTCCAGTGTTGGACATATGAACAAAGTCGAATTCGATTCATAAATGTTTTGATAGTAATTCAAGCCATTAATTTTTTTTAGATATATCAAGTAGTTTGCATTTTATTTAAAAAAAAGAAGTTCTCAAGTCCTAAATGAAAGACCCTCTATTTACTGAATGTTATGATATGTTTATAAAAATAAATTGTTAACCCAATATATTATTCGATTATTTGCTAATACATTCAAATAGGTTTAATGAGATTGAATCATTCAACAATCTGAAAAGGGAATAGGGTTTTTGGGTAGCACAAATCTTTATGTTGTTTTGAATGAATAACCTTATATTTGTTACAACTAGAAGTGGACGGCTGGAGTAACAGCGCTGTTTCACGGTTCGCCACAACCGATCATCAGACTCCTTCTGTGGTGGTGGTCTGTCTTTTTTCCTTCATTTTTATCCCGAAAATCCATTTGTTCCACTGGGATTCGAACCTAGACCAGCGTCTTCTCAGGCAAGCACTCATGCACTGTGCCATTGAAGCCACGAATTCATCCAGTTTTTTTATACCCTATTTTAAGGGTTTATTAATTTTGACGCATAGTTTGTAACATACCTTAATATTGCCCGTAGACCCCTAAAAGTTACTATATTTATGATCAGCATCGACAGTAATGTCGATCTAGCCATGTCTGTCCGTCCGTCGGCAAAAATTAGGCCTTTGAACTGGGCCTAGAGAGCTGAAATTTTAACCATATACTCTCTAGGGTCCCGAAATAATCAAGTTTACGAATTTTTGAAATCCGCCTACAGACACGCCCGCGAGCATATATTTATATATGATCTATTACTCCTAAAATTGCTCCGGAGATAATATTTTCGAAATCCGCCGACTGACACGCCCACAATTAAATAAAATAATTTTATTGAAAAACCAAATTTTGAGCTAGGGAGCTGAAATTTATAATATATACTCTCTAGGTGCCCTTTAAGCTCATGTGTAAATATTTTCAAAATCCGCCCACTGACACGCCCACAATTCAAAATGAACTTTTTTTGCAAATCCAAAGTTTGAGCTAGGGAGCTGAAATTTATAATATATACCCTCTAGGCTGCCCTTTATGCTCATGTGTTAATATTTTCAAAATCCGCCTACTGACACGCCCACAATTTTTTTTTTTTTAATTCAAAGTTTGAGCTAGGGAGCTGAAATTTATAATATATACTCTCTAGGGGCCCTTTATGCTCATGTGTTAATTTTTTTTAAATCCGCCTACTGACACGCCCACAATTAAATAAAACATTTTATTGAAAAACCAAAGTTTGAGCTAGGGAGCGTTTTTTTACAAAGGCTTCGTTTTTTTTTGATTAAATCCTTTAAATGTTATATAACAAAATATGTAGAGCGTTCTTAACAATTCAACCATACTAAGACTTTTGTCACACCCACTTATGAGGGATAGGAATAAGAATAGGGTATCCAACAGTTTGCCCAAGCGGACTGTAGCCCGTCCCTATGTTTATACCCTATTCTAGGGGTATATTAATTTTGACGCATAGTTTGTAACATACCTTAATATTGCCCGTAGACCCCTAAAAGTTACTATATTTATGATCAGCATCGATAGTAATGTCGATCTAGCCATGTCCGTCCGTCCGTCCGTCCGTCGGCAAAAATTAGGCCTTTAAACTGGACCTAGAGAGCTGAAATTTTAACCATATACTCTCTAGGGTCCCGAAATAATCAAGTTTAAGAATTTTTGAAATCCGCCCACAGACACGCCCACAAACTCAAAAAAACAAAATTTTGGAAAAAATCGAATTTTGAGCTAGAGAGCTGAAATTTTTTATATATGATCTATGGCCCATAAAACTGATTGGGACATAAAATTTTCAAAATCCGCCCACTGACACGCCCACAATTAAATAAAATATTTTTTTTGAAAAACCAAAATTTGAGCTAGGGAGCTGAAATTTTTAATATATACTCTCTAGGGGCCCTTTATGCTCATGTGGAAATATTTTCAAAATCCGCCTACTGACACGCCCACAATTTTTTTTTTTTTATTTTTGAAAGTCCAAAGTTTGAGCTAGGGAGCTGAAATTTATAGTATATACTCTCTAGGTGCCCTTTATGCTCATACTTAAATTTTTTTTAAATCCGCCTACTGACACGCCCACAATTAAATAAAACAATTTTATTGAAAAACCAAAGTTTGAGCTAGGGAGCGTTTTTATTTACAAAAGCTTAGTTTTTTCGATAAAATCCTTTAAATTTTTGTCACGCCCACTTATGAGATATAGGAATAAGAATAGGGTATCCAACAGTTCGCCCAAGCGGACTGTAGCCCGCCCCTATGTTTTTATTTTGATTTTCTTGGACAAACTTTGCTCCTGTAAGTATATTATGTTATTCATTCTGGTTTTTTATTTCTATGTTTTCTCTAATTCTATTCCATTTCGACAAGCATAGTTGGACTGAAATGGGTGATAGAGAGGGTGAAAGACTTTTTGACATTGTTTTTGTCGATAATTTTATGATTTTAATGGTTTTTTTATGTAATACGGATACCACACAATTTTTCCTGGTTTTAATTTTTGTTTTCCGTCAATTTCCTTTATGTTGTTTTCAATGAATAACCTTATATTTGTTACCACGTGAAGTGGACGGCTGGAGTTACAGCGCTGTTTCACGGTTCGCCACAACCGAAGCTCTCATAGAAGCGTTTTCACCGCACACTAGCTAGATTTTCTTTGGCATTTTAATCCTTTTTGCACTTGCTCTGAAATTTGTTTCTGGACTAAAGACTTTCATTTCTTTAATAAAACATTGCACGTATTTAATTTTCCATTAATCGTTAGTTTTTTGCTAAAAGAATTAAGCAAACTGAAAACAAAGTAACAAAATCATAAACAATTTAGTTTTGCCATATTTTCAATCAGCTGCAGCTTTAATAACCAGCGATGTGATCACTCAAACCTAAAGCAAAATGTTACAAAAAATAGAAAATATACCTAGGCCCAATTTTGTTGGTTAAAAAAGTTCTCCACTGGGTTATCCAACTAACTCAATTATTATTTGAAAGTCCATATATGTAGCAAAAAAAAAAATGTTAATGAAAATGTAAAAGAGTTCGATAACGCCCATTAAAACCAAGCTCTCAATGCGGCCCTGGTGTAAAGTGATTATTGTAATCGAAAGTTGTGTTTTATTTAAAAATCCGACGTTTGCATGTAGATTTTGAGGTGATTTCATCGAAATCTCCCAAAAGTATGGGAGATCTTCCGATTTCAGTGTAGATTTCGGAGGTAACGAACTAGCTGCTAGGCAATAAATGGGAGACGACTTAGATAGCTGTGAGGCAGTTGTTATCAAACTACCTCTGCGCGCAGTTAAAGGTATTATTAGGTGAAAAATCACAAAAGTTGTAGACCTAAGATGGGCGACTTTACACGTCGGCATTGAGCATCGAAGGCTTTATGAACGCATTTTGACGCTCTTTGGTCGAGTCCGACAGATGTTCTTAGTGTACTTCTATACCTCCTTCCTCTCGACCATCACATTTACTGTATCTTGTTGCGCAGTAAGGCTCAGGGAATGTGGGTTCTTGTCATCTAAACGCTACGGTCAAAGTAAGTTGCTTGACCTGCTACATGGGCATCTTAGCCGCCCAAGTCTATTTCCCATCCAGAAAAAAAATAAATATTAGGCATTAACGGCCCATAAGGGCCTAAAACCTAGCTTCTCCAACCACTTTCTTTGTGAAGTGGAAGGGACCTACAATTTTAAGCCGAATCCGAACGGCAAATTTGAGAAGCTTCTCATGACAATTGATACTCTTGGATGTTTGTCAGACGTTCGCAAGAGGTGGGGCAGTGGAAAAAAACTCAAGATGTTATTTGGCCTCGGAATTTAACCGGGGACCTTTCGATTAGTAGGCAGACACACTGAGCCACTGCGGCCGACTTTCCCATCCAGAACGGAATGTAAAAATGAAGCGTTGTCAACGAGCACCAGATAGCGATTTTTACCGACGGGTCAAAAATGAAATGCGGAGTCGGCGCATTGTGTCTTCTCAGCGGAACTGAACATATCCAAAGCATTCCGACTCCCGGATTCCTCTAGTGTATTTTAGGCGGTAATACTAGCGAACAGGGAGGTTTGTAGGATACTCACCCTTTTCCCCATAACCAAGAGAGATGTTTGCTTATTTATTGATAGCAAAGCAATTATACAACATCTCAACTCACACTCGATATCATCCAAATTAAGCGACCACTTCAACTCACCCTCCTATGGGTTCCTGGCATCCCATTCAACGCACATTCCCACAGTTGCAAAGATCCAGTTTAAAAGGAGACCTTTCACTATTTCCTCTTCGAATGTCTGCTATGACCAACAATTGAGGGAAAGAATACTACCAAGTCCCACGGGTAGTAAAAGCGTTTGGTCGCTTTTAAAAACATCAAGAATTCGCCGTCTTCATCTATCCCGACTCTTATTTACAATTATATTCCAACTGTCAACTATTCAGATAAAGCCATTCTGATTGCTGCTCACTTTGCACATAACTCAACGCTTCTTGATTGTGGCGTGTCTTCCCTGTACTTGAGCGCGTAGAATAGTCCATGGGATCAATCCAGTTTCGCACCGTACCGTAGTTGGAAGTACTTCAAGACCTTGATGGTCACAAATCCGCTGGTTCTAAAGGAGTGTTCTTTCTCGCTGGCAAAACCATTGCGTACGTTTTTTTATCTATCCATGACCTCATATTCGATGTCGCCAAGAACGATGTGAAATATCCAGGCCTCCTTAGCGATGCAAGAAATAGTTCACCTATTCTGATCTGGTTACGAATTATGAGACGTTCATTCGCCCCAAACTTAAGTACAACGATCATACAGTGCGATTCATTTGATTAGGCGCAGGCATTTTTGAGAAGTTAAATCGATATTTCTCCCGTTACATGATGGATTTGAAAAAAACGACTATGGTACATGAGAGACTGTTTTGTTAACAACAAAATATGAAATTTGTGTAAAGGAGAGTAAAGAATATGCGCAAATAAATCGGGTCATTAGATTAGACGCAGTGAAAAAATCAACGTTTTTTGTGAAGTGAGTATATTTTTTTTCGGTTTAAACGGTACATATTATAAAGTAATTGTTCTTGATTGAGTGTTAATAAAAATGGGAAAGAAAAAATGTTTAACAGTGAAGGAAAGGGCAAGAATATATTTTGATTGCTCTGAAGGTGCCGTGATATAGCCCGAACAATTAAGCGAAGTGATCATTGTGTCAGCAATAATTTAAAAAAAAAACCCTTCGTATTACACAAAAAATTATAAAGGAAACACTTTTTCTGCCTTCGTTTATCTTCTAATCATAATTTCTTCATCGCCCGCGCTGAATTGCAATTACATCATAAGGTTAGTGCGATTACAATATATATATAAAAAAACACAAAAACCTCAAAATCTGCTCCTTTGAAATTGAGTTAAATTTATAGAGCATTGGAGTATTCCTTTAAACCCCCTAGTTGTAACATTCAGAGGCGAGCAGTTTTTCTAATTGGCGATCCAGAATGGACATCTTCGTTCACGGCTCATTGAAAACTTATCGCTGTCCTTGATCTATAGATACTTCGAGTATCATGGGAGATGTTGTCTTAACGAAATTACTCACAGAAATGCATCATTTACTTATCATACTAGGGAGGCAGATAATGCACACTTTTCAATGGTCCTCATTTTTCCATAGAAAAAGAAAACTGAAATTTGCTCACGAGCGACATTTTTCCGGAAGAAGAAAATTTGCAACATTTTAAGTGTAGGAGTGTCTTGGGGCGCTGCGCTGTTTCCATATTGCACACCTTATTGCAGATATTATTTTGAATATTTTTCTTATAGATACTTTCGTTGCCTAACGATTATTTTTCGATATATATTTAAGTGCGATAAATAGCTTGATGACGGTGTTTGAACAATATAATCCTTTTCAAAATCTACACATATAATCTTAATATTTCAAAACTTCATGCATTCGAATTATTTTAACGAAGATTATAAACTGAATCTAGAATCTTTAATACAACCGCTTATGACATACATACATGATTTTTTGAAATAACGTCTAATTTGTATTGCTAAAAATAAATAAGACGATAGGAATGATGTATTACTCTGACAATAGACTAGGTATTTGACTCTTAATTGAAAATTTAGATACCAAACTGTTGTTGCATTTAAGGTCGCGTTGATTGATCGGATTTCAATACAATGAGTTTAAATGCTTGCAATGCCTATTACAGTCCTCCACGGATATAACAAACACCCATATAAGAACAAATTAATTAAATTTTATTACTCTCATAGGTGTTTGAGGGTATAATGTCCTTTTTAAATTGACTACACAACCTAACATTTTTGTGCAGACTTAGGTAGATAGATGTTGACACATGTATTGATAATTATTTTGTTTGTTTAAGTAAACATGTACCCCAAGAATTTTTAGCGGTAGTACCGAATATTCAGCATTTTATGTTATATCTATATGTAACGCTGCGTTAAAGTATGATATGAATTTATTATGTGTTAAATACATACATATTAAAGAGTAAGAATGAAACCAGGGGCATTACTACGTAACTCGAACTTACTTTCGAATCTATTCGAAAGTCATTTCCAATTCTACTTTTGCTTGTGCTGTGTACTCAATTAGAATCGAATGTAAATTCCCCTATATTTCTTAAAATGTGCAGTTTTCAAACGAAACTTGCATTTAAATTCGAATCGAATTCGAACGATTTCATTGTAGAATCGAGTTATATAGTTGGGCCCAGGTGCCTGTTTCACAGATCATACGAGTACAACACACATTTTCATCGTACATCATACACACAAACAACTTTCTGTTTCATATTATAATATTTTGTTATCGTATCAAATGTATGATTTTGATGATAAAGATGGTGACGCTGGAGATATTGCAGACGCAAATGCAAATGATAACGTAGATGCAGTGGAGGTGCTAAGAACTTATTTTGACTAACTGGCATTAACATTAAAATAAAATAAAAAACATTAAAATTGAGTATTTATTAATTATCGTATCAATTTTATAAGCTAATCATCTTGATCGTGATGATTGAAGCAAAAAGTGGTGATGAACATTTTGACAGTTGAAGACCTAAACGCTCTTCTTTTTCACGGGACTCCAACTGCTTAAAATATTTGTTTACACTCGTCGATATCTGACATGAAACTTTCGGCAGCATCCTTACCATACATACTATTTATTAAATGAACGAAACTCAATTATTCGGAGTTATTCAAAATTCGACTGAAAGACTTTATACCTCATAGTGTTAGCGATTACAAAAGTTTCTCGCTTTCGTCCGGAAGCTCCTTACTATTGGCAACCCCGACTCCCGTCGTTGACGATCAAGTTTCTTTTATTCAAGATAACATAAGTAACCTTTTCAACACACACGTTCTTATTAAATCTAAAACACTCAGGTGCAAGGTAGGTAGGTGCAAAGATCATCCTTGGTTTAATAACAATATTAATATTCTAATCAAAAAACGCAATCAAGCGTACAATACGATCATTTTTTGTTCCTTTAAATTCTGTAAATTCATAAATAATAAGCTAAATAGTAAAAAAAAAGTACTTACTTTTGTATAGTTTCGTTTATTGAAATTCATATCGAAGCAATTACAACAAGTTATTGTACTGGATGAATTGTATGATAGATTTAAGGTTAAATTATTGTATGAAATGTATTATCAATTTCTGTGTAACAGGATCATACAACATTCCAACACAAGTCAATTCTCCGTTCATAAATTGTTGTATGGAAGCAGATCATACATCAATTCTGTGGAACAGAAATCAAACAGCAGAACTGTCGAAATTGTACAATGTATATTGAAATTCTTTCTACATGGTTGAATTTCTTTTGAACATTTTGTTTGCTCCTCGCGGAGCCAAGGATTTTGAGTTTTTTCTACTTTTTGAATGAAGAAATAAATAATTAATAGCCGTTTTAATAATGGCAAATTAAGGGTGAACCATCTATAATCAATGGATCAAATGAGAATCCGATAAACAAACACTAATAAACATGAAATTAACTAATTCGCCAAAGTGAACTGAACCAATTTCCATACAATTTTTTACTTAACGATTTTCAATTTCCATACCATTCATTACTTAACGACTATTAAATGAAGGATGGACTTTATTTTTTATTAATAAGCCCTGAATTAACTTTCAATCCACATTTCAGTTAAATTGTGAATAAGAGGCAAATTAAGTATTTTTAATTAATACGGCTGTAAGTAAATAACAAATAAATTGCAATTACAGTTGCGAGGGCTTTTTAAACAGCATGAGATGCACGCAATTGGAATAAGAACTGTCCAACAGTGGAGTGTGAAGTTTACACATCTAAACCGTGAATCCCGGCGTTCACAAATTTTTTTGTAAAATCATTTATTTTTTTTTTAAGCTTTAAACTCTTTAAACTCTTTCAATAAGAGCGCTACAAAAGTTTTTTAAATAAAACAAAAACCGTTTTGGATGTCAATGAAATTCTTTATTTCTGTGAAAGTACGTTCGATGCCATTATGTATGGAACTCGATTTCTTTTGCATGGCCACCACGGGCACGCTCGCAGAAACCCAGACGCTGAACCCAATTTTCAACGGTTTTCAAGCATAAATCGGCCGATACTGCTGCAATTTCACGTTCGATATTCGTACGAAGTTCATCAATCGTCGCTGGCTTGTTGGCATAGACCATAGACTTGACGTAGCCCCACAGGAAATAGTCTAACGGCGTCAAATCGCACGACCGAGTCGGCCAAGCGACTGGACCATTTCGTGAGATAACACGGTTTCCAAACTTGGTTTCCAATAAATTGATTGTGGCATTCGCTGTGTGGCTTGTGGCGCCGTCCTGTTGGAACCACATGTCCTCCAAGTCCATATCATCCAATTGGGGCCACAACGACGTCACAGAGATGCCCAACGACGTCACAGAGATGCCCAACGCTTGAGAACGACGTGTGAGAGACACATTTGGGCTTTCTTCAACTGAAGTCTCAGCGGCAGCAATATCCTCGACACTACTGTCACTTCTTTGTCTCACTGGCACGGGAACATTTTGTACTGTGCTTGTGGATTCAAATTTGTCCACTAGACGCTCAATTGTTGATCTGCTAGGACGATTATGGCGACCATAAATTGGACGTAGCGCTCTTAACGTTGAGGCCACTGACTCCGAATTTCGGTAGTAAATTTTAATAATTTTGACTCGTTGTTGGCTCGTATATCTTTCCATCATGAAATGACCTAACTGAAGAGAAATGTCAAAAGAGCGGCAAGAAATTCGGCGTCGTTTGCTGTCCCTGTCGCTCTACTTTTGTAGCGTCCCTGTTGAAAAACCCTTTATCAACAAACTCTAATTTGTCCGTGGTTGCACGTGACAAGAATGGTTTTAAGAGCGGGCTTTGTAACTGCCGTCTTTTCAAATGCTTAGTTGCTTTTCATAAGAAGTAGTCGGTGGTCGGATCCCTCGTGAAAATTTGTAGCGGTTTACTGAGTAATATATTTTTAAAATCACCGATCTTTTTTTTGTTCATTGTAAAGGCGGTTGAATACAACCTTATAGCCTGGGAACCTTAGAGTTTGCAATTTCCTGCGAGCCTTTCTTTTTTCTCGTATCAGCTCCTTTATTTCAAAAGGGTTGCTTAGTAGTTTCATTTTGGTTCCTGCTCAAATAAGCAGGTGTACTCTCCTCTGCTCCATGTTAAACATCAACAATTAATTGCTCCACTTCATTGTCGATTTGCTTATTTGTTTCCATAACATAAGGGAACTTGGATTTATAAAGCTTGCTATTTTTCCTCTAAATTCTGTCCAGTTTGTTCTCATGTTTCCTTCTACTTCCATTTCCTGTTCTTCCTGTTGAAGACAGCAGGTGTACTCTCCCCTGCTGCCTGTTGAACATTAGCAACTACATTGTCGATTTGCTTATTTGTTAAGATTTAAAAAGCTTTCTTTCACGAGTTTTCTTCTACTTCCGTTTCAATTCGAGACAAGATCACCGGATTATGATCTGACGATAAATCAAAATTAACTTCGACACTTGTGTGATTTCGTTCAATAGGGTCCGGAAATTTGTTGGGATCAGATGGCCAGTATGTAGTTGATCCAGAGGAAATGAAATCGCAGTTATACTTTCAGCATGCTTAATAAAGTCTTTTTCCTTTTGTTTTTGTTAATCTTGTGGGTATATTTGGCATTGAAATATCCACCAACATTAATTATTATTACTAATTATGTCCAAGCAGATTAAGCAGCTCTGCAAAGTCTTTCTCAGTTGGGGATTTGGGGTAGATATTTTCACCACGCTGTTTACCAATGCGCTGAATAATGCACATTATTCGGCGCATTGGAAGGTAGCTGCCAATCTCCGGTCAATTAGCTCGCTTCCGAATATTAGCAAGGTCTTAGAAAAAGTTGTCAATAGATCCCTGTTAAAGTGAGTCGAGGACAATAACATAATTCAGGGCAAGCAGTTTGGTTTCAGGGCGACGCATGACACTATTCATGCCGCGTCGAAACTGGTCTCCGACATTCAGTCGAATAAATGCAAGAACCAATGCACGGGAGCTTGTCTGGTTGATTTTGAGAATGCTTTCGACACCGGATGGTTAGAGGGACTTTTCTACAAGTTGACCAGGCGGGGGATGCACAAACCTTTGCTATATGTAATTTATAATATGCTTTTGGGAAAGAAGTTCGTTGTCAAATGTGGCATTGTGACTTCAAGCAGAGTCTTCGAAATTAAAAACGGTTTACAACAGGGGGCGGTCATTTCTCCGATCCTGTTTAATATTTACACGAGTGATCTGGTGGCTTCACTCGGACATGCTATAGCGTATGCCGATGATTTGGTGGCGTACAGATCAGGTCCTAAAATCGAGGTCATTAACATCCTTTCGCAGCGTGACTTCGATCAAATTAAGGGATATTGCGACGACTGGAAGTTTAAAATCAACTTTCAGAAGACAGAAACAATCTTGTTCAGAACTCCATTGGCTGGGGCCTCTAGGGATACCAAAAAAAACTGGAAGAAATTGGCCATTATTGGACAAAATGGGCAACCATTGGCGGTGAGAAGCGTATAGTTACATATCTGGGTATCTGGCTTGACCAGTATCTGTATTTCGATAAACACAAGGAGACTGTTTCATAGCAGTCAACTTGATTACAGAGTGAAGGTCATTTGCTATGTGGCCCTTATAAGGCCAATCATCGCTTATGGTTGTGCATTGTTGTTTAATATAGCGCCTAGTTATATGGAAAAGATTCGGGTTTTGGAGAGACAATGTTTTAGGGCATGTCTCCGGTTGTTTCGAACGCCTGAATCCAACTATATAAAATACTATCCCAACGAGGTCCTATACGATGGGGCTCAGTTGAATAGGATTGACAATTTCCTTATTAAGGTGACTCGAAGGCACGTTGCAATGGCGATGGCCAGCGACAATAGGCTGATCTTTGGGATTTACTACCCCAATGAAATGCACATAGTGATTACGGTCCGGTCTGGCTTTTTACCAACGGAGGCATTTATCCATATTGATGCAAAAGGGTTGGTACAGACGAGGGATGGTATCCCGGTATTATACCACCACTACCGCAGAGCGAGAGATAAGCGGCTCATCCGCGGCGGGGACGTCGCCAATGCGCATGACCTCCTCCGTTTTAGTACCGCAATAGCGGAGAGGGATAAATTCGATACGGAAAAGCAATTTGCCGAATTTTGGTGGCTTTTTGAGGGGGGAGGGGTCAACATGCCCTCCCAAGACGGTGCGTTACTCTAGGCTTCAGTTAGCTCACGGCAACGCGTGTGCACGTTGACGACTACCAGGCGCTCGGAAAGCAATTGGGATTGTGACCACTTGTTGCGCAAGGATACGAGTACTCAGAATCCTAATTATAGTTAGAATACGTTTAAGTAGTTGAAGTAAGTAGAATAGGTAGTTTTTAACTTTTAATTTGTTTTATATAATATATAAAATTTAAATAATGATGCCGAGTCTTAAAAAATTTCTCGATGAATATATATGTAAGATTAGCTCGTAAAATAGTTTTTAGGCCGAAAGGCAATAATTATAAGGTTATAGGTGAGTTTAGAGCGTCCGCATAAGGACCAATAAAAAAGAATAAGTATCCTGTTAATTTTAAGTAAGATTTAATGATTTTTGTCTTGTTTGTAAGTAGATATCTAATGATGAATAAAAAAATGAATTTCAAAGTTAAAGTTAAACATAGAGACGGGCTTGGGCGAACTGTTGAATACCCTATTCTTATTATACCCTATTCTAAGGGTATATTAATTTTGACGCATAGTTTGTAACATACCTTAATATTGCCCGTAGACCCCTAAAAGTTACTATATTTATGATCAGCATCGTTAGTAAATTCGATCTAGCCATGTCCGTCCGTCCGTCGGCAAAAATTAGGCCTTTAAACTGGGCCTAGAGAGCTGAAATTTTAACCATATACTCTCTAGGGTCCCGAAATAATCAAGTTTACGATTTTTTGAAATCCGCCAACAGACACGCCGACAAACTCAAAAAACAAAATTTTGGAAAAAATCGAATTTTGGGCTAGAAAGCTGAATTTTTTTTTATATGATCTATGACTCCTAAAACTGCTCGGCGCATAAAATTTTCAAAATCCGCCCACTGAAACGCCCACAATTAAATAAAACAATTTTATTGAAAAACCAAAATTTGAGTTAGGGAGCTGAAATTTATAATATATACTCTCTAGGGGCCCTTTAAGCTCATGTGTAAATATTTTCAAAATCTGCCTACTGACACCCCCACAATTTAAAAAAAACTTTTTTTGAAAATCCAAAGTTTGAGCTAGGGAGCGGAAATTTATAATATATACTCTCTAGAGGCCCGTTATGCTCATGTGTAAATATTTTCAAAATCCGCCCACTGGCACGCCCACAATTATTATTATTTTTTTTTTTTGAAAATTCAAAGTGAGCTAGGGAGCTGAAATTTATAATTAATTTTTTTTAAATCCGCCTACTGACACGCCCACAATTAAATAAAACAATTTTATTGAAAAACCCAAGTTTGAGCTAGGGAGCGTTTTTTTTTTGATAAAATCCTTTAAATGTTATATAACAAAATATGTAGACGTAGAGCGTTCTTAACAATTCACCCATACTTAGACTTTTGTCACGCCCACTTATGAGGGATAGGAATAAGAATAGGGTATCCAACAGTTCGCCCAAGCGGACTGTAGCCCGTCCCTATGTTATATTATAAATTTCAGCTCCCTAGCTCAAGCTTTGGATTTTCAATAAAATTGTTTTATTTATTTGTGGGTGTGCCAGTGGGCGGATTTTGAAAATATTTACACATGAGTGTATACAGAGTATATATTATAAATTTCAGCTCCCTAGCTCAAACTTTGGATTTTCAAAAAAATTGTTTTATTTATTTGTGGGCGTGTCAGTGGGCGGATTTTGAAAATTGTATATCCCGAGCAGTTTTAGGAGTCATAGATCATATATACAAAATTTCAGCTTTCTAGCTCAAAATTTGATTTTTTCCAAAATTTTGTTTTTTTGAGTTCGTGGGCGTGTCTGTGGGCGGATTTTAAAAATTCGTAAACTTGATTATATCGAGACCCTAGAGCTCTCTAGGCCCAGTTTAAAGGCCTAATTTTTGCCGACGGACGGACGGACATGGCTAGATCGACATTACTATCGATGCTGATCATAAATATAGTAGCTTTTAGGGGTCTACGGACAATATGGTATGTTACAAACTATGCGTCAAAATTAATATACCCTTAGAATAGGGTATAAAAAGGGTGGGTGGGCAGCAAATTGCTGCAATCTCAAACTCTTTTTTTCAAACCAATACTTACTGCTGTTAATTGCATATTTAAATTAGAAAACTTGGATTCTTCGAAGTGTTTCAAATTTTTCTTTTAATATCTTTTCTACCGTGTTTCAGAAACCAGGCAAAAGTCTATATATATATATTAAATTCAGTTGTGTGCTGTAAGAAACCTCAATTTTTACAACAATGCTTATGATTACCCTAATAGTGTAGATCTTTTCGACGCTTTGTTTATTGTCAAAAGTGAGCCTGAATAATGGCAGAGGCCTCTTTCTTATTACTGATTCTCCATTGGAGTCTTTAACTTTCTCATTTTTAATAATGTTGCTTTCCTCCATGGCTTAAAGTCCTTTTTGTTGCAAGTCTTCGACTATCTCTTTATAGTCGCATGAGGAATGTAGATCTATGGCTACTACTTTTATGGATCTACTAGCTTTGTTTTCATAGAAGTGCCACCAAAATGTTACTTTTATTCAGTTCCTCAGTGACAGGTCGATACGCATCAACATCATCGACATTGATTTTCTAACTGTCGTTGTTATAGGATTTATATTTTCATTCTTTTTTCGTTATTTTCTCAACGAGGCTTTTCAGCTCGCCAAACATTTTAACTCCCGCGATCTTGATTGGAGGTGGTATAAATTTTCTGTTGATTTTAGCGCCAGCTTTCCATTAAGGAGCAGCTTGGGCTGGCATGACGTGCTCAGTGTTTTTAATATCTCTGTCGTAACTAAATTTGCATAGCTCTTCGTTGAAGTCTCAGCTGACTATTTTCTGCTCTGCGTTTTCTGGATCGATGTTTCTTTTTCTTTCTTACGGTTTGAAATGCAAGTTCTTCGTCAGTTTGAAATCAAGGGTCAATTCGCTGCGTTTGCAGCACTGGTACTGTGCTATAAATCTCAATCAGTTCGACTTTCTCTTCAAGTTCTGTTACATATTACTGAAGATTCTTGTTTAGTTCTTCAACAAATTTTCTAGCACTTAGTTCACTCTGTAATTCATTATAGAAATTGTTTGGTTTGATTTGGGATGTTATATTAGTATCTCCGGCACATGTCAGAGACTGGTGGGCATTGCCGATCTTTTTATAGCTTTTGGTTCTGTCTTCCCTTATAACTTCATTGGATTTTGTATTCGTTGAGGTTTTCAAAGGAGTAACACTTGGCAATAATAGAGAATTTCTGACACCCAATTATTTACTCCTAGGACATTTTCCCAAAAAATATTTTTTTATATAGAACAAACAAACTTTGGAACTTGCTTCCGAGAGACATCTTTCCAGAGAGTGTCAATTATAAAAATTTAAGAGAAGAAGCAAACACTTCTCTGAAAGCATCTCGGACAGGGCTGTTGAATTGAGTACTAAGGGACTATTCGTACTCTGCTCTCATGCACTGTACTCCTGTGCTTCCCTCCTCATTATTGTACTCTTTTATAAAATATTTCCAATCCTTTATAAAAAATAGTAATTTAATTTTCTTTTCTTTATTTCATCATTCTTTGTAAAAAAAAAAAAACAATATCAACATACTAACTTTACTGTGCCGTCATCTATTTTGCAATTGTTGAACAAGTATTTTATTTGTTAAGCTTTTTTAAAGGAGATCCAAATGCCAAAGCACTCAGACTCTGTAAAAGTCCATTGTCCTACCAGGCAGAAATTCTTTTTTTGTTGTCGAAGTTGGAGAAAACAAGGTGTTATTTGTTTCTCTCCATGAATCGAGTTGATCCCAAAAGTTGTATACACAAAAAGTCAAGTAAGGCGAGCCTATATTTCTAACTTAGGGCCCTATGTACTATCAGATAAGTTTCTACTGCTAAATTTTTGTAAATTATATTCTTATTTCTAATTTCAAAGTTGTTGCATAAAAATTTTTTTTTTGAAAACCACTTGTCCTGGCAGTTCATAAGTGCAAGTTCAGATGGTTTGCAATAGCTGCCTGGCTAGTAGGCCGGACAAATAATGCAATTCTTAGAATTATTTGGTCCATCCAGAAAGCGTTTTTGAATTCGATGGCAATAAAACATCATCAATTAGATGCACTGTTCGTCTTTGATTGCTTTCGAGCATTTTAAGAGAATATTTAGTAGGCAAACTGTACATGTATGAGCAATACTTAATCCCTTGTCGAATCGCTTCGGTTTAAATTACCTCTTTGCTCTGAAAAGGTAACACAATTTTGCGGAAACAGATTCTGCAATAAGTGTTTGACAAGTCATTATGGCAACCTATAACCTCAGCCCACTGTTACATCAAAAAGAAGAAGAAGCCGATATTACTAATAGACTGAATGACAATGAAAGTATTCTTACCAGAAAAAAGTTTTTGATCTAGATCCAGAAAAATGATCGCCATACAAGAAAATTGTGCGTCCACTGGTAGAATTTTTAAGACATTCCGTAAGAAGTAGGGTTATACCAAAATAGACATAAAACTTACCCAAGTTATATTTTTAGATGTTTGATTTGTATTGATTATCTTTTTTAGTCCCTTCAGATACAAAATAATCCCCTGTAAACATCTAAAGTCCTCCCATTCGAGCTTTAAAGTGCCAGCCCTGATCTAAGGCGCTATCTTGGTGGTATAGATTCGCCTTTCCCGAGAAGACATTTTAAACAAAATGTATGCATCTGGCTTCTTGTTTTTACTGTTAAGAAACATGTTCCCGTTTAATTTGTTTCTATGTATAGGTATTTAATTGGATTTGAATATTTGATTTCGCAAATTACTTTGATGGTCACAGAGTCCATCCGCAATTTAAAGAACTTTTTTGTTTGTTGTTTGATCGGAATCTTAAGTTACATCATTAAAAAAAGACATAAATTTCATATTTTTAGTTTCATATTTTCCATTGTTTATTTATTCATACGCTTAAATTTATTATTAAAAATTATTTACATTTTAATTGTACACTCAGTGTAACTAATTCTAATGGGTAATGGTTATTAAAATGTCCCATCCATTATAATGTACAAATAGTGCCAACGTTTTTTTTTTATTAGGGGGTTTGGGGCAATCGCACTTGGAAACAGAGACTTGCATAAATCCAGTATTCTGATTCTAAGCTTTCGGAGGTTTTTCTTAAGCATTCTCTTGCAAAGATTTCAATGATGCCTGCGCCTACGCCATTTGACATTTTTTTAATCATCGGGGTATTCATAAGCTGGGAGTCGCCAAAATGCCAGAGATGAGATGATTGTATTGTCGATGAAGTCGGTAACTTGAATCAAACCTAATTTGTATGGAGCTGAGGGTCATTCTGTTGTTTTTTTATTGATGACGGGCGAACAAAAAATGAACCCGAAGAAAATGTAGCCAAATTCAGCCACTGCGCCGAAAGGTTGTAGTCGAAATGTGTTTTGTTTCCCCTATCAACCAATACCCTTGTTTGGGAAAGAGGGAGAAGGCAAAAGGACAACGTACAGAACGGTTGATGCTGCGATTTTTCTAGTGAACTGGAGGTGGACTCGGTCAAAGTAGCCGACGATCAAAATAGTTTTCGTTGAAATCTAAAAATGTGGGGCACCAGCCTTTAAAAAAGGAGGATAGCGAAACTTTTTGATTAAACTGTTAGAAATTGGTGAAATGAAAGTAATTTCTGATTTCCTAGTGCTTCAAAAATGAAGGATTAAGTAATATTGAAATAGTAAGCTATGAAATGTTCACCGCAAAAGGCTTTTCTTTCTTTTTTTCTTTCTATAAAAAGTGACAGATGGTAACCTATGAAGTATTGCTCGATGTAATGGTCGTAATGAACTGATTTAGGGACGCGTTATTAAACGCTTTAACCGAGCAAGCAACAAAACGTAAGGTTACTCGACTTTAATTGCACCAGTAACAAACGTACTTACAACTCGACTTATCCGGGTTATGGCGTTCTGGGGCGGTAATAATTTTGAAATCGGGTTTTTTTAATGAGGGCGGATTGAATATTTTGTTGTCTAGGCAAATTTCTTAATCCCATTTTTCAAAGCCTTTTATTTGTGCTTAAAGTTTTAAAACGCGATTCTTGAATCATTATGGATGTCAAAATGTCATTCAACCTAATTAAAATGTAGTCACAATTAATTACCATTTCCAACAGGTCAGCTCTATGTTGTGAGCGCCGAAATAAACTCCGTTTTCTGGATGAAATCCTTACCAGGAAAGCTTTTTGTTGTTCGTAATATGCATGTAAATAAGTATTTGTAGGAATGTTGATAAAACATCAACCCTTCTATAAATTTTCACATCCTGACGCTTTTTTTTATAATGTATGCGTACTAAAGGGATTTTCTAGTACCCTTATCATGTAGTAGCGTTAAGGAAATTAGGATAAGAAGAAAAGGAGAGATGCCGATGCACGTTCGTTTTGAATGTTTGTACGTTATAATGTGAAGGAAAAATAGATCGTGGAAGAGTATTCCACATTCGTGTTGTACGGCTAATGAAAGATTCTTTGAGCTTCACTGATGTATGCCCGAATACTTGAGTGTGAACTGATGGGCATTCCTTGCATGGCGGGTATTACGGTAAAATGCTCAAGGGGTGGAATGCAACTGGCTATTTCGTTTGAGCACTTAATGGTGGAAATAACGATAAAATAACGAAAGACAGAAGATTACGACGATGACTAAGAGAGCCAATCGATCTCACGATGTCTCGGTCACCGATGAGTTTAATCGCGCGTTTTTGGATCCTGTCAAGTAGCTCCAAATAAGTTATTGGTGCACCAGCAACTCGAGTTTCGGGCGAGATATATTTCGCAGCGTTCTTGGCAACATCGAATATGTGGTCATTCCCACGAAGATTGTCATTAACACACATACCGAGAGTGGAAAGTTCTTCGCTTTCAGCGATGCAAGTGCCATTCTTGGATAATGGCAATGTGTGTGGGTTTTGCTTTAATGACAGGAGACAGCATTGCGTTTAGAGCTTAACTTACGTTGCCGTTCCAGTTCAACACCGAAGAAGAATGGCATGTCCCAAGAAACAAATATGAGAAGGTGAAAGTACTGTCATCAGCGAAGGAATGGATTGGATTAGAAGTAACAGATAGGAGATCATTTATAAACATAGGGACGGGCTACAATCCGCTTGGGCGAACTGTTGGATACCCCATTCTTATTCCTATCCCTCATAAGTGGGCGTGACAAAAGTCTAAGTATGGTTGAATTGTTAAGAACGCGCTACATATTTTGTTATATAACATTTAAGGGTTTTATCGAAAAAACGAAGCTTTTGTAAAAAACGCTACCTAGCTCAAATTTTGGTTTTCCAATAAAATTGTTTTATTTAATTGTGGGCGTGTCAGTAGGCGGATTTTGAAAATATTTACAAATGAGCATAAAGGGCCCCCTAGAGAGTATATATTATAAATTTCAGCTCCCTAGCTCAAACTTTGAATTTTCAAAAAAGTTTTTTTTAAATTGTGGGCGTGTCTGTGGGCGGATTTCAAAAATTCGTAAACTTGATTATTTCGGGACCCTAGAGTATATGGTTAAAATTTCAGCTCTCTATGCCCAGTTTAAAGGAATAATTTTTCCCGACGGACGGACATGGCTAGATCGACATTACTATCGATGCTGATCATAAATATAGTAACTTTTAGGGGTCTACGGGCAATATTAAGGTATGTTACAAACTATGCGTCAAAATTAATATACCCTTAGAATAGTGTATACAAATGAGAAAGAGAGTCGGCGACAGAGCCTTGGGGAACAACAGAATTTATTTGGTGAGTTGCAAACTTGAAACCGTCCAAAACAACTTGCATTGAACGGTTCGAAAGGTGATTCCGAATCAATTGAAGAAGAATTTCATCGATTCCAAATGCACGCATTTTCGACAAGAGAGCTTGATGCCAAATTCTGTCAAATGCTTTTGAAATATCAAGCGCAACGATCTTACTTTCATCACTTTGGTGAAGGAATTGCTTCCACCAGTGGACCTGTTGCTGCGAAAACCGTACTGCCGGTCATTAAGAAGTTTTCGGCATTGAAGATTTTTTTTAAAATTAGGGACGTAAGTGCAATTGGTCGGTAGCTGTAGGGAGAAAAAGATTCGCCTTTTTTTGGTACAGTCTGGACAAATGCTGTTTTCCATCTGAAGAATAGGACAGACATAAAATCGTATTCTTCAGAACGATAGGGGAAATAACATCTGGACCAGCGGATTTGTGAATGGCAAGATCTCGAAGTACTCTAGCCACTGTACAAGTGCGAAAGTGGATTGGTCCCATGGAGTATTCTACGCGCTCAAGTACAGGCGAAGATAAAGCACAATCTGGGAGCGTTGAGCTAGCTGTAAAGTGAGCAGCAAGCGGATTGGCTTTATCTAGAGAGATAACAGCTGGAATGTAGTTGTAAATGAGTGTCGGGATATCTGACAAGCCGAATTCTTAATGTTTTTAACAATCGATCAAAAGTTTTTACTACCCGTGGGACTTTCTAGTATTTTTTGCATCAGCTTTTGGTCGTAGGAGAATTTGACACGATAAATAAGGGCATTGCAGTCATTTACACAGCTATGCAATTTATATACCCTCCTATACTAAGGGTATTATAATTTTGATTTCATAGTTTGCATGCGTTATTATTGATTGTTGACCCCTAAAAGTGATCGTATTTGTGATCACTGATCAGCATAGAATGTTATGTCGATCTAGCCATGTCAGTCCGCCTGAAACCAATTTGTAGGCCCTAAAATGGCAAAAGTAAAGATATTTTTTTCTCCACGGGCTCGAAATAATCAAGTGTAAATATTCTTTTAAAATCCGCCTACTGGCACGCCAACTATTAAAAAAAAACGTTTTATCGCAGAAGTCGATCTACGATACACATTTCTGAACAGTTCGCACAAAGTTTTTTTGTCACCCCATATTTTGAAGTGTTTTGACACAAACGTTGTTTTCTGATTAATGGCTTAAAAAACAAAAATAATAGCATTGGCAAAATATTTGAAAAATGTTTCCACTTATTCATATCGGGCCCCTAGAGAGAGTTCCAAGCACTGTCTTTCTAGTTCAATGTAATGTATGTCTCAAAATTTTTAATAGACGGACGGATATGGTAAGATCGCCATACATTTCGATGCTGAGCACAAATATAATTATTTTATTATGTAACAAACTATGAGTCAAAATATACACTTATAGCCAGTTTCACAGTGAAGGTTTAAACTTGAGTTCAACTGAACCTTAAACTGAGTTCAATTTTTTGGTTTAACTCGTCCGGTTTCACAGTGAAATCTGAACTTCAGTTCATTTGAACTTCGTTTAACTTGATTTTATGAATCGAAGCTGGCAGAATTTTTCGTTCTTATTACGTAATGTGACGTTATGTATTTTTTTATTCTCGTTTTGACAATAAAATCCGAATATTCATAAGTCAATTGTCGAATATAGAATTGGAACTTCATTTGCATCTTGGCTCATAACCTACTTTCCAAACTAATTTATAGTTTCCCATTAATCCAGCATTAACCCTTTCAACTTCATGGCACAAATAATTGCACGTCAAAATGTGTTCATGTAAATTTAAGACACTGGCAAGTTTTGTTGGCTGTTTTTCGAATTCCAGGTTTGAAATTACGACTACTTGACGAGACAGGAGCATAGACATCTACCCGAAGGGGAATGTACTTCAAAGACCATGAGTTCACAACCCCCCAAGTCAACAATGCCAAATTGTTGCCAAACACTTCCATTGGAACAAATTGACTGAAGTCAACCACCCACGGCAGCCAACTTATAGCAGAGTAATAATAAAAAAAAAGGTTAAGCTTTCGTTTTTTGTTCCTTTCTTGCCGTGAGATGCATTAAAGCAATTTTTTAAGTTTATTCTTTTTCTAATGTAAATACATATATTAAAATGAACTCAGAAATAAAATTAGTTTACTAGAAAATGCTCGAACACTCTTAAAAAATTGTGTTAAGCAAAAAAAAAGCACGTGCACACTTGCATGCACAAGCATTAGCACAAAGCAACAAAAAATAAGCTGCTCTTTAAATTGCTTATGCACACCTTCCCAAGCAAGGACCTCGTAACATCACCCAACTACCGGACAATACGACGACTACTACATCCCATCAGTAGCGACAAAATAAGTCAAGCTTATATAATTTTCGCAGTCACCTGTCAGACGACAAAGAAGTACATACCAGCGCATCTGCCATCACCTCGACTCAAGGGAACGTAAGGTAAGTCGTTAAAATGTCTAATAAAAGTCCAAAAGGTTTAGGACCACTATCCACAAAACCCCTTCCGCCATTGAATGATACTACGTCTCAGCATAATTGTAAATTATGTGAAGAACCAGACAGCGCAGGTGACATGGTCCAGTGTGACCTTTGTCCCCAGTGGTTCCATCAGAAATGTGTAGGTGTCACCAGCGATATTAGGTTCAAGAATTTCCTTTGCGCTACATGTAAGAAAACCGGACGGAAATCTTCTCGTAAAACAGGCAAGAATGCTAAGTCTGTAAAAAATCAACCAGTGCAAGGGAAAATTCAAGGAGACCTTTTACACCCAGCAACAACTGCCATCAAATTCGTAAGTGGGAACGAATCAAAAACAGGTGCATTTGATATACCTGAACAAGCATGCGCATCTGCGCTATACGCCACCGAACCAAAAGGACAAACAAAACCAAGGTCCGCAGTCGGATCATCATCATCATCTGCCAAAATGGTATCACTAAAACTAAAGCGTTTGGAAGAAGAACGAAACTTACGAAAACAACGTGAAGAAGAATATATATCCAAGAAATATCAAATATTGGAAGAAGAAATGTCGAGATCAAGTCAGTGTTCCAGTATGCATTCAGAATCTAGGGAGAAAGTTAACAGCTGGCTAAAAGAAGTAGAGTCGCGTGGAGAAAATCCGAACGAAACGGAAGAAAATATAAAACTAAACGACACGTGGGGTGGGGCATTAGACACTGAAACCAAACGGGAGACAAAGAACATATCTAACACAGCAGAAGACCTATTAAGGGCAGAAAATATACCCTACATTGTACCAAGTGCAGGACAACTGGCAGCACGCCATGTCATGCCTAAAGAACTGCCGTCTTTCAGTGGCAAGCCCGACGAATGGCCGCTTTTTATTAACGCATATGAAAACACTACACGTACTTGTGGGTACACAAATAATGAAAACCTAGTTAGATTGCAAAGGTGTCTTAAAGGCACAGCGTTAGAAGCTGTTCGTTTTCGTCTCATGTTTCCACAACAAGTTCAAGGTGTTATTGAAACCTTAAGAGTTCTTTTCGGAAAGCCCGACAAAATTATCGCGTCACTACTGGCAAAAATACGAAACGACCCTGCACCCAAAGCTGAGAAACTAGACACGGTCGTCACCTTCGCTTTATCAGTGCAAAACATTTGCGCCATAATGGAAGCAAACAAACTTGAAAACCATTTAAATAATCCATGCTTACTTCAAGAATTGGTTGACAAATTGCCCGCATCTATTAAGCTAAACTGGGGAATTTATAAACAAAGTCAGGACGAAGTTAACCTCACTCATTTAAGTAAATGGTTATACCAATTAGCACTAGCCGCTTCCGATTTGTCGACAGGTACACAAGTAGACAAACGATCTGAGGCAAAGCAGAAAGGGTTCGTTAATGTACACAAACAGGAAAGTAATCATTCTAGAAAATCAACGAAGTGCAAGGCGTGTAATGGAGAATGTAGATCATTGCAACACTGTAAGCTGTTTGTTGATATGGACTTAAATGATAAGTGGCGTGTAGTTAAAGATAACAGCCTTTGTCGCACCTGTCTGTATGACCACAGAAATCAGCGGTGCAACGTTGATAGGAAATGTCGTGAAAATGGTTGCGAATATAGACACCATCGGTTGCTGCATAAACATCAACGGCAGAATGCAAATGCCAACGTTTCATCAGGAGCACGCGACACCAGACAAACAGAACATGCAATTCCGAACACACACGGCAATCCACAGCCAAATGAAAACCCAAACCATCAGGGCCCCGATATTCAAGCCACACATGTTCATAGGGAAATAGAATATGCAACAATGCTCTACAGGATCGTTCCAATAACAATGTCTAATAAAAATGTGCACTATGATACCTATGCATTTTTAGACGAAGGATCCTCAGTCACACTTATGGATGCGGAAGTAGCGGAGTACCTTCAACTAAATGGTATTGATGACCCGTTATGCCTTCGATGGACGTCGAATACACATCGATCTGAATATGAGTCCAAACGAGTGAGTGCAAAGATCTCAGCTGTAGGGTCAAATAAAACGTATGAAGTGAACAATATCCGTACGGTAAAATCGTTGGACTTACCATTGCAAACACTCAATGTCGCAGCGCTGTGTCAACAGTATCCCCATCTACAAGGAATTCAAGCTGAATCTTATAAAAATGCTATGCCACGCATTCTACTCGGTTTAGAACACTTGCACTTGTCAGTTCCACGGCGTATCAAAGAGGGTTCCACCAAAGAACCTATAGCAACAAAAAGTCGTTTAGGTTGGACAATAAGTGGACCATACTTCTGCCGAGATAGTTCAAGTGGCGACTACGAAAGTTTCCATAGTGTTCATAGCTGTGATTTGTGTGAATGCCAACAAGATCTGGATGGCAAGATGTACGACTTAGTAAAGGAATACTTCGCGCTGGAGAATATCAAGAAGAAGACGAAAATGCTCTCCAAAGAGGACGAAGAAGCCTTGAGGATACTCGAAACAACTACTACGTGCAAAAATAACCGGTACACTGTCCCACTATTGTGGAGGTACAAAGAAGGAAAGATGCCAAATAACAGAACAGCGGCAGAGCGACGACTTGAGCTCTTGGAAAAGAAATTGTCCAGAGAACCTACGAGTAAATTGAAAAATATATTAAACGAACAAATAGAAGATTATGTAAGAAAAGGATACTCACGCAAACTCTCAACAGCTGAAGAATTAAAAGAAAGCAGAATGGTTTGGTACCTGCCAATGTTCCCAGTTCTGAACCCCAACAAGCCAAATAAAGTGAGAATGGTGTGGGATGCAGCAGCCAAAACCCATGGAGTTTCTCTTAATTCGATGCTTATGCGTGGACCAGACACACTGCCATCGCTCACTTCGGTATTGTACAAGTTCCGAGAACGAAAGGTGGCTCTATGTGGAGACATTAAAGAAATGTTCCACCAAGTCCAAATAAATAAAGACGATCAATGAGCTCAACGTTTTTTATGGAGAAATCCCAACACGAACGAAGTGGAGGTTTTTGTTATGCAGGTGTTGATATTCGGTGCTACATGTTCTCCAAGTTGTGCGCAGTATGTCAAAAATCACAATGCCATGAAGTATAGCCAGCGGTTTCCAAGAGCAGTCGATGCTATTATCAACAAACATTACGTAGACGATTGGCTTGACAGCGTTGACACAATAAGCGAGGCAATTAAATTAGCAAATGAAGTCAAATTTGTACACAGTAACGCGGGATTTCAAATTTGTAAATTTTTAAGCAATAGCAAAGAAGTTATGGGAGAATTGCAGGAAGAGCCTGACCTGTGTAATAAAATGTTTACCAATAATGGAGGATTAATGCTTGTCGACAAAATTCTAGGGATGTTATGGTCACCAGTATACGACTGCTTTTCGTTTTCTCTAAAAGGCAAGAGCCATACTGAGGAGATTCTGATAAATAAAGAGTGTCCTACAAAGCGCGAACTGTTAAGAATCTTAATGTCAATATTTGACCCCCTCGGCTTGATTGCAAATTTTTCAATTCTCCTCAAAATTCTTTTGCAAGAAGTATGGCGTTCGGGCGTCGAATGGGACCAACAAATTAACAACGAGCAGTATATAAAATGGAAAAAGGCCTTAGAATACTTACCAGAAGTAAGAAATATTTCAGTCCCGCGGTGCTACTTAAGTGAATGTAGGTTTTCTAAAGACGCTGTAGTGCAACTACACGTCTTCGTAGATGCTGGTGAAGCTGCATACGCAGCGACAGCATATTTTCGTGTTTCGGCAAACAATCACACGGAGGTTGCATTAATTGGGGCGAAGACCAAAGTAGCTCCTTTAAAGGGAATATCTATACCAAGAATGGAGTTAGAGGCAGCTGTTCTAGGTGTGAGATTGTCGCGATCAATTATTGAAGGTCACTCGATAAAAATATCGAATACTCGTTTTTGGACCGATTCGAAAACTGTTTTGGCGTGGATAAATTCCAGAGAACGGAGGTATAAACAATTTGTCGCAGCGAGGGTAAGCGAAATTTTAGAAGAAACGAATGAAAGAGATTGGATGTGGGTGCCGAGCAAGCATAATGTAGCCGACGATGCTACGAAGTGGAAGGCCAATCCAGACTTTCAAAGTTCGTCAAGGTGGCTTTGCGGCCCACCGTTCCTAGGTTTACCAGAATCTGACTGGCCCTTTTGCTCAATAGAAAATCTTTCTACTCAAGAAGAGGTTATGACACAACTAGTACACATAGAAACAAAAGAAACCGCAAAGCACTGGTACTCAAATTTCTCAAGGTGGAATAAGTTAATTCACGTAACAGCGTATGTGATTCGGTTTTGTAAAAAAGCCAAGCGGGAACTTCAAAATATTTCTAACAGACCGTCTTTAGAGCCAGATGAAATCATCACAGCGGAAAAATATTTGCATAGATTGTGTCAGTCGGAATCGTTCGCAGAAGAAAAGGCTTTGTTTGAAAGGGCTAAGATAGAAAAAACTGAGGTACTGGTGGATAGACGGAGTCCTTTATACAAGTTATCGCCGTATTTGGATGAGGACGACATTATAAGGGTACGAGGACGAATTGATGCTGTAGAAAATATTCCATTCAACGTGAAACGACCGATAGTGTTGCCTAAAGGTCATCCAATTACAAGCCTGGTAATTACTGAGTTCCATATACGATACCACCATCAGCACAATGAAACAGTGGTAAACGAGATACGACAAAAATATTACATTGCAAGCTTAAGGGTGTTGCTAAAACAAGTAAAAAATAACTGTCAGAAATGCAAAAACATGAACGCCAAGCCAATTTTCCCGATGATGGGCGAACTTCCAGCAGCTAGGCTGAAGGCCTTTACAGCACCATTTTCCTATGTAGGTATGGATTACTTTGGGCCGTTGTATGTCACAGTAGGACGCCACACGGAAAAAAGATGGGGAGTATTGTTGACATGCCTAACCATAAGAGCAATTCATATTGAGATCGCACATAGCCTCACCACTGATGCCTGTATTCTCGCTCTGATGAGATTTATATCCCGACGAGGAACACCAGTCGAAATAATGACGGATAATGGTACTAATTTCAGAGGAGCGTCAGAGGAGTTAAGAAGGAGGGTTCCCAACATTAAGCATGAGGATATAGCGAAAGACTTCGTTGACTACAGGATTAAATGGAAGTTCATTCCCCCATCATCGCCGCATATGGGTGGTGCGTGGGAGCGCATGGTGCGCTCAGTAAAGCAGACATTAGCAGCGATACGAATAACAAGAAATCCTACGGACGAACTTCTTTTATCAATGATGGCGGAAGTGGAAAGTGTGGTAAATTCTAGACCTTTAACTTACGTTCCCTTAGACAATAACAATGAAGAGGCTTTAACCCCAAACCATTTCCTGCTCGGTTCAAGTAATGGCGAAAAGCCAGTGGGGGAGTTCAGTGACGAAAGCGAGTTCTTAAGGAAATATTGGCAGAGATGCGAGCAGTACGCGAACCAGTTCTGGAGAAAGTGGGTTCTTGCTTATTTGCCAACTTTGACGAGAAGGACGAAATGGTTTAATCCAACAAAGAACCTTGAGGAAGGAGACGTTGTTGTGGTCGTCGACGAATGTCATCCGAGAAATTTTTGGCCGAAAGCGAAAATCATTAAGCTTATGACGGGAAGAGACGGGCGTTGTAGGAGTGCTGTTATACAAACAGCGTCTGGTGTCTTTACTCGGCCCATAGCGAAGCTAGCCCCCTTGGACGTACGGCGGTTTGGCGATAATGGTAACCAAGTGCAGGACAACTGGCAGCACGCCATGTCATGCCTAAAGAACTGCCGTCTTTCAGTGGCAAGCCCGACGAATGGCCGCTTTTTATTAACGCATATGAAAACACTACACGTACTTGTGGGTACACAAATAATGAAAACCTAGTTAGATTGCAAAGGTGTCTTAAAGGCACAGCGTTAGAAGCTGTTCGTTTTCGTCTCATGTTTCCACAACAAGTTCAAGGTGTTATTGAAACCTTAAGAGTTCTTTTCGGAAAGCCCGACAAAATTATCGCGTCACTACTGGCAAAAATACGAAACGACCCTGCACCCAAAGCTGAGAAACTAGACACGGTCGTCACCTTCGCTTTATCAGTGCAAAACATTTGCGCCATAATGGAAGCAAACAAACTTGAAAACCATTTAAATAATCCATGCTTACTTCAAGAATTGGTTGACAAATTGCCCGCATCTATTAAGCTAAACTGGGGAATTTATAAACAAAGTCAGGACGAAGTTAACCTCACTCATTTAAGTAAATGGTTATACCAATTAGCACTAGCCGCTTCCGATTTGTCGACAGGTACACAAGTAGACAAACGATCTGAGGCAAAGCAGAAAGGGTTCGTTAATGTACACAAACAGGAAAGTAATCATTCTAGAAAATCAACGAAGTGCAAGGCGTGTAATGGAGAATGTAGATCATTGCAACACTGTAAGCTGTTTGTTGATATGGACTTAAATGATAAGTGGCGTGTAGTTAAAGATAACAGCCTTTGTCGCACCTGTCTGTATGACCACAGAAATCAGCGGTGCAACGTTGATAGGAAATGTCGTGAAAATGGTTGCGAATATAGACACCATCGGTTGCTGCATAAACATCAACGGCAGAATGCAAATGCCAACGTTTCATCAGGAGCACGCGACACCAGACAAACAGAACATGCAATTCCGAACACACACGGCAATCCACAGCCAAATGAAAACCCAAACCATCAGGGCCCCGATATTCAAGCCACACATGTTCATAGGGAAATAGAATATGCAACAATGCTCTACAGGATCGTTCCAATAACAATGTCTAATAAAAATGTGCACTATGATACCTATGCATTTTTAGACGAAGGATCCTCAGTCACACTTATGGATGCGGAAGTAGCGGAGTACCTTCAACTAAATGGTATTGATGACCCGTTATGCCTTCGATGGACGTCGAATACACATCGATCTGAATATGAGTCCAAACGAGTGAGTGCAAAGATCTCAGCTGTAGGGTCAAATAAAACGTATGAAGTGAACAATATCCGTACGGTAAAATCGTTGGACTTACCATTGCAAACACTCAATGTCGCAGCGCTGTGTCAACAGTATCCCCATCTACAAGGAATTCAAGCTGAATCTTATAAAAATGCTATGCCACGCATTCTACTCGGTTTAGAACACTTGCACTTGTCAGTTCCACGGCGTATCAAAGAGGGTTCCACCAAAGAACCTATAGCAACAAAAAGTCGTTTAGGTTGGACAATAAGTGGACCATACTTCTGCCGAGATAGTTCAAGTGGCGACTACGAAAGTTTCCATAGTGTTCATAGCTGTGATTTGTGTGAATGCCAACAAGATCTGGATGGCAAGATGTACGACTTAGTAAAGGAATACTTCGCGCTGGAGAATATCAAGAAGAAGACGAAAATGCTCTCCAAAGAGGACGAAGAAGCCTTGAGGATACTCGAAACAACTACTACGTGCAAAAATAACCGGTACACTGTCCCACTATTGTGGAGGTACAAAGAAGGAAAGATGCCAAATAACAGAACAGCGGCAGAGCGACGACTTGAGCTCTTGGAAAAGAAATTGTCCAGAGAACCTACGAGTAAATTGAAAAATATATTAAACGAACAAATAGAAGATTATGTAAGAAAAGGATACTCACGCAAACTCTCAACAGCTGAAGAATTAAAAGAAAGCAGAATGGTTTGGTACCTGCCAATGTTCCCAGTTCTGAACCCCAACAAGCCAAATAAAGTGAGAATGGTGTGGGATGCAGCAGCCAAAACCCATGGAGTTTCTCTTAATTCGATGCTTATGCGTGGACCAGACACACTGCCATCGCTCACTTCGGTATTGTACAAGTTCCGAGAACGAAAGGTGGCTCTATGTGGAGACATTAAAGAAATGTTCCACCAAGTCCAAATAAATAAAGACGATCAATGAGCTCAACGTTTTTTATGGAGAAATCCCAACACGAACGAAGTGGAGGTTTTTGTTATGCAGGTGTTGATATTCGGTGCTACATGTTCTCCAAGTTGTGCGCAGTATGTCAAAAATCACAATGCCATGAAGTATAGCCAGCGGTTTCCAAGAGCAGTCGATGCTATTATCAACAAACATTACGTAGACGATTGGCTTGACAGCGTTGACACAATAAGCGAGGCAATTAAATTAGCAAATGAAGTCAAATTTGTACACAGTAACGCGGGATTTCAAATTTGTAAATTTTTAAGCAATAGCAAAGAAGTTATGGGAGAATTGCAGGAAGAGCCTGACCTGTGTAATAAAATGTTTACCAATAATGGAGGATTAATGCTTGTCGACAAAATTCTAGGGATGTTATGGTCACCAGTATACGACTGCTTTTCGTTTTCTCTAAAAGGCAAGAGCCATACTGAGGAGATTCTGATAAATAAAGAGTGTCCTACAAAGCGCGAACTGTTAAGAATCTTAATGTCAATATTTGACCCCCTCGGCTTGATTGCAAATTTTTCAATTCTCCTCAAAATTCTTTTGCAAGAAGTATGGCGTTCGGGCGTCGAATGGGACCAACAAATTAACAACGAGCAGTATATAAAATGGAAAAAGGCCTTAGAATACTTACCAGAAGTAAGAAATATTTCAGTCCCGCGGTGCTACTTAAGTGAATGTAGGTTTTCTAAAGACGCTGTAGTGCAACTACACGTCTTCGTAGATGCTGGTGAAGCTGCATACGCAGCGACAGCATATTTTCGTGTTTCGGCAAACAATCACACGGAGGTTGCATTAATTGGGGCGAAGACCAAAGTAGCTCCTTTAAAGGGAATATCTATACCAAGAATGGAGTTAGAGGCAGCTGTTCTAGGTGTGAGATTGTCGCGATCAATTATTGAAGGTCACTCGATAAAAATATCGAATACTCGTTTTTGGACCGATTCGAAAACTGTTTTGGCGTGGATAAATTCCAGAGAACGGAGGTATAAACAATTTGTCGCAGCGAGGGTAAGCGAAATTTTAGAAGAAACGAATGAAAGAGATTGGATGTGGGTGCCGAGCAAGCATAATGTAGCCGACGATGCTACGAAGTGGAAGGCCAATCCAGACTTTCAAAGTTCGTCAAGGTGGCTTTGCGGCCCACCGTTCCTAGGTTTACCAGAATCTGACTGGCCCTTTTGCTCAATAGAAAATCTTTCTACTCAAGAAGAGGTTATGACACAACTAGTACACATAGAAACAAAAGAAACCGCAAAGCACTGGTACTCAAATTTCTCAAGGTGGAATAAGTTAATTCACGTAACAGCGTATGTGATTCGGTTTTGTAAAAAAGCCAAGCGGGAACTTCAAAATATTTCTAACAGACCGTCTTTAGAGCCAGATGAAATCATCACAGCGGAAAAATATTTGCATAGATTGTGTCAGTCGGAATCGTTCGCAGAAGAAAAGGCTTTGTTTGAAAGGGCTAAGATAGAAAAAACTGAGGTACTGGTGGATAGACGGAGTCCTTTATACAAGTTATCGCCGTATTTGGATGAGGACGACATTATAAGGGTACGAGGACGAATTGATGCTGTAGAAAATATTCCATTCAACGTGAAACGACCGATAGTGTTGCCTAAAGGTCATCCAATTACAAGCCTGGTAATTACTGAGTTCCATATACGATACCACCATCAGCACAATGAAACAGTGGTAAACGAGATACGACAAAAATATTACATTGCAAGCTTAAGGGTGTTGCTAAAACAAGTAAAAAATAACTGTCAGAAATGCAAAAACATGAACGCCAAGCCAATTTTCCCGATGATGGGCGAACTTCCAGCAGCTAGGCTGAAGGCCTTTACAGCACCATTTTCCTATGTAGGTATGGATTACTTTGGGCCGTTGTATGTCACAGTAGGACGCCACACGGAAAAAAGATGGGGAGTATTGTTGACATGCCTAACCATAAGAGCAATTCATATTGAGATCGCACATAGCCTCACCACTGATGCCTGTATTCTCGCTCTGATGAGATTTATATCCCGACGAGGAACACCAGTCGAAATAATGACGGATAATGGTACTAATTTCAGAGGAGCGTCAGAGGAGTTAAGAAGGAGGGTTCCCAACATTAAGCATGAGGATATAGCGAAAGACTTCGTTGACTACAGGATTAAATGGAAGTTCATTCCCCCATCATCGCCGCATATGGGTGGTGCGTGGGAGCGCATGGTGCGCTCAGTAAAGCAGACATTAGCAGCGATACGAATAACAAGAAATCCTACGGACGAACTTCTTTTATCAATGATGGCGGAAGTGGAAAGTGTGGTAAATTCTAGACCTTTAACTTACGTTCCCTTAGACAATAACAATGAAGAGGCTTTAACCCCAAACCATTTCCTGCTCGGTTCAAGTAATGGCGAAAAGCCAGTGGGGGAGTTCAGTGACGAAAGCGAGTTCTTAAGGAAATATTGGCAGAGATGCGAGCAGTACGCGAACCAGTTCTGGAGAAAGTGGGTTCTTGCTTATTTGCCAACTTTGACGAGAAGGACGAAATGGTTTAATCCAACAAAGAACCTTGAGGAAGGAGACGTTGTTGTGGTCGTCGACGAATGTCATCCGAGAAATTTTTGGCCGAAAGCGAAAATCATTAAGCTTATGACGGGAAGAGACGGGCGTTGTAGGAGTGCTGTTATACAAACAGCGTCTGGTGTCTTTACTCGGCCCATAGCGAAGCTAGCCCCCTTGGACGTACGGCGGTTTGGCGATAATGGTAACCAGAGCGACAGATCCTGCCCTGATTACCAGGTTGCCAAACACTTCCATTGGAACAAATTGACTGAAGTCAACCACCCACGGCAGCCAACTTATAGCAGAGTAATAATAAAAAAAAAAAGGTTAAGCGCCACATTTTGCTTTCGTTTTTTGTTCCTTTCTTGCCGTGAGATGCATTAAAGCAATTTTTTAAGTTTATTCTTTTTCTAATGTAAATACATATATTAAAATGAACTCAGAAATAAAATTAGTTTACTAGAAAATGCGAATTACTTCATCTCTTAAACGGCTCGAACACCAAATAATATGCTGTACCACAGGTAGCGGAACACAGAACCTACGTAAATATAATAAAGCGAATATTATACGAAGCGTGGTAGTGTGAAGCGACAGCTTCCTCCTTTCAATATGCTCTTTAGCTTAAATCTCCTTTGAATTATTGCCACACCATTGTATTTGTCTGGGGTTTTTTCCTAAATGCAAGGTTTCAAGAATAAAGAATATTGGAAACCTTCTCTTCCATACGCCATAAGAGCGTTCAACACAATTTCGTGTTCGAATTTGAGATTCATTGTTCAATGTTTCTTGTGGATTGTTGCAACTACGTAAAGGAGTCATCATATAGCGTCTGCATTGGTAGCCACTGTCCGCCACTATAACATGATTTCCAAATTCTCCATTTTCAAACCTAGAACAGATTCTGGAATTGTTGCAAATTGTGGAATCATGACTTGATCCAGGCCACCTTGCAACTATGTCCTTTTTTAGCTTTGGATCACACATTTTTTATTTATTTTTTTTTTAAATGCTAGCTCGCCAAGGCGATTTATAAGGGGGGGGGGGGGGGGGGGGGTACTTCGACCTAAAACATCTTTTGTACCGTATGGGCCAGAAAAGTTTAAACTTGTAGAATTTCCACTTTCTGTGTAAAGCGGACAATTTTACCAGTAGAAGAATTCTTTATGTCCTCGGGGCTCATTTGCTCCCTGAAAAAGATCTTCTTTCTAATTCCATTAAGGGCTGGACAGTCACATAAAATGCGTTCAGCTGACTCGTCCTCTTCAAGACAGAGTCGGCAGTCAGGAGAGTCTGATATTCTCATTTTGTGTAGATGATATCTTAAACCATGGTGACCAGTAAGGTAACCTACTAGGTTTTTGATATCATGCCTGCTTAGGTTTAGACATTTGCTGGCATTTTTATTGAAGGGCCGAATGGCTCGTTTGGCCTGTCTTAGACCTGTGATGCTTTCCCAAAGATAGATACATTTTCTATGTTCCCAGCTTTTAATTGCTGCCGTTGCTGCTGATCTAGGAGTGCAGCAGAAAGGCTCGGGACCTATGAAAGGTGTTTCTGAACCTTTTCTGGCCAGTTCGTCGGCCTTTTCGTTACCTTCTACCCCGACATGACCCGGAACCCACCATAATTTGGTCTTGTTTCTTATTCCGAGTGTTTGTAGGGTATTGAAGCAGTACATGACTGATTTGGAGTCAATGGTATACGAGCTAAGGGCGTTTAAAGCTGCTTGACTATCCGTGAAAATATGGATGTTTGCACCTTTTATGCCAGATAAAATAATGTGGCTGGCGCAGAACCATCGGTATACCACTTTATGCCGTTGTGGCTGTTTGGTGGGTTACTAACCCATGCTTCTCTCTTGGGGATCTCCGTGGAGAACCGTTTGTTGAAGCATAGTGTTTTTTGAATGCGGTCTGTGACCGCGCACTTCATGTTAAGTTCTGGCAGTTCATCGAGAATGGTCTTTTGTTCCGGATGATCATTAAGACTTATCTCGTTTAACTGTATTAGACTTATTGCCCTGCGGATCGCCACTTTTTGAATGTATATGTGGAGAGGTGTAATTCTTGTTATTGCCTCTATGGCAGCTGTTGGACAGGTTCGCATGGCTCCGGAGATTCCATGGCACGCAAGCCGTTGTACCTTTTTGAGTTTCTCTATTGCGACCTTTTGTGTGGATTTTGTCCGCCATACTATGGAGGCGTATGTTATAATGGGTCTTATCATCACTGTGTAGATCCAGTGGACGATCTTTGGAGAGATTCCCCAGGTTCTGCCATATGTGCGACGACAGGCCCATAAAGCTCTATTAACTTTAGTGATTTTGTTATTTATGTGAGAGTTCCAGTTAAGTCTCTTGTCTAGGATTACTCCAAGATACTTGACTTCGTCGAAATACTCTACGACCGTGTCGTTTATTGTGATTAGGCCTAGGTCTAATTTCCTCCTTTTAGTGAAAGGAACGATGACGGATTTACTGGGATTTATGGAAAGATTTTCCTTGATGCACCAGTCTATGGCTGTCTTTAGAGCATTTTTCATTTTTGATGTGACTCCAATTCAGTCTTTGCCCCTGACTATGATGACAATATCATCGGCGTACCCAATTGTAGTGTAGCCCAAATTGCTCAACTTGTGTAGCAGGTCATCGATGACCAATGACCACAAAAGGGGTGAAAGTACTCCCCCTTGTGGGCAGCCCCTTACGGCTGTTACTGATACTGAGGTCGTTCCTGACGAGGCAGTTATTTTGCGACTTTCCAGCATCGCTTTGATCCATTTAATAGTTGGTTTGTCTATGTTTCTATGGTACAAAGCATTTGATATGGATTCATATCCAGTGTTGTCAAAAGCACCCTCTATGTCCAGAAAGGCACAAAGTGCGATCTCTTTGCAACGGTAGGCGTTTTTTATCTCTGTAGTTAGTCTTAACAGAGCGCCTTCTGTGGATTTGCCATTTTGGTACGCATATTGGTGAGGGTGCAGAGGCATGCTTTTTGATATGCATTCTCTAATGTGGATGTCAATAATCTTTCCATTGTTTTCAGAAAAAACGATGTCAGGCTTATCGGACGATATGATTTAGGTAATTCGCTCGACTTGTTTCCCGGTTTAGGTATAAATACTACGTTTGCCTCCCTCCAGGTAACTCCCAGTTGAAGCTGAACCTAAATAAGGCAATCATAAATGGTAATAAAAATTCTTTTCCATTTTGAATGAGGGCTGGAAAAATACCGTCTGTTCCTGATGCCTTGAATGGTTTAAATGAGTTAATTGCCCATTTAACCTTATCCGGATTAAAAAGTGTTCCGGATAAACTATTAATTCTGCTGAGGTTTCTTGGAATTGAGACCTCCGCTATATGGTCATCTGTAATGACCATCGTGTGAGACCCTGGGAAGTGGGCCTGAAGCAAAGTTTTCAGCGTTTCTTCCCGGTCGCGTGTGATTGAACCATCTGATTTAATTAACAATCCCATGCTTTTTTCTTGATCCCTTGACAAAGCCCTTTGGAGGCGTGCCACCTCTGGAAGTTTTTCGATCTTCTCAAAGTTTGCACGCCATGACGCTCTTTTGGATCTGCGCAACTCTAAGTTGTATATGGTCAGCATGGATTTATATTGTTCCCATGTGCCGGTGCGTTTGGCTGTGTTAAAAAGCTTTCTCACTCTCTTTCGAATAGACTCAAGGTTATCGTTCCACCATGGTACGCACCTTTTAACCACGGTTCTTTTAACCTTGCAACTATTTTTGAATGAGGTAAGAATAATATCATTTATTTGACATTGCGCAGCATCTGCATCATTTGTTGTTGATGGTGCTTCTGGCAGCATGTCAGATCTGACCGCAAGATTTTCGCGGTAAGTTCTCCAATTAGTCAGTCTGTTGTCGTAACGGACTGACGCGTGTTCGGCATTGCATCTTATCTCGAATCGGATGTGCATATGATCCGATAGAGATGCCTGGCCAGACACATGCCAGCCCTCTATAATATCCTTCATAAAAGGAGATGAGATAGTAAGGTCTAAAACTTCTTCTCTTATGGAATTTCTAAACGTGGGACTATATCCTTTGTTTAGAAAGACGAGGTTATTGCTATATAGATATTCTAATAACGACTCACCTCTGTTGTTTGTATCTCGGCTGCCCCAGATGGTGTTATGTGCGTTTGCGTCGCAGCCGATTAGGATATGTACTTTCTGGTCCTCACAGTACCGGACAAGTTCCTGTACTGGTAAGGGAGGCACTACATCCGTGTCTCCAGCAAAGTACGCCGATGCGCATACATATTGAGGAAGACCACTTTGTCTGCCTCTAGGACTTTTGTTTTTATGTCCTTCTTGTGCCAGTGCTTTCTTACGATCCATGCCTAACTTAGGCCTGAATCGTATTTGGCTTTCTTTGGCAGTGCAGTGGGCACTATCGGCCTTTTCGGCTGCGCTTGACTTCGCGCATGCAGCTTCTTTTTCTGGCACAGGTGTTGCCGTGCTTGAAACTGCAGCCTTAGCGGCAGCGCTTGCCCCAGTTGGGTCAGTTGCGGTACTGCCGTGAGCTGTGGCATTTTTAAAACCTAAAACGTGCTGTTTCTGCTCTTTAGGGCCCTGTTTGGCCGTCTTGTCAGCACTTTTTAGGATAAGTTTGGTCTGTCCGAAACGGAAAGAGACCATACCCTTCAGCTCCACGAGTCTCCTCATGGTGCTGTCATTGATAGCAAAGACCATATGTGCGATGTCTCGCTCATCCGATCTTTGCAGAACTCTCCACGTTCTCGTGGAGAGCTCTTTGTTTTGGCCATCTAATAAGGCTAGGATCCTTTCGCTAGCTACGCCGGTACTCTGCGGGAAGAACCCTCTGATGACATGTGGTTTTGGAAAATGTTCCTCTCCCACAAGCATCACCTCTAACCCCCATTTCTCTTTTAGCTTGGCGAAGGTTGTCTTCATCTACTCTGCAGTGGTGGCGTCCGCACATACGATCATGAGCCATCCGGCTTTGAACGTAGTACCGCGGAAGGCTGGTTTAACCTCCTCGTCACGCTGTTCGATCGTGATATCCATAATCCTCTCCTGTATCGAACCCATTTGTTCGTTGGAGAGAGGATTACGATCGATGTCCACCGGTACAACACCCAGTCTAACATAGCTTGTTACATTGCTATACGAGACTTTGTCGACGGTTGTCTTCCCAGTGCGACCTCGCTTCGCTTCGGATTGAGGCGGGGTATTATCCTCGGATCGCATTCGCTTCACCTCGGGACCCTTGTTTTCCATCGTTTGGATCGCATAGAGACGGGCCTGCTCAATGGTGCCCCCCATTGTTGAGACAAGTTCTCTTCAGGTTCCCCCATTTCAGAGTCGATGATTACCGACTCTATCCCTTTGACAGATGTCGTGTCGTCATCGACAGGGTGTTCTAAAACATCCCTGTTTGATGATGCAATTTTAGAGGCATCATTCTCTATTGTTTTTTTTTTGTTAATTGGTTTATTTTGAAACCCACGAGTATTCGGGATATGGTGTCGCCCGTGGTCTACCCGTCTAACCACAGGAAGGCTATCTTAAAATCGGAGGTCGCCTGGTATCCGAAGTTTGCAAACTAACGACTAAGCACCCTCTTAGCCATGCATCTCTCGGCGCTTGCCACCTTAGATTAGGGGTTTATAGGGGAAATAGGATTTAGGGATTTTATGGAGGGGGGATATGGGTAATTGGGAGAAAGAGGAGAAGGGGGGCGGACGTGTAGTCCTGGTCAGTTCTTAGTTAACGCTCATCAGACGACCTGTCCCTTATCAGAATAACCCGATGACTCTTTACGCCGTAAGCCTCCGCGCCGGCACCATCGAATTTGCGTTCCATCATGGTGCACACGTCAAGGTGACTGATCACATGGTCTGCACGTTTAAGGAAAAATACCCTTTTCGCTTTCGAAATATTTCACCATTTGATCCCCCTAATAAAGTGTTTCCAAATTTAAACGGTTTAAACGGCAGAATACAGTCGTTTAACTTAAACTGCAAATTGAACTCAGTTTAGGGTTTAAACGAAACTGTGAAACCGAATAAATTGCTGAACTGAAGTTTAAACTAAAAGTGGAGTTTAAACTTCTACTGTGAAACTGGGGGTTAGAGTATACAAATTTATCGATTAAGACAAGAACTGCAACCAAACGTCGTTAAACTTTTTTTTTAAAATTATGAAAAGCAAAACAAATTAAAGGCAGGAAGCACTACTGGGTACTTACTGTATATTTTCCAGTGGTATATACTTATTGCAGGATTTTTGTATTATTTAACCGTTTAATGAAATATCAGTGATTACAAGTATGTACAAAAGGGTGCAATTCGGTAACGATAAAAACACACCGTGAATTAATGAAGGCAACATTTAAACAAAAATTTGATGGAATGAAATTGTGAACATATTTCTGACCTCAGCTAACGTATGCACATTCTGTATATCGTACGAAATAACGAAATTGTGCATTGGTTATTATTGTTATAAGACACATATTACAATTTTTAACATGCATTTTTTTTTATTTATAGATATGGATAAATGTAAAACGCAAGCTGGCACAAATTCCTTCACCTGAATTGAAGTTTTCTCCACGCTGATTTTCAAGGTAAGACATTTTGTTAGAGAAGATATATAAAACAGAATACGCTTTTCTTAACCCTGGAGGTTTATGTTTATTTCTTTTGCGTTTGGGACATTGTTCGTCAAATAGACTGCAGCATGTTTAAAGCAATCATTTTGATGACCTATACATCAAAAAAATTGAAAGTCGATTATTTTCAATTATTATGTTAATTTACCATAAAGGAAACGGAAAACATCCGTTGCAGGGACGGGCTAAGAATATCACTGTAGCGTCTTGCGATAAACAGTGTTTGTCGTAAACCGCGACTAATGGGAGAAATCAAATCAAGGATTTTTTAACATTTAACCGTGGAACTCTGAGATATGTATAAAAGTACATAAATACATACGTAGCTATATCCCTTACATTTTTGATTTCGACAAATTATTCTTCCTTCCAGTTGCCCAAAAGTCATTAAAGTTCTTAGTACTCGCTCTTATATTTCTATAAACAAATAAAACGATATGTTTCCAGTGTACTTTTATGGGAAACCGTAATGAATTGGCTTCACAATCACAAACAGTTCTAAAAATATTTTTCTAAAAATTAAGGATGACATCACTTGCATCACTTATCAAACACAAAGGCTTGGAGCCTTTTTAATTGTTTCGCGAGAAACTATCACTTTACACAAAAACTACTTTTTGTGGCGAAAATTTAGATTGTAACTCATGCAGCTTAATTTTTATTTTAGAAGTTTCTTGTTTAATTATATCACCCGCAAATAAATACATAAAGTATGTTCCTTGATAAATAGTAACTAGAAACATAAAGTATGTTCCTAGGTTAATAGTTGCAAGTAACTATTGTTTCAAGCGTTTTGCAAAGTCAATTATGCATATAAATACTTGTTTTCACCGAAAATTCAAAGAGTAGTAACCTAGTGCCGGATCGCAGTATCTAGTCCAGGGTTGACTTTATCTCCTCGTTTATTTACAAAGGTGTAAAATAATTGTAAACCAGATGCAGTGCTGATATAATTAAGGACACCTTTACATTGGAGGACGTGCAACAAATGTGTAAACTCCACAAAAATGTCAATACAATTTAATAGTTACGTTTAGTTAGTTAGACTTTTATTTCATATATAATACTTAGCTGTAATTTCTTGTTAATTAAAATTCTAAGTTTTTTTTTGGGTTTGGCTGAAGGCCGTCTACCAGGCTGATTTTTTTATAAATTTTATATTAATATACATACTTAAATATTCCTTATGTGAAGGTTTACTTATTTCAGCTTTTATAACGCAGAGCATTCGTCGTGTAAATATAGCAGCCTCTGTCGCCGCGCCGTTGAGTGTCCTCATTACTTCCTCCGACTCGAGTGTGTGTACCGCAAAGATACTTATCCGGAATTCCTCAAAAATGGGGCATACTGCTAAAAAGTGGTAGACATCCTCACGCACTTTCCGGTTGTTCTGGGTGGAACGGAATATATTTAAGGGGGTGGAACGGAATATATTTAAGGGGTAAGAGGCCCCCTCTTATTTTAAAAATGGTGCTCATCATGTCTATGGTATTGCCAATCAAAAAACATGTTCTATCGTGCAAAACAGTCTCCTTGAATACAATCTGCCTGCGCTTCATTTACGAATTCAGTTTTCTTCAGTAGGGTGTTGCACTTTTTCTGCACCGATGCCAACTGTTCATTGGACTTAACGGTCAGATCAAATTCGTAATCAGATGCTAACCTTTCCCACTCTCGTACGCAAACTTCCCTATTTAGCATTTACGAACTATTTTTGGTAATCTGTCTTCGTTCATTTCCTTGACTCGTAGCACATAGTCCAAGTGAAGCTTGAGAGCGTCCAATAACAGGGGGCCATACCTGTCTCTAAGTGGAGACCATACCTGTAGATGGGCGAACTACTTGGCAGTTGAAATGTTCCTCATAAAGCAACAAAGAAACTTCTTCGAATGGGCGGTATCCCTATACCTATGCTCCGTAAAGAATAATAGCAGATGCAGTTGCACGGAATATTTTCTGCTTCGCGCTGTGAGATATGCCCTCTTTGTTATGCAACTTCCCCAATCTGAACCAACTCGCTTTTCTTCTGCTATTTTAAAACTGCTTCTTCAAGTTAAGGTCAAATTCCTAAGTACTTATGTACTCGCAACACTTCAATTTGCTCACCCTGAAGCGGCAATACCTTAAAATTAATATAATTCTCTAAGGCAGTTCTTTTCTTTTTCCAAATATTATGATTAAACCACAACGTTCCAATTGATTGATTAAAACCATACGTTTTCTTTTGCACGCACTTCATGCATCTTCTTATAATGTCTACGCAGATGTACGAGGGCGGGTCAATAAGTCCGTGACTTTTGGAATAAAACACAGATTTTTTGATAAAAAAAAAATTTTTTTTTTAACGTAGTCTCCCTTGAGCTCTATACACTTTGTCCAACGCTTCTCCAATTTTTTTATTCCTTCCAAAAAAAAATGATTTGTCGAGGTCCTCAAAATAGGCCTTTGTTTGCGAGATGACTTCATCATTGGAGTCAAATCTTTTTCCACCAAGCCATTTCTTCAGGTTTGGGAACAAGAAGTAGTCGCTTGGAGCCAAATCTGGAGAATAGGGTGGATGAGGGAGCAATTCATAGCCCAATTCATGGTTTTTTGCCATGGCAACTGCACATGTGTGCACCCTTGCATTGTCTTGGTGGAAAAGAACTTTTTTCTTGGCCAAATGAGGTCGGTTTTTTTTCAAATCGTCATTGAATCGGTCCAATAAGTTGGCATAATATTCCCCATTGATGGTTCTTCCCTTTTGAAGGTAGTCAATGTGGATTATCCCGCGTGCATCCCAAAAAACAGTCGCCATAACTTTATTGGCTGACAAACCCACCTTGGCCTTCTTTGGCGCCGATTCACCCTTAGAAACCCACTGTTTTGACTGTTGTTTGGTCTCTGGTGTGTTGTGATGGATCCATGTTTCGTCCACGGTTACAAAACGGCGCAAAAACTCCTCCATATTGCGATTAAACAACGCCAAACCTTCCTGTGAAGTTGTTACACGATTGCGTTTGTGGTCGACTGTGAGCAAACGCGGCACCCATCTTGCGGAAAGCTTTCTCATGCCCAAGTGATCATTCAAAATTGAAACCACTGAGCCATGCGAGATCCCTACGGCTTCCACAATCTCTCGCATTTTCAATCTTCGGTCGGCCAACACCATATCGTGAATTTTTTCGATTGTTTCGGGTGTAGAGACCTCAACTGGGCGTCCAGGACGTTCGGCATCTTCAGTGCTTGTACGGCCACAACGAAATTCAGTAAACCACTTTTTTACCATTGAAATCGATGGTGCAGAGTCCCCATAGTCTTTTTCAAGCTTAGCCTTGGTCTCGGTAATGGTTTTTTTTCGCAAGAAATAATGCTTAATAAGCACACGAAATTCACTTTTTTCCATTTTCTCCTCAAATTAGTGAGTAGTCTGATAAAAATAGCTGTCAAACACAAACTAACTGACGCAGCAAGTTTAAATTTTGACAGGAGTCAACTGACAGATGGCTGTTGACAGGAGCAGTGTTGCCGTTTCAGTAAAGAGGTCAGAAATTCAAAAAGTCACGGACTTATTGACCCGCCCTCGTATCTACATACGATTATCATCCTTCTATGAGATATTCTTACTCTTATTGATTTATTCTTGCGACTCGACTCTTGCACTGATGATTATCAGCAGGGATACAACCCAAAATAAAAAACTTTAATAGGCAAAAAGTAGGTATTTATAATAAAGAAGAATAGCAACTTAAATGAGCATTTAATTATATGTGTAAGTGCCGCATTTGCATTAAAAACTTCAGTGAACTTTTTCAACACTTCCTTTGCAATGGCTTTTTCCTAATTTTCATTGATGTCGTTAAAAATCAGGAACGCATATCCGGATCTGGATCCAGAATCCGAAGTTTTGCATCTTCGGGTAGTGTCGGATCCTCTGATAGCGCCGCATAGTGTCGGATAGTCGGTTAGTATCGGATAATTGGTTAAAGACACAGTTTCCCAGCGATGTTCAACCGCTTCAATATTTTATATATTTTCTTTTCTTTTAAGCTTTCATTTGAAATACAAATAATATAATAAGCCATAAATTGAAATGAATTAAATGTGTATGTAATGTGTTTTTTTTTAAACCTTGTACTATCTTCATTTCATTTCATTTCATTTATTTTTGTATATAATATTAACATTCATTGTTTACAAAAAAGAATCTGCGAAGACTAGGAGGTTTTTCTGCAGAACGTTGTTTAAAAATTAGTTATGTTATTAATCTAAGTTATTCTTGAGGAAAGTTTTTAGAACTATAAGTTAGGGTTATAATTTTGTTTGTATTTGTTTTGTCTTATATACACACATTTAACGATTTTACTGTCTGTGTAGTAAGTACCTCTTCAAAAGTTTTTTCCTTAAGTCATCTGAACTGATATTTAGCAGTTATCTTTGAAGCCGGTTGAACATTTTTTGGAACGATAACAGATAATTGTTGTTGCCATAGGAATTCCTGAATCTTGGTGTCTGTAAAAAACCGCGTGCTCTTCTTCTGGTGTTTACTTCATCATCGATCTGTCTCTTATAGTGTTGATCATAGTAGTATTCTTCGAGTATATTTAGTTCGAAAAGTTGCGTCAAATTGAATAGTCCAAGCTCTGCATATTTTCCTTCATGATTGACATGGATTTCAAAACTGTTGCCAAGTTTTGCTCTAATAAAATAAAAACTATTCGGTTTCGTATTTTCTGTATTTCTATCAAGTAACTAGATGTTGTATTTCGCCACGCCAGTATTCAACATACCTTTCAGTAGCAGTCTTAATCCACACCAAGATATTTAAAATCTTGTACACATTCTAAATATGTAGTAATTACAACTATCATCGCTGTTAAAACTTGTCTTCGCCGTATTATTATGCAGGCATATTTTCAAGACATGTGTTGGTATGATATGCATTAATTTATTTTTTTAGCGGTAGTGATAAGTGACACCATCGGACTACATAGTCAAACTTGATTTGCATGATGTTAGTTGCTGCTGTTAAATCCCTGTGACTGACAACCATCGCTATATCGTCCGCAAAAGCAAATCCAATACTATCTCGTAAAACTGTTAGAATTTGATTTACATATATAATGTAGAGTAAAGGTCCCAGGATGGGGCCCTGGGGTACCCCGTTTCTTTTCTTGTTCGAAATTTTCACTTGCATTCTTCTATTTTGAAGATAGCATTTCTAAAAGTTTCGTATGCTTTAAGGTGTCGAAATCTTTTTTTAAAGTTGATGAAAACTGTGAGACTATAATCATTTTTGTTCACGTTTGCATTAATTACATTAGCGAACTCAGCAACCAGTTTACTTGTGTTCTTGTTTTTAACAAAGCAGTATTGGTTTTTGTTTATGATTTGGTGTTTATCGATATAGTTTTGAAGCCGAGATTACATTACTTGTTCGAGTATTTCGCCAACAGCCGGGAGTATTGAAATAGGCCTATAATTGAGGACATCTGTTTTTGTGCCGGCTTTGTATATTGGTTGTACTATTGCTACTTTAAGGTCCTCTGGTACACATGACTGCTCCAAGCTTAAGTTGACGATCCGTTCTATTAAAGGTGCTAAAACTTTAGCGTTAGATTTAAGGTCTTCTTCCATCCACTCCTGGCGATTTACTAGTTTTTGAGTTTGCTAAAGTCTTCAAGATATCTTCCCTTGTAACTGGTCGTAAGTGCATCTGTATGGTATGTGTTTATGCTGCATGTATGTTTATAGTAAAAATCGTCGAGCCTTTCTAAATACACAAATCCGCTGCTCCAGATGGTATTTCCCCCATCGTTATGAAGAGGTGTTCTTCTACGCTGGCAAAACCACTGCATAAGCTTTTCTATCTGTCCTACTCTTCAGGACTCTTTCCGGGAAGATGGAAAACAGCATTTGTCTAGCCTGTACCTCCTCCTACCGACCAATTGCACTTACGTCCCTTCTTTCTAAGGTCATGGAAACGCTGATGAAACGTCAGCTAATGAAATATCTTGAATATCGAAAACTTCTCAATGACCGGCAGTACGGTTTTTGGGGCAACAGGTCTTGGACGGTTTCAAGTCTGCAACTCACCAAATAAATGCTGGTGTTCCCCAAGGCTCCGTTCTGTCCCCGACTCTCTGTCTGTTACTTCTAATCCAATCCATTCCTTTGCTGATGACAGTACCCTCAGTTTTTCATTGGGTTCGTTTTTTGGCTCACGCCCCTCTTCTTCGGGTTTGGAACTGGAACGGCAACGTATGTTAAGCTCATTGAATTCCGATCTTAACAGCATAACTCAGTGGGGTACAACCAATAGAGTGGAATTTAATGCTTCTAAAATGCAATGCTGTCTCCTGTCATTAAAGCAAAACCCACACACACTGCCATTATCCATGAATGGCACTTGTATCGTTGAAACCGAAAGACTTTCCATACTCGGTATGTGCGTCAATGGCAACCTTCGTTGGAATGACCACATATTCGATGTCGCCAAGAACTCTGCGAAATGTCTAGGCTTCCTTAAGCGATGTAAGAAATATTTCACCCCTTCTGATCTGTCTACAATTTATAAGGCGTTTATTCGCCCGAAACTCGAGTATAACGCTCATATCTGGTCTGGTGCACCAATAACTTATTTGGAGCTACTTGACAGGATCCAAAAACGCGCGATAAAACTTATTGGCGACCGAGACATAGCGAGATCGATTGACTCTCTTAGTCATCGTCGCAATGTCTCCTGTCTTTCGTTATTTTATCGTTATTTCCATCATAAGTGCTCGAACGAAATAGCCAGTTGCATTCCACCCCTTGAACATTTCAACCGCAATACCCGCCATGCAAGGAATGCCCATCAGTTCACCCTCAAGCCTGTATTCGGACGTACAGTGAAGTACAAAGAATCTTTCCTTTACCGTACAAACGAATGTGGAATACTCTTCCACGCTCTATTTTTTCTCTACATTATAAACTACAAACATTTAAAACCAACGTGCATCAGCAACTCTCCCTTTCTTATAATCCTAATTTCCCTAACGCCCGCGCTGTGTATCCAATACATGATAAGGATACTAAAAAATTATAAATTATAAAAAAAAAAAAAAAAAAAAATAGCCATCAACCGCACACTTCAATTCTTCATTTTTGGCAAATCTTTTACCACCGATGCATTTTTTCAAGTTTGAGAACCGAAAATAATCCGAAACAAAACTTTTTTTCGCCCAATGACGCGGTTTTTTGTTTTTTTTTTTAATTCAACACTCTACCGCTGCGTTATTGCATTATTGTTCGCATAGTAGTCGCCATTAACTGTTTTTTTTTTTGTTCTGAAGGTAATCAATGAAAATGATTCAAAATTTGGCGCACTGCGCACAGCATGTCCAAATTTCAGTCAAAATGCAATGTATAGCACTTTTTGAAATGCCTACAATTTTTGCTAGCTCGCGCATTTTCAGTCGACGGCAATCCAATACAATTTTGTGAATTTTTGTTTATCATTACTGGCGTAGTCACCTCACTTGGTCTGCTATGTTCGTCTTGGCAGCTCAAACGGTCTCGTTTGAACTCGTCCATTATTTTGCTGTTGAAAAGGAAGAATCAGACTTCGCCAGAGTATAATCTACTTCCGCTTTGATATTTATTAGACTGGGGCCTTTCAATTGAAAGTATTGTATCACATAACGATGACCAATTTGTTCAATGTTTGCAAATTCACTGAAATGGCTGCCGAACAAATACTAAACAACTTTACGTCTTCAAACTTTAAATTTAAACATTGGTGTTATCTACCATAGTCATTCTATTCAAACAACAACAAAACGTCATGTCGGGTTCTTTTAGAACCGCCCTTAAAAGTATTAAGAATATTTAAAAATTTCTTTGATTTTTTTTTTGTCAAAAATAAATACCTAGAAATGCAGCAATTCAACAAATACGCACAACCCTGTCTCGCTATTCCTTTAAATTATTTTAAAGGAAATATATAAGGCCTGTTTTATTGCGACTATGATTATCCACACACTTTTTGAATCACAAAAAAGCGGCCAAGTGCGTGTCGCTCATGAAGGGTTCCGCTCGAATTATAATTATTATTTACTTAGGCACCTATTACAGATTTATTATTACAAAATAATGGTTCACGGTTAACGCATAAGGTTTATGTTTATGAAATTAAATGTTTTTATACCCTATTCTAAGGGTATATTAATTTTAACGCATAGTTTGTAACATACCTTAATATTGCCCGTAGACCCCTAAAAGTTACTATATTTATGATCAGCATCGATAGTAATGTCGATCTAGCCATGTCCGTCCGTCCGTCCGTCCGTCTGTCTGCAAAAATAAGGCCTTTAAACTGGACCTAGAGAGCTGAAATTTTAACCATATACTCTCTAGGGTCCCGAAATAATCAAGTTTACGAATTTTTGAAATCCGCCCACAGACACGCCCACAAACTCAAAAAAACAAAATTTTCGAAAAAATCGAATTTTGAGCTAGAAAGCTGAATTTTTTTATATATGATCTATGACTCCTAAAACTGCTCGGGATAAAAAAATTTCAAAATCCGCCCACTGACACGCCCACAAATAAATAAAACAATTTTTTTGAAAATCCAAAGTTTGAGCTAGGGAGCTGAAATTTATAATATATACTCTCTATGGGCCCTTTATGCTCATGTGTAAATATTTGCAATATCCGCCCACTGACACACCCACAATTATTTTTTTTTTTTTTAAATTCAAAGTTTGAGCTAGGAAGCTGAAATTTATAATATATACTCTCTAGGGGCCCTTTATTCGCATGTGTTAATTTTTTTTAAATCCGCCTACTGACACGCCCACAATTAAATAAAACAGTTTTATTGAAACACCCAAGTTTGAGCTAGGGAGCGTTTTTTTGGTAAAAACCTTTAAATGTTATATAACAAAATATATAGAGCGTTCTTAACAATTCATACTTAGACTTTTGTCATGCCCACTTATGAGGGATAGGAATAAGAATAGGGTATCCAACAGTTCGCCCAAGCGGACTGTAGCCCGTCCCTATGTTTTTTTCTTATATTGGAGTTGTTTGAATGCAAGGTAAATTGCGGTTTGCGATTTATGACGTATTAAAAAAAACTACTTACTAGATCTCGTTCAAACCAATTTTCGGTGGAAGTTTGCATGGTAATGTACATCATATATTTTTTTTAGTTTTATCGTTCCCTTATTTTAGAAGTTAGAGGGGGGGGCACACATTTTACCACTTTGGAAGTGTCTCTCGCGCAAACTATTCAGTTTAGAAAAAAATGATATTAGAAACCTCAATATCATTTTTGAAGATCTATCCATAGATACCCCACACGTAGTAAAAATTGAGTTTCAGTATGGGGAACCCCCAAAATTTATTGTTTTTTTTCTATTTTTGTGTGAAAATCTTAATGCGATTCACAGAATACATCTACTTACCAAGTTTCAACAGTATAGCTCTTATAGTTTCGGAAAAAAGTGGCTGTGACATTTCCGGACTGACAGACAGACAGACAGACATGACGAATCTATAAGGGTTCCGTTGTTTGCCATTTGGCTACGGAACCCTAAAAAGCGGTTTTAATATACTATATATATGCACACTTCATTTTGTAGAAAATCTTCACAACGAAAAAATTCGCTAAAATCCAATTACCCACACTAGCGCTATCTACGAGTAGGAACACAGAGTGGCTGATAGCACAAAAGTAGTGGAAAAATTAATTGATTTGAAAAGTGAAAATCAAATTACTTGTACGGGATAATAAAACCGAGAGTTGCTTTCTTGAGTATATACGTCTAAGACAAATTTTAATTGCATCTCAAATCAGCTGGTTCTTTACTTGGTGATAAGAGCGCCCTCTGCTTGTGAGCATCAAACTAGAACTACTTGAATTAATAAAAGGAAAAAATGTTATTTTATTCATTTTGCTGGCTAAGCTGCAGGAAAGAAGGAAAGCGTCCTCTTGCCTTCTTAAGTCATAAGTTTCTATGATCACTAATAAGCCCTAGGTTAAACTTGTGGAGTAATCTGATTTGTTTTTGTTTAGCGGTGTGTGGGTCCCAATAAAACTGGCCTGTAATATTAAAAAAAAAATGCATGCAGTCTTTCTTCTATTTTTCTTATTATTATAGGCTCGACGATAATGATAAATCAATATCATACTTTTAGGCAGATCAAGTATTGCTCTCTTCATTCCATCAATAAAATATCATTGAATGAACAGAATGACTAGTTTTGTTTTGCTTCTCTTCCAGTACTCTTTTTCTCTTCAGTGCAAATCTCATAATTTCGCACGTCTGCGCAACTGTATCTACATGTCGTCATTGAACCAGTCGTTTGCTCTTACAGTTTAATTTATTTCATTCAAAATATAAGAAAATTGTATACTAATCGCATGGCAGCAGTTGTGGCAACGTTTGGTCGAATAAGAAGTTTCAAGATCCGAGAAAGCCTTCACGTCAAAGAATTTATTTCGACGAAAATAGAGTGCGCCCGCCCTAGTTGGTACTGTTATGTTCTATGGAGAGATCCTGCGAACACCGTCAAAAAGGCACTATCAATCAATGCTCCCATACAATCGCGAAAGAGAGCCAGGCCTAAAAACAAATAACATGCTTCTTAAAATGTACAAGCTCCCATGCCTTGCAAGATGCTCGAACAGACGTATCCGTATGTAAGCATAAAGAATCATTGTCAGAACTACATGAACAAACCTAAATAATCAGAAGAATAGTAAATACCCAACGACAATCGCCAAAATGGCGAAGTCCAATGAGATTGTTACTACTCGCTGCGATACTGCACAACGCCAAGACACGAGTAGTATTTGTGCGCTAGATAGAGACTGCAATTTTGTTTGGCCATACTAAAGCATTAAGCGGAGAACCAGCCATCAAGCGGCAAAATCCACCAACCACCAGCGCCCACCACTAGTTGTTTTTGCCATCGCGCGCTGCTGTTTAGCTAACGAATTTATATTCTGAAATCACCCACCAGAGGCGCACAATTACTTCAAGGCCATTTAAAAATATCTCGATCTAAAAATAGATCACCGCGCCATATGCAAACAGTACGGCGTAACAGTGCGAGCGAGCGCGGGAATGGCTTATGTATGCTGCCTCTGCCGCATCCCACACAAACACACAAAACAGCAGTGAGTGGAATAGTAAACGTGCTTAGTTTATTAAACCTCATTTCTTTGCTGTGTATTAATATTTTTATGTATTTATTTTTTGTTAAATTTGCTGAACTCTCAGCCACTACACAACACAATACGCCGCAAATGTCGGCGGAAGCGCGAGTCAAGAAATACGAGTACAAATAGAACTCACACACACATTGTTCGCGAAACTGTAACACTGTAAACGAGTTGCCCACCTTCTGCGCGTTCCATTAACAGAACCGGCGTCGCGTCGGTCGGTGCTGGGGTGCTATCCGTTTTTGGGCCTTGCGCAGTAAGCATTCCGATCATTATGTCGCCGTTTCGATTGCTTTTCTCGTCGCTATTATTCGCTGTTCAGCTAGGAATGGTCCTTCATACCGCCATCGAAAAGGTGCACTTTTGACGTTTGTCGGTCATCGTCACTTATCGATATAACGCTTTTGTTCGTGTGCGGTAAATGTTCGCTCGAAATATGTTGTGTTTATGACTATCGTTTTGATGTTGCATTAAGAAGTGGTTTATGCCTGTCAAAGGGTTGACGCGCCTCCTCTTAATAATGTGATTTCATTTGTCTGGGAAACGCTGTAATTTTATTTACTATAAACTAAAAAACAAAGTCAACAGAAAGTTGTAGTGGAAAACTTTTTAAAGAAAGCTTTTAATATTAATTATGTATGTTTAAAGAATTCGTACAAAAAATACTGACGCAATTTATTGTGTTATTCTCATTTGAGAATTGGAGTTTATTGAACTTTTAGTGTCAATAGAAACATAACAAGGCCAGCGTTTTCTTTTCATATAAATTAAAAGAAGAAAACATAATACGAGCAGTTTTAAATTTGACGCCCACATTTCATTAATTTGACATGAATAGTCAATCACAAGCAAGTGGTTGAGCTTAAGTATTTGTTTAATATGACCACTATAATGCAATTACGGAGCCTTATTTAGGTAAGAGTGTTGTTTTAAAATAATTTTTAATAACTAAAATGTTATTTTTGCGGCGAATTCTACAGGGTGAGCCATAATGTCTGACCCTGTTTTCCTAGGCTATATCTTTGGAATATACCTAATACAAAAAATGTTTATTTGGGCAATCAAGTTTTTTCCGTAATGTTTTGAACCTGATGTCGCTTAAATGGCCGCCGCCATTGTTGATTATTATTTGGGCTCTATTTATGGCATTTTTCATGGTTTTCTTCAAAACTTCGCGATGATCCGCTATTATTCGGCGTTCTTCAGGCGTATAGCGTTCCATTGCTTCTTCTTTTTTTTTTAACGACGAGGTTATAATAATCATTATGATTTGTATCGTACGATCTCTCCTTTGAACAAGACGCTACCTATCAACTGGCCCGGTCCCACTCCATTTTCTTCGAGATAGGTTCTTTGACGTGAAGGCTTCCTCGGATCTTGAAACTTCATATTCGATCATGCTTTGTTACTCCTGCTGTCATGCGAAGCAATTTATCTATGCTGCCTTTATGGTTTTTTGTCTTTATTCTTTTTTTATTTTAGTACTCTTCATTGATATTCTCCCTACTATCGAAACTTATTTCCATAATAACTAAATTTTCTTTTTACTGTTGCTTAAAATGTTTCCCTATTCGGTTTATTTCTATAAACTTAAAATATGGCTCAATGTATATCCTCGTGTGCACTCTTAAAGAATGTAGTTCTTATTGTACAACTAATTCTAAAGATAAATAAATGCAAATACAGATAAAAAATGTGCTCCAATATTTTGTGTACGCCGTCGAACATTGTGAACATATTTGAGCGCCCGGACGCACAACAGGGGTAGAGCCTTCCTTTCAGCTTAGGAGTAATTTTTCGGCCACATAAGGTGTCTGAGTTTTACCGCCACTTTATCCACCCTACGCTTAATTGATGCTCAATGTCGTCATCACAGGTTGCTTTGCTACTGATGATAGATCCCGGATATTTAAACTTTTCACTTGATAATCCCTTTTCCATTCATATAAATGTGGGCATTTTTACAAGCTACTACTGTGGTACTCTTACAAAGGTCGGCGAATTAAAAATCCATTCAGGCTGTCCTTTAATTCAAGCGCTTTACAGCTTGAGCTAAAAAATGAAATCATTTTTCTCGAGAGATCCGCATCAGCCCTTGGAAGAAAAGACGCTCGTTCCTGAGACCAAATTAATATAAATTTAAATTAAATGTAACTTTATATATCTTTTCATTGGGAGCGTATCGGAATCCCGCTATTTAAAATCCCGCTTTTTAAAATCCCGCTTTTTAAAATCCCGCTTTTTAAAATCCCGCTTTTCAAAAATCCCGAAAAAAAGTTTTAAAATCCCGTCTACTAAAATAGTGCTTTTTTAAAATCCCGTCTTTTAAAATCCCGCTTGTTCAAAATCCCGATCTATTATAATCCCACTTTTTAAAATCCCGCCAAGTCCCGCTAATCCCGTTTTTTTACAAAACATTCGTAATGGAAGTAGACAAGTGCAGTACTCTCCTAACTTTTTTTCTGTGTATGACAGTGCAGAAAAACAATTCCCGAGAAAACAAAATAATGCTGAAGCGTGGCATCGCAGACTGAAAGTTTTGGTTGGACGAAAAAGTGCTGGCTTGTATAAACTCATTACAGATTTGAGAAAGTAAGCAATTGTGGTGCAAACTGAAATACAAAAATTACGAAATGGACAAGAAAAATTATATAAAAAAACTAATGTTATAAAGTCACGCGCTGTAAAAAAATTAATGAGAAATGGAAAAAAATGAGTAAAACCGGTTTTTTGCGTTGCATTGCTTATAATACACTTGAACTAATAAAATAAAAAATGTTGTTGATGGTTTGAAGTTTTTTTTTGTTCCCTTTTGCAGAATATCATGTAACATTACTTTATATTTTTTTTTAAATTATTGAAGATTGTCATATTTATTACTTAAAAATTTATTTTGATATTATTTATTTCTTATTATGTTACTTCCTCTAAAAATGATAAATGTTAAAATAAACTGCATTTCAAAAAAACACTCATTGCTTAATTTATTTTAATTTTCTTATTATCCCGCTTTTACAATCAAAAGTAGTTGCTTTATTTTAAAAAATCGCGCGATTTTTAAAATCCCGATCAATAAGAAACGGGATTATAAAAGATAGGAGCGGGCTACAGTCCGCTTGGGCGAACTTTTGGATACCCTATTCTTATTCCTATCCCTCATAAGTGGGCGTGACAAAAGTCTAAATATGGTAGAATTGTTAAGAACGCTGTACATATTCTGTTATATAACATTTAAAAGATTTTATCAAACAAAAACGAAGCTTTTGTAAAAAAAACGTTCCCTAGCTCAAACTTTGGTTTTTCAATAAAATTATTTTATTTAATTGTGGGCGTGTCAGTAAGCGGATTTAAAAAAAATTAACACATGACCATAGAGGACCCCTAGAGAGTATATATTATAAATTTCAGCTCCCTAGCTCAAACTTTGGATTGTCAAAAAGTTTTTTTAGTAAATTGTGGTCGTGTCAGTAGGCGGATTTTTAAAATATTTACACATGAGCTTAAAGGGCCCCTAGAGAGTATATATTATAAATTTCAGCTCCCTAGCTCAAATTTTGGTTTTTCAATAAAATTGTTTTATTTTTTTTGTGGGCGTGTCAGTGGGCGGATTTTGAAAATTTTATATCCAAGCAGTTTTGGAGTCGTAGATTTTTTCCAAAATTTTGTTTTTTTGAGTTTGTGGGCGGATTTCAAAAATTCGTAAACTTGATTATTTCGGGACCCTGAGAGTATATGGTTAAAATTTCAGCTCTCTTGGTCCAGTTTAAAGGCCTAATTTTTGCCGACGGACGGACGGACGGACATGGCTAGATCGACATTACTATCGATGCTGATCATAAATATAGTAACTTTTAGGGGTCTACACTCAGAGAAAAATAGAGTAATAGTAAGCAAAAACACGCTTCAATTGACCATATTTCAACTCATATTCATCGCTATCCGATCTGTGCTTAAATCAAGCACGTCGGTCTGAAACTATTAATTCGCCGTTTTTACTTCAAGAATTCACATGGTTAATTTAAGCATTTTTTTAAGTAGCACCACGTTCTTAAATTGATAAAAAAATGCTTATTATTAAAGCGCAGTATTACTGAATTAAGAACGCTGTGATTAATTTAAGTATATACATTGTTGCACTAATTAACTAGGCGCTCTAAAGTTGACTCTGATTCTGATTATTATTATGAATATTAACTATTGATTTTAGAACGCTTTTTCTCAGTTTAAGTCTAAACAATGTTAGATTGGTCAATCTGTCATTCTCAAGTTAGTAATTATATTCCTTATTACGGTTAGTGAGCATTATTGATTGAAGAAACACGTTCTTAAAACGGACCTGTCATAAATGAACGTTCTATGGGAATTAAAAAAAAAAACGACAGTTAGTTTTACAAACAAATTTATTTTTTTAATTTATATAAATTTTTTTTAACACAACAATTCATAAAAAAAAATACACAAAACGCTGAAAAAAGTAGTTCAAAAACAGAACTTATATTATTTGGAAGGTTTCAATTTTAAATGCGATCTCTTTTTGGCTGAAGTCTTCAAAATTATGTTCGGGAACTATGACTTCTGGGTCAAACCCATTTTCATATTTTTTCAATATCTTAGCAAACTTAATTGAACTTTTTATAATATTCTTATAAAAATAAATGTGTGCATTTTATTTACAATGAATACATTTTCTAATTTTTCAAATATAATTTAACATAAGAAACAAAATATTTATTTTTTAAATTATTTACCTTGCATCACCAAACAAATTTCATTAAATTTTCATTCTAATTTGCAAAAACTAAATTGAAATTTTAAAAATACTAAAAATATTTTTAAAATATCAATTTTGTTTTTTTTTTATATAAATAACATTATTCAACAATATATTCAATGTATTTCCTTACCTCGCAACCAGCCTCAGATGGAAAAATTCGAACCACCTGTTGCACCAAATCTTCAAAATTCGAAGGATTCAATTGCAGCTTACTGCAAAATACTGTTTCCAAAATAATAGTAATGATATCATCTCTTTGGTTGTTTTTAAGATTTTGTTGTACCTTATAACATTCTAGCAGGCCTTTACCCTTTACGTTGTCTTGCAGCAAATTAAGTACATCCGTAGAAAGAGGAAATACTTTATAATAATCGAAATACATAGTAATAGGCAGTACTCAGTGAAATAATTTGTCAAAATATTTCATTCAATTTTATAAAGATTCAGTGATTACACTTTATTATTTCTTTTATGAGTCTTTAACAAATATATTTTACTTAGTTTCGCCGGCGATTCATAAAAATTTGTTTAGTTACTTTTGTATTTATAATATTAGTATGGACTACGGATGAAGTATGGATTCTGTAATAATAGTCATTAGAAAAGACCAAGACTATCTTGAATTGTAAGATTTGCAAGAACTTACCAAACAACAACAGGAAGGGCTGCTTGACTGACACTGGCTGTTGGAACTACACTCCTGGTCTTTATCAGAATCTTTTTTTTTTCCTTTTTTATTCAACCAGGCATACATTTGATGAATTTGAAATTGTTTCGTCGTCAATATTGTGCTAAAAAGGAGTACAATTATTTCTTTATCTGCTTAGAAAAATGCAGGTACTTACGATATTTTTCTTCCACAAAAAAAGCTTGCCAAAATTCAGCCCTTAATCCCACGTGTGGAATAACAAAAATATGGAAGACTTCGGTATGTGATATTTCCAGCTAAAGTTATATATATTAATTGCATATGCAGCATACATACATTTTTCTATGATACTTTGTGCGCTCTTGATTTCTGCCACTAATCCTTTGCGACAATCGAAATAGATGTATTATTCGAACAGGATATCAAAACACTATACGCAATATACATAGACTCGTCGTAGTAAAGGCAGTGCGTCTAGACAACTTACTAAGTCAAGGGTTGCAAATATAAATTTTTGTGAAAATCGAGAGAGCACTGTATATACAAAAAAAGATCAGAAATTAACTTACACAGTAAATATTTATAGATATCTACAATATCTAACTCTTTTAGAAGATCTAAAAGTTTTGCATTGCCTTCTTCTTCATTTTTGTCACCACAGTCTTCGAGAACATACAGTAAATCACTGGACTCAGAGAAATCATTAATAGCCATTTTTATACAAGGACAAAGACCGACGCGACACGAATGCTACACAAAGAAAGGCAGAATGAGCTGTAGAGATCGAATGCAGTTGAAGTACAACAATCAACACGTTTTATCCTTTATTGTTAAAATTGCATACTTGATTCAATTCAACACACTCTTAACTTACACTTAAACGGAGAAACTTTGATAACACACAATCTTATTTCTATCCTCTACATTCATAAGATAAGAACGTGGTTGTAATAAGGAGAACCAATCGAGTAAACAAAATTATATTTACTATACGCATCTGCTCATACACGAGAATCAGTAGAAAACTCAATCGCAGTAACTGTAATTTATGGGCAAGAAATAAATTCCTTGTTCCTTATTTTTACTCTGCGCATTCTTAGACTGAGTTAATATGAAAGAGTGTAGCAGTAATATTAACTCCGAAATCCTTAAATCGAATATGAAATACATGACGAAAAGTTGATCTGTTTGTTACACTTTTATTCCTTACATTAAACCTATACGTGCTTAGAGTTAGAATCACTGCGTTACTTTAACTTCGCACTTTTTTAAATTAAAAGGGTTTTGATAGAATTAAAGAAAATCAATATTAATGTAATCATTTTGTAATAATAATGTGTGTTTTCTTAAGTTAATCTAAAAAGTACTTAAATTCGGGTTGTGGATTTTCCCTCAGTGTACGGGCAATATTAAGGTATGTTACAAACTATGCGTCAAAATTAATATACCCTTAGAATAGGGTATAAAAACGGGATTATAAGAGGCGGGATTTTAAAAGACGGGATTTTCAAAAAGCGGGATTATAAAAAGCGGGATTTTAAGAATCGGGATTATAAAAAGCGGGATATCGAACCCAACCCCTTTTCATTGAATATTTTTCATTGAACGTGGTTTTATTTTTACTAAATCTTACATAAATGTCTGGAAAAGAAAGGTGTGGGTTAGAAAATGGGCAGAAGTATTCTGTTTTTTCGGACTAATACTATACCCATTCTCCTCGAAAGCCCCCATCATTACCTACATCTATTGCTGGTTGCGGGAATGTTTAACCCTCGCTTATGATAGCCCTATCGTCAGCCAAGAATAACTGATACACTTTGGAGTCCATCAATTTTCCTTCAAGCTGAGAATCAAGAAAATATAAAGGGACTTAAGACGCTTCCCTGGTGTACACCGACTTAGATTGCGTACTCATCGGTGACTTCAGCGGAGCATCTAACAGCCATAGCTGTCTATAAGTTTGGGGTGTATTGTATATGCAGAATGCACAAATGTGTATATGTATGTCATTGTGTATCTGTTTCTGTAGCTTGATTGTGTATGTGGGCGTGTTTGTGTTGCGTGTGTGTCAGTGTGTTGGCGTTGGCTTCAGGTGCACAATGCGATTGCAAGGGCCAGTCTTAACCTTTAATATTACTGTTTTATTCTCGGACTTTTGATTTTTGTTTAAAGTATGACATTCAAAACAATTAATAGTCATAAGAAGTTTCTCAAAATTTGCCTTTCAGAGACGGAGTAAAATTGTAGGTCCACTACATTCGTCCTATAGGGTGTTTTTTATAGAGGTATAACTGTCAAACTACCTGTCATACTAATAAAGCGTGTCTTTTTTGTTCAGTATACTTTGGCAAATCACCATGAAAAGACTTACATCAGAACAATGTTTACTAATAGTGGACATTTATTTTCAAAATTCGCGCTCTGTTTGCCAAACTTATAGGGCACTTCTTCCACACATGATTTTGTTGAGCCAAATGTTTGGTGACCTGTGAGTTGGCCGCCTCGTTCGTGTGATTTGACACCTTTGGACTACTTTTTGTGCGGGTACGTCAAGTCTCTGGTCTATGCTGATAAACCAGCAACGATTGATCACTTAGAAGCTAATATTCGACGCACTATTGACGAAATAAGACCTGGTATGCTCGAAAAAGTTGTGCAAAATTGGACTGACAGGATGTCGTTCATAAGGCGCAGTCGCGGAGGCCATATGCCAGAAATTATTTTTTAAACATTAAATGCCATGAAATTTGTGAGCTAATAAACCCAAAATTTGGTCATTCCATTAAATTTGTTCTGTTTTATTTTTTAAAAAAAGTTGTATGCCTCTATTAAAAACACCCTATATATGCACCGTTAATGAGCATTTATTTTTTAAGCGTGACAGAGAGTATTGTCTTGTCAGCTCTGAATGTACCGATGGCTCACTTTGTGATTTGGTTAATCTTCTGATCTCTAGTCGAATTATCAATCCAAAGGGTTCTACTCATTTAATTGAATAGGTATAGGAACACTGTAAACCGACGTCCTTTCCCGTCTGGAATTTGGTGGTGAATGGACTAGTGAGCACCATTGTAATACTCCTACGAGCTACGAAACGCTTTGAGCATGCTAGTAAAGAAATTTTTTTTTATATAGAAATTTAAGCTTGACAATTCGTATACAGGAAGCATTAAAAATACCTACAATTGCATTTTTCTTATCCAAAAGAGACATGGAAAAGATAAGGCTATATGTCTCGATCGTTTGATCAATACATACAGATTTCCAGCTGAAATTTATTGCATGTTGCAAACTACTAAAATCAAAACGAACATTTCCAAAGGAAAGGGTATACACACCCGTTGCATTAATATTATTTTTTTTTTTTTGTATAAAAAAGGAAATCCAAATCCCAGAGCACTCAGACTCGGTAATGCTCTATCGTAATTCCAGGCAGAAATCCTCTTTTTGGTGTAAAGATTGGACAAACAAAGTATTATTCGTTTCTCTCCTTTAATGGGTTTCGTAGCTTGTTGATCCCCATGGGAATTTAACTAGAACAGCACGGGTCACGAGCCAACACACTACCCCTACACCATCGCTACCACTGCATTTATACTAAAGTATTGCCATAAAGCTAACCTAGTCATCAAAATTTATTAGAATCAAACTCTAATTGTCTCTTAGCCCAAAGTACATAATGTTGGGCGTAGCTTTATTTTACTGCACTCAATAAATCATATAGAAATCCCAATGTGTGTGTATAGGCTCAAACCAATGATGGTATTCCTAATTGTTCAACCCTTACAATTTTATTAAGGTGCATGTGTATTACGTATGCCAAATTCATTAAAAAATAAATTCGATAATTGTATTGAGGATTTTTTTAACGGTTAACGTATCCCGGTTAAGACTACAAACATCTACGAAAAGTAGTTTCCTTTCAGGGTAATAAAACCAAACGTCTGTACTTATCTTTTTTCATCGTATCGAGGAATGAGCACTCTAAGGTTACTATGTGGTTTTCCATTCATGTGTGCGTAATATAATTTTCTTTATTAACACCAAGTAATTCGTCTCGATTTAGTACTTAAAATGGAGCACAGAAGTCAGACTCATCATTTATATTATCTGGCGATTCGGCCATCGCTTTAACGTGACTAAGAATTTGTTTTTTCTCTTAATCAAGCAACCAAGGGGGGGTTAACTCGTTTTCATTATTGCTAATATATAACGCCTATGTTATTTCGAATCTGAGTAATATTATAACCCAATAAGGGATACTATTTTTAGAAGCCTTGTTAAATGTTATTATTTATTATATCAATGTCTGCCATCTCTGTTAGCTTACTAGAGTAAGTCTGTCTTACAAACATAATGCTGACTCATGCTGACGTCATTCTAGAAGTAACATTTTGAGTAATTACGAGTATGTACCATTTCGTTACGAAATTATTTTTGAATATGCTAACAGAAAAATTGAAACTATTTTCCTTTATCTTTTTTCCACAATGCAATTATTTGTCTCCTCTAAACGATATTGCCAGTGTGTGGCTTATTTCACGGAGGAGAAACGCTTCCACTCTTACTAGTACTATCTACGACTTCAAAGAAAAAATCAAAAATGTTATGTAAGTAAAATCTTAGCAAACTGCGGTGGTAATGATAATACTTAACTAATGCAATATTATTAACTTATTTATTTAATAAAGTGCATTTGTTATTCTTTGCCGACTATAAAGCTGTCATAAGCGAGGATCAAACGTCACTGCAACGTGTACTTGATGTATGTTTGGAAGTTTTTGAGGGGAATGGGTATCGTATTTCGTATTAGTCCGAAAAACTGTTATCTAAACCACTCCGACCTATTGCAGACATTTATATGAATGGAAGAGTGATTCCCAAGTGCGCGAAGTTCAAATATCTAGGATCCATGATCAACAGCGAAGCAATCTGTTATGATGGAACTAAGCATCGCGTTAGTGTAGGGTGGATGAAGTGGCGGGAAAACTCAGGCATCTTCTGTGACCGAAAAATGCCCCCTAATCTGAAAGGAAGGCTCTACACCGCAGTTGTGCTCCGGCGCTCACATACGGTGCCAATGATGGACAGCGTGCAAAAAGTATGAGGGAAAATTAACGGCAGCTGAGATGAAGATGCTTTGCATGACAGCAAGAGTAACAATGATTGATCGAATAAGAAAGTCCAAGATCCGAGGAATCCTTCACGTCAAAGAAAATGGAGTGCGACCGGCTCAGTTGGTACTGTCATGTTTCAAAGAGGAGAGATCCTTCGAACCCTGTTAAAAATGCGATATCAATCACGTTTTAATGGAATCGCGAAAGTGAGGCAGGGCTACAAACTCCTGAATCACACAAATGCAGCAAAACCAGCATTTGATTGGCCTCAGTGACAAAGTGATTCAAAATCGGAAGGCCTGCCTGTTCTTTTTTTAGTCGATCCGACAAGCCCCACGTGCCAGTAGGGAAGCAGTTAAGTGCGAGAGTTATGATTCATTTAGTCCAGATTTAAACCTCGTCGTTGAAGAGAAAGAAGATTAACTCATTTCAAATACATAAAACCGTTTCAAATTGTCAAAAACAAAAAAACTCAATCAATTAAGTTCTCAACTGGGCATTTATTATAAACGTCGCGCAACACGACATGAAGTACAAGTGTGTACACTGTACATGTATACAAATAAAATTCACATGATGATGGCAATTACCGATTGGGAGAAAGAGCAGATATGTTCTATAGAAATTTACTAACGTAAGAGCTGTTTTGAAGAATTAAACGAACTAATTCCTAGAATTTAGCATTATGCTCGTTCGTTTGCTTTTCTTAGAAAAGAAATAAAGTGCACGAATTGATCGTACGAAACTTTCCCGATTTTATTAGATGCGCTTTCGAGTATGGAAATTGGTTTATTATTTGATGAATACTAGCTGCCCCGCCCGGCTTCGCTCGGAGACTTTATTAATAAAAACAAAAACCTAAATTAAAAAGGCGCCACTCAAAAATAGAAACTTCGTTTTTTAACGGAAATATTCAACTATTATTTCTTCTCAATAGCGATCACATAAATGTGTAAAGTAATTTAAAACATTCTGCGTTTTTGTCTCATCTCATACTTAATTGAAAATCCTATACGTCCAACATTTTTTATTTGATAACTTCAATATGTCCACCAAGGGAGGTATCAAGCAATACCTTTTGCGTATTGGATGTAAAAGTTCCCATATAAAAATCTATTTGGTGATGAAGAAGATGCCGTTATTGAATATCAAGTTTTTTCGTATATTCTCCCAACTTTCGGCTGTGTGTGTAATCTTTTAATGATTTCTTAAATAGTTATAAAATGCCTTCACGCCTGACATATATAAAGGGTCTTACATTAAGTACTTGACAAGTTTTTTTTTTAAATAAATTGCAACTACTTGAGATATCTCAATAAAATGTATTGCCTTGAATTACTATCATAACATTTATGAATGGAATTCCACTTCGTTCATATGTCCGCCACGGGAACGATACGTTCAACCCAATTTTCGATGACTCGGCCGCACAGTTCGACCGATACGGCCGCTATTTCTCGTCCAATAAAAAAAAAGTCTAGAGGTGTTAAAACTCACGATCTCGGCGGTCAATAGATAGGTCCGTTTCTCGAGATAGCACGTTCACCGAACTGAGACTTCAATTACTCGATTGTTGCACCCGCTGTGTGGCTTGTGGCACCGTCTTGTTGGAACCACATATCACTGATACCCAATTCATGCAATTGCTCAAAGAAATAACGTTCCAACGGCCCAACGACGCCACCTGCATGAAAACCGCACCAAACAGCGACTTTGCGGATGAAGTGCTGTTTCATGAAGCACATGAGGCTTCTCACCTGTCCGTTTAACCAAAAATGTGCTTCATCGCTGAAGATGATTTCGCGATGAAATTCTTCATTTTCTTCCGTCATGTCCAGAGCCCAATTTGAGAACGTACGTTGCACCATATGATCAAGTGACTTTAGTTCTTGAGTCAGCTTGATCTTGTAATGGTGTAAGCCAAGATCTTTACGCAAAATTCGCCAGAATGTTGTCTGGGATAGGCAAAATTCTTGAGAATGCCGTGAAATTGACTGATTTGGCGCCTCTAAGGCAGCAATATTCTCCACACTTCGGGCAAAACGTAGTATAACTGTCAACATCAATTGCTTGTCTACTGGGACGAGAATTACTGCCAAAAATTGGCGTTAACGCTCTTAAAGTTTCGAGCACCGACTCGGAATTTGTATGAATGAATTTGTATATTTGTAACCGTTGTTCCTTCGTGTACTTCACCAAGATGAAAATGTTGATTCTACTGAATATTTTGACATTGACAGTTTGGTAAGGTTTAAGGGTGCGTGCACACTGAAAGTTTGAGGTTGTCAAGTCGCTAATGACAGACCCTTTAGTTTTTCATAAGGAATAGCAATTGTTTTTAGGAGCGCGTAGTGTCGCCCACCTACCCTTTCCCAATGAAGTCACAGTTATGAGCGCCATTTGGAAAAAAAGGTGAAGGTATATAATATATCTTACGTATTATACCCCTTAACCGTCTATGCTGAGCAGCCTTGTGTGGTTATGCAAACAGCTAAATCAACCTTCATATGTCGGAGAGATTTTTGAGATGCGAAAAGCGGAGCGATGTTAGATTTGGTTGAGCGCAATAGTAAAGATTTAAAAGATTCATAGGGTGGTTGTAGAGATTAGATTAGATTAGATTCTTTATTTCATGAAATATATGTACAATAGTTTGTGTTTGAGAACACGAGCATGGCAGAAATAGCCGTCTGCCGTAGTTGTATACTGTGTAACTTCCCATGTTCTTCCTTATTCAGCAGCTAGTATTAAGCTCTGCATCCAATTTTCTGTTTATTCGTTTATTCTAAACTCCTCGATTCTAGTCAATGTGAAACAGGTTCGACGATCTTGTTTGCAGTCAACTTTAACTCAATAAGGTGTTTAGCCGTCACGACTATCATTACATATATCGCCGGCGAGCCCAAGGTCTTAGGCCTTGTAAAAAATTTACAGTTTTAAAATACCATCGTATATGAAATTACAAAGGACAGAACGGAGTCCATAGTGAAAGCAATTTCCTCTTCGTTTCAGCTGCTGGTAATTTGCCCTCATACTTTTTGTACGCTGTACAACATTGTAAACCGTATGTGAGCGCCAAGCTCCCAACTGCAGTGTATAGCCTTTCACCAAGTTGACAAACCATAGATGAATATTTTTTTGCTTTTGCCGCTTTGTTGACTGTGTTTGTGTGCAGAAAGAAAAATACAAGCAATGAACGTTCTCTATTGGCATTCTTGGTTTCAATACAATCCTCGAGGCTTAGGGAGTTATAAAAGCAATTCAAGCTAATCCGAATGGAAGAAATAAAAGTATCAAAGATTATATACTCCAAACGAAATACAACACTTTAGTTCCAATTTCTGTGTAAAAAAGCGGTGTGTACTCGCTTTTAAGCTTGGAACCACCTGTGTTCCACAATTTGTTTAAAAATGTACCAACATTAACACCTCAAACGACGATGATCCAGGTTTGGTTGACGAGGAAAAAGATGAAGTAACTTAAATGTTGTACTTTCCTTTGCTTTAAAATTGTATTTTTGTTTTCAAGCTTTTGTTTAAATGAATTAAACGGCACCCGAAAAATACGCCAGATGCGTTTTTTTTTTGAAAATATGTCAAAAAAAAAATTTCAAATTTAGAAAAAATAGCAGAAATTGTTTGGAAATTAGGCCAGAAAGATTTTGATAAAGAGCCAGAAAGAAAATGGAAAATTGGGCCAGAAAATTTATGATATTCCCTTTTCGGAAAAAAAACCCAAGCGTTTAGCTTGGTAAAAATCATCAAAAGACATCGCATAGGAGGTTTGCGGTAGCGTGGGACTTTAAACCACTAAAAACACCCGGGAAGGCATGATTTTTGGTCATCCTTCCAATTATCGCAAGTCGGCAGACTAATTAGCCATTTTTTATTTAATACACAATTCAAAGTTAAGGTGTCCGTATTTAGGTATTTTCAATCACTCTTTTCGTTCGATCGTGTACGTTTTTTTTTTCTTTTTTTACTTAGGTAGTTCAAAAGGTTTTACTCTTCTTAATCTTAATGTGAGTATTTAGCAGTGTGTCATTTCTAAATTAGGTACATACCTCCCAAATTAATTCGGACATGAAAGGGTTAATGCATTTATGTGTTTTTAATGAGAAAAGATGCAGAATCATACCAGCTAGTATTCGTGCAATTTATTTCGTTTCTTTTCTTACATTTTTTAATTTATCTATATATAAAAATGGATGTTGGTATATGCGAAGTGAATAAACTTTAAAACCACTGAACCGATTGCGTTAAAATTTAAGGCGGTATTGGTCCGAGAATGTTTTTGTGAAGTTTCGACAAAATTGGTCCAGGAATTTGCCCACAACAGTTTTTTTTTTTTTGCTCCTTGTATACATGTAACTTATATACATAAAAATGAATGCTGTGTGTTCGTCTTCTATGCGTTCGCGCATCGTTCATCCGATTGAGTTAAAACTTTGCGCAGTTGTTATTGGCACTTACGCGAAATTTGTTGGCATGGTACCATCGCCGTAAAATTGGTGGTAGTTAAGCCAATTGAGCTAAAAATGTGTACTGCTGTTGTTGGCAGTTGCAGAAAAGTTTCTGGCATAGAACCATTGACATAAAACAGGTGGCGCGCATGTCGTATTGGATTACTTTTCCTCTTCTAAGCCGTTGCGCATCGTCTATTTGACTTTTTACTTTTTACAGTTGTTGTTGTCACTTGCGCAAAAGTTTGTGACATAATATCATCAATATGAGCTTAAACATGCGGAGAAAAATGTGAAATCCCTTCAACCAGTGTGAAGGACACCCAAACTCAGTTTGATTCAAAAAAGTAAGCTGACATTTACGCCTGCCAAAAAACTAGAGCCTACCCTTACCGGAGCAACGAAGTTGCATTATCGGGCTAAACCATGCGGAGAAAAGGCTGCAATCCCTTTAACCAACGAATCGTTTGAACTGAAATATTCAGGCAATCTTTGGCATTGGCCCAAGAGAGTTTGGTTAAAATCGGTCCATCTTTCTTTGTTACCAAATCATGTATTATTTTTTGTATGGCGCAGCAACGCACGCCGGGTACCTACCCCCTTTTTGACTTATATTTAGTTAACTATGTATTTTTTATTCGCAAAATCGTAAGTTCCACATTTCACACAGAATGACTGAATTTAAGAAATCATTTTTAACTGAACTCGCACGAGTACATTATTGTTTTTTTATTGAACACTTCCGCATTCTCCGCAAGAGAATACAATGCGTACCGGCTCAGCTTCGCATGCAAAACTCCGGTACATGCTTACGCTGGAGACACCGTTACACTCAGAGAAAAATACTTTGCATATTTAGGATACAAATTAGTCAATGGGATATGCATATTTAGGATACAAATTAGTCAATGGGATATTGCCCATGTGTCGTATGGGTAGAAACCATAGTTTTAATGGGATAATCTCATACAGTATCACAGGCAGAGGCTCTTCAAGGCTCGGGAGCCCGGTTAGTAAAGAAAGTTAGGTAAAACGTTACAAAATTAAATTACGAACTTATTTTGACCCCTGTAATTCGTATGAGCTTGAAAACCTAGTCCCATATAAGTTTGCTATTTGATTCCTTTCCTGTCAAATGTCGCTGTGGTTTTTCAATAATAACAGCCATAGAATCTGCACACCGCAAATGGTTTATTTTTATTCCACAACTTTGTCCGGACACAGCATTTGGCAACAGATAATGTGGTTTTCTTTTACAAAGGTTTTAAAGCAATACAATAGATCAAAGATGTCTTAATTAGACTATACACAACAACTCGATTAGGGAATTATTGACATGAACTTGAGTTTATGCACATATGGATATATTTTGGTCATGACATGATGATGAATCGATTTTTCAATCAATCAGGATTTGACAATTGATGTCCGTTAAAAAACAGCCAACCCATGTATTCAATTAACTTATCAATTGACATGTTGAATAACTGGAGTGTTAACTATGTTAAACTTTTGATTGATTTGATTAAACGGCTTCGAGTGAGCTGACAGCTCTTACTAAGTTCTAAATAAAAAATGTTGTGTATTTAAGCGAGGAAAAGGCACTTCGACCTCTAAGATATTTTGTGCCGTAAACGATAGTAATATTTAGTAAAAGGGGAATTTCTACTTTCCGTTACGAGCAGATAATTTTATCAGCAGAGGATTTTTAAGTCTTCGGAACTTAGTTTTTCCCTGAAAAAGGTCTTTCTCCTAGTTCCGTTGCGGGCTGGACATTCACAAGACAATACCGAAACTCTGGAGAGTCGCATTTTTCTATTTGTTTTTTTTTCTTGTTTTATAATTTTACAGTACCCTTAAGTGCTAAGAACACAGCGCAACCATTTGCGTTTAACTGAAAGTAACACCTGGCAATATCATATTTCATTGCATACTTTTTGGTGCTACTTACTATTAAAAAGAATAGAGACATAGGAAAGAAGTGTTTGGGTCCACTTGTAGGATTTTTCACCACGGGTGGTGTCTAAATTGCTTAGGGAGATCTGGTTCATGTATTCGACTAAAAGTAATGAACTTGGCCAGGATTTGAACACACGACTTTTCAATCTGTTGCACGCAAAGCGAAGCAGAAAACCTTTTAAGAAAAAAGAAAGATTTTAACTAACATAACCTTTCGGTTTGAACCACGTTTTTATTCTCTTAGAAAAGTCAGGAACAATTTGACAGATGACAGTGTGGAGAGTTTTTACTGGCAGGGGTTACCACTGTTTGTCAGATTTCGGTGCTGCCTTCTTCTTAACATTTCCGCCCACCTCGTCCATCTTATGCGACGAAACCAATAACGTCTCCTGCTGCCGCCCACCGCGGCACTCACCACAGCCGTCGTCCATCGGTAATGCAACCAATTTAGCAATTGATCTTTTGATTATTGACGACTGCGTTTGAACAGATGCAACTCGGACTAGGTCGTCGTCCCCAGCATGAACTTCAATCACCCGACCCAATGCCCACTGGGTGGGTGGGGAGCGCTCATCTCGTACAAGCACTAGGTCTCCCACCTTCAGATTTGCCATCACCCGTTGCCATTTATGCCTCACCTGGAGTTCCCGCAAATATTCGCAGCTCCAACGCTTCCAAAAGTTCTGCTGCATTTGCTGTAGTTGTCTCCATTTCGTCAGTCTGCCAGTCTTGGTGTCAAGCAAATTTGGTTCAGGAACAGCAGTGATGGGACCGCCCACCAAGAAGTGTCCGGGGGTGAGAGCAGTCAAGTCCGTGGGATCTTCAGATAACGCTGAAAGTGGCCTCGAATTAAGCACGGCTTCGATTTGTTTGAGGATGGTGTAAAACTCCTCAAACGTTAATTTTGCTTCACAGATGGTACGCTTGAGGTGATTCTTCATGCTTTTAATTCCTGCCTCCCATATGCCTCCAAAGTTAGGGGACCCTGGGGGGATAAAGTGCCATGACACTCCATGACTCGCGACTACGCGTGCACCAGCCTCTAATTGTTGACGATATGCCTTAAGATCCGCTCTTAAAACTATGTTAGCACCGACAAATGTCGTCCCACAGTCGCTGTAAATATCTGAGCTGTACCCGCGTAGCGCAAAGAATCGACGAAGCGCCGCAAGAAATGTTTCGGTTGTCATATCGCTCACAAGCTCCAGATGGATAGCCCGGGTACTGAGACACACGAAAAGAGCAACATATCCTTTGTAACTGCGATGACCACGTCCTTTTGTTGTTCGAATCTGATACGGACCACCATAGTCCAATCCGCAGTGCTTGAATGCTGGTGCAGCTGTACAGCGGGGAGTGGCAAGATTTCCCATAAGGTTGGAAATAGCTAACCTTTGTTTGAAGCACGTTTGGCAGCGGCGACGAATATGCTTCTGGATTGCGGAACGGGCGTCAATAAGCAAATATCGTCTTCGAAGAAAATTAAGTGTCGCTTGGGTACCACCATGCATAGTGTAAACGTGAGCTTGGCCGATGAGCAGAGTCCCCAAATAGCATTCTTTTAGTAAGATGATTGGGAATCTTTCAGATAATGGCATCATGGCGTTTTTCAGTCGACCATTCAAACGGAGGACACCACTGTCATCCAACATCGGATTGAGCTTCAATAGCTTACTCTTTGAGGCTATCGGTTTCCTTTGAATGAGACAAGAAATTTCATTACTAAAGTATTCATTTTGAACATACCTTATCCAAAATCGCAGCGCAGTATTGTGTTCCTTAGCTGTGCACCACGGCGTTGCATCATGCGGCCTTTTAAGCTTAACCGCAACAAACCGTTGACACCATGCAGTGACAGCAATTAGCATGTTGATGTTAGAGTATTTGTGTAACAAATTGTGTAGCAAGTCCTGATTTGTGTCCCTTACAGGGCACGGCACGGCAACCAGTGCGATTAATGGCACTACTTTATCCAGACTGGGACTTTGCTTCGGCCAATCCCGCTCATCTGCACTCAACCATGGTGGGCCATTCCACCAGATATCGAGATCGGCTAACTGAGATAGGTAGACTCCACGTGACGCAACATCGGCTGGGTTGGTTTTTGTAGGCACATACTTCCAGGATTCAATCGCTGTCAACTCTTGAATTTTGGCGATCCGATTTGCGATATATACCTTGTGTTGTCCAGGGTTGGATCGAATCCATCCAAGTGTGGTCTTGGAATCAGACCAGCAGAACGTTTGTATGATGGAAAGCTGCAAAATGTCAAGTACCCTTGCGGTAAGTTTCGCCGCAAGGAGGGCTCCGTTGAGCTCTAAGGGCACCGTGATTTCTTTTAAGGGGGCCACTTTAGTCTTTGCGATGAGGATGGACACCTTCACTCCTTCTGCTGTAGTCACTCGGAGGTACGACACGGCGGCATATGCTGATGTAGATGCATCAGAGAATACGTGCAATTGATAGCTGCTGGCGTCTGGCGAAGAGAAAACCCACCTTGGGATTTTTAACTTCTCTATCGCGGGTAGCTCGGCTCGAAATTTTATCCAATTTTGTTGATGCGGCTCTGGTAGCGGATCATCCCAGGAACATCCAGATAGCCAAAGTTGTTGACAAATAATCTTTCCGGTGATCACGACTGGGGTCAAAAGACACGGTGGGTCATATAATTTTGCGACGTCTGACAGCTGCTGCCTCTTAGTCACCGATCCGGATAGTGAGGTAACATTGACTTTGTACCCGATACAATCGTCTTGACAGAACCAATAGATCCCAAGTGCCTTTGTTTCACGGTCCAAGTTGAGATCGCAGCAGACTTCACGCTCACCTTCTTTCACGTTGAGGTTTTGAAGCAGCTCGGTTGAATTTGATTTCCATTTTCGAAGAACAAACCCTCCACGCTGTAGCAGTTGCTGAAGTTGACCTTGAAGTTCGATGGCACCTTGCGATGTATCGGCGCCGTGAAGACAATCGTCCATATAAAAGGCATGCAAAAGAGCTTTTGATGCTTCTGGAACGTCAGCTTCTTCATCCTTGGCCAGCGTATGCAGGACTTTAATTGTGAGATAGGGAGAACAATTCAAGCCATAAGTGACGGTCAGCAGCCTGAAAACCGCAGGATGGCCAACCTCGTCCTTCCATATTATGCGCTGCATGTCCGCATCGTCTCGTTCAACTAGAATCTGCCTATAACATTTTTCGATGTCGGCCACGAAGCCAATTCGGTAAGTGCGCCATTTCAAGATGATGGCTGCTAAATCACTCTGAAGTTTGGGTCCGACATGAAGACAGTCATTTAATGAAATGCCAGATCTGTTTTTTCTTGATGCATTGAAGACTGTTCTCAGCTTTGTCGTTGCGCTGGAATCTTTGTATACACCGTGATGTGGAATGTAGCAAGCACGATGCGGCTCGGCTTCCTCCAGTGGTATGGGCTCCATGTGTCTAAGATCCAAGTACTCTGACATAAACTCGTCATACAATGACTTCATTTTGGGATCCTTTTCTAAGCGAGTTTGTTGATAGTGGAAGAGCTTGTAGGCATCTAGCTTACTATCCGCCAGGTCGATGGAATTTTTGAACGGGTACTTAAAAACGTAACGCCCACAGCTGGTTCGTCGTACTGTTCGTTCAAAATATTCTTCGCAATAAAGCTCGTCTTGCGTCATAACGGAGGTAGAACTCACGTCTTCATGGTCATTGAATCTCCACAGATTCTGCACCAACTCACCTAGATCGGTTAATGAAGTTGTAAAACAGCTGGTGCCCAACTGTGTAGTGGTTGATGTGGGCAAGCGCCCGAAAATGACCCATCCAAGATGAGTGTTTTGTGCTACAGGAGCATTGATGGATTTTCGCCTAATTTCGCCACAAAGTAAAGAGCCATATACATCAGCTCCCAGAATTACATCGATATTCCCAGGCTCGTTGAATTTCGGGTCAGCTAGCACAAGACTCGAAAATTCATCGAATGGCTGTGAATCAACGCATGCCCCAGGCAGAAGATGCCCCAATCGTGGTAAAATGAGGGCTGAACAGTTGATTGTAAAATCCGGTTCTCGTAGAGAGCTTACAACGATTTTCACCAAACCTGTTGACTTACCAACTGGCGATCCGCCAACGCCAGTGACAGGAACATAAAGTCGAGTTCTACGAAGATGTAGCTGCTGCACGGCGAACTCACTAATAAATGATGCTTGCGAGCCACCATCCAGAAGAGCTCGAAGTTGGAGACAGTGCCCTGTCGTTGACCGTACTCCAATCTGAGCGGTGGCCAGCAACACAGATGGCAATCGTACCGGAGTGGCCTTATTGTCGTCTTCGAACTGTACGAGTGTGATGGGCGTTTACGCTGCTGGAATGTGTCGGAAAACTATCATGTAGCATTGTGTGATGCTTTTGTCGACATGTTTGACAAGAATACGTTGACATGCAATGCATGGAGCCATGATCAGCTTTCATACAGTTTTTGCAGAGTTTAGCCTTGTTGACAAATTTTAGCTTCTCAGATGGTGACCTTTTCCGAAATTCCTGACAGAACATCAGAATGTGCTTTCCTGCGCAGCATGGACAGCGACCGACGTTCGTGTGATGACTGTGAACGGGGTTTAAGCTCGACGCCCTTGGAGTTGATTCCTTCTGCTTTTGGATTGCAGGCTTAGCAACCGCCTCGAGGCCTTGTAGCCGATTCTCCAGAAATTTGGTTAACTCCGCGAACGCTGGAATATGATTAGGAGATTCGAGCGATGTCTCCCATTCTTTGACAGTAACAGGATCCAGTTTTTCTGTCACCAAAAAGACCAGCCAGTCATCCCAAAAGGAAATTGGACGCCCCAACTGCTTGAGCGCACGAATGGCCCCAGTCGTTGCATCTAACATATTTCGTAGTAACGTCGGTGATTCAATGCTCATGACTGGGAGCTCGAACATATTGCGCAAGTATGTTTTAAGAAACCTACGCTTATTATCGTAGCGCTTCTGCACCAATTCCCAGGCAATTTGAAAGTTCGACTCGCTGGTTGGCATGTTGTCTAAGACCTCGACCGCATTACCTACCAGACTGCTCTTTCAGAAATGCAGACGTTGCACATCCGAAAGTGAATTATCATCGATCACACTGCTAGTAAACATATCTTTAAACGTCAACCACTGTGAAAAGGATCCATCGAATGTGGGCAACGGAATAAGTGGCAAAATTGACTTTGCTGAGTAACCTGCCCAGAATTGGAGCGCCGGGAAGAATCTGCCATCGTAGTGTTAGCGAACTCGTCGATAAAGTCATTGAGCTCCCCTAGGGCCTCGCAGTACGCCGCTTCGATTTTCACAAATCGCTCTTCGGAACGTAGCCTTTTCAAGTCCTCGTCGTTATTGTCGTCTTCCACCAGTGTAAAGATTTCTTCATGTGCTACTGTAAATTTGGTCCAATAATCTTCGAGCAATTTTCGTCTGCCTTCAAAATACCCTTTCGTTTGATTTTGCTTGGCTGTTTTGAGGGTATTTGATGCGAAATTCATTATGTATTTTGCGATGGTTTCTTCCTTCGCCAGTGCCATCGTTTCTGCAATTAACTTAATTAATTTCCGTGATTAAATGAAACGGAGTTATGAAATTAAATAAACTCAGCAATTTTATCCAACTTTAAGTGCGATAATGAGGAATCAGGTTCCCCGCAAGGGATGCCAAATGTTGCACGCAAAGCGAAGCAGAAAACCTTTTAAGAAAAAAGAAAGATTTTAACTAACATAACCTTTCGGTTTGAACCACGTTGTTATTCTCTTAGAAAAGTCAGGAACAATTTGACAGATGACAGTGTGGAGAGTTTATACTGCCACTGTTTGTCAGATTTCGGTGCTGCCTTCTTCTTAACACAATCAGTAAACGAATACAATACTACTGCACTGTTGCCACCCGCTAAGGTGGTTTGTAGACTTTGGTGACGAGAAAGATAACCGCCTTAGATTTAGACATCTGTTTTTCATTAAAGCCATACACATTTGTGCATCCTGTATATGCACAGACCGTCAACATTTCAGAAGACACATAGATGTGCACATATAGAGACGACAATGGCTGAAAATGCACGGGGGTTAGTGGAGAAGGTGGATTCTAAAGGCCTGAAGTCCCAAACTCCGGTTTTCGATGCCTTCCAGCTTTCATCGACAGTACCATTTTTCGAATTTCAACAAAATCTTCTGGCACACTCTTTGGACTTACTTTACTCTAGCTACACTCAATACTATCAAGTAATATTGTTTGATTTCATTGACTTCAAAATCTAAAGCAAAAGTGCTTGAATTGACCGTCGTTTTCGACGGGTATTTAGCTAGTTTAATATAAATGACAAAGCAAAAAGCTAGGAACGTCAGAAATTAGATCGTGGATTAATTCAAGCAAGGTAAAATGTCGGTAACTCTTTCTGAGACAAACAAAAAACACTGTTTGTTTTGATGTTAGTTGAAAATTACGGCCAAATATGTTAATAGCCATCATCAAACATAAATAAACCATTCAATTAATAAACTTCGGTCGTTGATGCTAATATAATAATTTATATGTTTACGGAACGAGTGCCAAATTACGAATGTGTCAAAAATTGTAATAATGTTTCTTTGTGCAAATCTGTTTTTAAACTCGCAAAGGCAAGTTATTTAGTTATCATAGGGGAGCACAGGTCTGGGTTTTGGTAAAAATGGTTAAGTGGGCGAAAATTCTCTCTAGGAAATTTTGCACTGTTTAAGCCATTTGTTAACAGGTGGCAATGCTGCGATGGTAGTGTATTCACTAAGTGATTCACAGGTCAAGCGTTCGAATGCCGACCAGGGCCATGATTTTTATAAATTGAATATGTACATACAACAAAAACAGATCTCCCTAAAGCAATTTAGGCGCCACCTGTTGAGAAAAAAATCCCATCGCACCAAACTTCTTTCCTATCCTTCTATTCTTTTATACAGTAAGTAGCACCCAGAAATAGGCAATGAATCATTTGCTGGGAGCTACTAACAGCAACAAAAATGAATTCGCTGTGTTTCCACTATAAGGGTACTGTGTACTACAGAAAAAAGCGTGCGCTAAAGGCACATTATAAAAATTATAAAAAAAAAAAAAAAACAAAAAAAAACATTTGTTATAGCAGAGGGTCCATCTTAAAAGCAGTAATAAATTACAAAAATAAATAATACTTAGGGAGAATTCACGTCTAGGCCATTTATACATTAATGTGAGCCTAGCGACACATCTTTAAGCTATGTATGCAAGTGCGCAAGCAAATCCGTGGGTTGACGCGTGTGAAGATCATCGGTGTCATAAAATGAAGATCAAAAAAAAAATGCAGGCCTAAAATCTCCTGCATCACACGAATGCAACAACACCAGCCCTGGCAAACACGAAGGGCCAAAGGTGGGCTTTGTGTCTAACCTCAAGCCTAGATTTTCTTCTTCTTTGCTTGTTCTACATATCATTTCGAAACTGACCTGGAATTTCATGTTCCCTTCTTTAATAGAACTATTTCTGTGGTCTTTTCTGTCAGATTTCGTTTAGTCCCTGTTTTCCATTTAGTAAGGGACGCGGTGCATTACTTGGGTCAGGTTTCTCAAATCGTCTTCTATGTTTCTGGTTTAAATCACTACGGACAGATTGTCAGCATAGCCATTGATCCAAGAAGGTATCCTCGGCTAACTCTATTCAATCATATGCTATTTTCCATAGGTCGTGGCGGCCGAAAATTGATCCCTGTGCTGCTATTGCTGTGATTGTAGTATTCCGTAGTATCGTTTATTGCCTCTCTATCCTTGAAGTACCCTTCTTCCAGCAGTAGAAGATACTGTGGCACTTGGAAGGTGTTTTCCAGGTTAGTAACTATATCTCACAATCTAATAGAATTGAGTACAATGGCCTAATGGTATTCAATGTGAGTATGAAGCACTCTGTCTCGCTACAAAGCGTATTATCTGAAGCACAAAAAACTATTCCTCAATTCCTCTACATTCATACAGCCTTTTTCTTCAAAGGAAAAATACACTTAAGGGTCTTCACTACATCAGTTAACGTGCGCTGCATAATTGGCTGTTAAATAAACATAGAATCGTGAGATTGAGAGAGAATAAGTAGCCACACTAATATTATTGCTTCAATTTTTATTTACTTTTTTTTACAAAATAAAAGTGTTTTAAGTTTAAAAAAAGTGCTATTTCTATTCAGAAAGTGGTCCCAAATAAGAAGAGATTCGAAATTAATTTGAAAATCCTCAAAGTAAGGTAGGATAGCTATAAGTTCTGATCAACTTCACAAATAAGACAAAGGCAAAAAATACCGTTGTATACTTCCGAAGAGGAAAATAGCGGAAATACCCACTTGCAAATCAGCAAATGGAAAGAAATCCGTTTTTCAACAGACAGTAGTCGTCATGACAGAAGCCCATCTAGATGCACATAATAATACATATGAAAAATGTAGCCACAGGGAAAGCTTTTGATTTATATGGTTGAGGATTTCTCGATACGAATCGAACGGGTGGCAATGGTGCGATGGTAATGTATTAACTAAGTGATTGCGTTAGAATCCCGACCAAGGTCATGATTTTAAAAATTGAATACACACAACAATACAGATCTCCCGTAAGCAATTAAGGCGCCACCTGTGGAGAGAAAACCCCATCGCATCAAACTTCTTTCCTATCCCCCTATTCTTTCAAGTAGTAAGTAGCACCTAAAAACAGGCAGTGAATCATTTGCTGTATGCCAAAAGGAATCTACACTACCAAGTACCCTAATCACTAGCCCCGTTCAAATAGTCAATGCAATTTTTAGAAAGTGATGCAATCAGGATGGCGACGGTGTAGAAGTTAGTGTGTTGTCTTGTGACCCGTGCAGTGCAGGTTCAATCCCCATGGGGCACAACAACATACGCCAACCAATAATGGAGAGAAACGAATGGCATCTTGTTTTCTCCAACCGAAAATAGGATTTCTGTCTGGTACTGCAATGAACCGTTATAGAGTCTGAGTGCTCTGGGATGTGGATTTCCTTTAAACAACAAAAACAAAATCAGCGCTCGTTATTACATCAACTAGACCAAACCCCTTATACAGATCTGGTACGATAATGATTGTAGAAAGCTTCGAGAAAATTCTTTTAATTCTTTGAAGATGTTTAAAAAAACTATCTATATAGCTTTTTATTTCCTGTATATGCAGTCAAACAAAAATTACAAAGAACTCTGCAACCGCAAAAAAATCACTATTCCTCCAAAATACAGCTTCCAAATTGTTGGAGTGTAAGGACTTAAGGTCATTTCGGCTGAATGTTCGTATCTTGGGAGGCTCTAGTAAACAAGTCTCGCCAGTAATAAGTGGTGATTTTTTTAGCTAATTATTTCGATGAACCTCAACTTCCAGACCCTAATCAAAATGCAATCCATATGCTTTGTCAGGTTGGGTTCGATATCCCGCTTTTTATAATCCCGATTCTTAAAATCCCGCTATTATAATTCCGCTTTTTTAAAATCCCGTCTTTTAAAATCCCGCCTCTTATAATCCCGTTTCTTATTATCCCGCTTTTACGAGTACAATCAAAAGTAGTTGCTTTATTTTAAAAATCGCGCAATTTTTTAAAATAAAGCAACTACTTTTGATTGTAAAAGCGGGATAATAAGAAAATTGAAATAAATTAAGCAATGAGTGTTTTTTTGAAATGCAGTTTATTTTAACATTTATCATTTTTAGAGGAAGTAACAAAATAAGAAATAAATAATATCAAAATAAATTTTTAAGTATTAAATATGACAATCTTCAATAATTTAAAAAAAAAATATAAAGTAATGTTATATGATATTCTGCAAAAGGGAACAAAAAAAACTTTAAACCATTAACAACATTTTTTATTTTATTAGTTCAAGTGTATTATAAGCAATGCAACGCAAAAAACCTGTTTTATTAATTTTTTTCTATTTCTCATTAATTTTTCTTGTCCATTTCGTAATATTTGTATTTCAGTTTGCACCACAATTGCTTCCTTTCTCAAATCTGCAATGAGTTTATACAAGCCAGCACTTTTTCGTCCAACCAAAACTTTCAGTCTGCGATGCCACGGCTTCAGCATTATTTTGTTTTCTCGGGAATTGTTTTTCTGCACTGTCATACTCGTACACAGACCAAAAGTTAGGAGAGTACTGCACTTGTCTACTTCCATTACGAATGTTTTGTAAAAAAAAACGGGATTAGCGGGATTTGGGGGGATTTTAGAAGACGGGATTTTAAAAAAGCAGTATTTTAGTAGACGGGATTTTAAAACTTTTTTTTCGGGATTTTTGAAAAGCGGGATTTTAAATAGCGGGATTCCGATACGCTCCCGCTTTGTCAAATGTAAATGTTCCTGAATTAGACGAAGAAATAGTCAGGTCGGAGCTATTGTCGGCTCTTAAAAGAATAAAAACAATAAAGCATCAGGGCCGGATGGAATCCCTGTGGAGTTTTAAAAGTACATAATCAAATCTGGTTTTTTGGAATATCTGATTCTTTAACAAAATCTCCAGAGAGGAGTCATTGCCCAGTAGTTTTCTTTCTTCAAGTATTGTAGCAATTTTTAAAAAGGTGATCCATCATTGCCGGAGATTTACAGAGGCATCTCTATGCTCAGCTCTCTCAGAAAATTGTTTACTCAAATTCTCTACCATAGGTTGGTAGGCTGGGTGGAACAGAACAATATACTCAGTATCTACCAAGCTGGTTTTCGAGCTTGTCTGTCGAGTTACTATTATTCAAACTCGCAGAAGCTGGCGTATCCACAAATGATTAATGTGTATGAAAAGCTTATCCGTACCGTAATACTTCCGCAGCGGTGTGAAACGGAGACAAAAGATCGGAAACCTTCAGCACGGAAACCGGTTCCACAGGGTTGTGTACCAAGCCCAATTTTATTCTTACTCTATAGAAATGATGTTTGTAAAAGTTTACTCGGCGGCATTAGATATGGTGAAGTTGATGTCAAAATACTTTTATGTGCTGACGATCTAGTTATTCGTTCTGAAAGCCCGACAACCAGCTACAGATTAACAAATTAAGCAATACTGTGATTGAAATTAACGTCAACGAGTCAAAGATAATAAGTTTATGGTCGCAAAATTGAACTGGTTAAGCGAGGAGAGATGGTTAAATGGGGACAGAATCGAAGTAGTCAATAATTTCAAATACTATGGTTTCCTATTGAATTAGAATTCAAATCTTCTCTCGCACATCAAGAAAAGTACTACTGTAACGAAGGTGGCAATCAACACCATGTGGTCCCTGTTCTTTTGTTGCCAATTTGTTGACCCAGAAACGAAATTTGAGGTCATCAATGCCATTATAAGAAGATATTTTCACTATGCAACTGAAGTGTACGGGTATCAGGATTTATAACTAATAGAGAAAATCCAACACTTCTTCTTCAAACGCATTTTTAAGCTTCCGACAATTACAGCATACTACGTCATATATGTTGAATCAGGCTTATCTCCAATTTATTTGACTAATTCGAAGGCTAATGCAGATTATATTTGTAAAAATTTTTAAAGGTCTGGTAATAGCTTGCAAAAAATATGATGCGGCTAGCTCTGCGAAACTCATGCTTGCCTTTCAAAAACTGGTGTGAGTTAGCTTCCGCTAACAATTTGGCAATGACATTAAATAAATATCTTCTATGCCTGTATTGCAGCTGCTGCTGATAGTCTTGTGTTACCTTAATCTGCACCTAGGGTCAGGAAACTTTTTTAATTCAAAGTTCGCAGTTACGGAAATAAGTCTCATTTTCAAAATTCGCACTGAAATGCTGGAGCTTTGTCACACACCGCACATGAAGGACATCAACCCTTTCATCAAAAGATTTCTGTCATTTGAAGAATGTGCCCAGATATTAAATGGAAACTATGGCTGGAAAGTACTTATTCAGTTTGGTAAGCATGCAATGTATTACCGAAATACTTACGCCGAATGGTAAGGCTCACAGTTGCACGTTAGCTACCTAATTTGTTATCTAGCTAACGCCATAACTAAGTAACTAACGTAGTTAAATTAGCTGCGCTAAAAATGCAATCGATTTGGTGGATAGCTATCATAATGACAATTAATTTTACCTATTAGTTGCAGGTTGTGTAACTATGCTCGTTAGGTTGCCAAAGTTAGTTGCGGATGGCAACTAAAAGTTGGTTAGCTTTTTAGCTGTAGCTTGTTAGCTGTCTAGATAATAATTAATAACTAATTTAAAATTTATTGGTTTGCTATAATGACGATAATTTATTGGGATTTATTATGCATATTGCGTTTAAAATAAAAAAATTTTGAATGCCCCTTTTATTTTACATTATGTTATTTTACAAAGAGGTCCTTAGAGCCACAATAAAGGTCCTTTAAGCCCGAAAAAGGATATTTTCCCAAAATGTATTTAGAAACGGCACGGTATACATGAGTTCAATGTTATTTGAATAAGCGGTCCTAGAAACAACAAACATTTTGGAAAAATACCCTTTTTTCGACTTTTAAGGACCTTTTTGTTGTTCCAAAGAACTCTTAGTCAAATAACATTGAACGCAGATATACCGTGCGGTTTCGAATGACATTTTGGAAAAATATCCTGTTTTCAACTATTAAGGACCTTTTTTGTTGTTGCAAGGACTTCTTAGGCAAATAACATTGAACACAGATATACCGTACGGATTCTAATGACATTTTGGAAAAATATCCTGTTTTCGACTATTAAGGACCTTTTTTGTTGTTGCAAGGACCTCTTAGGCAAATAACATTGAACACAGATATACCGTACGGATTCTAATGACATTTTGGAAAAATATCCTGTTTTCGACTATTAAGGACCTTTTTTGTTGTTGCAAGGACCTCTTAGGCAAATAACATTGAACACAGATATACCGTGTGGATTCAAACGGCATTTTGGAAAAATATCCTTTTTCTACTTTTAAGGACCTTTTCTGTTGTTCCAAGGATCTGTTACTCAAATAACATTAAACACAGATATACCGTGTGCATTCAAACGGCATTTTGGAAAAAATTCCCTTTTCTACTTTTCAGGACCTTTTCTGTTGTTCCAAGGATCTGTTAGTCAAATAACATTGAACACAATATACTGAGCGGTTTCCTAGGAATTTTTGAAAATAAATGTTTTTTTTCGGGCTTAAGGACCTTATTTGGTCCTCCAAGGACCACTTGGTAAATAACCTTATGACAACTAAAAGTGACATTCTTAAATCGGCCGTTGGTTACCGAAGTACAAATCGATATTTTTCCTCTTACCTTACAACAAACCTCAATTATTCAAAACAAATCTACTTCCACACAATTTCCCGGTGTTTCGTAAGGACATAATAATCTCTAAAATTGAACATACATAATTAAAACTGGAAAATGTATAACGAAATAAAAGAATTGCTCCTGTGCCTTTTTTCGTTAAATTGTTGGAAAAAAAATATTAGTTATGTTTATTCGATAGCTAAAAAGCTAAAACTAAAGCTAATTATTGTTAGTTACACTCTGGCAACTAATTTTTCACAACTAAACACGCTAAGTAGCACTTCGCAACTAATAACTAATTTGGTTCCAAAATTTGTGGCAACTACAACTCAAATTATGGTTTAGCTATGTACGTTCAAAGAAACTACAGCTAATTTAGTTGTAGCTTTTTAGTTATTAGTTAAGCTAACTTTTGTGCAACTCTGGTAAGGCTGAAAACACACCGGATAAAGCAAAATGTTTTTTTTTGTTTCGTGAAACAAGAGAACATTGTTTCTTATGAGAGCGCACACACCAAAGAAAACGAAACAAAAAACAAGTTTTTGATTCGAAGTGTTTCGGTGGTGGTTGTCGAAAATACATGCCATTGTATACGAGCAACACACACCGAATGCAACAAAACTGTTTCGACCCAGCGTCGTTGACGATAATTGCCTACTTTCTTATGGGGCAACACACACCAAATGAAACGAAACATAAAAACAAAAGCAAAACAAGAAAACGTGCGTCGTTGCCGATAGCTGACCTGTTGTTTTCTGCAAAACATTGTGGGGTTTTTCTTAATACTTTTTTAAAGACGCATAACTTGATCCTTTTCACTACGTGCAGTGGCACCTGATTTATTTTTAAAATGGTTTATGGCTGGTTTTTCTGATTATTTTTGTTAATGATTACACCTAATTATGAACCTCTACAGTTTTCGACTTGATTCTCGTTGTGTGTAACTTTTCACTACGTGCACTGTGCAGTGGTACCTGATTTACTTTTTAAAATAGTTTATGGCTGGTTTTTATACCCTATTCTAAGGGTATATTATTAAGGGTGGCGACGGTGTAGAGGTTAGTGTGTTGGCTTGTGACCCGTGCGGTGCAGGTTCAATCCCCATGGGGAACAACAACATACGCCACCCAATCACATGTCTCTACACCAAAAAGAGGATTTCTGCCTGGTAGTACAATGGAACGTTACCGAGTCTGAGTGCTCTGGGATTTGGATTTCCTTTTTTATAAAAAAAAAAAAAAAAAAAAAAAAAAAAAGGGTATATTAATTTTGACGCAAAGTTTGTAACATACCTTAATATTGCCCGTAGACCCCTAAAAGTTACTATATTTATGATCAGCATCGATAGTAATGTCGATCTAGCCATGTCCGTCCGTCCGTCGGCAAAAAGTAGGCCTTTAAACTGGACCTAGAGAGCTGAAATTTTAACCATATACTCTCTAGGGTCCCGAAATAATCAAGTTTACGAATTTTTGAAATCCGCCCACTGACACGCCCACAAATAAATAAAACAATTTTTTTGAAAATCCAAAGTTTGAGCTAGGGAGCTGAAATTTATAATATATACTCTCTATGGGCCCTTTATGCTCATGTGTAAATATTTTCAAAATCCGCCTACTGGCACGCCCATAATTAATTTTAATTTTTTTTGAAAATTCAAAGTTTGAGCTAGGGAGCTGCAATTTATAATATATACTCTCTAGGGGCCCTTTATGCTCATTTGTTAATTTAAATGTTATATAACAAAATATGTAGAGCGTTCTTAACAATTCAACCATACTTAGACTTTTGTCACGCCCACTTATGGGGGATAGGAATAACAATAGGGTATCCAACAGTTCGCCCAAGCGGACTATAGCCCGTCCTTATGTTTCTGATTATGTTTGTTAATGATTACACCTAATTATGAACCTCTACAATAACCCTTCAGTCAAAAATATTAGAGTGTCCCTACTCATTATATGGATATACTCTGGTTTGCTCTGTGCGCAAATTTTAACAAATATGGACGTAGATGGAGAAAAATTATTTTTTTTTAATTGAGGCAAGAAGCCCTATCTATAATTATAAAGATAAGGAACATGCTAATAAAGTTACTTTTGATAAGCTGTGGATAGAAATAGTCTGAGTCCGACCACATTTGAACAACACTTAAAGCAAGTCGCGAATTCAATTTTGTTTAATTTCAAAACACACCAAATGAAGCAAGAAAACAAAACGTTTTGTTTTGTTACATTCTGTTTCGCTTGGTGTGTGTTGAAATAAAAAATGTTTTTTTGACTATCGAATCAAAAACGTTTTGCTTTATCCGGTGTGTTTTCAGCCTAACTCAATCAAGTATTTATCTCTTTTGTTTTTAGTAAACTAAAAGCCCGATTTTCACCGTCATTTTGTATTTTTATTTTTCCAAACTAAATGCCCGATAGAATATTGCATCTTATTTTCTCCTTTTTTATACCCTATTCTAGGGGTATATTAATTTTGACGCATAGTTTGTAACATACCTTAATATTGCCCGTAGTCCCCTAAAAGTTACTATATTTATGATCAGCATCGATAGTAATGTCGATCTAGCCATGTCCGTCCGTCCGTCCGTCCGTCCGTCCGTCGGCAAAAATTAGGCCTTTAAACTGGACCTAGAGAGCTGAAATTTTAACCATATACTCTCTAGGGTCCCGAAATAATCAAGTTTAAGAATTTTTGAAATCCGCCCACAGACACGCCCACAAACTCAAAAAAACAAAATTTTGGAAAAAATCGAATTTTGAGCTAGAGAGCTGAAATTTTTTATATATGATCTATGGCCCATAAAACTGATTGGGACATAAAATTTTAAAAATCCGCCCACTGACACGCCCACAATTAAATAAAACAAATTTTGGGAAAAATTGAATTTTGAGCTGAAATTTTTTATATATGATCTTTGGCCCATAAAACTGCTTGGGACATAAAATTTTCAAAATCCGCCCACTGACACGCCCACAATTAAATAAAATATTTTTTTTGAAAAACCAAAATTTGAGCTAGGGAGCTGAAATTTTTAATATATACTCTCTAGGGGCCCTTTATGCTCATGTGTAAATATTTTCAAAATCCGCCTACTGACACGCCCACAATTATTTTTTTTTATTTTTGAAAGTCCAAAGTTTGAGCTAGGGAGCTGAAATTTATAGTATATACTCTCTAGGTGCCCTTTATGCTCATACTTAAATTTTTTTAAATCCGCCTACTGACACGCCCACAATTAAATAAAACAATTTTATTGAAAAACCAAAGTTTGAGCTAGGGAGCGTTTTTATTTACAAAAGCTTAGTTTTTTCGATAAAATCCTTTAAATTTTTGTCACGCCCACTTATGAGATATAGGAATAAGAATAGGGTATCCAACAGTTCGCCCAAGCGGACTGTAGCCCGCCCCTATGTTTTAATCTTTAGAATATGTCTTTCTTTGATGTTTAATACCATGTTGTTCTAATTATTATACTTTGCTTTAGCTATCTAAATGACCCAAATTGTTAAAGTGTTCTCCTTAACTTTATTTTTATTTTGTTGATTTAGAATCTAAAAGCCAGACTTTGTAAAAAAAAATGATATAGTATCTGATGTTAAATTACAACTGTACACTAAAAATAAATTAATCTCTCATATAGTTTAAACGGCAGACGGCTTCTATAGCCGTGCTCTTGTATTTATCTCTATTCGAAAACAAAAAAATTGTTTTTATTATAAAATATGAAAATAAAGATCTTATCTGGCTTTCTATCTACCACCATACATTTATTCGGAAAATCACTGAGCTGGGAGTCAAAGATCGTCTTCGCTAGAGTATTATTGTCCTTTCGCTCGATATAGGGGTACCAATAATAATGTTTTAGCTTTTCCGACATCCACATCTTGCTAAAGCAGGTTGGGAATATTAGTAGCCATGTAGAGCTCCTGGCGATGAATCCTGATCATATTCGGCTTTTAATTCGATGAAAAGGTGGTGGTTTTCGATTTGAAATCCATTGGGCATTTTCACTATGAAGATTTGGTCTTTGGACGATTTGCCTGACCGAAAGCCACACTAGTAAGTGTGTAGCAGAACGGCTTGGACCTTCACACAGTAGGTTAGGTTAGGTTGAAGTGACTGTCAGCTTTTTAAGCCAACACACTTAGAATAGTATAAGGTCAATTGTGACACCACGTGGATCTAGGGAAATTTATCACCCTACTCGTTAAACCATTTGGAGCTTCTGATGTAGGTTCGTTAAGATCGTTTAACTCGTTAAGATCATTAAGTAGGAAGGCTCCCAGAATGAGCTTTCTTTTAAATGAGAGAGGGCAGGGCATGTATAGAGAAGGAATTTAGAATAGGTGGTCTCCTTCTACTCCTCGTCCATGCAGCTTCTGCGAAAATCGTTTAAATATACGCCGAGCCTTGATGCGTGCTTGCCTATAAGGGCGTTGGCCAGATCTGATTTTTCGCTGGACATGTTGTGTCATCTATGGTTTGTTCTTTGAATTGCATATTGCTTAAACATGAGTACGCATGTAGCTTTTGCCATACCTTTTTCGGGTAAAAGAAGTAATTTAGTTCCTTCTTTGGCGAGTTCATCCACTCTATAATTCCACGGAATGTCCCTATGACCCGGCATACAGAGATAGAGAGATAGATAGATAGATTCTTTATTTTTTCATCATAAAGTTTATAAATTGGTATACTTAAGAATAAGGACATGGCAATACTGCCGTCTGCCTGAGATGACATTTCATAATATGATTTAAAAATAAAAGAAATAATAAAAAGCAAAAATTTTAAAATATAAAGAAAAGGAAAAAAGAAAAAAAAAAAGAAAAAATGTTTAACAAAAGATATGAAGAAATATTACTATATAAAACAATGCTATCAATTTTAACGTGATTTGAAACACAAAATATTATACAATTTGGATAATTTGATTAGCTGTTTATACAAAATTTTATCAATTTTAACGTGATTTGAAACACAAAATAATACGCAATTTGGTTAGAAATAGCTGTTTATACAATATTATCAATTTTAACGTGATTTGAAACACAAAAGAGATATTATCAAATTTAGTATGATCAGCAACAAAACAATAAATAGTTAGGTATAAAATTTGGTCAAAACTGCAATAAGTGGGTAATCGACTATGTTTAATATGTGAAACTGTTACGGTAAGAAAGAGCATGTTGGCAATATTTAAAGAGGCTGAGCCAGCCCATTGCTCCATTTAAAATTTCAAAAAGTTTGTCCAAAGATATAAAACTTTCCCGAAAATGCAACCGGCGAATTTCTTGTAGAATAGGACAAGCAGCAACGAAATGGTATATATCTTCATTCACTCTTCCGTTACATAGATCACATAGCTGGGGCAAGTCTGATCGATGAGGTATAAAGTTCAAATTTAAAATTTCAACTCTTGCTCTAAAAATAATACTTATAACCGAGGCTGAAAATTCATTACTAAAGTAAGAGACTTCCGAGGGCAGTTCATGGTTTAAATGACTATAAATAGCTCTTGAAGTAGATGAAGATGCTCTGGAAAGGTTATCCAGAAACATTTTGTGATCCACCTTAGCAATCACATCAGAAAACTGAGCCTGCCAATCGGTCACATTAGTTTCTGTTAAGTTTAAACTTGTTTCGTAAGATAAAGCTAGTTCGTTCCAGTTTTTAAACGGGGAAGCATTCACTCGAAGTAATTTTCTTAAGATGATTTTGTGAAGACAAGTTTCACTTCTTTTCATCACTCTAGTAATGAAGTTCGCATTTGCCTTCAAATTTTGTATATATATAGGGACTATTCCTGACTCTACATATATGGCGTAGTTGGGTGTTGAGTTAGGCAAACGAAATATCCTCTTAAAAAAGTTCCTTTGTACAGTTTCAAAAGCTTCGAAGTGTGTGTATCCGACGGGTTGGACGCCATATGCCATGCATGCATTTACTGTCGCGTTGAAAACTTTGTACTTGGACGTTAAATCAACATTTTGGTTCGAAAAAAACTTTGGCCACATTATATTAAGAGCCAATTTAGCTTCGTTGCTTTTTTCTTTGGAGTGCTTTAGATAGCTTAAATTGTAGGTCAAGAGGACACCCAAATATTTAAACTCTTGTAAAACCTCAATGTGTGTATTGTTTAGAGACCATTTTTCTTCCGCTCGCCTTCTTGATTGTCTCTTTTCAAATATAACAATCTTAGTTTTTTGGGAATTAATTTGCAAGCCCCAAGACTCGCAAAATGAACTTAGACGGTTTATTTGCAATTGAAGCGTGAAAGGATTATCAGCAAGCATGACTAGATCGTCCGCGTACAACAGGACTTTGATTATAATGTTAGCAAAATTAACTCCACCCGGAAGAAGCTCGCAGACATCATCTATGAACAGGGCAAATAATAATGGGCTGAGGATACAACCCTGAGGAACACCTGTAATTGTATCAAATCGATTTGAAAATGTGAAACCGTCCCATACCCTTGCATTTGTTGACGAAATAAGACTTGCATACACTTCGAGAAACTTTCTTGACAAACCAATGCAAGAAAGTTTGTATATTAAAGCTTGTCTATTGACTTTATCGAATGCAGCTTTAAAATCAACAAAGCAAGTGTATAGTTTCTCTTATAAATTGTTGAGCAATGCTTGAAATGGCCAAGATATGATCCATGGTTGAAAAACCTGGGCGGAAACCGGCTTGAAAGATGCTCAAAAGACTGTTATCCTCAATCCATTTTGAGAGCCTTTCATATAGGATTGCAGTGAAAGTTTTTCTTATTGAATTTAAAATTGAAATACCTCTATAATTTTCCGCAGCGTTAGCATCACCTTTTTTAAAAATGGCAAAAATTACAGATTCGTTGAAACTGTTAGGGACACATCCATCATTGTACATTTTGTTATAGAAAGACACGAGGTAGTTTTTAAAATCAATAGTGCTGTTTTTATAAAACTCGACTGGTATGCCGTCTAGGCCAGGAGCCTTGCTGTTTTTCAATCTTTGGAGCGTTACTTCCAATTCGGGCAATGAGAATTCTAAATCCAGCTCGTTGACTCTAGTATCAGGTAGCGCGTAATCAAAGGTATGAGCAAAGGTTAATATTGAGCTGCTCTGCCATCTTCAGAAGAGATGATCGGCAGTTTAGGGCTACGATGGAGTTTATAGAGACTGATTCCAGGGACTGTATCGCAGTTTTGCTATCCGAGAAGATACTGATTTTCTTAGCGGATATTACGGTCGTCTTCAGCCACGATAGGACTTCTTTCATTGCCATGATTTCCGCCCGGAACACGCTACATTGATTAGGAAGACGGAAGGAAAGACTAAGAGTTTATATATCTGAGGAAACTTCTCCACCTATCTCATGACTAATTTTGGAGAATGCATCATGCTACCAGAATTACCTGGAAGGGAATGGTAACAGTTACAAAACTGTCGATGTTCTTTGGTAAAGCTCTAAATGAATTTTTGTCACGATTAATCGCTTTATTCAAGGTAATCCACCAGACAACCACACCGTATGTAAGTACCGGTCTCACGATCGAGATTTAATGCGGGCGGAAGGGCTGAAGACGGTGTTGAGGTCAGTGTTCTAGCTTGTGACCCGTGCGGTGCCACCCAGTAGTCGAGGGAAACGAATGACACCTTGTTTCTCCAACCTCTACACCATAAAGAGGATTTCTGGCGGGTAGTACAATAGACCATTACCGAGTCTATGTACATAAGTACTCTGGAATTTAGTTTTGAAGCTTGTAAGCCCCACCGCCACCTGTTTCCGATGGCTCTTTTGCAGGAGGTACTATTTTTAGCATTGCATGCTTTTCAGTGCTACTTACTATTAGAAAGAATAGAGAGATAGGAAAGAAGTGTTTGGGTGCAGTTGTAGGGTTTTTCTCCACAGGTGGTGTCTAAGTTGCTTAGGGAGATGACGATTTAGATATAAAGTAATGGACTTTACCGGGATTCGAACGCACGAACTTCCATTCAGTAAGCGAATACACTACTACTGCACCGTTGCCACCCGCCTGATACCTCCAAATGCAACAACAACAGCATTTGGTCGGCCTCTGTGATGAAGTGATCTGAAACCGGGAAACCTGCCGATGTCGATTGAGGTCGAACCGGCGAACCCCACAAGCAGACCAGGAGCGATGCAGTAAAGTGGGAGGGGATCTCCTAATCCTGGTCATAACCTCGCCGTAAAGGAAGAAGAAGAAGAATAAGACTTAAATATGCTGCCTCATCGAAAAGTTATAAGCTTATACCATAAATGTAGGGAGGGTCAATTTCAGTGGTTTGTATTTAATGGAGAAGAGGACAGAGAGAAAAGTTCAGTCTTGTGGGGGCTTACACCCAGGCCACCTCGATGTGCCCAACTTGTTAGCTTGTTGAAAGCAGTTTTTAGGAGTTCCTTTAGTGTATTAATGTGCTTTTCAGAGATGGCCATAACAACGTCATCCGTATAGCCAATACCTATGCAGCCTTCCCCTAGCAAGGAACGGATATTCAGCCAGCAATATATGTATATAACTTACATTAGTGTAAAATAACTTCTTTATTTTAATATATTTTGTTATGTTCCAAATTTAAACTGCAACCTTATTGTACTTAAAAAACTTCTCTTGCTTATTATCAAAATATCAATAAAATTCCGAAAACAAAATAATCTGAAGTTTTATTAAGTAACGAAATTATTATTGACAAAGGCTCTCCTCCACTATTATGCCAGAAACACGAAGACGACTAAAAATAAATGCAAGCAAAATACATAATAAAGCGATCTCGAATGAAAAAATCCAAAAGAAAGTAAAAGATAGAAAATTTCTGAGTTGACCACGTAATTAAAAATTGACTTGGTTTGGTTTTAATTAAAGAACAGGAATTCTTCTTAACTGAGACAGGCAGAATGAGGACGCTGTGAGTAATGTGGAAACCTATTTATTGATTTGAGTACTTGACTTATTCTCGTCACAACAGATACTATATTTGAGCTACATTTTCAATGAGCACCTGCACTACTCGTTACTATACATATTGATAAAGAGTTACATTTTTATTTAATTTTGTTAATATCTGTTTTCATGAATATTTTTATTTATTGTTCATTTTGTTAGTAGACGTGTTGGATGAATAACAAGTAAAAGAAATAGCTATGCACATCAAACTGCTGCAAAACACATAATTTTGCCAGAAGAACAAAATCTGTATCGTTCGTAACCTAAGAGTAAGTGATCAGAAAATTAAACTTGTCGGTGTAGCGTAGCTCACTTTTACATTCCCAAAAGCAGTGCAACGAAGAAATAGCGATACTGCATCTGTGGATTGCTGCATGTGCTATCTTGCCCTCAGCAATTTGCCATGTCACCTGGCAATCATCCGGGTGTATTGATCAATGCTTGCCGGCGGCTTCGTCTATTGACTGGAAAACAGAAGCAGCTTTCTTGCGATCTTTATGTCTTAATGACACTTGCATACCTGTCCCTCAGCCACATAGGCACTCAAGGTGTGCTATGCTCAGAGACGATTGATGCAGATAACGTTGCATTGGATATGCAATTGACGGCGTGGTGGAAGCACATTGAAAGTTCCCCAACTGGAATGTTTAAGTTTCGCTGCCGAAAACTGGATTTCCAAAAATAGATGCCCGGGAAAACGGGCGACAGTTGAGGAGAGGTTTGTTTTTAAGTTGGCAACAGATGTGTCCATAATCCAGCCAACATACAAATGAGCCGCGAACTTAGTCTTAGATTTGAGTTAAACCGCAGTTAATGATGCATTTCTTGGATGCAGGTTATTTATCTTACATGATGGGTCACAGATGTGGTATTTCTGCAACTAGATTTGATCAGACAGTAAGGCAGCACATAATGTTATTACACTAGTGGGAAATAAAAGTTCAAATTGAGTTCATGTTTGGTATTTTATTAGCATTAGTTATGAAATTGAACTGTCCTAGAAGTTGTTCATTAAATCAGAATCCCCATATTGTATTTAATGGAAGAAACGTTGATATTGATTGCAATTTATTAAATCTACAAAAAATTTAAATGAATAAAATCGAAAATTCGTCATTTTTACTTAAAAAATATAAATTATTCTTACTTACTCAATTAAAATGGTCGCTGATCTGTTATGATTTCTTAATTCGCTGTTTGCACAATCCAGAGTCAAACGATTTCCAGTCGAATTCATAAATGCAAATTAAGGGTGAATAATCCTGTCAATGCCTCAATGAGAAATCTTAATAACAAAGATTTTTTGAAGTTAATGGACGTTGATAAACATGCAATCAACTAATTCACTGAAGTAAGTGAATTAACGAGTAATTAAGTTAAAATATAATTGTCAGCGAATGTTTGAACCAAATGGGATGTAGGATGTGGTATCTCCACACCATTTATTAGTTAACGATTCCCAATATCCATACCTTTTATTACTTAACGACAATTAGCTAAAGCATGGACATGATTTTTAATTATTGAGCCGGGAATTAACTTTTAATCCACATTGTAGTTAATTTGTGATTAGAGGCAAATTAAGTAGGTAATTTTTATTAATTCATTATTCATTATTTTGATATCGTATTACCGCATATTTCGTTGATTTATATATTTTATTAGGATACATAACTAATTATGTATATTAATCAAACAACCGTATGTAGATTGTTTATAAATGATGTTTCCGGCGAAATGACAGTTTATGTATTGCGTAAGTAAAGTTACAGCCCATACATGGCCTAAAACCTTGCTTCTCCAACTATTTGTTAATGCAAAGTGGAAATGAGCTAAATTTTAAAGGCCAGCCCCAACATGCAGCTTCAAAAATCAAACGATTGTATGCGTACTTACTTTTATGCACTTTCAGTGTAAACCCCAATGGGTTATGCAAACTGACAGTTAAATTTCGAATTCAAATTATTATTTTGTTATCAAAATCAAACAAAATGGAATATAAAACATAGGGACGGGCTACAGTCCGCTTAGGCGAACTGTTGGATACCCTATTCTTATTCCTATCCCTCATAAGTGGGCGTGCCAAAAGTCTAAGTATGGCTAAATTGTTAAGAACGCTATACATATTTTGTTATTTTTTTTTTTTTTTTTTTTTTTTTTACTACACTATCAGCTCTGTGTCGTGGAGTGCTTAAAGCAAGCAACTGTCACGAGCAGAAATTGCCGGCACTAAAAGTGCTCTCACAGGCTCATCATTTAGTGCAGGTGTTAGTAAGGACAAAACAATTCAAAATACAATAATTATGTACCTATAAAATACTAACACAGACACAAAATAATGAAAACAATTCAAGATATTAAAGCATTATTACGCAAAATATTTTTAAGGTTAATTTTACTAACATGCAAGTCAATCACTTGATCATTTAGATTATAGATTCTACTCATGCGACTAATAGGCTCATGACTCCCATAATTCGTTCTATGATGGGGGTTAACCAATAATTCAACACTGCGTAAATTATGGGCACCACCACGAAAATTAAAGCCAATAGACGACAGCAAGTCAGGTGCATCTATTTGACCGGATATAAGCTGCTGTAAAAAAATGATATCGCTATTAAGCCTACGTTGAGAAAGGGGTAACATTTGAAGAAGCTTAATACGCTGACTGTAAGGAGGTAGGTTAAAAGGATCATCCCATGGAAGTCCTCTTAGTGCAAATCGAATAAATTTTCGTTGAATGGCCTCTATTCGATTTGAATGAATGTTGTAGAATGGCGTCCAAACTTGTGAAGCATACTCTAGAATCGGACGGACAAAACAATTGTACAATGACATAGTAACGTATGGGTCATTAAATTCTTTCGCCCACCTTTTTACGAAGCCCAGCATAGAATTAGATTTATTAACAATAAAATTGATATGCTTGGCAAAAACTAGTTTGGGATCGAAATAAACCCCAAGATCCTTAAAATTATCAACATTACAAAGAAAATGTTGAGACAGAGAATATTGAAAGGTGGAAGGGATATTCTTTCTAGAGAATGTCATATGTTGACATTTAGATGGGTTCAGGGATAAACCGTTTTTATCACACCAATTGGCGAAGCTATTAATGTCAGATTGAAGAAACATTCTGTCTTGCTGACTAGTGATAGATTTATATATTTTCATATCATCAGCGTAGATCAGGATATTACTGTGATGTATACATGCCTTAACATCATTAATTGCAAGTATAAACAAAATTGGTCCGAGGTGACTTCCTTGGGGAACTCCAGACTGAGCTGTGAACGATACAGATAGCGATCCTCTAAATTTCACTTGATAGACCCTTGATCTAAGGTATGAATTAACCCATTTTATGAAACATGGTGGGAAACCAAAAGCCCTGAGCTTAAATTCGATTATTTCATGGGACAGCTGGTCGAAAGCCTTAGAGAAGTCAGTGTATATGCAATCCATTTCGTCCTTATTCTCTAAGGCATTAGAACAATCATGCAAGAAACTTAATAGATTAGTGACAGTGGATCTGTTTCTTACAAATCCATGCTGTTCATTACAAATTATATTGCGACAAAGAAATATTAACTTTTCACAAACAATTTGTTCAAAAAGCTTAGGGATACACGAAAGCTTTGAAATGGGCCTATAGTTAGTGATATCACCACGTTCGCCTTTTTTAAATACAGGTGTGATAAAAGCACTTTTCCAAAGATTAGGGAATTTACCTGTACTAATGGACAATTCAAACAGATACTTCAGATATGGAGCAATTGCATGACTGCATTTTTTGAGAACAATCGGTGCAATGCCATCAGGACCAGATGAATAGTCATTCTTCAGAGAAGAAATACATTTCAAAATTGTTTCCAAATCGAATGAAATACTACTAAAACTTATTTGGGAACAGCTAGTCAGATAACTAAAATATTGATCATCAATGTGAAGAGGGGTCTCCCTGAATGACTTACTGAAATGATCTGCAAACATATTGCTTGCGTCTAGCGAATCAGCAGTTGTAGAACTATTGTAAGTAAGCTTCGATGGATAACCATCGGTTTTTTTCTTAGAATTAACAAAACCCCAGAAAAGTTTGGGGTTCAATTTTAAAGAGCATTCCATTTTGCTTATATAGTCAATATATAAGTTACAGGATAAAGATTTGAATTCATTGAACAAAGTGAAATAGAGTTCAAGATCTGATTGGCATAGACTTTTTAAATAGTTCTTCCAAGCCCTATTACGTCTGTTTCGTATCGATTTGAGCTCTTTAGTGTACCAGGGATGGGACGTTTTCAGATTTCTAGAGGATTTCACAGGAATCACTCTTTTCATGCAGTTATCCATCAAAGAATAAAAAGAGCCTACTGCATCTTCAACATGAGATAACGCAGTAAGATTAAAATTAAAGCTGTTAATTTCATCGGAAAGCCTTTGAAAATTTGCTTTCCGAAAGTCAAAAGATTGCGAACGGTCATACGAATTACTATTTTCGTACAAATGTGCGCCTAGCTCAATAAATACATCCAAGGGTGGATGATTGTCATCTATGTTAGTTATACTGAAGTGGGATTCCAGAACCACAGTACTAACAGAGTCAGAAGATTTAAAGGATTTTTAAAAAAAACGAAGCTTTTGTAAAAAAAACGCTCCCTAGCTCAAACTTTGGTTTTTCAATAAAATTATTTTGTTTAATTGTGGGCGTGTCAGTAAGCGGATTTAAAAAAAAATTAACACATGAGCATAAAGGGCCGCTAGAGAGTATATATTATAAATTTCAGCTCCCTAGCTCAAACTTTGGATTTTCAAAAAAGTTTTTTTTTTAAATTGTGGGCGTGTCAGTAGGCGGATTTTGAAAATGTTTACACATGAGCATAAAGGGCCCCCTAGACAGTATATATTATAAATTTCAGCTCCCTAGCTCAAATTTTGGTTTTTCAATAAAATTGTCGCCCGCGTGTCAGTGGGCGGATTTTGAAAATTTTATATCCCAAGCAGTTTTAGGAGTCATAGATCATATATAAAAAATTTCAGCTTTCTAGCTCAAAATTCGTTTTTTTCCAAAATTTTGTTTTTTTGATTTTGTGGGCGGATTTCAAAAATTCGTAAACTTGATTATTTCGGGGCCCTAGAGAGTATATGGTTAAAATTTCAGCTCTCTAGGTCCAGTTTAAAGGCCTAATTTTTGCCGACAGACGGACGGACGGACGGACATGGCTAGATCGACATTACTATTGATGCTGATCATAAATATAGTAACTTAGTGGTCTACGGGCAAAATTACGGTATGTTACAAACTATGCGTCAAAATCAATATACCCTTAGAATAGGGTATAAAGACACATTACAGGATTGTAAGTCATGTTTCTTTTATAAAACTATTTAATAAAAACTTCATTATTAATTTTATAATGTCTTTTTATGGTTCCGTAGCCAAATGGCAAAAAAACGGAGCCCTTATAGATTCGTCATGTCTGTCTGTCCGGGAATGTCACAGCCACTTTTTGCCGAAACTATAAGAGCTATACTGTTGAAACTTGGTAAGTAGATCTATTCTGTGAACCGCATTAAGATTTTCACATAAAAATAGAAAAAAAACAATAAATTTTGGGGGTTCCCCATACTTAGAACTGAAACTCAAATTTTCATCAACCCCATATCTACGTGTAGGGTACATGGATAGGTCTTCAAAAATAATTTTTAGGTTTTCAATATCATTGTTTTCTAAACTGAATAGTTTGCGCGAGAGACACTTCAAAAAAAAAAAAAACATTTAATTTCATAAACATAAACCTTATGCGTAAACCGTGAACCATTAATTTTTTATAATAAATCCGTAATAGGTGCCAAAGTAAATAATAATTATAATTCGCGCGGAACCCTTCATGGGCGAGTCCGACTCGCACTTGGCCGCTTTTTTTGTTTTAGTGAAGACCTTTCATTAAAATTTTATCTCCGTTTGAGTTCCCAACCGCTGGATGATGTGATGTTGACATTTTTGCATCAAACTGATTCAGTGTTTTTGTAAATTTCACGCAGACATCTTCAAAATATGAGTTTTTTCCTTGTTCTATCTGGGGCAGCTGTTTGAGAAGAAAACTTGTAGTTACTTGACAGGCCATTACAAACCTCGTTAAAATTGATGGTGGTATCTTCGATTTCATTACATTTCGTCCTGAAAATATGAATGTTTTCCATTATTAAATTATATATAAAGTCACCCGTGCAGGAACGACCTAAGAATATCTATGCAGCGCCCCCGAAAAACAGCGCTTGTCGTAAAAGGCATCTTTAATTTATGTTGCAAGGGTGCAGACAAATCCGTGGGTGATTCGTGAGGCAAAATTCATAAGTCGGCTACATACTATTTATAAAGAACTTAAATTGTTAAAACTATACGTACGTATTCATTGAATATTGAAATGAATTGATTGTTTCATCCTGCGATTGCATGTAGATTCTACCTATTTTTTTTATTTAGTTATTGCCTATAAGTACATATTTGAAGTTAACACGATCCAACTCGCGCATGTCCAATCCAATCCATCTACACACGACAAGAATAATAGCTGCGTCAGAACTTTCCCACCCATCTACACACGACAAGAATAATAGCTGCGTCATCGCTTTCCCACGGTATGCAGCAGATCAAGTGCAACGACTGGATACCCGAAACGAGCGGATGCACGCGCGACAGATAAACCTGACGACTCGGCGGATTGGGCATTGGAAGACGAGGCTACCTGTGGAAGTACTAGGCATTAGCTGTTTAATGTAAATCTGGACGCGAATCAGAGCAGTACAAAATAAATATTTTATAACATGTTAAACCGGAGTTTTATTAAATAGTACGAACAGCCTTAGGCTGGCTAAGGTTGGTGTTCGGTTTTTTTTAGTGTCCTCGGAAAGAACATCCGTAACTGGCGCCCGAGCAGGGACTGACTTAAAACTCGTATCCTTTCTTCAGTTCGAATTGTTGTGTCCTTTCAGACAGGACGGGAGGTTAGTACACTCTATCGAGTGCATACAGCTGTAACCATGGGAACACAGTAATGGCACTAACCCTCCAACAACAAACACTATCATACCAATGGAACATGATAGTCATCGTCGAAGGGCGGATACGTGAGTGAAGATTGATTGTGTCGCGAGTAGGTCTCTTGCAAGAATAAACGCTTCCGACTAAAAGGGACTAACACGACACTTCCGGAGCCAGTTCCTAGAAGAAAATCAAATCGGTTTTAAAAAAAAATGTTATTGCTTTCCACAGAGCATACGACGAGCAAACTAAGTGTACAATGAACAGCTTCTCGATATTGTGAGTGAAAGTTAGTAAAAAGTTCTTCAATCTACACCCCAAAAAGAGGTAGAATTGGAAAAAATTTTTTAAGTGACTACAACCAGAATTAAAAAAGATTTCTAGATTTCTTAGTTCTGCAACCCGGAAAGAGAGAAAACTAATAAACAACCTATAATTAAGGAGAAATCTAAAGTAATTCAATAACGAAATTGTGTTAATGGAACTGGAGTAAATTAATTAAAGCTCAAAGAGAAAAATTTTCAAAAAATAAAAAAGAAAAGTTGTATTAAAGCAATTGAAGTGCAAGTAATTAAACAAAAAGAGAATTAATTTAATCGAAGCACAAAAAGAAAAATTTTCAAAAAATAAAAAAATAAAAGTTGTATTAAAGCAATTGAAGTGAAAGTAATTAAAGCAGAAAGAGAATTAATCCGATAAATTGTGGAATTCAGATTCAAATAATAGTGAAATAGCTAATTTTAAATAAAATAAATAAGGCTTTAAAGAGAAAATTTGTGAGAACCCAGATTAAGAGGAAATAAGTATAGCCGTAGTAAAGGTAAGGTGCATTGTTAACCATATAAAATATTAATACATAAGTAGTGCATTTACACGCGTATTGGTCTCTTATATTTAAGTAACGTAAAATTAATCATTGTTCAAACAATGAACGCGGTCGCTAAATCAGTAACTGAGTTAACCGGGGCAGTAAATCTTATACTGGCCCAGTTAAAGGATCTTGACGGTCGTCTTAGATCAATAGAGGCAGTTAACCACCCTGAATTGGGAACCAACCGCGAAGACGCACCCCTTTGCGAGCCCAAGACGGAAGCCGACCTGAAGGAAATAAGTCGTCTTCCCGATTGTGTCAAAGAACTGCAAATTTTTGAGGGTGAGCCAACGCAATACATATCGTGGGTACATAATGTAGAAGGAATACTGAGGGATTTCAGTATAATTAAAGATAAACCAATGTAACGAGCCATATTGCGGCACATTAGACAGAAAATTAGGGGACAGGGCGACTCGGCACTGATCTCCTGTAACATCTTCGACGACGATTGGCTGGAGATCAAGAGGATTCTGTCCTTACATTACGCAGATAAGCGTGATATAAGGACGCTGGAGCACCAACTCAACCAACTCGCGCAGAGGGGGTCGAGGTTGGACGAATTCTATGCCAATGTCAACCATCAATTTTCTCTGATAATCAATAAAATAAAAACAGAATCTTACTCGCCGGAAACGGTGGGTGCACTAGTTGAGACATACCGCAATCGAGCGCTCGACGTATTTATACGGGCCCTCAACGGGGACTTGTCTCGAATGCTGATTATGCAAAAACCAAAAACGCTCCCGGGAGCGTACGGTTATTGCCTCGAAATGCAAAACTTGAATTGCAGAAATCACGTGATTCATGTACCAAGCGCGAGAAATACCGTAACAGCTCCGATTAACCAATCTTTTAGGAGGGATAACAGACCTTCCTTTCCTCCGCAGAGATTTCTTCCCAATCCGCACTTTTCAAATAGTCAAAACTATTATCCCACAAATCTCGAGGTGCAAACTAAACAGGTCAATTATATGAATCACCCACGCAACAATCCTTTCAAGAGGAGAGCGTACTCTGATAACCTTCCCCGTAAACAGCAGAGGGTTTACAATCTGCAAACAAGCGATGAAATTTGCCCCGAAGAATACCGCCAGACAGCGAAGGAGGCTTGTAATGAGGAGGTAAATTTTATGACGGGCGCTTATCCAGCGTACCATACATAGAATATACCCTCAAGAACGGTACGACGTTGAGCTTTCTCGTGGACACTGGAGCTAATAAAAATTTTATTGGATCACATGTGTCGCACGGGGCAAGCCGCCTAGCTCAACCATTCATAGTAAATTCGGCGGCCGGCAATGTAAAGATCTCCCATAAAGTCACTGAACAGTTCTTCAAGGAAGTCGGAAACGACTCTCTTATAACCTTTTATGTTCTCCCTGGCTTCAAGTCTTTTGACGGCATCATTGGCGACGACACTCTGAAGCATTTAGAAGCGATCATTGATCGCAAAGAGGACACCCTTACATTATCAAAGAGGGTGAAAATTCCACTCAAGAATAAGTTGTCGTCAGCTTTGTGATAAAAACCTCCCCGGCGACATACGGCACAGACTTTCCATGCTGGTAGAGAAATATAAAGACGTTTTCGGTCCTCTTAACGCAGAGAACCAGTCAGGACGTCGGTGAGGGCCGAGATTAGGACTAGTACAGACGAACCTGTCTACACTAAGAGATACCCATACCCTGGGAGTATGAGGAAAATAGTCGAGAAAGAGATTGAGGACTTGCTTGCAGAAGGCATCATTCGCCCTTCTAGAAGCCCTTATAACTCACCCATCTGCGTTGTGCCTAAAAAACCTAAGCATACAGGCGAGCTTCAGTACAGGATAGTGATTGACTTCAAACGCCTAAATCTTGTTACAATATCGGATGCGTACCCCATTCCGGACATTAACTCCACGTTAGCTAGTCTGGGTAAAGCAAAATGGTTTGCTACATTGGATCTGACATCTGGATTCCACCAGATACCCATGAAGGAGTCCGATATACAAAAACAGCGTTCTCTACCATGAACGGGAATTACGAATGGCTTCGGCTACCATTCGGCTTAAAAAATGCACCAGCCATCTTCCAAAGGACGATAGATGACGTACCGAAAGAGTTCATCGGTAGAATATGCTATGTATATTGTATACATTGATGACATTGTCATTTTTGGTAAAATTATGAAAGAGAATCTCGACAACATAGATACAATCCTTTCAAGATTGCGGGCGGTAAATCTCAAGGTTAACTTGGAAAAAACCACCTTCTTAAAAACCGAGGTTGAATTTCTCGGGTATGTTATTACCCCTGGTGGCATACGTGCAGATCCGAGCAAAGTGGCTGCTATCCAGAAATTATTGCCACCGGAAAACCTTAAGGAGCTGAAGAGCTTCTTGGGTCTCACTTCCTATTACAGGAAGTTAATTCGTGACTTTGCCAAGGTGGCGAAATCTTTAACCAACCTGACAAGGGGAGAAAATGCCCAGATTAAGGCAAGTCAGTCGAAACGCATTCCAGTCAGGTTGGATGAGGGGGCATTGCGAGCATTTGAGGATATTAAAGTTCTGCTTACGTCATCTGAGGTTCTCGCTTTTCCTGATTTTGAAAAGCCATTCAATTTGACCACAGACGCTTCAAACTATGCGATTGGGACGGTGCTTTCATTGGACATATCTGGTAGGGATAGGCCGATTGCGTACATATCGCGGTCACTCAACAAGACCGAAGCAAACTACGCGACCAATGAGAAGGAAATGCTGGCAATCGTATGGGCCCTCGACAACCTTCGGTCCTACGTCTACGGAGCTAGGAAGATACGCATCCACACGGACCATCAACCCCTTACATTTGCGTTAGGTAACCGAAATTTCAATGCGAAATTAAAAAGATGGAAAGCTCGTATAGAGGAATACAACTGTGAATTGATTTACAAACCTGATAAATCGAACATAGTTGCTGACGCTCTATCGAGACTTAAAACCCAAGTCAACCACTTATCTAGGGCTTGCGAACAAGGTTCGGTAGGTTAGGTTAGGTTAAGTTACTGGGTTGACGGGGCAAGAGAGTCCTGCTCCCGTCACACTTAGGTCTATGTAGACCCTTTGTGATACCCTGGAGGTTATGATTCCCTTACTTGGGACCAATGAATAACCTATGAAAAACCTAGCGGGCTTACAAACCATCCCGATGCGTTGATGAACTTGCGCAAGTCGTTTACAGACTTGCCGGAGAGTTCTTCTAAGTCCTGGAAGAAATATCTGCCAAGGACATTGTTTCTTATGTGACAGAGTGCAGGACAGTGACAGAGGAAATGAGGGGTATCCTCATTCACCTCCACGTCCCCGCAACCTCTGCAGAGTTCGTCTGTGCTGAGTTTCAATTTCTTTGCATGGTAGCCCAGCATGTTGTGTCCGGTGATAACACCTGTGAGAGAGGACAAAGATTTTTTGTTCATTTGAAGGATTCTCTCGGTCTTTCGTTTGTCATATAGTGGCCACATTTTCCTGGTATTGACACAGGAATCAAGGGCACTCCATCTTTCGTTAGCTGTCATCAGCATTTTATCACCAATCACCTGTTTAAGGTAACAGGGTGGGGTTTTTAACGTTGTGTCAGCCTCTCTTAATTCAAGGGAGGATCCTTTTCTTGCCAATTCATCGGCTCTTTCATTTCCCGCGACACCACTGTGTCCGGGGACCCAGCAGAGTCTTACACTGTGCTGCGCGCCAAGAGCCCGCAGCTCTTCGCGACAGCGACTTACAAGCTTCGATTTTATTTCTGTGGCGGAAATCGATTTTATTGCCGCTTGGCTGTCAATGAAGAAGGTAATATCAGCTTGTGGTATTGCCGTCTTTGCAACTTGTTTAGCGGCTGCTGCCACCGCCAGAACCTCAGCATGGAAGACGCGGCTGTAGTCGGGGAGTCTGATCGAGCCAGATATTCCGAGTGTTTCGGAATAGAAACCCGCGCCAACGCCAGTATCCATCTTGGAGCCATCTGTTGTTGCACGGACTGGTATTTGATTCTCATGCCATTCTTCCCTGCAGGGAAGATAGACAGTAAATGGTCTTGTAAAGTCTAGTTTGGGAGTAATGTAGTCTGTGCATACATTATCACCCGTGAATTTCTTTAGAATCCGCGCATGTCCTGTTGTACTAGGTTTCCAGTTTTCCGTTTGGCTTAGCCGCAAGGCACTGTTTGCTGCGGATTCTTGTACAAAAAGGTCTAGAGGTTTAAGATTGAGAATTACCTCCAACCCCGCTGTAGGGGTGGTTCTCATGGCCACAGTAGTACCAATGCAGGCAATTCTTTGAACTCTAGTCATGGTCTTAAGGTTGGTGGCCTTGCACAAACCCTGCCACCAGACTAAATTACCATATGTGAGTATAGGTCTTACTACTGCCGTATATAGCAACATGATAATTTTGGGACTAGGACCCCAGGTTTTGCCGAAAATTCTGCCGCAGGCATATAAAGCTATCATTGCCTTCTTTGCTCTTTCTTTTATGTTGAGGCTCCAGTTTAATTTTCTATCTAGAATCACGCCCAGATACTTCGCGAATTCTGATATTTGTAGTGGAGTACCTTCAATTGTTGGCCTATTAAATTGTGGTATAATCCTTTTATTGGTGAAGAAGACTAGTTCTGTTTTCTGTGGGTTAACCGCCAGTCCGCAGTTTTTTGTCCAGGTACCAACCATAGATAAGGCATTCTGTATTTGTTCGCTTAGAGTGGATGGGAATTTCCCTGTCGCTAGCAGTGCTAAGTCATCTGCGTAGGCTACTGCCTTGACTCCACTAAGTCTAAGTTCGTTCAGAATCTCGTTTAAAACGAGTACCCATAGAAGGGGTGATAGGACTCCGCCTTGAGGAGTTCCTCTAGATGCTGACACCTTGATTATTTCACCACCTAACTCTGAGTTGATGCATCTTCTTTTAAGCATGCACATTATCCATTTAATAATGGTATTCTCCACATTAAGGTTTATTAGGGCTCTTTCTACCGCTTCACCTTGGACGTTGTTGAAGGCACCCTCAATGTCCAGGAAGGCGGCTAGAGTATATATCCCTTAATGTCTTTTCTATAGTGCTGACTACACTATGGAGTGCTGTCTCTACACCTTTACCTTTCGTGTACGCATGCTGAGCTGGGGATAAGACCTCTAGACTCAGTTTGCTACGAATATGAATGTCAATCAGTCTCTCAAAAGTTTTTAGAACAAAAGAGGTTAGGCTGATTTGCCTAAAATCTTTAGCGGTAGTGTGACTGGGTTTTCCAGCTTTGGATATGAAAACCACTTTAACTTCTCGCCATACTTTTGGTACATATCCCCATTTTAGGCTACTTAGGAATATGTTCCTAAGATGTGGGATTATATATTCTTCACATCTTTGTAGCATCATAGGAAAGATGCCATCAATACCCGGAGATTTATATAGAGAGAAGGAGTTGATAGCCCATCTTATCCTTTCTTCCGTTATAATTTCCGCTGGTGCTGTATGCTCCGTGTAGTGCTCTTCTTCCAAGTTATTGTGCTCATTGTTGCATCCTGGAAAGTGAGTCTCAAGGAGGAGCTTAAGCGTTTCGTTGCAGGATTATGTCCAGTTGCCGATAGGATCCTTGAGAGATCCCAAGGATACTGGTTCTTTAGCAAGTATTTTGCTGAGCCTAGCTGATTCTGTGGTGTTTTCTACTTTGCTGCAGAAGGATTTCCACGAAGATCGCTTTGCTCGTTGCGTTTCTGTTTTGAATTTTCTTTGACTGGCCTTGTAGGTTTCCCAGTCATTGTCCGTTCTTGTACGTTTTGCTACATTGAAAAGTTTTCTAGTTTCTATTTTAATGTCGTACAGTTCTCTTGTCCACCAGGGGGAGTCGATTTTCTTCTACTCTTCGTTTTCAGGGGCCAAGATTTTTCGAGGGCTTTACCTAGGATTTTTCCTAGATCCTCGGCATTCCTGTCTGTACTCTCAGGTGCATGCGCAGCATTTGTCTGGAGCGTTCTTATGTTCTTTCCCACTTCCATATTGAAAAGGTCCCAGTTAGTTTTCCTATGGTTCCTATATGGTTTTGGGGGATTGTTTTTGTCTGGTATTAGGAATTCAATGATTTTGTGATCAGAGAAAGTTTCCTCCTTTAATGCCTTCCACTGGTCTATTTTGATTGTATTCGAGTTACTTAATATTGTAACATCGATTGCTTCTTGCCTATTTCTAATAACAAAAGTTTGTTCTGAGTCCCTATTAGCTATTAATAAGTTATGGTCTATAAGAAATTCGAAAAGTGACTCACCCCTTGTATTTATGTTTGAGCTACCCCATAGGGCATGATGAGAGTTGGCATCGCATCCCATCACCAGGTCCCATCTTTCCCGTGTAGCCCGTTGAACAATAAGGTGGGTCAGGTCTGACGTTGGTCCTTCCGTTGCATCATAGGGCATGTAGCACGATGTTATAATCAGCCTAGGGAGCCCATTGCGCTCAAGTTTTACCGTCGCGTGGTCGTTATCACTGTAGGTAGATAGAAGAAAGAGGTAAATCTGTTTCCTATCTACTATACAAGTTCTGATCTTACTATTTGGATCTGTCTGCACTGTTTTAAACAGAGCCAGTCCCTTCGAGTTTAAACCCCTTATTCTGCCTCCTGCTACCCAGGGTTCTTGAATGAGGGCCAGGTCTATTTTTCTATCCTCCATGAGGTAGATCAGGTTGGCGCTGGCCACCTTACTGTGATGAAGGTTATTTGTACTATCTTCATCACGGTTTTTTATGTAGCCGTTTGCGGTCAGTCTCAGTGAGTTCGTCCCATCTTTTCGTTCCTAGTCTCTTTATCGTTGTCCTGCAGTTTGTAATTTTTTTCCGTCTGGAGGAGGTTGACAACAAAGAGAGGTTAGAGCTAGCGACGGAACAGCTGTTGCTGACATCAAGGTTCATGCCCTCCATGCCAGCATCCGTTCCAACGCTCTCCCCATCCCATACTCCAAGATTGGCGAAAGGGTTCAGAAGAAGATTTTCTTCTTCTTCCGTCAGTCGTTCCTTTTGGGGATCGGTATTTATAGAGTCAGTGGTGCCCGATCCTTGCACCATAGTCTCTTTTGTTTTGTTTTGTTTGTTTGGTTTGTTAGTTTTGTTCATTTTTAAATCCCACGAGTAAGGGGGAAGGAAGGTCCATCTGCACTCACCCCCTGTATGCAGATAAGGGGAGTTAGGGTTAAAACTGGAGGTCCCCAGGTATCCAGAGTTTGCACTAGCGACTGAGCACTCCCTCAGCCATGCAGGTCTCGGCGCTTCGAACCTTACCTTGGATTTGATGCCTTTTAGTTTTCCACCCCCTCTTTGTCGATTAACAACAGAGAGGGGAGTACTTAAGCCCCACCACTACGACAAGGTAGGCAATCAATCGGTGGGAGGTTCGGTAACGGACGATGCCAGCGAAGGTCCCGAGAGTGAAAAAAATAGTTCAATAACCGAAACAGCGAGTGAGGGTCGCGAGAGTAAAAAAAATAGTTCAATGACCGAAACAGAGAGTGAGTTACGTTCGTCTATAGGTACAATGCACAGCGCTGATCAGGATAGCACTGACCTCATTCCCCATGTCGAAGTGCCGCTGAACGTATTTCGCAACCAAATTGTCATAAAAATCGGAAAAAGATTTGAAGCTCATGAAGAACCTCATCCTGGTTACCTTCGCCACACGAATCCTTAAAACCAAATTGAGTCCTAATATACTAAATGGCATCAAAATTCCGGAGTCACATTTGGCTCTGCTTCAGGAAACATACTTAGAAAACTTTGTAAATTATAAGCTCCGAATCACGCAAAGAATTGTTGAGGACGTCGGGGACCCAGGTCGCGTGTTAACAGTCATTATGAGTGAGCATAAAAGGGCTCACCGCAATGCTAAGGAAAATAAGGACCAACTCCTGGAAAAATACTATTTCCCGAGGATGAATAGCTTGGTCCAAAAATATACTAGCACTTGCGAGGTGTGTAAACTTAACAAATACGACAGACATCCCATTAATCCGGAATATCAGGCTACGCCTATACCTTCCTACCCATGCGAAATTCTGCACTTAGACATTGTGGAAATCCAGAACGAGAAGTTTATAAGTTGTATAGACAAGTTCTCGAAATTTGGTAAATTGTTTCACATAAAAAGTAGGGCTGTCCTCCAGCTAAGGGACAAAATTACCAAGAAACTGCACTATTTCACAGTCCCAAAAATACTGGTGACTGACAATGAGAGAAGCTTTCTCAGTCCAATAGTGCTCAATTTTATAAATTTACTCGGAATCAAGCTTTACCGCGCCCCCGTTAACCGAAGTGAGATGAACGGACAGGTGGAGAGATTTCATTCTACGATACTGGAAATCTTCAGATGCCTCAGAGTCGAATACAAAGGCCTGCGACTCAAGGAGTTAATAAATATATCCGTAGACAGGTACAATAACTCCATTCACTCTGTTACTGGGAAGAAACCATCAGATATCTTCTTTAACAGGTATCAAAGAATAAACTACCAACAACTAGTTGACTTCCGGAAAAGAGTGAATAGGGAGCTCAAGGGGGAAATTATGCGCAAACAACAATCGACGAACGCGCGACGAAACAAAAAAAGATCCAAGCTAAAACGTACCGTAAAGGTGACATTGTTTTTGCAAGGATCAAGGGCATTCAGGCAAAAAATAAGCCCATTTTTCGCAGAGAAATTGTCCAAAAAGACAACAAGGTAACGGTCACCACAACCAGTGACCGAAAAATGCACAAGACTCATTTAAAAAACATTTGAAATAAGTATATGAAAATGAATAAGAAATGAACATATGAAATGAATATATGAAAAGGAGAAAGGGGAGTGTGCACAATATCATAACTACTTTAGCAATGCACCTACAACTAGACAATACGAATAATTATAAATCATTTAGTCTTAAGATAAAGGAATCATTTGCTTTTAAGCGCTTTCCTACTAATTTTTAATTTAAGAAAAATGTTAGTCTTAAGTTAGCCAAGTAAAATGTTCATAACAATGAAATAGGTTCTTGTCGTTTTTATTGAAGGCGGAGATTCGACTCTAACATCACCTATCTTAGCGAAAACTTAGGATTCCTATGAGCATAGTAGAAAAAAAGATCATTTTATTTATTTCACAGACTCACGTCCCCACGGTCCCCAGGTATCCAGAGTTTGCACTAGCGACTGAGCACTCCCTCAGCCATGCAGGTCTCGGCGCTTCGAACCTTACCTTGGATTTGATGCCTTTTAGTTTTCCACCCCCTCTTTGTCGATTAACAACAGAGAGGGGAGTACTTAAGCCCCACCACTACGACAAGGTAGGCAATCAATCGGTGGGAGGTTCGGTAACGGACGATGCCAGCGAAGGTCCCGAGAGTGAAAAAAATAGTTCAATAACCGAAACAGCGAGTGAGGGTCGCGAGAGTAAAAAAAATAGTTCAATGACCGAAACAGAGAGTGAGTTACGTTCGTCTATAGGTACAATGCACAGCGCTGATCAGGATAGCACTGACCTCATTCCCCATGTCGAAGTGCCGCTGAACGTATTTCGCAACCAAATTGTCATAAAAATCGGAAAAAGATTTGAAGCTCATGAAGAACCTCATCCTGGTTACCTTCGCCACACGAATCCTTAAAACCAAATTGAGGCCTAATATACTAAATGGCATCAAAATTCCGGAGTCACATTTGGCTCTGCTTCAGGAAACATACTTAGAAAACTTTGTAAATTATAAGCTCCGAATCACGCAAAGAATTGTTGAGGACGTCGGGGACCCAGGTCGCGTGTTAACAGTCATTATGAGTGAGCATAAAAGGGCTCACCGCAATGCTAAGGAAAATAAGGACCAACTCCTGGAAAAATACTATTTCCCGAGGATGAATAGCTTGGTCCAAAAATATACTAGCACTTGCGAGGTGTGTAAACTTAACAAATACGACAGACATCCCATTAATCCGGAATATCAGGCTACGCCTATACCTTCCTACCCATGCGAAATTCTGCACTTAGACATTGTGGAAATCCAGAACGAGAAGTTTATAAGTTGTATAGACAAGTTCTCGAAATTTGGTAAGTTGTTTCACATAAAAAGTAGGGCTGTCCTCCATCTAAGGGACAAAATTACCAAGAAACTGCACTATTTCACAGTCCCAAAAATACTGGTGACTGACAATGAGAGAAGCTTTCTCAGTCCAATAGTGCTCAATTTTATAAATTTACTCGGAATCAAGCTTTACCGCGCCCCCGTTAACCGAAGTGAGATGAACGGACAGGTGGAGAGATTTCATTCTACGATACTGGAAATCTTCAGATGCCTCAGAGTCGAATACAAAGGCCTGCGACTCAAGGAGTTAATAAATATATCCGTAGACAGGTACAATAACTCCATTCACTCTGTTACTGGGAAGAAACCATCAGATATCTTCTTTAACAGGTATCAAAGAATAAACTACCAACAACTAGTTGACTTCCGGAAAAGAGTGAATAGGGAGCTCAAGGGGGAAATTATGCGCAAACAACAATCGACGAACGCGCGACGAAACAAAAAAAGATCCAAGCTAAAACGTACCGTAAAGGTGACATTGTTTTTGCAAGGATCAAGGGCATTCAGGCAAAAAATAAGCCCATTTTTCGCAGAGAAATTGTCCAAAAAGACAACAAGGTAACGGTCACCACAACCAGTGACCGAAAAATGCACAAGACTCATTTAAAAAACATTTGAAATAAGTATATGAAAATGAATAAGAAATGAACATATGAAATGAATATATGAAAAGGAGAAAGGGGAGTGTGCACAATATCATAACTACTTTAGCAATGCACCTACAACTAGACAATACGAATAATTATAAATCATTTAGTCTTAAGATAAAGGAATCATTTGCTTTTAAGCGCTTTCCTACTAATTTTTAATTTAAGAAAAATGTTAGTCTTAAGTTAGCCAAGTAAAATGTTCATAACAATGAAATAGGTTCTTGTCGTTTTTATTGAAGGCGGAGATTCGACTCTAACATCACCTATCTTAGCGAAAACTTAGGATTCCTATGAGCATAGTAGAAAAAAAGATCATTTTATTTATTTCACAGACTCACGCTTCTGTCCGTCACTCAAGGATTCCAGATATACGAATACAAGGCACCAATAGTTTCCATAAAGGATGGAAAAGGCTGGGTAATCGACGGTTACTTTAAACTCGTGCATGTCATCGACCTAGGGAAACTCGAGAACATGTTTAACCTAATGACAAATGCAACAGCAACCAGCATCACTGGACAAGAAGAAAAATCGATTGTCCAATTCCATTTGCGGCAATCAAAGGAGCGCATTGACCTATTGAAAGCCAAGTCCTCACGGAAGACTAGGTCCATCGATTGGATTGGCTCTGCCTGGAAATGGGTTGCAGGCAGCCCAGACGCAACTGATTGGAACAACATTCTCCAAAGCCAGGAGGACATAATCGAAAGAAACAACCACCAATACAAAATCAACGACGAACTCTTCAGAAGTATGGAAGAGTTCACGCAAAGAATGAATCAAGTAATCGAGAGGGTTAACACTGGAATCCGAGATAAAATTGAAAGACGATTCGCCCAAGGCATATTGAATGAGGTTATGGTCATGAAAGGAGAAGTCGATGAAATCGTGCGAGCTTGCCATATGGCTAAAAACAGCATTATCAGCACCAACTCGAAACCTTGCCATACGAGAACGAAATCGAGGCCATCGAACACGGCACGCCCTCGATTTACACAAACAATTCAATCCTACTATACATCATCTCAATACCAAAAGTTAGGACAGAGAAACAACCTTTTGCTGACAAGATCATCGATAATCGAAGGAAGACAAGTCAACCTGGAATTCGACAGGATGTTGATCAACCATAGAGAGACATATGGGGTTATCGGCAGATGCTTATCCTTAGGTAACACAACGGTATGCAAAGAGGAAGCGCTAAGGAAGTTTACAGAAGACGACTGCGTATCAAGGCTACTGAAGGGAGGACAAGCAGCCTGTACTTTTCGCTCAAAAACCGAGGAGGTCATCGAATTAATTGAAGATGACACCATTTACCTTTCTAACTTTAATGGCTCTTTAACTTACAGCAATATTTCAAGGTTTTTAACAGGAACCTACGCCATTCAGTTGAACAATGAAACGATCCGGCTCAAGAACAGGACATTCTCAAGCTCAATATTCAGTCATGTTCAGGCCCGTCCTCCAGCGATGTCAAACATCAGCACCAAAGGACATGTGATCGATCTGGGCTATGTGCATGACCTAAGCGTCAAAAACATACAACGACTAGGTACTTTAGCCCATAAAATGAACATTTCTCTAATTACAGACACTGGCATGTTCCTTCTGGTCCTAATCCTTGCTTGGGTAGCATTACGAAATTTCAACGCAGGATCCAAGATCCCCAGACTTAACATTCAACTGGAGGGATCCCATCCGGCCAGGAACCAACAGTCGGTCACTGACCTGTCATAACTTACCAGATCTACGGGACGCAGATTTTCGGAGGGGGAGGAGTTAACACGATCCAACACGCGCATGTCCAATCCAATCCATCTACACACGACAAGAATAATAGCTGCGTCAGCACTTTCCCACCCATCTACACACGACAACATTAATAGCTGCGTCAGCGCTTTCCCACGGTATGCAGCAGATCAAGTGCAATGACTGGATATCCGAAACGAGCGGATGCACACGCGAAAGATAAACCTGACGACTCAGCGGATTGGGCATTGGAAGACGAGGCTACTTGTGGAAGTACTATTCATTAGCTGTTTAATGTAAATCTGGACGCAGTAAAAATAAATATTTTATAACGTGGTAAACCGGAGTTTTATTAAATAGTACGAACAAGTTGGATCAGCCTAAGGTTGGTGTTCCGTTTTTTTTTAGTGTCCTCGGAAAGGAAATCCGTAACTTTGACATAGACCTAAGTAAAAATAATAAACAATAACATATAGTAATAATTTGTAAGTTTAAAAAATTAATCCCAAGTAATAATTTTAAAGTTTAATTAATCAATCACAATAATTTTCATAATTTCTCTTCTAATTACATAAATCTTTTGTCCAATTAAGGTCGATTATATCGGTTAATTTTTTTTTAATAATAGCTAGCTGTTGTAATAGGTTCGTTAAAACTAGAGATGTAACGGATAGTGATTTGGCTAAATACCGGATACCGGTATATTATATACACGGTATTCGCCGAATACTTACTCTCTATCCGGCAATGCAGCCGGATAGAAAAAAAAGTGGCCGGATAACGGATACTAACCGGATATCCGTTACATCTCTAGTTAAAACCATTATAAGTCGAATGTTGTGGAATAAAAAATAAGTTGTTAAGCTTTGGCCTTTAACATTATTACGTTATTACATCTCGCGAACGAAGTCAAAAAATAAATCCTCCTGGTTTCAAGAGTTTTTATGTCTATTGAAGTACACCGAGTCTGGTAAATGGCAAAGGTATAGTCCAATTGAGGTGTCGCAGCGAAGACCTTGTGAACCTTTTGATGAGATCGAAATGTCTTCTTCATTATCTGTAACGACGCGAGGTTATGATATGTGCTAAAGGGATAAAAACTCTCCCACTTAACTGCATCCCTACTGGTCCGCCTGTGGTGTTCGCCGGTTCGACCTCAAAAACGTATCCAGCAGTTTTTAAGCCTGCCTCTCTTTTGCGATTGCATGGAAACGTTGATTGATATTGCCTTTTGATAGGGAAACAACTGAGCCATTCGAGCTCCATTTTGTTCCAAATGTGAGCGCCGGGCGCACAACTGCGGTATAGAACTTTAATTTCAGCTTGGGCGGCATTTTTCGGTTACAGAGTTTTCAAGCCACTTAATCCGCCCTACGCTCTCGCTATGCTTAATGTCGTCATTACAACTTGCTTCGCTACTGATCATAGATCCGAGATAATTGAACAGGCACTACAAGTAGGTATTCGGTTTTTTTGAATCAATACGATACCCATTCCACTCCAAACGTCCACCCATACATCAAGTGCTCGTTGCAGGGACGTCTGATCTTCGCTTATGGTAGCTCCATCATCAGCAAAGATGAACTGATGCATTTTGGAGATAATGAAGGACTGTAATAAATGTTATCGTTATTTCCACCATAAGTGCTCAAACGAAATAGCCAGTTGCATTCCACCATTAGAACATTTCAACCGCAATACCCGCTGTGTAAGGAATGCGCATCAGTTTACTCTTAAGCCTGTATTCGGACGTACAGGAAAATACAAGGAATCTTTCCTTAGCCGTACAACACGAATGTGGAATACTCTTCCCCGCTCCATATTTCCTACACGTTGTAATCTACAAACATTTAAAACCAACCGCACCGTCATCTCTCCCTATCTTCTAACCCTAATTTCCTTAAATCCCGCGCTGTGTAGCTATTACCATTATAAGGGTATTCAAAAATCCCTTTAGTGCGAGTAATTTATAAAAAAAAACATAGGGACGGGCTACAGTCCGCTTGGGCGAACTGTTGGATACCCCATTCTTATTCCTATCCCTCATAAGTGGGCGTGACAAAAGTCTAAGTATGGTTGAATTGTTAAGAACGCTCTACATATTTTGTTATATAACATTTAAAGGATTTTATAAAAAAAAACGCTCCCTAGCTCAAACTTGGGTGTTTCAATATAATTGTTTTATTTAATTGTGGGCGTGTCAGTAGGCGGATTTAAAAAAAATTAACACATGAGCATAAAGGGCCCCTAGAGAGTATATATTATAAAATTCAGCTCCTAGCTCACTTTGAATTTTCAAAAAAAAAAAAAAAAAAAAAAAAGGCGGATTTTGAAAATATTTACACATGAGCATAAAGGGCCCATAGAGAGTATATATTATAAATTTCAGCTCCCTAGCTCAAACTTTGGATCTTCAAAAAAAATGTTTTATTTATTTGTGGCCGTGTCAGTGGGCGGATCCCGAGTAGTTTTAGGAGTCATAGATCATATATAAAAAATTTCAGCTTTTTAGCTCAAAATTCGATTTTTTACAAAATTTTGTTTTTTTTTTAGTTTGTGGGCGTGTCTGTGGGCGGATTTAAAAAATTCGTGAACTTGATTATTTCGGGACCCTAGAGAGTATATGGTTAAAATTTCAGCTCTCTAGGTCCAGTTTAAAGGCCTAATTTTTGCCGACGGACGGACGGACATGGTCATAGATCGACATTACTATCGATGCTGATCATAAATATAGTAACTTTTAGGGGTCTACGGGCAATATTAAGGTATGTTACAAACTATGCGTCAAAATTAATATACCCCTAGAATAGGGTATACAAAAAATATCAAGAGACTTAAGACACTTCACTGGTGTATACCGTCTTTGATTGCGAACTCCTCGGTGACTTCGGGGGGGGCATCTTACTCTTGTCTTTACTCCCTCATATATGTCCATGATCATCTGCACGAAGGTTTCCGGAACTCTTTGTTGTCTAAGCGCCACCCATAACACTCTGAAAGGCCTTTTCGAAATCAACCAACACCATATGCAAATCCTTTGTTTGTTTATTTTGTTCGTCCCCACTGCCATAAAAATGCGTGTAAGGAGGAGGTCCAAAGTGAAAATCTAACTAGAAATCATCTTTTTTCTCTGCTCACATCCAACTTCTGGAGCACATGCACTGAAAATATTCCACATCTCAACTTGCATCAGCAATGATGATACCGATTCCGTTCCTACCCTGTTCCATCCCTGGAGGCTTTAGTCTTAACGTCCAAGAAACGCACTCGATTTCCGGTGTTTCGCCATTTCGTTTCTTAAACACATATGATGTCAACCGACCTCTAACCATTACCTCTTCAAGCTACGACCACTCATTCTTCCATCGTTTCAACTCACGTGAGGCGTGCCTTCGGCGATTTCTTACAATTGATCATTTCGGGCTCCTAGATGTATGTTCAAAATATATGTTCCCAATTTCAGTTTTAAGCCCCAATATTTTAGCCTCAACATGGCTCGATCGACATATCTTTCAATGCTGATCACAAATATAGTAACTTTTAGAGATCTCCTGTCAATATTTATTCATTTTAAAAAGTAATGAGTCAAAATTATACTACCCTTAGAATAAGGTGTAAAAAACAGTTATTTCGAAAGATATTAATAAAATGTAAGAAAACCGTTATGGAAATTCGGACGAAAGCATTTCCTTAAAAATTATCTGTAGATGACTCAATACTATTATATTTCAAAGAAGGTATTTTAAGCAACCGGCACACGGAGCCAACAGGAGATTGAAAGTTCGCTTCATAAACTTCAATATCTTTTTCTTGCATATCACTTTTATTTTTAACCCTTAACATGCCAGTGTTTTCTTTCAATACGCATTTTATTCTTGTTTTAAGTTGGAATTGCACAAGTTACAGGCAATGTATGAAATGTCGGATAATTTTAGGCGATGTATGAAATAATGATTTTGCCATTATTATACACTTTGCCCTTTATAGAATGCCGAGTCGGTGTTAGGAAAAGTGTGAAACAGAAGAGAAACTTGAAAAATTTACTGGATTATTGAAAGAGAAACGAATCCCAATATAGGTGCCATGAAATAAAGTTCAATGCAATTGAGTCCAAAACCAAATTTTGGACTTCATTTCAATTTTCAGAATGCAATAAAGTGCAGAACGATTTAAAACTTTCTGCATTCTTCTAATCCCCAGATAATGGATTACAATTACAATTAGAAATTGCAATTTAAGGCATTCGTCTATTTGTCAGACAATGGATTACTTTTTCGAAGAAGGGAAATTGAAACGCTGGTCAAATTAATGTAGTTTATTGAGCTGACTTTGACAGCACTCCTTTTTATTAAATGTCAAATTGAAAATCAATTTGTATTGTATTGACAAAAATAACAAAAAGACCATTTAAATGCAAAGTGCGAAATTGAAAAACTAACTATAATTTAAACCAAATTTAGTTTAATTTCCTTCTGTGAAACTGGGCATGCATTCTTACACACAGAAAATCAATTAAAACCCAACAATAAACATATTAATCAAATATGCATACAGCATTACCGGCTAACTCAATTTGTGCGGTCATTTCAGATTTCGTCCTTAGTATGTGTATTGTCTGCCATTCTATTTGCGTCGTCGGCAGTTTTTCTTTAAAGTAGTAACTTTTTTATTCACAAGAACAATAAATATCAAATTATTTTGAGAAATTTATTTTATTTATTTCAATTGCAAAAACCTTGTTAAACGAGATAATTGAAATCCATTATTTTAATACTATTTCTGCGGCATTTAAGGCACTTTGAGTCACTGCAAATGAGCGGTTTCAACTTTACTTGTTTGTTGTGTAGATTGAAGTTTATAAATTAAACTTTTTCGTATTAAAAATAAAAGGCGTTCAAATGGTTCAGTGTATCTTAAGCCAATGCGTTATATTTTTTTTCAATTTCATATGTCAAAAAAGGTAACCTCAAAAACTCGTTGTTCGAAAAACAAAATATGTATGATTAATTGTTTTTTTTGTGATACCACACAATTTTTCCTGGTTTTAATTTTTGTTTTCCGTCAATTCCTTTATTTGTTTTGAATGAATAGCCTTACATTCCTTACCACGTAAAGTGGACGGCTGGAGTTACAGCGCTGTTTCACGGTCAGCCACAACCGATCATCAGACTCCTTATGTGGTGCTGGTCTGTCTTTTTCCTTCATTTATCCCGAAATTCCATTTTCTTCCACTGGGATTCGAACCTAGACCAGCGTCTTCTCAGGCAAGCACTCTTGCACTGAGCCATTGAAGCCACGAGTTTATCCAGTTTTTATTTGCAATTTCTTGGACAAATTTTTGCTCCTGTAAGTATACTATGTTATTCATTCAGGTTGTTTCTTTCTGTGTTTTTCTCTAATTCTATTCCATTTCGACAAGCATAGTTGGACTGAAATGGGTGATAGAGAGGGTGAAAGACTTTTGACATTGTTTTTTGTCGAGAATTTTATGATTAATTGTTTTTTATGTGATACCACACAATTTTTCCTGGTTTTAATTTTTGTTTTCCGCCAATTCCTTTATTTGTTTTGAATGAATAGCCTTACATTCCTTACCACGTAAAGTGGACGGCTGGAGTTACAGCGCTGTTTCACGGTCAGCCACAACCGATCATCAGACTCCTTATGTGGTGCTGGTCTGTCTTTTTCCTTCATTTATCCCGAAATTCCATTTTCTTCCACTGGGATTCGAACCTAGACCAGCGTCTTCTCAGGCAAGCACTCTTGCACTGTGCCATTGAAGCCACGAGTTTATCCAGTTTTTATTTGCAATTTCTTGGACAAATTTTTGCTCCTGTAAGTATACTATGTTATTCATTCAGGTTGTTTCTTTCTGTGTTTTTCTCTAATTCTATTCCATTTCGACAAGCATAGTTGGACTGAAATGGGTGATAGAGAGGGTGAAAGACTTTTGACATTGTTTTTTGTCGAGAATTTTATGATTAATTGTTTTTTATGTGATACCACACAATTTTTCCTGGTTTTAATTTTTGTTTTCCGTCAATTCCTTTATTTGTTTTGAATGAATAGCCTTACATTCCTTACCACGTAAAGTGGACGGCTGGAGTTACAGCGCTGTTTCACGGTCAGCCACAACCGATCATCAGACTCCTTATGTGGTGCTGGTCTGTCTTTTTCCTTCATTTATCCCGAAATTCCATTTTCTTCCACTGGGATTCGAACCTAGACCAGCGTCTTCTCAGGCAAGCACTCTTGCACTGTGCCATTGAAGCCACGAGTTTATCCAGTTTTTATTTGTAATTTCTTGGACAAATTTTTGCTCCTGTAAGTATACTATGTTATTCATTCAGGTTGTTTCTTTCTGTGTTTTTCTCTAATTCTATTCCATTTCGACAAGCATAGTTGGACTGAAATGGGTGATAGAGAGGGTGAAAGACTTTTGACATTGTTTTTTGTCGAGAATTTTATGATTAATTGTTTTTTATGTGATACCACACAATTTTTCCTGGTTTTAATTTTTGTTTTCCGTCAATTCCTTTATTTGTTTTGAATGAATAGCCTTACATTCCTTACCACGTAAAGTGGACGGCTGGAGTTACAGCGCTGTTTCACGGTCAGCCACAACCGATCATCAGACTCCTTATGTGGTGCTGGTCTGTCTTTTTCCTTCATTTATCCCGAAATTCCATTTTCTTCCACTGGGATTCGAACCTAGACCAGCGTCTTCTCAGGTCTTCTCAGGTCTAGGTTCGAATCCCAGTGGAAGAAAATGGAATTTCGGGATAAATGAAGGAAAAAGACAGACCAGCACCACATAAGGAGTCTGATGATCGGTTGTGGCTGACCGTGAAACAGCGCTGTAACTCCAGCCGTCCACTTTACGTGGTAAGGAATGTAAGGCTATTCATTCAAAACAAATAAAGGAATTGACGGAAAACAAAAATTAAAACCAGGAAAAATTGTGTGGTATCACATAAAAAACAATCAATCATAAAATTCTCGACAAAAAACAATGTCAAAAGTCTTTCACCCTCTCTATCACCCATTTCAGTCCAACTATGCTTGTCGAAATGGAATAGAATTAGAGAAAAACACAGAAAGAAACAACCTGAATGAATAACATAGTATACTTACAGGAGCAAAAATTTGTCCAAGAAATTGCAAATAAAAACTGGATAAACTCGTGGCTTCAATGGCACAGTGCAAGAGTGCTTGCCTGAGAAGACGCTGGTCTAGGTTCGAATCCCAGTGGAAGAAAATGGAATTTCGGGATAAATGAAGGAAAAAGACAGACCAGCACCACATAAGGAGTCTGATGATCGGTTGTGGCTGACCGTGAAACAGCGCTGTAACTCCAGCCGTCCACTTTACGTGGTAAGGAATGTAAGGCTATTCATTCAAAACAAATAAAGGAATTGGCGGAAAACAAAAATTAAAACCAGGAAAAATTGTGTGGTATCACATAAAAAACAATTAATCATAAAATTCTCGACAAAAAACAATGTCAAAAGTCTTTCACCCTCTCTATCACCCATTTCAGTCCAACTATGCTTGTCGAAATGGAATAGAATTAGAGAAAAACACAGAAAGAAACAACCTGAATGAATAACATAGTATACTTACAGGAGCAAAAATTTGTCCAAGAAATTGCAAATAAAAACTGGATAAACTCGTGGCTTCAATGGCACAGTGCAAGAGTGCTTGCCTGAGAAGACGCTGGTCTAGGTTCGAATCCCAGTGGAAGAAAATGGAATTTCGGGATAAATGAAGGAAAACGACAGACCAGCACCACATAAGGAGTCTGATGATCGGTTGTGGCTGACCGTGAAACAGCGCTGTAACTCCAGCCGTCCACTTTACGTGGTAAGGAATGTAAGGCTATTCATTCAAAACAAAAAAAAATAAAATATGTATGTCAAGAAAACCCAGTATTTGCAAGAGAGTGTTTACATAACATTTACATAAGCATTTATTTGGTATTTTTTACAGATTTACTTTAACTTAAGTAAGCTGAGTAATGCAAGTGTCACATCCTTCTCCCTGCTTTAGCATTCATAGTCGAAACATAGGGACGGGCTACAGTCCGCTTGGGCGAACTGTTGGATACCCTATTCTTATTCCTATCCCTCATAAGTGGGCGTGACAAAAGTCTAAGTATGGTTAAGAACGCTCTATATATTTTGTTTTATAACATTTAAAGGATTTTATCAAAAAAAAACGCTCCCTAGCTCAAACTTGGGGGTTTCAATAAAATTGTTTTATTTAATTATGGGCGTGTCAGTAGGCGGATTTAAAAAAAATTAACACATGAGCATAAAGGGCCCCTAGAGAGTATATATTATAAATTTCAGCTCCCTAGCTCAAACTTTGAATTTTCAAAAAAAAAAATAATTGTGGCCCACTGGCACGGGCGGATTTTGAAAATATTTACAAATGAGCATAAAGGGCCCATAGAGAGTATATATTATAAATTTCAGCTCCCTAGCTCAAACTTTGGATTTTCAAAAAAATTGTTTTATTTATTTGTGGGCGTGTCAGTGGGCGGATTTTGAAAAAAATTTATCCCGAGCAGTTTTAGGAGTCATAGATCATATATAAAAAATGTCAGCTTTCTAGCTCAAAATTCGATTTTTTTTCCAAAATTTTTTTTTTTTAGTTTGTGGGCGTGTCTGTGGGCGGATTTCAAAAATTCGTAAACTTGATTATTTCGGGACCCTAGAGAGTATATGGTTAAAATTTCAGCTCTCTAGGTTCAGTTTAAAGGCCTAATTTTTGCCGACAGACGGACGGACGGACGGACAGACATGGCTAAATCGACATTACTATCGATGCTGATCATAAATATAGTAACTTTTAGGGGTCTACGGGCAATATTAAGGTATGTTGCAAGGGTGGCGACGGTGTAGAGGTTAGTGTGTTGGCTTGTGACCCGTGCGGTGCAGGTTCAATCCCCACAGGGAACAGCAACATACTCTCTCTACACCAAAAGAAGGATTTCTGCCTGGTAGTACAATGGACCGTTACCGATTCTGAGTGCTCTGGGATTTGGATTTCCTTTTTAATTAAAAAAGAAAAAAAAAGGTATGTTACAAACTATGCGTCAAAATTAATATACCCTTAGAATAGGGTATAAAAAGGAACATTTGTTGCTTGCTTCTTTCAACGGAAAATCAAATGATTAATAAGGATAAACACAAGCCCCCGTATTAATAAACAACGGATAGCGGCGAGTTAGCACTAGCACACGTGTTAACTCTTAATTTTGATTAATAAACGTGTGTTAGCTTTCAGTGACATGTGATAACGAGTGGATAACTTAACTCACCGAATTCGGCGTATAAGGAGCTGATAACTTCACACATTCTCAGATTGTAGTTCATGCATTCACAAATTGAGAGGATGCGCATGTATGTGTAGAAACATTGAGAGGATGAGAGAGAACACTGTCACCCATTTGGGCATATTACTCTTTCATAATGCGTTGACTCCATAGTAGTCCCATCGTATTGGAATGGAATACACAGAAATGAGTGTCAACTGATGAAATATGACAGATACACTCGATTTTTGAATATAATTTGGTTAAGTGCTGCCGTATTGTAGGTGAAGTGCTGCCGTATTGTGGACAAGTTCGCTATCCGTGTGCCAGCTAACTCGTGTGTTAAGGAGCGGATAGTGTTTTTCTATTAATATGGCTGAAGAAGTTTTCAACAAAGGAAACTAAAGAAAAGTACTGACTGTAATTGACTTTTTGACTCTTCGGGTGCTGTATTTGCTAGCTTAATTCGGTTTCTTATGATCGATGTGACGTGGGGTATGAAATTCTTATTAAAATGATGCGTTCGGTGCTGCAATAATATTTTTATTTTTTAATAAAGATGGTGCACTATATCATAATATCCACAACACTCTGAAAGGCTTATAGATTATTCGCCTTTTCTGAAAAAAAAATCAGATACATATGATTTAAATTGCAAAGTAGATACAAAGAATAATTTGGATTTGTGATACATAACTGTATCATAATATTCAATACACTCGGAAAGATGGACTCAACAATATTTCATGTAGGACACCAAGTTATCGTAATTGACTGAATGATCTTCTTGTTGAGTCTTGGGAAGCTCATTGCCTGTTAACATTGTGGTTAGGAACTTGTTAGATTTTATCAAAATGCAATTGTTTTGCATAACACACCTCATTGCGAATCCCAAGATAGTAAAGGATAAAGGTATTTATTTAATTTTACTAACGCACAAAAGTTTTTTGCTAATCCCATGCAAAGATAAGCTCGCAAGCGTCAGTTGAGTTATGCAGTAGAATGGTAGGTTTATGCACACTTTAATCCAGATCATAGCTTCATCGTTAAAGAAAATAAACATAGGGACGGGCTACAATCCGCTTGGGCAAACTGTTGGATACCCTATTCTTATTCCTATCCCTCATAAGTGGGCGTGACAAAAGTCTAAGTATGGTTGAATTGTTAAGAAGGCTCTACATATTTTGTTATATAACATTTAAAGGATTTTATCAAAAAAAACGCTCCCTAGCTCAAACTTGGGTGTTTCAATAAAATTGTTTTATTTAATTGTGTGCGTGTCAGTAGGCGGATTTAAAAAAAATTAACACATGAGCATAAAGGGCCCCTAGAGAGTATATATTATAAATTTCAGCTCCCTCGCTCAAACTTTGAATTTTCAAAAAAAAAAAATTAATTGTGGGCGTGTCAGTGGGCGGATTTTGAAAATATTTACACATCAGCATAAAGGGCCCCTAGAGAGTATATATTATAAATTTCAGCTTCCTAGCGCAAACTTTGGATTTTCAAAAAAATTGTTTTATTTATTTGTGGGCGTGTCAGTGGGCGGATTTTGAAAAATGTTTATCCCGAGCAGTTTTAGGAGTCATAGATCATATATAAAAAATTTCAGCTTTCTAGCTCAAAATTTGATTTTTTCCAAAATTTTGTTTTTTTGTGTTTGTGGGCGTGTCTGTGGGCGGATTTCAAAAATTCGTAAACTTGATTATTTCGGGACCCTAGAGAGTATATGGTTAAAATTTCAGCTCTCTAGGTCCAGTTTAAAGGCCTAATTTTTGCCGACAGACGGACGGACGGACGGACATGACTAGATCGACATTACTATTGATGCTGATCATAAATATAGTAACTTTTAGGGGTCTACGGGCAATATTAAGGTATGTTACAAACTATGCGTCAAAATTAATATACCCTTAGAATAGGGTATAAAAAGGGAAAAGATGGACTATTTTGCTATTAATGTTTTTCCTTTTAAATATACCAAACTCGTTGAGTATCATAGTCAAGGAATATTTTGAGCATCTGGTGACTGCTAATGTCAAGCACTAAAAGCAGAACTTTATAAAGACTTTAAACGCAACGCTTAATTTATATTTTTTGTGCATACTATATGTCCATTTTGACTGAAGCTATCTGATAAGCTACGTAACGTTAAGATGTTATCATTAAGTGATGGCTTTATCTTGTTTTTGTTTCTAATTTGGTGGTGTAAGCTAATTGCATATGCCTGCAAAAAATAAAAACATGTTGAAAAGTAATGTGTCATTTTGCGATACCTACAATATTGTTCCTCGTGTATAACGTAATAGCGATCACATTATTCTGCTTTCATTATTGCGGAAAATTGTTTTGGATATTTTTGTCAAACCCAAAACAGTTAACTTGAGCTTATGCTGTTGATTACACTACTATACTTATTTCATGTGTAATTTTAATTACCTAACTGCTCTTTGTTTACATCGCAACAATGGTTTCTTCTTTGTTTTCATTTAAGTTTAGCTTACTTATCAACTGTTATTAAACTCTTACTTTATTTTTTTTTTTTTTTAGAGGAAAAAATTCCAGCCAATAGGTGTCGCGCTGATCGGCCCCGGCCTAAGGGGCCATGACGCGTTGGCCCTTTAATCTGCTCCTATTGCTCTCGGTGGCAACAGTTTTTGTCCCGGGTGTCATAACGGTACCAGGTCATTTTAACCGTACTGTGCTTAATGTTGGCTATTTGACCGCAATTACAGGTGAGCTCAAAGACAAACAAGGGTTGGCTATATCAGGTGCACTAACAATGGCTCTGGATGAGGTAAATATAAAAAGTATTACATGAAGATATATAATTATTATATAATATACGTACAAGAATAATGAATTTAACGTTGTTTTATTAAAATATTTAAGGTTAACAACGATGAGGATCTTTTGCCAAACGTTACACTTGCTTTGCGCTGGAATGATACTCGGGGCGATACTGTGGCTGCTACTCGAGCTATAACTGAAATGATATGCGATGGCATCGCGACTTTTTTTGGACCAGAGGGCCCGTGTCACGTGGAGGCGATAGTTTCGCAAAGTCGGAACATTCCAATGATTTCCTATGTAAGCAATTCTGATTTTTGTTGTGGTATTGTTTTGTACGTAAACATGAATATTGAATTTATTGGGCAAAATTGGGCATTAATGATTAATAGCCAATAAAGTGCTCCAAACCTAGCTTCTACAAACGATTGTAGAGCTTTATTTTTTGGTACGCAAGGCCTTTAATTTATCGCCGAACGGCAAATTCGAGAAGGCGTTTATACTCTTGAATATTTGTTAGACTTATAACAGGTGGCGGATTGAAAAAAAGATTTTTAGTTTTTTTTTTCAACGCAAAATTTAATTTAAAAATATCGAGAAATATTTGTAGTATGTATTCACCTACAAAAAGATCGTCATTCAATTGAGGCTTGCCAATGACTTCGTCTAACTTCTTTGTTATGTGCCGTGTGCGACCAGTGTCCTTTTTGTCGTACAGAATGTTGCCTTTAAACGGGCGCCATTTTGTACGTATCGCTGCACTGGTTTATGGCAGGATGTTAGGGACCATGGTCGAGATGCGCACAATATTTATTCTCCAGCTGCTTCAGTCCGGGGGGGTTCTTTTAGCATCTTGACACACACAAACTTTATCGTGCAATAGAAAAAAAAAAAAGAGAGAGATCTGTAAGAAAAAGAGAAAGAAAGAGGAAAGGAAAACCAACCACACATACTTGCTGGGGATTCAGATGGTCGAATCCCTTGCCCTCCCAACCTTTGACGACCACATTCCATACTTATATGGGTCGTCCCACCAACCATTGAGAACACCACACCATTTACGTTTAAGTCACCATTATAAAATGAATTTATTTAATCATATTCTTTAGTTAAACAAAAATACTATTTATAACAAAAAGGAAATACACTACCCGTTTGGGTCATAGCTCAACACTTGAATTTAGCTTAATATAGCTGCTCCCTTTTGATTCATTTTACTTTTAATCGAGTTATATATATATATGTATACCCTAGTTATAGTAATTTACCCGTTCGTTAAACTCGTCTACTGCCGTTACCAACTCCAACGACTATAGATCCATCTTCGGGTGGGGTCGATCTGAAACGAGAACTTATGCGAAATTTGTCCCTAAATTACCAATGAACAAATAGTTCGTACGACTCGGAGGAACGCTCTTCACTCCATTAGGATTCTGGGGTATATATATATATATATATATTGTAGGTAGTTAAGGGCAATACAAATCTATATAAGGTGAGCTTAATTGGGTCTATCTCCTAATCGAAATATTTTCATATACATCTTTGAGAGAGAACATCGGGAACTACGCTTTACGTCTCCGATGATGTTCAATCTCAAAGGTGTAAACAATAAAAACGTAAGTATACTTTACAGTAATTTAATTATAAAGGTAAGTAATTTTTAATGTAAGAAATTAAAGGTAATTCATTTTAAGGTAAATATAATTATATAAGGTAAATTAATTTTTAAGTTCCTAAATCTAAGGGTAATTAATTTTTATGTCTTAAATTAAGGCTATGTAATTTTTTTTTTGTTCACTAAAATTAAAGGTAACTAAATTAAAGGTATTTAATTTTAAAGGTGAGTAATTTTATATTCACTTAAATTAAAGGTAATAATTTTAAAGCTAAGTAATTTAAATATAACTAAATTTAAAGGTAAATAATTTAAAAATATTTAAAGTTAAAGGTAATTAATTCTAAGTCACTTAATTCCAAGGTATTTCCTTTTTTTTTGTTCACTAAAATTAAAGGTAACTAACTAAATTAAATGTATTTAAATTTAAGGGTAAATAATTTTATGTTCACTTAAATTAAAGGCAATTAAATTAAAGGTATTTAAATAAAGGTAAGTAATTTATGATCACTTAAATTAAAGGTAATAATTTTACAGGTAAGTAACTAGCATGTCTTAAATATAGTATCACAAAAAGAAAACTTAATTTAGGGTACTTAAGGCGGCTCCGGATTTTTCCGTAATTTCTGCTGGCGTCCTTCTTCTCCAATAGAGGTGCATTTGCAGGAAGGACATCTTTTGGCACCCACTTATGTTTCACTTATTGTTTATATATATCTGTTCACTATCTTTAATTATTATTATGTTTTTCTAGTGACTAGGTTAATTTAGTTGTTATCCATTCTAGTCACTATTTATTCTAAGTTTATTTTGGTTTTATTCTTATTATTATGTACTTAGAGTTACTTTTGTTAGTCACTAGTTTTAGTAAATTTAAATTTTATTCTAGTCACTATTTATTTATTTATTAGCACTATTTTTAACTATTTGTTTCGGCTCTAGCCATCTTAAATTTAACTTTTCGGCACTAGCCATCTTAAATTTAAATTTTCGGCACTAGCCATCTTAATTAAATGTTTAAGGCAATTGCCAACTTAAATTTAAACTTTTGGCACACGCCATCTTAACTAAATGATTACGGCACTTGCCAACTTAAATTTGAACTTTAGGCACACGCCATCTTAACTAAATGATTACGGCACTTGCCAACTTAAATTTAAACTTTTGGCACACGCCATCTTAACTAAATGATTACGGCACTTGCCAACTTAAATTTAAACTTTTGGCCCACGCCATCTTAATTAAATGTTAAGGGCACTTGCCAAATTATATTTTAATTATCACATTTTTTTTTAAAAAAAAAACTTTCCACCTTCCTATTCAAACTTTCCCTTAGCACCTGTAAAATTCAACTTCCCCTCAACCGACGCGCAGCACCCTTTTTATATCCCTAGCCTCGTCGTATAATTCGGTACTTTGTTTACGAACCAAAGTTATTTTCGAGCAAACTTTGTGTACGAACAAAATTAGTTCATAAACAAAGTACCGACTTAATCCCGCATGCCCTATGTTTTACACTCGCTAATCCCTAAATCTACCGACCATCCACAATTCATTCGTCCCCTCCCCCTCCATACTATCAGTTAAGCTTATACACCAGGTGGCGAGTGCACTCAAGCTGTGCTTGGTACATGCGCACTTCATTCGTAAGGTGAATATGGAGAGACAACTTTCCTGGTGTGGAGGCGTGGCTTCGCCTCTCTTGCTATTAATTTTTTTCTTACCCGCTCTCAGAAGTGGTGAGTTCAGAGGTCTCTGCTATGAATTGTTTTAGCTAATTAGATTGGGTCTCGATTCTCCACTATGGAGCGGCCAATGAAATTCGGCTTAAAAAAAAAATTAGTTTCCAGGCACTTGGGTTGGTGAATAGGTGTTTCTACTACCTTTGCTATTGTGAGAGCCATTGTCACTCTGGGTATTTTCATAGAGTGGCGAAATTGAATTTATGGTGACCACAGAGGCAAAGGAGGTAACCAATTTTGGTGAATGTTAATATTTATTGCCCGAAAGTATGCAGTATGTTACTAGCAGGTTACGACATAACTCCGTACTGGTCGTAATACCGGGAAACAAATTTCTGCCCATTACAACTTGAATATTATTAGGTAGGGCTCGATTCTAATGTTTGAAACCAGCGCGAGGCGTTTACGGATTTTGTCCAAGTCCTTTGCAGATTTTATAAAAGAAATATGTCAAGGATTTAATTTTATTCCTTATGTTGCAGTATTGTTTGGCAACGGCGAAGAAAGTGTGGGGCATCCTCATGCCTAACTTCGTGTCCACATCCGCTGCATACGTCGCTTGTGCTGAGTTTAATTTTCGCAGTATAGCTAGCATATTAGACAAATCTTGATTTTGTCGCTTTCGTGAAATCTTGCAATTATTTTGGTATCGATAGCACTTTATTTCTTGATTTACATATGTGCTTCTTCTGAAAGCAAAGTTTGATGCCTAATAAGTTCTCTACCACAAACCCGAGTTGTTCCCTAACCTCCTTTTCTATACCCGTTTTTTCTTCTTTTTTCGGCTTCCTTCTTGTCGATGGTTTCATCTTCTTTAGATAGCCAATAAGCTAGCTTTTAAACGTTGTAGAATTCTTTTGCAAATTGGACACGATAATTTTGATTTTGTTTTGGTTAATTCATTTAACACTTTTCCGTCTTTCATTGTCAAAAATAATTCATTTCGGTCCATCACACTTTACTCAAATAGGGACGTGGAAGTGGGCGGATTTTTTTAACAATCAAGAAAATGACAAAAGGTATTCTACTCTATATAAGTACAAAATTTCACGTTCTTAGCTTTAAGAAATAACTCAAATAATCCAAAAATAAATTCGCTTTGAAGACATTTTAGCATTTTACGAGTATGTTAACACAGAACAATATCTCCGCAGAGTGCAAAAAGGTTTAACAAATAGTTAAGGTCGCAAATTGTGGTAAATTCTCCCCTGGAACTAGGAAGACTTTTTTTCGTTGTTCTTTTTAACCTTAAAGACTGGTCAAAAGACCCGTTTTTGTTTTGTTTTATTAATATATAAAAATATAATAATAAAGTATAAAAATATTAGTTAATTTTTTTTTTATTTGACATTTTAATTTTTTTACAAACAAACCAGCGTTAAAGAAAAATAAAATGTTCCATGAAATATGCCATGATAGCAAAAAATAAAATAAAGAAGTTCGATATTTTCCTTTTTTTCACCCTAGAACAAAATTGACCGACTTTGAAGAGTTCTATAAATAAACGAGTTATCAGAAAATTATGTTGTTTCCTGTTTTTGAAGTTCTCCTAATCCTATTAGAAATCAAACCAAAATAATCAAGAAAAAACTTCGGGAGAGTTTTACGTTGTGAAATACGACGCTAGGCTCATCTGGATATTAAATCTACCTAGCTATGATTTGTCTCCTTAGTCGCTTTTAACGACAAGCGCTGTTTTTTGAACTGATTTGGGCTGGCTACTTTATTCCAAGAAGTAAATTGTAAATTAAGTTTATTAATACTTTGACCAAGATTGGATATTTTTTGATCCTTTACATAAACCAAAAAAGATATTTAAATCAGTTTTATTAGTATGTATTTTGAAAAAAAAAATATAAAAGATCTTCGACTTCCAAAGATATTGCCGAAATAAATTGACTTTATTTCCTTAACTTCGGAGCGGGAACACTAAGAGCTGTTCGGGAAAGCCATCAAAATTCGGTGAATTGCTTTTCCGTATCGACCATTGTGCCTAAATAGTTCTTGCAGGACATGTAATTGCCTATTTTGTATATGGGGCTTATTAAGCTGATAGTCCAGTCACTCGCCGTACCAACCTTTTTTTTGCTGGGTGGCACAATCGGTTCTCGTTCTTTTCTTCCCCTTTACCTCTCCCTAAATGATGCCCATTTAGCAGCTGTTGGAAAGCCTGCTTAAATACGTCCAGTGTTGTGTGCGCTTTGGTGACTAGGTTTCCGCTCCTGTTTCGATTTTTAAGTCAGCAAAGGGCCCCTTGGTTTTCTTATAAAAACTCCGGATGTTGTTTCGTTGGCGAGACTCTTTAATTTTATTGAGCTGGGAGACTGTATACGCGGGGAGTATCTCACTCAGGCGCTCTCTCTCCACTATGCCTACTCCAAGTATCTAGTGATACTTATCGCCGTATAACGATCTGCTGGTTCGACTTATAGGTCGTGAATCATGGCGCTATAATAAAGTACGCCTAAAGGCCCATTTAGACGATCATTTCAGTTTTAGTTTCAGTTGAGCTATCAGCTCAGATATCAGTTAAACTGATGTCTAAATTGAAGCGTTTAACTGAAACTGATGGAATTCCCATAAGTTGTCAGTTCAGTCATCAGTAAAACTGATGTGTAAATACGTTTCAGTTCAGTTGTTAGTTCAACCGTCATTTCAATTGCAGTTGGTGGTGAATCAACATTTTAGAGTTCCTGTTTTTCTTTCAATATGTCGAAACGGAGTGATAATATGGTCATCGTCCATTACGCAATGTATTTCTTCTGACTTTCGACTGCTCACAAGAAAAATTAAGGCTCAACTGAACACCGGACTGACGTCTAAATGCACTGTCTTTTTGAACTGAATTGACAACTGAACTGAAAGCTGAACTGATCACTGATCGTCTAAAAGGGCCTTAAGGCAGCATCCCAATAACTGATCGTCTAAAAGGGCCTTAAGGCAGCATCCCAAATTTTATTTTAAACTTACTTTGATAGAAACACAGTCACACTCTGCATATCAGTCACAATCCGATTGCTATGCAAAACAGATGGTTAAGGCTCATTCGAACCAACATATTTTTCTTGTTCGTTCCGTTACAAAAAAGAAAACGATACACACTGTGTTTGACTGTTCTACGCTGGCCATTGTGAATTTTCGAGCTTGGCAACTTAACTGCAAGTGTGTTACCTTACAAAAAACCAGTTGCACAGCAAGAACATGCTTTTCTCTCTCCGTTTCAAGGAAAAAAATGTTAAACGTTGTGTTTATGATTTGATTGTGTACCCACCACCCCTAAACAGAACTACCTTCGAGAAAAATCGCCTTGAAAGATTTTTCGTTTCGAGTAAAAAGAAACCTCCCTAAAAATAATCATCCGGCCATAAATCGATATATCGTGAAAAAGCTGTCGAATTATTTTCTTTTTTCTATCACCATGCAGAACTTTACATGTGTTTAGCGGTTTTAAAGTGATTGCCCCCGAAAAGTACCTATTTTCTTACTTGATCGGTCTAAACTAGGGTATGGGCTATTAATACAAATGCCGAGATACCTGTAACATTTTTTAATTTTCTACCAGCATGCAAAATTCCAAATGATAACGGTTCATGAGTAATCGTGTTTTTCAAAATCATGGAAAGATTCTCATAAGAAATGGCAGGTGTATAAATAATTAAAAAGTACTTTTCGATGCCATTAAAGAAAAAAAGGACTACGCAGCAAGGAGAGTTAGAACAATTTTAGGGTTTCGGCCCTCTGCAGAAGCTTCAGGCTTACAACATCTTCATCAAACCCGTCGTTTTTGAGGTTTCTTTTTTTTTGTTCATGAGATCCAATTTTAAATTGTGTATTTCACTCATATGTAAAGATAAACGAACAATGCAATCGAACTTTTCCAATAGCTCCTGAATAAATGGAAGGGCATGACGTTGTTTCATCCAGTTTGATTAATAAATGCCACTGAAGGGTCTCATCAGTTTTATTTTAATACAACGGATAACTCCACTTTCCATCCAGTATTTGTAATAGTTCCGTCACGACCCATTTGTACCAGGTTACTTAAATCAATATCACTTGCAGGAAGGTATGAGTAAATTGAATCTTCGATTGCTTTTTCTGTTACTTTTATTGGACTATAGTGCCCTAAGAAGAGGGAACCGGGCTCAGATTTAATTGATATGTACTCTATTGTTCCCAAGACCTTATAATAGCGCTCTCTTCGTTTTTCAAATTATAATGTCCTGTCTTTCCGACCATGGCGATTTCTTTCGTGTTCTACTGGCGTTGCTACTATCAACGATATTTTGAATGTTTTTGTGAGTCACTAAACCTACATGGGACATCCTGCAAGACATCGCTCGCACCTGTAGCTGCTGATTCGACAGGAATGTCATATTGGACACTGCCAAAAGTAGGAAAGATTTGTTGATACCTTGGCTGTGAATCATCGAGTTTGGGATTTCTCGAAGTGAAATTTCAAAATGTTGCTTCAACTTGTTGCCATTGTTGAGTTTTAATAATTTTGATTTAATTGAAGTTTATAACTAAAAAGAAATAATTTTCTTTTTATATATGAAAATGGATTATTTATAAAATATATCTGACTGCTAAAAACTATTATTGAACTACGTTTTTTTAATCATCTTTTCCACTAATTTTAAAAATCTTTATAGTGCCGTAGAGGAGCCTAAAGTTAGTTTTTTTTTTCTTGAAATTGTTCCCATAATCTAAATACACATACGCAACTTTTCAATCCTAACCACTTCCCAAAATCAAACAAAATTCCCGCTCCAATGGTAACAAAGGTACCTAAAAAACTCTCCTATTGCACGAAAGTCATTATGTAAGATGCCAGCTTCTTAAACCTAGTAGTTCTTGAGTTACAGCAATAAGTGATTTCCTTTATTTATTAAGACGATGGATAAGAATACCTCGTTTCAAGTTCTTAAAATTTGTATAACTATTTTTTGTATTTTTTTATCTGAACCTTTACTTATTTAAATTCTAAATCAATTCCTGTTAAAGCGCCTTTATGGAAACATGAAAAACTTAAAAATCTTGTTTGTGGATATTAAGTTCAATATATACTTCAATGCAAAATTATTGATATCAATAAATACTAACCATTTCAGTCTAAGAAAGAGTTAAACTGTTTCAAATTCTGAACTGTTTCAACTTTGTCTTGTCGCTATTACTGCGTCCATAAATCTAAATTAGTAATGATGCATAAAAATGTAACGTATACGCCTCCGTCACAGATCATGATTTTCTTTAAAAGCCCATACAAATTCACCGGATTATTGTGAGGTTACGTAAAGCGGTACCACATTCTTTATACATAATTCATATTGCCTTTATTGCAAAATGTCTGATATTATAAATATTTGCAGGCGGGTAATTGAAAATGTGTTTAAAAAAAAAGTAACGAACAAAACATAAGTTATGATATAATTTGAAAATAAAATACAGTATAATCTCGATAATTCGTACCCCGTTAATTCGTGAATCCCTCTTATTCGAAATAAACTGCAGGTCCCTTGAAAAAATCCCGGTTATTCGTAAAAAAACAGTGCATTTCGTTTATTCGAAAAAAAAGTCTCATTCCCCATCTTCAATACTCTGAATCACGTTTATTACAATATGTTTATGTTAAATCACAAGGAAAGGACTTGGTGTAACAACCGGGGGCCAAAGGGGATTTTCTCACCCTTGCAAATGTGGGCAACTGCAGGTAATTTCAGTTGTTTCTGTTTCAATGTAAGCACGTGCATTCACAGACTTTCTGGCAAAAACGGTTACCGTTATGCTAACGTAAAAGTCCTATGACATTGAAGTCATTATTCTTTATTTCCATGTGTCTGTCCATTTGTAAAAAAAATTTGATGTTTTTTTGTACATAGGTACATACATATGTATTATGTAAGTACCTATGTAGAAAAATTGGTATTAAATTTGGAGTTTTCTGCTATTTTTTTTTTTTGTGCAAAAATATATGCAATATATTGTATTAAATATTGAATTTGAATTAAAAACATAAAATCCCGTTAAATCGTATTTTTATTTTTTAAACCTTCTATAATTCGTAATCTCGCTAATTCGAAAACCGATATAGTTCGCAATAAACTCTAGGTCCCTTGACACTATGATTTATCGGGATTATACTGTAATAGTTAAGAAAATAAATCTCTCTTTTTTATTATAACTTCATTCAACAGAAAACGCAACTGGAGACAAAAAACAACAAAAATTATTTTTTATCAAGGTTGATGTTCTATACTAACACAGAGAGAAAAAAAAAACTTTTAGTTTTATTAGAACTCTGCATTTATAATCCTTATTTTGTAGGAGGCTGTACCGAATTGAAACGGTGGATTTCAATATTGAGGGCGTGGTTAAATAAAAATAGAGGGTTGAAATTAAACGGAAAGTTGGAACATTTAAATATCGAAACAGTTTTGATACAAATCAGAAATTCGAGGTTCCCAACCACTACGACCTCCTATTTCTGTGAAAGACTTTCAATTTGTTCAGCCTTCGGTACTGACACATTTCATGGCTAGTGCCATTTTGGTGCCCTACCTGATTCGATTCAGTGTGGGATAGCCCGCCTTGGTTTTACATTTTCAATTATTCTTAGAGCTATTTGCCCAAGCGCTCCATTGGGAATAATCCTGAGCGGAATAATTGAAAAACCTGGCGAATCAAGAACCGTAGCTTAAAATATTATAAAAGCATTTGATCGGGTCTGTCATAGTTTACAGAGCCCTACTGAGCAAACCGATTTCTTCTACCTGATCAACTTGTCGACCGAATGAAGAATTATCTTCATGGACGATCGATTCAAGTGGTAGCGCATGAAGTGTGAACTTTTTTGCTGTGAACACATGTTTGCCTCTAGAATCTATTCTTCCTACAAGGTTGGGTTAGGTTTAGGTGGCTATCGGCACAAGCCGACACACTTAGACAAATTTAGGTCCATTGTGCAGGTGGCAATGGTGCGATGGTAGTGTATTCACTAAGTGATTGGCAGGTCGTGCGTTCGAATCCCGACCAGGGCCATGATTTTTATAAATTGAATACACACAACAAGAACTGATCTCCCTAAAGCAATTTAGGCGCCACCTGTTGAGAAAAAAAAATCCCATCGCACCAAACTTCTTTCCTATCCTTCTATTCTTTCAGTAAGTAGCACCCAAAAATAGGCAATGAATTGCTGGGAGAAACTTGCGCAACAAACTAAATGCCTGCGCTGTGGTTTTACCATTATAAGGATACTGCGTCACTACAGAAAAAAGAAATCCCTTTAGCGCACGCAAATTATAAAAAAAAAAAAAAAAAAAAAAAAAAGTGTGATACCACGTATTTTTATCTACCTCAACTCTGTAGATGGGACTGGCCAACGACACGCGGTTTTCCTCAAACGGTCCCCCATCTACGTACTAACCGCGCCCAATGTCGTTTAATTGCGGTGATCTGACGACAACCGATTAGTTTTTAGTTTTAGTTTTAAATTCATTTTTATTAATTATTAGCTTATATCAACTTAAATACTAAACAAAAATGATTAAATCTAACTTAAAATTAACAGGATACTTATTCTAGATTATTGATCCTTATGCGGACGCCCTAAACTTAACTCTATCTTATAATTATTGCCTTTCGGCCTAAAAACTATTTTACGAACTAATCTTACATAATTATGTTTTCATCGAGAAAATTGTTAAGAAAACTCGGAATCTTTATCAAATTTTATATTTTTATATAAAAAAACAAATTACAAGCTACCTACTCTACTTACGTAAACTACTTAGCATATTCTAACTATAATTAGGTTTCTGAGCACTCGTTGCCTTGCGCAACAAGTGGTCAAAATCCCAATTGCTTTCCGAGCGCCTGGCAGTCGTCAACGTGCACACGCGCCGCCGTGAGCCGACTGAAACCTAACAGCGTCAGTCAACTCCCGGAAGCACCACCACACGTTGGCGAGCCCGGCCTCTCCCAAAAACGCCCTAGCTGACTTAATCTAACTTATAAGCTAAGAGGATGTTACCTAGAGTAACGCACCGTCCTGGGAGGGCATGTTCACCCCTCCCCCCTCAACAAGCCACCAAAATTCGGCGAATTGCTTTTCCGTGTCGAATCTATCCCTCTCCGATATTGCGGTACTAAAACGGAGGAGCTCATGAGCATTGGCGACGTCCCCGTCATGGAGGAGCCGCTTATCTCTCGCGCTGCGGTAGCGATGGTATAAGACCGGGATACCATCCCTCGTCTGTACCAGCCCTTTTGAATCAATATGGATAAATGCCTCTGGCGGGATAAAGCCGGACCGGAGCGAACTCTCTATGTACATTTCATTGGGGTAGTAAGCCCCAAATATCAGACTATTGTCGCTGGCCATCGCCCTTGCAGCGTGCCTTCGAGTGACCTTAATGAGGAAATTGTCAATCCTATTCAACTGAGCCCCATCGTATAGGACCTTGTTGGGATAGTATTTTATATAGTTGGATTCGGGCGTTCGGAACAACCGGAGACAGGTCCTAAGACATTGTCTCTCCAAAACCCGAATCTTTTCCATATAACTAGGCGCTATATTAAACCACAATGGACAACCATAAGCGATGATCGGCCTTATAAGGGCCACGTAGCAAATGACCTTCACTCTAGAGTCAAGTTGACTGCTATGAAACAGTCTCCTTGTCAGAGCATAAGCCTTCTTGGCCCCAGCAAGACAAGCAACTATATGTCTATCGAAATACAGATACTGGTCAAGCCAGATACCCAGATATCTAACTATACGCTTCTCACCGCCAATGGTTGCCCATTTTGTCCAATAATGGCCAATTTCTTCCAGTTTTTTCTGGTATCCCTAGAGGCCCCAGCCAATGGAGTTCTGAACAAGATTGTTTCCGTCTTCTGAAAGCTGATTTTCAACTTCCAGTCGTCGCAATATCGCTTAATTTGATCGAAGTCACGCTGCAAAAGGATATTAATGACCTCGATTTTAGGACCTGATCTGTATGCCACCAAATCGTCGGCATACGCTATAGCATGTCTGAGTGAACCAACCAGATCACTCGTGTAAATGTTAAACAGGATCGGAGAATTGACCGCCCCCTGCTGTAAACCGTTTTTAATTTCAAAGACTCTGCTCGAAGTCACGTTGCCACATTTGACAACGAACTTCTTTCCCATAAGCATATTATAAATTACATATAGCAAAGGTTTGTGCATCCCCCGCCTGGTCAACTTGTAGAAAAGTCCCTCTAACCATACGGTGTCGAAAGCCTTCTCAAAATCAACCAGACAAGCACCCGTGCATTGGTTCTTGCATTTATTCCACTGAATGTCGGAAACCAGTTTCGACGCGGCATGAATAGTGTCATGCCTCGCCCTGAAACCAAACTGGTTGTCCGGAATTATGTTATTGTCCTCGACCCACTTTAACAGGGCTCTATTGACAACTTTTTCAAAGACCTTGCTAATATTCGGAAGCAAGCTAATTGACCGGAGATTAGCAGGGTTCGTCCTATCTATACCTTTTTTCGGGATAGGGTGTACCACAGCTACCTTCCAATGGGCCGGATAATGTGCATTATTCAGCGCATTGTTAAACAGCGTGGCGAAAATATCTACAGCCTCCAGAGGCAGGTGTCTCAATACGACGTTTGGGACACCATCCATCCCCGCCGACTTTTTATTCTTTAGTGACTCGAAGATGCACAGAAGATCATCCTTCGACACGAACAAGTGCGATGCATCTCGGCCATTGGCGACAACTGCATTAGCATGGTTTTCATCAGTGAATACGGTGAATCCGTTATTCTCAGATCGCCAATTCTCAAGTTCGGTGCGCAGATAGAAGTGGCTCACCAGAGCCCTATTCTCAATGTCGTGGTTACGGCGAACAGGGCCTCGAAACAAGCGCCCAGCAAATCCACCTTCTCCTGTGGGTCCTCGACCACGAAAAAATCGTCGTTTGAAGCGACACTTTCTGGACTTATTCCAGCAGTCAGTACTGTCTGTCTGTTCTCTGCTGTCTGGGAGATTCGAACACAAGGAATATCATTGTGATCTTTCCTCCTGAACAACTTATTTATCTGTGGGAACATATTCGGACTACATGTTTTAATAGCCCGAATTTTATTGCCCCAATACAGACTTACAGATTTTCTGTAATTTTCTTTAATCAGCTGTTTCAGGATTCGGATCTCTGACTTCAGCATCCTAACCTCCGGGTCGTTGGGGTCAGTAAATTGTCTGTACAGCCGTTTAAGCCTCGAGAGCAGTCTACTTTTCTGTCGGTATAGTGCGTCGATTGTAGGGTTTCTGTACTTTTCTGTCTGGTCGTCGTCGGAACGTCCTACCCGAGGAATAGTTCGTTCCATAGTTCGTTTGACGGCGTCGTCCATTTGCAATAAATGCCGATCAATGTCATCATTTGTCATGTTGCTGTTTGTCGGTGGGTCGATCCCACTCGAACGTATATCTCGCTTTAACAATCTGGAGAAGCGCGACCATTGTGCCCTCCGATAATCGAATGAGCACACTGCTTCGTACTCCTCCAGCAGCGTTTGCTCGTTCGGGATCCGTATTGCGGCGGCGAGTCCGTAGTGGTCACTATCGTACTCAAACGCATGCAAACAGTTCCGCGTGTATTGGTCTATGTTTGTCAGTTGAAGTCTTGCGTCCGTTAAGGCCAAGTCCAGGAAAGCACCGCTTCTTGGGAAAGAAGGGATATCCGTCGCGTACAACTCCAGTTTGTACTCAATCATATTGAGGCGCCACCAGTCGTGAAACGGTTGCCCCTGGGATTTACAGTAACATTTCCTCATGCCGCATGTTTGGCATTAATATCTCCGGCCAAGAAGTAATAATTCTCCTCCGAGTTCAGCTGCAGACTACGAAAAAGTATCTCGAGCTCTGTCATAAATTGGTTAGGTGGAGGTGCTGCAGGTGCGTAAAGTGACACCACATACACTCTCATCCGGCTATGGAGAGGAATGCATATGATGCATGCTTCCAACAACTGGAACCTACGCACGTCCCCGCTATATATAACCCTATTGCGCAGGCGTTTTCGAATTAAGATTCCAACCCCACCTCCTTGAGTGGAGTGAGGCCGGTCTCTTCTTATTACATGATAATTTTTGTATCCCAATTTGTGCTTCTGATTTAGCTTAGTTTCGCTAACCAAAAGCACATCCGGGTTTTCGGTTTTCAACAAATTGGCAAGTGACGTTCTTTTCTCAATCCTGACTAGTGAATTAACATTCACAGCAAGGATCTTTAAGTTTCCCTCATCCAGCGCAGCCATTAGACTTATGGCACACCAGACCCCACAAACAGCTCCGAATATATAAAGTCAATTCGGGCCGCTTGTTCATTTAATTGTTTCTGGAACTTATCGATCTTTCCGTGCAGAGACAGAAGGATCGATTTTAAGTCCAGATCCACCTCAGGTGCCTTTTGGGCTACCTTTGGTTGGTTTGATGTCATGTGGGCTTGACCCGGTCCAGCTGCCATTTGGGCAAAGGACACGTTGGGTGCCACAAAATTTGCGAACGAGCGACTCTTCCGACGCCTATCATCTTCAGACTGCTGTTTGCGGGCCTGGACTCTCTTTTTCAATTCTTGGTACTTTGGACAACCCCTGAAGTTGGCGGGATGTCCAGAGTTCCTGCAGAGCACACAGGAGAGTACACTCCGGTCTTCGACTCTCTCCTTACCCAGAGAGCATTCACCATGTATGTGGTCCTTATCGCACTTCACGCATCTAAACTGCATGTTGCAGTTAGCTGCGGCGTGCCCGAACCTTTGGCAGCGCATACATTGAAGTATGCGATCTGACCTCTTTATTTTCTCCCACCTTACAGCATGGTAGTACAGGAAGCGGATATTTCGCAGCCTGTCGATTTTGCTGTCGGGAGTAAGCTGGACTAGGAAGAATGGTAAGTGACGGTTACCACCCCTTTCCACAGCCGAGGAAAACTGCTTGACCCCCACAAAATGGAGGTCGTCGCTTTCAAAATTCTTTAGCTCTCTTTCAAGCTCCTCCGTTTTAATTGAGGGATCGATTCCCTTCAGTACCACGGTTTTTAACTTTTGCTGCCTTGGGGTGTACGTGAAGTACTCGGTTTTCACCTCTCCCAAAGCGGCGCGCACCCTCTGGTACTCCTCTATTTTTTCACATATAATTATGTGATTGTTAGCAGAAAGCCTTTTCACATGGAAATTTTTTGTTATTAATTTACAAATCCTAATGCTATCTACAATGTCGAAATTACTCACGTTAATGGGTGGTATTTTGTCCTTCCGTGACTGTTTAGATTGTTGTTGTTGGTGTTGTTGTTGATGTTGTTGGTGTTGTTGTTGTTGATGTTGCCGTTGTTGTTGCTTCACCTCCAGTTGTTGTTGCACTTGCTGCTTGAGCACAGCTTGTTGTTGCTGTTGCTGCAGCTTCTTTCTGCGCAACTGGTCGCGCTTCTCCAGCAGCTCTTTTATGAGCTCGTCCAGCTGCGCCTCCTCATCATCCTCTTTTTCTTCGTCCATTTGAACGACTTCCTCGTCATCGACCGGTAAGTTCTTGAAGGAGTTTCCCTCTCCGACGTACCGGCCCTCTCCTCCATCATACTCATAAGAGCTGGAGTGTGCTCCGTCATCATCGGATGCAACCACCGATGATGCCACACTATGGCCTGCCAAGTTTAACCTTCTTTTGGCTGAAAGGTTCGGCTTCGGATTTAACTTCCGCCGCCATTTTTCCACTGTCCTATACTCCTCGCTTACAGTTACTGCTGGCGTTGTAGCGAGAGCTTTTATTGTTGGCGTTGTTGTTGTTGCTGTTGTTGTTGTTGATGTTTTTGTTGTTGGTGTTGCCTGCGAAGATCCCCGCCTGGGCAACGCGGAACACGCTGTTGGGCTTGGTGTCATGGCATTTAAAGCTGCCCTTGGCATACAAGCTGCCGCTGTTTTTGTGACTGCTGTTGCAGCTTTCGTTACTGCTGTTACTGCTGTTGTTGCTGCTGTTGTTGCTGCTGCTGTTGTTGCTGCTGTTGTTGCTGCTGCTGTTGTTGCTGCTGTTGTTGCTGCTGATTTTTTTGCCGGCTCACGTGTTCGCACCACACGTCGCAACGGCACACCCACACCCGTAAGCGGGACCACCGATTTTCCGGGGTCCATCGCCTGATAATGCGGCACTTTTTTTTTTGTTTATTTTTGTGTCTCTATCACTATATTTCCGAAAAAAAAAAATAAAATTAAAAATTGAAGACTGGCCGAGAATTGAACCCGAGTCTCCGGCGTCAAAGTCGGACGCCTACCTTACTAAGCCAACCTTGGACTTAAAAGCACTTGGCTAAATCGCTTTTATAATCGATACACTTTTCTTTTTTCCCGCTGAACACTAACTAGCCGACCTATCTCGATGAGAGCTGCGGAACGACTGAGTCGGACGCCTAGCTTACTAAGCCAACTTTGGACTTGAAAAACACTCGACTAAATCACTTATATAATCGATACACTTTCCTTTTTTTCCCGCTGAACACTAACTAGCCGCCCTATCTTGATAAGAGCTGCGGAACGACTGACGAGAACCGATTAACTCGACGTGGTATGGTCGTTGGTCCTACAAACTTATTTCTATTTTAACAAATAATGAAGTTATTACTTTTGTTGATGGCGGAACCCTTTTATCTTCACGTGTCATACATCTGCTTCGTATCACAGTGAACTTAGGTATGATCGGTTGTAATTATTGCAATATCCGCAAGGAGTCTCAGGATTCCTAAAGTCAGGTGTCCTTAATTTTTGTTTTCACTGCCGAACCTCTTGCGGAAGTGTGACAAACATCCAAGAGTATCAGTTGTTATGAGAAGCTTCTAAGATTTTGAACCTCAATAAACATCGGCAAGCACCTGGGGCTGGTGTTTTCATGGAGAGCGACAACATCCGACTTTTCTTCTCGTAAGGCAAACAAGCGTCAGTCTTCCAAACGAAGATTTATTCTATCATCGGATATGGACTATGTTGTGAGGATCAGGTGGAGGGGGCAAAGCATCTGCGTCTGTTGTTGCTCTTAATGCCTTGCTCAACCCTTTAAACACCTCTAAAATAGTTCGGGAATGCAAGATCTCTCTGAATTCGGTCGAAAGGCTGAATTGACTAAGTCTTGTCTAGGTCCGCAGCATAACGGGATCACAGGAAATGAGATCTCATATGAACTTGCTCAACAGGCCTTATGGGAAGGCTTCTAAGGACCTGAACCTGAGTTATACCTGCCTGCGTCCTCTGTGAGGGCTTCCATTAACGGTTTTCCTCTATTTGCCCTCTTCACAGCCTTGGCTGTGATCAGGTTTTTACTCAGACTGCTCAGACAATTTATGCTGAGCATACAGTTTGAACGATGTGAGGCTCTCTATGAAAGAACATCGCTAACTTGATTGGTTGGCGCTTTCACTGATCACAACCTTCTAAGGAGCCCCGCAATAAAATTAAATTATTATTATTATTATTAATTATCATTTGTCTTAATATAGCAATAAAAATATTATTTCCTTAAACTATCATAACACAAATTAGGGTATGATAAAGAATAGTTGTTGACATATTTTGTATTTGAAATTCAAATAGTGATAAATGCTACTACATAAATAAAATTCAGAAATACATAAATACGCAATATTTAAATGATTGTTCATATGATATAACAAAAAACGACAAAATATGCAAAGGTTTTTGTGAAAAAACAAGCAGTACGTAAACAATTTAGCAAGTTATTGTAATACCAAGTAATAATAATGAAACCTCAATTCGACTGTGATAGAAATCCAGAAGCCACAGTTAAACTTTTCAAGAACATTGACAAAGACCTGGTACACCGAAAAGCCACAGGAAACCATGTAAAAAGCTTGCAAGACACAATGTAGTAAAAGTTTCTCAACGATCAAGGCATCTGTAGAGGCTGCGATGACGAAGAGATCCACGAGGATTCATCTCGCTTTTTTTGTCACTGCCCGAGTCAGCTGTGAAATTTCAAAATTCTGACTTTTTTTCTAGTGTATTTTTGGTTTTGAGTGAGTATTACACCGTCAATGTTTGGCCTGATGTCGATTTGATCTCAATTTGAACTTGTTCTTTGTCATTCCTTTGAATTTCGTTCTGTAAATATGCCAAGGTTGGTTATATGAAACTAAGAGATTATACAAGGTGGCGCAAAAATAACCTTCCGATGTTTTTTGGCTGTAATTTAAAACACAAATGGAAAAAATAGTCACCAATATTCCGCGTTCTGGAGCAGTGTAGCGTAACATTGTTTATTAACGTGTTTTTCGCATGTGTTTACTACACAAATGTCAAAACAGAACTGACATTAGGGGCCCAATCGCAAAATTTATAGCATTTTCTGATAGGAGGATTACTTTTGCGCCACCTTGTATATCTCATGCCAAATATATAAATATAGTTGACTTCAGTACAATTTTAGTTTTCAAATTTGAAACCTTTAACACTCTGAACTATCTGAAATTAGGTACAGAAAACCTTGTGCAGTTAATTTTTATAAACGATGAACAATTAAAACCCTTCAGGCAGAGCCGAACTTGTGACTTCGATGGCGGAGTGCGTGATATGGTTGCCTGAGGAGACGCTGGTCTAGGCTCGAGGCTCCGTGGCGAATCTTCTTCTCCCTCCTCCTACCGACCAACTGCACGTCCCTTCCTACAAAGGTCATTGAAAACTGATAAACCGTCAGCTTATGAAATATCTTCAATGCTGAAAGCTTCTTAATTACCAGCAGTATGGTTTTCGCAGCAACAGGTCCACTGGTGATGACTTATCTAACCGAAAAGTGGAACCAATCTCTTCATCTGGGTGCTGAAAGAAAGGTTGTTGGGCTTGATATTTCAAAGATATTTGACAGAATTTGGCATCAAGCCGGTCTGCAACACAATAATCGGCACGTGACAGTGTCGACAAAATACCAAATTGTTCACACTGATCAATTTACCAACCAATTTCACGTCGAGACTCAGCATCTTTTTTTGACTTTAAGCCGCATATAAAAGCGTTCATCAGAAGCTTAACATGGCGATGGCCGAATACGGGATCTCAGCAAAAATGGCCAATAAGTTTGACACTTGAAAACAGGCGGTGTAATGTGGAAGCAGCTCTTCCGAATTATTCCTAACTTGCCACGGAATCCGGCAAGGAGATGCGCTGTCATGTAACTTCATCAGTCTTGTTCTGAAGAACATATGGCGTACTAGCTTCAATAAGTAAATATCTTCAAAAACTGCGATATGCGGAGGATACCGATAACATCGGCCGTTGCCGGCGTACCGTCGTTTAGGCTTTTACGCCGATAGAAGAACAGCCCAAATTAGTTGATCTTGATGTTAATGAGGACAAGACCAAGAACATGCTATCAACAAATAAACAAACATCTGTCCACCGCCTAGGACAAAATATCACTGTAGATAGCAATAACTTAGAGGTAGTTATATACCTTGGAGTAAGCATAATTTTCACGAGAAACATCTTAATGGAATTCTTACGGAGAATTACCATAGGAAACCGCAGCTATTTCAGCAAAACAAATGGGTTCAAAACTCCTCAACGGACAGAATGCGCCATCGAACCATTTTCCGGCCAATTATGCTTTATGACGCCAAGTACTGGACGATAAGTAGAAAGGGGAACTTATATTGGGTTCTTTCGAATCAAAAATATTTCATCGGATATTTGGTCCTGTGTGCGATGGAGGCGAACGGAAAGATATACCGCGAACACTATAAGCTGGACCAAGATTTTTATGTAGTCCAGAAAGCTAAATCACAATAATGATCCAGACAAGAGGACCATCGACTCCTAGTCCCCAGATCCGAGAAGGAAAGGAAGACAATGCCTCAGTTTTAAAGAACAAGTCATCACGGATACCAGAGCGCTTGATCTGGGGAACTGGAAGGAGCGTGCCCTGGATCACAGGGGATGGAAGGATGCAGTGTCTCAGACAGAGACTCTTCACGGGTCGGTAGCCCGTTAAGTAAGTAAAGTAATGAGATGTAATAAATAATTTTCAATGATATATTCAATTAATAGAACCTTGTCATATTTTTCTAACTTGAACAGATCAATTTCTTTAAGCTTTAAATGTTTAAAATATACAAAATGAAATAAAAATATTTTTTACTTACATTACAGAAATGTTCGGAAAATAAAGCATCATCCATACCGACATTTGCGAGAACAGAACCACCAGATACACAGGTAAGAATGCAACAACATTTTAAATGAATTTTACGCAGTAATGAATTTGTAATGTTCAAAATCAGGATTATAATTGCTCATGATAAAATAACGTAGCTTACATTCGAGAAGGTAAATATAGATTTAACAAGATGACAGGTACAGGAAACGTACAGTAAAAGCTGCAGAACTACTTAAAAACACAACGTTCAACAGTTATATAGCTGTCTCATAAAAAATAGTAAAAAAAAAGTGCACGACTGGATCACACAAAAATTTTTCGCTTTTATTAGAAGCTCAAAATCGTTGGTGCCATTTTTTGAGAACAGTGATGTTTTTCAAAATTTCAGAAAATGTTATAAAAAAAATGATAGTTTGAAATACAATCTCCCCAGCTATAAGTGATCAAAACAGACAAAAATCATTAGCAGATAGGCATAGAACGCACGCTTGTAACCAGCTGAAATGTTGTATTTTAAATTTTAAGAAAAACATAGGGACGGGCTACAGTCCGCTTGGGCGAACTGTTGGATACCCTATTCTTATTCTTATCCCTCATAAGTGGGCGTGACAAAAGTCTAAGTATGGTTGAATTGTTAAGAACGCTCTACATATTTTGTTATATAACATTTAAAGGATTTTATCGAAAAAAACGCTCCCTAGCTCAAACTTGTGTGTTTCAATAAAATTGTTTTATTTGATTGTGGGCGTGTCAGTGGGCGGATTTTGAAAATATTTACACATGAGCATAAAGGGCCCCCTAGAAAGTATATATTATTAGAGAGTATATGGTTAAAATTTCAGCTCTCTAGGCCCAGTTTAAAGGCCTAATTTTTGCCGACGGACGGACGGACGGACATAACTAGATCGACATTACTATCGATGCTGATCATAAATATAGTAACTTTTAGCGGTCTACGGGCAATATTAAGGTATGTTACAAACTATGCGTCAAAATTAATATACGAGTACCCTTAGAATAGGGTATAAAAAAAACCGCGTCATTGGGCGAAAAAAAGTTTTGTTTCGGATTATTTTCGGTTCTCAAACTTGAAAAAATGCATCGGTGGTAAAAGATTTGCCAACAATGAAGAATTGAAGTGTGCGGTTGATGGCTATTTTTTTTTTTATAATTTATAATTTATAATTTTTTAGTATCCTTATCATGTATTGGCTACACAGCGCGGGCGTTAGGGAAATTAGGATTATAAGAAAGGGAGAGTTGCCGATGCACGTTGATTTTAAATGTTTGTAGGTTATAATGTAGAGGAAAAATAGAGCGTGGAAGAGTATTCCACATTCGTTTGTACGGCAGAGGAAAGATTCTTTGTACTTCACTGTACGTCCGAATACAGGCTTGAGGGTGAACTGATGGGCATTCCTTGCATGGCGGGTATTGCGGTTGAAATGTTCAAGGGGTGGAATGCAACTGGCTATTTCGTTCGAGCACTTATGATGGAAATAACGATAAAATAACGAAAGACAGGAGACATTGCGACGATGACTAAGAGAGTCAATCGATCTCGCTATGTCTCGGTCGCCAATAAGTTTTATCGCGCGTTTTTGGATCCTGTCAAGTAGCTCCAAATAAGTTATTGGTGCACCAGACCAGATATGAGCGTTATACTCGAGTTTCGGGCGAATAAACGCCTTATAAATTGTAGACAGATCAGAAGGGGTGAAATATTTCTTACATCGCTTAAGGAAGCCTAGACATTTCGCAGAGTTCTTGTCGACATCGAATATGTGGTCATTCCAACGAAGGTTGCCATTGACGCACATACCGAGTATGGAAAGTCTTTCGGTTTCAACGATACAAGTGCCATTCATGGATAATGGCAGTGTGTGTGGGTTTTGCTTTAATGACAGGAGACAGCATTGCATTTTAGAAGCATTAAATTCCACTCTATTGGTTGTACCCCACTGAGTTATGCTGTTAAGATCGGAATTCAATGAGCTTAACATACGTTGCCGTTCCAGTTCCAAACCCGAAGAAGAGGGGCGTGAGCCAAAAAACGAACCCAATGAAAAACTGAGGGTACTGTCATCAGCAAAGGAATGGATTGGATTAGAAGTAACAGACAGAGAGTCGGGGACAGAACGGAGCCTTGGGGAACACCAGCATTTATTTAGTGAGTTGCAGACTTGAAACCGTCCAAGACAAGTTGAATTGAATGGTCCGAAAGGTAATTTCTAATCCATTCAAGAAGATTATCATCGATTCCAAATGCACGCGTTTTCGACAAGAGAGCTTGATGCCAAACTCTGTCAAATGCCTTTGAAATATTAAGCGCAACGATCTTACTTTCACCACCTTGGTGAAGAGATTGGTTCCACTTTTCGGTTAGATATGTCATCAAATCACCGGTGGACCTGTTGCCCCAAAAACCGTACTGCCGGCCATTGAGAAGTTTTCGAGATTCAAGATATTTCATTAGCTGACGGTTGATCAGCGTTTCCATGACCTTAGAAAGAAGGGACGTAAGTGCAATTGGTCGGTAGAAGGAGGTACAGGCTGGACAAATGCTGTTTTCCATCTTCCCGGAAAGAGTCCTGAAGAGTAGGACAGATAGATAAGGTTATGCAGTGGTTTTGCCAGCGTAGAAGAACACCTCTTCATAACGATGGGGGAAATACGAGTACCATCTGGAGCAGCGGATTTGTGTATTTAGAAAGGCTCGACGATTTTTACTATAAACATACATGCAGCATAAACACATACCATACAGATGCACTTACGACCAGTTACAAGGGAAGATATCTTGAAGACTTTAGCAAACTCAAAAACTAGTAAATCGCCAAGAGTGGATGGAAGAAGACCTTAAATCTAACGCTAAAGTTTTAGCACCTTTAATAGAACGGATCGTCAACTTAAGCTTGGAGCAGTCATGTGTACCAGAGGACCTTAAAGTAGCAATAGTACAACCAATATACAAAGTCGGCACAAAAACAGATGTCCTCAATTATAGGCCTATTTCAATACTCCCGACCGTTGGCGAAATACTCGAACAAGTAATGTAATCTCGGCTTCAAAACTATATCGATAAACACCAAATCATAAACAAAAACCAATACTACTATGTTAAAAACAAGAACACAAGTAAACTGGTTGCTGAGTTCGTTAATGTAATTAATGCAAACGTGAACAAAAATGATTATAGTCTCACAGTTTTCATCAATTTTAAAAAAAGATTTCGACACCTTAAAGCATACGAAACTTTTAGAAATGCTATCTACAAAATAGAAGAATGCAAGTGAAAATTTCGAACAAGAAAAGAATCGGGGTACCCCAGGGCTCCATCCTGGGACCTTTACTCTACATTATATATGTAAATCAAATTCTAACAGTTTTACGAGATAGTATTGGATTTGCTTTTGCGGACGATATAGCGATGGTTGTCAGTCACAGGGATTTAACAGCAGCAACCAACATCATGCAAATCAAGTTTGACTATGTAGCCCGATGGTGTCACTTATCACTACCGCTAAAAAAAAAAAAATTAATGCATATCAGACCAGCACATGTCCTGAAAATATGCCTGCATAATAATACGGCGAAGACAAGTCTTAACAGCGATGATAGTTGTAATAACTACATATTTAGAATGTGTACAAGATTTTAAATATCTTGGTGTGGATTAAGACTGCTACTGAAAGGTATGTTGAATACTGGCGTGGGGAAATACAACATCGAGTTACTTGATAGAAATACAGAAAATACGAAACCGAATAGTAAAAATCTTTATTAGAGCAAAACTTGGCAACAGTTTTGAAATCCATCTCAATCATGAATCATGAAAATATGCGGAGCTTGGACTATTCAATTTGACGCAACTTTTCGAACTAAATATACTCGAAGAATACTACTATGATCAACACTATAAGCGACAGATCGATGATGAAGTAAACACCAGAAGAAGAGCACGCGGTTTTTTACAGACACCAAGATTCAGGAATTCCTATGGCAGTAACAATTATCTGTTATAGTTCCAAAAAATGTTCAACCGGCTTCAAAGATAACTGCTAAATATCAGTTCAGATGGCTTAAGGAAAAAACTTTTGAAGAGGTACTTACTACACAGACAGTAAAATCGTTAAATGTGTGTAAGACAAAACAAATACAAACAAAATTATAACCCTAACTTATAGTTCTAAAAACTTTCCTCAAGAATAACTTAGAATAATAACATAACTAATTTTTAAACAACGTTCTGCAGAAAAACCTCCTAGTCTTCGCAGATTCTTTTTTGTAAACAATGAATGTTAATATTATATACAAACATAGGGATGGGCTACAGTCCGCTGTTGGATACCCTATTCTTATTCCTATACCTCAGAGAGGGCTCCCTAGCTCAAACTTTGAATTTTCAAAAAAGTTTTTTTTTTAATTGTGGGCGTGTCAGTGGGCGGATTTTGAAAATATTTACACATGAGCATACAGGGCCCCCTAGAGAGTATATACAAGGTGGCGCAAAAGTTGTCAGGTGGCGCAAAAGTTGTCACCCGATGTTCTTTCGCTTTAATTTTTTTTATGAATGAAAAACTTTGGTTCTGCTTTTGGATTATGTTAATTGGTGTCTTAAGTTTTTTCTGTATAGTTAACTTCACAAATGTCAAAGTAGAATTTACATTTGCCGCCATTTGCAAAAATTATAGCTTCTTCCGATAGGATGATGACTTTTGCGCCACCTTGTATTATAAATTTCAGCTCCCTAGCTCAAATTTGGGTTTTTCAATAAAATTATTTTATTTATTTGTGGGCGTGTCAGTGGGCGGATTTTGAAAATTTTATATCCCTATCAGTTTTAGGAGTCATAGATCATATATACAAAATTTCAGCTTTCTAGCTCAAAATTCGATTTTTTCCAAAATTTTGTTTTTTTGATTTTGTGGGCGGATTTCAAAAATTCGTAAACTTGATTATTTCGGGACCCTAGAGAGTATATGGTTAAAATTTCAGCTCTCTAGGTCCAGTTTAAAGACCTAATTTTTGCCGACAGACGGACGGACGGACGGACGGACATGGCTAGATCGACATTACTATCGATGCTGATCATAAATATAGTAACTTTTAGGGCTCTACGGGCAATATTAAGGTATTTTACAAACTATGCGTCAAAATTAATATACCCTTAGAATAGGGATAAAAACATTTATTTGCGAATGTAGGCTAAGGTGAAACAACGTTCGCTTCACTAGTATTATATTATAAGAGGTGTTTTTTTACAACATATTAATGAATCATTCTTATTTAACCCCGTAAACCAAAAACATTATTTTGTTAGTGAGCCCAAGCCTCAGTATAGCTTTTTAAGATTGAAACCCAGACGGCGCTGAAATCAGTTGAAGGTTGGAGGAAAATTTTCGCCTGAGACCAACAAATGGTCCAATTGAAATATTAATCAGTGAATACTAGTTATTAATCTAAGATAGTATATTAGTAATAATAACCGAGAATAATTTATATGAGTTATAAATTTCCTGCCCATACAAATTTTGAAAAAAAAACATGGGGACGGGCTACAGTCCGCTTGGGCGAACTGTTGGATACCCTTTTCTTATTCCTATCCCTCATAAGTAGGCGTGACAAAAGTCTAAGTATGGTTGAATTGTTAAGAACGCTCTACATATTTTGTTGTATAACATTTAAAGGATTTTATCAAAAAAAAACGCTCCCTTGCTCAAACTTGGGTGTTTCAATAAAATTGTTTTATTTAATTGTGGGCGTGTCAGGAGGCGGATTTAAAAAAAATTAACACATGGGCATAAAGGGCCCATATTATAAATTTCAGCTCCCTAGCTCAAACTTTGGATTTTCAAAAAAATTGTTTTATTTATTTGTGGGCGTGTCAGTGGGAGGATTTTGAAAATTTGTTATCCCGAGCAGATTTAGGAGTCATAGATCATATATAAAAAATTTCAGCTTTCTAGCTCAAAATTTTGTTTTTTTTTGATTTTGTGGGCGTGTCTGTGGGCGGATTTCAAAAATTCGTAAACTTGATTATTTCGGGACCCTAGAGAGTATATGGTTAAAATTTCAGCTCTCTAGGTCCAGTTTAAAGGCCTAATTTTTGCCGACGGACGGACGGGATGTTACAAACTATGCGTCAAAATTAATATACCCTTAGAATAGGGTATAAAAACAACTCTATTATGTGTTCATATATGTACAATTGTACATGCATAACCAACATTAACTTTTTATCTTTTTTTTAATAAAGCAGATAAATTAATAAGTGTTAGTCAGTGGTAAATGCTTTGGATCGAGGGGCATCAGGTTCAAATCACGCCGGGGCCCAGTAACATCCAAAGTTTTTCCTCAGCCCCACCTTTTTCGAAAGAAAGAGAAGATTCTCAAATTTGCAGTTCGTAGTGAGCTTAATTGTAGGTCCCCCCGTCCCTTCCATTTCGCACAAGAAAATAGGAAGAAGCTAGGATTTAGGACTTGTTTGCAGGATCGCCATCGGAGGGCGTGCAAGGTGTGCATTGTACGCGGACGTTACTTCAGGGGGACGGCAACACTGGCCGCCGTGCTTGGCCCTTCGTTGCTGTTCTATCATGCTAATTGTCTTTATCTTTATTTATACAATCAATCAATGTTAACAAAAATGTTCGGATGAAACAATTATCACTCTGACCACGTAAAAAACAATTTTTAAAACTCGTATTTTTTCAAACAATTTATTTTGTTTCCCACACTTGATTTTCACACAAACAATTCCAACTTCGCTCTTTCCAATTCCAACTTCGCTCTTGATTTCCACACAATTTCCCTATTTCTGTATCCATGAGTTGCTAATATTATAACCGCTATATTTTTGCCCCATACAACAAAAAAGTGACCAAATGGAAATAAAGAAACCACTGTACGTTGGACTGCAGAGTAATTGTGATATTAACAATGCGGGATTGAGGAATGTACAAGTTGGCCTGCGATATCTGGTAGCGCGAAAAAACTTCATTATGCATAAACAGGATTGACTGATTCGTTTATTAATATCATTTTATTGAGTCAATATTGATTCGTTTGTTAAACCTGAACTTTGCTTAACCTAGTTCTGTATGTACACCTGTTCTGGGTATGACTAAATTGAATTAAAGCTGCCCTCTAGACACCAATTTAAGTACTTTAATTCGAGTTAAAGGTCAGTTTCATAATATTTATTCCTTATGTTCAAGTCGTATTTGATATTAATGTTCGAGGAGGCAGGAAAAGCTAAAGATTTCGATATCTTCAAATTTACAGAGATAACTAATAATTATAAATTGCCAATTAAGCAAGCCCGTTTAGCCATAACAGGTTGTGGGCTGGGCGGTATAGATAGTTTTTCACGCAGGGAGACCAGCCGATTCTTTTTGAGGAAACCGGTAAACCCCGCAGGCCGAGCAGTAGGGATGCAGTGAGGTGGGTGAGTTATGATCCATTTAGTCCGTTTTATTACTGAGAAACGTTATATGAAACACACATAACATGTCAATATGCAAAATATAAAAATACGCATCATAATAAACAATAAAATTGGTTGATATAACTGTATATATATGTATAACACACATAACATGTCAATATGCAAAATATAAAAATACGCATCATAATAAACAATAAAATTGGTTGATATAACTGTAGGTACATCAAATACCAAACGGAACGTGCCGCGTATGTGGAGCTGCTTATTTTCAAACATAAGCCGATAAAATAAAGCGAGTTATAGTGAGTTTTAAACATTTTTGCTGATTCGAAGAGTGAGTTGTAAATGTATTGTAGAAATAACACCTCTACAAATAAACAAATTATAAACAAATATTTCAAAAATCTGCGCAAATTTTTTTCAAATCTTTTGTTTAAATCAACTCACCCGTATTTTGAGATACTGATCTCTTTTTAAAAAAGATACTGTTATTAGACTGTTTTTGGAAAAACTGAGTTTGCAAATTTCTTGGTCTCCTCATTTATCCAAAGGTTAAAACAAATAAAAATCGTTGCAGGCGTTTTTGATAAAACCAATATCCATAAACGATACGTATGGTAGCTAGAGTTAGAACATTAAAATTGTTACAAGGTATTAACCCGAAACCACAAATATGTACGAAGACGAAACTCCGGATCGATGAACGCAATTGCGGGATGGACTTTTTTGCACTTCTCTGTGGACCTCATACCTCATTTATGTTCGAAATTTCAGTACCATTGTAATATGTTAAAAATGTCACCGGACACTTTCTTCAGACAGATCCGTTTAGTTCGAACCGACGCAGAAGCTATAAAATAAAAACAATGAGTTCAAAATTCGTAAAAGTGCAAGCTGTATAACGCACATATCTTGCCAATTCGGCTTTCAAGCGCTGAGTACAGATACTGAAATATTGTGAGAAAAAAAAACTCCGCTTCGGCGAACTGTTGGATACCCTATTCTTGTTCCTATCCCTCATAAGTGGGCGTGACAAAAGTCTAAGTATGGTTGAATTGTTAAGAACGCTCTACATATTCTATTATATAACATTTAAAAGATTTTATCAAACAAAAACCAAGCTTTTGTAAAAAAACGTTCCCTAGCTCAAACTTTGGTTTTTCAATAAAATTATTTTATTTAATTGTGGGCGTGTCAGTAAGCGGATTTAAAAAAAAAAAACACATGAGCATAGAGGACACCTAGAGAGTATATATTATAAATTTCAGCTCCCTAGCTCAAACTTTGGATTTTCAAAAAAAGTTGATTTTAAATTGTGGGCGTGTCAGTAGGCGGATTTTGAAAATATTTACACATGAGCTTAAAGGGCCCTAGAGAGTATATATTATAAATTTCAGCTCCCTAGCTCAAATTTTGGGTTTTCAATAAAATTGTTTTATTTTTTTGTGGGCGTGTCAGTGGCGGACTTTGAAAATTTTATATACCGAGCAGTTTAAGGAGTCATAGATCATATATAAAAAATTTCAGCTTTCTAGCTCGACATTCGATTTTTTCCAAAAAAAAAATTTTTAGTTTGTGGGCGTGTCTGTGGAGAGTATATGGTTAAAATTTCAGCTCTCTAGGCCCAGTTTAAAGGCCTAATTTTTGCCGACGGACGGACGGACATAGCTAGTTCGACATTACTATCGATGCTGATCATAAATATAGTAGCTTTTAGGGGTCTACGGGCAATATTTAGGTATGTTACAAACTATGCGTCAAAATTAATATACCCTTAGAATAGGGTATAAACAACTGCGGGCTACGAGGATATAATTATTTAGTAGTGATGTAGACCAAAAGACCAAAGAAACAAAACCACGTGGGACAAATATGTTCTATCCAAGAGGTTCTTCGACTACCAGTCCCAGATTTAAGACGACAAGGAATTCCGAAACTCCGTTTTAAGGATCCTGCTGTCTTCGATGTCAAAGTGCTTGGTCTGGTTAATTGGAGCCGACGTGCTGGCCAATGTGCATATATAAAAGGCCGCAGTGTCTCAGGAATACTGTTTACGTATCGAGTGTCTGATAAGTCAGTTAGCAGATTAAAAATAAATTAATGTAAGTCATCAAAGGCCCATACAGGGTCGGCACGTTGGCTCCAATTAACCATCCTAGCATCTTCAACCATTTGTTAGTGCAAAGTGTAAAGCACTTACAATTTTAAGAAGCTTTTCGGAGGGCGTGCAAGGTGTGCATTGTACGCGGACGTTACTTTAGGGGGACGGCAACGCCGGCCGCCGTGCTTCGCCCTTTCGTTGCTGTTCTGTCATGCTAATTGTCTTTATCTTTATTTATACAATCAATCAATGTTAACAAAAAATGTTCGGATGAAACAATTATCACTCTGACCACGTAAAAAACAATTTTTAAAACTCGTATTTTTTCAAACAATTTATTTTGTTTCCCACACTTGATTTTCACACAAACAATTCCAACTTCGCTCTTTCCAATTCCAACTTCGCTCTTGATTTCCACACAATTTCCCTATTTCTGTATCCATGAGTTGCTAATATTATAACCGCTATATTTTTGCCCCATACAACAAAAAAGTGGACAAATTGAAACCTTATCAAACGATGCTCTTGGATGTTCGTCAAATTTTCGAATTGGGCCAGTGGCAAACAAATTTCGGTGTAACTGTGCCCGACGGAATTTTAACCCGAGACTATTATTTAGATTAGAAGTTGGACTCACTAAAGACTGATCCACTGCTCCCCAGTTAACAGTTTATCTCAGAAAAAACAACAAATCCTACAGGACCTTTTGAAATATGATCGCGAGCAATGAGTCATAGTCGATTCAACTTCAGTGCAACAAGTGAGTTTTGTCATCAGCACAATCTTTTTAGTATTGTATCCATGTACTCGTACATTCAACAAACTTTATTTTTGTATGATATGTGTGTGTACTACTTTGTTCGCAGAGTTCAGGATTCATGCGCGCAGAAGTAAAAGGAAAAAGCTAACACAAAGGAAATATTAGTACCTCCCAACGATGGCATCCATTAGCCGTGCCACACAAAGCTTTATCATGTATACTTGTCCCTAAGCTTTCAGTATTCCACTCTTTATAAGTACATTATGTTCTAAATATGATGGTATTTATATTATTATATTATCTATTCCAGGTCACAAAATCTGTGATATCTTTATTGCGCTATTATGGTTGGAAGAAATTCTCCATTATACACGAGGAACGATGGACCACCGTGGCAGATTCCCTAAAAGAGCAAGCTCTTCGAAAGAACATGACCATTAATCATAATGAGAAAGTTATCGATAACCACAAATGTTGTGAAAACTTTTTGGCATGTTGTCGCAGTGGCTACTGGTATCAGGTGAGTGTTGAAAAACATCAATGCGATTAATCTATTACATTGATTTAAGCTGTATACCATTTTAAAATACCTAATCACCTATATTCATTTATTTCAAACAACAGGTGATACAAAACACAATGAACCGCACACGTATCTATGTTTTCTTGGGTACAGCATCGGCTCTTGTTGACATGATGGCATCCATGGAAACTGTTCAGCTCTTTTCAAAGGGAGAATACATGGTTATTTTTGTTGACATGATGACTTATTCGCCAAAGTAAGATTATATTTCATATCAAATATACTATTTAACATAATTCTAGCAATGTATATCATCTCTAGGGAAGCCGAAAAGTATCTTCGAAAGCCTGACTCTCTTGAAAAAATGACGACATGTGATGAAGTCGATGGCTTCATGAAGCGTGCTCGTAGCCTCCTGGTAGTGGTTTCGACTCCACCAACTGAAAATTATGAAGAATTCACGGCAAAAGTTCGCGAATACAATACAAAGGAACCGTTTAACTTCTCCTTACCCATACTCTTTCACAATAATAATTTCTTTAAGGTGAGTCCAAGTGAGTTTGAGCATGGCCGCTTCGCAATAGCTCCTATTCGTAAGCAAACAGCTGTTATAGTACCTTATACTTTGCTTTCATTACATTTATTATTGGTGGGGTGCTACTGTTTGTTTGCGTTCACAGGAGAAACTGAAAGCAAAATAAACACAATTATTGTAAATTTGTGCTGCCTTTCGGTGATGGGCGCCTTTGAATAGATTGCCTTCGTCCGTTTTGAACTGAAATGTATTATATTTATTTTGGTTGAATTTATATGCGAACCTATGTTTTTTTTTTCAGTTTGTATCAATATATGCCGCCTACCTCTATGATTCCGTTAAGCTCTACGCCTGGGCGTTGGATAAACTCTTGCGTCAGGAGGAGAGACCTTTAACGGATGACGTGATATATGATGTAGCTAGTAATGGAACTAGAATAATAGAAACCATTATAAAAAATCGTACTTATAAAAGTAAGTATGATTCTCACTTGGATAGGTTAAATAACTATGTACATATTTGATAGGAAAGGGAAGGTACATCTATAAATTAAAAATATATAGGGTAATATATAGGGTACGAATGTGATCATGATCACAAATTAGGTACAACCAAAATTTGTACCTTCAAAATATCATGCAAAAAACACATACAAAACTTGATTAATAACTAAAAAACGGTATAAAAAAATGTATTTTTGAAATTTGATTACTTACATTATTTTTTGGGTATTTTTTTATCTGATTTGATGTGCATTTGCCTATACATTTGTAGTGTTTAATTATTGGCCCAAACACTTACATCAGTTCTTATGTCGGCTCTCGAAACATCTATGTACCACTTTGTTGTGTGGTTGCTCAGTCTATAAGCCGAGGATTTATCACTCCAATATTTCTTTTTGCTCAGATTCAAAGAACATATACCTACCCAAAAATAACACAAAATCAGCATATGCACAAGACCTAATTGACAATAACCACAATTACAATAACTTCGAATCTAATTTAATACCATTACATATAAAACAAAAAGGTAAACAACTTGACGCCACAGAAGAATTTGAAATACATAAAGCCTACAAATTAGAACGAGATAACCTGCTAAACGACAAACTAACAATAAAAACAAACCAATTCGATATTCGATACTGCAATAAACAGCACAATACAAAAAGAGACAAACATAAATAACACCAATAGCCCCACACCAGAACAATAAACAGCCCCAGTAACAAACTCAAGTCGCTCGAAGATGAAGCAGTAGCTTCGAAACGCGTCGCGAAAAACAGAAATAAATAAGTTGTGAAAATAAAAACGAAAAACACAAATAAATTAATATTTATACAAAAGTTGAATATCTTTTAATTCAAATTCAAAAACACAACCGGGGACGAACAAAAAATAAAAAAATGGATTACGTGTTTATTTATTAATAATTCTCGTAGATACAATTCATGGTTTAAGTGTGTAACAGTATTGAAAAGGTTAGCACATAAAAGTATAAGTATGTTTTACAATTTTATATTAATTTAATGGCAAGAATGTACAAATATATATATTAAATATTTGAAATGAAAGTTAAAAATTTCCTTAAACCATAATGCTGTTAAAATAATTAAAATTAGTATGACAACAGACAATCAGTTATATATCATTGGCAATTGGCAATCGCCTGACATTCGATGTTAAGGCTGGTTGTTTTCTCCTTCAGTTCATCTACGAGGGCGGGTCAATAAGTCCGTGACTTTTTGAATTTCTGACCTCTTTACTGAAACGGCAACACTGCTCCTGTCAACAGGCATCTGTCAGTTGACTCCTGTCAAAATTTAAGCTTGCTGCGTCAGTTAGTTTGTGTTTGACAGCTATTTTTATCAGACTACTCACTAATTTGAGGAGAAAATGGAAAAAATTGAATTTCGTGTGTTTATTAAGCATTATTTCTTGCGAAAAAAAACCATTACCGAGACCAAGGCTAAGCTTGAAAAATACTATGGGGATTCTGCACCATCGATTTCAATGGTAAAAAAGTGGTTTACTGAATTTCGTTGTGGCCGTACAAGCACTGAAGATGCCGAACGTCCTGGACGCCCAGTTGAGGTCTCTACACCCGAAACAATCGAAAAAATTCACGATATGGTGTTGGCCGACCGAAGATTGAAAGTGCGAGAGATTGTGGAAGCCGTAGGGATCTCGCATGGCTCAGTGGTTTCAATTTTGAATGATCACTTGGGCATGAGAAAGCTTTCCGCAAGATGGGTGCCGCGTTTGCTCACAGTCGACCACAAACGCAATCGTGTAACAACTTCACAGGAAGGTTTGGCGTTGTTTAATCGCAATATGGAGGAGTTTTGGCGCCGTTTTGTAACCGTGGACCAAACATGGATCCATCACAACACACCAGAGACCAAACAACAGTCAAAACAGTGGGTTTCTAAGGGTGAATCGGCGCCAAAGAAGGCCAAGGTGGGTTTGTCAGCCAATAAAGTTATGGCGACTGTTTTTTGGGATGCACGCGGGATAATCCACATTGACTACCTTCAAAAGGGAAGAACAATCAATGGGGAATATTATGCCAACTTATTGGACCGATTCAATGACGATTTGAAAAAAAACCGACCTCATTTGGCCAAGAAAAAAGTTCTTTTCCACCAAGACAATGCAAGGGTGCACACATGTGCAGTTGCCATGGCAAAAAACCATGAATTGGGCAATGAATTGCTCCCTCATCCACCCTATTCTCCAGATTTGGCTCCAAGCGACTACTTCTTGTTCCCAAACCTGAAGAAATGGCTGGGTGGAAAAAGATTTGACTCCAATGATGAAGTCATCTCGCAAATAAAGCCCTATTTTGAGGACCTCGACAAATCATTTTTTTTGGAAGGGATAAAAAAATTGGAGAAGCGTTGGACAAAGTTTATAGAGCTCAAGAGAAACTACGTTGAAAAATAAAAAAAAAATTTTATCAAAAAATCTGTGTTTTATTCCAAAAGTCACGGACTTATTGACCCGCCCTCGTATATCTAGACTCCACATTTTAGGTGATAGTACCCCTCCATGTGAGCATCCATTATTGTATTGAGTTAAATGAATCCACACAATTCTGGATACCTACTTTTTTTTTTTTTTTTTTGTCGGGGTGTGTGAGACTTTCTGGACTGGAGCACTCAGACTCAATTCTGGTTCATTGTACTACCAGGCAGACACACCACATTTTACTGTGAGAATTTACTCGTTTTCCTAAGAAAAAGGAGAAGGCGCCTTCTACCTACTTACTGTGCACTCCTTTTCTTTCCTGGAATTGTTTTATATTCTCGTGAAAAATGTTGTCAATATCAAGGCACACTACTCTGTCTCTTTTATGCTTAAAATTGTCTCGTAGAATTTCCTAAAGCTGGGTGCATCTCCTAGCTTTTCTTATTTCCTCGTTATGGGTAGTAAGTGCCAATTGGTAGCTTTGCCAATCTCCGTTTTGCCTTCTTCAGTTAAATAGCTTATGCGTTTGAGATCTTATTATTATTGCTGAGGAAGCAGAGTACGTTGAGTGCAGTTAAATGGCATATAGGTTAGGTTAGGTTTATGTGGCTATCAGCCGAGGTCACTTAGATCAAAAAGAGGTCCTTTGGGGTACCACGTGGATCTGGGAAAGGTTTCCCCCCTACTTGTTAAAACTAGTTGGTGCTTCTGATGAAGTATTTACAACTTCTGATGTCGGTGTTAGTTAGATCGTTGCAGAAAAAAACACCCAAGTGAAGCTTTATTTTTTGGGGAGAGCTGGCAAGTAAAAGGTGGAGAATAGTCTACTCCTCCTCGTCCAAACAGCTTCTGCAAGAGTCGTTTATATATATGCCAAGCCTTTCCTAGTTGCATTCTTGTCTGTGAAACAGTGCCCAGTAATAGTACCTGTAATGGTGCTATTATGAATTTAGCTGTGGCTAAATCTGTTTTGTCGCTAGACATGGTGTTGCCACCTACCCACCTAAGGTGTGTTTTCTCGATCGCAACTCGCTTAAATAGAAATTTGCATATAAGCGATTGGTATACCAAGGGACTTCTTTTCAGGTAGCAAAGGTAAAGTAATGCTTTGTTTGGCGAGTTCATCAGCCTAACAGTTCCCCGGAATATCACTAAGCCCCGTCACCCAACAAAGGTGAATGTTAAACTGAGCTGTCCTCTCCTTAAGAGATGTTTGTCAGTCTAGGACTACGATGGAGCTTATAGAGGCTGATTCCAGGGACTTGATGGCAGCTGGGCTATCGGGGAAAATGTGGATATCTTTAGCTGAAACCACGTTTTCTTTAAGCAATGATAAAATTTTTAATGTGTAAACATTTTTGCTCTCGTTGATGTGTAAATATATTTTTTCTCGGTAGGGGCTAGTTGGAAATATCTAGCGTCACCGTCATCGTCAGATTTTCCCGTTAATTTTCATTACCACTTGAGTTAATCGCTGCTCGACAGATCACCGCAATTAAACGACGTTTGGCGCGGTTAGTACGTAGATGGGTGACCGTTTGAGAACAACCGCGTGTCGTTGTTTTTTTTTATTAATAATGTATGTTCAATTATCATCGCAATTAAACGACGTTTGGTGCGGTTAGTACGTAGATGGATGACCGTTTGAGAACAACCGCGTGTCGTTGTATTTTTATACCCTATTCTAGGGGTATATTAATTTTGACGCATAGTTTGTAACATACCTTAATATTGCCCGTAGACCCCTAAAAGTTACTATATTTATGATCAGCATCGATAGTAATGTCGATCTAGCCATGTCCGTCCGTCCGTCCGTCGGCAAAAATTAGGCCTTTAAACTGGACCTAGAGAGCTGAAATTTTAACCATATACTCTCTAGGGTCCCGAAATAATCAAGTTTAAGAATTTTTGAAATCCGCCCACAGACACGCCCACAAACTCAAAAAAAACAAAATTTTGGAAAAAATCGAATTTTGAGCTAGAGAGCTGAAATTTTTTATATATGATCTATGGCCCATAAAACTGATTGGGACATAAAATTTTCAAAATCCGCCCACTGACACGCCCACAATTAAATAAAATATTTTTTTTGAAAAACCAAAATTTGAGCTAGGGAGCTGAAATTTTTAATATATACTCTCTAGGGGCCCTTTATGCTCATGTGGAAATATTTTCAAAATCCGCCTACTGACACGCCCACAATTTTTTTTTTTTTATTTTTGAAAGTCCAAAGTTTGAGCTAGGGAGCTGAAATTTATAGTATATACTCTCTAGGTGCCCTTTATGCTCATACTTAAATTTTTTTTAAATCCGCCTACTGACACGCCCACAATTAAATAAAACAATTTTATTGAAAAACCAAAGTTTGAGCTAGGGAGCGTTTTTATTTACAAAAGCTTAGTTTTTTCGATAAAATCCTTTAAATTTTTGTCACGCCCACTTATGAGATATAGGAATAAGAATAGGGTATCCAACAGTTCGCCCAAGCGGACTGTAGCCCGCCCCTATGTTTTTTTATTAATTATGTATGTTCAATTTTAGATAGATAGATAGATGCATTTTATTTAGCTTTCGAGAAGCCATTTAGTTTAAACATTATTTACAATAAATTAATAAGCTTTTGTAAGGAATGACAATAAATATATAAGGTTTAAGATTTAATTTTTGAAATACAGTTTTTTATCTTTAACTTTCAAATTGTATTTTTAATTAATAGTATAATGAAGTCAATAATGTTTCTTTTAAATACGTTGAAATCTGATTCGTTTTTTAAATAAGGTGGCAAATTGTTAAAGGTTTGGAACCCCATGTAGTACATTGTCCGCTGTCCTCTTGAGGTCCTCGCTCTTTGGATTCGTAGATCGCCTGCGGATCTTATGCTATACGGTGAATGATGATTGTTTGTTGTAACACCTTCCAAAAGATAATTCGGGCATAATCCGTTTTTTTAATTTGTGAACGAATAGCATAGCATTCATAAATAGTCTTTGGTTTACACTTAGCCAGTTTAGCGAATTCAACATTAAAGTTACTGGGGTATACCTGTCACATTTTAACACTATCCGCATAGCTTTATTTTGGAAGACTTGGAGTCTATTTTTTTGAAGCTGAGGACATGTAAATAACAAGCTATCACAATATTCAAAATGTGGTTTAATAATAACGTTATACACCTTCACTGCACTGTTAAACGAAATATTTTGCCTTATTCTTCTTAAGACCCCAATCTTTTTTTATATTTTTTTACATGTATACTCAATGTGATCATTGAACAATAGTTTTTTATCAATCATGATGCCAAGATATTTTACTTTCTCAACAAGTTCGATTTGGACATTGTCAACTACGATGTTGGGGGGTGTATCGATCGAGTTATTGTTAATAACACTTAGTTTTATCAGTATTTAGAATGAGTTTATTCATTTTTAACCACGCACTTATAGCTCTTAAATCACTATTTATATTATTCATACAGCTAAGAAAGTCACTCCCACATACATACAAAAGTCCATCGTCAGCAAACAATACAAGTTTTGAAAACGTTACCACTTTGACCATGTCATTTATATATAACAAAAACAGGTACACACCGAGTATAGTTTCTTGCGACAGTCCAATATCGACCCTAACCGCGGCCGACACATTTTCATTCACTTTGGTACGTTGGGTTCGCCCAGTAATGAATGATCTAAACCAATTTAATTCATTAGACTTAACGCCCATTTTTGGTAGTTTATCAATTAGGATGTACCGATCTACCGTTTCAAATGCTCGCCTGAGGTCAAGAAACACTCCGACAACTACGTTTTTTTGATCAACATTTACTTTCCAATCACTTAACACATAATTTACACATGTTTCACAAGAGTGATCTTCTCTAAAACCAGATTGATACGCGGTTAAAATATTTTGGCTGTCGAGGTGGTCTTTTAATTGTACTTGCACTACTTTTTCGAATATTTTTTCATATATTGGCATCATATTTATGGGGCGATACTCTGTGCAAGTTTTGGCGTCAATCACTTTTTTATCGGTATAACTAAGGATTCCTTCCATGACTCAGGAAAAACACCAGAGGTTAATGATGTATTTATAATATGAACAAGGATAGGGCCAATAATGTCAGTAGCATCTTTTATCATACGGATGTTCATAAAATTAAAGTCGTTTTTTTTATTGATCAGCTTTATTGCACTTGTTATGTCAGGTATACCTATTTCACGGAACTTATCGTCTATATTGCACTTTTCTATTAGGTTTACATATTGTAGAAATATCACAGATTGGTTTAGTTCAACTATACTATTCACAAAAAACTGGTTAAATTTATCACATAATATTGCATCTCGTTTATCTCGACCCCATTTAAAAATTGCACTTCAGTAATAAAGTCTTTGTTCGTATTGAGAACATACTTTTTTAACTGTCTCCACATGTCTTTTTGTGTACAAGCATTGTCAATTTTTCTTTTTATAAAAAGTGACTTGGAAGATCTTATCATTAGCTTATAATTATTTCTAAAATTGCGGTAGATTTCCCAATCGCGAATATTATTCGATATCACAGCTGTTCTGTATACCTATTTGTAATGATTTTGCATGTTGAAGTTCAATGTTAAACCATTCAGCATTTTTGAAGGGTACGCTTTTAGTTTTTATATATAGATAGAGTTCACTACACATTTTAGTTCATCCGCGAAATGTTCACTTAACTCGTTACTACTTCTTAGTTGACCAGAAGCGTAGTTTGAAAATAGCGAATTCAGTCTTAATTTTGAAACAAAGATTGCTCTGTCATATTTTAAGTACCTAATGAGCTTTTTATTTGGTAGTTTTTTTTCTACGCACTTTACTAAAATTTGAATAGTTTCATGATCACTTACATTTATATGTTGGACGACACATGCGTTAACTGAATGATTATTATTTGTCAAAACATAATCGATCAGAGTTCTGGAACTTGGGGTTATTCTCGTTGGCTCAGATATTACCATGGATATATTATTATCGTTCAATATTTCAGCGATTCATCGACGATAAGTATCGGAGTAATCGAACCAATTTATATTTAAGTCACCTAGCAATACGAAGTTGCTGTTCCGTTGCTGTATCACTTCAACTATCTGCTCAAATTCAATACAAAATTCTCTTTTCACGAACAAATGAGACCGATATAACGTACACATATCTATCACAGTATTGTTATTATATTGCACTTTAACTATAAGACACCACAGCTTCATACTTCGGACAATTTTTTTTATCTTTGAACTTTTAATTTCATTCTTAACATACAACGCAACACCCCCGGTGTGACTATATTCGCTAACACAATTTAAAAGATAGTACCCATTAAGCTGGATCTCATTAGAGTGGTTTTCTAGAAACTTGGCGGTAACATGCGTTTCAGATAGTGATAAAACATCAACATTTTCATTTTCAACAAGACACTGAATTTCATTAAAGTTATTCACTAAGCCTTGTACATTTAGGTATATGCATTTCAGTGCTGTTAGTTGCTAATACTGAACACGGTCTTCAGCAACTTTTAATTTTCTTATAAAGACTGGGCATTTGATATCATTTGCCGCGTGGTTTATATCTAAGTCTAAGTTTAACTTCAGTCTAGCACTACAACAGTTGATTATTATGTCCTTACAAAACACCGGAAATTTGTGTGGAAGTAGATTTGTTTTGAATAATTGAGGTTGTATAGCTTGTAGTTTGTTGTACATCAGTTGAAGGTAAGAGGAAAAATATCGATTTGTACTTCGGTAACCGATGTCCGATTTAAGAATGTCACTTAAACGACAATCGATGCTATATTTTCCCGGTACATCGACACACTTGAGTCGACGGTGTACGTCTCCTACTTCAGCTTTCACAAACCAATTATTTGCTCGGTCAAACATTAAATAAATTTTGTCGTTGACAGTAAATATATATCATGGTTGTATTTCAATACAATACCCAAATCTCTTGTTTATCAAAACCACAACCTCTGTGATATTTCCACATGCAACACTGACGAGCCTACATGTTTACACATCAACTATACCGTGAGTGCAGCGTGGCTCACACCTTTTTTTTATCGCCATAACTTCCGCCTGAAATAAGCTACAGTGGTTGGCAAGAGACTAAGATTTAGTCTGTCAGAGAAGACACCACCAACCACCCACATCATTGGTTTTTGATCCGTCGGTGTAGAGGTGGATCGCTTGATCATCCAAGAGCGCATCACCTGGGAATAACTTCGCCGGAGCTCTTCTCATTTTAAGGTCCTCTATATTGCTCTCAAGAGCAGTGGGTTCTTTCCTGAGTTTCTTATTATGCTTGTATATCCAGGTCGAATACTATTATTCTGTAATCAGACAATGACGGCTCAATTTTTACTCTGTAGTAGGAACTAACCAATCTACTGACGCTTCATTTATTCATTATTTCAACGGCGTGAGTTCGTCCTTGCTTAAAGTCCTTGCTGTACCCTGATAAAAAAAACAAAAAAACACGACCCGAAATAAATACTGCCAGAGCATTCACTTTACCGTATCCACTTTACAGCGGTGAGGCTCGCAATGGGCAAGGGTGGAAGATAACACCTGGTTGACCTCCCCCTGAGCTGGCCCCAACCCGTTGTACCTATATATATATAAAGATAAGTATTCCCTCCTTTTAAAGGCACCTACCCCACACGCGGTCTCTGCCTGCAGCCCTCCACCAGGGTGAGAAATTATTATTGTAAATTGACCCGTCCTTTTTCAGCAGTGAATTTTCGTTATCCGTGATGATGTCTTAACAAAGGTCAATGACCCGTCCAGATTCGTGGAGGCTAATGCTATAATCTGCAATGGAGTCCTGATTGATACCGAGGGGCAGTGCCTTCCCGGCAATTTCGTTCCGCCATGGAGTACTATTCATGCTATTACGTTTAGGGCTTCCATCCGACCAACAATTTCAAATGGGGTTGGTCCTAGCATTTTATTTTTTTGTTTTATTTATGTTTCATATATCTCATAATAAGCGCAGGAAAAAAGTTTGCCACACCAGAGCCCGTATTAACTTGGTAGAATCATGGTTACTCTCCGAAGTTGGCCGCTGTGCGTTAGGCTCCGTTTGAATACACCCGTTTATCCCTGTTTGCAAACCATCCAATGGGTACGGGTCACGTAAGAATCGATATAAGTTGGAAAACTTAGTTCACAGTTCTCGGCAGTCTTTTGACTAGAGCTGTCTATCATACATACATATATACCCCGGCAGCTGGTAATGCTGATCCTGGCAGTATGTCTGAGTCCGCTTAAGCCCTCGCACAGCATTCGGCAAGGTGCCTACCGTGCGAAGGGCGTACGAGTATAGTATGAAATGTTTTATTTGTTAACCTTCCTGGCTACAGCGTTTAGATCAGCAATGATACTCTCAATTGTTATTGTGATTAAGTTTGTCTGTTTCTATTAAAAACTCAAATCAATTTTAACAACACGAAACTTTTACGGAGATCTAAATAAATTTAAACAAAACGTAATTTTTAAAAACATTTTATCTTTGCTTCTCGTACAGGTGTTACGGGTGCAACGATAAAAATCGACCATAATGGAGACTCGGAGGGTAATTTCTCCGTACTCGCATACAAGCAGTTCAAGTATAACTTTCGCGATAATCTCTCTTGTAATTATCACATGGTACCTGTTGCATACTTTCAGCAAGGAGAAGATTTTCCAGTGAGTGAGTCGTCATTTTTTTTTTCATTTTGTAATACCCTTATTTTTGTATTCTCAAAAAGCTTAAGTTTTTTTTATTGCAAAGTGAGTTTATTGTTAAGTTTGACAGGAATTTTATTTCGGTTACAGGAATACAAGCTAATCAATGGATCTGTTCGCGTTGATTGGGCCACTGGAGGTGATCGACCTTTTGATGAACCCATGTGCGGCTTTTTGAACGAGTTATGTGAGAAGGATGACCGTCATATTACATCGGTGGTTATTGCTGGTGTCCTTGCGTTAATCCTTTTCTGCGTGGGCGTTATAACAATGAGCATTTACCGCAAATGGAAAATCGAACTAGAAATTGAAGGCCTATTGTGGAAAATTGACTCATCCGAAATAAAAGGATATTTTGGAACTGATATAGTTTCATCACCAAGCAAGGCAAGTATTATGTACAATGCTTGGGTTTTGTTCTGAAAAAAGGAAAGCTTACACCAAATTGATAACAATTGCAAAAACCAAAACCACAGTATCGAACGAAACCCAATTTGTCATCAACATGATATCAAGGGAGAAAAAACGGATAGAATCGATGGTTGTTGCGACTACACTTTGTTTTTTTTCTTCTCTTTGATAAACTTATCAATTGGACCTTAACCTAATATATATATATATAAAATTAAAAACGTTCTCTTTTTCTATTTCGTTTACAGTTAAGTTTAGTGAGTGCGGCATCGTTCGGGTCACGTTGCTCAAATCAAGTATTTACCGCAACAGCTCGATTTCGTGGCGTTGTCGTTCGCATCAAGGAGCTTAAATTTCCAAAGAAGAAGGATATCTCACGGGAGATTATGAAGGAGATGCGTCTGCTGCGAGAATTACGCCAGGATAATATAAATAGCTTTATTGGAGCTTGTGTTGAGCCAATGAGAATCTTACTAGTCACTGATTACTGTGCCAAGGGCAGTTTATATGATATAATCGAAAATGAAGACATTAAGTTAGATGATTTATTTATTGCATCATTAATACATGATTTAATTAAGGTATGTATAGTTTTCTTAATTTTTTATTTAATAGTATGCTCTTCAAGTACTCACCAAGTATTGACTTGCCGTGGGTACTGACTAAGAATTTTACAAAAAATGAGAAAATCTAGACTCATTTATGCCCAAGCACATTTGCAGACATTTGTATGGGTTACTGCATGTAGCACTCCACGTGAAACACATGTGCAGATTTGTTTTACGTGCACTCCATAGGTTGCTGCCATTATTCTTTTATTTAGGCATTTTTTTGTGTTGCACACCCAATCCCCAAAAAATGTAAAGATACAACGAACCTTGATATTCTCTAGTCGATTAGTTTTCTTCTGAACATTAGCAAGGTCTTTAAAAAAGTTGTCAATAGAGCCCTGTTGAAGTGGTTCGCGAACAGTAGGGGAAGGTGGGGACCCTTCGTACGGTTTCCACATTTTATTTTTTTTATTTTTTATTTTTCCATGAATCAATCACCAGACAACTTAAATTTATAGTCTAACTATCTAAGATTCATATAAAAAAATGACAGATGATTTCATCTGATGTTTCAACCATAATTATGATTTAAACTTAATCTGGAATATGTACGAATCTGCCCCAACAACGGGGCACCTATATACAGTGTCGGGGGTACCTGTGGGGTAGTTCCGTACGCGCGATTAAAACGACAGATATAAATTAAAAATTCTTTTATTAGCAATAAAATTAACCACAAAAATAAAGATTTAACTTCTATTAAACAAAAATAAAATACTTTTCTTATACTCAACAAAAATTAAATAGCTTTTATTATGTAAAACAAAACTTAAATGACTTTTCTTAAAATTAAAGAAAATTAAATTACTTTCCTCTAACAATAAAACATAAAATTACTTCATTTTCTACGTTAATTAGTTTTCTTAAATTTAGAATCACATTTCTTAATCTTTGGTGCGGATAAGCACTGCAAAAAGTTGTAAAAACTATTGAACAGTAAAATTGGGAAAAATTATTGAAATAGTGAAAAGTTTTGGTGTTCTAGAAGTACAAACTGTTGGAGGCTTAGGTTCAGGAAAAATCATTTCAACATCAGTTATATAAACAGTATGAATATCTTAAACAGTCACCGACTAACACTCGACTCGGTAACATCTTTGAGCTGATTGTGTCTCTATTAGATTTTTTTTCTATTGACGCGTACCGCTCCTTAAACCCAATCAAACGGTTTACTATTATTTTATTTTATTTTTTTTCATTTCGTGTAAGTGTGCTAAACTACATACACAGTAAAAAAAAAAACTATTATACATTGCCGAAGGGCCACGAGTGCTTTCGGGCAACCGCTTTAGCGGCCTGAAAACAGACCCACCTCCTGAATACAAGAACAAAAAAAGAAAAAAACCCAATCCCTCCCCCATAGACCCAGTTAATCTCTTCGCGAACAACTCTTTCCCGGATAATCCAAAATTTATAGTGATCTCCTCCTCCAGTGCTGATAAACCCCTAACCTCATTCAGTGTTTTTTTGCTTAAAAAAGCAATTGATGGCATAAGTACGGCTTATGAACAAATCGCACAGCTTCGCGACGGCAGCATTCTTGTCTTACCAAAATCCCAAAAAATAGCCGACCATTTCTTATCAAAGAAAACGCTCTCCAATCTATGCCCGATTTCAGTTACCCTACACACCCAATTAAATTCTTCAAAAGGTACGGTATACACTAGGGTGGAGCACGGATGTATGAAATTTTTTTTTTTTTGTGATTCGGAATTCTAATAGGGGGGGATTGGTGCGTTATGCTAAAAGAAAAATAAATGTTGTTTTTTGATTAGATTGGTAAAGATCTTCTCCCTCCGCACTGACTTGAAAAATCAAAATTTGGTACAACATTTTAGTAAACAGATGTGACTGAAAACAATATAAAAGTAAATAGATAGATAAAAGTGCGTAAAATATACTATTGATAATTAGAATTTTAATTCAATATAAACAAAAAATAAATTTATTCGTAACAATAAACATTATTTTTTTTATAATTAAGATGCTTTAAAATCTTGTTTTGTCTCAAATTTAGGCATTGTCTTCCGTGATTCTATTTTGGCCTTTATTGTGCCTAGTAGGCCCTTTTTGGTGTACTAAGAAGTGGCAGCTTCCGTTGTTATCTTTACAGCTCGTTCAACAGCTTTGGTATAGCACGGGAGCCTTAAAAAGAAAACTTCACCTTCACCACCAGATTCCACGATGCTCCGAATGTCTTGGTCACACAAATTTTGCATAATCGGTGGGTCAGAAACCTTTTCTTGCCAATTTATTAAATCGATATACGTTGATGCATTGAAGTTAATAAGCGGCACTTCAAACAGCCTGGGTGTTGAAGACCGAGGATTATTACGTGCTTTTAATATGCGCCGAGCTGCCACTTCTCTTATATGCTTATTGTTATCTGTTACCATAGCAAGAAGAATGTTTTCAGGATGCGCAAAATAACCGTTCCGCTGAATGACAGGATCGATTACGTTCTTAAGTTATCTGGAAGATATCTGGAGGCCATAACTATGTTAAAAAGATGGTGTGTACCATCCTTGCACGATGGTTTATTTTTTATGGAGAACCAAGATGGCCCGTGTGAGCCAACGCACATGAGACATTTTGCCTTGAGATTTATTTGACAGATCTTGTAGGAACTCACCTGATAAAACCGCTGACACAATCTTGTGCAAGTACTGTTGATCTGTACTTAAATCTTTAGCCATTTCTGGTAGAAAATTCCCTTCAATACTTCGAAATGTTTTAACAGGTAATTGTTCACAGGTTTCAAGTGCTTTTCCCAAAGGTCCAGTGTAAGAGTTAGGTACATCCCTCAAGATGTCCAAATAAGTGTCTTAAGGGTAGTTCATTCATGTGTAGTAAGCATATTATAAATTGAAGTGGTTTTTGAAGTTCTGTCTCAAGTAGTCTTATAATACCGCTGTACTTTTCTGTATTCACATTTGTACCGTCACAACCGATAGCCATAAGATGATGTTGAGGAATTTCTTCATCTGATAGAAAACTTCGTATTGAAATTTGTACTCCTTTGGCCGAACCAGTCTTAGGAACTACATATCCCATGTATATACGAGTAGACCCTGACTCTTGCAGTAAAGAGATGTGCTCTTCAACAATTTTAGTTTTGAAGATTTTTTATGGTTTTGTCTTTCCTTCCATCAAAGTATAATGCAAATAATTCTGCAGAAGTCCTTTCGTTCAATAACTTCTCTCTGATTTTAGTTTTCTCTCTTCGTATTTTATGTCTGTCGATGACCCCGACTTCAGACCCAATATCAAACGAAACAGACGACGCTATCGCTGCTGCTGCCCTATCTGATACTCCATACCTATCACATGTCTTCGATAATGTAGGAAAATCAACGCTTGAGGAAATTATTCTTTTCTTCTCAGGAATGTGTTTTTGTTTGGGCTGAATGAAGTTATCCGTACTTTTGGAACTTTCAGGCGCTGACGATGAGGATGTCAAAGAAGAAATAATCTCCAAAACAGCAGGGGTAGCAGTATTTATAGCAGTTTGGTATTTCTCTCGAGTCTGTTTTCTTCCCAAACTCTTTCGCAGCCTTTTAGTGACAATAACATCAATTCCACCGATTGCCATACTTCGAACATTTCTTTGGCCAACTAAAAAAGCTTGTTCTTGTTTCGGAACCTTTTTATCTTTGGTTCAGGAAGGTGCAGTGATTGAATTCATTGCATTTGCATGCTGTTATATCAAAAAGGAACTTACCACTTCGCTAAAAACTTTCTAATTTTTCTGGGGAGAGTCTCTTCACGGTTTTTAGTAAATTCTTGTATTTTAAATGATATGCTTTCAACATCTGTATGATACTGGTTTTTGTAACAGTCGGAATAGATGCAGATCGCCATATATTTTCTATTTTGGATGAATTTTATAGCATACCTACTCACTTGATTACGAACAGGTAGATTTTTGGTTTAATTTGTTTTTTTAGAAGAGTTTCAATGTGTTTGCGGAGGCAGTTATCGTTACCTAAATCGAATAATATTTTGGATTTATATATTTAAGCCTATAAGGCACATTTTTTTTACTATTAGATACCAATTAACAAAAAAAAAAATTTCGCTCCACCCTAGTATACGCCCCATACCTTATTAACGTTCCTGAAACCGAGATCATTGAAGAAATGAAGTCACAAGGTGTCACAGATGTATTCAAGTTTAAGAAAACTGAATATGGCAACTGGACTGGTTCTATTAACATTCGATCGCTTCCGACCACCAAATACAGTCAACATAGGTTGGTATAATGTCCAAGTCACTGAATATTTCCCCAATCCTATGCGATGCCAAAACTGCCAACTCCTCGGCCACACAGCCAAACGCTGCAAAAGCAATTCTTCGTGCGTTAATTGCAACCTACCACCTCATGCCCCCAAAAAATGCACACGTATCTCATGCGCTAATTGCAACGAAGAGCACTCCGCCTCGTCCAAAACTTGCCAACGCTATCAACAAGCAAAAGAGACACTTAAAATAAAGATAACACGAAAATGCAGCATGGCTGAAGCTAAGCAAATATATAGGGAACAAAACCCAACCACTTTTCTTCCACTAACCTACTCAACAATTGCAAGTAATGCAAACCAACAAAAACCAACTGTTTCAGAAAACGTCACAATACATTTCAAAACCCACAACAACGGCACTCGTATGCAAATCTCGTCCTCCCTCCCCCCACGCACACCAATTTCAACGCTCAATCAGAAAAGGACAATCGCTCAAGTTCTCCACGAACACAACAAACAATCAGACTCATCACCCCATCACACACTAACAAACCCTTCAACCAAAACTACTCCTAGCTCAGTCGAGTTAACCCCAGCATCCACTCAATTTAACTCGTCTACCACTCACACACCCAACTTAAACTTCTGCCAAAATATTCCACTCAACCAAGACCTTTCAACATCACATAATACACACATTCTCAATAATACAACACAATCACCAATTTCAGCCATCACTCAATCACTAATAAAAAACTACAATTATTACACAACTCAATCAGAATTTAATAATCATGAAACCGACCAATAGTAATAATTTTCGTAGCTCTCCTAGCCCCGCCGTTCCGGAACTGAGCAATTCAAACGCCGCGCGGAGTATGAATTGTTCAGTCCCTGTACGGCGGTATAGGGGTGACCAACCCAACTCTTTGACCAACTCTAACTCTTCACAAGCTAACATACATGTATCGACCCCTTGTAGACGGGGTCGCTACCCACCCAACCCATCTTACCCAAACCACAAAGCTAAGAAACTCCAAATCCTCCAATGGAACATAAAAGGATTCATCAATAACTATGACGAATTGTGCATCTTAATAAAAGAAAAGATACCTCATATTATCGCCCTCCAGGAGACACATTGCGCCTATCTATTCAAGCCTTACATTGATAAGTCCTATAAGGGCTACTTTGACAATTTTTCCTATAACACAAAAGCCAAGCAACTGATCGGTATGTTAATAAAACAAAACATCCCACATAAACAAATACCCATTATCAGTAGAATCCTAACCATAGCCATCGAAGTTCAGCTCGAGCTCAAGTTTACTGTTGTCTCCATCTATATCCCTCCTGACCAAACATTCTCCAGCTCCGATTTGGAGGCGAGGCGCTCAATGTGATTCTCAACTTTCTGCACACACATTCTCAATAATACAACACAATCACCAATTTCAGCCATCACTCAATCACTAATAAAAAACAACAATTATTACATAACTCAATCAGAATTTAATAATCATGAAACCGACCAATAATAATAATTTTCGTAGCTCTCCTAGCCCCGCCGTTCCGGAACTGAGCAATTCAAACGCCGCGCGGAGTATGAATTGTTCAGTCCCTGTACGGCGGTATAGGGGTGACCAACCCAACTCTTTGACCAACTCTAACTCTTCACAAGCTAACATACATGTATCGACCCCTTGTAGACGGGGTCGCTACCCACCCAACCCATCTTACCCAAACCACAAAGCTAAGAAACTCCAAATTCTCCAATGGAACATAAAAGGATTCATCAATAACTATGACGAATTGTGCATCTTAATAAAAGAAAAGATACCTCATATTATCGCCCTCCAGGAGACACATTGCGCCTATCTATTCAAGCCTTACATTGATAAGTCCTATAAGGGCTACTTTGACAATTTTTCCTATAACACAAAAGCCAAGCAACTGATCGGTATGTTAATAAAACAAAACATCCCACATAAACAAATACCCATTATCAGTAGAATCCTAACCATAGCCATCGAAGTTCAGCTCGAGCTCAAGTTTACTGTTGTCTCCATCTATATCCCTCCTGACCAAACATTCTCCAGCTCCGATTTGGAGGCGAGGCGCTCAATGTGATTTTCAACTTTCTGCCAGTAGATCTGTATATCAAAAACATTGCAGCGTGTAGTGCTGTTAGATTGAAGGAATCTAAATGTTGGTCGGTAAGGCCATACGGCCATACCAGCATCCTTCTTTCATTCCCGACGGCATAGGTCTAATAGGTACAGACTACATTACACCCAAACTCAACTTCCATAAAAGCTTCTCTGTGAGATTCCCCTCTAGATCAGAATGGAAAGAAAATGCGGTCGTAAATGAATTCGACATACCTATCTTCACAGATCGTTCCAAGATGAACTGTGGAGTAGGAGCTGGAATTTTCTCTACAGAGCTAGATATCTCTAAAACCCTTCGCCTTCCCAACGCAGCCAGCGTCTTCTTTCAAGCAGAAGTACTTGCAATTAAGTAGGCGTGTAGACTGCTTCTCAACATATTGGCACATAGAAAAAAAATAGGCATCTTCGTCGACAGTCAGGGCGCGATTAAGGCTGTTAGTTCAACTAAGTCTACGTCCAAGCTTGTGGTGGAATGCAGGGATACGCTGAATAAGGCTTGTCATCGGCTAGATATCACTCTCGTCTGGGTTCCCGGCCATAGGAACATTGAAGTAAATGAGAGAGCCGATGAACTCGCCAGACGTGGCTCTGCTCTGTGCGTATCACATGCGGAGGAAGTTTTCCCTCCGCTGGGATATGTAAAGAGAGAAATCCTCCTGCACTTCATCTCAAGGGCTGAGACTAGATGTGTCATTTCAAGAAAGATCTGGCCAACCTACGATGATGCCAGAACAAACAACCTCTTAGCCAGAACGCGTGTAGATGTCGCCAGACTAACGGCAATCAGTACGGGCCATTGGCCTTTAGGCACTCACGCAGCCAAGCTTGGCATCCCTCATAACACCCACTGCCGCAGCTGCTCTGACGCAGAAAAGAGTGAAACAGTGTTCCATCTTCTCTGTGAGTGTCCGGCTTTAGCCAAAACCAGACGCAGCGCACTAGGTCATCCCTTTTACAATGACCTTTGGGCCATTCATACCATCCACTTCAATAACATCATCAAATTCCTCAACTCCACAGGATGGTTTTGAGCCCCCTTAATATCCATCTCGCCCTTTAATTTTAGGTTCCGTTAGTTGTGGTATGAAAACGTCGCTCAATGCGCTATTTGTGTTTTCCCTCGTCAGATGACGGGAATTACAGCCACTTAAACAAACCAACCAACCGATTTGGATACTATTTTCAACCAGATCCAAACCCCCGTACTATTTGTCGGGGATTTCCTGGAGCGATTTGTGGGGCTATTTCACCACAAATCGCAGAGGCAAAATACTGGAAAAATTTCTAAACAACTCCAATCTCATGATATTAAATGACGGTTCTCCAACCCACTTCTCCACTCATAACACCTTAACACACATAGACCTGTCCTGCTGCTCGCCCGAATTGTTCACAAGGACTTCTTGGAAAGTTCTGGATGATCTGTATAACAGCGATCACTTCCCTATAATTTACACTATTACTATTGGCCCAACATATTCGAATACATTAGTTGCCCGTAAATTTAAAACTAACTTTGCTAACTGGGCTTGTTTTAACAAACACATCTTAGAATATCTGTCAGATAAAATACCCTCCCCGAACATCAATAAAGAAGCCGAGGTACTTCAAAAAGCAATTAGAGTAGCAGCGAACAAATCCATCCCTAATACTCATCAGAGTACTGTGCCCTGGTGGAACACAGAGTTGATTAATCTGAGGCATGAAAAAACAAAAGCCTGGAGAACATTTAAAAAGCATCCAAATACCAACAACCTAATCTTGTATAAAAATCTAACGCCAAATTTCGCAGAGGTAAAGCCAGTAAAGCCAAAAGCCTAAATGACTTTACCTCAACAATTAAACCTAATTCATCCATCAGCAAAATCTGGCAAAATATTCACTGCTTAACTGGGAACTACACCACGCAATTGATAAGGTGCATTGAAACACCCGAAGGCCCAATATCTACTGCTTCTGAAATTAGCAATTACTTTGCCCGCACTTGGTCGAATGTGGCCAATGACATAAATTTTCTAAATAGTTTCATAGCAAGCAAGATTAATTCCCATGCGCTTGCCCCAGACCTTGAGCTAATTTCCGAGTCAGCTAGACGCATCGAAGGCCCAATTACCTTACTAAAACTTGAAACATTCTTGACCAGACTCAAAGGCAAAACTCCTAGCAGGGACAAAATATCGTACCCTATGTTAAAAAATCTTCCATCATCAACAAAACTTCGACTTATACAGCTGTATAATAGTATCCTCGATACAGGTGTCATTCCACAAAGCTGGAAATCAGCAACCATACTCCCTCTTTCCAAACCTAATAAATCAATAAATAATATTAACGGATACCGTCCGATATCACTAATTTCATGTATGTCGAAGGTACTTGAAAAAATGATAGCCAAAAGACTTCTTTGGTTGACCGAATAAAAAAAATTACTTAGCCCAAACCAAGTGGCATTTAAGCCAAGCAAAGGTTGCGCTGATGCACTCCTTCACCTAGACTTCTTTATTTCAAATGCTCTGTCAAGTCGCAATCATGTGACAATACTCTCTTTTGACTTTGAAAAAGCTTTTGATAAGATAGGTGTTGGAGCAAACCTGAAGACATCATAACTTTATCCTAAATCACGATATATTATTGAAATTGAACTACACCTTAACTACTATTACTATACAAACAATCTATTACATAACTTATTGCTAAACTAAATTTATACCATTCAGAGTATGTAATTTCAAATTTGCCGCCACCGGCCATCTTTATTATAATTTAAAATGTACTAAAAATTTAAAATAACCTGTCTAAAAGCTTTCTTTTTGAGTTGAAGATTGATTAAAGAGTAATATTGTAACAACCACAATCGAGTTCGCATCTTTCCTTTATTCGGTCGTTGTCTAAAAGGTAAAATTCTCGTCGTTTACGCTTAAACCTTCGATAAATAGCTCTAATAAGATTCCTTGGAATTTTCTCTGCGTTTAAATCAGCAAATTTTTACAGGAGCAGACGAAAAAAGCTTCGACTGTACATTTTGGCGCCCAACGTGGGGCATAGAATATAGAATATAGAAGTAAAAAGTGTAAAATGAACAATTAAAAAGACAAAGAAAAGAAAACATCAAGTTGATAAACTGAACTAATGGTGTGCAAATCATTGTAAGTCGCGTCGGTATCGGTCACGGTTTCGCGTTTATTCAAATTGTGCTACAGGAAAGTTTTATCAGGAGAGAAAACTCATGCTGGACACCCATACCGGACACTCATATCGGACAGCGACAACAAAAAGGAAGCAAAATTAATCAAAGGAAAAAAAAGGATTGATAAGTATATCTTTCCAAACAGGTATGTGTCATAAGTAATATATACGAATGTGCGTTTTAAAGACTAAAACCTTAAAAACATAAAAAGAAATAATTTTCTGCTAAATCATTGGAAAAATCAGTTTATAGAACACTGAATTTTAGAAAAATTAGAAGCAGACGCACCTTCGACATACGAGTATGAACAATAAATTTGAAAATTCATATCATATTTAGTCGATAAAGTGGAATTTTTACTTATGAAACAAAAAGTCAAATAAATAAAAAATACCCCACATATTACATTTCTATGATTGGACCATAACCATACCATTCATGTTGTTAGATATAGAAGCTAAGCGAAGAAACTTACAATCCACGCTTTAACTTGCTTTCGTAAAAGCTTTTTCCCATAATTCGCTTTATCTTCCATCGATCGTAATAAGCTTAGCCACCAGTAAAACTTTTGCCGTTAAAGAGAGCAACACTTTCATAGATCAGCACACCCGTTCGTTCGTTGTCGTCATATTATCGAAAAACCTTATACTTACTCTGATAGAAACAAACCGTCGGAAAAGAAGACTAATATTAAATTTCTTCAATTTCAATCTAAATTTAAATTACGGATTTCAAGAATATATATTTCGTATTGAAAACAAAATTGGAATAGTTATAACCAGCCTCTGTTCATTCCTTGCCTAATCATCGTTGCTATTGTTGGAGGTTAATTGAATTAAACATTGGTTGAATTGAGTAGACGTACAAACATATTCATTACATTCTCGCAAGATATTTTATTAAATCATTTCGTCGGTGAAGCGTCACAGCAGCTGTTTGAGCTTTCACATTCGTTCGTAGCTCGTTTTCTGAGAAAATATCGTCGTTAACCATTGTATAATCAACGTTCTAATTTGGTTCTACACTCTCCAACATTTTCGTCATTGCCAATTAAGAATTGAAATACCTTCACCATCGGAGTTCAGCGGTTTTGGAAAATTGTCAGTAATTTCGTGAACAACTATCAACTTAGTCGCAACTAGAATTAGACCATTTACATAATGACAATAACGATCGAAGAATTAAAACAGTCGCGCTCGTCGACTAAGGGCAGCATTACGCGAATCAAGACTCTAGTTGAAACAAAATCACTCTCACCTACCGAATTAGAATGTCGGTTAGGCATTCTAGAATCTTATTTTAGACAGGTATTGTCATATCAAACCCAAATTGAAGCAAAATGCCCTGAGGATTTAGGTCGCAGTGAACTGGAGGATTTGTATGTGTCCACGAAATCCAAAATAGTTTCACTTTTGGGTCACGGAAGGAGATCCAGTACTTTGGAAGCTACCTTTTCAATGCCTCCAACACAAAATCATTTGCCACAGTTGCGCTTACCTCGATTTAGTGGAGAATATTCAAAGTATACCAACTTCATAAGTCAATTTAAGACACTGGTTGATAGCGATTGTCGGTTGTCAAAAATTGAAAAGTTTAACCATTTGTTGACCTGTCTCGAAGGTCAGGCACTTGATACGGTCATGGCCTATAATGTGTCAGAAGATAACTACGATAAGGCACTTCAGCGATTAAAAGAACGTTATGATAATAACTGCCTTATTTTTTTTTTGAGAATATCGCCAAACTCTTTGATTTACCAAAGGTTACAAAAGTATCGGCCAGTCAGCTGCGTAGCGTGGTGGACAATGTAACTGCAATTCTAAACTCTCTTAAATCATTGGGCACTGAATCCGAAATATGCAACGCCATTATTATTCACATTGCCTTGAATAAAGTAGACTTCGAGACTCAAGCTAAGTGGGACGAACAACTAGTGGACTACAAAAAACTACCAACTTGGAAGGAATGCGCCGAAGTTTTGAGCAAACGTTGCCACTTTCTTGAAGCTCGAGAAGGAAAACCATTTCATAGCGGCAGCAATACAAGCAGTTACAATAATAATAGAAAATCATTTAAGTCATCGAAACAAACTTCCCTTGTGTCATCGCCAAAGTCGTGTTCGTTCTGCAAGGGTAACGATCATGCTATCAGTACTTGCTCCAGTTTTTCTAGGCTTTCAGTTCACGATCGGTTTACCAATTTTAAAAAGCTTGGGCTATGTATAAACTGCCTTGCAAAAGGAGCGTTTCTAAGTGTTCTAATACTTACCGGTGTAAGAATTGTCAGCAGCCTCATCATACGCTTCTTCATCGCGTTAATCAAACACGAAATAATTCCGCGCCAAATGAGCCTGGTCCATCAGCTGCAGCCAACACAGCGCTAGAAAAGGACTTGGGACAGACGGCGGCACAAGTAATCTTAGCCACAGCTCTTGTACTAGTCAGAGATGTTTCTGGTTGTTTTCAATTGGGAAGAGTTTTATTAGATTCTGGTTCGCAAGTCAATTTTATGAACGAAGAATTTGCTAGATCGCTTCGTCTCAAAACACAAAATAAAACCGTCGAAAGTACAGGAATAGGGTGCACAGAAACAAAAATTAACTCGTTGACTCAAACTGTTATACGATCGCGATTTTCAGCATTCGAGCTTTCCTTAGAATTTCTTGTTACGCAAACGATCACGGGATATCAACCTGATTCGACCCTTAATATTCGGAGTTGGAATTTCCCAAAAAATATTGAGTTGGCCGATGAACAATTTTACAAACCCGCTCCTATAGATATGCTGGTTGGAGCAGAATCGTTTTTCGAGTTGCTGTCAATAGGACAAATCAAACTTGCATCAGGACTACCATCACTACAGAAAAATCGGCTTGGATGGGTTGTATCTGGCAGATACAAGACACTTACCAACCATTTACCCAAAAATTGTTGTCTTGGTATGAAGGAGGATCGTACTCGTATTAACGAATATGTGGAGAAGTTTTGGGAACTTGAAACGGTGACTGGAAAGAAATCGAAATGGACAGAGGAACAGGCGGAATGCGATGCTCAGTTTGCTAAGTCGTTGGAGGTGCTACCAAGTGGTAGGCTCATGGTGCAACTAACATTCAAGAGGGATCCTGAGATACTAGGAGATTCCTACAACATCGCTTTTCGTCGTTTTCTCTCGTTAGAACGTAGGCTAAATAGGGATCCTACTTTAAAGTTGGCGTACGTTAATTTTTTAAGGGAGTACGAGGAACTAGGCCATATGTCTCTCGTGGCTTCTCCAGAGTTAGATAAATCACATTTTTACTTGCCACATCAAGGAGTTTTGCGCCCAAATAGCTCATCAACAAAGTTAAGGGTTGTTTTTGATGCGTCTTGACGCACTTCTTCACAAATTTCTTTAAATGAAATCTTGTTGGCTGGTCCTACTATACAAAAGGACTTATTTGTCATCCTACTTCAGTTCCGGCTGCGTCGGTATGCATTGACGGCCGATATAAAAAAAATGTTCCGACAAGTTCTTATTCATCCTACTCACAGGAGATTTCAATACATATTATGGAGAGAAAACGTAGAATCTCCAATACAGACCTATGCCTTAAACACCGTCACTTACGGTACAACGTGTGCACCATTTCAAGCTATTCGCAGTCTGAAATATCTGGCAGATAAATCTTGGGAAGAATTTGAGCTAGGGTCTGAAACAATCCTTTCCGACTTTTATGTGGATGATATGCTCACCGGAGCAGATGATCTGGAAACCTTGACGCAGATACAACGAGAAGTCGTAACTATTTTAAAATCTGGAGGATTTGAACTTGCTAAATGGCACAGCAATCACTCGGCTTTTGTTTCACCTGAAACCAGTAAGGACTTAAGGCTTAGCGACTCAAATGTTACAAGTACCCTGGGCATCACTTGGGATTCAGTTAATGACCAATTCTGCTTTTCTTATAATCCAAGTCGCACATATTCATCGTACACAAAGAGATCGATTTTATCATTGGCTTCTTCGCTTTTTGATCCAATGGGGCTGCTCAATCCCATCATAGTTAAAGCCAAAATTATCCTACAACGACTGTGAATGGAAAAGATTGATTGGGATGCGGCTATACCGCAAAATATTGAAAGAGAATGGCGTCAGTTAATGACCGACTTAAATGCATTACAAAACCTGTCCGTACCTCGTTATGCCCTAACTCCAAACAAGAAATCTGTCCAGATTCATGGGTTTTGTGATGCATCCTCAAAGGCATACGGATGTTGCATATATTTGCGAACGATAGATACTTCTGATTCAGTTGCAGTTAATCTTCTTGTTGCGAAATCAAGAGTCGCTCCAACTAAATCCGTAAATCTTCCCCGTTTAGAACTCTGTAGTGCTCATCTGCTGTCAAGACTTTGGACCAAAATCAAGTCAATCTTTAAGGGCTCCTATTCGGAGGTTTATTTTTGGACAGATGCTACTATTGTGCTGCATTGGATATCGACCCATTCATCCCAATTAAGTACCTTTGTGGGAAACCGTATTGCGGAGATTCAAGAACGAACAGTGGATGCAGTTTGGAAGCATGTTCCAACAGACATGAACCCGGCAGATATTGTATCACGTGGATGTACTGTAGAAGAAATAAAAAAAAAATCTATTTGGTTTTCTGGGCCTCATTTTTTGTTGGAACCATTAGGAAATTGGCCTTCGAATTTGAATATTTCTCTACTTCAAGAGCTATCGGTTCTAGAAAAAAGGACGTTTGTACTGGCGTGTTCAGCTTCCGTTGAAAACCTATTACTCAACACTATTAACAAATATAGTTCGTATCCCCAAATGCTCCGAATATTTGCATATATTTTACGTTTTGTGTCCCCGAAAAGTTTGAAGGCCTATACTTCCGCTATTGTGGGACCTGAAGAACTCGAAGCGGCCTTAACTACAATCGTGTGGATTATTCAAACTACATCGTTTTCGGGAGAAATGCAGTCATTGAAAAAAGGAAAGGAATGTAAAGGTGCTTTGAAATGGCTTAATCCATTTTTGGATACCAGCTTGAAATATCCTATTTTGCGAGTCGGAGGACGTCTGAAAAACGCAGCTATACCGGAGAGCCAAAAATATCCTATTCTTCTACCCAAGGATTCACACTTCGCAAAACAATACGTTATATACCTTCACTTCAAGAACTACCACGCGGGACCTAAGGCACTAGTTGCGTTATTACGTCAACGATTTTGGATCATCAACGCGAGAGATCTTACACGGAAAGTTGTGCGCGGCTGTGTCCACTGCGTTAAATATCGTCCTAAACTCATGCATCAAATAATGGGAGATCTTCCCGCTGAACGAATAAATGATAGTCGCCCTTTCCTGCGTTGTGGTATCAAATTTAATTTCAAATTTGCCGCCACCGGCCATCTTTATTATAATTTAAAATGTACTAAAAATTTAAAATAACCTGTCTAAAAGCTTTCTTTTTGAATTGAAGATTGATTAAAGAGTAATATTGTAACAACCACAATCGAGTTCGCATCTTTCCTTTATTCGGTCGTTGTCTAAAAGGTAAAATTCTCGTCGTTTACGCTTAAACCTTCGATAAAAAGCTCTAATAAGATTCCTTGGAAATTTCTCTGCGTTTAAATCAGCAAATTTTTCCAGGAGCAGACGAAAAAAGCTTCGACTGTACAATAGGCATACATCTGATTTTAAATAAGTTTAAAATATGGCACATTGGCCCCAAAATGTTCTTCTACGTCAAATCCTTCCTCACAAACAGAAAAATCTGTATTAAAGCTAACAATTCCTTTTCTAAATCGTATCCGCTATCCAATGGAATTCCTCAAGGATCCCCACTTTCGGTGGTTCTTTTCATTATCGCTTTTGATGAGCTGAGCAAAATTATTCTTCAACACAAACAGCTTGATCACTGTATCTATGCAGATGATGTCTATATCCTGTGTAAACACACGGACATGGAAAAAACAAGAACCTCATTATCATGTGTAGTTCAAGACATATTGAATTTACAAATGTAAGACTGCATATTTGTCGCAAAATCTCATGCAGTGAATTTACCTTGAATTTCAATAATGTAAACATAGAGAATGTAAAGAATTTAAGTATTCTAGGTCCAATATTTAACGATAAGTATAGTTGGAAAACACACTGTATACAATTAAGAAAAAGCCTAGCTGCCAGAGCCAATATAATAAGTTATTTAGCTAGTAAGAAATGTAACGCACATATCAACACTCTCTGTGCAATAACAATAACATTGTGCTTAGTAAAATAGATTACGGTCTGCTGGTCTATGGTAAGAGCCCGAAATCAACAATTAACATCATCAAAGCGCCTTACCATCAAGCCGCAGAAGCATCAATGCATTCCCCACAAGTACTATTAAAAATGTGTTGATAGAAGCGGGTCTGCCTACAATAGAACATTGGATAGAAGTCACCAGAGCCAAATCGTATTTAAAGCTGTTATTTTCAAACGGATCAATTATAGGCAAAGACATAACTTCTGCTATCAATACGAAAACTCCAAAACGCCTTCCATCTGCTATCTCTCTATCACTCGTATGGGAAAAGATATGGAACTTCCATTAAACAGGATTGGTGTACATAGCCCTTTATATCCACCGTGGTGTTTAAAAAACACATCTATCATCATGGACCTGGCGAACTATAAAAAAACAAACACCAACAAAGATATATTCTATGCATTATTCCTCAGCATTTCCTCGCAACTAAAATCGAAAGGATGGAATTTCTTATATACAAGTACATATGGCTCCAAAACGAAAGACAGCGTTTCTTTTGCAACCACCTACGAAGATGGCTCTCTGTTGAACATAGGTAAACTACCTTCTTGCGCATCTATCTTTACAGCTGAAGCCCTTGTTGTTCAAAAAGCCACAGCCACTGCTATAAATATACGCGGGAAACATGTTATATGCTCAGAAAGCTTATCAGTACTCAGAGCAATACAAAATGCAAACCATTACACTGGGATAATTAACAAGATCAGAGACTGCCTAATAAGAACTCCGAACAAGCTGAAGCTGATGTGGGTCCCTAGTCACATAGGGATTCAAGGCAACGAGCACGCCGATGCCGCTGCCAATCTCGCACACCGGGCCCCAGTTTACAAATTCGCAACTTACACCAAGCTTGATATGATACGAGCCACCAACCAAATGTTTAAATCCAGACAACTTTCGGATTGGCATAACTACCAACACCACTACGCGCTTATAAACAAGGACAGAACCCAGCCAGTTTACCCCAGCAGGACTTCAAAACAGATGAACACCACCTTCGTAAGGATGCGGTTAGGACACACCTCTTACACTCACCAACACCTTCTCAATAAGGAACCTCCGCCTTGATGCCAATGTTGTAACTCACAAATTACCATAAACCATATTCTGGGAATAAGGGAATGTACAACCAGTAGACCAACTAACACACTCCTCCACACCAACTCTTCAGCTTTCGAATTATTAAGTAATCCAAACCACGAAAATATAGCAAAAATCTACAATTATATAAATAGTCTTAACATTAGAATTTAATTATACAAACATATAACATACCATAGAGCCGTAAGCCTCTGCAGCTAGTGCTCTCACTATTAATTATTATATGTATTTGTAATCATATGTTAATATATTATAATAATAATAATATCTTAAACATTAGAGAAAACAAATGTCCACGACCACATCAACTGTCAATTGGCTTCTGTTCATTTCAAAATTTTCATGCTCGGTTTCATCTTCATCTGCGATAGAAGTTGAACTCTCTTGAAAGCTATCAGATGCATCACAATCAGATTCATCACTTTCTATGTTTTAGCTTTTTTGTTCTTCGTTTTTAAAAAAAAATCCTGTGTTCTCGAAGTAGAGGGTTGGCAGATATCAGAGACACTGGGCCACAGACTACCTATACTAGACATTCAACTCTCACTACCCCCGTCCGCTGCGCCCCTCAAATGGGAGAGCCGAATCCTCTCTCGAAATGTCCTATCGGTGAATATATGTGAATCAATAAAACTGAAGTTAACAGCTGGAAAATTTTATTCTTCTGTCTTTTCCACGGTTGCCGTCTTAGTGACTTTGTTGCTATATCTAGTGTAATTTTTAAAAGTTTAGTGACAAAAATTTATTTTGATTCTGAATGAATACGAAATTCCTAAAAATGTTCTTTTAAGAAATAATTTTAAAAATGCCTCCGATATTGAGGTAAATGAAAGTGATGAAGATGAAATCGATCTAATTTTTTCTGATTTGTAGTGATTTTAAAAACTATTTTGTTTTTTATTGTAACTTTGAGACTGAATTTGTTTTTTTTTATAAGTTAACATTATGTATTTACATATTTGTAAGTTTTTGATTCATTGTTCAAAATAAAAATTTTGTTAAAATTGAATATTTTTTTTTTCATTTGTAGATTGAACATCGGCAACCGTGCCATCATTATACCCTATTCTAGGGGTATATTAATTTTGACGCATAGTTTGTAACATACCTTAATATTGCCCGTAGACCCCTAAAAGTTACTTTATTTATGATCAGCATCGATAGTAATGTCGATCTAGCCATGTCCGTCCGTCCGTCCGTCCGTCCGTCGGCAAAAATTAGGCCTTTAAACTGGACCTAGAGAGCTGAAATTTTAACCATATACTCTCTAGGGTCCCGAAATAATCAAGTTTACGAATTTTTGAAATCCGCCCACAGACACGCCCACAAACCCAAAAAAATAAAATTTTGGAAAAAATCGAATTTTGAGCTAGGAAGCTGAAATTTTTTATATATGATCTATGACTCCTAAAACTGCTCGGGATATAAAATTTTCAAAATCCGCCCACTGCCACGCCCACAAAAAAATAAAACAATTTTATTGAAAAACCAAATTTTGAGCTAGGGAGCTGAAATTTTTAATATATACTCTCTGGGGGCCCTTTAAGCTCATGTATAAATATTTTCAAAATCCGCCCACAAATAAATAAAACAATTTTTTTGAAAATCGAAAGTTTGAGCTAGCGAGCTGAAATTTATAATATAATACTCTCTATGGGCCCTTTATGCTCATGTGTAAATATTTTCAAAATCCGCCCACTGGCACGCCCACAATTATTTTTTTTTTTTTTTTTGAAAATTCAAAGTGAGCTAGGGAGCTGAAATTTATAATATATACTCTCTAGGGGCCCTTTATGCTCATGTGTTAATTTTTTTTAAATTCCCCTACTGACACGCCCACAATTAAATAAAACAATTTTATTGAAACACCCAAGTTTGAGCTAGGGAGCGTTTTTTTTTTATAAAATCCTTTAAATGTTATATAACAAAATATGTAGAGCGTTCTTAACAATTCAACCATACTTAGACTTTTGTCACGCCCACTTATGAGGGATAGGAATAAGAATAGGGTATCCAACAGTTCGGCCAAGCGGACTGTAGCCCGTCCCTATGTTTTTGAGGTGATTTTAAGAGAGGATTTCGATAATTTTCTTTTTTGCTGCCAACTTCACACCTGACTCCACTAAATATCCTATCTGTGTGCAAGCTTCCCATTTGATTTGCATGCAAACACTAATACAGATAAGCCATTTAGTGGAGTTTTTCAGCTTGTAGGCAATCCGAAAAAAATTCCTCTCAGTTGACTGTCTAGTTAATAGGTAGTCTGTGCACTGGGCTGCGGAGTAGGGGCTGATAAATCTTCAACGACGTTTTGAGTAGAAGGCACATGTTCTAAGTTACCGGATGTTAATGCAAAAATTAGCAATTAGCACACTAACACACTAAATCGTACCTACCTACCAGTTTGGGCACATTCGTACGCGTTCAAATGTGCCCCATCGAGTTCTGTCCGAAAGTACCCCACTAACTAAATAACAACAAAATATACCCTCTTTTAATATTAATAAGAAAACGTCATAAATTAAGTATTGAAAACGTATCTTAAGTATATTTTGCTACTTACTGATAGAATACTCTACACGAAAACTTATTTTATCTAGAGTACCAATAGACCAAAACATTGATCAAAAAATTACTTACCGAGCGCGAAAACACGTTCGTGCCTGTCACTTCACTCTCACCGGTGCGAATGTCGCGATACTACTTTGACGTAATGTTGGTACCTCGACTCACGCACACATACAAAAGCAAGACGGTACGTTGTTTCGTTCAGGTTTTATTTTGACTGTATGAATGTGCCCCGCGTACGAAGGGTAACGATCTTCCCCTAATATCAACCAACAACCAGTTTGGTTTCAGGGCGGGGCATGACCCCATCGAAATTGGTTTCCGACCTTCAGTGGAATAATGGAAGAAGCAATGCTTGTCTGATTGAGACGATTTTCGACACCGTACGGTTATTAGGACTTTTCTACAAGTTGACCAGGCGGGTGATGCACAAACCTTTGCTGTATGTAATTTATAATATGCTTATGGGAAAGAAGTTCGTTTTCAAATTTAGCAAAGTGACTTTGAGCAGAGTCTTTGAAATTAAGCGTTTGCATTAAAGTTTGCAGCGGGGGGCGGTGAATTCTCGGATTCTGTTCAACATTTACACGAGTGATATGGTAGGTTCACTAAAGGTAAGATTAGACTGTATGCCATGTTGGCATTTAATGACCATTTTTGACAGTTCTCGCTGTCAAAATAGGGTCATGCAGTGTAATCGGCATATCTCAAATGACCTAATGACCAAATGACCATGCTGATTTTGACAGATAAAAATGACAAAATTGAATGCAGTGTAATCGGAAAATAAGCACGAATGCCAGTATAATGACCTATTGACCATATGCAATTTATTGAAATTTGGTTATGATATTGCTGTCATCTTTTCCAAGCGTGCAGTTATTTAATACTTCAATAATAACATTTTTGCATGATAATAATAATATTTTTGGATAACATTTGATGTAAATTGTTTTAATAATTACATTTTTATTGTACTTTTGTTCAGTGTTAATTAGTGGTTTTCTTGTTATTTGTATGTGCATGGTTTAGTATTTGTTGTGTAATACCTAGGTATTACTTTAATGTTTCCGATTATCTGTTTTATTTATTTTGTTGAAAAATTAAGTTTCGCTTTAACATGTACGGCGTTACCACAACTCACTCTGAAAATATATCAACAAATGCCTTTAATGACCAGCAGGGCAAAAATGACCAAAATGGTCATTGTGGTCACGTAGTCTAATATAGATACTACCTTGACAGCGCTGAATTTTTGGTCATTTGACAGATAATCTTGTCATTTGGCTGTGGTCATTTGAATGCCAACTCGGCATACAGTCTAATCTTACCTTAAGCCATGCTATAGCGTATGCCAACGATTTGGTATCATACAGATTAGATTCTAAAAACAAGGTCATTAACAACTCTTTTGCATCGTGACTTCGATCAAATTAAGTAGTATTGCGGTAAAATTGACCAGTATTGAGTCTGTGCGTGCTCCGAAAAAAAGTAGTATTGCGACGACTGGAAGTTTAAAATGTACTTTCAGAAGACGGAAACAATGTTGTTCAGAAGAACAACATTGGCTAGGGTCTCTAGGAATACCAGATAAAAACTGGAAGAAATTGGCCAATATTGGAAAAATGTGCAGTCGTTGGCGGTGAGAAGCGACCAATTTCAAAAGAGGTTGTTTGTGAGAAGTTGATATTTCACGCAGGGAATAGTAGATGTATTTAAGCAGCATTTCCAACGACTGCTAAATGGGCATCATGAAGAGAGATGGTAGGGCAAGAAGAGAACCCACATCCTGTCAATGAACAACAGATTTCACCACCCAGTATAGAAGAGGTTGGCTTTGCTATTAGATAGCTTAAGAACAATAAGGCCGCCAGCTTTGATGGCTTACCAGCGGAGCTTTGAAAATACGGTGATGATGTTTTAGTTGGGCGCAGGCACCAATTCATCAACGAAGTATGGGTGGAAGAAAAGATGCCCGATGACTTCATATGCCCCATCTTCAAGAAAGGCGATCCTCTGTCATGCAAGAACTATCGAGGCATATCCCTGCTAAATGTTGCATTAAGATCCTATCCAACGTACTGCGTGAACGTCTCAAGCCGTCCTGCAACACACTAAGCCAAATCCTGGGAAAGACCAATGAATTTCAGTTCGAGACCGCACGACGAGCACCGCCTTTTCATCGAAAGAAAAATATTCCGTCGTATATTTGGTCCTGTGTGCAAGGAGCGAAAATGGAGGAGAAGATACAACCGCGAACGCTATGAACTGTATCAAGATGTGGATGTAGTCCAAAAGTCTAAATCACGTCGAATACATTGGCTCGGCCACATTGAGCGAATGGACAATTAAGCACCAGGTTGGAGAAGCAATTAAGACCGAACCTCCGTTTTTGAAGACCAAGCCATCGCGGATGCCAGTCGCTTGGCCTGGAGAACTCGAAGCAGCGTGCCCGGGATCGCAGAGGATGGAAAGCTGCAGAGACTCTTCACGGGTTCGGAGCCCGTTCAGTAAGTAAGTAAGTGATATTTCACTGTCATAATTTGATTTCTAACGAACAGCATGGATTAATGAGAAACAGATCCACTGTCACAAATCTACTATGTTTCTTTCATGTTTGTTCGAGACTAACAACTTTAGAAGTCTAAAAATAAAACTTAAAACTATTTTTTTTTAAACCAATCTTTAGTGTTTAATTACTTTTTAAATGCCGAACAGGTCGATTTAGCATTTGTCCTTAATCAATTGCTATAAAAAAGACGTACACTTTGTGACCTTGTTGGAAAAAAAAATCATAAAATTAAAAATGTTCAACCAAACCGTGAATTTCTTTTTACAACATGATCGCTATGTATATATTTTTCCCAGATTAGTAAGTGGTTCTTGTGAGTTAAATATCGCCTAAGAAGAATACCGCCTTAAATTTAGCCGAAAAAACCCAGCCCCGTGTATGTTACAAATCCATAAGTGTTCAATTGAAATCGCCAGTTGCAACCGACTATTTTACCATTTCAGTGCACTGTGTAATGTTAGTGAATAGTTAAACACTACTTGCATTATGTAGATACTTAAACCCCCTTACGCTAGATAATATTTGGCTAAATCTAAACTAAAAACTATCTCTTCCGAAAATGTTGGGATCAGTGATGTGATAATCCATTTCTGTCTTTATACCCTATTCTAAGAGTACATTAATTTTGACGCATAGTTTGTAGCATACCTTAATATTGCCCGTAGACCCCTAAAAGTTACTATATTTATGAGCAGCATCGATAGTAATGTTGATCTAGTCATGTCCGTCCGTCCGTCCGTCCGTCCGTCGGCAAAAATTAGGCCTTTAAACTGGGCCTAGAGAGCTGAAATTTTAACCATATACATACTCTCTAGGTTCCCGAAATAATCAAGTTTACGAATTTTTGAAATCCGCCCACAGACACGCCCACAAACTCAAAAAAACAAAATTTTGGAAAAAATCGAGTTTTGAGCTAGAAAGCTGAAATTTTTTTATATGATCTATGACTCCTAAAACTGCTCGGGATATAAAATTTTCAAAATCCGCCCACTGACACGCCCACAAATAAATAAAACAATTTTTTTGAAAAAGCAAAATTTGAGCTAGGGAGCTGAAATTTATAATGTATACTCTCTATGGGCCCTTTAAGCTCATGTGTAAATATTTTCAAAATCCGCCTACTGACGCGCCCACAATTTAAAAAAAAACTTTTTTTGAAAATCCAAAGTTTGAGCTATGGAGCTGAAATTTATATATATACTCACTAGGGGACCTTTATGCTCATGTGTTATTTTTTTTAAATCCGCCTACTGACACGCCCACAATTAAATAAAACAATTTTATTGAAACACCCAAGTTTGAGCTAGGGAGCTTTTTTTTCGATAAAATCCTTTAAATGTTATATAACAAAGTATGTAGAGCGTTCTTAACAATTCAACCATACTTAGACTTTTGTCACGCCCACTTATGAGGGATAGGAATAAGAATAGGGTATCCAACAGTTCTCCCAAGCGGACTGTAGCCCGTCCCTATGTTTTTATTCTATAAAGGAAAAAATACTTTACTTACTTGCAGGCCAGGACATCAGTTAAATTTCTGTTTTAAAATTAATATTTCGATCCGCATATTATATAGCACATATCAATCTCTTTTTACAGGGAATGATTTATATTCATGATTCCTCGCTCGGATTCCACGGAAATCTCAAGTCATCAAATTGTGTGGTCACATCACGATGGATGCTCCAGGTTACCGACTTTGGGTTGCACGATTTGCGGCATTGCGCCGAGAGTGAGTCCATTGGCGAACACCAGCACTACCGAAGTAAGTTTAAGAAATTAACTGGAATGTTTTTAATTATTGTATTAACCAAAATTCATATGAATATAGATCAGTTTTGGAAGGCGCCAGAGCTTCTGCGGAATCCAAATATATATGGAACACCTAAGGGAGATGTATATGCATTCGCAATTATTATGTATGAAATTGTTAGTCGTAAAGGCCCATTCGGACAGACGGCGTATGAACCAAAGGAAATTGTTGATTTAGTAAAAAAAAAACCGGTCGATGGAACCGAGCCATTCCGCCCGGAATTAGAATGTATTAAAGAAGCCGAACTATGTCCGGATTATGTTTTAAGTTGTATTAAAGATTGTTGGAATGAGGATCCTGAAGTTCGGCCGGATTTTCCAACGATAAGGTATGAAACTCATAAAATTGCAAAAAAATACATTTACCTACTTATCTCGAAAAATGTTTGCAGAACGCGCCTGAAAAAAATGCGCGGTGGAAGGCATAAGAACATCATGGATCAAATGATGGAGATGATGGAGAAATATGCAAATAATCTGGAAGACATTGTGACGGAACGCACACGTCTCCTGTGTGAGGAGAAGAAGAAAACTGAAGACCTTTTGCATCGAATGTTACCGCAGTCGGTGGCGGAGAAGCTGACTATGGGTCTGGGTGTAGAACCCGTTTCATATGATCTGGTAAATAAATTATTAAAAAGTCTATGCAAGTTTGTTGTATTACGTCTGCCCTTAGGTTACCATCTACTTTAGCGATATAGTTGGCTTTACATCGATGTCTGCTGAAAGTACTCCTTTGCAAGTGGTTAATTTTCTTAACGATCTATATACGGTTTTTGACCGAATTATCAAGGGTTACGATGTGTACAAAGTAGAAACCATAGGTGATGCGTACATGGTGGTAAGTAAATGTATTTTGTTCTGTGCATTGTGCGTCGAAGAGAAACAAAATTATAAGTATTAGTATAGAAATGACTGGTTTTTACAAGATCAAAACAAAAAAAAATTGCATAATGACGCAAATATTTTAAGTGAAAATCGCATTGAAATGAACCGTCGGGATCCATATATATTCCAGGAGTATGGATGTTAAATTGTCGCTTGCTGCTTTTAAGCCTTGCGTAAACCATTATTGCAACGTTTTCAAATGTGTTTATTATTATTATTATTTAACTTTATTAACATATAATTAATTATAATGCTAATACATAGGGACTTAAGCGCTAGCTACCAGGGCTTTCGGCTAGTTGGATACATTTTTCGGTTTATATTTTATCTGCTAGCTCAAGGAAGCAAAGAAATTTATGTACTTTTTTGACATTGTCTACAGAAGGGGTTGAAGTAGGAGGAATAGGGATGTGGATGGGGATTGACTATGTAGTTTGGCTTTGATGATGGTGCATTCGTAGATCAGGTGTTGGGTGGAAAGAATCTGGTTGGAGTTGCAGAGGTGACATACCGGTCGACTGGATTTGGTGAGAAGATGCTCGTGTGTAAGTTTTGTGTGCCCGAGCCGCAGGCGTATAAAAGGTCTAAGCGAGTTTTTGCTGCATTGGGGTGGATAAATGGGTGGAACCCCTTTAGGGTTGATGTCTTTGTAATGGTGGGAGTACCTATCCCATTCCTGTTTCCATTGAATATAACTGGAATTGTGGATGTGCTTGCACATGTCTTTCTTATTAAAGGTAAGGTGGGTTATCAGAGGTTCCCGGACAGCTGCCTTGGCTGCTGTATCGGCGGCCGTATTTCCATTTATCCCGACATGCCCTGGTATCCACAATAGTTTGATCTTCCCTTGGTTCTTAATTAGCTCGTCCCGGATGGATTTAATAATTGGCGTGTCGTTTTGTAGGTTGGTTACAGCTGTAAGGGTAGAGAGGCTATCGGGACAAATTAAAATTTTAGTATTTTTTGCAGATGCCGTGGCCTGTAGTATGGCTGCGGCTTCCGCTGAGAAAACGGAGGTCAGTTGTGGTAACATACATTTGGACAGGATTTTTTCGTTTTCGTCGACAACAGCAAACGCAGTGCCAGCTTCGGTTTTTGAGCCATCGGTGAAAACAAGGTTCCACTTGTCTGCTTTGTGGTTCTCTGTTTGTATACTGCTACGGGTGTAAGGTCTTTTTTGAGTGTTTTTAGGGCCGTGTCCACGGAGTTGACGTCAAATAACCATGTGGGGCTGGTCGGCGGTGTGTACGTTCGAGAGGCAGTGGTAAATCCATGTTTGCCGCATAGCTAAGGCTGTCATATAGGGTTGAATGAATTTTGGGATTTCTTTTATCCAGTCGGAGGTTGTTGGCAATTCCGATGATGGCTTTATTATGTGTGGGGTTTATTCTCAGCATGACCAGGGATGTAAGGGTTTTAGTCCGGTGTTTAATAGTGTGCAGGCCAGCTTCGACAAGCATGTTTGTGATTGGAGTAGATCGGAAGGCTTTTAGGCTAGTTCGAATTGCCGCGGGGTAAACTGGTTCAATGATCCTTAACTATGTTGGGGTACACTTTCCGTAAATGCATAAGCCATAGTCGATCTTGGATAGGATAATGGAGCGGGTTATATTGATCAAACTGTTGACATGGCAGAAGCTATTTTTGGAACTTAAATATTTAACAATGTTGAGCCTGGTTGATAATTTTCTTTTTAAACTAATACAATGTTCCTTGAAGGTAAAGCTTTTATCAAAAATAAGTCCAAGTATGCTTAGGCTATCGACATTGCTTATGGCAATGTTATTAAAGTTAATTACAATTTGCTTATGGCAACTAGTTTTTTTACAAATGTGTAACAGTTTGCATTTTTCGATCGATATCTTGGCGCCGGATGTTATACCCCAATTATTTAGATCGTTAAGGACTAGCGAAAATGTTCTAGAAACGGCGTCTAAATCTTTACAATGCGTAAAGATAATAAGGTCATCGGCATAGAGCGAGTGTCTTATATTTTTGTATTTTAAAAGAAGTTTGCTTATGTCGTTGAAAGCTATGATGAAAAGCGTCACCGATAGTGGGGACCATTGGGGTGTGCCGTTATGTAGTGGAAAAACAGAGGACATCGCACCATTAAATTTCACCCGGAACTTTCTACTCGTGAGGAACGATTTTATAACATTAAACATTTTCCTACGGACTTTCCAGCCTGCCAGTTTTTCTAAGATAATGTGTGTTCCAATTCTGTCAAACGCTTTTTCAAAGTCAATTGACAATATTCACACGTGTTTTTTGCTGCCTAAGGCATTTGAAATGAATTGGTCAATGTGCAGGAGAGCGTCCATGGTGGAGCGCCCTCGTCTGAAAGCCACTTGGCGTGCGTCGATAAGATTTTTATTTTCTAAGAACCACAGAAGTCTATTGGATATTATTTTTTCGAATATCTTGGAGGCACATGGGAGCAGTGAAATAGGTCGGAACCCACTTTTTTTTTTTTTTTTTGTCGGGATGTGTGAAACTTTCTGCACTGGAACACTCAGACTCAATACTGGTCCATTGTACTGCCAGGCAGACACACCACATTTTACTGTGGGAATTTACTCGTTTTTCTAAGAAAAACGAGAAGGCGCTTCAATGATAAGGAGCTTAGGTTTACAGCACTCACCATATCCGCACCAAATACCTGCCACCTGATACGAGCAAAAGCAGGACAATCACAGACGAAATGTTCCGCAGTGTCGTCGCTTTCTCCACAGGCTTCGCAGTTGGTGGTGTCGCTTAGGCCTAGCACCTTAAGGTGTTTGGCAAAAGCGTAGTGTCCCGTAAGAACGCCAGTAGTCTGTCTGCAGTCTTTTCTGTTGAGAGACAACAAGAATGCCGCGGATTTCCCACAGACGTCGGGGAGCATTTGCTTAGTCTGTCTGCACCCTGGAGAGTCATGCCAACGGCGATTGTGTTCATAGGAAACCCAACCGTCAATGGAAGCCCTGACCGAGGACGCAGGCAGACAGATCGCTGGTTCAGGTCCTGAGAGGTCCCCGTCTGAGCCTTGTCTAGCAAGTTCATCGGAGATCTCATTTCCCGTGATCCCGTTATGACCCGGGACCCAGACAAGTTTAAGTGAATTCAGCCTTCCGACCGAATTCAGAGATATCTTGCATTCACGTACTATTTTGGAGGTAGTTAAGGGTTTGAGTAAGGCCTTAAGCGCAGCCTGACTGTCGCTACAGACGCAGATACTTCGCCCCCTCCACCTGTTCCTCGTAACATAGTCCATGGCCATTAGGATAGCACCATTAGTTTGCCTAACGGAAAGAAAAGTCTAACGCTATCGCTCTCCACGAAGACACCAGCACCAGATCCTTGATCGGTTTTGGAGCCATCCGTAAAGATTCGACTGCATTCCCTTCCAGGTTCAGAGTCCGGCCAGAGCCAGTCCTGGACGCGAGGAAAGTCGACCTCGTATTTGCGCTTTAGCCGAAGTTCCGGTGTCATCGCATCAGACGGCATATCCATAAGACAGGAGTCGAAGGACAACCGTTGCGCAAGTTCATCAAAACTCCAGTGCGAGTTATACCAAAAGCCACCTCTTGTAAGACGTGAGATAGCCTTGATTGTACAGCCCATGATGTAAACATCAAGGGGCGGAAGGTTCAATAGTGCATCTAGGCCGGAGCCAGGCGTGCTGGGGAAGGCCCCCGTGCAGCCGAGACATACCTGCCTTTGGAGTTTGGCAAAAGCAGCAGTGACGTATTTACGTGAAAGCTTATTCCACCAAACAACCGATGCGTATGCTATAAATGGTCTTATCATAGCCGTATAAATCCATAGGACTCTTTTCGGTGATAAGCCCCATGTCTTGCCGAAAATGCCTTTGCACTGCCAGAAAATAGACAGCGCCTTGGCAGTCTTCAGCTCAACATGTTTGGACCAAAGAAGTTTGCTATCCAGGATGACTCCCAGATACTTTGCTTCATTGGAGAGTTGGATTGTGACGCCTTTTAGCACTGGCTGAGTCAACCCGACCAGCTTCCTCCTTCTCGTAAAGAGAACAACCTCAGTTTTAAGAGGATTGACCGAGAGCCCATTCCTAGTGCACCATTCGTCGATCACGTCAAGGGCCGCCTGCGCCTTGGCGCATACAGTCGCTAGGCATGATCCAACAGAAAGCACGGCAACATCATCCGCGTACGCCTGAGCGTAAATATTAGAACTGTTGAGTGCGTTCAACAGAGAGTCGACCAGCATACACCACAGCAGTGGAGACATGACGCCGCCTTGCTGGCAGCCTCTGTTTACCCCCACCATAACATAGCGGCCACAATCCGCATCCGCAACCAACGTTCTATTCATTAGCATTGCTTTAATCCACAACACCAATGGTTCGTCTACTCCGTGTTGTCTGGCGGAGCTGCACATGCTATCAAAAGTCGCATTGTCAAAAGCACCCTCAATATCGATGAAAATGCCCATCGCGTATTCTTTTCTGTCAAGCGCGCCTTCAATTCTACCAACTAGATTTTGGAGCGCAGTCTCGCAGGATTTTCCGCGTTGATAGGCATGTTGCATCGGAGATAGTGGGTGCAATCGCAAAGCACCTTTGCGCACGTGAAGCTCGACCAGCCTTTCCAAGCTTTTCAGCAAGAAAGAAGTCAGACTGATTGGTCTGAAGCTCTTGGCGAGCGAGTAGTCACTTCTGCCAATTTTTGGTATGAATGCCACTCTAACTGTACGCCAGGGTGTTGGAATGTATGCCAGTGCTAGGACACCGGTGAAGATTTTCTTCATAGTCGGTAGCAGCTGGTTTGTACATTGTTGCAGCATGGCTGGGTATATTCCGTCCGTACCAGGCGACTTGAAGCCGTCAAAAGACGCAAATGCGTATTTAATGGCCTCGTCCGTCACCACGGCCTTCGCAATATACCAGCTACGCCGAGTTGTTTGTCTTGGCTCACTCATAGTCTCGGTAATCGGGGCTGGTTGTGAACCAATTGTAATCTGGTTACCCGGAAAGTGAGACTCCAGCAGATAACTAACCCACTAGTATCGAACCCACTAGTATCGAAGCCGTTCTGATTAGGTTTCGGAATTGGAAGGACCGTGGCCGTTTTCCAGCTTTGTGGCATGATCCCATCGGAGAAGATACGGTTGTAAAGCTCCAGCAGGCGGGTTTTTAAAATGTCTGGGCTGTTTTTGATCATTAGATATGTAATTCTATCGAAGCCTGGTGTTTTGCCTTTAGCAGCGTGGAGTAGGTGTTCAAATTCAAATCTGGTTATTGTCCGCTCGGCGGAAAAGGGAGCGTGAGTTTGCGAGTACCGTGTGGGTGGGCTAAGTGATGATCCTAGGGATTTTAAGTTAAGGAATTCTTGCGAAAAATGTTCGCGGATTTGGCGAAATGTTGGGCGATTTGGTTGGGGTTGGGTAAAATTTGTGAGTTGTTGATAATTGTAATAGGGGGAGGCACGAAATTTCCTGTGAGGGCCTTGACATCTGCCGAAAGTTTATGTGATGTGGCATTTGGGTTTATGTTGGAGGTAAACTTCTCGAAACATAATTTTTTTGCTGCTTTCGCAGCTTTACGGAATATTGCGTTGGCTTTTCGGTAGGCTATTGCATTGTGGTCATTGGGATATTTTTTGAATTTTTCCCAACAGTTTTGTTTGTCCTGTCGCATGTCATTTAACCCTTTATCCCACCAGGGAACCGTTCGAGTTTTTCAGCGTTTACCGGATGCAGGGATAGATTGGTTTGCACCAAAGTGGATAGCTCTATGGATTGTTGCTGCTTCCTTGTTGATGTTAGTGAATGGCCCCCTTTGTGTAAGAAACTGAAAGTTTGGAAAGTGGTCCAGTTAGCTCTATCAGTTAGATATTTGGGTGATTGTTTGCCATTCTGCTGTGGAGTGTCTAGAGCTACTGTGGTAACTATTGGGAAGTGATCACTGCCGTACAAGTCGGGGAGTATTCTCCAAGTTGTGTTGACTCCAAGTTGGGGGGAGATAAGGGTTAGGTCAACGTGGGTAAGGGAGTTGTGGGTGGAAAAGTGGGTTGGGAATCCGTTGTTCATTATAATGAAGTTGGAGCTAAGGAGAAATTGCTCTACAATCTTTCCTTGGGTGTTGGTGGCTGGTGATCCCCATAAAGTGCTCCAGGCATTGAAATCCCCCGTCAAGATAATTGGGTCGTCGAATGAATTGACAATGTCATTTAAATTATTTGTGGGGATAACTTGGTATGGGGGAATGTATAGGGAAATTACAATTATTTTTACTTTCCATAAAATCTCTACCGCAACAATTGAGATAGGCGAAGGGACGTTAATGAGTTTGTGTGGAATAGATTTGTGTACCAGCAGACCTGTACCCTGTTTACCAGAGATGTTGGTGCTCAAGTTGTGAAAATATGAATGGTACCGTTTCAATGGTGGATGGGAGGTGGAACATGGTAGGTGGGTTTTCTGCAGTGAGGCGACTAAGGGGCATTCCCCATTAAGTAGGATTTGCAGTTCGTGTAGATTATTGAAGTATCCATTAAGGTTCCACTGGAGAACCCTAAGTACTTTTCCTTTAAAATGCGCCGACTTGTCTACTACATAGCTGGAGCTATGTCGAGTTTGGTAGAATGGTGGGTGTGTTGGAGACGACCCCACCCCCGACCGGGGTCGAAGGCACCTGGAACCGGTTGGGGTTCCTGGCGCCTTCGCCCCCGGGCAGGGAGGTCGTTGTTCTGTGAAGAGGGGTTTTTATATGTTGCCATTATCATCTTCCGTAGGAGGGAGATAATATTGGTTGTTGTTAATGAGTGATTGGGTTACTAAAGATATAGGTGAGTGGGCTGTAGTAGTATATTCAATTGTTTGTTTGGGGTTATTTTCTGGTGGATGGTTGGTGGTGCTGTGTTTAGCTTTGTTGGAGCAGTCGTTCCGTGTGGAAGAAGGGTTGGGGGTATAAAGATTGGTGGAGGAATGGGATAAGTTTGGAGAAAACTAGGGTACATTGGATGTACCTAAAGAGTTAATATTGGTATGGTATGAAGTTGAAATCTTGTTATTAGGTTCACTTGTGCTAGCGTCAGTGATTTTAGAAAGCCTAGCTGGCGGCTTGGGTGGGTTTGGGGGTGCACCCTCAATGGGAGCAGGAACTTTGTTAATTGATGAATTGTTATTGGCCGGAATTGGTTGGGGGTCGGTAGTCTTGGTAACTTAGGCATATGACATCGTGAGTGTGGTCGTAGGATTTTGGGCACTATAAATCTGTCTGGCTTCTGCCATACTGCATTTCTCTATTGTTTTGATTTTTAGAATTTCTTTGGATTGAAGAAAACGCTTGCAGAGCTTGGAAGAAGATGGGTGCTCTTCAGCACAATTGGCGCATTGGACCCTGGTGCACTTGTTAGGGGCGTGTGGGGGGAGGTTGCAGGTATCACATGTCTGATTATTTTTGCATCTTGTTTTTTTTTTTTTTTAAATTCTGGCTCGCCAAGGCGATTTATAAAAGGGGGGGTACTTCGACCTAAAAGATCTTTTGTACCGTATGGGCCAGAAAAATTTTAAACTAGTAAAATTTCAACTTTCCGTGTAAAGCGGACAATTTTACCAGTAGAAGAATTCTTTATGTCCTCGGGGCTCAATTGTTCCCTGAGAAAGATCTTCTTTCTAATTCCATTAAGGGCTGGGCATTCACATAAAATGTGTTCAGCTGACTCGTCCTCTTCAAGACAGAGTCGGCACTCAGGAGAATCTGCTATTCTCATTTTGTGTAGATGATATCTTAAACCGTGGTGACCAGTAAGGTAACCTACTAGGTTTTTGATATCATGCCTGCTTAGGTTTAGACATTTGCTGGCATTATGATTGAAGGGCCGAATGGCTCGTTTGGCCTGCCTTAGGCCTGGGATGTTATCCCAATGATAGATACATTTTCTATGTTCCCAGCTTTTAATTGCTGCCGTTGCTGCTGATCTAGGGGTGCAGCAGAAAGGTTCGGGACCTATGAAAGGTGTTTCTGAACCTTTTCTGGCCAGTTCGTCGGCCTTTTCGTTACCTTCTACCCCGACATGACCCGGAACCCACCATAATTTGGTCTTGTTTCTTGCTCCGAGTAATTGTAGGGTATTGAAGCAGTACATGACTGATTTGGAGTCAATGGTATACGAGCTAAGGGCGTTTATAGCTGCTTGACTGTCCGTGAAAATATGGATGACCTTTTATGCCAGATAAGATAATGTGGCTGGCGCATTCTTGAATGGCGTGGAGCTCCGCTTGAAATACGCTGGGACTTTTTCCCATGGGTATCGGAAAGCGTTTGTGTGGTCCGTATATTCCCGCTCCTACCCCCGTTTCCATTTTAGAACCATCCGTATACCACTTTATGCCGTTATGGCTGTTTGGTGGGTTATTGCTAACCCATGCTTCTCTTTTGGGTATCTCCGTGGAGAACCGTTTGTTGAAGCATAGTGTTTTTTGAATGCGGTCTGTGACCGCGCAGTTCATGTTAAGTTCTGGCAGTTCATCGAGAAGGTTCTTAAGTTCCGGATGATCATTAAGACTTATCTCGTTTAGCTGTATTAGACTTATTGCACTGCGGATCGCCACTTTTTGGACGTATATGTGGAGGGGTATAATTCCTGTTATTGCCTCTATGGCAGCTGTTGGACAGGTACGCATGGCTCCGGAGATACCAAGGCACGCAAGCCTTTGTACCTTTTTGAGCTTCTCTATTGCGACCTTTTGTGCGGATTTTGTCCACCATACTATGGAGGCGTATGTTATGATGGGTCTTATCATCACTGTGTAGATCCAGTGGACGATCTTTGGAGAGATTCCCCAGGTTCTACCATATGTGCGACGACAGGCCCATAAAGCTTTATTAGCTTTACTGATTTTGTTGTTTATGTGAGAGTTCCAGTTAAGTCTCTTGTCCAGGATTACTCCAAGATACTTGACTTCGTCGGAATACTCTACGACCGTGTCGTTTATTGTGATTAGGCCTAGGTCTAATTTCCTCCTTTTAGTGAAAGGAACGATGACGGCTTTACTGGGATTTATGGAAAGATTTTCCTTAATGCACCAGTCTATGGCTGTCTTTAGAGCATTTTTTATTTTTGATGTGACTCCTATTGAGTCTTTGCCCCTAACTATGATGACAATATCATCGGCGTACCCAATTGTGGTGTAGCCCAAACTGCTCATCTTGTGTAGCAGGTCATCGATGACCAATGACCACATAAGGGGTGAGAGTACTCCCCCTTGTGGGCAGCCCCTTACGGCTGTTACTGATACTGAGGTCGTTCCTGACGAGGAAGTTATTTTGCGACTTTCCAGCATCGCTTTGATCCATTTAATAGTTGGTTTATCTATATTTCTATGGTACAAAGCATTTGATATGGATTCATATCCAGTGTTGTCGAAAGCACCCTCTATGTCCAGAAAGGCACAAAGTGCGATCTCTTTGCAACGGTAGGCGTTTTTTATACCCTATTCTAGGGGTATATTAATTTTGACGCATAGTTTGTAACATACCTTAATATTGCCCGTAGACCCCTAAAAGTTACTATATTTATGATCAGCATCGATAGTAATGTCGATCTAGCCATGTCCGTCCGTCCGTCCGTCCGTCCGTCGGCAAAAATTAGGCCTTTAAACTGGACCTAGAGAGCTGAAATTTTAACCATATACTCTCTAGGGTCCCGAAATAATCAAGTTTAAGAATTTTTGAAATCCGCCCACAGACACGCCCACAAACTCAAAAAAAAACAAAATTTTGGAAAAAATCGAATTTTGAGCTAGAGAGCTGAAATTTTTTATATATGATCTATGGCCCATAAAACTGATTGGGACATAAAATTTTCAAAATCCGCCCACTGACACGCCACAATTAAATAAAACAAATTTTGGGAAAAATTGAATTTTGAGCTAGAAAGCTGAAATTTTTTATATATGATCTTTGGCCCATAAAACTGCTTGGGACATAAAATTTTCAAAATCCGCCCACTGACACGCCCACAATTAAATAAAATATTTGTTTTGAAAAACCAAAATTTGAGCTAGGGAGCTGAAATTTTTAATATATACTCTCTAGGGGCCCTTTATGCTCATGTGTAAATATTTTCAAAATCCGCCTACTGACACGCCCACAATTATTTTTTTTTTTATTTTTGAAAGTCCAAAGTTTGAGCTAGGGAGCTGAAATTTATAGTATATACTCTCTAGGTGCCCTTTATGCTCATACTTAAATTTTTTTTAAATCCGCCTACTGACACGCCCACAATTAAATAAAACAATTTTATTGAAAAACCAAAGTTTGAGCTAGGGAGTGTTTTTATTTACAAAAGCTTAGTTTTTTCGTTAAAATCCTTTAAATTTTTGTCACGCCCACTTATGAGATATAGGAATACGAATAGGGTATCCAACAGTTCGCCCAAGCGGACTGTAGCCCGCCCCTATGTTTATCTCTGTAGTTAGTCTTAACAGAGCGCCTTCCGTGGATTTGCCCTTTTGGTACGCATATTGGTGAGGGTGCAGAGGCATGCTTTTTGATATGTATTCTCTAATGTGAATGTCAATAATCCTTTCCATTGTTTTCAGAAAAAACGATGTCAGGCTTATCGGACGATATGGTTTAGGTAATTCTCTCGGCTTGTTTCCCGGTTTAGGTATAAATACTACGTTTACCTCCCTCCAGGTAACTGGTATATACCCCCAGTTGAAGCTGAACCTAAATAAGTCAATCATGGATGGTAGTAAAAATTCTATTCCATTTTGAATGAGGGCTGGAAAAATACCGTCTGTACCTGATGCCTTGAATGGTTTAAATGAGTTAATTGCCCATTTAACCTTATCCGGAGTAAAAAGTGTTCCGGATAAACTATGAATTCTGCTGAGGTTTCTTAGAATTGAGACCTCCGCTGTATGGTCGTCTGTAATGACCATCGTGTGAGAACCTGGGAAGTGAGCCTGAAGCAAAGTTTTCAGCGTTTCTTCCCGGTCGCGTGTGATTGAACCATCTGATTTAATTAACAATCCCATGCCTTTTTCTTGATCCGTTGACAGGGCCCTTTGGAGGCGTGCCACCTCTGGAAGTTTTTCTATCTTCTCACAGTTTACACGCCATGAGGCTCTTTTGGATCTGCGCAACTCTAAGTTGTATATGGTCAGCATGGATTTATATTGTTCCCATGTGCCGGTGCGTTTAGCTTCGTTAAAAAGCTTTCTCACCCTCTTTCGAATAGACTCAAGGTTATCGTTCCACCATGGTACGCACCTTTTAACCACGGTTCTTTTAACCTTGCAACTATTTTTGAATGAGGTAAGAATAATATCATTTATTTGACATTGCGCAGCATCTGCATCAATTGTATTTGATGGTGCTTCTGGCAGCATGTCAGATCTGACCGCAAGATTTTCGCGGTAAGTTCTACAATTAGTCAGTCTGTTGTCATAACGGACTGACGCGTGTTCGGCATTGCATCTTATCTCGAAACGGATGTGCATATGATCCGATAGAGATGCCTCGCCAGACACGTGCCATCCCTCTATAATATCCTTCATAAAAGGAGGTGATATAGTAAGGTCTAAAACTTCTTCTCTTATAGAATTTCTAAATGTTGGACTATTTCCCTTGTTTAGAAAAACGAGGTTATTGCTATATAAATATTCTAATAACGACTCACCTCTGTTATTTGTATCTCGGCTGCCCCAGATGGTATTATGTGCGTTTGCGTCGCAGCCGATTAGTATATGTACTTTCTGGTCCTCACAGTACCGGACAAGTTCCTGTACTGGTAAGGGAGGCACTGCATCCGTGTCTCCAGGAAAGTACGCCGATGCGCATACAAATTTATGCAGCTCTCGGCCTTTGTGGCGCTCTATTAGAACCGCCACCAGGTCCCTAGTTGTGAAACCTGGAATGAGAGAAAATTTTATATATTGCATCTTGTTTTAGTGTGTCCCAGTAATTGGCATTTACGGCACCGCATTGGATTGGGAAAGTACTCCTCAACTTTGAGGTTATACCACCCAACGTTGACCGTGGATGGGGGGCGGAATAGATCGAAGGAGAATAACATCAGACCTGTGGGGCGCATAATGCCTTCAACGGATTTTTGGAATTTGTACACCTCGGTTACCCCTTGAGATTTTATTTCTTCAATTATTTCCTTTTCAGGCACATTTATAAAACAGGGTGCATATACGCTGCCGTTGGATGAGTTAAGTTGTTCGTGTAGTTTGACCGTGATTGGGCTCATGGTTGGATAGGGATTTTTTGAGAGAAAGATGTGTAGCAAATCAGAGTTGAGCGGAGCACAAGAAATAAAACAGCCGAACTTACAAAGTGTTAAAAGAAGAATAAGTTTAATAAGAATAGTTTTGACAAGTACATGGTATGAGCGGTGTTGCCAGATTGATAAAAAAGTAATTTTAAGTTATATTCACAATACCCCCACTATAATGAAAAAACTTACTTGGCAACCTGCACTTCTAATCCCATACCCTTACAGCAAAAAAACAATTTTTATTTTGTTAACTGCTTTCGTTAATACATCTGCTAACATCCTGTGTGTATCAATGTATTCCGGAACAATTTTATTTGCGTTGATCTGCTCTCTAACGAAATGATGGCGCACGTCTATATGTTTCGTACGTGCTCTATACGCATTGAGAACAGCCAAGTCCAATGCACTTTTGTTGTGGCAGTAGATTTTTGTTGAAGCTGAAGCTTCTTCGAGGAGTTCACCCAAAAAACGTTGCAACCACAAAGCTTCTTGAGTCGCTGATGACATTGGCATGTACTCAGCTTCTGTGGTCGACAATGCAACAGTAGGTTGCCTTTTGGTGCTCCAAGAAATTGCAGCACCCTGTAGCTTGAATACGTATCCGGTCGTTGATCGCCTCTCGTCTTTATCGGAAGCCCAGTCTGCATCGCAATACCCCAATAAATGTTTGTTGGCATTTTTGGTAAACACCAGCTTTGTACTCGTATTGATGGTACCCTTTAAGTAACGAAAAATTCTTTTAATCGCATTCCAATGTGACTTACCGGGATTTTGATTATATCGGCTTAAGCAGCTAACGGGAAACGATAAATCTGGACGAGTCACCTGTGCAGCGAACATTATGCACCCAATGGCTTCTTGATAAGGCACATTTTTCATCTCTGCAGTTTCATTCTTCATTATCCGGACACATTTCTTTGGATATAATCTGGTTGACATCAATAGGAGTTGAAACTGGATTAGAGTCCATCATTCCAAAGCGCTGAAGAATTTCCTTGATGTATTGCTTCTGGTCAATGGAGATAGTACCGTTGTTTCGATCGCGTTGTAGCTGCATACCCAGTACGAAACGCGTTTCTCCCAGGTCCTTCATTTGGAAACATTCCATCAGCTTGGATTTCAAATCCGTTTTAATCGTTACATCGTTTGACACCACCAATAGATCTTCCACATAGACCGCTACAAATAACTTCTTATTCCCCACTAGTTTGTAGTAAACACAGGGATCAGCTGAAGATTTCTTCATTCCAAAGCTTGCCAATGCTGAATCCAATTTGACGTTCCAAACCCTGCTCGATTGTTTGAGACCATAAAGTGATTTGTGTAGCTTGCATACCTTAGTTGTGTCACCACTCCTACCTTCGGGTGGAATCATGAAGATTTCCTCGTTCAGTTCCCCTTGAAGAAATGCAGACACAGCGTCCATCTGGTCGATATCCATGTCAAAACGAACTGCCAAAGCCAAAAGTGCTCTGATGGAACTGTAGCGCACCACTGGCGAATATGTTTCGCCATAATCGACGCCCTTTCTTTGCGCACAGCCCTTCACTACTAAACGTGCTTTGTATTTCACAATTTTACTTGTAGCATCTCTTTTTGTACGAAACACCCACTTGCAGTCTATTGGTCTTCGGTTCGGTGGTAGCGTCTCCAACGTCCAAGTCTTGTTTTAGTTTAAAGCCTCAAACTCTTCATCCATCGCTGCACGCCATAATTTGGCATCCGCTCTGGCCATTGCTTCACTTACTGTGACTGGATCATTTACTTCCAAAGTTATGGCTGCCATACTCAAAAAATCAGGCCTTTGTATAGGCTTCGGTGCGCGAGATGATCTTCGTGTTTCTGAGACTTCAACTTCTAGACTTTCTGGTGGTAAATAGTCTTCGTCTTCAGGTTGAATTGTTTCATCACTCTCAGAGAAAAAGGTTTCTTTTGATGATTCAGATAAAGTGGATCTGGAACTTATATCAAGATGAGTATCGGTTTCTTGTGATTCGATAGTTGGTTCCTCTTCAGATGTGCTTACATTAAGAGGTTCAGACTCATCCCCCATTGAAGCATCAGAGCATGAGCTGACACAATCAGTTTCATTTGCATCGACACTTTTATTTTCTGCCTTATCACTTTCGTCTTCAAAAAAAACTACATCCCTGCTTACGTACACCTTCTTTGTCTTGGGGTCCACTAGACGATAAGCTTTCGAATTCTCACAATAGCCCATCATAAGACATTCTCTTGACTTCGGGTCGAATTTCTTTCTTAACTGTTTTGGTATGTGCACCATTGCACGGCAACCAAAAACTTTAAAAAATTCCAAATTTGGTTTCTGCCCACACCATGTTTCTTCAGGAGTCTTATCTGTCAATCCCCTTCTTGGAGAACGGTTGATTATGTATGCTGCCGTCGTTGCAGCTTCACTCCAATACTCGGTTCCTAATTTTGCATCGAAGAGCAAACAGCGGGTCTTTTCTACGATCGTCCTGTTGGTTCTCTCAGCGAGACCATTCTGCTCCGGTGTGTACGGTTCGGTTGTTTGGTGCTGAATTCCATTTCTGCGTAAATACAACAGCAATGCCGCATTGCAGTATTCAGTGCCGTTGTCGGTGCGCAAAGTCTTTATTTTTTTTTTTTGAGTTTGGTTCTCAACCAGCCGCATGAATTCTTCGAACTTATCCTTTACCTGTCTTTTTTCTTTCATCAAGTATAAGAAAATTTTTCTGCTGAAGTCGTCTACCAAAACTAGAAAATAACGCGCACCTCCAATAGAATTCACACTCATCGGACCACAAACGTCGGAGTGAACTATCTGTAGAATCTCAGTTGCACGAGTTCCAACGTTCTTGAACGGCATTCTAGCTTGTTTGCCTTTACAACAAACGACGCACGAGATGATTTTGTCTGCAGCGGTGAAGTTTACCCCATTTGTTACATCCTTAAGCTTTCTCAAATTATTAAGGCTGAGATGCCCCATCCGGCGATGCCACAAATTCATATCTTGATTGACACGAACTGAGAAATTTGCGCAAATCGGTGTTGGCAGATCCAACCTATAGACATCTGACTCAAGGAACGCAGTGACAATCAGACGATTCTCCTTATTAAAAATTTCAGCTCGAGTTCCACGAAATCTAACACCCTTTTGTTAGTCTACTTACGGAAAAAAGGTTCGCACAAAGGTTCGGCACATACAGAACGTCTTTCACAATAGCAGTCTCACCAGTTGACAATCGAATTTCGACATCGCCCATGCACTCTACCTGCAATCGATTTTTGTCTGCAATGATGGCTTCATTGTTACTAGGATTCGTAACATTTTTGAGCCAATCCCGCCGCAAGGTCATATGGACTGACGCTCCGGAGTCCAGAAACCACGCCTGAGTGTTGACTTCGCTTACTACCAATGACGTAAACAACACATTTTGATTTCCTTTAGACTTTGGCTGTTGCGACTTCGGATTGGGACAATCCCTAGCGAAATGTCCAAACCGATTACATTGGAAACATCGTACACGCTTTTTATTTTTCACGAAAGAGTTTTTGCTGTATAATGCGATTGTTTTTCCTGGTCCATGGGTAACATTTTGAAGTAATTTAGTTTTGATGGAGTCGGATGTTATATCCGCTCCGGAGTTCTCCAGGCCCATTATCATCGGCTGATAATGTTCTGGCAAACCTGCAAGAAGCAACGTACCAACCCATTCCTCATTGATTGTTAGCCCTGTGCCCCGTAATTTGTGAGCAGTCGTGACTATTTTATTAACGAAATCCTCCATTGATTCGCTGTCCTCTAACTTGGTTGTGATCAACGTCCTCAACAAGCCAACTTTCCTCGTCAAACCTGAGTCGTCAAACGCCTTCTTCAAATTGTCCCAGACATCTTTGGCTGTCGCAGCGTTTTGGACATGGACGTAGTTGATGGGATCTATAAGTAGAATCAATTTAGATTTTGCCTTCATATTTAATTTTGCATTGTTGGATGTGCCCTCGACACAGTCCCATAATTCTTCATATTCAAAAAGATTTTTTACTGCGAATTTCCACGAGTCATAATTTTGTCTTCCTTTGAGTTTGTCAATGGAAAGAGCGTGTGAATAATTAACGCCGGCCGAACTTACAAAGTGTTAAAAGAAGAATAAGTTTAATAAGAATGGTTTTGACAAGTACATGGTATGAGCGGTGTTGCCAGATTGATAAAAAAGTAATTTTAAGTTATATTCACAATAAGATGTCAGCAATCTTTTGGGATTTGACCAGTATTAATAGATTACCGTCGCGTAGTTGAGTAATGTATTCGTAGCCCGTACTGATATTATCAATTGCTTTATTTAGGAAGAACACTCTGAACGAAGAAAGAGGTTTGTCGGGGTTGGTTGGGGTTATGGTTATGAATTTAGGGTTCTTTACGCTGGAGTTATTTGGTAGATTTTTATCTATTTCACATATGCTGTAGATATTTTTTTTACGTTTTTTACTATTGGGTTGCAGAAACGGCTCACGATAGTGGTTTGACACTTGTTTAGTTTTTTCGATCGAACGGGGAAATAAAAGAAGAGAACAAAATCGCGTGCTAACGAAGTAGCGGGATAGCACCAAAGGAAAACGAGAACGATTAGAAAACCAGCGATGAACGAACTTATCGGTTCGGAGGTTAGTCGGTGACTGACAAATGTGTTTAAACTCATTTCCGACCTCATAAGCCTCATCATTTTCGGAAATGTCTGGTTGCTCCGCCATCTTGCGCGCTAACCGAGATGTTTTCGGATAAGTCTTGCTGCTCTCGGAAGCGAATTCCAAAGTTTGGCAGTTGACAAATGCACTATCAGGGCCTACCAAGTAGGACGAAAAAAGACCAGTGCGTATTTGTCGCAGGTATATCAACCATATATGTAACCCAAATTATAAAACATGTTCCAAGATCCGAGGAAGCCTTCACGCCAAGGAACCTTTCTCGAAAAAAATTAAGCGCGATCGTCTCAGTTGGTACTGTCAACGTAACCATACAAACGCGAAATAGAGGCAGGCCAAAAACTCCTATATCACACAAATGCAGCAACACCAATGTTTGATTGGCCTCACCAACGAAGTGATTCAAAATCGGGAGGCCTGCCGCTATTTTCTGATGTCGAACCGGTGAACCCCAAGGGCGGACCAGTAGGGATGCAGTTAACTGGGAGGGTCATGATCCCTTTAATCCTAATCATAGCCTCGCAGCCATTAGGGAAGAAGCAGCAAGTATCTTATAGTTCCTCAGAACATCTCCCATGGTATGATCCCTTTAATCCTAATCATAGCCTCGCAGCCATTAAGGAAGAAGCAGCAATTATCTTATAGTTCCTCAGAACATCTCCCATGGTAGTGTCTATAGAATAGACAAAATTTAGCGACAAGTCTTCGTGGAGCCATTGATTGGAGATTGAGTTGATCATTAGACGAACTAAGCCTCTTTAAATACTATCTAGTATTTTTAAAGAATGTTTGAAAGACGAACTCCAGATGTAAGAGCAACACTCAATACCTGGCCTAACTTGTTCTTTATGAAAAAGTAGGGGCTTCTTCGAAATAAAGTAACTCTTTGAGTTTCTGAATTTCTGAGGCGTTTTCAAGGTCAGGAAATCTCTAGATTTACACAGGAAGCACACAAAAAAAATACAACAATCAAATTAGAATCACATTTTCGTTGCAATAATCCTAATTATACATATTTCTCTTTGTAGGTTTCTGGACTGCCAATCAAAAATAACGATCGTCATGTTGGAGAAATTGCATCTATGTCTTTGGAGCTGCTACAAGCAGTAAAACAACATAGAATCGCACATCGACCAAATGAAACGCTTAAATTGCGAATAGGTATGCATACCGGGCCTGTGGTTGCTGGCGTTGTTGGACTCACAATGCCAAGATATTGCCTATTCGGTGATACTGTTAATACCGCGTCACGAATGGAATCAAACGGAGAGGCACTTAAAATACACATATCAGTCAAATGTAAGGAAGCACTTGACAAACTTGGTGGTTATATCACCGAGAAACGTGGACTCGTCTCAATGAAAGGCAAAGGCGAGGTTGTAACTTACTGGTTGATTGGGGCAAATGAGAAAGCCATTCAAAAGAAACCCGTCGATATGACTGATCTACCGCCACCCCTTTTTCGCCGTCCAAGAAAGAGTCCGAAACTAAATTGTGATTCACGTCAGCCTAGTTTATTGGGAATGCATTACTGCGGGTCTGGAAGTAGGCGCCAGTCAAGCGTACCGAGAGCCGATGTGGAAAGTATGTACAGCCTGCAAGGTTCCACGTACCATATGCGGGACTCTCCCCGTTTGCCCATTAAGCGACTCGAAAGATCATCAACCATTAACTACAATGGTAGTGGTAATGGCGGCGTGTGCAGTAATAACTGCGACAGCCGGGGTGGTAGCAACTCTGGTTTCCGCGCTGAGACGACATCACACAGCACACTGGACCATTCCGAAATCGAAACAATCTGTGATAGTACCGGCAACAATAGTAAAAAACCACTTGCCATGGTCAAACCGCAACGCATAATCAATACAATCGCGTCGGCGTCTACTCAGGATATATTTCCAGTCGAAAGCGCTGACAGCTTGTTGCGAGAGTCTCGATCACTTGATCTAATGCATCCGTGTAAGCTGTCCAAAAATAACTCACGCTCGCTGGACACTGGCGTATCGCTGATCAGCGGGAATCCTAACGGAGGTGCAGCTGATGACGAACTCGAGCTACTGGATGCTGATAATGGTCATCTGATTATCGGTGGATCCAGGATATTGCCATATAAACACTTAAACAACAACTGCAATGGCTCAGTGAGCATTGTGGACGACTCTCATTGTCCTTTGTTGCAGCGGCAGGCATCGTTAACCTGCCAGCCAGATGAGATTTTTCTTCGTTCCAAACGGTGGCGTTCGCTAGAAGCTATCGAAAACACTAGTGGCAGCGTAAGTGATGCTGCATTTAGTCAAAACAATAAAAAATCAGTGAATCGAGGGTCCATTGCCTCGTGGCTTATGAATTTTCTACAAGGCAATGGCATTCGATCCAGTGATGCATCTCTTCGCAGAGTGGGTATAGTCCAGACAGCGGTGAGGAGTGTGCCCGGCTTTGGCGAGATTCCTTCACCTCCAGATCGGGAAAGTATTGTTTAACTTAGTTTTTGTTTCTTTTTAATTTAGGAAGAAATAAATAAATTAAAATTCTGTTCTTAATTGTGAAGTAAGTGTACCTAACGAAATGCGCAGTTAAACAATCTTGTTAAGTCTAGTCACAGTTCGCAGACTAGTATTTGTCTAAGTATGAACTAATCTTCTTAAAACTACAACGAATCAAAAAAACAGAATCAACTTCTACGCATAATCAAGAATTATCAAATCGAAATTATAAGACTTCACCGCCAAAATAAAATCACAAATCATATCGATAAATGTTAAATCAAAATCATTATAAATATAATAGGTAAAAATATTATAAAAATCAAAACAAAATCATTTGTTGTCTCTTATAGATACACGTTCATGTAATTACAAATATATTGCCATCAGTAATTTTAGAAAGATATTTTGTATCTACAGTGCCTCACAAAAGGCTTTAAATACAACCTGACTCTGTACGAATAGCTTCTTGAGAATGTTTTAGTCGAATCAGACCACAATCGCGAAAGGAAGGCTGATCTAAAAACTTCCGGATCACACAAATGCAATCAGCATTTGATTGGCCTCAGTGAACGAAAAACACAACGCTTGTCGTAAAACGCGACAAAGGGGAGAAATCACTTCTAGGGAATTCTAAAGTTCAGGTGAGCCTGGCGATACATTTAACATTTGAAATTCTCCCGCAAGTGTACATGCAAATTTGTGGGTTGACACGACTGAAGATCCCCGATATCGTACAAGGACGATCAATCAACAATGGGAGCATACACGTGTCCAAATAGTAAAAAATTGGCTGGGCTAAAAACTCCTTGTTCACATAAATGTAATAACAGCAGCATTTGATGGCCCTAGATAAAAAAAATTATCCAATACCAAGTTATTTATTAAGGTCAAGCCGCAAAACCCTCTTTAGAGAGACAACATATTCTTATTCTTCTTCTTCTGCGTCTTCTTATTTTTCTTCTTCTTCTTTAACGGTGAACCTATTTTCCGATCCCTGCTTTTCCGTCGTATAAGTTCAAACTATCAAATGCTGGTGGTGTTGCATTTGTGCGCTGCAGTGATATTTTAAGTCCGTCCGTGGAGGGTCAAGACAGCATATCATTTTAACGATAAAATAAATATAATGCTTTTGAAATAATCCCAAAATATATTGATTTACACTCCGTGCACTCATCTCGTACTCGTAATAGCTAGTATGCAGTCGAAATCGACGAGACTCAAGTATTTGACAGTTTTGCATGGTACACCCTTTAAGCAAGAGAGTCTGATTTACGTATTGAAAATTATACTCATAGTGACAGATGATGAATCAATTCGCTATTACAAAAAATGCTCAAATTTTTCTTCCTACTTGGAATATAGCCGATTTGCAAGGGTGTACGTAGTTCGCCTCATATATCTCGTATCATTTAATTACCGGGAACTTTTACATAGGTCAGGAGACGTGAAGCAAACGTCATAACTTGAAGTTAATATCGCTCTAAAGATAGAGGTTTTCTATGCTTGCGGAAGCACAGCTATCACCGATGCGTATTATGAGTTCCTACTACGACTCGCCGTCGCCGCAGCGATTGTGCCGACATCGAGGGTTAAACCCTCTTCCTTTTCAGCGCCAGAATTGCAAAGGGTTTGCAATGGTTTTTTATAAAATGTGCTTTACCCTTCACCGCACTTCCAACATTGCGGTGCGGTCGAGGAGGGTTACGGTGGTGTATTACAAATTTGGAAACCCTTCCGTCTAAGTTCGCAATCATCTTGAACGCCGCCATAGATTATTATGTCGCTAAGTTATCCATTAACTTTATTATTTATTCTACTCCTCCACATAGATTAATAAAAACGTATCATTCGGAGAATTTTTATTTCGGGGCAGCCCGAGGTGTCTTCCTTCACCTTTGATACCGTCAGCTATTTGAAGGATTATTTTTCTATTTGGTATGTGCTCGGGTGTCTATATTATATATCAGAGAAGCCTAAACTAGCTAGACAAATAACAAAAAAAAATACGTCTGAAAATGGAGCTCCCCATTTTATAACATGTATATTAACGGCAGTGGACGCAGTGGACGCAGTGGACGCAGTGGCGCAGAGGTTAGTGTGTTGGACTACTAAGCTAAAGGTCGAAATTTCAAATCTCGCCAAGGCCAAGTAACACCTTAAAGTTTTTTCCACTGCCCCACCTCTTGCAAACGTCTGACAAACAGCCAAGCTTCTCACATTTGCCGTTCGTATTCGGTTCAAAATTTGTAGGTCCCTTCCACTTCGCACAATCAAATGGTTGGAGAAGCTAGGTTTTAGGCCATATAATGTTAATGAATAATTCTTTCTTTACCGGCAATGTATGAAATTAGGCACTCAATAGAACACATAAAACGATCAGGCAATGTATGAAATGATTTTAAATTCAATACGTCCATCGCCTAGGCATTTTATAGAATGCCGAGTTAATAGGTGTATTTAATGAACCTCCATAAGTGAAAATCTTGCCCCAAAGTGTTCAACATTCTCTCACTTGTTCCATGAAGCTGTGCAGATCATTTAAGCACAAGATTTGTATACCCTTTTCTAAGGGTATATTAATTTTGACGCATAGTTTGTAACATACCTTAATATTGCTCGTAGACCCCTAAAAGTTACTATATTTATTATCAGCATCGATAGTAATGTCGATCTAGCCATGTCCGTCCGTCCGTCCGTCGGCAAAAATTAGGCCTTTAAACTGGGCCTAGAGAGCTGAAATTTTAACCATATACTCTCTAGGGTCCCGAAATAATCAAGTTTACGAATTTTTGAAATCCGCCCACAGACACACCCACAAACTCAAAAAAAAAAAATTTTTTGGAAAAAATCGAATTTTGAGCTAGAAAGCTGAAATTTTTTATATATGATCTATGACTCTAAAACTGCTCGGGATATAAAATTTTCAAAATCCTCCCACTGACACGCCCACAAAAAAATAAAACAATTTTATTGAAAAACCAAAATTTGAGCTAGGGAGCTGAAATTTATAATATATACTCTCTAGGTGTCCTCTATGCTCATGTGTTAATTTTTTTAAATCCGCTTACTGGCACGCCCACAATTAAATAAAATAATTTTTTGAAAAAAAGTTTGAGCTAGGGAACGTTTTTTTTACAAAAGCTTCGTTTTTGTTTGATAAAATCTTTTAAATGTTATATAAAAGAATATGTAGAGCGTTCTTAACAATTCAACCATACTTAAACTTTTGTCACGCCAATTATGAGGGATAGGAATAAGAATAGGGTATCCAACAGTTCGCCCAAGCGGACTGTAGCCCGCCCCTATGTTCTTTACTTAAATTTTATGTAGGCAAAGTGTGTGAAATGTGTCGAATTTGAAAATTCAAATTGTATTGATTCATTTATTTGTTTGGCATCAGTTATCGTATTTCTTCGTTTAATGATACAAATATTCGCATATTTATAAAAAAAAAAAAATTCAAAAGAATAACATGGAACAAGTTCAAATTGTGACCAAATCGTTTTCAGACCAAACATTGACAGTACAATGCTCACTCAAAAGATGGAGCTCATAAGAAAATATGTGAGGATCATCTATTGAAAATTTCACAGCTAAGAGAAAAACATATGACTCGGAACTGTACTTTTCTGTTCTGATTTGATCTGACAGTTTTCCCTCACTTGTGCTGTTCTGTACTATTCTGATATAGTTATTGTTCATTAAACGCAGCTAATATTAGGCAAAGTGTAAAATAAGAAAGAGTGTTGAAAAATCGACTGGATTATTTATACAAGCCTTTTTTACTTTGTTTGTTGACTGCAACTAAATGAGCTTCAACAAAATATATCCGTGCTTTGCATGGATTTTAAAAAAACTACCTACCAAATCCAAGCAGGGGGTTGCAGGTTGGCAGTATATTGCACTGTCTATGGAATCTGTGGTCCGTCCAAGACGTTTTGCACGCAACCAAGTCGATGCCAGACGCGACCAAAGTCCAGCATCAAACCCATTTTGTAATATTTGACGTAACCGGATAAAATTTTCAAAATACATAGCACATCCCTTCTTGAGCATGAAAATATCAGTCCAAGACGTTTTGCACGCAGCCAAGTCCGTGCCATACGCGACCAAAGTTCATCATCAAACAAATTCTACTTGTATAATATAATAATATTAAAAAATGGGTTTGATTCTTTTAATATTATTATATTGAGAAAGCATTAAATGCTTGGTCGCTCATTACGCCCGCTCTGAAAGGGGAAACCATCATGACGACCAACAAATCTTAACTGGTAAACTGAAAAATGACTCGAAGGAGGAGAAACGTGTGGCATCGTTTGTGGTGTCCTATTCAAATATATATTTGATGATACATCTAACCGAAAAGTGGAACTAATCTCTTCACCAAAGTAAGATCGTTGCGGTTGATATATAAAAGGCATTTGACATGGTTTTGCATTAAGCTCTCTTGTTGAAAATGCGTGCATTTGGAATCGATGATACTCTTCTTCAATGGATTTGAAACTACCTTTCGGAACGTTGTTTTGGACGGATTCAAGTATGCAATTCACCAAAAAAATGCAGTTGTTCCCCAAGGCTCCATTTTGTATCTAACCCTTTTTCTCATTTTTATGAACGATCTCCTGTCTGTAACCTCTTATCCAATTCATTCCTTTTCTGATGACAGTTTTCATTGATTAAACTGAAAGACTTTCCATTCCTTAGTTTGAATGACGACATATTCGATATGATAATATCAAAGCAGTGCCCCCAACAGCGCTTGTCGTAAAAGCCGACTAAGGCAAGAATCCGCATCCAAGCAATTTTAACATCCGGGTGAGCCCGGGCTGACACGACTGGTCGATCAAACGATAATCAATTAAGGGGGCATGCAATTGTTGATATCGTAGAAAGATCCTGCATCACACAAAAGCAACAACACCAGCATTTGATTGACCTAATTGATGAAGTGATCCAAACCAGGAGGTATGCTAATGTTTATTGAGGGCGAGCCGGCGAACCCGGCTAAAAGTGGGCTTCCGCTGTTTTTTTGTTTTGTTTTTTTTATGATGGAACACTGGATTCATTGAACTGAATCCTCGGAATTATTGTCAGTGTCCGGCACTGGTTAGAAGATATCTTTAGAAAAAACAATCAATATCAAGTCATTGTAAAATGACAATTTAAAATTATGTTTCATGTAAATCTGCCATATTATTGTTTACAATTGAAATTCAAATTTCTCGCAATTTAAATTAAATTGAACAAAATCTTGTATTCAATTGCTTTAATGTTACTGCGCATGATAAAAATATAGCTATTTAATTTTTCTTTTTTAATGTTAAGTTTGCACATAGGTCGCAACAAAATAATTGTTCAATGTATTATGTTATAAATTAATAAGTATCTTATTTGTTGTTGTTTAATTAGTAAATAATAGGTGTAAGATGCAATTACTTTATATATTGTTAATAATATATTTTAAACAAATGAACGAAAAATTGTTGCGCGCGGAACAATATAATCATTGCTTATAATGATAAATACCTATATATAAGAATAGTAAAAGTAAAATGAAAATAAAAAATCCTAATTGTGAGTTTACTTTCTAAGCAAATGTAGTAATGTTTAAACTTGTTGTTTTTATTATTATTATTTAATTTTCTTTCTTTCAGTCAACTTCTTCACATTAATTTAAATAAAGACGATTTATTTTTATTTTTTATTTAATATATTTAGTCAATTATTATAAATATTCTTATATATTTTTATAATTATTTTAAACAATATAATTGTGATACAGAGATTTAATAGTACATTTTGTGTGTTAAGAAAAGTAAGAAAGAAATAGTAATAAATTTATACGGTGAAGATAACACGTAAAAAAAATTAAGAATAAATTATGCAGTAATAAACGAGTAAATATGTAATGTACAGCAGATTAATTTAATTTTATTATGTTTATTTTGGTTTCTTTTTGTTTTATTATTATTTTTTTTCTGTTTATACTTAAAAAAAAAAATAGAAGAAAAAAACCGAAATAACTAACCACAAATGCCTTTTACTATGTAATAAAAACTGTTAAAAAAAATACTTGTCTTTATATTTTCCCGTATAAGAAGGGAAACTCTATTCGATTTGAAGTGTATGTTAATACTTACAACATACCTACAGCTTACACTATTAATAAAAAATACTTAATTTTTCTCTAATTCAGAAATTAACTTAAATGTTAAATAAATGTTATGTCACGAATTAAAATTTCCTATTAATATAAAATAACGGCCGTATTAATAAACCCAAATTAAGGGTGACTTATCTTTAATCGATGCGTCAAATGAGAAATCTGATTAATAAACATTTTTTCAAGTTTATTGACGTTAACAAACAAACGAAACTGACGATTCTATCAACGAGGAGTGCAGTGACCTAATGGACGGAGCCTACGGAATCTGTTCGGAGTACGATGTCTATGTTGTGCTCGGGGATTTGAATGCTTGAGGAAAGCATCTTCGGCTAATTAGTTGACAAAGAGAGCCTCCACGACACGACAACAGATAACGGCTACCTACTAATCGGTTTTGCAGCGGCTTGCAAAACGGTGATAAATAGCATTAGGTTTCAAAGGATAGCGCAACTGAAAGTATTTTTGTTTTTTTCTAAAAGGGATCAAATAAGACGCACTTCTGCTATCTTTTTTTGGTTTCTGCTATGTTTTGTACCCGTATAGATTTTTTCTGCGGTCTACCCCTTCTCCTTTTTTTCCGCTCCATATAGCAGCGGAAGGGTAAGATCGCGGTAAGAAGAAAATCACAGGTTAGATTTTAAACTACCACTGGTTTAGTGAGTCTGAGTTAAGTGTTGTAAGCGGAATGATTACTGTACTGTTGAAGAAAATAAGACACCAAACTACAGTGCTGTCGTCTAGCTGCCACAAATGTATCCAACCGTGCTGTATAGAGCAGATGCGTAGTTTCGTATATGTATACAGTAAACTCTCTCATAAGCGGACACTGACGGTACCAAGAAATTTGTCCGCTTATTAGAGGTGTCCGGTTATGAGAAAAATATTTCATTGACAACCTTGAAAAAAGAAACAAGCCATATGTATTAATGGTACCTAAAACATTTTATTGTAAAATGAAATGCATTTTTTGTGATAAACATTGATTGTAGGTAATAAAAAGGATAATAACAAAACATAAACAAGAACAAAGCCTTTAAAACATACACTTATGCATACACTTACACACAAACCTACGTATTGCGCCATGAGAATTTTAGTCGTTACCGTTTTTTTTTTTAATTTTTTGCTGGGTATCAATGGCAAAGCGCAAAGAAAAGGAAAAAAAGCAAACAAAATAAAAGACAACGAAGTGTGCCAAATGCGTTTTGTCCGTTTAAGAGAGAGTGAAATTCTATTGCGGTTATGAAAACTGGAAAGTCCAAGCGATTTGGCGAAATGGAAGTGACAGATTCGAATGCTATTGCGTGCAAACGATTTGCAGAAAATTGTAGATGGCGAAGTTAATTGTCCTCAGCTGAAAGATGGTGCTTCAGATGCAGACAAAAAGAGGCGCACAGATTGGCTGAAAGATCATGCAAAAGCGGCCAGTTTTATTGCAGCAGCGCTAAGCAAACCAGTAGCTGAACTCGTGCTGACATGTGAAAACGCAAAGGATATCTGGGATAAATTGTGTGCGCGTTTTGAACGAAGCAGCAATCAAAGGTTGACCATGTTAGTCGATTAATTTTTTCAAGCAAGGAGAGATGAAAAAGAGGATATAAGTTTACATGTGGCAAAATTGCAGAAGCTGTTCGTCGATCTCAATGCTGAGCTGGCAAAGTACAACGAAAATACACTTTCCGAAAGGATACTAAATGGGCGAATCATGTCCACGCTTGGGAAAGAATATGACAACTTTCGGGATCTATGGGATACCATCTCTGCAGAAAATCAAAAGTTAAATTTGCTGATTGAAAAACTATGTTCAATTGAACTCCGCGAAAATCGAAGCGACAAAGAGTCAACTGAAGTAACAGCTTTCGTTGCAAAAGGACATTTTAACAAGAAAATGCCAGCAAATTCACAAAAGGTTAAGTCTGAGAAAATCGAACGTGCAAAGAAAAAGTTTCCCTGCAACAAATGCAAGGAACTTGGTCACTGGGCAGCAGAGTGTCCATAAAACAAGTCTTCAGACCGCCGAGTGACTCAAGAAAATGCTAATACAAAGAGGAATGTCGATTTTTTGGCGTTTTCCTTCAATGCAGTAACAAGCGATTGCCTTAAATCTGATCAATGGTACTGTGACAGTGGGGCTTCAAGACACAAAACGCCAAGTAACATGTACTTTGAAAGCTTTACGAAATTTGCTGTTCCAGAAATAATCAGTCTTGGAAAGCAAGGTGTCACAATGAAAGCGTATGGTCGAGGAAATGTCAAGGTTAAAAGGTACATCGAAGGAGTATGGCAAGATGCAGTACTGCATTGCATTTGGTACGTGCGCAAAAACGCATCTTTTTTCAGTAAAAGTAGCAGCGCGAAAAGGTTTTGCTACCACAATCGACAATCAAAGTGTTAAAATTCACGAAAAGCATAGCGGCAAGCTAGTAGCAACGGGATATCTCCAAAATGAATTGTACGTGCTGAATATTTGTGTTGTAAAGTCAACAAAGCCAGTAGAGGTGTATCTTGCGAATGTTACAGAAACGTAGCAAATTTATCATGAACGTTTTACTCACCAAAACAAAAGGCATGTTAATAAAATTTTACAGAAAATGAACATCAATATTTCCGAAGCTGACGAAAGGTATGGCGATGGTTGCGCAGTCGGTAAAATGCATCGACTTTCATTTAAAAAGCGCAGTAATCTACCATCGAATGTCGGCGAAATAATTTATGCAGATGTTCTTGTATCAGTTAAAACAACATTTTTGGGAGGTGCTCGCTATTATGTTTGTTTTAAAGATGACTATAGTAAGTTCCGAAGATTGTTCTTTTTGAAGCACAAGAGCGAAGTCTGCAAATCTTTAGAACAATTCTTGAATGAAGCTAAAACAAATGTGCATATCGTCAGAAGGTTGAGATGCGATGGTGGCAAGAATTTGACAATAAACATGTCGCTAAAGTACTCGCGAAGCGGGGAATTGAATATTGCATCGGACCACCTTATACGCCACAACAAAACGGGTTGGCTGAACTAGAAAACCGAACCATTGGTAAGGCAGCGCAATCCATGCGACTTTCAAGCAAATTGTCGAAGGTATTGAGGGCTGAGGCTTGCAATACAGTGGCATACGTATATCTTGAACCATACCGGACCAACTGAAGTGGATAACAAAGTTCCTTACGAGTTATGGTATAACAAGGATGTGTTGAAGCTATATCATTTGAGAATCTTTGGCACTGGATGTTATGTCTACATTCCAAAAGAGCGTCGCAGGAAATTTGACCAAAAGCGTTATTTAAAAAATTTAGTTGAATATGTCAACGACAAAGACGGCTATTGAGATTGGATTCCGATATTAGGAAAAATAGTATGCAGTCACGATGTGATTTTTAAACCAGAAGTGGTATGCACCATAAGTATGAACAATGAAATTTCAGTCGTGAAAAATGAAAAATTTGAACGAGAGCTCGTCGAAGAAAAGCCAGAAATGAAAGATGAGAGTACGTCAACAGAAATTCTAAGGGAGCACAACGTTTCTAGTGGTGAGTATCAGAGTTTTGATGCGGAGGAAGACGATTCAATAATTGATGACGAAGAGACAACAATTCAGAAAGCTCGATCCAGTTCAAGAGAAAAGAAGAAACCGGACTGGATGAAGGAGTACGCGATGCTTGTCGAATTGGGTCAGTCATGCGAAAATCCAACATCATATATTGGGGCGATAAAATCACCAAAAAGCAAACAGTGTCTCAAAGCTATGCAAGAGGAATTGTCTTCTCTCGAAGAAAATGAAACTTGGGAGCTCGTTGCTCGACCAGCAAGTGCAAAAGTTGTGCAGAACCGGTGGGTTTTCCGTTTAAAGGATACTGAAGTTGGAAGCAATTCTCGTTTTAAGGCTCGCCTTGTTGCAAAAGGTTATGCGCAACAAAAAGGCATTGACTATGACGAAACTTTTAGTCCCGTAGCACGCTGTGACACAGTTCGCTTACTATTAGCCATAGCTGCATCAAGGAATTTAAAAATCCAGCAGTTCGATGTGAAGACGGCGTTCCTGTATGGAACTCTTGAAGAGGAAGTTTACCTCGAACAACCCGATGGATTTCAAGATGGCACTGGCCGAGTATGCCGATTGAATGGAAGTATGGACTCAAGCAAGCTCCACGCTGTTGGCACAAACGTTGCTTGAAGTTTATGAAGAAAGCAGGATTGGAAAATAGCACAGCTGATCCATGCCTTTTCTATTGCAACCGCAATGGAACAATACTTTATGTTGTCATTTACGTCGATGATGGATTGGTGATTGGCAACAATGACAAATTAATTTAGAGCTTCTTAGCAGAATTGAAAACTGAATTCAAAATCACAATAGGATAATTGGATAATTTTCTTGGTATAAAAATAAAACTCCAAGATGTCAGTCAGGAAAAATATACGAAGAAATCGTTTTCATATGAGCGAATGTAATGCTGTGACAACGCCTAAAGTATATGATGAAACCCAGGATATGAACGATGTGAATGTGAACGATGGAGTTTGTTGTATTTGGCAACAGCAACACGACCTGGCATCGCTTATGCTGTTGGCGCAGTGGCACAAGTGTTGTGCCCTGAAGATACAGACCACACATAATTCCCAGGAACCACTATAGACACATGACATAGTTCGATTATGACCAAATGTTCCACATGTGCCATCTATTATTGTGACAACCATGCGAACGGCAATCGAACTATGTCAACCAATGTAACGCAACACGATGCTGACCCATCGGAGTGCGATTATTTTGTGACCATAAGCGACATAATGCTGCACATGTTATTTAAACAAACAAAGTGTATCAGGTTATAAAAGTAGAATGCGTAGTTGACCTGGTACTGGTGACGATCTAGGCAATAGAATGGGTGGAAATGATGGGTAGAGTTCTGGACACTCTATTTCCAAATTCCAAACTAGTCGGTTATTTTTATTTCTTTTGACGTCTTGAGCTCCTTTTCCATTTTCCCAAACATAACACGAGCAGTAGAAAATCCAACCAAAAAGGACTGGAACGATGTAAAACGAATTTTTCGATACCTTCGTGGAACTAGCAACTCATGCATCGAGTACAAAAATGACTACGAACAGTTAAAAGTCGCTTGTTAAAAACGCTGATTTCGCAGGTGACATCAAAACAAGACAATCCACAACAGGAGTTGTTACTATGTTTGCGTCTTTAAGGGAAAAATCAGACTTGGTCTGGTGGATGTGGACATGTGCAGGTTCTGTGGTGATCTACAAGCCGAGGAAGACATAACACACATATTGTGTGAATGCGAGGGCATAGCACGGAATCGTTGGAGGATTCTAGGGGAATACTTCTTCGAGGAACTAGGGGAGCTGAGCGGCATAGACCATAGGAAGCTGGTTAAGTTCTGCAGGAAGATTGGGCTCTGTCTAGGAAAGTTTTTTAGGTTTTTCTCCAATTGAAGTTTTTCAAGTTGTTCCCTAGGGATCGCGATGGGCCCTTCTGGTGCCTAGTGCTGTATGCGAATTGCATACCCCTTTTTAACCTATGACCTATGACGTACTATGCTTGCTGGTGGAGGAGTCTGTTGGAGGAATCAACTCAACGTTCAGTAGCTTTATCTGCAACGGAAGCTGAAATTATGGCTGCGAGTGAAGGAGCGAAGAAAGCTATGTAGCTGAAGCGTTTGATGGCAGAACTCACTGGCCGATCAGACATTATACCTGAGCTACTTGTTGGCTGTGCAAGTGCAGTTCAACTTGGCAAGAATCCAGAATACCACAAGAGAACAAAACACATTGAGGTTCGGCACTTCTATGTTCGAGAGCGTTTTCTGGATGGTGACATTAAGCTGGAACACATTTCTGGAGTAGACCAATTAGCAGATTTGCTAACTAAACCACTAGAACGAGTTCGTTTTGAAATGCTACCAAAGAAAATGGGACTAAGTTCGTGAAATTTTATCACGTTTGGTGCTTATGGAGGAAGTGTTGAAGAAAATAAGACACCAAACTACAGTGCTGTTATCAAGCAGCCACAAATGTATCCAACCGAGCTGTTTAGAGCAGATGCGTAGTTTCTTATATGTAGGTATATATCTATCTTTTTCTCTTTTTAAGTTTTTTGTCTGAAATACTTCATTTTGAATTTAACAATCTCTTTTTAATTGCGTTCCTTGAAATTGTATTTTTGTCTTCAATTACGCGATTAAGTGCAGATTTGCAAAGAGTGAGTTTATCTCACTGAATTTGTAGTTGTCAATTTGTATCATATAAAGTATTTGTTGTTTCTGCTGGTTCATGTCTTCATGTCATCTTGGTGGCCGCAGTTAGTTTGTTGTATTAATATCCACCCGACTGAACCAACTCAGTACTTTTTCATACCCATCTTTTTCTTCGGCATGCTCTATGTTAATGTAGGCGCATTAATTCGACTTCACAGCAGCCCGTAATGCGGAGATAAGTAGCACTTGGTTCCCAAGACTATGCATCCACAAAGCAACCTGGCGCTCTCCAGATAGTCGAACCGCCAACCAAATCGACCTGGTGCTTAGAGATGCAAGGCACGCTTCAAACATCTTAAACAAGCATATATTCCGAGTGACAGACGTCGACTCTGACCATTTTCTTGTTGCGGCTTAATTCAGAGCTCCACTCTCCAACGAGGAGACTCTGCGAACCGCTCAGAAATAGAAATCTGAGCGAAAATTTTACCGCTACGCACTCACCACCCACAGAGGGCAACAATATGTTGAACCGGTATCGCGACATCAATAAAGTGGTATACGAGAGCACCGTAGGTTACCAGCCACCCCAGAGAAAGAGCCCGTGGTATGATGATAACTGCGCTCATGACAGAACGTGCACATGTACAAAGGTTTTATAAAAAGGTAAAACAACTGGCTGCTGGCTTTAAGACCGGAACGCAGGCTCTTCGAAACAGGAAAATAGGAAATAGTAGATGTGTTTAAGCAGCATTTCCACCAGCTGTTAAATGGGTATCATATAGAGAGAGTGATAGGGCAAGAAGAGAACCCACGTCCAGGCAACGAAGAACCTGTTCCACCACCCAGTATTGAAGATGATAGCATAGCTGTAAAAAAGCCAAAGAACAACAAAGCTGCCGGCTCTGATGGCTTACCAGCTGAGCTTTTCAAACATTTTCGTAGCGCGCGTGCACCAAATCATCAACCAAGTGTGGACCAAATCCAAATCTTCAGACTATGGCAAATCCTTGAAAAGACCAATGAATTTTAAGACGAGACCCACCATATTTTCATCGACTTTAAAGCCGCAGTATGGAAAAACTGCTTGGGAACTATTCCAAACCTATACCGGATTCCGGCAAGGAGATGCGCTGTCATGTGAATTCTTGTTCGCAGGGCAAGTGTCAATACGGAAGGCTCTATCTTCAACAGATCTGTCCAACTACTGTGATACGCGGACGATATCGACATCATCGACCGATCTTAGCATACCGTGTTAGGGGCTTTCATGGACAATAATGCTCCAGCGAAACGGATCTCCGACTACCAGTCCCCAGGTTCGAGACGACAAAGAAGACCGAAGCTCCATTTTTAGTCGCGCTTTTACATTTAGTAGATTTTCAAGAAATTGGGCCTTAAGTATTTCCATAATTTACGCCTATCTGAACTACTTTTAATCAAAGCGAAGAACTGCGTCTTTGCCTACTCACAACACGAGAGCGGTTTATAGATCCATTGAAGTATTTCTAGACGAAAATGTAGCCAGTGAGAATATGCCCGTCTGCGTCAATCTAATGTTTTGTTGTGGCAGACATTTATTTTCCTGTTTAGGGAAGCGGTTGATCGCGGCCGGTTATTTTCAAAAGATGCCATGAAATACGTGAAGCTGTACAGTTTTCAAGCACTAGGGCAATCGCATGCATTCCGTCCGGTCTTTCTGTCTTCTGCAATCAAATTTTAATCAGATATTAGAAAAAAACTATTCCCCACCTATGTATGTATAACCTTTTCTATAACCCTTGTAACTTGTATTTGATGACGAACACTGCGCTACGAGGGTTGCAAATACATGGGTACCTAGTTTATAGGTAGGTACCTTACCTAGTAAACCGACCGTTTATAATGAACAAATTAATCGATGTACTTGTACAGACGTTATTAGAAGGTGCAAAACCTCATTGCCTAGTCTTCCTTTTTTATTTTTTTTCAATTCAACTCAGTTATATTCTATTGCTAACATATACAATATAAAAAATAAGCATTAATAATTTAATAATTAATTCATGTAGGTACTTATATTTATTTGAAAACAATTATGTATGTACCTAACTACCTACATGGATACATCTAGCCAATAATTTAGTTTATATACCACGGCATTGTTTGCCAAGCATGCAACTTCCGAGTGATGACTTCATAAACCCTAGAAGATAAACAAATCGTTCAAATATTGATCACACCATAATGACAACGCCACTTACGATCACCAAGATCACAATTTTTTTTTTTCATCTCGCACAGGCTTTTAAAATATGTAAAGCAAATTTGATTATGTGCGCAAACCAGTCTATTAGGATCGGTACATGGTTTGCCACAATAGTCGTAGCCTCCAATAGCGCCTAGAGCTCCAAAACAGCTCAAAATTACTACAACGAAAAACCATATTTACTCGTATAAATAATTAAGTTTTAAATTAGGTAGTTAAATTAAATTTTCAATGTACCCAAAAATGCAGCAATAAGAAATTGGTTTTTCATTGTTTAGATAGTGTCCGTATATGTAGCGTTTAACCAGTTTAACTCTGTAAAAGTAACTAATGATAATTCTATATTATCACTTATTTTTATAATCTTTGCCAATTTAAAAAGAAATGCAATCGCTAAAAGACAACACAGAATGATACATCTTTCAAGGAAATTTCCAAGGGGATTCACTTTTACTAAATCAAGATAGCTACATATACGCGATATGTCAGTGCTGCTGCGAAGTATAATGTACTATATAAATAAAGCTGATTTGCTAGATACTCAAAACAACAGTTATAGCATCAGCAATAACCCCACAAGCAATGATAATATAAACTAATCACAAAATATGCACTCTGCATATTTTGCGCAATCTGTATATTATGTGCACTCTGCATGTTTTGTGTCGCAATAACATTTCCAAGAAATAATAAACTAATCACAAAATATGCACTCTGCATATTTTGCGCAATCTGTATATTATGCGCACTCTGCATGTTTTGTGTCGCAATAACATTTCCAAAAAATAATAAACAATAGCACAAAATATGCACTCTGCACATTTTGCGCACTCCGCACATTTTGCATTCTGCATTTTCTCTGCTTCGCAAGAAAGGAAGCTTATTTTTAGTTAGTTCTACTTAGGTCGTCCGTTGTTCGCGTTGTTCGGTTCTTATTGAATAAAATAAAGAAACTAAACATTTGTGACTTGTACTAGCGTTGTTCGGTTCTTATTGAATAAAATAAATAAAGATTTTTTTTAACTAAACCTTTGTGACTTTTACTGGCGCAGTCGGTAGGATTGTTGGTAATTTTTTTTATCTACGCATAAGATATAAAAACCACAATTCGAATCATAAAAATAAAAAGAAAAAGAACGCAATAGAAAAAAATCTTGTAATCATAAAAGAACTACCCGCTACTCAGTGATATTTTTGTCTCTACGAAAAAGAGAAATAAAATACATAAACGGACACATTTTTTTCTATCTCCCGTGCTTTACGAATAAAAGTCAAGAAGAAAAAAATAAAACCAACCAAGAACTCACCACACATATCCTCATTATTTATCTTTAAATAAAGTCGTACATCAAGACAAAAACATCATCAACTCTAAAGATCCAAGGACAAACCGAATCACCAACAAAACACCATCAACTTTATCAGCAATACAGGAAATAAGAAGAACAAGCAAGTTTCAATATTATTTTTACGATTAAGTATTTTTATATAATTTCGTTTACCTGTTATACTTAAAATTTAAATGTAAATTTATTTCCTCTCCGCTCTGTACTCTACATGTCGAATCCACTAGAAGGTCTCGAAAAACTGAAAGATCAATCAGAGGCGCTTAATGAAATAGTAAATCAATTTCATTCAGATTTAGAATATCGCGGTATTTTACCCACAACAAACTCCTCTGCTTCACAAAGCAATATGTCGACCACATTATCTCTAACAATAGATCCACTCAAATACTTATCTAGCTTACCAGAATTTCAAGGAGAATACCAAGACCTCCCGAATTTTCTAGATCTTATAGATAAGATCCATCCCCTTCTAATCAAATACGATGAACTTAGTCAAAACATATTTTCTGACAAAATAAAATCGAAATTAAAAGGTAGGGCTCGAGAAGTTGTCGAAATCAATAACCATGTAACCACATGGAACGATATAAAAACAATTCTAATTAACAACTTCGGTGATAGACAAACATTAGAAGAATTATTCGATGAGCTCAGAGGAGCCACGTTCAAAAACAACAGCATAGAATTTTACAACCAAATCAAATCCATACTAAGAAGACTTAACAATAAAACGAAACAAATCTTCGAAGCAAATAGTGCAACTTCAGAAGTTAATATTACACAAAATATACAATCTGCCTTATATAAAGCCAAGTTACCTGGGCCAATGCGGTCATTGCTCTACTGTAGGAACCCAAAGACACTAGAAGAAGCAGTAAATATTTTACACGAAGCAGGATACGCATATTTTACACAGTCATGGAAACACCCAACGGATTATGTAGATAATAATAGGGAAACGAACAAACCAGTACATTCAAGTTATAATAACAAAACAGGTAACAGGAACGACACAAATTTTTACCCAAAAAGGGAACAAACTCAGAGAAACTTACATCCACGAAATCAAAATGTTAGCTTTAAAAACCCTAACGAAGCATACTCAAATCCTGGAAATGTGTATAACCGTAACAATAATTTTAGACATTCAAATAAGAAATATCAGAATTACGGAAATCCCAATTCAAGTAACTCTTACCCCCGAAATCCAAGTCCAAATTTTGGTCACACCCCCCCTAGTAATAATTTTCAAAACAATAATCACTACCAAACTTTTAATCCGTACAATAATAATCCTAATACAAATCCTAGAGCCCAGAATTCTAACCAAAATAATCAACAGTCGTTGAATATAAACAACCGAACAGAACCAATGGATGTCAACCATCAGTGTGCAATGGATATCGGAAATTTTCCGGAAACAGCCCCAACAAACTCTGTTACATAATTATTAAAGAGAAAAAGTTCCTAATAGATACTGGCGCTTCAAACTCGATAGTTAATCCTCAAACATTTAAGGAATACTTACACGTTAAATTAAACAAACCAATAGCTTTAAGATCACTAAATAAAGAGACAGTAATAACAGAAAAGGTAGTCGTAGATTGGTTCCCAGAATTTGGAAACTTAACAGATAAATTAGAATTTTTTATTTATAACTTCCATGATAAATACGACGGGTTGATAGGAAATGACATACTTTTGAAATACGATGCGGAGATAAACTATAAAAACAAGTGTATTAAAATAAACAACACCGAAATAACATTAAATTTTAACCAAATGAAAGAAAATACATTATATCGAATAGACCCAGGGGAACATTACTATAGAATCCCAGTAGAACAAAAATTAGGACATACACTAATTAATGAAATAAACTTAAATGAACATATAAAGGTTTTAGGAGGTGTTTGTAGTGTTGAGAATTCTAAAGCAAGAACCAAAATACTAAATACAGACAATAAACCACATATATTAAATTTATATAAACCTTTTAGGACAACAGAAATCGCCGAAATATATGACTTTAATAATGTCGAACCCTATGAAATCAAACAGAATTCTGGTAGTAACTCAATTCAACAAATTAGAGCGGAACATCTCAACATAGAAGAAGAACATCAACTTATGAAAATCATAGAACAATTTAAGGAAATATTTAGCAATTCAGAACCACTCGCTTTTACAAACGAAATAAAACACACCATAAAAACCACAGACAATACACCAATTAAAAGCAAAATTTATAGGTACCCATACATCCATAAAGTCGAAATACAAAAACAAATTCAAGAGATGTTAGAAAACAATATGATTCAACCAAGCTCCAGCCCTTACAATAGTCCTGTATGGGTGGTCCCCAAGAAACAAGACGCATCGGGGGGAAAAAATGGAGATTGGTTATAGATTACAGGAAATTGAACGAAAAAACGGTAGATTATCGGTATCCAATTCCTAATATTGATGAAATATTAGACAAATTGGGAAAAAGTAATTACTTTTCGACAATCGATCTAAAGAGCGGATTCCATCAAATAGAAATGGATGAAGCAGATGTAGAAAAAACTGCGTTCTCTGTAGACTACGGGCACTACGAATTCCGTAGAATGCCTTTTATGTTAAAAAACGCCCCAAGCACATTTCAAAGACTTATGGGTATAGTATTAAGGGAACATATCGGAACTAAATGTTTGGTCTATATGGATGACATTATTGTTTTCTCTAATGGACTCGAAGAACATATCAAAAACTTGAAAGTCTATATTTTCGAAACTTAAGCAGTCCAAATTAAAAATCCAGTTAGACAAATGCGAGTTTTTAAGAAAAGAGGTAGAATTTTTAGGACATGTTGTTAACGAAGAAGGTATACAACCTAATACAAAGAAAGTAGAAATAATTAAGAATTACACTATCCCCAAAACACAAAAGGAAATTAAGAGATTTTTAGGAATTTCTGGTTATTACAGGAAATTCATCATGAACTTCGCTGAAATTGCAAAACCCATGACAAAATACCTAAAGAAAAACGCAAAAATTGATATTAACGATATCAAGTATATAGAAAGTTTTGAAACTCTTAAAGATAAATTGGTCACGTCACCAATTTTGATATATCCAGACTTTAACAAAATATTTGAAGTTACTACCGATGCAAGTCAATACGCTATAGGAGGAGTATTGTCGCAGGAAAATAAACCAATTGCATACGTGTCTCGCACCCTAAACGAACACGAAGTTAATTACTCAACTATCGAGAAAGAACTTCTTAGTATAGTTTGGTGTCTGAAACAATTCAGGCCATATATTTTTGGAAGAGAAATTAAACTATTTACAGAGTATAATTACAAAATATTTTATAAAAAAGGTAACGAAAACAAAGTAGCCGATTTTCTAAGTAGAATAGAAATAAATATGTGTGAAAATTTAGCGAAAATAAATTCTATTACACAAACGGGAACTCCTATTAATCTTTATAAAAATCAAATAATATTTAACCAAATAACTTTAGGTTCATCATATATACAAAACAAAAATTTATGTAACAAAAAACGTAAGATAATCGGAATAAAAACTATAGATGATGAAAGCCTAGTTCAAATTATCAAAAATCATTTTAACCCAAAAGTAATTAACGCAATATTAGTTAGTAACGAAATTTTTGATAGAATTCAGACTATATATGCAAATCATTTTAAGGGTTACAGAATAATTAGATGTAACAAAATATTACAAGATATAAAAGATGAAGAAGAATTGAAGAACATTATAAAAGAAAAACATGAAGAAAATAATCACCGAGGAATAAACGAATTATATGAAGAATTAAAAAGAGAATATTATTACCCTAAGATGAAAGTTAAAATTACAGAATTTATTAACAATTGTGAAATTTGTATAATAGAAAAGTATGAAAGAAAACCTACTAAAGTTCCTTATAAAATAACAGAAACCCCTACAAAACCTAATCAAATAATTCACTTAGATGTTTTTTATACAATAAATAAATCCATTTTTGCCACAATCATAGATAAGTTTAGTAAAACCGCGCTGTTCGTTAAAATGGACAATCGCAAAGAATCAGAGTTCAGAAAAGCTTTACTTAAATATATTAGTGTTTACGGAAATATAAATAAAATAGTAACAGATAACAAACTTGGAATGAAATCAAAACTCATGAAAAAAAATTTAGATGAAAAAAATATTGAGATCCATTTTACATCAAATTTAAACCATAGCAGTAATGCAGATATTGAAAGGCTTCATAACACTATCAACGAACATCTGAGATTACTAAAACATACAAAAAAACATCTTCCAATAGAAGAACAAATGATTTTAATAAACGGATTCTATAATAACACAATACATTCCACTACAAACCATAAACCTTTAGACTTTATACAAGGAAAAGTTAAAGATGAAGAATATGAAGACATTTTTAAACGTATGGTAGGAAAAAAAGAGAAAGCTATTAGCATTTTGAATAAAGATAGAAGTGACGTAGAATTGGAACCAGGTATTAACTATATAAAAGAAATTAGAGGAGGGAAGAACCATTCGAAGTTTAGGAAAATTAACACGGATTTATTAGGTAGGGAACATGTTAAAGATACTAAGACAGGATTAAAATACTACAAAACTCATGTCAGGAAAAAAAGAAAATTTCAGAAAAAACAAGATAATACATAAATGAATAAAAATCAAGCTCATAACTGAACTGAATGATATTTCACACTTATTACAGATAATGATGACGCTGCTCTTAATACCCATTCTCTTCACCATCTTTCTGCAAATTCATACACAGTCAATAGAGATACAGGATATAACCAACAACGACGGATATATACCAATTAAACTTAGAGATAGGAAATTAATAAAGAACCGTATTAAAGTCTTACATATAATAAATATTACTGAATATGAAGTAACTAAATATCAAATCTACAAGAATATAGAGAAATTAGAACCTAAATCAGATATTATAGAACCAATGCTTAGTACTATTAAACATAATTTCAATCTTTTAGAGAACAAAATAAATTTCTTAAAGCCCCACATTAAAACCAAGAGAGCTCTGTTTGACATATTAGGTAAGGGACTTAAGTTTATCGCTGGCACAATGGACAACGAAGATGCGTCAGAAATACAGACGAAACTTGATAACATAAATCTTAATATTAAGAACATTATTTACGAAGATAACAAACAAATCAAGATAAATCAAGATATGTCTGATCAAATAAAAAGCATTACCAAACATATAACAACCCAACAATATAAAATAGAGACCTACTTAAACAATTACACTAACGCAACACATAAACGCCTTAGCAATCTAGAAGAAGAAATGAGATATATACAATATATCTACCAGCTCAATTATGATATCAACTTACTGAAAAACCACATTGATGATATAGATCAGGTAATAATGACAAGTAAATTAGGTATCCTCACAAGAAACATCTTAACTCCTACGGAAATAGAAATGATCCCTAACCCCGAATCATTCCAATACATTAAAATCGCGGTAACGTTTTATAACAACCAAATAGTAATCATTTTGTTGATTCCCCAATTTACAGAAATAAATTTATCGGAAATACTAATCGAACCTATACCGAACAAACAAAACAAATCATTATACTTAAAAGAAAAAACTATTCTTGTAGACAAAAACAAATATATATATTATAGTACAGTAAAGGATGATCTTAAAAGTAATCTAGTGGAGATCAAGGATAGTTGTATTACAAATATAATCAGAATGGAAGAAGCAAATTGCGACATGCAAATGCAAGAAAAAGAGGAAATAAGTGAAATTACCAAAGGAATAATTGTAACAAAGAATATTAAAAATACATATATGTTATATCGGAACCCACTTGTGCGCATCTAGATTTTAAATTCAATAAGTAAACATTTTGCCATACTTTCAATGTACGCAAAAAGATGCTATGACAAAGAATAATTGTAGTCAACACTTTTTGTCCTAATCAATGTTTATGTTTTAAAGATCCATCGCTTCAATGTTTATAAAATATGAGCAGGAAATGTGACTCAGCACTTTTTGCCTTTAGCAACTGGTGCGAGAATATCCGCAGTCAAAATGCTGCGTTAGCAATTAAGCAATATAAAAGGGGATCGATGTATCTCAAGTTGTTAAGTCTTAAGTCTACCATACCAACAGTCACTTCGTATAGCGGAAGATTTCCCCCCACCAAGGGTAAGGGATCTGAAGCTTTGACTTCAATAAAAAGTTATTAAAATTAAATAAAGTCTTTTATTTGATGTCGCTCTCTGACGAGAGCGCAAATATATTTTTTATTAACTTAAAACACTTAAACAAAATTGGCGCAGTCGGTAGGATTGCACAAATCGTGTAATCCTTGTAAAAATCTACCGTTCCGTTTAAATAGTGAAGTAAATTTCAAAAATAAGTTTTTTCTGCGAAAAAGATTAAAACAAATCTTTGAGTCTACGACTAAACACGGTGCTGTGAATAAATAAAAATAAATTAATACAAAATTGATTAAGATATTTTTAAAAAAAAGTTTTGAAAGTGAATAAACCGTACTCACATTGACGGGTAAAACATTTTTAAATAAATTCAGTGAAAAGATCGAAGATCCAACAAATCTATTCAGTGAATAAAAACGGATTAATTAGTGGTTCACCCCAATGCACATGGTAATACCACAAAACTCATAGAGATAAATTAATCAACCTCATAGACTAAGTTAAAGAAGAAAAGGGCAGCTTCAGAGCTCCAACAAATAGCATAAAATAAATGTTCAAGAGATTGCAGAAGAAGAAGATAATTAACCCAGAAAGCAGATACACTGACGAAGAGGAATCTAGTTCAACAGAAGAAGAAGACCTACATCTACTAGAAATTCGAAACAGAAGTATACCTGAATATTGTAAGAATAATTTTGAAAATAGAAAAATTAAATTACTAGAAAATAAAATTGATAATTTAAATCTTAGTTTGGGCAATAATATTTTAGACAATAAAAGTAAAAATAAAAATATTGACAACATTTTATTGACAAAATTTTAAGAAAATAATCATAAGTTTAATCAAAGTAAATTAAGTATAGAAAACTATCAGAACACCAAAATGGCTACATCCCAAGTAAATAATACACCCAAAAAAAGCTTAACGCTTAATCCATTAAAATATATTGAGAAACTTAATACGTTTGATGGTCGCACTGAAGATCTTTACACATTCCTCACAAATGTAGATGGAATAATACCAACTCTTAACGAGTATGATAATCAAAGCCAACTGATGTGTATAAATATTTTAAAATCCAAATTTATTGGAAAAGCAAAAAGATGCATTGAGATTCACTCCCACTTACAAAATTGGTTAGAAATCAGACATATGCTAATTAATAATTTCGGAGGATTCAAGAACAGCCTACAATTGTACGAAGATCTAAGACAGATCAGTTTCAGAGGTAACGTTTTAAATTTCTATAACGACATACAAAAAACTTTGTGCGATTTGAACCAAAAATCGGTTCAAGAAAATAAAGTCCATGAAGTGAACAATAATAATCTCACAGCCTTAAATATTTTTAAAGAGAAATTGCCGGTACATATGCGAACAATTCTTTTCGCCCTCAAACCAATGAGTTTGCAGGAAGCCCTACACGAGCTCACAGAAGCAGGATTTGTTGAATCAAACTCTTTTGAAGAAAGACAGCCAAGGCAAAACTTCAGCAATAATGTTAAGAACTTTCAACCTAAAATGTTTGTCCCACAGAATCATCAAAATAATTTTAGACCCCAAAATTTCCAAGCGTTTGGCCAAAATAGAAACAACCCTAACAACAATTTTAGACCAAATAATTTTCGACCACCATTCAATCATTTTCAAAACAGAGCTCCTTTCCAAAATAATTACAATACAGATAGGAACTATAACCAAAACAACTCTAGAACACAGCCTATGGACATAGATCCAAGTAGTAGTCAATTGAGACGTAACCCAACACCGGTTAACAGACAAGTTAATTACAACAGAGGAAATCACTCTAACAATCCTGCGGGATATAATGAAAATAATAGTAGTAATACTGAAAGGAATTTAGAAACAAATAACGAAACTCACGAGAATCAAAATTTTCAGTTACAAGCCTCGGAAATAAATCCGGACTTCCCTATCTCAGAATAGAGAAAAACGGCAAAATTATACGTATGCTCATAGATACTGGAGCAACAAATAGTATCATTAATAAAATAGACGTTCCACCCCAATACATACAAACTAGAAAGCAACCGTTAAAAATTAACACAGTAGGAAACCCTGTCGTAGTGACAGAAGAAGCATTATTTCCCAAAGAAAAATTCGCCTATAAAGTAAAAGAAAACTGTCTTTTCCATATATTGAATTTTAGTCCAAATTACAATGGGATAATCGGTAATAATATTCTATTACCTAATAATAGTAAATTAGATTACGCAACCAAGACATTAACACTGAATGACATAAAAATTCCAATATTTTTTGATTTAATTGACGAACAAGACTACATGATGGAAGTTCATCACTTAAGCGGCTTAACGCCAAATGACACTATCTTCGACGAGTTTGAACAAAAAAATACTGAACACATGAATATTGAAGAAAAAAGAATTCTCTCTAAAACCCTAAAAGAATATCAAGATGTATTCTTTCATAAAGGTGACGACCTAACATTTACATCACACGTCAAACACAAACTTACTGTCTCAGACAATTCCCCAATTTTCACCCGGATATACCGCTATCCCGAGGTACATAAAAATGAAGTCAATAATCAGATCCAAGATCTTTTGGATCAAGGGATAATCAAACACTCGAGTTCACCATATAATGCTCCGATATGGGTCGTACCCAAGAAAATGGACAAGATGGGAAATAAAGAGTGGCGTATAGTTATTGACTATCGCAAATTGAACAAGGTTACCAAAGAGGATAAATTTCCAATTCCTCTAATTGAAGATATACTCGACAAGATGGGTCGAGCCAATTATTTTTCTACTTTGGATTTAACAAAAGGTTTTTACCAAATTGAAATAGATCCACAAGATCGTGAGAAGACAGCCTTCTCCACACTTTCAGGACATTATGAATGGATCAGAATGCCATTTGGTCTCAAGAATGCTCCTGCTACATTTCAACGCATGATGAACGAAGTCCTAAGTGACTACATTGGTAAAATATGCTATGTTTACCTTGACGATATTATCATCTTTTCTTCATCACTACAAGAACATATTCAACATTTGAAACTAATCTTCAAGAGACTTCGACAAGTCAATCTTAAAGTTTCTTTGAATAAATGTGATTTTCTAAAGAAAGAATCCGAATTTCTCGGACATATAATTACACCAGAAGGTATCAAACCCAATCCGTCAAAAATTCAAACAATAAAAGATTTTCAAATTCCCACCTCCATAAAAGAAATACAATCCTTCCTAGGTTTAACTGGATATTATAGAAAATTCATCCAGGATTATGCTAAAATAATCAAACCTATGACGTTATACCTAAAAAAGGATTCAAAAATAGATATAAAGAACGAACAATATGCTGACGCGTTCAACAAACTAAAAGTAGCAATGACAGATATGTTAATTAACAAACACCCAGACTTTAGTAAAGAATTTATATTAACAACCGATGCAAGCAATTTTGCAATAGGTGCAGTATTGTCCCAATCTCACGGACCACTTTCATTTGCATCCAGGACACTTAATAAACACGAGTGCAACTACAGCACTATAGAGAAAGAACTCCTAGCAATCGTTTGGGCAACCAAACAATTTCGTCATTACCTATATGGTAGACGTTTTAAAATTTTAACAGATCATAGGCCGCTAGTTTGGCTACATAATCTGAAAGAGCCTAATTCTAAACTACAACGTTGGAAAATAAAGCTCGAAGAATATGATTTTGATATTGAGTACCTGCAAGGCAAAGAAAATAAAGTTGCCGATGCTCTATCAAGAATCAAGATTTCACCTGAAATTAACGCTTTAGAAGAAGACTTAGCGAGTACACAACACAGTGTCGAATCAGATTGTACAGACCTAATTCCAATAACAGAAAAACCCCTTAACATGTTTAAACGTCAGATAATCATCAAAACAACTAATGAAGATTCTCAGGAAATATCCTTTCCGTATATAGGTAAAAGATTAATAACAATTACGAGAAAAAATTTTACGACCAAAGACTTTGATCTAATAATATCAGAATGTGATATAAATTGCACAAATGCAATATTCATAAATAACGACGATTTACCTTTGAACAAATATACGAATGACGACGAATTATTTCTTAAATTTCAAACCCATTGGAAACAACACCATAATAAACAGAAATTATATAGAAGCATATCTAACCTAATAAATTTACATCCTCCAGAAACTGAGGAAACAATTAATAAAATCCATATAAAATTTAATCATATTGGTATTGAAAAAACATACCTTGAAGTCATTAGAAAATTTTACGCACCTAGTTTACGTGAAACTATTAATAAAGTATTGAACAATTGCGAAATGTGTAATTTCAAAATAGAAAGGAATCCAATAAAACTACCTTATGAAAAAACGCCCACGCCCTCAGGCCCTCATGAACACTACCATATGGACATTTGGCCCATACCAAGAAATGGTAGCTACCTAACATGTATTGACAAATTTTCAAAATTTATAGCCCTTGAACGTTTAGAAACAAAGAATCAAGCCGATGTGCTAACCGCTATAACTAAGATATTTATTTATCTAGGTAAACCAAAAATCTTAACGACCGACAATGATAAATGTTTTTTATCTTACACAGTTAAACAATATCTCAAAGACAACGAGATAGTAACTCACATTACTACGCCATATAGACACACAGGCAACTCAGATATAGAGCGTTTGCACTCCACTCTCAACGAGAACATAAGATTATTTGAAAAGCAAAAGCCAAGCTTAGTCGATAACGTGACACGAACAATAGAGGTTTACAACAATACGATCCACTTAACTACTAGAGAAAAACCGAGTGACATACATTTCGGACGCATAGACAATAAAACAATATTTAATAGAATCGAAAGCACAAAAAATAAAGTTTTAGCTAGACTGAATAAAGATAGAAAAGATACCGATATAAATCCTAATTTTACCAAAATTTATAATCCTACATATTTCGATAAATTAAAAACAAAGCATAGGAAAGTAAAAGTGATTGAAATCGATAAAAATAAAATAACTATTAAACCAAACAGAGACTTACAAAAATTACACAAAGACCAGTTTCGAAAGAAGAAGAAAAAATTTAAAAATGATAAAATTAAAATTGGCATCGATACTAGTTCTATGGCAGTTAACACTGGCCTATAGCCAAGAAATACAAATAACTAATTACAACCACGGTAACGGTTTTACCATTATACAACTACAACAGATACAAATAATAGAAAACTATACTAAAATACTTCATATTATAAATTTAACTAAGTACGAAACAAATTTAGAAATACTAGAAGAACATATACAACTTTTACCTGAACCAAACATTGAAATTATTAATTTAATGAAACATACAAGAAAAGAATTTGAAACTATAATACCACATAACAGACAGAAAAGAGGACTTATTAATATTTTAGGTACAGGCATGAAATTTTTATCCGGAACTATGGACGACGATGATAGGCAAGAAATAGAAGAAAGGCTAAAATTAATAGAAACAAATACACATAATGTAATAGAAAACTCAAATTTACAAATACAGATAAACAATCATTTTAATGAACAAATTGCGTTAGTAACTAACATGTTTAATAACAAAACTAAGAAACTTACCGAACATATAGAAAAATCTATTCGCATTCAACACGATTTAGAAAGGGATCTTAACAAATTGAAATTAGAAATAGAAATTAAAGACAATATAAAATATTTGATAAATGACATCGACAAAATTAAAGACATAATTTTAGCATCGAGACTAGGAATCCTAAGCAAAGACATATTTTCAGAAACAGAAATTGATAAAAATAATATTACAATTGAAAAACTTTCAGAAATCAAATTAGAACTTGCTTTGTATAAAAACTCTATTATTTTTATAATTGAATTGCCAAACTTTACAAACGAATTATACAAACAAATACATATTCAACCCATACCAAACTTAGAAGATAGTCAGCAATTAGAGATAACTAATAAAATATATTTGACTAAAGATCAAGCAATTTACAATAATACAAATATTAAAAAATATTTATCAAAAATAAATGATAACTGCTTACAGAATCTATTTAAAAAACAAATGAATTGTAAACTAATAAAAAATGTAAACCAAGAAATATTAGAAATAGGAAATAATAATCTTGTGTTAATTAATGTAAAATTACAAGAAATAAATCAAAATTGTAATAATCAAAACATTACTGTTAAAGGTAACTACCTAATTAAGTTCGAAAATTGTAAAATTGAAATAAATAATAAAATGTACGAAAGAAAAAATTATAAACACGAACCTTTAATACCAAATGTAATTGAGAATATTAATTATACCAAATCAAAAGATATAACTTTTCAAGAATTACATTACCAAAATATACAAAACTTAAAAGAAATTGAAGAACTGAAATACAAGCACAAACATACTAGTTTAACTATGTACTTGATAATTTTAATCATTATACTTGTCATAATCCTTTATACATATTTAAAATGTAAAAATAAGAAGATAATAAACAATGTAAATCTTCCAAAGGTCACTTTCCGACCATTAGAAGACTCTAAAGGGGGAGGTGTTATATCGGAACCCACTTGTGCGCATCTAGATTTTAAATTCAATAAGTAAACATTTTGCCATACTTTCAATGTACACAAAAAGATGCTATGACAAAGAATAATTGTAGTCAACACTTTTTGTCCTAATCAATGTTTATGTTTTAAAGATCCATCGCTTCAATGTTTATAAAATATGAGCAGGAAATGTGACTCAGCACTTTTTGCCTTTAGCAACTGGTGCGAGAATATCCGCAGTCAAAATGCTGCGTTAGCAATTAAGCAATATAAAAGGGGATCGATGTATCTCAAGTTGTTAAGTCTTAAGTCTACCATACCAACAGTCACTTCGTATAGCGGAAGATTTCCCCCCACCAAGGGTAAGGGATCTGAAGCTTTGACTTCAATAAAAAGTTATTAAAATTAAATAAAGTCTTTTATTTGATGTCGCTCTCTGACGAGAGCGCAAATATATTTTTTATTAACTTAAAACACTTAAACAAAATTTATATTATGCAAAATTGTAATGATCTGAAAATTTATATTGAAGGTAATAAACTTATCAAAATAGAAAATTGTAAAATAAATATCAACAACTTAATATATGAAAATTTAGAAAAAAAGATTCACGATCATATAATCTTACCTAACTTCCTTACAAAAATCAAAGAAAAGCTAACATTTTATAATTTAAATTTAGAAGAATTGCATATGAATAACATAAAAAATAAAAATAAAATTGAACATGTTACATATCAAAACCATGTAAAAAATATTACAACCTGGAGTATTCAAACTATTACCCTAATAATGTTAATATTTATAATCGTAGTAATTTTTAAGAAAAAACAGAAAAAAACTGTAAAAATCAATGTAAAAAATACTTCGTCGGAGCCTCAGACGAACGCGGGGGGAGTTATAGCATCAGCAATAACCCCACAAGCAATGATAATATAAACTAATCACAAAATATACACTCTGCATATTTTGCGCAATCTGTATATTATGTGCACTCTGCATGTTTTGTGTCGCAATAACATTTCCAAGAAATAATAAACTAATCACAAAATATGCACTCTGCATATTTTGCGCAATCTGTATATTATGCGCACTCTGCATGTTTTGTGTCGCAATAACATTTCCAAAAAATAATAAACAATAGCACAAAATATGCACTCTGCACATTTTGCGCACTCCGCACATTTTGCATTCTGCATTTTCTCCGCTTCGCAAAAGAAAGGAAGCTTATTTTTAGTTAGTTCTACTTTGGTCGTCCGTTGTTCGCGTTGTTCGGTTCTTATTGAATAAAATAAAGAAACTAAACATTTGTGACTTGTACTAGCGTTGTTCGGTTCTTATTGAATAAAATAAATAAAGATTTTTTTTAACTAAACCTTTGTGACTTTTACTCTTAACCTGGGATTCTAGTGTACAAACAAAACCTTCTGTTTTCTGAGAATTGCGCGTTGCGTTGCATTGTATTGCTAAGAACTATTTGTTGTTGTAATCCGTTATCAAAATTATTAGTTATTGTCGCGTTTTTGCAATTGTTTTCCAGTGATATCTATTTAGGTCTCACATTTCTAAATAATTTAGAGTTAGCGTGACGTAATTCAAAGTTGTTGTGTTGGATCTGCTGATTTGCGTGGGTTGTTGTGTGGGGGAGTGCTTAAAGCAAGCAACAATATAAACATTATACGTACATATACAATACTAACACAGACACAAATCGTGCAAATAATTTAATACCGCAAGGCATTATTACGCAGAATATTAAGTCGGCTCGCCGAAAGTTATGGGCACCACCGCGGAAATTAAAGCAAATTGAAGACAGCGCATCTATATGACCGAAAACAAGCAGCTGTAAAAAGAAATGATATCGCTATTAAGCTTTCGCTGAGAAAGTTGGTATCATTTCAACAAGCTTGATACGTTGACAGTAAGCAAGAGGGATCAATGGATCATCGCATGGAAGTCAGGAATATACCATTTTTAGGGCTAGGTGCTTCAGTGATGAGAGGCCTAGGATTACAGCACTCACCACATCATCGCCAATTACCTGCCACCTAAAACGAAAAGAGCAGGACAATCACAAAAGAGGTGTTCCACAGTGTCATCGCTTTCCCCACAGGCTTCGCAGTCTTTTAAATGGAAGCCCTGACCGAGGACGCAGGCAGACATAACACCGGTTCAGGTCCTGGAAAGTCTTTCCTCTGAGCTCTGTAGGAGATCTCATTTCCTGTGACCACGTTAAGACCCGGGACCCAGATAAGTCTAAGTGAATTCAACCTTCCGACCGAATTCAGAGAGATCTTGCTTTTACGAAATATTTTGGAGTTGGTTTAAGGGTCGAGCAAGGCCTTAAGAGAAACTTGACTGTCGCTACAGACGCAGATACTCCGCCCATAGGACAGTTCTCCGTTTGGAAGACTGACGCATGTTTGCCTGGTGAGAAGAAAAGTCTTTTGTTGCCGCTCTCCATGAAAACAAGAGTACCAGATCCTTGATCGGTTTTGGAGCCATTGGACTGCATTTCTTGCCAGGCTCAGAGTCTGGCCAGAGCCAGTCCTGAACGCTAGGAAAGTCGACTTCATAATTGTGATTCAGCCGAAGCTCCGCTGTCATTGCATCGGATAGATGTCATCAAAACTCCAGAGCGAATTATACCAAAAGCCACCTCTTCTTAAACGCGAGTTAGCTTTGGCTGTGCAACCCATGATGTAAATATCAAGTGGCGGGAGCTTTAATAATGCATCTAAGCCAGAGCCAGACGTGCTGATAAAGGCCCCCGTGCAGCGCCTTGGCAGTCTTCAGCTCAAGATGCTTGGACCAAGTTTGGTAACCAGGATGACTCCCAAATATTTTGCTTCATTGGAGAGCTGGATTGTGACGCCTCTTAATAGCTGGTAGCAACTCGTTTGTACCTTGCTGCAGCATGGCTGGGTTTACTCCGTCCGTACCAGGTGACTTGAAGCCATCAAACGATGCAACCGCCTATTTGATACCCTCGTCCATTACCATAGCCTTCGCAATATACCAGCTACGCCGAGTTGTTTGTTTCAGCTCACCCCCAGGCTTGGTAATCGGGGCTGGCTGTGAGCCAATTGTTATCTGGTTACCCGGAAAGTGAGACTTCAGTTGATGACTAATAGTTTCCGCTTTCGTCTCAGTGTAGGTGCCATTAAGTTCTTGTAGTGTACCCATAACATACGAACATATTACCCAAACACGATCGACAAAAGAAAGCAACAAGCGGAAAAGAAAACTAATGACAAGTGACCTAATGGCCCACACTTATTGCAATCAATTGAGTAACCTGAGTGACGACACATTGCACAGTGCTGGCACTGACTCACCGGCACCACTTAAACAAACCAATGTGATAAGCTACTCGTATTATGACATGGGTGCCATTCATTGTTTCTATTTATCGCTTACCAATGTGATAAGCTATTATAACATGGGTGCCATTCATTGTTTCTATTTATCGCTTACGAATTGCCAGATGTGAGTCGAAGGAGTAATCCGATCCCTTCGATTCGGGTCACAAGTTTTGAAGTGGAATTGAGAATGTTATGAAGGGAATAATTAGTATATAAGTAGAATATTTTTGTTAATAAAATTAGATTCAATTTGACTCACAACCAAACTGTTTCTCATTTCTGGCACTTTATGGCGTATTGAGCCTGCCTTTTCTTCCTTACTTTATAAATAACCTTACATGGCGATCCTGCCCATTCGAACCAGGATCTGAATAAAAATCAAACTTACATTACATTGCACTACGATCCTGCAAACCGAACCAGATCCTGGCGAACAGTTGCTGAATTTCTAGAAGCAACAGACAAAAAAAAAATGAAAATAATTGAATACTCATTGTATTTATAATGCCAACCAAAACAGGAACGAGAAGATAAAACAACAGATGAACTGGAAGACTAAAATGGGCAACAACAGCGCGAAAGAAGAGGTTGTGGTGAACACAAATAACGACCAACACGTTACAGTAACCTCAGCAGCAGCAACAGCCGTAGTTATATTTGTAGTATTATATATACTCAATAAATTAAATATATATTACAAAAATTATGTCAAGAGCAAACCACTGAGCCATGCGAGATCCCTACGGCTTCCACAATCTCTCGCACTTTCAATCTTCGGTCGGCCAACACCATATCGTGAATTTTTTCGATTGTTTCGGGTGTAGAGACCTCAACTGGGCGTCCAGGACGTTCGGCATCTTCAGTGCTTGTACGGCCACAACGAAATTCAGTAAACCACTTTTTTACCATTGAAATCGATGGTGCAGAGTCCCCACAGTATTTTTCAAGCTTAGCCTTGGTCTCGGTAATGGTTTTTTTTCGCAAGAAATAATGCTTAATAAGCACACGAAATTCACTTTTTTCCATTTTCTCCTCAAATTAGTGAGTAGTCTGATAAAAATAGCTGTCAAACACAAACTAACTGACGCAGCAAGTTTAAATTTTGACAGGAGTCAACTGACAGATGCCTGTTGACAGGAGAAGTGTTGCTGTTTCAGTAAAGAGGTCAGAAATTCAAAAAGTCACGGACTTATTGACCCGCCCTCGTAGCATTACCAATATATAAACAAATTTTTTTCATATTATAAGATAGTTGATTCATTAGACAAATAAAAATATAAAATTGCAAACAAAAACTTATCTATGGCTAGGTCAAATTAGTAATGGAAGAGTATCTCAAAGAACTCAACCAAATTTATATCAATATAACGAAAAGTACCAACAGAGGGTATTCACAGGCAACGTGGGGAGCAAAGCAAAAACGAATCCAAGATATTAAAGAAGAAGTTAAGGGACTATTGAAAACCAAGGATATCTCTGCAAAGTTTACAGAGGAATTCGTAGAAAAGTACAAAACTATAGAGAAAATAATAAAAGAAAAACTGAGTAAGATGGCTGATTTCAGCATTGAAAGCTCGATGAAGATCATCCCAATCTTCACGGGTTCATATCGGGAATTAGACGCATTCCTAAAGATAACGGAAATAATATACAACAGCTTAAAGGATTCAGACAAACAACAGCTACTAGACTTTGTATTTCATGTGAAGCTCAGTCCAAGCGTAAAAACTGCGATTTGCGACACAATTCCCAGACCTTAATACGTTAGAGAACAGTCTAAAAGAGAAATACAAAAACAGAACAACAGTAGCACAGATCCACACACAGTTATCGCAATTAACGCAAAGAAATCTAGCAATAATACCATACAAGGACAAGATTTTGTCACTGATAGCAGACCTCAACAATCTGCAACGCGAGGATTTACCTAGCGGTGCAACCAATGCAGCAAAAACAGTAATTGGCAAGATAAATGAAACATATGCCCTCACAATATTCAAAAATGGTTTAAACGAATACATAAAACCAACGATATTTGCCGCACAACCGAAAACACTGACAGAGGCTATCAACCTAGCAATTGAACTAGAGAGAGATTCAAGTCAAGGCAATAACCAAATGATGCATGTGAGCATTGTATCATTGTATATAAACCTTATAGTAGTGCAACCGTGCGTAAACGACGATACGCCACCAGTGCGCATTCGCCCGCAACAGATCATGATAGTCTAGTTCTACACCATTCTCGTGCTGGGAATATGAGTAGGAGGATGATGCAGGTAGTGATGGTGGTTGGCAAAGCAGGTTTCGTGTAGATTTATGGTATATTTTTTGTTTGCTTTGATGGAAGGGGTATGTTATGTTTTCTGGATTTTAACACAATTGGTAGGTTGAAGGAGAGTCGCATTTCAGCAGTGAAGATTCTCAAATGTTTTTTTTTATAATTCATACGAGTATTTGCAAGTGAAAAGCAGATATTCATATTTAATGGTAGGGGCGATGGTGGATGAAGAGAGGTGGGATAATTGTAGTTGGGATGATTGCAATTAGAACAAAACCGGCACCTGGAACTTATTTTGTTGTATTTTATACAATTGGTGTGTATATGTTAAGATCGGCGAAGGAGATTCGCATTTCAGCAGTGAGGCATATCATATTTGCATGTGAAAAAAATTCATTGAGGCAGAGATAAGATAAACCAAGTTAGAGTGTGTGTACGAGCGCGTGCCCTGCTTGTACTCGTAATAATAGCTGCCGTAGGGTATTCATGAACAACTCAAATTGGTTTATTTATTGGTTCATCAAATAAAAAGGGCATTCATTCATAATCGGTATTCAAAATCATATTAGGTTCATATTTCGTTTGCATTATGTTACACAATCGAATCTCCGAATATAAACAGAATTTTTTCATTTGGTTTTGCACAAGCACCTGAGTGCCTCAGTTTGGGCAGCTAAATATCATTGATTTAGGTATTCTTTTTGATACCTACTTCTTTTGATACCGTCATACCGACCACCAGCGGCCGATATACTTAATGCAAATTTCGGTTTCAGGATGTCCCAGTAGGTACTAAAGAAATGAAGTATTGTTTAAATTTATCTTTTGAAGTAGGTAGGTACAATTATGAAATTTTATAGGTAGGTACCCAAATGCATTAAAATATTGAACTCCATCAAACGCATGGTTAGACGTATTGCATGTTATAGAAACCCACATTTTTTATTCTAGCCTCGTTAATACCTCAGCCAGAAAAAATATAAGTTTCATATGTATGTACTCGTATATACATACAGTGAAATCTTCCTTGAGGGGACATTAATGGTGCACATTTTTGTCCGCTTAAGAGAGTTTACCGTTTAAGGAAAATTAAAACAACTTATCCATCTTTAAGCTAAAAAGAAAAGTCTTCATATTCACTTATGTATGTATATACAAAGATGGTATATTAATTGTTGGCTCTAATGGAAATTTGGGGTAGGTTATGGCATATTGCGAGGAGGCCGTAGGATGTTTGCTGGTATTTAATACAATTGGTATGTACCTCCGTCTCACCTGATTACGAACAGGTAGTTTCTTGATTTAATTTTACGAAATTTTTTAACTCCTTCGATAATTTGGGAAAAGCCAAATGCAATATGAAAGAAGGCTATATTAAGTTTATGTTGTAAAAAAAAAATGGGATTAGGTAGATAAATTCGATTTTATTGATGCTTTTCCCAAAAAGGTTATAAAATTAGTCCTTTTTTCGTCGCACCTGATTACAAAAAGTAACCATTAGAAGACCACATCATGGAGACCGATATTTTAAACAATATCGAGTACGATGACGCAGATGAAGACTACGCAAGGAACAACACTATAGAAACAGTACTAACGAAAGGATGTTCAGAGAAGCTACAGGAAGGAGCTTTGACGTTCTACGCAGGATTTGCAGCGTTTAAGTTACGGAACAAGATTAATTGCGAAGCCTGCACGCAATTTATGATCGATGAGACAAATTCTTATCGAGAACAAACCTTGTTAATACGTCTCAATACTTATGAGACCACACAAACTGTGTCAGAGTTTGGGAAGCTTACGGTGCCTACTATAAGCTTCGAAAATACTGCGAAAAGAATAAAGGAGATATTCGAAACAGTTTTTCCGGAGGACCGCAAACAAGCAAACTTGGTTGAAAACCTCATGTCTCAGATGATAAACCAGTTGGAAGTGACAGAAACCATGACGTGTAGCAATTATGGACACAACGAAGACATCGTTAAATTTATTTTAATCGTACTGATTAAATTTACAATAAAAAAAAACAACAAGGATTTAAGGCTGCCAAACTTTAAGGATAAGCATCATGTAAATAAATATCTATAAATAAAGTTATATTTTAATAAATGAATGGGTGTGTTTTTCTGATTTTCATATATAAATATTTATATGTACTCATATTTATTATACCCTATTCTAAGGGTATATTAATTTTGACGCATAGTTTGTAACATACCTTAATATTGCCCGTAGACCCCTAAAAGTTACTATATTTATGATCAGCATCGATAGTAATGTCGATCTAGCCATGTCCGTCCGTCCGTCCGTCCGTCCGTCGGCAAAAATTAGGCCTTTAAACTGGACCTAGAGAGCTGAAATTTTAACCATATACTCTCTAGTGTCCCGAAATAATCAAGTTTACGAATTTTTCAAATCCGCCCACAGACACGCCCACAAAATGAAAAAAAAACAAATTTTGGAAAAAATCGAATTTTGAGCTAGAAAGCTGAAATTTTTTATATATGATCTATGACTCCTAAAACTGCTCGGGATAAAAAAATTTCAAAATCCGCCCACTGACACGCCCACAAATAAATAAAATAATTTTTTTATACCCTATTCTAAGGGTATATTAATTTTTGAAAATCCAAAGTTTCAGCTAGGGAGCTGAAATTTATAGTATATACTCTCTATGGGCCCTTTATGCTCATGTGTAAATATTTTCAAAATCCGCCCACTGACACGCCCACAATTAATTTTTTTTTTTTTTTGAAAGTTCAAAGTTTGAGCTAGGGAGCTGAAATTTATAATATATACTCTCTAGGGTCCCTTTATTCTCATGTGTTTTTTTAAATCCGCCTACTGACACGCCCACAATTAAATAAAACAATTTTATTGAAACACCCAAGTTTGAGCTAGGGAGCGTTTTTTTTTTTGATAAAATCCTTTAAATGTTATATAACAAAATATGTAGAGCGTTCTTAACAATTCAACCACACTTAGACTTTTGTCACGCCCTCTTATGAGGGATAGGAATAAGAATAGGGTATCCAACAGTTCGCCCAAGCGGACTGTAGCCCGTCCCTATGTTTTTTATTTGTTTTTAGTTATGGTAATATTAATATATAGTTTATTAATTTTTTATATATACTTTAGGTATGCGCTTTTGGTTAAAGGACCCTATGCGTTGTTATGTTACGTAATATTTTATTTATTTATTTATGAACTATGCGCGAGGAGTAGGCCTAATGGGGATACCTCGGTGAAAAAAAAACGCATCAAATGTTCCACCTCCTGGGTGATGCGGAAGAGAACAGACTTGTGTTTTTTTTAGTACCAACCACAGCATTAAAAAAAAATTAAATAAAATATTCAATGCTGTGATTGGTACCTATGCCTCGAATATCCAAATTGGTTAAATGAACATTTCTTTATCTTTAAACTACATACATAATATTCTCAGTATTTGTTTTTTTTCTTTTAAGAAAGCAATGAAAACATATATTTTTGCATGTCTAAATAGGTAGGTAGTTTGTTTGACATTCATTCAAATAATAAAAAAAACATAGGGGCGGGCTACAGTCCGCTTGGGCGAACTGTTGGATACCCTATTCATATTCCTATCCCTAATAAGTGGGCGTGACAAAAATTTAAAGGATTTTATCGAAAAAACTAAGCTTTTGTAAATAAAAACGCTCCCTAGCTCAAACTTTGGGTTTTCAATAAAATTGTTTTATTTAGTTGTGGGCGTGTCAGTAGGCGAATTTAAAAAAAAATTTAAGCATGAGCATAAAGGGCACCTAGAGAGTATATACTATAAATTTCAGCTCCCTTGCTCAAACTTTGGACTTTCAAAAATAAAAATAAAAATAATTGTGGGCGTGTCAGTAGGCGGATTTTGAAAATATTTACACATGAGCATAAAGAGCCCCTAGAGAGTATATATTATAAATTTCAGCTCCCTACCTCAAATTTTGGTTTTTCAATAAAATTGTTTTATTTAATTGTGGGCGTGTCAGTGGGCGGATTTTGAAAATTTTATGTCCCAATCAGTTTTATGGGCCATAGATCATATATAAAAAATTTCAGCTCTCTAGCTCAAAATTCCAAAATTTTGTTTTTTTGAGTTTGTGGGCGTGTCTGTAGGCGGATTTCAAAAATTGATTATTTCGGGACCCTAGAGAGTATATGGTTAAAATTTCAGCTCTCTAGGTCCAGTTTAAAGGCCTAATTTTTGCCGACGGACGGACGGACGGACGGACATGGCTAGATCGACATTACTATCGATGCTGATCATAAATATAGTAACTTTTAGGGGTCTACGGGCAATATTAAGGTATGTTACAAACTATGCGTCAAAATTAATATACCCCTAGAATAGGGTATAAAAATGTAAATCGACAGGTGAGCTGCCTCTAACAGATATACGTATCCAACAACGTGTTCGCTTATAAATATCTGATAAAAAACAAATCGAATATTTCTGAATCAATTACAAAAGAAATGATAGAAATCGGTGAATTTTTGGACGAGATATACCCAAAATAGCAAGAGTCTAAAAAACCATAAACTCATAATTTCTTTACTTCTTACATGTTCAGTAGGTAAAGTAAAGGAACAAGACCAAACTGTGGTGGATTCCGGGCCACGAAGGTTTTGAAGGCAACGAAAAGGCAGACGACGGGTTGCGATATCAACTAAACATAATGAAAATAGTTGACTCTGCAGAATGCCGGCTATGTCTTGAGGAAGACGAAACAGCTGAACACATTCTAGGTGAATGTCCGGCCTCAGAGAACAACTGAGTTCCGAAGATATAAAGAAGTGGTCTGCTGGTAGCATTATCCGCTTTATACGGAAAGAAGAAATACTACTAGCTTAACATATTTCTGACCCAGACGGTACAAACGACCTCATAGGTCGCAGTACCTTTTTCTTCGCCTTGGCGAACCAGAAGCTAAAAAAAAAATATATTGCAAATTTCAGCAGAACCATTTACCACAGGGCATGACAACTAATAATAGAACGAAACGAGGAGTAGGCCGTCTGATTAAAGCTCGGTGATTAAAAACACGTATATCTAATGCTCCTTCCTCAATGCTTTATTGCAAAGGTGCAGGGACTTTAAACAACTAAAATTCGTATTATCCATATAAATATTCATCGTGTAGGTACCTATTGACCAATAAGTGGTGGTGCAGCATGGCACAATACCGACACAAAATAAATTATGTCATTGCTTTATAAATTAGACTGAATATTTCTAAATCAATTACAAAAAGAATGATATAAATCGGTACATTTTTCGACAAGATATAGCCAAAATAGCGAGAATCTAAAATGCGATAAATTCATAATTTCTCATTTGAAAGAAAAATACCCAAATCAAATTTTATTAAATTTTTCGTTTCAAACGAATCGCCCCTTCCATCCAGAGAGTCGATAATGCGAAATCCATTATCCATACAAATAATAACTTACTTGGTTTCCATCATCAACCTCTGCTACTTTCAAAGCATACGTACATGAACATGCTACCTGCGCTGCCTACGCCTATGCTCCTTCTTACAATGAAAAAAAAATGCATACACAATGGAATGAAATTCGTTCGGCGGAAATATTCGAGAGAGACAAACCGGTTTATTTGGTCTTGCTTTCTTCGTTTTCAAAGTGTGTATTTAAAATGAAGATGACAGCAAAAGTTTAGACAGAAACATTCTAGCTCAATTCATAACGCCATCTGCATTTAGTCGGCTAAAACAAACAATTCGACATGATAGCACTACTATAAAGTGTATATACAATGGTGCCATCATGTCGAATTTTTTGTTTTAGCCGACTAAATGCAGATGACGTTATGAATTGAGCTAGAATGTTTGTGTCTAAACTTTTGCTGTCATCTTCATTTTAAATACGAGTACACACTTTGAAAACGAAGAAAGCAAGACCAAATAAACCGGTATTTTTTGTCAGTATTGTGCCATGCCGCACCACCAAGAAGTGCCAATAGGTGCCTATACGATGAATATTTATATGGATAATAACAATTTTCGTTGTTTTGCGTAGAGCTAGATTGCTAAATTGGAGTATTGCGCAAGTTTATTTATCTTTAATCAACATGTAAAATTGTTGGTATATATTTTAAAGTCCATGTACCTTTTCAATGAAGCATTGAGGAAGGTCACTTGTTGTTATTTTTTGCTTAATGGAGGTTGCTTGCTTGTTTCTCTTATGCATTAAACATGTTCTAACATTAGATATACTTCGAGGCATTAAGAACGTCACTACAAAGATTATGCTGGCTAACTCTAGAGCTTTTAGCTAAGCTCCAGTAATCGAAGAGTGTTCTATTGTGTCTCTTGGCGGTTCAAGTTCAGTATGAATTTCATTACTATAGTCCCAGGATATTCATAGTTTTAATTGTAATCCGCGTTGCGACTATTGGATATCAGAAAGAGTTGAACTGCTTTTTGTATTCATATTGGTTTAATTTTATTCGTGAAAGGATAAGTTGTGCATATGAATATTTTTATAATATATAAATCCTAATTCTTTTATAGTATAGTCCATTGTCTGGTAGTTATAACAGTGAACTATGTTGCTACTATATTACCTGTAGTTGCCAATTATACACAGTGTTGTTCGTATTGTGTGCATTGATTTGCACAGTCCGTCTGTTTACCATAGATATCTTGCTCTTAAGCATATTGTATCTAATCTTATCAAATTTAATATTGACACCAAATTATGCATGTAGGTTTTAATTTTTTTTAATACAGATTTATTAAAAGATATTGAAAGTTAAAAGTTTTTGAAGTTGTATTTAAAATCCGAAATTTCCTATTATGGATAATAGAGTTCCACATTCACGTTCTAGAGGAAGACCGAGTAATTTGAGAAATTCGTCCACTTTTCGAAATATAACTCCCCGTTCGGAAGCAATCGAATCCAGGCCAATAGTTAGTCGTACTCCACCTGGGGGTAGTGTAGGCTTAAGCCAGGATAAGATTTTACCACAGCTGGTACTAACCCTCCTGCAGCAATGCAATCCGGTCAGGCAAGTAACCACAATAGTGAAGACAATAATGAGCGACGAGATATTAAGGGATATCCTCCACCTGTTCAAGAAGAGGCCACTGACATTAGAGCTATTACGTCAGAATTTCAAAGAATACTCGAGGCAAACCAACGAGTTTTCATTCGTGAAATGCAGTCTATTAGAGATACCTTAGTTGGAAGATTGGACAATTTGAATTTAAATACTCCCAATGTGAATCCTATGAGACCTTCGAACGCTCGTTCCGACTTCGAACATTTTTTAAATAACGCTTCGTTTTCGACCCAACGCACATTGAGACGAATCGCTGATTTAGCGGAATTAAATTAAGATTAAATTTTTGGTTTTTTTTTTAATTGAAATTTTTCACATAACAAATTTTTTTAACATATGACTACAAATTGCAAGACAAAACAATACATACAAACCAGCTTATTTTAATTTTTTTAATTATTTTTTACATATAAAAGTTGCAAGTATTCATGTTCCATGACGCTTTTCTTTCTTCTCGGAAAGTATCTTAGACTTGCTAAGAATTGGATCTGAGGTTATAAGCAATCGATTTAAGAGTTCAGTATTTGTATCTACACGTGATATTTTTGTGGTAAGAAGTTCCCTAAACCTTCTATTTTCCTTGTTTCTTGCCTCTTGCGCTTCTTCTGAAAGTTGTCCGATTGGAAGTATACAAGTCGAAATTATTTGTTTTCCATGAAAGAAGACCTTATGCACACTTACTGGCTTAAAATACCAGGCATAATTGTCAAAAGCATCTGCATCTATTGGGAACCCAGACCCAAGAGCTTCTAAGATGATATGAAACTTTTTGATAATTTCTTTATCTATCACTGTAATTTGGGCAGTCTTTTCATCATCTCTAAAAATCGTCCAGCCTTGTTCCCGTCATTAGTACCTATTGCCAGACTGTTGAGTTGGCATATCTACCAATAAGCCTGTTTCTCTTGTAAATTTTTCTTGGATTAGTTATTTCCTGGCTTTGACTTTTTCTTTACTGCCTTGGTCTTTTACCTGCCGCACCTTGACATCTAATCTTTAAGCTTTTTCTCGGTCTTCCTACTCTAGATGAAGAAGGTATTTCATCTAAGATATGTTGTGGTAATGTTAGATTTTCATTTAGCCACAGAGAATTTGAATTTTCGAAGCGCTCTCTATGCCGACCACTTTTGGCCCATGTCTCGTCAAATCCTAAACATTAAGTTTTAAAGGTTAATTTGATTGACTTTGTTGCAGCCTCAGAAAACATTACATGGCTAAAGTAACCCACAACAAAAGCAGAAACAGCATCTAAGCGCTTAATTTTAAATTAAGAAATCCAAACATAAAAATTTGCTTTTTCGTGATTTCCATGGGCATCCTAAAAAACGAAAAATTTTGTTGAAACACATTTTAGCAGTGCATATGCAAGGCTTTAGAACAAACACGGTCTCCAACTTGGACAACACTGAACAACTAGGTATACTTTTCGTCCAATGAATACAAAAAACACATATTTTATCTATAAATTTTACTTTCATTTACCCCTTATACCTTTTAAACAAAATCTTTAATTATGTAAGAAAAACTTACTTTTATATCAATTGACTTTTAACTTATTGAGAAAAGATAAAAAAGGCTATAAAATATACGCGAACCAATTAAAACCGATATAAACACTTTCTCTTCAAATTGACCTTCTTATAAAAAAAATTATATACAATTTGGAGTTTGAGATGATTTTTTTTGTTGCACTAAGCAACAACAAAAAAATTGCACAGTCATTACGTAGGAGGCTTAACCGGTTTTTGTTTAATTTTGTGCATGTCATTTTCCTTATTAAACCAAGCTAATTCAGCGATTCGTCACACTGTGCAACGCTGACAAGCACCACCAATAAGTCAACAAACTTCTTTAGTAAGTTCAGTTTGTAAAATTGAAAAGTGGCAAATTGCATTCGACGGGTCCGAAAATATCCACGATTTTCTTTTTAAAGTGGAAACCCTTAAGGATCGTTCGCAATGTAGCTGGGAATACACTATAACTTGTCTTATCTTTTTTTATCTCTGCCTCAATTAATATTTTTTCACATGCAAATATGGTTTATAAACCATTTGGGAATACTCAGTGCTGAAATGCGAATCTCCTTCACCGATGTGAACATACACACCAATTGTATTAAAAACAAAGAAAACAAGTTACAGGTGACTATGATGGTCTAATTGCAATATGCCATAACCTACATCAAACATTCATCAAAGCCAACAAATAATATACCATCAACTACTCGACGACAATTCTCCCACCTTTCTTTATACACCATCGCCCCTGCCTTTAAATATGAATATCGATTTTTCACTTGCAAATACGAATTATAAAGAAAATCATTTGAGAATCCTCACATTAGCTGAAATGCGACTCTCCTTCAACGATCATACACACACATACCAATTGTGTTAAAATCCAGAAAACATAACATACCCCTTCCATAGGTTAGGTTAGGTTTATGTGGCTGCCGACAGTAGCCGACACACTTAGACCAATTTAGGTCCATTGTGATACCACGTATAATTATCTACCTCAACTCTGTAGATGGGACTGGCCAACGACACGCGTTTGTTCTCAAACGGTCCCCCATCTACGTACTAACCGCGCCCAACGTCGTTTAATTACGGTGATCTGATGAGAACCGATTAACTCGACGTGGTATGGTCGTTGGTTACCCCTTCCATCAAAGCAAACAAAAAATATACCATAAATCTACACGAAATCTGCTTTGCCAACCACCACCACTACCTGCATCATCCTCCTACTCATATTCCCAGCACGAGAATGGTGTAGAACTAGACTATCATGATTTGTTGCGGGCGAATGCGCACTGGTGGCGTATCGTCGTTTACGCACGGTTGCACTACTATAAGGTTTATATACAATGATAGTATTCTCACTTCGTGTATACGACGACTACGCCACCATACGACGTAAATACTACATTAAAAAAAGCTATATCCATACTAGCATATAGAAGAACCTTTTCTACACCTTTGTTGTCTCCATTATCTCCCATTCTCGTGAATATGAGGAGGAATATGAAGATCATGAATATGAAGATCATTCAGGTAGCAACTACCGATGGTGGCTGATGTTTGACGGAGCAGGAAATTCTCATTGGCTAGATTTATCGTATTTTATTTGTTGGCTCTGATGGAAGTATCAGCAGAATATTTTTATTTGGTTTTGCGCAAACAGATGATTCTTTGTTCTCCTTCATGCTCGTGACTAGGCATATGAGAAGGAAGACGACACGGGTAGCGTTGGTGGTTGATGGTAGGGCGGAAAGGTGAATGAATTATTATCGGGTAGACTTATGCCATATTATTTGTTTGCTCTGATGGAAGTTTGGGGTAGGTTATGTTTTCTGGTATTTAATACAATTGGAATGTGTGTGTATGATCGTTGAAGGAGAGTCGCATTTCAGCTACTGTGAGGATTCTCAAATGATTTTCTTTGTAATTCATATTTGCAAGTGAAAAATGGATATTCATATTTAAAGGTAGGGGCGATGGTAGATAAAGAAAGGTGGGAGAATTGTCATCAAGTAGATTGATGGTATATTATTTGTTGGCTTTGATGGATGTTTGGGGTAGGTTATGGCATATTGCAATTAGACCGTCACAGTCACCTGTAACTTGTTTCTTTGTATTCAACACAATTGGTGTCTGTGTTCACATCGGTGAAGGAGATTCGCATTTCAGCAATGAGGATTCCCAAATGGTTTATAAACCATATTTGCATGTGAAAAAAATATTAATTGAGGCAGAGATAAAAAAAGATAAGACAAGTTATAGTGTATTCCCAGCTACATTGCGAACGATCCTTTAGGGTTTCTACTTTAAAACGAAAATCGTGGATATTTTCGGACCCGTCAAATGCAATTTGCCACTTTTCAATTTTACAAACTGAACTTACCTACTGAAGAAGTTTGTTGACTTATTGGTGGTGCTTGTCTGCGTTGCACAGTGTGACGAATCGCTGATTTAGCTTGATTTAATAAGGAAAATGACATGCACAAAATTAAACAAAAACCGGTTAAGCCTCCTACGTAATGACTGTGCAATTTTTTTTTTGTTGTTGCTTAGCGCAACAAAAAAAAAATCATCTCAAACTCCAAATTGTGTATAATTTTTTTTATAAGAAGGTCAATTTGAAAAGAAAGTGTTTATATCGTTTATAATAGGTTCGCGTACATGTTATGGCTTTTTGTTATCTTTTCTCAATAAGTAAACAGTCAATTGATATAAAAGTAAGTTTTTCTTAAAAAATTAAAGATTTTGTTTAATATAAGTGGTAAATGAAAGTAAAATTTATAGATAAAATATGTGTTTTTTGTATTCATTAGACGAAAAGTATAGTTGTTCAGTGTTGTCCAAGTTGGAGACCGTGTTTGTTCTAAAGCCTTGCATATGTACAGCTAAAATGTGTTTCAACTTGTTGCGCACAGATGCGACACTCATACTAAATTTGTCGATTTTTAGGATCCCCATGGAAATCAAGAAAAAGCAAATTTTTGATGTTTGGATTTCTTCTTAAGTCAAAATTAAGCGCTTAGATGCTTTTCTTATGAGTTACTTTAGCCATATACTATTTTCTGAGGCTGTAACAAAGTCAATCAAATTAACCTTTAAAACTTTATGTTTAAGATTTGACGAGAGATGGGCCAAAAGTGGTCGGCATAGAGAGCGCTTCGAAAATTCAAATTCTGTGTGGCTAAATGAAAATCTAACATATCCACAACATATCTTAGATGAAATACCTTCTTCATCTAGAGTAGGAAGACCGAGAAAAAGCTTAAAGATTAGATGTCAAGGTGCGGCAGGTAAAAGACCAAGGCAGTAAAGAAAAAGTCAAAGCCAGAAAATAACTAATCCAAGAAAAATTTACAAGAGAAACAGGCTTATTGGTAGATATGCCAACTCAACAGTCTGGCAATAGGTACTAATGACGGGAACAAGGCTGGACGATTTTTTAGAGATGAGGAAAAGACTGCCCAAATTACAGGAGTAGATAAAGAAATTATCAAAAAGTTTCATATCATCTTAGAAGCTCTTGGGTCTGGGTTCCCAATAGATGCAGATGCTTTTGAAAAATATGCAAGGGAAACAAGGAAACTATATTTTAAAAATTATGCCTGGTATTTTAAGCCAGTAAGTGTGCATAAGGTCTTCTTTCATGGAAAACAAATAATTTCTACTTGTATACTTCCAATCGGACAACTTTCAGAAGAAGCGCAAGAGGCAAGAAACAAGGAAAATAGAAGGGAACTTCTTACCAGAAAAATATCACGTGTAGATACAAATACTGACCCCTGAAATCGATTGCTTATAACCTCAGATCCATTCTTAGCAAGTCTAAGATACTTTACGAGAAGAATGAAAAGTGTCATGGAACATGAAGTCTTGCAACTTGCAAATGTATATTAGTTACAGTCACAGCGTGGCAGGAATAGGGTTAAAAGTCCGAAATTTCATATTATGGATAATAGAGTTCCAAATACACGTTCTATCTAGAGGAAGATCAAGTTATTTGAGAAATTCGTCCACTTTTGGAAATATAACTCCCCGTTCAGGAGCAATGGAATCCAGGCCAATAGTTAGTCGTATTCCACCTGGGGCTAGTGTAGGCTTAAGCCAGGATGAGAGTTTACCACAACTGGTAGATAACCCTCCTGCAGCAATGGAATCGGGGCAGGCAAGTAACCACAATAGTGATAACAATAATGAGCGACGAGATATTAATGAACATCCTCCACCTGTTCACGAATACTCGAGGCAAACCAACGAGTTTTTATTTGTGAAATGCAGTCTACTAGAGATACCTTAGTTGGAAGATTGGACAATTTGAATTTAAATACTCCCAATGTGAATCCTACGAGACCTTCGAACGCTCGTTCTGTCTTCGAACATTTTTTAAATAACGCTTCGTTTTCGACCCAACGCAGACAAGCACCACCAATAAGTCATCAAACTTATTCAGTAAGTTCAGTTTGTAAGATTGAAAAGTGGCAAATTGTATTTGACGGGTCCGAAAATATCCACGATTTTCTTTTTAAAGTGGAAACCCTTGAGGATCGTTCGCAATGTAGCTGGGAATACACTGTAACTTGTCTTATCTTTTTTTATCTCTGCCTCAATTAATTTTTTTCACATGCAAATATGGTTTATAAACCATTTGGGAATCCTCATTGCTGAAATGCGAATCTCCTTCACCGATGTGAACACAGACACCAATTGTGTTGAATACAAAGAAACAAGTTACAGGTGACTGTGACGGTCTAATTGCAATATGCCATAACCTACCCCAAACATCCATCAAAGCCAACAAATAATATACCATCAATCTACTTGATGACAATTCTCCCACCTTTCTTTATCTACCATCGCCCCTACCTTTAAATAAGAATATCCATTTTTCACTTGCAAATATGAATTACAAAGAAAATCATTTGAGAATCCTCACAGTAGCTGAAATCCGACTCTCCTTCAACGATCATACACACACATTCCAATTGTATTAAATACCAGAAAACATAACCTACCCCAAACTTCCATCAGAGCAAACAAATAATATGGCATAAGTCTACCCGATAATAATTCATTCACCTTTCCGCCCTACCATCAACCACCAACGCTACCTGTGTCGTCTTCCTTCTCATATGCCTAGTCACGAGCATGAAGGAGAACAAAGAATCATCTGTTTGCGCAAACCAAATAAAAATATTCTGCTGATACTTCCATCAGAGCCAACAAATAAAATACGATAAATCTAGCCGATGAGAATTTCCTGCTCCGTCAAACATCAGCCACCATCGGTAGTTGCTACCTGAATGATCTTCATATTCATGATCTTCATATTCCTCCTCATATTCACGAGAATGGGAGATAATGGAGACAACAAAGGTGTAGAAAAGGTTCTTCAATATGCTAGTATGGATATAGCTTTTTTTAATGTAGTATTTACGTCGTATGGTGGCGTAGTCGTATACACGAAGTGAGAATACTATAGAGTTTATATACAATGACGGTACACGTGTAAAATATATTATGAAACTTACACACTTACAACAATAGTAAACGAACAAGAAATAGTAACACCAATGTTAGCAAAAATACAAAGAAAAATTACAATACCCCCTAGAACGGAAGGAATATTTCCAATTAACATAAAATTAACTAGAGACAGCATAATTCTGAATGAAGAAGTTGAAAAAGGAGTATTTATAGCCAACTCCATAATACCAGCCAAAGGAAGATGCCACATAAAATTATTAAACACAAATAAACACAAAGCTAGAAAAACTAGAGAATTACAGCATAATGAGGATAAGCGAGACAACATATGACGAACAAAGAATACAAAAACTACTAGCAGAACTAAAAGTAGACCAAACTGACACAGAAACAGAAAAATCACTTACACAAATATTCCGACACTATCATGACATTTTTCACCTTGAAAATGAACCACTCACGACAAATAACTTTTATTCACAAAGACTCAATACAACAGACAACAGTCCAGTATACGTAAAAAATTATAGACTCCCGCAAACACAAAATGTTGAAATAAGAGAACAAGTCAGAAGCCTACTAGAAAGTGACATAATAGAACATTCAGTTAGTCCATACAATGCACCACTACTTCTAGTACCAAAGAAGAGTGAAGACAACACAAAGAAATGGCGTTTGGTAGTAGATTTTAGAAAATTAAACGACAAGATAGTTAACGATAAATTTCCACTAACCAGAATCGAAGATGTACTCGACAAACTAGGTAGAGCAAAGTACTTCTCTACTCTCGATATGACGAGCTCATTTCATCAAACACCACTAGAACAAGAATCAAGACCACTAACAGCATTCTCCACACAAGACGGACATTTCCAATTCAAAAGACTACCGTTCGGATTGAAAATATCATCCAATAGCTTCCAACGAATGCTTACTATAGCTCTAAGCGGATTAGAATCCGACGCTTTTTTATATGTTGACGACATCATCATTTTCGGATGCAGTTTGAAGCACCACAACAGAAACCTTATTAATGTGTTTGAGAGACTAAGACAGTACAATTTAAAACTCAATGCTATCAAGTGTCATTTCCTTAAATCAGAAGTTGTATACTTAGGACACTTAATAACAAGTAATGGTATAAAGACAGACCCCGCCAAATACAAGACCATAGAAAACTACCCAACACCTAAAAACGCTGATGAAGTCAGAAGATTCGTTGCATTCTGCAATTACTATAGAAGGTTTATTCCAAATTTTGCCGAAATTGCAAAAAGCTTAAATGCACTCCTCAAGAAGAACCAACCTTTTATCTGGTCAAACGAATGCGAGACAGCATTCACTGAGTTGAGGCAGAAACTAATAAACCCACCAATACTGCAATATCCGAATTTTGACAAACCGTTCATACTAACAACAGACGCATCAGATTTTGCACTAGGTGCAGTACTTTCGCAAGGCGAAATAGGTCACGATTTACCAATTTCATACATTTGGAAATCCATGATGGTAGAGAGCAATAATAAAGATAATATTAGCCGCAGTGATACTGACTCCAAGGAGCAGATCATGGCAATTACAAGGGGTATGGCACAAAAGATTGCCAACAATAATAATAACACGGAGAACTACACATCTCAACAGAAGATTGATCACCTTCACATGTGATATTGTACGTCCACATCTGACGTCAGAAAATTGAAGAAGTTGAAATTTGAAATAGCGAGCGAAGCAAATGAAAATATGAATACTAGAATGAAGAAAATAAAAAGTAGCAGTCCTACTATTGAAATTACTAAAGATAACGTTATCGTAAGATGCAGCGATAATCCAGCGAAACACGTTTCGACTCTGGAGAAGCTTGTATCCAATTTAAAAAAGATTCCTGAAAAAGAAGTAGCGCTAAATAATGAAGATAAAATATTTGGATACATAGAAAAAGACAGATTAAAAGAAGTTTATAATAGGTTGCAACCAAATGAAAGATACTCGCCAATGAATATAATTATATACAAACCCCCTAAGAAAATTACAAAAAATGAAGAAAAATATAATATAATAGAAGAATACCACAATACACCATATGGAGGACATTTATGCATACGAAAAACCGTGACAAGACTCAAACAAAAATACGTTTGGAAAAACATGAGACAAATGGTGAAGAAATACGTGAACGCATGTGAACAATGTACTAAAAACAAACAAACAAGACGCATTAGAGAAAATATGATAATAACGGATACACCAAGCACTAGTTTTGAAACAATACAAATTGATACTGTAGGACCACTTCGCATATCAAACGGCTACAGATATATACTCACGATGCAGTGCGAGCTTACGAAATACATCGTAGCACATCCCATCGAAAGTAAAGATGCAAAGACAATAGCCAAAACCTTAATAGAGTCTGATAATGGAACTGAATTTAAAAATGAACTAATGAAAAACATATGCGAAATGCTAAAAAATCACACCTACTCGTACCTACTCAGCACCTTATCATCATCAAAGCATAGGTTCTTTAGAAAGAAACCATAGAGTACTCAACGAATTTCTTTTAAATTTTACAGAAGATCACGAATGGGACATTTGGATTCCATACTCTGCATTTGCATACAATACACACCACACGTTGATATAGTCCGTACCAAAACAGTTGGCCAACGGTCGATTGCGCAGAGAGAGGATTTAAGAGAACAAAAATGACGCGAAAGAGATTTAATCACTAAGCGTTTTTGCCTGTAATTTACAATGCGTAACCCAACTTTACAGTGCTTAGAACTAAAATGCTGTTGAATATCTAAATAAACTTAATTTTTTATTATGAGGTCGACTTTTATACATTTCTACCTAGAAGTCCGATTGTATTTGAAAGGGTTCCCAACCCTTTTTATGGTTGAACATTTCGTGGTTTAGCGCTAGGTACCTGTATGGGTGGTGTGCTTGGTTAGCATTAATTTTATGATGTTTGATTTTACCTGTTTGACTAAAGTGTAAAAGTTTTACGACATGATTAGTGTTTGCATTTGGTTATCTGTAGGGGCAAGGAATAAATTTGTTGCTTGGTTTTTAGAGTTTTTTATTTTAAGATAACGCATATATATTATGGATTTCCTATTTGGAATTCACTTTCACGAAAACAAAAGCATTGCTAGGACATAAGTTTATTAAAATAAAATAAATTGTCATGGATCTTTCAAGAAAAGGAAAACCAATAGGAAGTCTAGGACGTAAGATCGTTGTTTGGATATATTACAACAAAATTGAAGAAGCTAGGAATTTATGTATAGATAATCCCATCACATACGCAAATTCACAGACAGAGGAGTTTACGGGAATTTCGGCCCGAACAATAAGAAGGATAATTAAAGAATATGAGAAGAAAGGCGCTATTGAATCTCCAACTAAAAGAGTACCACATACAAAATGGAAAACTGGATTGGACGAATTTGGTATCACAGCTGTTCGGCGAATTATATACAACTTCCACATTGAAGAAAAAATGATGATAACATTAAAAATGTTAAGACAACGGGTGCAGGAAGATTTGGAGCTGAACCTAAGCAATATGTCGCTACATAGGATTTTAAAAAGAAATGGATTTTCTTATAGGAAAACGGAGAACAACCGTAAATTTCTTTGCGAAAGAAATGAAATCAAACTTTTACGAGTGAAATATCTGAGGAAGGTGCGGGAGTACAGGTCAGAAGGATATGAGATTATTTATTTGGACGAGAGCTATATTCACAGCTCTCACACAAGGCCAAGGGCATGGGCTGACGGCACCAGTCAAGGTTTAAAGGCGCGAATTTCAAAAGGCCAAAGGCTGATAATGGCGCATGCAGGTGGAGCGAAGGGCTTCGTGAATAATGCCTTGCTTTTATTTAAATCTGGGTCGAAAAGAGGAGATTATCACGATGAGATGAATTTTGAAAATTTCTCCAAATGGATGAAGGATCAAGTTTTAAATAACCTAGAGGAACCATCGGTTATTGCAATGGACAACACATCATATCACAACAAATGGGAACACAAGCAAATCACTTCTGCTTCCGTTAAATCGGAGATGTTAGAATGGCTTTCCGTCAACAATATACCGCATTCTTCAAAAATGCTCAAAGTCGAACTTTATGACCTTATAAAGCGACATCGGACTAATCACCACCCCAAGCATAAGATTGACGATATGATTCACGGCGCGGGACACGAAGTACTACGATTGCCACCCTATCATCCAGATCTCAACCCTATTGAAAAGATCTGGGCAACAGTCAAGGGAAGAGTCGGAAGCCGAAATACAACGTTTAGATTATCGGATGTTCAGAAACTAGCTGAAGAAGAATTTTCAAAAATAACAGTTGAAGATTGGCGCAAAGTTTGTGAAAAAATTATAAGGACAGAGGAGGAATACTTTTCACACGAGCAGATGTGGGACACAATGTCGGATGCAATAATTATCAATCCAGGAGATGATTCTTCAACCGATTATGAAACTGACAGTTCTTCGAATTCAATTTAATATACATTAATATTAACTATTTCATATATAGGTAGCAAAATCAATAAATATTTTTATCTTAGTACTAAAACGTGTGTGTTTTTACTTCTTAATTCAAACCAAACCGAACCACCCATTTGGTATACTGGTGTTTTGTTTTGCTGCTCGCTGTAAATCTGTTTTATATTTGCAATTCATCGTCAATTTTATCTCGCTATAATTTACACTTTTAATCAAGGTTACAAATTTAAAAGTGGTGGGTAGTTCAAAAAGTTTTAAAAACTGCATTTCTTAAAAAAAAATATTGAAGAATCAAGAACGTTCACCATTTTGTCTTTAACGAACCGTTTAATACCCCATCCTCTTTTTTGTGACAGAAAATCGTGCCTATTGTTATTGGGCATAAAATCGTTTACGTTTCCAAAAAATTCCCAAATTGTAAATTTTTAATTAAATTTACCTACCTCGCCCAAATTCAATGATATAAACAAAAAAAATTTGGAGTGACACTGCAATTTACTTTACTTTGCGTGCCAATATCAGTACCTACATGATCAATATGCACGACACAATTAATAATGATCAATGAAAGCATAATGAGCAAATAGGGTTTAAATCTAAAACCGTACACCTTCATACAGACACAGTCACACAATCAATTCATGTGCAATGTTTTGCTTAATCTATCCGACCGTGATCACATCATACTCCTACAAAGAACCGACAAGACAAAAAACGAAACAATATATTTGCCTCCAATCAAAGTTGACATATAATGGTCTATATTTTTCCTCCGCTCCTAATTTCAGTATAAAAGAAGGAAAATGAAGAAACCACCCTCAGTGAGATCGCGACAGCGATCTTGAACACAAGGCAGGGTATACGTCGTTTTTTATTATGGCTCCGCCCATTTTCGTCTCTTTATGCTTGTTTTTGCAATTTAAGAGATTGTAAAACACATTTTAAGAGACCTGCGCAGTAGAATGGCCAACTGTTTTGGTACGCACTATACCAATTACTCACCCTATGAACTTATATTTGGAAAACTTTCATACTTACCAAATGATGTAATTAATAATAACACACCAACATATAACCTAGATAATTATGTAAACGAAATAAGAATAAGACTTAAGCATGCAATAGATAAGACACATAGAATTATAGAAAACGTTAAACATAAGAGAAAAACATAGGGGCGGGCTACAGTCCGCTTGGGCGAACTGTTGGATACCCTATTCATATTCCTATCCCTAATAAGTGGGCGTGACAAAAATTTAAAGGATTTTATCGAAAAAACTAAGCTTTTGTAAATAAAAACGCTCCCTAGCTCAAACTTTGGTTTTTCAATAAAATTGTTTTATTTAGTTGTGGGCGTGTCAGTAGGCGAATTTAAAAAAAAATTTAAGCATGAGCATAAAGGGCACCTAGAGAGTATATACTATAAATTTCAGCTCCCTTGCTCAAACTTTGGACTTTCAAAAATAAAAATAAAAATAATTGTGGGCGTGTCAGTAGGCGGATTTTGAAAATATTTACACATGAGCATAAAGAGCCCCTAGAGAGTATATATTATAAATTTCAGCTCCCTACCTCAAATTTTGGTTTTTCAATAAAATTGTTTTATTTAATTGTGGGCGTGTCAGTGGGCGGATTTTAAAAATTTTATGTCCCAAGCAGTTTTATGGGCCATAGATCGTATATAAAAAATTTCAGCTTTCTAGCTCAAAGTTCAATTTTTTCCAAAATTTGTTTTATTTAATTGTGGGCGTGTCAGTGGGCGGATTTTGAAAATTGTATGTCCCAATCAGTTTTATGGGCCATAGATCATATATAAAAAATTTCAGCTCTCTAGCTCAAAATTCGATTTTTTCCAAAATTTTGTTTTTTTGAGTTTGTGGGCGTGTCTGAGGGCGGATTTCAAAAATTCTTAAACTTGATTATTTCGGGACCCTAGAGAGTATATGGTTAAAATTTCAGCTCTCTAGGTCCAGTTTAAAGGCCTAATTTTTGCCGACGGACGGACGGACGGACGGACGGACGAACATGGCTAGATCGACATTACTATCGATGCTGATCATAAATATAGTAACTTTTAGGGGCTACGGACAATATTAAGGTATGTTACAAACTATGCGTCAAAATTAATATACCCCTAGAATAGGGTATAATTAGAATACGACAAACATACGAATAGTTCACATTTTAAAATAGGAGACTTAGTTTTTGTAAGACTAGAAAGTAGAAAGAATTTACAAAATCTATATCATGGACCTTATAAAATAATTGAAACTGACAATGTAAATACAATCATAGATATACACGGTGAACATAAAAAGTATCACAACAATAGCTTTAAGATATACAATGTAGACAATAAAGCAAATAAATAACAACAATGTAATTATAACCTAGAATAAGTAACAATAAGAATATTTATTTATATATGTACTACATGTAAGAGCACTATTCAAAGTAAACAAATCAATGTAAATATCACACAAAAAAAAAATGTATAGAACAATGTAATTAGAAACTAAGAAAAACCCTATGTAAAGCATTTTCAAATTGACCACCTGCCACATTATCTTGCAAAATTATTCTTCGTATAATTTTCCGCTTAAGGATGAGGGTGTAGTGTACCCATAACATACGATCATATTAGCCAAACACGATCGACAAAAGAAAGCAACAAGCGGAAAAGAAAACTAATGACAAGTGACCTAATGGCCCACACTTATTGCAATCAATTGAGTAACCTAAGTGACGACACATTGCACAGTGCTGGCACTGACTCACCGGCGCCACTTAAACAAACCAATGTGATAAGCTATTATGACATGGGTGCCATTCATTGTTTCTATTTATCGCTTACCAATGTGATAAGCTATTATGACATGGGTGCCATTCATTGTTTCTATTTATCGCTTACGAATTGCAAGATGTGAGTCGAAGGAGTAATCCGATTCCTTCGATTCGGGTCACAAGTTTTGAAGTGGAATTGAGAATGTTATGAAGGGAATAATTAGTATATAAGTAGAATATTTTTGTTAATAAAATTAGATCCAATTTGACTTACAGCCAAGCTGTTTCTCATTTCTGGCACTTTATGGCGTATTGAGCCTGCCTTTTCTTCCTTACTTTATAAATAACCTTACATTCTGTAACCGATTCCAATTTGGCTGGTTTGCCTTTTTTCAGAACTTAAACCACTCTACTAGTTTCACCTCTTTTCCCAGAAATTTCTATAAGAAGCACTGTTCGATACACGAATTAACCTCTTGCAATCTTTCTGTGGCTCCAGGAAATAACTCCCCAACGAAATACCCCCCCCCCCCCCGAAATGAAAAAGGAAATTGCTCCCCAAATCGAAGATGAAATAAGTCCCCAAAATGGTATGAAATAAGTTCCCCAAATAAGTATGAAATAATTCCAAGTGCTAAAATAAAACCTCGCACCTACTCCAAATCACCTCTTGCGGGGTCTTTTTGACTTTGAAATTAATTTTTTTATTCATTGATAAATATCTACTTACATACTAGACAAAAATGATTAAACCTAACTTAAAATTAACAGGATACTTATTCTTATTTATTGGTCCTTATGCGAACGCTCTAAACTTAACTATATCTTAGAATTATTGCCTTTCGGCCTACGAACTATTTTACGAACTAATCTTACATATATATTCTTCGAGAAAATTTACTAAAACTCGGTATCATTATTGAGATTTTATATAAAACAAATTACAAACTACCTATTCTACTTACTTAAACTACTTAACGTATTCTAACTATAATTAGGATTCTGAGCACTCGTTGCCTGGCGCAATAAGTGGTCAAAATCCCAATTGCTTTCCGAGCGCCTGGCAGTCGTCAACGTGCACACGCGCCGCCGTGAGCCGACTGAAGCCTTACAGCGTCAGTCAACTCCCGGAAGCACCACCACACGTTGGCGAGCCCGGCCTCTCCCAAAAACGCCCTAGCTGACTTAATCTAACTTATAAGCTAAGAGGAAGTTACCTAGAGTAACGCACCGTCCTGGGAGGGCATGTTGACCCCTCCCCCCTCTACAAGCCACCAAAATTCGGCGAATTGCTTTTCCGTGTCGAATCTATCTCTCTCCGATATTGCGGTACTAAAACGGAGGAGCTCATGAGCATTGGCGACGTCCCCGTCATGGAGGAGCCGCTTATCTCTCGCGCTGCGGTAGCGATGGTATAAGACCGGAATACCATCCCTCGTCTGTACCAGCCCTTTTGCATCAATATGGATAAATGCCTCTGGCGGGATAAAGCCAGACCGGAGCGTACTCTCAATGTACATTTCATTGGGGTAGTAAGCCCCAAATATCAGACTATTGTCGCTGGCCATCGCCCATGCAACGTGCCTTCGAGTGACCTTAATGAGGAAATTGTCAATCCTATTCAACTGAGCCCCATCGTATAGGACCTTGTTGGGATAGTATTTTATATAGTTGGATTCGGGCGTTCGGAACAATCGGAGACAGGTCCTAAGACATTGTCTCTCCAAAACCCGAATCTTTTCCATATAACTAGGCGCTATATTAAACCACAATGGACAACCATAAGCGATGATCGGCCTTATAAGGGCCACGTAGCAAATGACCTTCACTCTGGAGTCAAGTTGACTGCTATGAAACAGTCTCCTTGTCAGAGCATAAGCCCTCTTGGCCCCAGCAAGACAAGCAACTATATGTCTATCGAAATATAGATACTGGTCAAGCCAGATACCCAGATATCTAACTACGCTTCTCACCGCTAATGGCTGCCCATCCTGTCCAATAATGGCCAATTTCTTCCAGTTTTTTCTGGTATCCCTAGAGGCCCCAGCCAATGGAGTTCTGAACAAGATTGTTTCCGTCTTCTGAAAGTTGATTTTCAACTTCCAGTCGTCGCAATATCGCTTAATTTGATCGAAGTCACGCTGCAAAAGGATATTAATGACCTCGATTTTAGGATGTGATCTGTATGCCACCAAATCGTCGGCATACGCTATAGCATGTCTGAGTGAACCCACCAGATCACTCGTGTAAATGTTAAACATGATCGGAGAATTGACCGCCCCCTGCTGTAAACCGTTTTTAATTTGAAAGACTCTGCTCGAAGTCACGTTGCCACATTTGACAACGAACTTCTTTCCCATAAGCATATTATAAATTACATATAGCAAAGGTTTGTGCATCCCCCGCCTGGTCAACTTGTAGAAAAGTCCCTCTAACCATACGGTGTCGAAAGCCTTCTCAAAATCAACCAGACAAGCACCCGTGCATTGGTTCTTGCATTTATTCCACTGAATGTCGGAAACCAGTTTCGACGCGGCATGAATAGTGTCATGCCTCGCCCTGAAACCAAACTGGCTGTCCGGGATTATGTTATTGTCCTCGACCCACTTTAACAGTGCTCTATTGACAACCTTTTCAAAGACCTTGCTAATATTCGGAAGTAAGCTAATTGACCGGAGATTGGCAGGGTTCGTCCTATCTTTACATTTTTTCGGGATAGGGTGTACCACAGCTACCTTCCAATGCGCCGGATAATGTGCATTATTCAGCGCATTATTAAACAGCGTGGTGAAAATATATACAGCCTCCAAAGGCAGGTGTCTCAATACGACGTTTGGGACACCATCCATCCCCGCCGACTTTTTATTCTTTAGTGACTCGAAGATGCACAGAAGATCATTCTTCGACACGAACAAGTGCGATGCATCTCGGCCATTGGCGACAACTGCATTTGCATGGTTTTCATCAGTGAATACGGTGAATCCGTTATTCTCAGATCGCCAATTCTCAAGTTCGGTGCGCAGATAGAAGTGGCTCACTAGAGCCCTATTCTCAATGTCGTGGTTACGGCGAACAGGATTGTTCACCGTATACACGGCCTCGAAACAAGCGCCCAGCAAATCCACTTTCTCCTGTGGGTCCTCGACCACGAAAAAATCGTCGTTTGAAGCGACACTTTCTGGACTTATTCCAGCAGTCAGTACTGTCTGTCTGTTCTCTGCTGTCTGGGAGATTCGAACACAAGGAATATCATTGTGATCTTTCCTCCTGAACAACTTATTTATCTGTGGGAACATATTCGGACTACATGTTTTAATAGCCCGAATTTTATTGCCCCAATACAGACTTACAGATTTTCTGTAATTTTCTTTAATCAGCTGTTTCAGGATTCGGATCTCTGACTTCAGCATCCTAACCTCCGGGTCGTTGGGGTCAGTAAATTGTCTGTACAGCCGTTTAAGCCTCGAGAGCAGTCTACTTTTCTGTCGGTATAGTGCGTCGATTGTAGGGTTTCTGTACTTTTCTGTCTGGTCGTCGTCGGAACGTCCTACCCGAGGAATAGTTCGTTCCATAGTTCGTTTGATGGCGTCGTCCATTTGCAATAAATGCCGATCAATGTCATCATTTGTCATGTTGCTGTTTGTCGGTGGGTCGATCCCACTCGAACGTATATCTCGCTTTAACAATCTGGAGAAGCGCGACCATTGTGCCCTCCGATAATCGAATGAGCACACTGCTTCGTACTCCTCCAGCAGCGTTTGCTCGTTCGGGATCCGTATTGCGGCGGCGAGTCCGTAGTGGTCACTATCGTACTCAAACGCACGCAAACAGTTCCGCGTGTATTGGTCTATGGTTGTCAGTTGAAGTCTTGCGTCCGTTAAGGCCAAGTCCAGGAAAGCACCGCTTCTTGGAAAAGAAGGGATATCCGTCGCGTACAACTCGAGTTTGTACTCAATCATATTGAGGCGCCACCAGTCGTGAAACTGGTTGCCCCTGGGATTTGCAGTAACATTTCCCCATGCCGCATGTTTGGCATTAATATCTCCGGCCAAGAAGTAATAATTCTCCTCCGAGTTCAGCTGCAGACTACGAAAAAGTGTCTCGAGCTCTGTCATAAATTGGTTGGGTGGAGGTGCTGCAGGTGCGTAAAGTGACACCACATACACTCTCCTCCGGCTATGGAGAGGAATGCATATAATGCATGCTTCCAACAACTGGAACCTACGCACGTCCCCGCTATATATAACCCTATGGCGCAGGCCTTTTCGAATTAAGATTCCAACCCCACCTCCTTGAGTGGAGTGAGGCCGGTCTCTTCTTATTACATGATAATTTTTGTATCCCAATTTGTGCTTCTGATTTAGCTTAGTTTCGCTAACCAAAAGCACATCCGGGTTTTCGGTTTTCAACAAATTGGCAAGTGAAGTTCTTTTCTCAATCCTGACTAGTGAATTAACATTCACAGCAAGGATCTTTAAGTTTCCCTCATCCAGCGCAGCCATTAGACTTATGGCACACCAGACCCCACAAACAGCTCCGAATATATAAAGTCAATTCGGGCCGCTTGTTCATTTAATTGTTTCTGGAACTTATCGATCTTTCCGTGCAGAGACAGAAGGATCGATTTTAAGTCCAGATCCACCTCAGGTGCCTTTTGGGCTACCTTTGGTTGGTTTGATGTCATGTGGGCTTGACCCGGTCCAGCTGCCATTTGGGCAAAGGACACGTTGGGTGCCACAAAATTTGCGAACGAGCGACTCTTCCGACGCCTATCATCTTCAGACTGCTGTTTGCGGGCCTGGACTCTCTTTTTCAATTCTTGGTACTTTGGACAACCCCTGAAGTTGGCGGGATGTCCAGAGTTCCTGCAGAGCACACAGGAGAGTACACTCCGGTCTTCGACTCTCTCCTTACCTAGAGAGCATTCACCATGTATGTGGTCCTTATCGCACTTCACGCATCTAAACTGCATGTTGCAGTTAGCTGCGGCGTGCCCGAACCTTTGGCAGCGCATACATTGAAGTATGCGATCTGACCTCTTTATTTTCTCCCACCTTACAGCATGGTAGTACAGGAAGCGGATATTTCGCAGCCTGTCGATTTTGCTGTCGGGAGTAAGCTGGACTAGGAAGAATGGTAAGTGACGGTTACCACCCCTTGCCACAGCCGAGGAAAACGGCTTGACCCCCACGAAATGGAGGTCGTCGCTTTCAAAATTCTTTAGCTCTCTTTCAAGCTCCTCCGTTTTAATTGAGGGATCGATTCTCTTCAGTACCACGGTTTTTAACTTTTGCTGCCTTGGGGTGTACGTGAAATACTCGGTTTTCACCTCTCCCAAAGCGGCGCGCACCCTCTGGTACTCCTCTATTTTTTCACATATAATTATGTGATTGTTAGCAGAAAGCCTTTTCACATGGAAATTTTTTGTTATTAATTTACAAATCCTAATGCTATCTACAATGTCGAAATTACTCACGTTAATGGGTGGTATTTTGTCCTTCCGTGACTGTTTAGATTGTTGTTGTTGTTGTTGTTGTTGTTGTTGTTGTTGTTGTTGTTGTTGTTGTTGTTGTTGTTGGTGTTGTTGTTGATGTTGTTGGTGTTGTTGTTGTTGATGTTGCCGTTGTTGTTGCTTCACCTCCAGTTGTTGTTGCACTTGCTGCTTGAGCACAGCTTGTTGTTGCTGTTGCTGCAGCTTCTTTCTGCGCAACTGGTCGCGCTTCTCCAGCAGCTCTTTTATGAGCTTGTCCAGCTGCGCCTCCTCATCATCCTCTTTTTCTTCGTCCATTTGAACGACTTCCTCGTCATCGACCGGTAAGTCCTTGAAGGAGTTTCCCTCTCCGACGTACCGGCCCTCTCCTCCATCATACTCATAAGAGCTGGAGTGTGCTCTGTCATCATCGGATGCAGCCACCGATGATGCCACACTATGGCCTGCCAAGTTTAACCTTCTTTTGGCTGAAAGGTTCGGCTTCGGATTTAACTTCCGCCGCCGTTTTTCCACTGTCCTATACTCCTCGCTTACAGTTACTGCTGGCGTTGTAGCGAGAGCTTTTATTGTTGGCGTTGTTGTTGTTGCTGTTGTTGTTGTTGATGTTTTTGTTGTTGGTGTTGCCTGCGAAGATCCCCGCCTGGGCAACGCGGAACACGCTGTTGGGCTTGGTGTCATGGCATTTAAAGCTGCCCTTGGCATACAAGCTGCCGCTGTTTTTGTGACTGCTGTTGCAGCTTTCGTTACTGCTGTTACTGCTGTTGTTGCTGCTGTTGTTGCTGCTGTTGTTGCTGCTGCTGTTGCTGCTTCTGTTGTTGCTGCTTTTGTTGCTGCTGATTTTTTTGCCGGCTCACGTGTTCGCACCACACGTCGCAACGGCACACCCACACCCGTAAGCGGGACCACCGATTTTCCGGGGTCCATCGCCTGATAATGCGGCACTTTTTTTTGTTTATTTTTGTGTCTCTATCACTATATTTCCGAAAAAAAAATAAAATTAAAAAATTGAAGACTGGCCGAGAATCGAACCCGAGTCTCCGGCGTCAAAGTCGGACGCCTACCTTACTAAGCCAACTTTGGACTTAAAAACACTTGGCTAAATCGCTTGTATAATCGATACACTTTTCTTTTTTCCCGCTGAACACTAACTAGCCGACCTATCTCGATGAGAGCTGCGGAACGACTGACCTCTTGCGGGGTCAGTCAGTCACCTTGACGTGTGCACCATCACCGCAAACAAACTCGATGGAGCCGGTGCGGAGGCTTACGACGCAAAGAGTCATCGGGCTTGTTAAGGGCCAGGCCGTCTGATGGTCTGATGAGCGTCAACCAAGAACTGACCAGGACTTCACGTCCGCTCCCACCCCACCCTTACATACCCCCCCTCTGTCGCCCCCCCCCCCCCCACCCCCTACCATACTCCTTACTTAAAACTTTTCGGCAATGCCCGGGGAGACAACCCCGACAACAAATCCCCTAATCTAAGGTGGAACAGCTAGCGCCGAGAGATGAATGGCTAAGGGGTTCTTAGTCGTTAGCAGCGAACTTCGGATACCAGGCGACCTCCGATTTCAAGATAACCTTCCTGTGGTTATACGGGTAGACCACGGGCGACCTTTCTATCCCGTTTACTCGTGGGATTCAAAATATATCCAAAAAATAAAAACCAAATAGAGAATGATGCCTCTACAACTGCATCATCAACTAGGGATGTTTCAGAACACCCTGCATTACCAACTGGGGATGTTTTAGAACACCCTGTCGTAAATGACGTGACACCTGCCAATCGGGAAGGGTCACAAACCACGGATTCGGAGATGATGAGCTTAGAAGAGAACTCGTCTCTTCTTAGTGACGATATCTCTGAAGCCAGCACGCTATGCAATGTAAGCATATTTTCATATTTATTTTCATATTTATTTACCAAGATAATAGTTTCACAGTGAGATTAAATCTCATAATTAGTGAGGGCTTTACAAATATAGCTTTAAGAGCTTTAGCGGTAAGTAGATTAGAACTAATTACATACATTAAATGGAAAACATAAATATAGATACATTGATTACATAAGTTAATAGCATTTAGTGACATACATATGTGTATATTATATTTATAAATCTAATATTATATACATATTATTATATTTATAAATCTATTATTATTTTCACACATCACTGGCCAAGTGTTTAAAAAGTTTATTTTTGAATATGCTTGTGTTAGTGGTTCTCCTTAATGCAATGGGTAATGAGTTCCATAGGAGAGTGGCATGGACAAAGAATGTGCGGTCAGATTGAAGGCAATTGAATCTGGGCCTTATCAATATAGCTGTTCTATGTGAGCTAGCGAAACTTAGTCTGCTATGCAAGTACTCCGGCTGTTGGGTCTGCATAATACCGTGCAAGAGGATAAGTGTTCTAAACTTAATCAGGTTGTCGAGAGTAAGGCCCATTATCTGCAGAGAGTAACTAGATATGTGGTCGTTATATCGTTTTTTAAAGACGTATCTTGCTAGGTTATTGTAAATGACATTCAACTTGCGCCTAGTGTTGTAGTCAACATAGCAAAAAACCTCGCAACCATACATTAGGATAGGTAATAACAGGGATTTAGCGAGTAACATCTTAGTTTTAGTGGGTAGAGAACTTTGTGTGGACCACAGAAGTCGGAGACCACTATACACCTTTCCAATTGTAGCTGCAACATGATCGGTCCAAGTGAGTGTATCATTGAAGACTATCCCCAGATTTTTGGCCCTATGAACATATTCAATGGGTGACTGTCCTAACAAAATTGGCGGAAAAGTGGATGCATCTAATTGACGCTTATAGATACAAAGGGTCTTTGATTTTGAGGGATTAAGCGATAAGTTATGTTTGAGAGCCCACTGCTGAATGACTTCTAGATCTTCGTTGATTAACTCAATGGTACTACTTATCATATCCAACGGACAGCACTTAAGTAATTGAACATCGTCAGCGAACATGTGGGCAGTACAATGTTTTATGAGTTGGGGGAGCTCGTTTACATAAAGTGTAAATAATAAGGGACCGAGAATGGAACCCTGTGGGACACCGGCAGGTACCCCGAGGAATGATGACACTAGATTTCCTACAGCCACACATTGCTGACGACCCGTTAAGTAGGAATGTAAGAGTTTGACTGACAGATGAGAAAATCGAAAACTATGCAACAGTTTCTTACAGAGAAGAGAATGGTCCACCGTATCGAATGCTTTTGAGAAGTCCAACAACGTCAAAAACGTAGGGCAGTTGGCGTCCAGCCCTTTGCGAATGTCGTCGGCAACTAGTAACAGTGCAGTCTTACAACTTCTTTTTGCACGGAAGCCGGATTGGGCGGAACTCAACAGGTTGTTGTGACTAAGGTGTGCTTGCATCTGCTTTAGAATCGCCTTTTCAAATGCTTTGGATAAAAACGGTAGTATTGCGATTGGTCTATATTCAGGGTTAATCCGGTGTGTCGATTTAGGTATAGGAATTATCTTAGCCCTTTTCCACGAGGAGGGGTAATCACAGGTCATAAGTATTTGATTAAAAATATGAGTGATATATTTAAGGAGGAAAGGAAAGAGGAGCTTTAAAAATTTGGGATTTATTTCATCCAAACCTATTGCATTTGATTTAACCGATAGCAGTGCTTCGACAACATCTTCATCCGTTAAGCGATTAAAATTAAAGTTATTTGTATTATCACTAGCTTGGCTACACTGATTCGTAGTCCGCAAATAATTGTAATATTGCGTTGACGGTTCGGAAACTGACACAAACTGCGAGTTAAGAACATTACAGTCAACGTCAGCAGGTGCACTTGATCGCTGTTTTCCATTTCCTAATTTGCGCAACTTTTGCCAAATCACTTTTCCAGGCTGTATTTCAGGGTTCAGGAATTGTTCGTAGTGGCGGCGCTTTGCGGCCCTTATACGAAGAACCACTAAGTTGCGAAAAGACCTGTAGGATTCATATAGAATAGACAGCTTGTGTCGTTTCCAACGAGCATAAGCGATATCACGTTTTTGCATCAAATCTAATAGAGATCTATTAATCCAAGGCGGGGAACTGGGTATATGGGTCCTTCGCCGGAGAGGACAATATTGATCAAAGAGTTCTTTTATGTTATTTTCCAGGAACAATACCTGCTGACTTACTGATGGCATTAAGTAAATTTCGTCCCAATGAATTCGGATGACGTCGGACCTTAAACTTGAGTAATCAATATTTTTGAAATCTCTATAAGTGATAACATTTACAGTTGCGTCTAATGGAATATCATAGGTTAGATATATCAAATCATGTTTGGAAAACCCCGGCGCTGTGAGTTGACTGTAACACATAGTTTTATTACTGTGATTTACGAAAAACACATCTAGAAGGGTAGCAGGATCGCATGCAAAATGTGTCGCAGCTGATACATTGACAGGTGTTAGGTCAACGCTCTTGAATTTGTCAATTAAGTGTGCAGAAGCACCGCTGTTAAGCAGATTACAATTCAGGTCACCCGAAATGATAATGTTAGGAGTAGAGCAAGAGATTTCTTCCAGAATGCTTATAATTGGAGAAATATCTAAGTATTTATTTGGTCTGTATATCACTCCAAGCAGCAAACGCTCAAGGCCACAAGTAACATTAAGGAACAAATATTCGATTGAACTGTTGTCGTTTGACTTGTAAACAACATTGCCTCGCAGGCCGTCGCGCAAGTAAACAGCCACACCTCCACCCACCCGAACAATTCGATCACTTCGAAAAAGCTCATAACCATCCATATTATAAGCCACATCTGGAACATCAGGAAAAAACCAAGTTTCGGATACACAAATAATGTCAACACTAGAGTTAATGAACAGCAGACGAAATTCATCAAGTTTCGGATTCAAGCTCTGCGCATTGATATGGCAAACGTGGAGGCCTTTTTTCTGCGAATGCAAAACCCGAATCATTTGGTACAAATTCGCATCCCTGACACTCGCCCCAGAACCGGTCACCACATTGCGATTATTTAATACCATAGAGAATAAAAACAAAATTATTAGTTAACACAGGAGAAACAAAAACACAAGCAAAGCGGCGAAAAGCAAAGCGGCGAAAAGCAAAGTGAATTATTAAGAGAGAATAAACTATGGCCATTGATAAATAGAAAAAAGAATAATATAAAAAACAGCTAGAGAAATAGAAGAGAGAATAATATAAAAAATAATAAGAGATCAAATAGTTGTGGTATTCGTTGTAAATTGAATGCATATCAGCGTTTATGTTTAGCTGCAATGTCTTGTTGTTCTTCATCACTTATTTGGCATCTCTCGGCAACGGCAGTTAAACAGTCGAAGTCGGCAACGGCTTCACTCTTTCCGCCAACAGTAGATCGCACTAACACAGACCCAAGGTACGTATGCACAGAGCCCAGCTGGCCCTTTTTCTTCATTCGCACTGCATGCTGGAGAAGAGTCCGATTCCGTGGAGTCAAGCTTTCGTTCACAAACACATGATTGTTTGAATCAAGTCCAATATCGCGTAGAGAGATAGGGCGTTTAGTTTTTTTCCGGTAGCAGGCAAGTGCTTTCAGCATTTTATTTCTCTCTCCCACGCTAGAGAACTGGAGAATGACAGGTGGATCGTCATTGTTATTGCGGTGTTTGGTACGGAAGGCATTCTTCAGTGCTGGTGGTATAACATCGATGGTATCGCAGAGTTTTGTGTATATTGTGTGTAGATTTTCATCTGTGAGTTGTGGGATGCCGAAAACAACAGCATCGGTCAAGAACTCCTTTCTTTCTAGCATGTCGCAACGATTACGTAGTTCCGAAATCTCCCCGCTGAGTGTTTTATTTACTTTTTGTTCAATTTCCGCGGTACGTTGGGACAAATGATTGATTGCTAAGTTGATGCTGTTGATGTTTTCGGTTAGTGTTGTTTGAATGCTGAGGACTTTAGCTATTAATTCATTTCGGGTTTTATCCATCTCTTCTTTAAAAGTCGCGATAATGGATTCGGCATGTTGATTAAGCTCTTGGTGAAGAATTTCCATGGAAAGACATGAGCGTGCAGAGGCTGTTAGTGTGCATGTCTGTGTATCTGGCTCATTAGGCGTGAAGAGGTGCTCTGAGGTAAGTGTTTGTGGGGTTAGATCGCACGAAGTGGGAGGGCGATCTGACGTCATTTTATGTATTGGTGGCTTGTTGTGCTTTTTGTCACAGACTCCCGCTTTACCTTCGATGGGATTGTTGGGTTTGATGTTCGGCGAATTCGCTTTCGGTAACGTTACATGTTGCTGTTGGGCGCGAGCCATGTTCCCGCGAGTGTTAGCTGTAGACGACATTGTGTGGCGTTTGAATGTTCGATATATATCTATTTAGTTAGTCAAGTGCGAGAACACAAAATGCAAATTCAGAATTAAAATTTTGTTTAGCGCGAATTACAAAATAGCAACAAGAATTCTTTCGATTCAAATTACTACAGATTTCAAATATGTTTGTGATTCCCGCACGATTAAATTAGGAAACTACTAAACACAAGAGTTTTTACTGTTTTTGCCAGCGAGATAAAAGTGCGTCTGTTCACTCTCGATATGACATTACTTCTTCATACTCTCGGATAAAGTGCATCCCATGAATACTGACGCGCCGGAGACCTCTGGCATAACTGCACAGACTGAGTCTAAGCGCGTCAAATTCACACCATCCGAACAGCGCCGTTTTAGGCGTGCGCTGAAAAAGGGGAAAAACGTAGAGCAGCCCAGAGCACTTGCTCTGTTGACAGAGGTCGACACAGGCTCCGAGGTGAAGCGTACAAGGTCCGAGGACAATACGCCGCCCCAATCCGAAGCGAAACGAGCTCGCACAGGAAATACAGCCGTCGACAAAGTCTCCTATAGAGATATAGCGAGCTTTGTAAGACTGGGTGTAGTACCTGTCGATCTGGATCGCAATCCTCTCAGTAATGAGCAAATGGCTCAGATTCAGGAGAGGATTATGGACATCACCATCGAACAACGTGATGAGGGGACCAAACCAGCCTTCCGCGGTACAACCTTCAAAGCCGGATGGCTAATGATCGTATGTGCGGACGCTACCACTGCAGAGTGGATGAAAACAAACTTCGCGAAGCTCAAAGAGAAATGCGGGATGGAAGTGACGCTTGTGGGGGAAGAACTTTTCCCGAAACCACATATCGTCAGAGCCTTCTTTCCTCATAGTACCGGAGTAGCGAATGAGAGAATACTGGCAATTCTAGATGGCCAGAATAAAGAACTCAACACCAGAACGTGGAGAGTTCTGCAGAGATCTGACGACAGAGATGTCGCGCATATGGTCCTTGCTGTCAACGAAAGCACGATGAAGCGACTTGTTGAGCTAAAGGGGATGGTCTCGTTCAGGTTTGGACAGATCAAAATAATCCTCAAGAGCGCGGACAAATCGACAAATCTGGCATCAAGAGACAACCAAAGGAAGGCTACAACGTCAGGGGCTAGTATTAGTACTGCCACTGATGCTACAGAAAATAATAAGCCATCCACAAGCGCCAACAATAGCGCCACACCACCAGTGGCTGGCATTAGTGCTGCCACGGATAACTCAGTTGCTAAAACAACTGTGGTGCTGGATGCTACTACAAAGGCGAAAAGAACGGACAGCACAAACGCGCACCGTAACCGCTTTAGGCCAAAACTGGCGGCCCAACAGGCACATACAAGCGGGAAAGATGAACAGAACACCAGAAGTCCAAGGGGGAGACAAAGTGGTCTCTCTCAACAGGGTTACGTACGACGCAGGGGTGATAACAAACCTCATAGAGTGCGTAATCCAGAGTACGTGAAGAAGAAATGACGTCTCTAACTGTGCTGCAGGCAAACCTGCACCGCGCTATGGGTGCATCGGACACCTATAGCCAAAGATGTGCCGAAAGGAACCTCGCTCTTGGTTTAATCCAGGAACCATGGGCAACTACAGGTAAGATCTTTGGTCTTAACAGCAGAAATAGAGAGCTAATTTTTGCCAAAGGTAATTTCAGACCTAGGGCAGCTCTTTCCATTGCGAAAGATATAAAATTTTCTCTCATTCCAGGTTTCAATACTAAGGACCTGGTGGCCGTTTTAATTGAACGCCACAATGGCCATGTGATACACAAGTTCGTATGCGCATCGGCGTATTTTGCTGGGGACATAGAGGAGGTACCACCTGCACCAGTACAGGAACTTGTCCAGTACTGCCAAACTCAGCAAGTACATCTCGTTATCGGCTGCGACGCGAATGCACATCACCAGATTTTGGGCAGCCGAGACACAAACAAAAGAGGTGAGTTACTTTTAGATTACCTATATAGTAAAGACCTAGTTATTCTAAATAAGGGAGATAAGTCCACTTTTAGGAACAGTATACGAAAAGAAGTTTTAGACCTTACTCTCTCGTCTCCTTTTATACAAAACATTGTAGAGGACTGGCACGTGTCTGATGAAGCCTCTCTGTCTGATCATATGCATATTATGTTCAGGCTGCGATGCAACACCGAGTGCGCGCCGGTCAAATACAATAATAAATTAACAAACTGGAGAACCTATAGTGAAAATCTGGCAATCAGAACTGATCTGCTACCAGATTCACCACTAACACCGAGTGATGCGGACGCTGCACAATGTCAGCTTAACGACATCATTATCTCATCCTTTAGGAGTAGTTGTAAGGTAAAGCGCACCGTGGTAAAAAGAAGCGTACCATGGTGGAATGAAAACCTAGAAACTATCCGCAAGAAGGTGAGAAAACAATTCAATAAATCGAAACGCACCGGCGTATGGGATCAATATCGATCCCTGTTAACCAAATACAACCAAGAGTTGCGAAGATCTAAAAGGGCCTCATGGCGCGCAAACTGCGAAAAGCTGGAAAAACTCCCAGCAGTGGCGCGGCTCCAGAGAGCACTTTCAATAGATCCTTCAAACTGCATGGGATTGCTCATCAAACCTGATGGAATAATCACAAGCGACCGGGAAGAAACTCTCACAACCTTGCTGCAAGTTCACTTCCCTGGTTCCCTAATTGTCGATCACACAACTGATCAAACTACTGAGGATTCATACCCAACTAACCTCAGCAGAAATAATAGTTTATCTGGTAAACTATTTAGTCCAGATAAGGTAAAATGGGCCATAAACTCATTTAAACCATTCAAGGCACCAGGAAATGACGGAATTTTTCCAGCCCTCATTCAAAAGGGTATGGAATTCTTCCTACCTAACATGATTGCCTTATTTAGGTTCAGTTTCAACTGGGGCTACATACCACGCACATGGCGGGAGGTCAATGTAGTATTTATCCCCAAACCAGGTAACAAACCTAGTGAACTACCTAAATCATATCGTCCCATAAGCTTGACATCGTTTTTCCTGAAAACAATGGAAAGAATAATTGACGTTCATATCAGAGAATGCGTAACTAACGAATCACATAAACAACGCCTACCGCTGCAAATAAATTGCACTTTGCGCTTTTGACATAGAGGGTGCTTTTGATAACACTGGTTATGATTCAATATCAAATGCTTTAATTCACCGGAAGGTAGACCTTCCCACCATAAACTGGGTAAAAGCGATGCTCGAAAGTCGGAAAATTACTGCTTCGTCAGGACAGACTTCAGTATCAGTATCAGCTATAAAAGGCTGTCCACAAGGAGGAGTTCTATCACCATAGATGACCTACTTCAAAAACTAAGTAATTTAGGCTACGACATAATAGGGTACGCCGATGACTTGGTCATCATTATTAGGGGCAAGAATCAAACGTAGTTACTTCACGTATGCAAAACGGCCTTAAGATAGCTATAGACTGGTGCGTCAAGGAACATCTCTCCATAAACCCCAGTAAAGCTATCATAGTTCCTTTCACAAAAAGAAGAAATCTCAACTTAGCCCAGATTTCACTAATTGGCACGACCATTGAGTATTCCGATGACGTCAAATATCTTGGAGTAATCCTGGACAAAAGACTAAACTGGAATTCTCACATCACCAACAAAATCACTAAAGCTAACAGAGCTTTATGGACCTGTCGGCGCACATATGGCAGAACCTGGGGAATCTCTCCAAAGATTGTCCACTGGATCTACACAGTGATGATAAGACCCATTATAACATACGCCTCCATTGTATGGTGGATGAAATCCACACAAAAGGTCGCAATAGAGAAGCTCAAAAAGGTACAACGGCTTGCGTGCCTTGGTATCTCCGGAGCCATGCGAACCTGTCCAACGGCTGCCATAGAGGCAATAACAGGTATTACACCTCTCCACATATACATTCAAAAAGTGGCGATCCGCAGTGCAATAAGTCAAATACAGTTAAACGAGATAAGTCTTAACGATCATCCGGAACTTGAGACCCTTCTCGATGAACTGCCAGAACTCAACATGAACTGCGCGATCACAGACCGCATCCATAAAACACTATGCTCCAATAAGCGGTTCTCCACGGAGATTCCCAAGAGAGAAGCATGGGTTAGTAATAACCCACCTAACAGCCACAACGGCATAAAATGGTATACGGATGGTTCTAAAATGGAGGCGGGGGTAGGAGCGGGAATATACGGACCAAACAAACGCTTTACGATACCCATGGGAAAAAGTCCCAGCGTATTTCAAGCAGAGCTCCACGCCATTCAAGAAGGCGCTAGCCACATAAATTTATCTGGTATAAAAGGTGCAACCATCCATATATTCACGGATAGTCAAGCAGCTATAAACGCCCTTAGCTCGCATACGATTGACTCCAAATCAGTCATGTACTGCTTCAACACCCTACAGGTACTCGGAACAAGTAACAAGACCAAGCTATGTTGGGTTCCGGGTCATGTCGGGGTGGAAGGTAACGAAAAGGCCGACGAACTGGCCAGAAAAGGTTCGGAAACACCCTTCATAGGTCCCGAACCCTTCTGCTGCACTCCTAGATCAGCAGCAACGGCAGCAATAAAAAGCTGGGAATACAGAAAATGTATCCATCTTTGGGAAAGCATCCCAGGTTTAAGACAGACCAAACAAGCCATTTCGGCCTTTCAATAAAAATGCCAGCAAATGCCTAAACCTAAGCAGGCATGATATCAAAAACTTAGTAGGTTACCTTACTGGTCACCATGGTTTAAGATATCATCTACACAAAATGAAAATAGTAGACTCTCCTGAGTGCCGACTCTGTCTTGAAGAGGACGAGTCAGCTGAACACATTTTATGTGAATGTCCGGCCCTAAACGGAATTAGAAAGAAGATCTTTTTCAGGGAACAAATGTGCCCCGAGGACATAAAGAATTCTTCGACTAATAGAATTGTCCGCTTTACACGGAAAGTGGAAACTCTACTAGTCTAAACTTTTCTGGCCCACACGGCACAAAAGATCTTTTTTTTTAGGTCGAAGTGCCCCATATTTAATCGCCTTGGCGAGCCAGAATTTTATAAAAAAAAAAAAAAAAAAAAATACTCCAAATCAAACAATGACCCCAAGCAGGAGGGTTGGGAGGGGAGAGGCATCATGCACCATATACATTGCACTGTTTATGGAATCTACTTTCGATTTCGCAACTAATCCCATAAACAGTGCAATGCATATTGGATGTCATGCTGCCCCCCTGCAACCCTCCGGCTTGGGGTCACCGTCACTGTTTGATTTGGAGTAGGTGCAAGGTTTTATTTTAGCACTTGGCCTTATTGCAAAATTTGGGGGACTTATTTCATAGTTGAATTTGGGGACTTATTTCACTATGAAATAACCCCCCAATTTGAAGTATGAAATAAGTCCTCAAAAACCCATGAAAAAAGTCCCCAATTTTGGGGGTTTATTTCATATGAAATAAATCCCCACCTCCATACAAATTTTGGGGAGTTATTTAATTTTTTTATTTGGGGGGTTATTTCCTGGAGCCTCTTTCTGTTTCTATCGGTAGAGATTCCAGTCTTGTGTGTGACTTATTGAGAAGTTTTATAGCTGCTCTTTGTATTCTTTGCAGCTCCGAGCACCACTGGCGTTCTGCAAGGGTTTTCTTTAGTGCCCACGCCAGAAAGAAACAGCTGGTAATGGCACTGTTCAGGTTTTGAACAGCTTCCTCTACCTTTTGTCTCGTCCTGAGTTTGGTTGGAGTTTTGAGAGTTTTCCTTAACTCCTCCCTGAAGCGTATCCAGTTGGTATTTCTCGGATTCCTCCTCGCCGATGTATCTATGATATCTATGGTCTGAGAGGGACACCTCTGAGAAGACGCTCTAGTTGGTAACCTTCTTAAAGTACCTATAGATAAAGTTAGGTCGATCACCTCCTGTCTTCTTGACGACACAAAAGTTGGCTGTGAACCAACATTGTTGCCGGACCAGGCGAAAGTATGAAATCCAGGAGATGGTTTCAATCATAGGGGAGACAAGCTAAGGCCACAACCAAATCCTGGTCACACAATTGTCCATGCTTTGTCGCTGAGAGAAGGTTCGATACAGCAAGATAACCCCTGGGCTTGTGGTGCCACAAACACCTCCAAGGCCACAGATGCGATTTGTCCACACCCAGGGCTTCTGTATGGATGTTATATGGGGTTTTGTATTCAACACGGAAATCTTCTTGCTGATGAGATCAGTAGCAGCCTAACGTGCGCTTTCACATTTCACTCAAACCAAAAACTCAAACATTACCGAAGACTCATTTGCTATACCATGGAAAGCTTGACAATCCATACTTTTCGCTACTTTTGCTTTGACACACGGCGTTTTACAGCAACGTTACGAATCTTATTTTGAAGTTGAAACACGGCTTTGTGAAGGGTTTCATTGATTTCATAAGGTTCAACTGGATGCGCTTGTCAACGCGAAGATACTAAGCATGATTGTGTTTCAGGCATTAGTTACAGGGCGACGGAAAAAATTAAATTTGAACTGTGGAAACTGGTGCCCGTTATTTTAGTAATTTACTATGAAGTTAAAACCACGCGCAGTATTTCTGTGTTCAAGGTTACTTTACCAAGAGGTCATTGGAACCATAAAAAAAGTTCTTGAAGCCAGAAAAAAATAAAAAATGTCCTTGGGAACTTCGCAATATTTCTGTGTTCAAAGTTATTTGACAAAGAGGTCCTTGGAACCCTAAAAAAGTGCCTTAAGATCCGAAAAGGGATTTTTTTCCAAAAAAGTCCTTAGAAACCGTCAAGTATTTCTGTGTTCAAGGTTATTTTACCAAGAGGTCCTTGGAACCTTGGAAGATCATTAAACCCGAAATTTGCACAAATCGTATGGATTAATCATTGTGATTGTTAATGAATTGAATATTTAAGTGAAAACAGCAGCTATTGAAGGGTATAAAGTACCAAGTTATAAAGAAAAAACCTGAGAAAAACCTGTTGAAATAAGCGTTTTTTTGTTCCTTACTGTACACATATTAAAATTGAACTTATACTGTATACTAGAATTGAACTTATACTGCACCAATACTAATTTTGACAGGTCTCACATGGCCATTCTTTTTCTACGCTTAAATCATTTTGTACTTTTGCTTTTTCTTTTCTTTCTAATAAAGTTCTTACATCCAACAGGTTATGGGCCCAGAGCACTCTGTCTCAGAAGGATAAGTTGAATATAATCTAATTAATTTTATATCGTTTATGGATAGGAAAGATTCTGTTGCTGAGAGTTTTTTTTTGATTCGGCCATCGGCGACCATACGCTTGTTGAAGGGGAAACCGAAGGCGATTTTGGTGAATTTTCTACAACAATAATTGAAGAACGAGTTATTATGTCTGAACATAAAATTTATCACATTCATCGATTTAATGGGCAGAATTATCAACTGTGGCGTCGGCAGATGGAGATTTACATGACTGAGAATAAACTCAAGCAATACATTTTGGGAACTTTACCTCGTCCGATTACTAATTTTTCTGCTTGGGAAGACAAGGATGCAGAGGCGCAGGCTTTTTTGATGCGTGGTCTAGAGTTGGAGCAGTTAAAATATTTGTCCGACTGCACAACGGCTGCTCAAATGTGGTCGAGATTAAAGACCGTGCATGCAGAAAAAAGTGACCAGTCTGTTCAGGTACTTTTAGATAGGTTTATCAACTGCAAGATGGAAGAAGACGAAAGCATGGCAGATTACGTGGCTAAGGTTATGTCTCTCGCTCAGCGCTTGAAGGACATGGATCTTGAGCAGAAAGATCAGGTAATCATGGCTAAAATTATGGGAAGTTTGCCGTCGAATTTTGACAATGTAAGAACTGCATGGTATGCTGTGCCGAGAGCGGCTCAAACTATTGAGAAACTCACCGACCATTTGGTGAACGAAGAGGCTCTTCTGAAATCAAGGTCAAATGAAAGTCAACGCGGTAGTACTTCTGAAGCTGCATATATGGCAAGTAGTAGCTGGAAAAATACTAACAGAAGGCGGAGCAACAATAAAAACAAAGATAATTCAACAAAGCGCAAAGGCAAATGTAATTATTGTTCCAAGGAAGGTCATTGGGCTAGAGAGTGTTTTAAGAAGCAACGAGATCAGCAAGGAAGAAACAATGCGCAGTCATTTATAGTTGAAACAGGTTCACGCGCCGATTGGTGTTCAACACCGTCTGCAGATAGGGCAGAACTCTTTACTGTTGGAACATCAAGGGCTTGTACTAAAATGCGAGATGTTTGGTTTGCTGATTCAGGGGCCACAGACCACATGTCTTTCCAGAGGGAGTGGTTTACAAATTTTGTTGCAATTGACAGTAAGAGTTTTCACGTTCGAGTTGGGGATGGTTTCTCTTTAAACGCGGAAGGTATTGGCGATGTCGATGTGCAGGTGACTAATCACGAAGGGTTGTCTTCAATACACACCATAAAGGATGTACTTTACGTTCCACAGTTAGACAAGAATTTTATCTCCGTGCTAAAGTGTACCGAAAAGGGATTTAGGGTGATTTTTGAGGAAGGAGCCGACCGTGTTAGTTTTGTTAAGGGTGGTAAACTGATCGTTGATGGTGTCAGAGATCGCAAGCTATATAAAATGAATTTCAACCCAATTAGTAAAAATGTTGAAGTAAATTCTGTATCTTCGGGATCAATAATGCTATGGCACGAGCGAATGGGACACGTGAACTTCAAAATGCTTAAGGCGATGCACCAAAAGCAAGTTGTCGAAGGTTTAAAAATAAAAACTACCACCGAAAATGATCCGTTCTGTGAGAGCTGCGTGTATGGGAAACAACATCGTTCGAGTTTTCCTAAGGAGGGTGGAAGGCGTTCTGCGATTCCTGGTGAGATTTTTCACGTCGATTTGTGTGGAAAAATGAGTATGGCTTCCATTGGTGGAGCTAATTATTTTATGCTATTAAAGGATGACTGCTCCAGATACTGTTTTGTATTTTTCTTAAAGCATAAAACAGATGTTTTGCAGAATCTAATGCAATTTTATGCGGATGTTCAAGCAGATGGACATCAAATTAAAAGATTGAGAACAGATGGAGGGTTGGAGTTTTGCAACGATGGAGTGAAGAAATTTATATTATCCAAAGGCATCAAGCATGAGTTATCAACACCAAGAGCTCCTGAACAAAACGGCTTTATAGAGAGACAAAATAGGACCATTGTTGAGAGTGCTAAGGCAATGTTGCATGCGAGAAATTTGCCACAATATCTTTGGGGTGAGGCAACTAATACCTCTGTTTATTTAAAGAATAGAACGGCAACTCAGACACTCAATGGTATAACACCCTATGAGAAATGGCATGGAGTAAAACCATCCGTGGGACATCTTAGAGTTTTTGGCAGCAATTGCTATATTCATATCCCAAAAGAACAGCGTACAAAATGGGAAGTGAATTCTATGAAATGTCAGATGGTAGGTTATAGCGAGGGAAACAAGGCGTATAGAGTGTATGATCCTGCTGGAAGGAAGATTTTGATCAGAAGAGACGTCGTATTTGATGAAATATCTGTTGTGCCTCACGTTGTAATTGGCAAGGCGACCAGCTCTAATGATATGTGCCACGAAGACCAGAAGAAAGACGAACGGCCAGTGCATGCAGAGGCGGGAGATCAAGATGAAAAAAGTCAACCAACACGGAGAAATCCAAGGTTACCAATTCCAAGGGACCCATATCCAAAACGGAACGCAGTGGATAGTGACGAGTCAGTGACAATGGCTGAGTTGTGTGTTGCGCAATTAGATCCAGTTGATCTTGAGGAAGCGATGGAGGCTGATGATTCTGCGAAATGGCTAGACGCAATCAATGATGAGTTAGATGCATTAGCGGAAAACAAAATTTGGATTTTGGTTCCAAGACCAGCTGATCAAAATGTCATCACAAATCGTTGGATTTTCAAGAAGAAATACAAAGCTGATGGACAAATTGATAAGTACAAGGCTCGACTGGTAGCAAGGGGTTGCTTACAAAAGCGGGGATTGGACTACGAAGAAACGTTTGCCCCAGTGGTTAGATATGATTCAGTAAGAACTCTTCTATCAGTTGCAGCAGCTTTTGATCTCAACATTTACCAATTTGACGTTAAAACGGCATTCTTACACGGCGACTTAGATGAAAATATTTTCATGGAACAACCTTATGGTTTTGCAGAGGATAATCGTGTATGTCTTTTAAAAAGAAGCCTGTATGGACTTAAGCAGGCATCACGCCAATGGAACAAAAGGGTGGTGCAGTTTTTATTGCAGTTTGGACTTAAACAATCAAATATGGATTCGTGTGTTTTCTACAAAGAATCAAAGCGTTTTTTCCTTGCGTTGTATGTTGATGATGGACTTATTTGTGGCGATGACATGTCTCTTATTCAAAAACTTTTGAACCAGTTACACAAGGAATTCAAAATAACTTACAAGGAAGCGGAGTTTTTTGTTGGCATGCAGATCGAGAGGAATAGAGGGGACGGCACAATTAAAATACACCAAGGTGCATACGCGCAAAGGATACTGGAGCGTTTTAATCACAACCAAAGTATACCCGTTTCAATTCCTGCTGATCCAGGTGTAAAATTTACAAAGTCTGGTAATTATGTTGGTAAAAAGGAGACTAACACTAAATTATTTCCCTATCGGGAAGCTATTGGTTCCTTGATGTATTTAATGATTTCTTCCCGGCCGGATTTGGCCTTTATAGTTGGAGTTTTGAGTCGCTACATGGAAGACCCAAAACAAATGCACTGGAATGGAGTCAAACGAATTTTTAAATATTTAAAGGGAACACTGTCACATGGGATTACTTATGGTTTGGGCACCAACAAAATTGAACTGGCTGTTTATTCCGATGCTGACTGGGCAGGTGACGTTGATACCAGACGCAGTACTACCGGATGGGTGTGTTTTATCAACGGCGGACCTGTTGCTTGGAGTTCTCGAAAACAAAGTGTAATAGCAACATCGACAACAGAAGCAGAATTTGTTGCACTATGTTCGGCGACGAAGGCAACTGTATATCTGAGGCGAGTTTTATCGGACTTTAACTGCAAACAGATCGATCCAACACCGATGTATTGCGACAATCAGAGGGCGATTACAATTGTTAAGAATCCAGAGTCATCAAAGAGAACTAAGCATATCGACACACAGTTCCTGTATACGTGTGAACAACAACACAAAGGGGAAATAAGTATTCAGTTCGTTTCTACAGACGACCAACTAGCCGACCCGTTGACGAAGCCGCTTGCTAAAGAAAAATTTTGTGGTTTGAGGAAGCGATTTGGAATTTGCTAAACTTCTTCTTCAGATAATGTTATATTTATATGAATTTAAATTTAAAAAAAAAAAAAAAAAAAACGAGAGGGAGTGTTGAAATAAGCGTTTTTTTGTTCCTTACTGTACACATATTAAAATTGAACTTATACTGTATACTAGAATTGAACTTATACTGCACCAATACTAATTTTGACAGGTCTCACATGGCCATTCTTTTTCTACGCTTAAATCATTTTGTACTTTTGCTTTTTCTTTTCTTTCTAATAAAGTTCTTACATCCAACATATATTAAAGCAAAAAAACCAATAGAAACAGTGAACATGTTGACCAAAAATTGAAAAATGTGTGCGAATCAAAAAAAGAAGTTAACACGATCCAACACGCGCGTGCCCAATCCGATCCATCTACACACGACAACAGTAATAGCTGCGTCAGCACTTTCCCACGGTATGCAGCAGATCCAGTGCAATGAGTGGATACCCGAAACGAGCGGATACGCGCGACAGATAAACCTGATGACTCAGCGGATTGGTCATTGCAAAACGAGGCTACCTGTGGAAGTGCTAGGCATTAGATGTTTTAATGTTAATCTGGACGCGAATCAGAGCAGTGTGCAATAAAGTTAATATAACGAGTTTGTGACGGGTGACTAGAAGGAGGAGGTGGTATTTGAAACTCTAGAAGAGGAGTTTCATTTCCTTAGCAGAGGGTCGGCTCGCTTGCGGTGGCTCGCGGCATTTAGCTCGTCGGAGGGGTGGTGTTCTTTCTGCTTGTCATTCTGTCCGCACATCTTTTTTCTTCGTGCCGAAGGGTGATAATCGAATGTCTTGTGTTCTGTCGCCGTTCCTTTTTCCTTGGTGGCATGATCTTCCTAAAAGAGGGATGTAACCGGAGGCTACTTGTAGGAGGGTAAACGAGAGAAATACAAACCCCGATTCCATTAATCGGAGAAGGGAGAAACAACGAGATGAGGAGACATATATCTGTCAGTTGGTGATGCCAGAGGATATTCGTCGAGATATCCTGCGGCGAGACCCACCCTGGTCCATTGTATTAAGGTCAATGGCTCCATGGTTACCATGTGCCGATGCATTTGGATCGCAACCAATAATAAATTTATCTACCCCCTCTTCGTCCTCGATCACGGCCTTGTCACCAAAACAATGGTTTTACCTATTCCATATTTCTTTTTGATTCCCGGAACAACAATAGAGAAGGAGTATTAAGAGAGATCATTTAATTCAAGATTACAATTTGTTATCCGCGAAAAAACTAGTGTTTAGTGTAGTGTTCTATACGTTCCTTAATATTAGATCATTTAGTTTGTTTTAATTGTTTTAATTGTTTCTATTGATCGGCTTTTTGTGAAATAAAAGTTCTCTTGGTATTTTTTGGTAAGCGGTTGTAACTGTTCTTTTTTTTCTTCTTGTTCTCTTCCTTTCAATTATATTTATATATGTGCAGTTCAGGTTCTTGTACTTTCTTATTCCTAGAATTTGTCCCCATTTATTATTGACTCCTTTGGTGTAGCTGGCTAATGTGTCGTGCATGTAATTAGTGCGCGAGTTTAATACTGGTTGTAACATACCTGCAATTTTTTTTTATTTTTTTTTTTTTTTTTCTGTTTCTATTGTTTTTTTTTTCTATTTAAAATCCCAGTTCTGAAATGGATTGCAGCGCTAATAAATGCTTGGAATCCAAAAATGCCTCCAATCCTCTTTTTGCCTGTTACGGCCCTTGTGGCATGATGTTCCATGCTAAATGTGTTGGCTCAACCAATGCATTTATGGATAAAGTCAAAGCTTCGGAGATCGCCTTATGGTACTGCTCTCCGTGTCGAAAATTGTCACTTTCCACCCTTGCTTTCAAAATATCAGTTTTCAAGGCGGACATACTGAAATTATCGAAAGGGTTTAAAGGCTTATTCGACAATTTCAATATCACCGTCCTCAACGTATCAACATTCTCTGATCTTCATTTTTCAGCAAATGCCTCAACGTCTACTGACCCTGAGCTGCCGACTAATGAAACAAAGCAGTGTACCCAGCGGGCCATGGATACATTGATTTCATTTGATACAACAGTTTCCCCAACTGTTGAAGCTACCCCTGAGCCCATTGTCTATTTAGCATCGCCCTTATCTACTCCACTCGCAGGCAAAAGGAAACGCGATATGAATTCCTCTGCGTTGAATCCAAAGGCAAAGCGGTTTAACCTTAGGAGTCAGCGAAAAAACTCAAACGAGGCGCCCACTCTTAATGTTAGTCCCACATATATAAATCATTCCTTAGGTACAGAATCTGGAACTATTGAATCGATTCCCAGGCCGAAATATATTTTCATTTCTCGACTAAAACCCAACACTTCTTCAGACGATGTCCTGAACCATTTGGTCTCGAGAAACCTGATTCCAAAAAATGACTCAATCAAATGCACCAAAATCAGCAAGGCTGATGGGTTTGTTGCGTCTTTCAAGATTGTTGCCCCTTCAGTATATTTTGAAAAGCTGTGCAATAGCACTGCATTGCCTCATAATACATTAGTTAAAGAATTTACACAAAATTTCGACAAAAAGTCGCAGGAAAGATTGTCCGTCCGTGTTAAAAAACCAAGTAGGCTGTCCCTCTACTATCAAAATGTAAGGGGACTCCACACAAAAACCGTTGAAGTATATTTAAACTCCCAAGCCCTCTCTCATGATATCTTCTCCTTGACGGAAACATGGCTTAATGCCGTAATTTTAGACACAGAACTCTTCAATCATGAGTTCTCCGTATTCAGAAACGACCGTCATAACAATGACCTGAAAGCGCTTGGAGGAGGTGTCCTGATCGCTGTTCGTTCCAACCTTGAGTCACGAAAGATTGACTTTCCATTTCAATTTAATGTCGAAGTTATCTGTGTAAAAATTACACTTAAGAACAAACATTTATATGTTGTTAATGCGTACATTCCATCGTCTCGTCTATGTTCTTTGTATTCGGAACTTTCTATGGCACTAGACCATATTTTTGACATATCTTGTTGTGACAGCACTGTCTTACTTATAGGCGACTTCAATCTGCCACATATTGGATGGGTACCTTCTGAGGATGATTCTCATTTCATTCCATCCTTTGACTCTGCCCAAAAAAATGTTTTTTTTTCTTTGAATTCAGGATTTCAGGGTTACATAGAAAATCTAATGCTGGAAACGCATACTCGCGCTGAAGTACCGACATAAAGGTATAACATTATGCTTCCCTACCGGGAGTTTCGGTGCGTGTCGCACAACTTAAGATTACGTACGTAAGAGTTACCCTAAGCTATGTAAGAAGAATATTTTTTTTTTTTCCTCTAAAGGAGGTCTCACTAGGTATAGGTTTTGTTTTTATTTTTTTTTTCTTTAAAAAAAAGGATTTAATTTACTCAAAATATAGGCCCACGAGAAAATATAAAATAACAATTACTCACGTCTTTTAAATTGTTGATTGTTTGTTTTCTCTATTCTTGAGGTAAATCCGGTTGTGCGCACAAAACGTTGGTTCCGCCCTTCGCAGAATGCTAGATGAAATTGTAGTATCTGTGATTACTCGTCTGAAAAAGGAAATTATTTTATATATTTTATATTGTCTAGGTCTAGATCTAAAGATACTTATGACGGCACCATATGTTTAAGACGTAAATAGCCTTCGTCGTAGCTGGTGGTTTGTAGAATGTAATCTTCGTCGTGGCTGAGGTGTGAACATTGTTCTTAGTCAAAGCTGGTGTGTTAAAAGAAATATTTTCCTTGGGCCTGGTGATGAATGCAGAAATTTCTTCGTCAAGGCTAGTGTGCGTGATTTAAGAAATTTCTTCGTTTTGGCTGGTGGTTTTAAGTACGTTTCTTCATCGTAGCTGGTGTGTTGGAAGATTTTTCTTCGTCGTAGCTGGTGTGTTGGAAGATTTTGATTCGTCGTAGCTGGTGTGTTGGAAGAACTTTTTCTTCGTCTTAGCCGGTGTGTTGGAAGATTTTGATGAAGAATTTTCTTCGTCGTAGCTGGTATGTTGGAAGATTTGTAATCTTCATCGTAGCTGGTGGTTGGAAGAACTTTTTCTTCGTCTTAGCCGGTGTGTTGGAAGAATGTAATCTTCGTCGTTATCAGGTGGTGCTGCGCCGCAGGAGCATTACGCACTCGAGGCGGGAATTGGCGGCAGGTATCGCTCCCACATGGATATCCCCGTGGTGAACAAAAAAAAAATACGATACCTGCGGCCTTTTTCTCTAAAATGGGCATGCCAGGTATTTTCACACATAATTATTCTGATAAATGGAAGAAGCGATTGTTACCTGTATGCCTCGGATCAGGCGCTTGGACTGGGCCAAGTAATCCTCCCGTTTTCCAAAAAGGACTACGACGGTGCGTGGGTCCTATCGGACACGTGCGGTCTCAGAGAGTTGTAGCGAGTCGGGCGGTATTTCCCTACGCACTTTTGTGACGGTGGCGCTTCCCGAATGAAGTTTGCTGATCACCGAAGGGTTTAAACCCACTGTTTCATCCCCAGATATAGTTGGGATCAATAAGTTGATAATATAATTTATGTCTTAAAAAATTGTCGAAGGCCTGATGTGATTACTGGACGAGTCTGAGTATGCACTCCCAGCAAACGCGTCAAACCTGGGTCCAAATTGAAATGCAATGGCATATAGAAAGCGAATTGTACAATGAACGTTTATTTCACCAGGTTGTTTCACTTGGACGGCATCAGTTTCTTGAGTCAAATACGTTCGACCTGTCGGCTTGGTTACCCACCAGGCGCGTCCCTGGGTGGTGGATAGGGGGACCTCGGTACGATACGTTCGTGATCCGAGGTTTTAGAGTCATAGCGGCGTTTTATACACCGTCAAAGCTCTATCGCGAACCAAACCAAAAAAACAAGTATGCAGGAACAACTTAATGATTTAAATACTCCAGGTGGTACTCGCATGGGCGAAAATCCACCCGTGGTCTTTTCGACCACGGTCGGGGCACGGATTCTGGAGGCCCCAACCGACATACATATACCCCCCGCCTGTACAGGCGTTGACCTTCGAGTTGCGAAAAGGTTTGCTTCCGAAGATTCCTGCAGCTCTATCTCCGACACGTTCTGTAGACTGGGCTGGAAACATGAAGAAAGTGGCGGAGAGGTTCAACCTGATACGCTTAATCTTCAGACCAATAGACAGACAGCCGATAGGTGTGATGCTGCCGACGAGGCCTGCGAAACCGAATAGGTGAAACGGGCCACAGAGGCGGCGTCCACTGGTCAGCATCCATCTAAGAGCCAGCGAAAGAGGAAAAGGACAAAGGCGGCTATCGTGCGGCGCAAAGAAACTGCACCGCCAGTTGAAGGCGCAAGCGCTGAGAACTGCCCTTCCCCGGCGGCGACGGCAAAGAAATGCAGGTCGGCAGAGGTTACCCCAACCGAAACCAGCCAGCTGACTGAAACCAACGCTGCCTCCTCTTCCAATGGCTCGAACAGGAAAAAACGGAGGAAGAAGGCCTCAAGCACTCCTGTCGGTGGAACTGCGCGCGCACCTTCTGCGTGCCCTTCCACTAGAACACTTCCAGCTGATGGAGGTCCCCGTGCCCAAAACCTGAGTGAAACAGTTGCTGCAAGCAGAAATGCTCGCGGCGGCAGTAGGCAGAAATTGGCTGTCGCGGGAACATCTGTCAGCAAGAAAAAGACGGTTGTATTTACTCAGATCAATCTTCAACATTCCAAGGCTGCTACTGCTCTCATCAGTAAGAAGCTTTCCGTGTTGAACACAAAAGCCCACATAACATCCATACAGGAGCCATGGGTGTGGAAAAATCGCATCTGTGGCCTTGGAGGTGTCCGTGGCACCACGATACTCTGTGACGAGCGGTCCGAGAGACCAAGGGCTTGTCTTGCTGTGTCGAACCTTCTCTCAGTGACTAAGCTTGGACAATTTTGTGGCCAAGATTTGGTTGCTGCAGCCATTAGCTACGAAACGAATGGAGATTACACGACCTTCGTCGTGGCGTCAGCTTATTTCCCCTATGATTCAGTAGTGCCTCCACCACCAAGGGCAATTGCTGAACTCATAGACTATTGCGACACCAGGAAGATGGGCCTAGTTATATGCTGCGATGCCAACGCTCAAAACACTGTTTGGGGCAGTAGCAAATGCAACATGCGAGGAAACCATCTCCTAGATTTCATTCTATCATCTGATCTTACTATCAACAATGTTGGCTCGCAACCAACTTTTGTGAAGTCAAGAAGACAGGAGGTGATCGACCTGACTTTATCAAATAGATACTTTAAGGCGATTACCAACTGGAGGGTCTCTTCGGAGGCATCCCTCTCAGATCATAGATATATCGAATTCCAAATCGAATGCGAAGCCATAACTTTGCAGGAGAGGAGGAATCCAAGAAAAACCAACTGGATACGCTTCAGGGAGGAAATGGGAAAAACTCTCAAAACTCCAACCAAACTCAGGACGAGACAAAAGGTAGAGGATGCTGTTCAAAACCTGAATAGTGCCATTACTAGCTGTTTCGAACTGACGTGTCCAGTAAGTAAACCCCCTGGCAGAACGCCGGTTCCCTGGTGGAGCTCGGAACTGCAAAGAATTCGTAGAGAATTAGAAAGCTTCTAAATAGGTCACTCAATACTGATTTAGAGACAGACTGGAATCTCTACCGATCGAAGCAGGAGGAATATAAGAGGCTAATTCGGGTATCGAAAAGTGCTTCTTATAGGAATTTCTGCGAAAAGATTGAAACACTGGGTGAAACTAGTAGGTTGGTTAAAGTTCTGAAAAAGGGCAAACCAGTCAAACTGGACTCACTTAGAAAACTTGATGGCACCTTCACTGAGACGAAAGCGGAAACTCTTAGTTATCTGCTGGAGTCTCACTTTCCGGGTAACCAGATTACAATTGGTTCACAACCAGCCCCGATTACCGAGACTATGAGTGAGCCAAGACAAACAACTTGGCGTAGCTGGTATATTGCGAAGGCCGTGGTGACGGACGAGGCCATTAAATACGCCTTTGCGTCTTTTGACGGCTTCAAGTCGCCTGGTACGGACGGAATATACCCAGCCATGCTGCAACAGTGTACAAACCAGTTGCTACCGACTATGAAGAAAATCTTCGCCGCTGTTCTAGCACTGGCATACATTCCAACACCCTGGCGTACAGTTAGAGTGGCATTTATACCAAAAATTGGCAGAAGTGACTACTCGCTCGCCAAGAGCTTCAGACCAATCAGTCTGACTTCCTTCTTGCTGAAAAGCTTGGAAAGGCTGGTCGAGCTTCACGTGCGCAAAGGTGCTTTGCGATTGCACCCACTATCTCCGATGCAACATGCCTATCAACGCGGAAAATCCTCCGAGACTGCGCTCCAAAATCTAGTTGGTAGAATTGAAGGCGCGCTTGACAGAAAAGAATACGCGTTGGGCATTTTCGTCGATTCGTGCAGCTCCGCCAGACAACACGGAGTATACGAACCATTGGTGTTGTGGATTAAAGCAATGCTAATGAATAGAACGTTGGTTGCGGATGCGGATTGTGGCCGCTATGTTATGGCGGGGGTAAACAGAGGCTGCCCGCAAGGCGCCGTCCTGTCTCCACTGCTGTGGTGTATGCTGGTCGACTCTCTGTTGAACGCACTCAACAGTTCTAATATTTACGCTCAGGCGTACGCGGATGATGTTGCCGTGCTTTCTGTTGGATCATGCCTAGCGACTGTATGCGCCAAGGCGCAGGCGGCCCTTGACGTGATCGACGAATGGTGCACTAGGAATGGGCTCTCGGTCAATCCTCTTAAAACTGAGGTTGTTCTCTTTACGAGAAGGAGGAAGCTGGTCGGGTTGACTCAGCCAGTGCTAAAAGGCGTCACAATCCAACTCTCCAATGAAGCAAAGTATCTGGGAGTCATCCTGGATAGCAAACTTCTTTGGTCCAAACATGTTGAGCTGAAGACTGCCAAGGCGCTGTCTGTTTTCTGGCAGTGCAAAGGCATTTTCGGCAAGACATGGGGCTTATCACCGAAAAGAGTCCTATGGATTTATACGGCCATGATAAGACCATTTATAGCATACGCATCGGTTGTTTGGTGGAATAAGCTTTCACGTAAATACGTCACTGCTGCTTTTGCCCAACTCCAAAGGCAGGTATGTCTCGGCTGCACGGGGGCCTTCTCCAGCACGCCTGGCTCCGGCCTAGATGCACTATTGAACCTTCCGCCCCTTGATGTTTACATCATGGGATGTACAATCAGGGCTATCTCACGTCTTACAAGAGGTGGCTTTTGGTATAACTCGCACTGGAGTTTTGATGAACTTGCGCAACGGTTGTCCTTCGACTCCTATCTTATGGATATGCCGTCTGATGCGATGACACCGGAACTTCGTCTAAAGCGCAAATACGAGGTCGACTTTCCGCGCGTCCAGGACTGGCTCTGGCCGGACTCTGAACCTGGAAGGGAATGCAGTCGAATCTTTACGGATGGCTCCAAAACCGATCAAGGATCTGGTGCTGGTGTCTTCGTGGAGAGCGATAACGTTAGACTTTTCTTTCCGTTAGGCAAATATGCGTCAGTCTTCCAAACAGAGATTTATGCTATCCTAATGGCCATGGACTATGTTACGAGGAACAGGTGGAGGGGGCGAAGAATCTGCGTCTGTAGCGACAGTCAGGCTGCGCTTAAGGCCTTACTCAAACCCTTAACTACCTCCAAAATAGTGCGTGAATGCAAGATATCGCTGAATTCGGTCGGAAGGCTGAATTCACTTAATCTTGTCTGGGTTCCGGGTCATAACGGGATCACGGAAAATGATATCTCCGATGAACTTGCTAGACAAGGCTCAGAGGGGGACCTCTCAGGACCTGAACCAGCGATCTGTCTGCCTGCGTCCTCGGTCAGGGCGGTTGGGTTTCCAATGAACACAATCGCCGTTGGCATGACTCTCCAGGGTGCAGACAGACTAAGCAAATGCTCCCCGACGTCTGTGGGAAATCCGCGGCATTCTTGTTGTCTCTCAACAGAAAAGACTGCAGACAGACTACTGGCGTTCTTACGGGACACTACGCTTTTGCCAAACACCTTAAGGTGCTAGGCCTAAGCGACACCACCAACTGCGAAGCCTGTGGAGAAAGCGACGACACTGCAGAACATTTCCTCTGTGATTGTCCTGCTTTTGCTCGTATCAGGTGGCAGGTTTTTGGTGCGGATATGGTGAGTGCTGTAAACCTAAGCTCCTTATCATTGAAGCGCCTTCTCGTTTTTCTTAGAAAAACGAGTAAATTCCCACAGTAAAGTGTGGTGTGTCTGCCTGGTAGTACAATGGACCAGTATTGAGTCTGAGTGCTCCAGTGCAGAAAGTTTCACACACCCCGACAAAAAAAAAAAAAAAAAAAATACGTTCGATGTCAATCTACGAGATGATTATCGGGTCCATATAGGTCTTTGTCGAATTCATTGACCAGCCGTTTGAAAAATGATGAGAATTTTCTCTCTGTTTTGGTATTTACATTAAATTTATCTTCAAGAAGACTGCCTTTAACTCTTTATTCGCACGAAACCACAGCTCCGTCTTCGCCATCACCGGAAAGTTGGCAAATAAAGACAACTTTGCAGATCAGTTCTTTCTCTTTACTGCTTCCAACTTCTTTGCATATTTTAATGAATCCATTTTCCTAAAAATATATCGAGAAATATTGATTATAGTAAAAAAAACTTACTTTCGTTTGCTGATTCCTAGTATTTTCCCGCCTATTACTACTAAATGATTTGGTTTGTTTACCCTCCATTGGTGTTCTGACATTTGTCAAGGGAAAAACAAAAAATTTGACAGTCACATGAGAATCCCTATAGTGACTTTTAGTTCGTATGGCTTCCTCTGTGAAGTTGGTCGCACTCCGAGAATTGCAGCGGTTGACTTGGGTTATTGTGAACGTGTACACACGGTACAGTAAGGTATGTAATCGTACTAATTTTCCATGATCGAAGGTATTTTAAAGGCGTACGCTACAAGTTGAAACAGAGTTTTTATTAAATCACACGAACTAGTTGGACCAGCCTCAGGTTGGTGTTCTCTTTTTTTTAGTGTCCTCGGGAAGGACATCTTTAACTTAGAAATTGAAAGTGTTTGCAAGCAATAACCTTGTGGCTTGTGGATTCGTCAGCATTTTGCATATTTTTTTGCCACAACGCGATTGTCACGGTTTCATTTTTATTTGTTGTACAGAATTCTAATAAATTGTTAACTTTTTAGTATTCCAAAATATTTTTTGGATACTCCTTCTTAGTTCTGGAAATTTGATGTTGTTATAATTAGCTTTAATATAAAGTTATTACGAGATATTCGCAACAAAAACACTTTTTGGCACAACTACGCGATTCTCACTTTTTCAGTTTTATTTTTTGTACACAATCATATTATAATGTTAACTTTTTAATATTCCAAAACGTGGTTTGGGTACTCCTTGTTTCTGAACTTTTTTTTTGTTAAAATTAGTTTTGTTATAAACCTTTTAGGAAATATTCGCGAAGAACGTATTTCCCGCCATGCAAATTCGCCATTGTTTTCCTTCATTTCATTCAGCTGTTTGACTTTTTTTTGTTTTTTTTTCTTGTTTTCATTTGACACTGACGTTGTCGTGAGAAGGTCTATCATGTACATATTTACATAAATATCCCGCCAAAGATGTATAACTTCCAGCGCGCTTACATGAGCATACAACACACACACCTTTTTATATACAGGTATGATAAAGGCCCTTTTCCAAAGATAAGGATTTTTTACCCTATCAATAGACAATTCAAACAGATATTTAAGGTGGAGAGCAATGGTAGGTCTACATTTTTTAAGAACAAGTGGAGGAATGCCATCGGGACCTGATATATAGTCCTGAGAGAAGAAATAAATTACAGCTTTTTCATTTCCTCTATGAAGCTATGCGCGCTGTAGCGCAGATGTTATTGTATTGGACTTGAAATATGATCTTCTGTGCATCTTCGGTTCTCTAAAAAATAAAAAGTCGACGAGATGGATGGGGACATCATCCATCGTCGTATTAAGACACCTTCACCTGGAGGCTGTAGACATTTTTACCACGCTGAATTAAGAATACGCTGAATAATGCCCATTATCCGACGCATTACAAGGTAGCCTGTGGTACACCCTATCCCGGAAAAATTGTAAAGTTAGGACGAAACCTGCCAATCTCCGGTCGATTAATGTGCTTCCGAATATTAGCAAGGTCTTTGATAAAGTTGTCAATAGAGCCCTGTTGAAGTGAATCGAGGACAATAACATCATTCCGGACAACCAATTTGGATTCATTGCGGGGCATGAAAGTATTCCACATGTCCATCGATTACATGTCAACAAACATATCAAGAACATATCGGCACGTGTACCGAAAACTCCTCGTTGTTTTTGGGACAGCATGCATTATGTCCATGACTGTTCATACTGTTGCATGTTTGCTCAAACTGTGTCATTGAGCAGCAATTAGTCAAGTTGCGCCATCTAGTAGAAAGTAGCCATATTACCGATTTTGGCAGCATTTGAATATTAGTTTGAGTAGCTTCTAAACGAACCTTCTCTACGAATCTGGAAATTTCGAGAGGTGTCACTATGAGATATAAATAGATGTCGCAGGAGCACCCAAGACATTCGAGTTGTGAACCGCGATAGGTGAGGTGGTTGGAGAAGTGCGATAGATGACAGTAGTGAAAAGTATACAGAAAAAGTATAAGATTGAGTAAGAGAAAAATGATTGTGAATTAAAGTGATTAATTGTGAAAGTGAATTGTTGGATTAAATAAGGGAATTATTAGAAGAATAATCAAGAATTACATTGAAAGAGAACTAATAAAGATTAATTAAATAGAATTACGTTTTATCTTTTCGAATCCTAGCCTGGATGCAACATTGGTGTCAGAAGTGGGATAAAACGTATTCAGTGTGAAATTAAAGTGAAGTGAATTTGTTTAAAAAAAAAAAAAAAAAAAAAATGGGCCGCACATTAAAATTACTACAGCTCAGTATACCGCAGTTAAAAGCTGAATTGGAAAAGCGGAATCTGTCCACATCTGGAGGAAAAAGTGATCTTGTGCTTCGACTACAGGAATCTATTGAAAACAAAGGAGAAAACCCCAAGTCCGTTTTGTTCGACGTAGCAGAAGAACAAGTAAGGACAAGCGTTGATATGACTGCTATGATGGAATTACTTCTGGTCAAATTTGATGAACAGAAGAATTCTCTAGATTCCAAATTTGATGAACAGAAGAGTTCTCTAGATTCCAAATTGCAATCAATGGACTCTAAATTTGATGAACAGAAGAATTCTCTAGATTCCAAATTGCAATCAATGGACTCTAAATTTGATGAACAGAAGAGTTCTCTAGATTCCAAATTGGAAGAACAAAAGAATTCCATAGTTACCGCCCAAAAGAGCGCTGTGGAAGATTTTAAAAATGTTCTTGAAGGAAAACTCGAAGAAATTGACCAAAAGTTCGAAAAGGTTGAAACCAAATTCGACGAAATCCATCAGACGTTTTGCAAGCATGAAACAAACTTCGAGAACTTGGATAAAGAGCTCGAGAAAGTGAAGAAGCAGAAGGCTCGAGGAAATTCTGGGGACTGCCCGAGAAGGAAAGAGATGCAGCCTCCTGTTTTCGATGGTCAAACACCATGGCCAATTTATAAGAAACAGTTTGAAGCAGCTGCAATGGCGAACAGCTGGGACAACGAGGAAAAGTCGATTGCGGTAACGCTCGCACTAAGAGGTACAGCTGCGGAGTTACTCCAAACCGTCTCAGAAGAGAAGCAACGCAACTACGACGCCTTGGTCAAGGCTATAGAGATGCGCTTCGGTGATGAGCATATGCAGCAAGTGTACAGGATCCAGCTACACAGTAGATTCTAGAAGGGGGGAGAAACACTCCAACAGCTGCAAGCAGATATCGAACGTCTGGCGCATCTGTCATATCCTAATGCTGGTGAGGTTCTCATCAATGAAATGGCTGTGGAGGCGTTTATCCAAGCCATTGAAGATAGACAACTGCAAATGGCCGTAAGAATGGCTGGAAAGAGAACTCTCGCTGAGGCCCTAGCATTTGCCTTGACAATGCAAGCTGCTGATCAGGCATCGCATGTGTTCCACCGCGTAAGGGAAATGACAGCCGTTGAATGCTCATGTCAAAGAACAGACATCGTAGACCGGAACAGAGATAACAGAGGTCAAATGCGCTGTTGGAACTGCAACAAAATAGGGCACCTGCAGAGACAGTGCAGAGCTCCACCCAGACAAGGCAGTTGTCCACATTGCGGGCCTAGGAGGCGCAACGAAGAAGCATCTGGCAGATATAGCTTCGCAGAACTAGCAGTTGGGAAACGTGTGAGGGGCAGCTTCTCTTAGCAGAAGTGGGTTTCCGGAATCGACGACCCCAGGACCACAATTCAAGTCTCCCAAACCAAACGAGGAAACCAGAGTCTAACAGTGGAAGCCTATATCGGACAAAATAAGTGCGTAGCAACCATCGACACCGGCGCCACCGCTTCCATTATAAGGAGGGACATCGTCCGTCAGTCTTGGCTGCACAACACCAGCAATTACTGTCTGAAAACAGCAACAGGAGCTACAGCGAAAGTGTATGGAGAGGTCATACTAACAATAAATTTGGCAGGATTAGCATTCTCCCACGCTTTCTTAGTAGCTGATATATGTGACGAATGCATCATTGGAATCGATTTCATGAAGGCGCATGATGTCGTATTGGACTTTGGTATGCAAGTACTCAAGTATCGAAACGTAGAGATTCCGATGGTGTACGGGAAAGAGAACGCCGCATCCCTGAGGACAGTCAATAGTGAGGACGAGGTCCTACCACCTTCTTCAGAGACAATGATTCGGACAAAGCTGGAAGGTGATCCTATGAGCCACCGATTCTCTCTAGTTGAGCCAAAAGACAACCACTTCCGAAACCGCGAGGTTGGAAAAGTGCTTGTCGAGCCGAAGAACAATATTTTTCCCGTACGAGTTCTTAATGCGGAACACAAAAGCGTCAAATTGAAGCAAGGTGAGGTGGTTGGAAAGTGTGTACCGGGTACTGAAATCCACCGAGATATTCATCCGATATCCAGCGACCGCATGAAGACGAGGTACGATACAAAAGCAACCACCACAGGATTCCAGGTAGGAGATCTGGTATGGCTATACAACCCTCATCGCCGAAAAGGCATGTCACCTAAACTACAGCAGGATTGGGAAGGTCCCTATAAGATAGTGAAGTGCATCAACGATGTTGTCTACCGGATCCAGCGAGGAAGAGGCAAGCCGAAAGTTCTCCATGTGGATCGTTTTCATCGCTACCATGGCGAAAATATTGACGTGATTGTTCGGGACGAACAAGTTTAAGAGGGGGATATTGTTGCATGTTTGCTCAAACTGTGTCATTGAGCAGCAATTAGTCAAGTTGCGCCATCTAGTAGAAAGTAGCCATATTACCGATTTTGGCAGCATTTGAATATTAGTTTGAGTAGCTGTGGAATAACAAGTACATACATAATTAGATTGTTCTCGAACCTTCTAAACGAACCTTCTCTACGAATCTGGAAATTTCGAGAGGTGTCACTAGGAGATATAAATAGATGTCGCAGGAGCACCCAAGACATTCGAGTTGTGAACCGCGATAGGTGAGGTGGTTGGAGAAGTGCGATAGATGACAGTAGTGAAAAGTATACAGAAAAAGTATAAGTATTGAGTAAGAGAGAAATGATTGTGTATTTAAAGTGATTAATTGTGAAAGTGAATTGTTGGATTAAATAAGGGAATAATTAGAATAATAATCAAGAATTACATTGAAAGAGAACTAATAAAGATTAATTAAATAGAATTACGTTTTATCTTTTCGGATCCTAGCCTGGATGCAACAATACGATAAACACAAATATGAACGATGTAATGCTGCCGCTCATAAAGAAGGCTACTGGGAAAACAGCGACACAGCTGCCATCAATTTCCATGGAAAATTTGTCGATAAAATGCGCCAACACAGAGGACATTTGGATGAATTGCTTAGAGCAAATGTACGATTGAAATGGACTGAAAATCATCGCAAATGTTTCCTTCAAGGAAATTTTATTCGCTGATCTCCTCCGCACTACAACCCAAAAAAAATATCGTGCTGGCAGCAAATGCATCTAACTATGATCTAGGTGCCTGCATTTTTCACGAGTTCGCTAATAGATCAGTCGTAGCTGTTTGTCATGCATCACGTAAAGATGCAAGAGGGACTGTCACTTATTTTTGCAGTAACTTAGTTCCAGAAATTGGTTTTCGGACGAACATTTACGCTTCAAACCGTCCATATGCCTCTACTTGCCCTTTTCGGGAAGAAAACTGGAATTGCCGTTCAACAAGATAATTGACTTCAGCGTTGGGCTGCAAAACTGTTAGCATTCGACTTCGACATCAGTTTTGTCTCAACCAGCAGCTTTGGATGCTGACGTTCTTTTGTTTTTGTCGGGGTGCGAGCCTTTCTACACTGGAGCACTCAGACTCAATATTGGTCCATTGTACTACCAGGCAGACACACCACACCACATTTTACTGTGAGAATTTACTCGTTTTCCTAAGAAAAACGAGTAGGCGCTTCAATGATAAGGAGCTTAGGTTTACAGCACTCACCATATCCGCACCAAATACCTGCCACCTGATACGAGCAAATGCAGGACAATCACAGAGGAAATGTTCCGCAGTGTCGTCGCTTTCCCCACAGGCTTCGCAGTTGGTGGTATCGCTTAGGCCTAGCACCTTAAGGTGTTTGGCAAAAGCGTAGTGTCCCGTAAGAACGCCTGCTGACGTACTCTAACGTCTTATCAACAGGAATATCAGTTTGGTAGAGAATTTCGTGATTGCATCCATCGAACTTGAAAAAGGTCAATCAAATTCTTATGTCCAATTTGCAAGAATTACCGGTTACTCGCCAAATGGTCGAGTTCGAGGCAAAGAAGGACAATTCACTACGTCAAATATATGATTTTTTGACCAACGGTTGGCCAAAAAGGTTAGCGATGAATTGGAATTGAATTGTGGAATTGAAATCAATGGACTCTAAATTGGATGAACAGAAGAAATCTATAGATTCCAAATTGGAATCAATGGAATGGAATCGAAGAACAAAAGAATTCCATAGTTGCCGCCCAAAAGAGCGCTGTGGAAGATTTTAAAAATATTCTCGAAGGAAAACTCGAAGAAATTGACCACAAGTTCGAGAAGGTTGAAACCAAATTCGACGAAATCCATCAGACGTTTTGCAAGCATGAAACAAACTTTGAGGACTTGGCTAAAGAGCTCGAGAAAGTGAAGAAGCAGAAGGCTCGAAAATATTCTGCATACTGCCCGAGAAGGAAAGAGATGCAGCCTCCTGTTTTCGATGGTCAAACATCATGGCCAATTAATAAGAAACAGTTTAAAGCAGCTGCAAAGGCTAACAGCTGCGACAACGAGGAAAAGTCGATTGCGGTAACGCTCGCACTAAGAGGTACAGCTGCGGAGTTACTCCAAACCGTCTCAGAAGAGAAGCAACGCAACTACGACACCTTGGTCAAGGCTGTAGAGATGCGCTTCGGTGATGAGCATATGCAGCAAGTGTACAGGATCCAGCTACACAGTAGATTCTAGAAGGGGGGAGAAACACTCCAACAGCTGCAAGCAGATATCGAACGTCTGGCGCATCTGTCATATCCTAATGCTGGTGAGGTTCTCATCAATGAAATGGCTGTGGAGGCGTTTATCCAAGCCATTGAAGATAGACAACTGCAAATGGCCGTAAGAATGGCTGGAAAGAGAACTCTCGCTGAGGCCCTAGCATTTGCCTTGACAATGCAAGCTGCTGATCAGGCATCGCATGTGTTCCACCGCGTAAGGGAAATGACAGCCGTTGAATGCTCATGTCAAGGAGCAGACATCGTAGACCGGAACAGAGATAACAGAAGTCAAATGCGCTGCTGGAACTGCAATAAAATAGGGAACCTACATATGGATAACATCCATCCTGCAGATATAGCTTCGCAGAACCAGTAGTCGGGAAACGTGTAAGGACCAGCTTCGCGGGGCAGAAGTTGGTTTCCGGAAAGGAAAATTATGTCTGGTAAATGATCCAAAGGTGTAAGGTGAGATAAAAAAGTATAAACATTTGATCGCATACTACGAATTTTGATGAATGATTGAAAACCCTGAAGAGTGCTCATTAATAGGATGGTCTACACATAAACATTTAATATTACCAGAAATTATTGAAGAAAAACTATTATAAGAACTTGAATCATTTAGTAGAGGAATATTTATACAAGTATTATTCATGAATTAAGCAAAACAAAAGATATATAATTACTTAAAGTTCAAGTTTAGTAATGTAATGATTTAATTTTAAGAGGCCTCTACCCAGAAATCGAGCAAAAGTGGAAAAAATGGCACTCTGTTTCTCAAACTGATAAATTATTACTGGAGCTACTGAATTGAAACTTAATGCACTTGAAAGAACATAATTTCCTCTTGAAAATGATCGGTATAGTTTTTTAAAAAAACATCTCAGTTATATTTTATTTAAAGAATTCCCAAAGGTGTTTGGGAAAATTTGCATAAAATCGATTTACTATTTTCCAAACCATGATAAGACAGAGTACTATACATCTGAAATCACTAACTCAGCTAAAAGGTAATATCCAAAACAGCAATATCGTCGAGACAGATCTTGAAATTTTACACTGGTTGGGAAAATACAGGTGTTTAAAAACAAACAATATTTTGAAATATTGAACTACGTTTTTTATGTGAATATTGATGCACGTATATTTCAATTTTTACTCAGAACAACATTGTATCATATCAGCTAACAGATCCAATAAAAATATATATTTATTTACCTATATTTTGTCACAAAATACTGAGTTTAAATTACATATTTTTTCAAAAAATTATTTCGTACGTTGCTTAGTTTATCAACTTTAGCAAGAAATAATTCCGGATTTCCCGTGTGGCGGTAGTTGTGCGGCCTGATCTGAACAGCCAATCAGAACAGCACGCAATCAACCATAAAGTGATTATTTTGTGTTTTACTGCTCTCGGAGGTGTGTTCTAAATGAAACCGGTTTGGTGTGAAGTCTGAAGTGCGATTTCAATAAAAGAAATCATGTGTAGATGTGGGTATGTGTATGCAGATCTATTTCTGTGGCGATTCAAGTGATTTTGCATTTTTGTTTCGCTGACTGAAAGTAAAAATGATTGAGGGGTTGATAAAGGCACTTTTCAGGATGTGGATCTAGCTTATACTTTCAGTTTAAAATTTGTTTACAGAAAATTATTTAAACTAATAAACAATACTACAAAAACAAAATCATGATATTACTCAGGATTTTCAGATAGATACCCTAAAGTTTCATTGCTAAATCGTTGTAGGAAAGTTGATTATTGAATATTATTGACTCTGGGTGGATTGGAAGATTGGTGAATGGTGGTTTAGGCTAAAGGGGATAATGTAGCACTGCGCTGTTGCTGTTTGTGGGCAATTGTTATTTTTTTGCACTGTTGCCGTTGCCTTTGGCTTTGATACAAGGTTCGCAGGACAATAAAATATGATTCGTTCTCTCATGAAAAGTTCGCAAAGGAATTTGATTTATGATTCGATTGTAAGTTTTTTTTTTTATTTATTTAGTTTAATGAAGTCAAGGCAAAATCCTGAAAATACTCAGATTGTCAATGGAAGCCAGCATCAAGTTTCAGAAGGTGAAGGTGATCTTAAAACTCATGAACATTTTGAGTTGAAAGCAGTGCTGGATTTACGCCTAGGCCCGTAAGGCCCGGGCCTGGGGCGGCATGATTTTAGGGGCGGCAAAATTTTGATAACCCTGAAAATCAAGAACCGTAAAATGTTAGAATACAGTCAAAATTCGATAACTCAAACTACTATTATCCACAATAAAAGCTCGACTTATCAAGACTTCGATTTATCCAAATTGTTCCTCAAAATTAAAATAATCAAACAATTCAATATGTATCTGAAATACATATGCACACACATTTTGTGCTTTTATTAAGTCTAACACATTTTACATTAATGTAGTACATAAGTATTTACAACATACATAAAATTATTGCCTGTATGTACATATATGTATGTACTTACAACTTCCAACCAGCAACGAAACATGTCGGTAATAAAAAAGTCAAATTTCTTAAACCTACATAATTATTTTTGTGTGTATGTAGGTAAGTATCTCGTTTTCTTTTCAAATGAAAATTCGCTTCAAAAATTCGAATTTAAAATGCATACGTGATGCTGTTATTTCTTCTCACTAAATGGGAATTCCCCTAAAAAAGTTCGACTTGCTTGATGCATATGCGATTTTTTTGTTCGAGTTATCAGGGAAAAAAATGTATGGGATTTGAACTCTAAACGTTGTTGCCACATAATTTTGTTCGAGTTATAAAAAAATAAGGTTGTCCAAGTTTGACTGTAATTTGAAATTGATAATTTTTGTGGATTAATTTACCTTTATATCTATGAAAAATTTTGAATATAGGTAATTCCGATTTACCCTTTAATTTGCCGGTGCAATACAATTTTTTTTTAGATCAATATTATTGGCCGTTGAAAATAATTCCTACACTAAAAAATCGGCAGTGAATTTCTCAGATTTTTCAGTGAAGTGATTGCGGAATGCAAAATTTTTGTTCATCAGTTTAAAACAAATTCAAATTTACAAGTAAAATTGTCGCAATTCTGATATAAATTTATAATCAAATATGAGTGCATATCGAAATAAACTCAGTGGTGCTGAATATCGTAAAAGAAAGGCAGAAGAATCTACGAAAAAATTAAATTTACTAAAGAAAATCCCAAAAATATCTAATTTTTTAACAAGTTCGTCAAAAACTTCTAATAATGATCAACAGCCATTATGTTCATCTACTCTAAGTATTTTACTATAATTATCAACATTTTTTTTTAAATTGAATGTAACGTTGTTCTTAATCTAAGGGCGGAATCACATTTGTAACGTGTGGTTTGTTGCTATCACTCCAATGAATTTTATATTCGTAGAAACATGTTTTTGTCGTGTGGTGCAGTGTGGCGCGTTGAGTCGATATCGCTCCTATTACGACTGCGCCACACCACAACGATCTATGGAGCAATAAAACGAGATAAATATACTATCTGAAATTGGGTATGTGAAAGATCTAGAAATCAGAATTCATTTAAATAAAAACCACAGCACACAATCCAAGTGTGCACAGAACGCGACAGGACACACCACACGTTACCTTTCAAGCGTGGTTCCGGCTTAAGAAAATAAGAGAATAAGAAAAAGAGTTATCAGTTTTTTAAAAATAATGTATTTTTCTTCAGCAGAAAATAGAATAGAATAGGAAAATAGAGATTTCAACACCAAATATCGAAGAAAGACAGTTAAGCCCTCCTTCACCAAAAGATACTGAAGAAATACAGTCAAGTTCTCCTTCAACTAATTTATTAGGTGACAGTTCAATTGCAGGTAATGTTTTAGGAATCAGTAGTGATCCCTTCTTATGGAATTTAAACGAAGAAACTCAAGAATATATCATTTTAAACGGTGCACCACAAAATAATATTCATATTATTGATTTTAAAAATTCTAAAAATGTTTATAGTGATAAAACAAGATATTGCTCGAAAAATTTATTTCAACGAACTTTGAAGAATGGAGAGATTCAACGCCGTGAGTGGTTGATGTATTCAGAAACTAAAGGATCCGTATTTTGTATTCCATGCTTACTATTTAATAGATGTGGTGAAACAAATGCTTTCACCTGCGAAGGGTTCCGAGACTGGAAAAACTCAAAAGCACGCGTTGAAGGTCACGAAAACTCTGACGTTCATAAATCTAATGTTAGTAACTTAAAAGCTCGAGCGGTAGCTCAAGGACGTGTTGATCAACATTTATTAAAACAGCTCGACGAAGAAATTTCGTATTGGAAAAAAATATTGTATCGGATAATTGCAATCGTTAAATCACTTGCAATAAGAGGACTGCCGTTTCGAGGGCATTCAGAGAGAATTGGAGATCCCCGTAATGGAAACTTCTTAGCATCAGTAGAACTTGTTGCTGAATTCGATCCATTTCTATCTCAACATTTAAAGTCGTGTGCGCATCCTGGTAGTGGCAACATATCGTACTTATCAAAAACAATCTACGAAGAAATTATATTACTGATTCAAAGTCAAGTATTAAAGCACATTTCTACTGAAGTGCAATCCGCTAAGTACTTTGGTATTATTGTAGATTCTACGCCTGATATTGCTCATGTCGACCAGCTAACTATAATTATTAGATATGTACGTGCAAATGGTGAACCCGTTGAAAGATTTTTAGAATTTATACCTAGTACTGGTCATAAAGCAAAGGATATTGAAGATGCTGTATTAAACTCATTAAAAAAAAAGGTGTGAGCCACGCTGTACTCACGGTATAGTTGATCTGTAAACATGTGGGCACAGTTGCGCGTTAGCTACGTAATTTGTTATCTAGCTAACGCCACAACTAAGTAACTAACGTAGTTAAATTAGCTGCGCTAAAAATGCAATCGATTTGGTGGTTAGCTATCATAATGACAACTAATTTTTTTCTATTAGCTATTAGTTGCAGGTTGTGTAACCTTTCTCCGACTTTTAAGGACCTTTTTTGTTGTTGCAAGGACCTCTTAGTCAAATAACATTGAACGCAGATATACCGTGCGGATTCTAATGACATTTTGGAAAAATATCCTGTTTTCGACTATTAAGGACCTTTTTTGTTGTTGCAAGGACCTCTTAGTCAAATAACATTGAGCAGAGATATACCGTGTGGATTCTAATGGCATTTTGGAAAAATATCCTTTCTTCGACTTTTAAGGACCTTTTTTGTTGTTGCAAGGACCTCTTAGTCAAATAACATTGAGCAGAGATATACCGTGTGGATTCTAATGGCATTTTGGAAAAATATCCTTTCTTCGACTTTTAATGACCTTTTTTGTTGTTGCAAGGACCTCTTAGTCAAATAACATTGAACACAGATATACCGGGTGAATTCTAACGGCATTTTGGAAAAATATCCTTTCTTCGACTTTTAAGGACCTTTTTTGTTGTTGCAAGGACCTCTTAGTCAAATAAAATTGAACACAGATATACCGTGTGGATTCCAACGGCATTTTGGAAAAATATCCTTTTTTCGACTTTTAAGGACCTTTTTTGTTGTTGCAAGGACCTCTTAGTCAAATAACATTGAACACAGATATACCGTGTGGATTCTAACGGCATTTTGGAAAATTACCTTTCTTCGACTTTTAAGGACCCTTTTTGTTGTTGCAAGGACATCTTAGTCAAATAACATTGAACACAGATATACCGTGTGGATTCTAACGGCATTTTGGAAAAATATCCTTTCTTCGACTTTTAAGGACCTTTTTTGTTGTTGCAAGGACCTCTTAGTCAAATAACATTGAACACAGATATACCGTGTGGATTCTAACGGCATTTTGGAAAAATATCCTTTCTTCGACTTTTAAGGACCTTTTTTGCTGTTGCAAGGACCTCTTAGTCAAATAACATTGAACACAAATATACCGTGTGGATTCTAACAGCATTTTGGAAAAATATCCTTTCTTCGACTTTTAAGGACCATTTTTTTTGTTGCAAGGACCTCTTAGTCAAATAACATTGAACACAGATATACCGCGTGGATTCTAACGGCATTTTGGAAAAATATCCTTTCTTCGACTTTTAAGGACCTTTTTTGTTGTTGCAAGGACCTCTTAGTCAAATAGCATTGAACACAGATATACCGTGTGGATTCTAACAGCATTTTAGAAAAATATCCTTTCTTCGATCCAAGGACCACTTGGTAAATAACCTTATTACAACTAAAAGTGACATTCTTAAATCGGCCATCGGTTACCGAAGTATAATCGATATTTTTCCTCTTACCTCCAACTGATGTACAACAAACTTCAAGCTATACAACCTCAATATTATTCAAAACAAATCTACTTTCAAACAACTTTCCGGTGTTTCGTAATTACATAATAATCTCTGAAATTGAACATAATTAAAACTGGAAAATATGTATAATAACGAAATATATAAAATAAAAAATACACATTAAAAAAAAACATCGACACGCGGTTGTTCTCTAACGGTTCTCCATCTACGTACTAACCGCGCCAAACGTCGTTTAATTGCGGTGATCTGTCGAGCAGCGATTAACTCACGTGGTAATGGAAATTAACGGGAAAATCTGACGATGACGAAATCTGACGATGACAAAATCTGATGGTGACGCTAGGTATTTCCAACTAGCCCCTACCGAAAAAAAATATATTTATACATCAACGAAAGCAAAAATGTTTACACATTAAAAATGGTTTGGACATTATGAACTGTCGTGGTCAATCGTACGACAATGCAAGTAATATGTCAGGGATATATTCAGGAGTTCAAGCACGAATGAAAACAATCAATCCATTAGCAGATTACGTTCCTTGCGCTGCCCATTCGCTAAATTTAGTAGGCATTTGTGCAGCTGAATCTGTACCTGAAGCAGTTGATTTTTTTTCTACTTTGCAAGAACTGTATAATTTTTTTACGATATCTACACATCGTTGGGAGGTCCTGGCGCAACAGACAAATTTAAGACTCAAAAGCCTTTCTCAAACTCGATGGTCTGCTCGACATGATGCATGCTATGCTTTAGAAAAAGAGTGGTGTGCAATAATTGAAGCATTGGACTTTATTGGAGAAAGCAATGACGAGAAACCGAGTACACGATCTGAAGCTATTGGATTAAAACAGAAATTACAGCATTTAGAAACAGCAATACTAGTCATAGTTTGGAATGTAATTTTAGATCGTTTTAATGCTGTTAGTAAGAAACTTCAGGGTTCCCAAATTGATTTATCATCCGTAGTCCGACCCGTAGAGTCGTTGGCCTCTTTTCTTCAGGATATGAGACATAAACAATTTTTAGAATATGAAGAAAAAGCTAAAGCGCTGTCTGGAGTTCAAGATTATTATCGCTATGGTACTCGCCGCAGAAAAATCAGAAAACTTCAGCCAGACGAGTCACGGGTAAATGAAAGAGCAAGAATATTTTCGTACAAATATTTACTACCCTATTTTGGATACTCTAAGTACACAATTAGCTGAACGTAAAAATGTATATGATAAGCTTTATGCACAGTTCAATTTATTTGATAATCTATCTGAAATTGATACGAATGAGTTGAAAAATGAATCAAATAAACTAGTCAATAAGTATCCTGACGATTTAGAAGAAACATTTGGAAATGAATGTATTCACTTTCATTATCAACTTAAAGATTCATTGGCAAATTCTGAAAATGTAAGTTCTGCGAAAAATATATGCAATATATTGCATTCACAAAATCTTTGTGATGTTTACCCTAATTTAGATATTGCTCTACGAATTTTTTTGAGCATCCCAGCAACAAATTGTTCTGGAGAAAGATCTTTTTCAACTCTGAAAAGGGTAAAAAATTATTTACGTGCAAGTATAGGCCAAGACCGACTTAATGCCCTTGCATTTTTATCTATTGAAGCTCAGTTGGTACAAGAACTGGATTACGATGATATAATTGACGTTTTCGCACGAACTAAAGCCAGAAAGAAGAAAATGTGAACTCAAAAAAGCTATATTCAAATTAATAATTTATATTTAAGACTTTATACGAAAAGTTGTACCTATGTTAACTAATTAAATGTTGTATTGAAGTTAATAAATTTGAATTCATAATAATTTAAATATTTAAAAATTTTATATTTATTGTTAATAATTTTTTCTCCATACAGCAAAAAGGGCGGCATATCTCACGGGGCCTAGGGCGACATCGAACATAAATCCGCCACTGGTTGAAAGGCCTAATATCAGAATCGGAAAGCCTAGACAGTCTGATAATGGAAAGAGAGACATCTGCGATCGATTCCGTTGCCTTCATAGAATTGACCTTCAATACTTTTTTAATGAGTTGAAAGCAATAGACCAACATTGCAAAGCACTCGGTTGCAGTTTAAACAATATAAAAATTATTAAAGAAGTCCTAGTGGGTTTTGCAAGTTCGATCTTTTTAAGATGTGAAATGTGCAATTATGAGAGTCGTGTGTTCCTAAATAAGAAAAATCCAGATGCAATGGATGTTAACACTGCTGCTGTTTTGGCCATTACCAGTGTAGGTTGCGGATACTCACAGTTAGAGGAAATCGTATCTATATTAGATATTCCATGCCCATCATTTAAAATATATAGTGAGATTGAAAAACAAACTGGGGATATCTGGAAAGCCGTGGCAGCAAAAAATATGTTGGAGTCTGCTAACGAAGAAGCTGAGGCCGCCAGACAGCATGGTGATATTGATCCGGTAGATGGAATTCCGTTTATAACTGTGGTGACAGATGCTTGCTGGAGCAAACGATCTTACAGGAAAAATTTTTCTGCTCTGTCAGGTGCTGCTGTTGTGGTGGGGTTGCATACCGGTAAAGTAATTTCTTTAGGAATAAGAAATAAGTACTGCGTTACATGCGCTAGAAGTGATACGGAACAACAACAGGACCACGCGTGCAATTTTAACCACAAAGGGCCTTCAACGCTGATGGAGTCAGAAATACTGCTACAAGCATTTAAATCCAGTGTAGCTGAAAATTGCCTACGATATATGACAATGCTTTCAGATGGAGACAGCAGTTCATTTCAAAAAATTATTCAAACCGATCCCTACGGCGGAAGAAGAATCTCCAAAATTGAATGCTGCAACTATTTAATGCAAAATTTTAGAAATAAATTAGAGAACATATCAAGAGGTTGTAACACAGGATTAAAAGGAGCCTTAAATATAAGACTTGAAAGAATACGGAAGGATATTTTGAGTGTCATTAAGTTCAGACGACAGCAAAGCCAATCCGAGGAAGAAGCAATACTTTTAATTAAAGCAGATATCAGCAATGTTATTCATCATGTTTTTGGAGATCACAACGAATGCCCACCCTACATAAAAGAAAAATGTAAAGAGAATGACGTTAATTTAATTCCGATGATGAAATCAGATGGTCTTTATGATACAGTGATGATTCCTACAAGAAGACTTATTATGAACGCCAAGAGGTTATATCTTGGATTCACTAACAATCTTGCCGAGCACTACAACTCTATTGTAGCCAAACTAGTAGGAGGAAAAAGAATCAACTTTTCACTTGGGCAAGGATATTCAGCCAGGTGTACTGCAGCAGCTGTAAAGTTTAACTCTAAAGGGCAGATCTCTGAACTGTTTAAACATCTATATGGACATAGCTCAAATTCCCTGGCAAAACAAATGGAAATTCGGCGACTCCGGAAAAGCGTGTTACAAACCCACAGACGAAATGCGAGAAAGGTTTATCGTAAGAGAAAACTGTATCGCATAAACCGGACAGGTGTTGTCAAAGATGTTGGGTATGGTACCAGTTGCCACCAACCATGTCTGGATGAAGGCAAATTCATTGCAGAGAAAAACTGTCTAATAGAACAACTAAATCAAAATCAAAACAATCGCCAGCTTTTAGAAAAACAAACATTGGGATTTAAAAATGGTTGAATATCAGAAAGAAAATGTTGACAGCCTCATATTTCGGACAAGTATGCAAAGCAAAAAAATTCGAAGGTTATGTTAAAAGACTTGCACTTCCCACGACCTTATTAACACCTTCCGCAACTGGAACAGCAATTGGGTAGAAGTATATCGAACTCAGGAATTTTTATCGATGAGGAGTATTTCTTTCTTGGTGCTTCTCCAGATGGACTTATCGACGACGATTCCTTGGTAGAAATAAAATGTCCATCAAGCATAGCTGGATGCGATCCTACGGATGCTATCAAAAACCAAAAAATCAAATACATAACGGTTTCTGATGATGGTATCATAAAAGGTCTTAATAAAAGACACAACTATTACTACCAAATTCAAGGCCAATTGCATATATGTAAGCGAGAAAAATGCATATTGGCAATTTGGGGTGGTAGTGCTTTTAACATTTATATAGAAGTAATAGATGTCACGATAATAGATCACGATTTTTGGAAAACAAAAATGATCGGACAGTTAAACACATTTTACGAAAACTGTTTTTTAACAGAATTAGTGGATCCTCGTATTACTCGGGGAATGGAAGTGCGAAAACCACAATCACAGGATACTTGAGGAGACCGACAATAATCTAAGCTAATTAGGTGCAGCAGAGTAGCAGACACTACATTAGCAGATACCTATGTATATTATTTTCTTATTAAGTTCCTAAATAAAAAAAATTAAATAAAGCTTTCAGCCATACGTTTGAGCGAGTTTTTTTCTTTTGAATGGATGGAAGGACCTATACCATTTTATCTGCAAAATCTCTGAGTAATACCAAATTCATGTTTTATATGTCAAATCCAGGAGTCTGGAGCGAAACCTAAAGCAATGAAACCAACATATTTTGCGCTCCATCCCCTCCCCCCAACATTCACTAACTTCTTTTATCCATACTACAATCTGAGGAAAAAGAAAATTATAAGGCAAAAATCCAGCCGTAGCGATAGAAATATAGAAAATATGTGTAAATTCAGAAACGTCAAACATTTGCGCAGTGATGCGACATCACTGCTTATTTGCGATGCTGATGCGATGCAAAGTTTAAGCTGATGCGTTGCTGATTGAATATGGCGTTTGAGTTGAGAAATCAAACATTTAAAATGGAAGTTTTGCTAATAAAAGTTTAAGTCGATAACTTTGATCGTAAAGACGATAAGTTTAGTTTTAATATGTGTGAAGCAAGAAGAAAGTATTCGAAACGCATACCTACGGACTTTAATTAGCAGATTTAAAAGAAGGAAAATTCCTAAGATTAGGGACTATTTCAAAGTTCTAGAAGAATATCCAGGCGATGTATTTCAAAATCATTTTAGAATGTGCCACTCCACCTTCGATGCAAGTCCACTAATGATTTAACTTTTCTAAATGAAAACCAAACCATGTTTCTAGGATTTGCGAAAATCATTAAATCCTTTTTGGACACCTTCTTAAACATCTTCTTATAGTATCCACCAATTAAAATGTTTGTTTACTTACTTTTCTTCCTCTTCCGACATTTTTCTTGCTTTTTTCCGGCGAATCAACAGCGCATCAGGTATTTCTGTGATGTTTTTTTTCGTTATGTTTGCGCATCAGTTTGATCAACTTTGCAATAATGAACACTTGACGTTGAAAGTGATGCCAATAGTTGCGTTAATGAACATTTTGCAAAGCATCATGAGCATCATGATGCCAGTGATGCGTTACTGAATTTACACTATTATACAATTGGAACATGCCTGAAAATGACCTATCCCGAAGTATAAATGTATTGCAGAATGTGCATTGTTCACAATAACTCAAAACAATACCATCAAACATCGCTTAGCTGACGGATACCTACCTAATTTTTTTCTTCTCACTCCAACATTCATTTGATTCCTGTTTCTACGACGAAAAAAATAGCAAGAACAAAATTGGATTGATATCCACATATCTTACGAAAAACAACCCACACACACGATCAACATACGATACCTACAATCTACGCAACCCGTTTGTCATGCCATACATCACTAAAGGTACGCCCACTAAAGTACTTTTGCAAGTGGATTGCGATTGCATTGCAAGTGGATGCTAGGTTGCAAGTCAAAGAGAGATGGCGCTTAATGTTCCAATTTTTGTCGAACATTTTGGGTAGAGGCCTCTTAATAACTCTGTCACCTTCTTTTCTTCTGATGAGAACATTTGAATCTGGAACCCAGACAAATTTGCATTTGTTTTTCAGTTTAAGATCATTTGCCTTTTTCAATAAAGATCTTGTGTAGCTAGTGAGACAGTCATTGATGTAAATCTTATTGCTGATACTGCTGATGTTGTAGCTGTTGCCATCATTATTGTTGTTGTTAAGTTGAGGACCAAAAATATTAGATGTAATATTTTTTTATTATCACGCATCTTCTTCATCACATCTTTCTTCCTACTCTCAGTTGAGAACTTCAGGCATACGATGTTAGGAGCAAACCGTTTGTTTTTGTTGATCGTGTTAATACTCTTATAACACGAAACAATTTCGTTGGCATCGATTTCTTCACCAATGACAGTTTTGAGCAATTTATTCACTTTTGCTCTTACTTACACAGAGGACCGAAAATATTAGATGTAATATTTTTTTATTATCACGCATCTTCTTCATCACATCTTTCTTCCTACTCTCAGTTGAGAACTTCAGGCATACGATGTTGGGAGCAAACCGTTTGTTTTTGTTGATCGTGTTAATACTCTTATAACACGAAACAATTTCGTTGGCATCGATTTCTTCACCAATGACAGTTTTGAGCAATTTATTCACTTTTGCTCTTACATTTGTATTGTTTACATCGGGAATGCCAATAATATCCACTGCACTCTGTTTCTCTTTCTGCTTCAGTGCATTTAGCTTCATCTCCAATACATCAACTCTTTGGCTTAAAGAGGCATTACATACTTCAAGAGCTTTGATCTTAGTTAGGCCCTCTGTATTGACTTGCTTTAATTCAATAAGCTCACCTTACAGCATTTGGAGAGTCACTGTCTGTTGACCCACATTGATGTTGTCATGGGTAGCGAGAGAAGAGATTAAAGCTGCTGTACTCGTTGTAGTGTTGTTGCTGCCAAAACTGTAACCAGAAGCAATACTAGATGTATTAGGTACTCTTAGAAGAAACAAGGTTCGCAGAGTTAATAGGAGAATCTATCATTATTGACTTTCTCCGCTGAGTAATACAGCTATCGCACTTAAAGCCTTGACCACTTTTCTCACAGAAATCGATGTCTCTTTTTTCTAATTTTGCGCATTTTCCGTGGTAATATTCTTTACAATTTATGCACTGAATCTTGAGATCATGTCTATCGACTTTTAAATAACATAAACCGCACTTCATTTTTCCGCTATTTGTACTTAACAGACAAATGGAATTAACACAATAAAAATAAAAACTATAAAACTTAGATTTTATGTGATTTAAAGTGTAATTTAGGAGGAGTAATTCCCTATGCGTGTGTCCCCATAAGGAGGAACATCGTCCGTCAGTCTTGGTTGCACAATACCAGCAGTTACTGTCTGAAAACAGCAACAGAAGCGACAGCGAAAGTGTATGGAGAGGTCATACTAACAATAAATTTGGCAGGATTAGCATTCTCACACGCTTTCCTAATAGCCGATATAAGTAACGAATGCATCATTGGAATCGATTTCATGAAGGCGCATGATGTAGTAGTCGACATTGGTATGCAAGTACTGAAGTATCGAAACGTAGAGACTCCGATGGTGTACGGGAACGAGAACGCCCCATTCCTGAGGACAGTCATTAGTAAGCACGAGGTCCAACCACCTTCTTCAGAGACACTGATTTGGACAAAGCTGGAAGGTGATCCTGGAAGCCGCCGATTCTTTCTAGTTGAGCCATAAGACAACCACTGCCGAAACTGCGTGGTTGGAAAAATGCTTGTCGAGCCGAAGAACAATATAGTTCACGTACGAGTTCTTAATGCGGAACACAAAAGAGTCACATTGAAGCAAGGTGAGGTGGTTGGAAAGTGTGTACCGGTTACTGCCATCATGAAACTATCACAGGAAGGTGTTGCGAAGCCTCGTTCACCAATGGGAATGACTGAGGTGAAAATAACTTTATTCCAGCACTGCCATCTGAAGCTCATCAACGAGTTTGCTGATATATTCGCTTCGCGGGACTGCGAGTATGGCCGAACACACCTTGTTCAATACCGGATAGACACTGGAGATGCGAGACCGATTCCTTAGCCTCCCAGGCGATTACCATTGGCTAAGCAGACTGAGGTTACAGAGATGGTATCGACGATGGAAAAGGAAGGAGTGATCGAATGCTCTAAAAGCCCATGGGCATCTCCAATTGTTCTACCCAAAAAGAAAGATGACAGCACTCGGTTCTGTGTAGACTATCGCCAACTGAATAATGTCACCAAAAAGGATAGCTACCCTTTACCAAGGATTGACGATACGCTGGATACACTCTCCGGAGCCCGATGGTTTTCCACTCTAGATGTGAAGAGTGGCTACTAGCAAGTGCAGATCCATCCGGAAGACCGCGAGAAAACGGCTTTCACAGCAGGAAACGGGCTCTGGCAATTCACAGTAATGCCATTAGGACTGTGTAACGCGCCGGCAACCTTTGAGCGTCTAATGGAGCGTGTTTTGTTGGGACTAAAATGGAAAACGTGTTTGGTCTACTTGGATGATGTCATCGTGCTTGGAAAAACGTTTGCATCTGGGTTCAAATATCTGGGGCACATCATCTCGTACGAGGGAGTTAGGACTGACCCAGAGAAGGTCGATGCGGTGAAAAATTGGTCCGTTCCCAAGGATAAACACCAACTGAGGAGCTTCCTGGGACTTGCAACTTACTACAGACTGTTTGTGAAAGACTTTGCAAGGATCGCAAAGAGCTTGCATCAACTGACGGAAAAGGGAAAACCATTCAAATGGTCAGGTGATTGCGAAACGAGTTTTAAGAGTCTCAAACACCAAATGTGTGATGCTTCAATTCTAGCGTACCCTACTCCAGGAAAAACATTTATTGTAGATGCCGACGCTAGTAATGTTGGGGTTCTTTCGCAGATCCATGATGGCCAAGAGAGTGTGGTTTCCTACTTCAGTAAAGTGCTATCCAAGCCGGAGAGGAACTATTGCGTAACCAGGCGGGAACTCCTGGCTTTGATCGTGGCAACAAAGCACTTCCACAAGTACTTATATGGGCACAAATTCATCCTGCGTACAGATCATGCGTCTGTAAAGTGGCTGCTGCAGTTTAAGAACCCTGAAGGACAAGTCGCGAGGTGGATTGAACGGCTGCAGATGAATGACCACGAGATACAGCACTGAAAGGGAACTCTTCACTCCAACGCAAATGCCCTCTCCCGGCGGCCCTGCAAGGCTTGATTGTATCAGTATCAGTCCAGGTTGAGAGCTGAGCCCATTAGCGGCTGGAGTGCACGGGAGATCCGGAATGCTCAACAGGAAGAACCGGATATCGAACCGATTCTCGCCTGGAAGGAACATGAGGGCAAGCCGGACTGGCAGCAGATCTCCAATAAGAGTCCGGAACTGAAGGCATACTTGGCACAATGGGACTCGCTTCGTGTTTAGGATGGCATTTTGAGAAGAAAATGGGAAAGTTCGGATGGAACATCAGCCGTGATGCAGCTTGTGGTACCCAGATCGAGTCTCAACGAAGTGCTTAGGGAACTGCATGATGGAGTGTACGGAGGTCACTTGGGAGTAAATAAGACACTCGAAAAAGTGCGAGAACACTTTTACTGGATTCACGCAAGAGACGATGTCGAAAACTGGTGCCGAAAATGCGCCACTTGCGCAGCCAGTAAAGGCCCGAGAGTAAAAACGCAAGGCAAGTTCCATCAATACAATACAACGTTGGAGAAAGGATTGCAGTTGACATCGCAAGACCGTTTCCAGAAACCAACAGTGGAAACCGCTATATCCTCGTAGTGATGGACTACTTCACTAAATGGCCTGAAGCATTTGCTATACCTAACCCAGAAGCTAAAACCGTGGTAGAGCAGATTGTCCAGTTTTGTGTTTTTAACCCATGAAAAAATCCAATATCTCCGAGATACTCGTCTTTAAATGAAAAGTTGAATTTCGATAATTGTTTTTCGGTAAGTAAATAAATGTATGGAAATTGGAAAATAAATTGTGTGGAGATTGTTCAGCTATTGGATTAAACCTATCCAACATATTTCAACTATAGGTATAACTCGTTCATTCAACGATTTCGGTATTGCAGTACTCAAGGATAGATTGAACTTAAGAACTGTAAAGAGTGTGTTGGCCTTCTAATCTAAAGGTCTCAGGTTCAACTCCCGCCCGGGGCCAAATAACATCTGAAAGTTTTTTTACATAAACTTGTAGGTCCCATCCACTTTGCTAAAGCAAATAGTTGGAGAAGCTAGGTTGAAGACCCTGTATGGCCCGTTAAAGCCTAATATTTGTTTATTTTATTTTAGTGAGTAAGTAATAATAATTATTTCTTTAAATCTTCATTAAACATAACACAATCGTTCATGCATCCGATAAAGTTTAAGATTGTGTAGGAAATCCTGAACTCACGCCATCTTACGGGAGTAGTCGGGGTTTCGCACGATAAAGTGTTTCCCGATCAATCACCCGAAACCAAGTTCTTCAATCGACCGTCTCAATCTGAACGCGCCCCGTTCAGCTGTCAGTTTGCCCCAATTCAAATGGTGTGACAGAGTGCGAGAAATCCGGCATCTTCAACTCGGTGTGGCGGGATTAAATATTCAAACGAAAAAGGCGAAAACGGCTTAGAACGTTGCCTTCAGGGCGAGGCGATCGCTGAAATCGGTGGATTATTGGTGAATTTAATCCACGATACCGGTAAGTGGTCCGAGGCAGGGGCAATTAACAACCTGCTACCCGAAATTCTCCTTCCACAGAGCGACGTGGGCTACACCACGACAGATCCTCCACGGCCTAATCAAGACGAGACGCGAACGGGGGTCAGAACGGGCAAGTCGCCTGCGTAATCGCCGCGCCGACCTCGCCAGAAGCTCTGTACAGCAGATCCACCCCTCCTCTCGTTCCATCAGACCAGCAGGAGGAAGCAACCGTCCTAGGCGGCGCAGTCATCATCGTCCAGCTGGGAAAAGAAAGGGGACAGCATCCACCTCCGACCGGTGCAAGGTCGCCCACCGTCTACGCCCGATTTCAGTCGGAGTACCCGAAGCTACTTCCAGTGGCCTCCTTAACCGGCAGGACAATCCCGCCACAAAGGCGTACGCAAGCACCAGCACCCGAGCAGTGGCTGGTCACAACCACGACAATAGCACCTCCTCCTTCTCCGTTGCCGAGCGTCTAAGTCTTTTTAGTTTAGCACTAAGTGTAGTGTAATTAGTGCTAATAATATAACGTTGAAATTCTTGGGAGCCTTATGCACACCCTCACCCCACCATTCTGGCGCGGGATAAGTAATAAGCTACAAATGGATTAATATTAGTGGATCGACTTTTAGATTTAGATTTGTTATTTCGGATTTGCGAGAAGAGGGTACGCCAACTTTTGAACGCGATAAGCAGTGCGGGTGCTGCAAAGGGAGGATATATTATAACCAAAAGCGATATAGATATTGTCCGTAATAGCAACCTACGCGCGGTATTCAATTCACATCGGCGCAGTCGCAGGCGTACAGGCCTATGCTGCTATTCACGTGAATCGTAGATTCGATTCACCCATTCGATTCCCTTTCACTCTGGCTTACCATTCTGCTATCCATCGGGTGAACTACATTATCCAAACCAATTTGACATTCAAGTTAACAGCTGTTCATGTGAAAAGCATAAGAAGTTTGTTTCTTGCAAATTGAAATTAATGTAATCAATTTGATCTCTTTTTACGAAAATCTTTGGTAAGTTGGATATATCATTTGGGTAATTATTTTAAATAAAACAAGAAATACAAGCAAAAAGGTATGGATAGTATTGGACTTTATTTTCCACTTGAAAGCAGTGGAATAAGAGAATCGTCGAACAGAAAATCCAAAAAAGATATAATGGAACTGCCGGATGAAACGTAAGATGATTCATTTTCAATTTTTAATAGATAAAATCAATTATTTCACAACCGTAGGTTTGTCAAAAACTTTCGCTTAAATAAAAAAGCATTTCTATATGTATTGAATATTGTGGAATCGAATCTCCCACCTCCACAGCGAAATGATTCACTTTCCAGAAAAGAAAAATTGATGGCATGCTTAAGATTTTTTGGCGAAGGTAGTCTGCAACATGGCGTTGGACAAGACTTTAATGTAGGGATCGCACAGTCCACATTAAGCAAAGTCTTGCAGACGATACTGGACGTATTAGAAGCCCATTTATGTCCGAAATGGATAACACTACAAATGACAGAAGAGGAAAAAATAGAAGCCAAGCTCTGGTTTTACCAGAAATGTGGTGTGCCTGGAGTTGTTATGTGTGTTGACGGTACGCACATTCCTCTTAAGACACCTTATCAAAATTCACATCTGTTCTACAACAGAAAAAGCTACCACAGCCTAAATACAACGCTGGTAAGTGCAATAAAATGTGTTTTAAATTTTACTTTGAGAAAATTTCCTTTCAGATATGCAATCATAAGCAGTGGATTACCTACGTTGACGCAAGTTATCCCGGAAGTAGTCACGACTCGTTAGTATAGAACAATACGGAAGCAAGTTCTTATTTTGAAAATATCTACAATAATGGAGAAAGAAATCTCAGACTTTTAGGTACATTTTGTTGTTTACAATATATTTACTGTAGTCTGTAGTTCGTATGGCTTTCATGTGGGAGGTATGCCTCTTGCGACAAAGTGACAAATTCTTTAAACGTATCTCGTGTCATGAAAATGTGCTTCTCACATGAGCCATTCTTAACATAACACGTACCCAACCCAGAAATGGTTGTAGTTCACTAGGCCCTGGTTCTCCACGAGCTGTTGCGCCACTATTTTTGTAAGATTATTCACTTTTTAACACGTTTTTTATTCAGGTGATGGAGGGTATGGTTTATTTCCGTGGTTACTGACTCCTTTTCGAAATGTAGAAGCAGGTTCTCAACAATCCAAATTCAATACACAACACTGCAAAGGACGAAATATTATAGAGCGAACTATTGGTGTGTTGAAAAGTAGATTTCGATGTTTGGATTTGTCCAGAGTATTACAGTATTCACCTCAAAAAGCGGCACAAATTATAAACGTGTGCTGTGCTCTACACAATATATGTAGACATTTTCAAGTATCTTCGGAGGAGGACTTACCTTACGATGATGCAGAAAACCGAAATGATATGGCCAATGAAACACAAGAAAGTGATGTCGTACAGCCCTTGCAGTATTATTCTGAGGCAGTAAGCTTAAGGAACGAAATAATTATGTCTCTATAAGTTATTTTTTAAAAACATTTTATTGTGAAAACGTAAAAGTAATAAATTCATTTAACAGTTTTAAAAATAAAAAGAAAACAGTCTTAAATCTTTAACATCTTAAGTTATTTAAAAAAAACAACCATTTCAGATCATACCCAGACTTCGATGTTGAATGTAGGTATACGTGAATATAAAGTGGAAACGTAAGAGTATTAAATTCATTTTAACGATTATAAAAAGAACAAATAAATAACGTAAAAGTATTAAATTCATTTTAACTATTATAAAAACAACAACAAAATAACGTAAAAGTATTAAATTCATTTTTAGGATTATAAAAACAGAAAAAAAAAATAAAAAAAAAACAATCATTTCAGATCATATCCAGACTTCACTTCAAAACGTTTGTATGTATATATAGGAACTTATTGACCACAACAAAAACTCTCACTAGCCCAAAAGATAAAACTTATTGGTTATTTCGTCGTTTGAGCTCCAACTCCAGAAGCTCCTTTTTTAATTGGAGTTTATTTAGAGCGATTCCTTGCATATTAATGTTGTGTTCATTATTCTGCACTTTAAGTTCCTCCAGGACTTTGTAAATTCTTCGGGTGTTGTATTGCATATTTTTCGAGTTTTCTTCTAAAGAGTTCAATGATTTTTGAACTGCCTTGCTCAAATTACTTTGGATCTCAATTTGAGATTTCATAAGTTCGTATTGCGCAAGGGACAGTTCAAATGGAGTCATCTCCACATTTGGGCACATTTTCCAAAGCTTGAACATCTGTGCATTGAATTTGAGAAAAAGCAATATTTATTTATAAACATAAAACAAAAACGTTTGGTCTTACCAAGATCATTCTCATGACTGTCATAGTTATGAGCATCATCATTCTCATCGAGTTGCAGTACATCAACAGCACTTCGTGGACGTTTTGAAGTTTCTTTTGCTTCGGTTCTGATTGCACTTTGTGGACATCCAAATACCTGAACATTACAGATGCCCTCCACTGCCTCCTGCAGACCAACCAAAGCAATAACTTCCTCTTCTTCCTCTGAAAATTTATAAATTTTGTTTGGGCCTCCCCCTGTGGCTCGTTGTTCTTTTCTGTTATGGGAGAGTTTTTTCTTCAAATGCGATTTGTAGTCGCTCCATACCTGGAAAATTCTGTAGAAAAAAAAGTCTGAAATATTTAAGAATCTACCTTCTTCCACTCAGTCACATCTTTTATTGGTGGACCCAGAAGGTTTAGCCTATCTTTCAAGTTGTTCCAAAACTCGCGTAAGTCCTCGGGTTGCCTTTTGGCATTATTTTTGGCAATGTCTGAATTTAATTTCATTGCGGAAATTATTGTTTTAAATTGGTCTTGGTTTGTTGTTCTGCCCCTAAAAATGTTAATAATCTTTATTTATACAAATAATCAAGCAATAAATTAGTTTCTACTTACATTTTATTGACCACCAACCAGACAGACGATGCACTAAATGAAAAACCCGCAACATTTGATATGCGGATTTGAATTGTATAGAACGAATGCGTTCACGTGAATAAGAGAATACCGCGGAGTATTACCGACATTACCGACATTAGCGAGTGGAATGCAGATTCAATTCGAATGAATAGTAGAATAGTGTTCAGTGAAAATTGAAGAAAAATCCCCCCCGATGAATAGCAGAATAGGGCTGGTATATTTATATGCAAAATATATATATATATATCTATATATATATAGTCTCGCATATGTGTGTCAAATAGTACGGGATAGCAGGGTAAATACTATTCCCCTCGTCCAAATTCTCTTCGCGTATTTACATCATTTATACAGGTGCAGCGAGATCAGCTTGAGGTGTGCGCACTACAGACTACATACAACTAGACAGTCAACTCTCACTACCCCCGTCCGCTGCGCCCCTCAAATATGAGAGCGGGTTCCTCTCTCAAAATTACCTATCGGTGAATACATGTGAATCAATAAAAGTGAAGTTAGCCGCTTGAAAATGTTATTCTTCTGTCTGATTGTCAAATATGACAAGTTTGTGTGGTGAGTTTAATGGTGAATTTAATTTTCATTTGACAGAACTTTGTGATTATCTTTTATTCCAAAGTTTAAATAATGATAAATGTGCAACAGCCTGCAAAAAAAAATAAAAAATAAAATGATCTCGACACTTGACATACGATTTATATTTATTAGCGTGGAAAAGAAGAAAAGCTTCAGTCTGTAGAAACGGAAGTGATTTGTAGCATAAAGGAATTCGGATTGGAGATACAATTAACTGATGAAAATACTCAATACATTGAAGCTCTTTTGTCTACAAAAAGAAAGGTATTTCCTTTAGTATGTTTTTCAATAAATATAATAAAATTCTATCTTCATCAGGAGGAATTGAATGCCCTTCAAGAAGAGGTACGCTATCCGATCGAAACTTACACACAAAAGCTGAAAATCCTTCTTCAAATTCTCGAAGGACGTTGTTTCTGTCTTCGAACTAGAACCAGTCGAAATTAATCCTGCCGCTGTGATTACCGAAGCAGTAGAGAAATGTCTGAGAGCATTCACCAAAGCCAAGTGTTCAAACAAGACACAGCGTATTATTTTGGAGATAAGCAAGGTTGCTGTGGAGCAACTGCCAATGGATGATTTCCGTAGTCCAGATAGCCAAATGGCCTATGAGGAGGAAAGTGTATGAATTTTTTTTTATTTATTCGTGTTGCAATTTTTTTTCTTTCAGTTAGAAGAGGAATCTCTTAACTTCGGTGACATCGACATAAAAGAGGAAGATGAGAGCCTAGCAAATGAACATGGTGCATCTGAACGAAGAGCGATTAGAAGAACTACATGAAGTGGAAGAAACATCTCGACGCGAGCTTGACAGTACGTTCAAGTGTAATTTGTGTAACACAGCATTTGGTAATCTAGAAGATCTAAGAGAGCACGGTGAACATGGTAACGGTTTAGATACAATACATATCGGTATGATTGTCGTAACAATTTTCTTCCTAATGAATATTCCTTTTTGCTGTATGACATGCTTTCATCTGTTCAGCAGCAAGTATACGCTCTCAGATTATATGAAAAGCAAGCACGAAGAATGCTATATTAAATGTAATATATGTGAGACCACAGTTAAAAGGAGTTTCTTGCGTACCCACAAAAGACAAGTGCATAGGAGGACCCCATTTTTGTGTTCCGCTTGCCGTAGGTTTATTTCTTTTTAAAATTCTGTAGTTGCAACCTTTTTTTTTGTTTCGCCCAATAGCTCGTACCTTTAAGACCACAACAGGCTTACAAATACATGCCGAGACCCACAATGAGAATAAGGTACGGAATTTCGAGTGTGACAAATGCCACAAAAAATTTCTCACCGAAAGAACGTATAAAGTGCACGCTCGAACCGTGAACCTTACAATTGCACACTCTGCGACAAGAAATTCCTGCAGAAGGTCAATCTCAGGCTACATATGCAAATTCACCGTGGCGAAACCATGTCCTGCATGTACTGCGCGAAGCAGTTTGTACGCAAAACAGACAAGCGTTTATTTGCGTTTTCACACTGGAAATTTCCCCTACGAATGCCAGTACTGTGAAAAGCGCTTTGCTATAGTAAGTCATTTAAACTATCACCAAAAACGTCATCAGGGCATCATATACAAGTGTGAGGTGTGCGATAAGGAATTCATGAACATGTCGGGACTCAGAAATCATTCGTTCCAGCACACAGCAATGCCGTTTAACTGTGCAGTTTGCGACAAAGGATTCCCAACCAGATTCAAGTAAGTTTTAAATACTCAATGAGGTTCCGAGGGGTATACTTCCATATTGATGGAATGAATCAATTATCGTGCCTATATAAGTTGTTGGTGAGTGTAAGAGGTGTGTCCTAACCGCATATCAAATTGCAAAAGTAACTTCAAAAATATAACTTAATTTCCGAAAACCAATCATGATTTCGTTAGAGCCATAGCTGCGAAACATTATTAAATCTTGTAGCCCGTGCAGGGGCTAAAAACTAAAACTATTGCAATGAATTTCTAAATAGAAGTACCCTATAAATAAAAATAAAAAAAATAGTTATTCTCTTTTTAGGATCAAACGTCATTTCAAGACGGTGCATCATGTCGAAGACGTTGAGGAGCTGGAACGGTGCATTACAACAGAAAACTTTAAATTACAAACCAGCTTTGAGGAAGCTAATGATAAGGAGGAACTTATAGACGAGGAGGAACAGTCCATCGATGTATAGTTAAACAGCTAATTTTGCGTAGGGGTTGGCATTTATGTTCTACAATGAAACAGATTAGGTAATCCAAATCCAGCATGCGATGTATAGTAAAAATAAGTTTTTTAATTGTATATTTCTTTGTAGACCATCTTGGATGTTATCTATGAAAATACGGGCTGCTAGTGGCAGTCTACACTTGAAGTTAATACAGTAAATGGGACGGATGATCCGACGTCGATTGAAAATTTGCAAAAGCAAATGCAAACATTAAGAGTTACTTGATCTATTAAGGCAAATGTATGAAATCAGAAGAGGAACGTAAAATGTAAATAACCGATATTGAGAAATCCCGATCAGATTGTGGATAAATAAAGTTTTAATTTACTTGAATCTGCTTTTATTTATTATTTTGAGCTATTTCATTGGTTTTCTTTTGTAATGAGAGAACGAGAGCTGAATATTGAAGCCAAAAAGTGAGGATATTTTCACCTATCGAGATAAATGATAAATCTTTTGTTACATTTCTAATACATACAGAGTATTTAAATCTAGCTGTATACATTTTGTAAAACATAATAGGTCTAAACTAAAAGCCAATCAATCTTCTTGATTTATTTCGTTGCTTTCTCTACTACGCATAGCGCAGACCAGCAGTTCCAGAGTCCAATATTTAAGCATTCACTAAAGTACTCAAATATTCAAGACTGTTACCAAGATGAGCAGTTCGATCAGAGTATTCCCTTTAACTTTTTGTCAAAATCAATCAACAGCTTACTTTAAGTGATAATCAAAATACAATATTCAACACGAGTAATATTTCGCTTAAAACAAAAAAAATATTTATTTTATTGTCAGAGTCTTAACCAATTTACACTTAATATTGTTTTTTAATACGTTTTTTTTGCTCGAGATCGGCTAAACAATAACAACATTTGATATCATGTAAATCCCCTTGAAGCCAATGCATTCACCTGAAAATTTGAACTTCTACCTCTTCTCTTTATCGCGAAGTACACTCGATATATAAACTGGCCGTCCACTTAGTATTTTCCTATCGAGACGTATAGCTTTTTCCACCTCGGATTCATTTTCCAATTCCACGTAGCCGAACCCTCTGCTTCTACCATTTGATGATCTAATTAGAGTTAGATCTGTTATTCTTATTTCGGGAAGCTGTTCCTTTACATCTTCTTCACTTAAGCTGGAGAGAATATGACAATTTAGCAAAATCAAGCGCAGAAACACCGCAAACATACCTATAATCCAGGTTACTGATGAATATCCTCAAATGGTCCTTGGTAAGATCAATCTCCTGATTCTCATGCTCTTTGAATACTGCTGATTTTGTTTCTTTGCGTTTAAATTGCCGCAGAGGTGCATCGTTCTGTCTATGACGTTTCTCATGTGTGATTTCTTGCGAGAGATCAATTGATTTGCGTTTTCTATCAATACCTTTTCTCTCTGCCTTTAACTTTTGCTCACCCTTCTTTGTGATGTCTTTGATTTTTACTTGCAATTCCTGCAAAAAGCGTTCACAGTCCTTCAGACACGAGTTCACCTCCAAAAAATGGCGGATGCAGAAGAGGGCCTGGAAAGAAGGCATACAGAAAAAATGGACTTAATAAAGTCCTTATTTCAGTGATAAAACTCTTTTTTTTTGCGTGCAAAATTGTTTAATGTGCAAACTTTTATTTTATAATTAGAATTCATTGTATTTATTTTGTTATGTTTATGTAAAGTGTTATTTTTTTTAAATTAAATAAGTTTACCAAATCAAACCCTATGCAGTACGTTTTTACTTAAAAGTTCTTCTACTAACGCCTGTCTTCTATCGGTATTCGAAATCACTTCATAGGATTCATGATTTTCAACCTGCAATTCATAATCAGCTGGTTCTTCGTTTTCTAATACATCATTGTGGTCGACACACAAATTGTGTAAAATACAGCCACAGACGACTAAATTTACCACAAGGTTTATTTGCACTTGTTCCGTAAAATGCAGCAATCTCCGAAAGCGTGTTTTCAGGAAACCAAATGCATGCTCTACAATAACCCGGCCTGAAGAGTGCAGTATATTAAACTGCCTTTGCAAAGTTGTTAAATGTCCATTGTCTTTAATAGGTGGAACAAGCCAACTTAAGGAAGGATATGCGGAGTCACCAAGCAAAAATGTGTTGTTTGGAAAAGTTGCTGCTTGATTTTCGGAAGCCTTTTGGTAAAGCGCTGATCTCCGAAGAACTCGGCTATCATGAAAGCTTCCTGCCTCACCACAAAAAATGTTCACAAACTTTTTTTTAGCGTCGACTACAGCTTGCACTGAAATACTATAATAGCGTTTTCGATTGAAGTAGCTTTGTTTATTGATTTTAGGGGCTTTGATTCGAATATGTGAACCATCAATGCAGCCCAAAATGCCAGGAACTTTCGTCTTTCTTTCGAAAACAGATGTATTTCGGACGACTTCATTTGCATCTGGCCATTTTAAGAAATCTTGTCCAATTGAAATAAGCCACAACGAAACTCTATTTACGATGTTCCAAGCTGTTGACGAACAAATTCCAAATATATTTGCTACTTCCCGAAATGTATTTGTGTTACCCATGCACCATAAAAATACATGAATTTCCTTGTCGGGTGATATTTTTGGCAATCCTTTTGATGTGGTGGAAATGTAACGATCCGTTGTCTTGTAGCGATCTTATTATTAATTAACTATAATTTTAGCACTATCTCCGTGTATGTAAATAAAATTTACTTTTACCTATTAAAACCTGGGCAGTAGAACGCTGAAGTCTAAAATGTCGTTTGAAGTCCATTTCACTATATTTTCCAATGACTTCTTCGAAATTCTTCACATTTTCATGCTTCTCCTCAGATTCAGTTGAGGAATCGGATGAGGAATCGGCCATAACTTCCTCCAAAAATGAGCAGTCAGACGACTCACCATTGTAGCTTTCGTCTTCAACCAAAAACTGTAAATAAAAATGTATTTAAACAACAATTAATACAATTGCCAACCAAAGTGTTTTTACCTCAAACACAGCTTGCTCCATTTCGGTTTTGTTTACATTAGAGAAAGAAACTTCAAATTTTGAAGGATTTCACGTCAAGTTCTTTCAGTAATGCCACACGTCAAGAGAAAAATTGCAATTGATCCTGTTTGTTTTATTATGCTGATCTGATCCGGTTCAGATCATGGGCATAATAAAACACGGCTAATATTCAATTTAACACAACTTTAAAACAGCTTAAGATGACTTATGCAATCACACTTTGAAGCATCGTGTAGAAAGATAAATGTCGTTGAAAGTTAGGAAAGCATTGAAATTAAAATGATAAAACTTGTTTTAACAAATTTATAGTTATTTTTTGCAGATCTTTTCGATATAACGACGAGAATAATTCAAAAGAAATACATTTTAAAACGGCTTATGTTGAAACAGCCGCGTTGAAAGACGCATCAAGAGTAATTATAGAAAATCAGTAAAACCTATAACAAAGCTGCATTCTACTTCAATTTTCAAATGGTATTCGTAAACCCAAAACCTTATGTTTATACCCTATTCTAGGGGTATATTAATTTTGACGCATAGTTTGTAACATACCTTAATATTGCCCGTAGACCCCTAAAAGTTACTATATTTATGATCAGCAGCGATAGTAATGTCGATCTAGCCATGTCCGTCCGTCCGTCCGTCCGTCCGTCCGTCGGCAAAAATTAGGCCTTTAAACTGGACCTAGAGAGCTGAAATTTTAACCATATACTCTCTAGGGTCCCGAAATAATCAAGTTTAAGAATTTTTGAAATCCGCCCACAGACACGCCCACAAACTCAAAAAAACAAAATTTTGGAAAAAATCGAATTTTGAGCTAGAGAGCTGAAATTTTTTATATATGATCTATGGCCCATAAAACTGATTGGGACATAAAATTTTCAAAATCCGCCCACTGACACGCCCACAATTAAATAAAACAAATTTTGGGAAAAATTGAATTTTGAGCTAGAAAGCTGAAATTTTTTATATATGATCTTTGGCCCATAAAACTGCTTGGGACATAAAATTTTCAAAATCCGCCCACTGACACGCCCACAATTAAATGAAATATTTTTTTTTAAAAACCAAAATTTGAGCTAGGGAGCTGAAATTTTTAATATATACTCTCTAGGGGCCCTTTATGCTCATGAGTAAATATTTTCAAAATCCGCTTACTGACACGCCCACAATTATTTATTTTTTTATTTTTGAAAGTCCAAAGTTTGAGCAAGGGAGCTGAAATTTATAGTATATACTCTCTAGGTGCCCTTTATGCTCATACTTAAATTTTTTTTAAATCCGCCTACTGACACGCCCACAATTAAATAAAACAATTTTATTGAAAAACCAAAGTTTGAGCTAGGGAGCGTTTTTATTTACAAAAGCTTAGTTTTTTCGTTAAAATCCTTTAAATTTTTGTCACGCCCACTTATGAGATATAGGAAAAAGAATAGGGTATCCAACAGTTCGCCCAACCGGACTGTAGCCCGTCCCTATGTTTTTTAATGTTGCTGTCAAGCGTTGTATGTCAATGCGAAGGCAGAGAATAGTATTGACATTCAAACTTTTTCTTGGATTAGGACTTGTGTGTTTTGTAATATTTGACACAGGTTGTTTTTCACTTTGTTATGAATGGTCATTAATTGTGTCACACTCATATGTTTCAACAAAATCATAAAAAAAAAAAAAAATGTTCGAAATGTTTGCATTACCGATTTGTTTCACTTTTTTATATACGAACTTCAATCAACACACAATAACTATCCAATCATTGTAAGCCATAAATTCAAAATCATTTTCACCGATCATATGACCTGCATTTATAATGTCATTGATATATATAGTGTTGGTGTAACGAAAAGATTAGTAATGACGAACTTATTTCAGATGTTCGGAAACATAAAACTCATTTCGTACGAATTACTGAAAATAATAATTTTGTTGGTAAGTAATCAGTCTTTAGCAATGACCGTGGTGAGTGGAGAGTTTCATCATTACTAGTAACAACAATATTTTTGACCATGCATGAGCAGCCAGTACAAACTTTTATATATATTCGACCTATATACGACAAACGATCCTACTTGCTACTGATTTATTGGTTACATAGCGGACAAAATTAAACTATTTTCGTTTATGCTGTGATTTATATTTAAGTTTTATAATTATTATTTCTCTAAAAAAAGTATTATAAATGATTTAAAACATTATTATGTACAATTTATACTTTATTCTACACTTATTACTAATTCACCACGGAACGAAGAAGTTTGCAGGTAGTTTATTAAAATTTTACAAATCCACCTCGAACGAAGTCGGTTTGTTAACACAGCGCACTTTTCCATCATTTTAAGGTGATTTCGAGAGAGAGCTGCCAACTTCACACCTGACTCCACTAAATATCCTATCTGGGTGCAAGCTTCCCATTTGATTTGCATTCAAACACTAATACAGATAACCCATTTAGTGGAGTTTTTCAGCTTGTAGGCAATTCGAAAAAAATTGACTGTCTAGTTGTAGGTCACAGACTACCTATATTAGACAGCCAACTCTCATTACCCCCGTCCGCTGCGCCCCGCAAAAATGAGAGCGGAATCCTCTCTCAAAATTTCCTATCGGTGAATACGTGGGAATCAATAAAAGTGAAGTCTTCTGTCTGGTTGTCAAATATGACAGATTGTGTGGTGAGTTTAATGGTGAATTTAATTTTCATTTGACAGAACTTTGTGATTATATCTTTTATTCCAAAGTTTTGATAAATGAAGAAAAGAAGAAGTAGAAACGGAAGCATAAAAACTGATGAAAATACTCAATACATTGAAGCTCTTGTCTACAAAAAAGGTATTTCCTTTATTATGTTTTTCAATAAATATAATAAAATTCTATCTTCATCAGGAGGAATTGAATGCCCTTCAAGAAGAGGTACGCTATCCGATCGAAACTTACACACAAAAGCTGAAAATCCTTCTTCAAATTCTCGAAGGACGTTGTTTCTGTCTTCGAACTAGAACCAGTCGAAATTAATCCTGTCGCTGTGATTACCGAGGCAGTAGAGAAATGTCTGAGAGCATTCACCAAAGCCAAGTGTTCAAACAAGACACAGCGTATTATTTTGGAGATAAGCAAGGTTGCTGTGGAGCAACTACCAATGGATGATTTCCGTAGTCCAGATAGCCAAATGGCCTATGAGGAGGAAAGTGTATGAATATTTTTTTAATTAATTCGTGTTGCAATTTTTTTTCTTTCAGTTAGAAGAGGAATCTCTTAACTTCGGTGACATCGACATAAAAGAGGAAGATGAGAGCCTAGCAAATGAACATGGTGCATCGGAGGAAAACACTATGAACGAGGAGCGATTAGAAGAACTACATGAAGAGGAAGAAACAGCTCGACGCGAGCTTGACAGTACGTTCAAGTGTAATCTGTGTAACACAGAATTTGGTAATCTAGAAGATCTAAGAGAGCACGGTGAACATGGTAACGGTTTAGATACAATACATATCGGTATGATTGTCGTAACAATTTTCTTCCTAGTGAATATTCCTTTTTGCTGTATGACATGCTTTCATCGGTTCAGCAGCAAGTATACGCTCTCAGATTATATGAAAAGCAAGCACGAAGAATGCTATATTAAATGTAATATATGTGAGAACACAGTTAAAAGGAGTTTCTTGCGTACCCACAAAAGACAAGTTCATAGGAGGACCCCATTTTTGTGTTCCGCTTGCCGTAGGTTTATTTCTTTTTAAAATTCTGTAGTTGCAACCTTTGTTTTGTTTCGCCCAATAGCTCGTACCTTGAAGACCACAACAGGCTTACAAATAAATTCCGAGACCCACAATGAGAAGAATGAATTGTGCGTTGCAACCTTGGCACCGTGGCGGAGGTTCTATTTTGAAAAGGTGTGTCCTAACCGCATATCCAATTGCAAAAGTAACTTCAAAAATATAACTTAATTTCCCTATACCCTATAAATAAAAAAAAAAATGTTATTTTCTTTTTAGGATCAAACCTCATTTGAAGACGGTGCATCATGTCCGAAGATGTTGAAGAACTGGAACGGTGCATTACAACAGAAAACTTTAAATTACAAACCAGCTTTGAGGAAGCTAATGATAAGGAGGAACTTATAGACGAGGAGGAACAGTCCATCGATGTATAGTTAAACAGCTAATTTGGCGTAGCTAAATAAAATAATTAAGTCAAAGATATGCTCATTTTGTGTAAACCCATTTTTTTAAAATAGATTCAAGGACCCCAGCTAAATTCTTAAGTATGGTCGCTCAAGATAAACCATATGTTAAGAGTGCGAGCTTTAATTCAGTGTTAAATATACACAAATGAGGGAGCATGAGAATGTTTGCAAAGGTTGAAAGTTAAGGCTAAGTAAATAAGGCAAATGCATGAAATCAGAAGAGGAACATAAAATGTAAATAACCGATTTTGAGAAATCCCGATCAGATTGTGAATAAATAAAGTTTTAATTTACTTGAATCTGCTTTTGTTTATTATTTTGAGCTTTTTCATTGGTTTTCTTTTGTAATGAGTCAACGAGAGCTGTGTCAATATTGAAGTCAAAAAGTAAGGATATTTTCACCTATCGAGAAATGATAAAAAATCCACTCGTAGTGAACTTAGCGACAAAAATACAATCGTTTTTCGGTTTTTTATTTTCAGATTAATAATACAATTTTTGTATTTACTCACTAGGACACTATAGCCTTTAACATTTGTTGAATAGCCCAAATAAACTTAAAATAAAATCTAGTAGTTAATATAATCAATTAAAAAGTAAACCAGCCAATTGCATAGCCAAATATATTGTATATATCATGTGTATAATACGTCTTTATCAACAACTCTGTTTAAGACTGGCACATAAAACACATTTAAGAATTAAACACTACATACAGCCTTACTTACTACTCGAATACAGTATCAGTATTAAACAATTCAACAATAACATGTGTTTTGTCGAAGCCGAAGACAGAAGCATATAACATCGAATGCAGCACACATTTGTGGAAACAGTACAGTAGGAATAAGAATAACAGTTGTAGGAAATTCTGCAGATTGCATTTCTTTGAGAAGCAGGGCAATATTATATCGCAATCGATGAAACATAGCAACAGGAAATTCGAGTATTCTGTACTTCCCGTTCGGTGTTTGAAAGTGTAGGTATAATGATTGTAGGTTGCGAGAGTTGAATGATTCCACTGAAAAGGGATAAGTTAAGTGAAATAATTGTTGCATACACAAATAACATACCAATCTCCCAAGGAGATGTTAATTCGCCACTGCAATCGTTTCGGAGGCGACATTTAACTTCGTAGAAGTTTTTGGTCAAGGAGTCGCGATGATTGTGCAACACTTTACTTATGTCGTCAATTCATTCTTCTGTGAATCTGAAAACATAGTTCATTGATGCTTCAATCTGTTACATATTTGTTTTCAAACACTCACTTTAGTTCCCTGAGACACTGTCGTTACTCATCATCTTTGACACTTCCTTTTGGAGTCCTTAGGAATATTTGCATTATCTGATAGATGGCTGCGAATAGTTCACAAAAGTTTTCAGGAATTTTACAGCCAGAATGCGTCAGTTTGGTCAAGGCCATGTCTAATACTTCTGGTGAACACTTGCGACTTCCAATGTAGTGCACGGATACATGGATAAGAACACGTAATACTGGCTTGGATAGCTGGGGAACGTATTTAATGTACGGCTTCACAGTCTTCGGCATTGTATATTTGAAGTTGGGTGACATTATCCTGCTTGGAACTAGTCTTGTGGTTGTGAAAATCACTTCAATAGGCGTTTTTTTTTTAGCTCCGAGCGGGGCACTGAGCTGTCAAAAAAAGAACTGTGTTACTTTTTTAGCTCGGAGCGCTCTGAGCACAAACTTTGCATTTCTTTTTTATCTCAGAGCTAGCTCAGGGCTCGCTCGATGGGCTCGATTAAAAATGACCGAGCACATCGAGCGAAAAGCTGAACGCGGCTGACTTCATTCATTTTTTGTGAAGGACAGCAAAAAAAAAACAAAAATCAAAACAACAGAAATGCTTTTTCCATAGTTTATTTACTAGAAATTATAATTTAAATGGAACAATTCTTGACAAACACCAATTTCAGAAGCAAACCTGACTATTTTGACAATTAATAAAAAAAAATTATCTAATGACACTTCAGTGCTCAATTCTGTTTCTTAATTAGCTCGGAGCGCTCAGGTTACGTTCAGCTCGGAGCGAGCTCTGTTCGCTCAGGCCCCGCTCTGTTCCCCACTCGGGGCTAAAAAAGAAAAACGCCTAATAACAGATTACAGATAGCTTCTAAAACAGATATATAAAAATGTTGCTTTGACGTTTGCCAAAGTTTTTGATTTTGTGTCGAGGTGAAATTGAGCGGTGCACGGGGTGTGTTTACAGTGACTTTGTGAAAACAAATAACCAATAGAAAAGATAAAAATTGTTGCAAATATGTGGTAATTATTTTTACTGATTCATTTGACTTATGTTATTATAATTTCTTTGTTAATTATTCTTATTTTGTTTGAAAATAATTTTTTCGTACAATTTGTTGACCTCGAACGAACAAAAACCAAATAACAGGCAAGCCACTTTTAATGCATTTATGAAATATGAAAAAAATTGCGCATTTTACTATTCTAGGCGTACTATGATAAATTAGTTAATGAATCTGTGACCATAAATTCAAGTTTTTTGTACAACGAAATAGGTTTAGCTAAGGATGTGTAAAAGTTAACTCTGTATCTTAAGTGACAAGATGATTTAACAAATAAATAGTGAATACATTTGGAGCATTTGGAACTTTGAGAATAATATTCAATTTAACATAACTTCAAAACAGCTTAAGCTGACTTATGCAATCACACTTTGAAGCGTCGTGTTGAAAAATAAATGTCGTTGAAAGTTAGGAAAGCAATGAAATAAAAATGACAAAACTTGTTTTAACAAATTTATAGTTATTTTTTTGCCGATCTTTTCACATTACGACGAGAATAATTCAAAAGAAATAAATTTTGAAACGGCTTATGTTGAAACAGCCGCATTTAAAGACGCATCAAGAGTAATAATAGGAAACCCATAACAAAGCTTCGTTCTACTTTAATTTTCAAATGGTATTCGTAAAACCAGAACCTTATGCTTTTCAATGTTGCTGTCAAGCGGTGCGTGTCAACGCTATGGCAGAGAATAGTATTGACTGTCAAACTTTTTCTTGGATTAGGACTTGTGTGTTTTGTAATATTTGATACAGGTTGTTTTTCACTTTGTTATGAATGGTCATTAATTGTGTCACACTCATAATATGTTTCAACAAAATCATAAATAAAATAAGTAATTAGTAATGACAAATTTTTTTCAGATGTTCGGACAAAATAATATTTTTTTTAGTAAGCTTTAGTAATGACCGTGGTGACTGGAGAGTTTTATCATTACTAGTAACAACAATATTTTTGACCATGTAGGAGCAGCCAGTACAAACTTTTATATATATTCGACCTATATACGACAAACGATCCTATTTGCTACTGATTTAGGGTGTACAAAGCGGACAAAATTAAACTATTTTTGTTTATGCTGTGATTTATATTTAAGTTTTTTTTAATTTTTATTTCTCTAAAAAAAGTATTATAAATGATTCAAAACATTATTATGTACAATTTATACAATATTTTACACTTATTACTAATTCACCACGGAACGAAGAAGTTTGCAGGAACTTTATTAAAATTCTACAAATCCACCTCGAAACGACAAGTTTTGTTAACACAGCGCACTTTTGCATCTTTTTGAGGTGATTTCGAGATAGAGCTGCCAACCTCACACTTGTCCCCACTAAATATCCTATCTGTATGCAAGCTTCCCATTTGATTTGCATGCAAACACTAATACAGATAAGCGTTTATCGGGGTTTTTCAGCTGTTTTCAGCTTGTAGGTAATCCGAAAAAAAATCCTCTCAGTTGGCTGTCTAATATAGGTAGTCTGTGTTGTAGGTAGTCTTTCTGTGGTGCGCGCATCATCGAGGGAATTTCTCCGTAAGTTATCTTGAATTTGAACGTTAGTAAAAAGATATTGAGCCTTATTGCGAAGATCAATCGACAGTTGATAATTGACTATTTTCAATGTGTGCTATTGTGAACGAACGATTCTAAAGGATTTTGTCAATCGCAGTCAATTAAAAAAATTCGATTGACAAAAATACCAAATGAATCGTTCGTTCACAATAGCACACATTGAAAATAATCAATTATCAATTGTCGATTGTCGATTGATCTTTGCAATAAGGCTGATTTACGTTTGTTTTCCCTACTGATTATCATAAAACCTTTTATTAATTACATTTACAAAAAGAAATATATATATATAGATAGTAGCTGTGTTTAATGAACAAAAGATCAGAACAGAACAGATCAGATCAGCACACATGAGCGAAAACTGTCAGATCAAGTTAGAACAAAAAAGTACAGCTTCATGAGACAGCTCTCATATCAGCTGTTGAATTCTAAAATAAATAAATCTAAATGAAAAGTGATATTCAAAGTTGCTTTTGATAAATAAAACAAAATTAATACTTCGGACTTTTTAATACTCGAGATGATGGAAGATTCTGGCAGTAGCATCTTGTTAAGTTCGTCGGATATTACAACATCGGATACCAGCAATAGCAAATTTCATGCCAAATAAACAAATCAGCTGACATCAGTGACATTTGACGTCTTCAATTTGACAACTTTCACGCAGTTGCCCTACCACAAAAGAAGGTGCAGAAAATGCTGTACTTAACTGAGCTGGACAGCGTCATGGAACACAAAGTGACAGAAAGTAAAACATTTTGGGCAAGATTTTTGCTCATGGGACACAAAATCCTGTACTTTTCTGATATTTTCTGTAATTTTCTGCGCAGCTCAGGTTCACAGCTAGTTATAATATCGCGACATATATATATAGATACTTACATATGTGTATATATTCACCGGCAGTGTCATATCGATCGGGTTTCTGGTTATTCTTTTTTTCTCTTTTGGCTATTATTCCTTACGCAGACGAGTAAGAGACTCGAAATTAATCTTGACAAGAATTATGTGGAGATTTTATTTCTGAGGAAACATTACATTAGTTTTACAATTACTGAATATTACAAGTGAAATTCTTACCGCAGTTTGCGTCTCTCTACTCGCTTTCGTCTTGAAGGAACTATAGATGTTGAATGAAATCAAATGCGCGCAACGAATATAGAATTGGCAAATAGAAAATGATAGAGCGAGAGGCACAAACTTTGGTTTGACAGAGATGACTCGTGGTCATGGGTAATAAATAGAAAAGTTCTGTTCTTTTATGATGTCGGTTGGCGTTCTGTTACATCCCCGCCCCCGTGAATCAGTCCAATTCACCATCATTCACACTAAGAACAGCCAGCTTGGATACAGGACGACGGAGAACTCCCGTCTTGGTTGAAACGTCTGCTCTTCTCACTTCTCCGTCCGCTCCATGATATACTGGTGTTTGAGCGGTGTTGGCTGATCCGAGAAGGAAATGATTTGGAGTCAATGGCTCCTCTTGGTCGACGGAAATTGGCAGATTGTCAACGGACGCGAATTGACTATATTCTCGGCTTTAATAACTAGACACTGTAATGTATGTTCTCGAGGCGTTACTTCCTTCAGCGTGTGGCGCAAGACCTTTTTCACATACTGTACCATCCGTTCCCATATGCCACCTTCAGAGGGGTTACTTGGACAATTAAACGCCCACTCTACACTACGCGATGATAGCTCGTCCTGGATGCGTCCGCAATCGAAGGCTTCTGAGAAGCGTTTTGCCTCCTTATGTGCTCCAACGAAGTTCTTGCCGTTGTCGCTACGTATCCGCACCGGTAGTCCACGACGATTTATAAAATTCCTGATGACAACGATACACGCATCTGTTGAAAGATCGGCAGCGACTTCAAGATGAATAGCCCGCACCGCCAGGCAGGTAAACAGCGCTACCCATCGCTTCTCTATTCGGCGACCAATCGAGACTGTTAGCGGCCCAAAATAGGCCAATCCAGTAAAGGAGAATGGTCGCATGTAAGGCGTCACACGATCTTCCGGGAGTGGTCCCATTTGGGGGGTGACAGGTGACGCTCGAGCTATTTTACATACGTTACAGTTCGCTATCACCTTGCGTATAACCTGCCTTAAACGTGGAATCCAATTCCTGATCCGTACCTGGCATATCGCCGCTTCGACATTTTGATGTTTCATCTGCTGATGGTGGTGATATACAACCAGATAAGAAAATGCATTTGGGGGCAATATTACTGGCCGTTTTGCGCTATACCGACTGGCCAACTGGCTGCGTCGATGCATCTATTAACACGCAGGACACCCTCACCGTCTTTGTATGGTGAAATATTGTACAAGCTGCTCCTTCTGTCCAAGTTTTGACCCCGTTCTAATTGTTGTAACTCAGCATTGTACACTTCGGACTGAACTTGACGACATAACTCAACTTCAGACGCCTTCAGTTCGGCCGCAGTCAAGCCATTGTGTGTTCCAGGGCTTCTTCGTCGACACCGTTTGATGAAACGAATGACCCAAGCAATTGTTCGTTTCAGCCTGATAAAGGAGGAGAAACGATTAAATTCAATAAAGCTATAACTCACGGCCAATAAGGTGAACTTCGGTCGAAGCTCTTCGTCGTCCTTTTCAACGAACTGATCAACATCAGTGTGATCAGCTGGCCACTTTCTTTCCGCTGTTTGGTCGAGTAGCTACATCTGTGACATTGCAGTGAGTTGGCAGCCACCTCCAATTAGAGACGTCAGTCACCGCTAAAATCTCAGCAATCCTGTGAGCCACGAACGGCTTGTATCGACGAGATTCGGATCTGATCCATTTGATAATGGTTTTGGATTCACTCCAAAGGAAGCGGGCGTTAACCTTCAGAGAGTGTTCATCGATAATTGTCTTCATCAACCGCGTTCCCAAAATGGCGGCTTGGAGCTCGAGCCGAGGAATGGTCATCGTTTCATTGGTGCCTCAACGAATCTGGAAATTTCGAGAGGTGTCACTAAGAGATATAAATAGATGTCGCAGGAGCACCTAAGACATTCGAGTTGTGAACCGCGATAAAGAAGGGCGATAGATGACAGTAGTGAATAGTATAGAGAATAGTGAATAAGAGAAAAGTGATTGTTTATTGAAAGTGATTAATTGTGAAAGTGAATTGTTGAATTAAATAAGTGAATTATTAGAATAATAATCAAGAATTAAATTGAAAGAGAACTAATAAAGATTAATTAAATAGAATTACGTTTTATTTTTTCGAATCCTAGCCTGGATGTAACATTGGTGTCAGAAGTGGGATAAAACGTATTCAGTGTGAAATTAAAGTGAAGTGAATTAGTTTAAAAAAAAAAAAAAAAAAAAAAAAAAAAAAATGGGCCGCACATTGAAACTACTACAGCTCAGTATACCACAGTTAAAAGCTGAACTAGAAAAGCGGAGTCTCTCCACAGCAGGAGGAAAAAGTGATCTGGTGCTTCGACTGCAGGAAGCTGTTGAAAACGAAGGAGAAAATCCCAAGTCCGTTTTGTTTGACGTAGCAGAAGAACAAGTAAGTACAGGCGTTGATATGACTGCTATGATGGAATTACTTCTGGCTAAGTTTGAGGAACAGAAGAATTCCCTAGAACAACAGGCAAATTCTCTAGATTCCAAATTGGAATCAATGGACTCAAAATTTGATGAACAGAAGAATTCTCTAGATTCCAAATTGCAATCAATGGACTCTAAATTCGAAGAACAAAAGAATTCCATAGTTGCCGCCCAAAAGAGCGCTGTGGAAGATTTTAAAAATGTTCTTGAAGCAAAACTCGAAGAAATTGACCAAAAGTTCGAAAAGGTTGAAACCAAATTCGACGAAATCCATCAGACGTTTTGCAAGCATGAAACAAACTTCGAGAACTTGGCTAAAGAGCTCGAGAAAGTGAAGAAGCAGAAGGCTCGAGGAAATTCTGCGGACTGCCCGAGAAGGAAAGAGATGCAGCCTCCTGTTTTCGATGGTCAAACACCATGGCCAATTTATAAGAAACAGTTTGAAGCAGCTGCAATGGCGAACAGCTGGGACAACGAGGAAAAGTCGATTGCGCTAACACTCGCACTAAGAGGTACAGCTGCGGAGTTACTCCAAACCGCCTCAGAAGAGAAGCAACACAACTACGACGCCCTGATCAAGGCTATAGAGATGCGCTTCGGTGATGAGCATATGCAGCAAGTGTACAGGGTCCAGCTACGCAGTAGAGTCCAGAAGCGGGGAGAAACACTTCAACAGCTGCAAGCAGATATCGAACGTCTGGCACATTTGTCATATCCTAATGCTGGTGAGGTTCTCATCAATGAAATGGCTGTGGAGGCGTTTATCCAAGCCATTGAAGATAGACAACTGCAAATGGCCGTAAGAATGGCTGGAAAGAGAACTCTCGCCGAGGCCCTAGCATTTGCCTTGACAATGCAGCTGCTGGTCAGGCATCGCATGTGTTCCCCAGCGTAAGGGAAATGACAGCCGTTGAATGCTCATGTTAAAGAGCAGACATCGTAGACCGGAGCAGAGATAACAGAGGTCAAATGCGCTGCTGGAACTGCAACAAAATAGGGCACCTACAGAGACAGTGCAGAGCTCCACCCAGACGAGGCAGTTGTCCACATTTCGGGCCTAGGAGGGGCAACGAAGAAGCATCTGGCAGGGATAGCAACCATCCTGCAGATATAGCTTCGCAGAACCAGCAGTCGGGAAACGTGTAAGGACCAGCTTCGCGGGGCAGAAGTTGGTTTCCGGAATCGACGACCCCAGGACCACAATTCAAGTCTCCCAAACCAAACGAGGAAACCAGAGTCTAACAGTGGAAGCCTATATCGGACAAAATAAGTGCGTAGCAACCATCGAGACCGGCGCCACCGCTTCCATTATAAGGAGGGACATCGTCCGTCAGTCTTGGCTGCACAACACCAGCAATTACTGTCTGAAAACAGCAACAGGAGCTACAGCGAAAGTGTATGGAGAGGTCATACTAACAATAAATTTGGCAGGATTAGCATTCTCCCACGCTTTGCTAGTAGCTGATATATGTGACGAATGCATCGTTGGAATCGATTTCATGAAGGCGCATAATGTTGTATTGGACATTGGTATGCAAGTACTCAAGTATCGAAACGTAGAGATTCCGATGGTGTTCGGGAACGAGAACGCCGCATCCCTGAGGACAGTCGTTAGTAAGGACGAGGTCCTACCACCTTCTTCAGAGACACTGATTTGGACAAAGCTGGAAGGTGATCCTGGGGCCCACCGATTCTTTCCAGTTGAGCCAGAAGACAACCACTGCCGAAATTGCGTGGTTGGAAAAATGCTTGTTGAGCCGAAGAACAATATTGTTCCCGTACGAGTTCTTAATGCGGAACACAAAACCGTCAAATTGAAGCAAGGTGAGGTGGTTGGAAAGTGTGTACTGCCGGTTACTGCCATCACGAAACTATCACAGGAAGGTGTTGCGAAGCCTCGTTCACCAATGGGAATGACTGAGGTGAAAAGAACTTTATTCCAGCACTGCAATCTGAATCAGGAGCAGCAAGCCATTGCAGGGAACCTCATCAACGAGTTTGCTGATATATTCGCTTCGCGGGACTGCGAGTATGGCCGAACACACCTTGTACAACACCGGATAGACACTGAAGATGCAGGACCGATTCGTCAGCCTCCCAGACGATTACCATTGGCTAAGCAGACGGAGGTTGCAGAGATGGTGTCGACGATGGAGAAGGAAGGAGTAATCGAATGCTCTAAAAGCCCATGGGCATCTCCAATTGTCCTAGTCAAAAAGAAAGATGGCAGCACTCGGTTCTGTGTAGACTATCGCCAACTGAATAATGTCACCAAAAAGGATAGCTACTCTCTACCAAGAATTGACGATACGCTGGATACACTGTCCGGAGCCCGATGGTTTTCCACTCTAGATTTGAGTGGCTACTGGCAAGTGCAGATTCATCCGGAAGACCGCGAGAAAACGGCTTTCACAGCAGGAAACGGGCTCTGGCAATTCACAGTAATGCCATTTGCATTGTGTAACGCGCCGGCAACCTTTGAGCGTCTAATGGAGCGTGTTTTGTTGGGGCTAACATGGAAAACGTGTTTGGTCTACTTGGACGATGTCATCGTGGTTGGAAAAACGTTTGAAGAACATCAAGATAACTTGAAGGAAGTGTTCCAGAGACTACGAAGTGCACAATTAAAGCTTAACCCGAAAAAGTGTGATCTCTTTAGATCTGAGGTTAAATATCTGGGGCACATCATCTCGTCCGAGCGAGTAAGGACTGACCCAGAGAAGGTCGATGCGGTGAAAGATTGCCCCGTTCCCAAAGACAAACACCAACTGAGGAGCTTCCTGGGACTTGCAACGTACTACAGACGGTTTGTGAAGGACTTTGCAAGGATCGCAAAGAGCTTTCACCAACTGACGGAAAAGGGAAAACCATTCAAATGGTCAGGTGAATGCGAAGCGAGTTTTAAGAGTCTCAAACACCAACTGTGTGATGCTAAAATTCTAGCGTACCCTACTCCAGGAAAAACATTTATTGTAGATGCCGACGCTAGTAATGTTGGGATCGGAGCCGTTCTTTCGCAGATCCATGATGGCCAAGAGAGAGTAGTTTCCTACTTCAGTAAAGTGTTATCCAAGCCGGAGAGGAACTATTGCGTAACCAGGCGGGAACTCCTGGCTTTGATCCTGGCAACAAAGCACTTCCACAAGTACTTATATGGGCACAAATTCATCCTGCGTACTGATCATGCGCCTCTAAAGTGGCTGATGCAGTTTAAGAACCCTGAAGGACAAGTTGCGAGGTGGATTGAACGGCTGCAGATGTATGACTACGAGATACAGCACCGGAAGGGAACTCTTCACTCCAACGCAGATGCCCTCTCCCGGCGGCCCTGCAAGGCTGATTGTAAACATTGCGTACGCCAGGAGGAAAAAGATAAAGAATCAGTCCAACGGTTGAGAGCTGACCCCATTAGCGGCTGGAGTGCACGAGAGATCCGGAATGCTCAACAGGAAGATGCGGATATCGAGCCGATTCTCGCCTGGAAGGAACATGAAGGCAAGCCGGACTGGCAGCAGATCTCCAATAGGAGTCCGGAACTGAAGGCATACTTGGCACAATGGGACTCACTTCATGTTCAGGATGGCATTTTGAAAAGAAAATGGGAAAGTTCGGATGGAACATCAGCCGTGATGCAACTTGTTGTACCCAGATCGAAAGTCAACGAGGTGCTTAGGGAACTGCATGATGGAGTGTCCGGAGGTCACTTGGGAGTAAATAAGCAACTGGAAAAAGTGCAAGAACACTTTTACTGGATCCACGCAAGAGACGATGTCGAAAACTGGTGCCGAAAATGCGCCACTTGCGCAGCCAGTAAAGGTCCGAGAGTAAAAATGCAAGGCAAGATGCATCAATACAACGTTGGAGCGCCCTTTGAAAGGATTGCAGTTTACATCGCAGGACCGTTTCCAGAAACCAACAGTGGAAACCGCTATATCCTAGTAGTGATGAACTACTTCACTAAATGGCCTGAAGCATTTGCTATACCTAACCAAGAAGCTAAAACCGTGGTAGAGCAGATTGTCCACAACTGGGTAAGCAGATTTGGCGTACCAAGGGAATTGCACTCAGACCAAGGTCGAAACTTCGAGTCGAAGATCTTTCAAGGAGTATGCCAGCTACTAGGGATTAAGAAGACAAGAACAACCCCGCTTCATCCACAATCGGACGGAATGGTGGAACGCTTCAATAGAACCTTAAACGAACACCTTTCTAAGGTTGTTGGCGACTGCCAGCGGGACTGGGATGAGCAGATCCCTATGTTCCTATTAGCTTATCGGAGCGCAGTTCATAACACAACAGGTCATACTCCATTCGAAATCCTTTTTGGTGGAACCATCCGGTTACCTAGTGAATTGATGTTTGGATCTCCGAATGATGAAGCAACGAATGAAGATGATTATGTGGCGGATCTCAGAGAAATCATCAGAAACATTCATCGGAAAACTAGAGATAAGATTCGGATATCCAGCGACCGCATGAAGACGAGGTACGACACAAAAGCAACCACCACAGGATTCCAGGAAGGAGATCTGGTATGGCTATACAACCCTCATCGCCGAAAAGGCATATCACCTAAACTACAGCAGGATTGGGAAGGACGCTATAAGATAGTGAAGGGCATCAACGATGTTGTCTACCGGATCCAGCGAGGAAGAGGCAAGCTGAAAGTTGTCCATGTGGATCGTCTCCATCGCTACCATGGCGAAAATATTGACGTGCTTGTTCGGGACGAAAAAGTTTAAGAGGGGGATATTGTTGCATGTTTGCTCAAACTGTGTCATTCAGCATCAATTAGTCAAGTTGCGCCATCTAGTAGAAAGTAGCCATATTACCGATTTTGGCAGTATTTGAAAGCAGTTTGAGTAGCTGTGGAATAACTAATACACTCAACGAATCTGGAAATTTCGAGAGGTGTCACTAGGAGATATAAATAGATGTTATGTTGTTCTCGAACCTTCTATACTCAACGAATCTGGAAATTTCGAGAGGTGTCACTAGGAGATATAAATAGATGTCGCAGGAGCACCCAAGACATTCGAGTTGTGAACCGCGATAAAGAAGGGCGATAGATGACAGTAGTGAAAAGTATAGAGAATAGTGAAAAGTGATTGTTTATTGAAAGTGATTAATTGTGAAAGTGAATTGTTGAATTAAATAAGTGAATTATTAGAATAATAATCAAGAATTAAATTGAAAGAGAACTAATAAAGATTAATTAAATAGAATTACGTTTTATCTTTTCGAATCCTAGCCTGGATGTAACAATATTATATAAATTCTATGTTAACTTATTTCGTATTTTGTATCTTATTGATCTAGTTATTTATGCTGATATGTTTCATGTAGGTATACGGAGTTAAGTATGTGTTAGTTAATTGATTGCATGCTATTTATTTATTACCATCGATTTATTTATTATCTATTTATTTGTGTGATGTTTCTGATACATACTAGTTTCGTCATACACTTAAATATCTGAATGTAGTCATTTATGTTTTCATTGACTGATTGACCTAGTTTTAAGTTAGATATCTAGCCTTACATACCATGGCTTTATTTATTATTTCCTCTTATCTGTGATATTCACTTAGGATTAAGCTAATTTAGTATATTTATGTTAATTTATTCATTTTGATTATTTATTTATTTATGTATTTTGGTAAGTCCCATGTTCCTTACTTATTTTATTGACGATTTATCTTGATTTATTTATTTATTTGTAGACCTGAATGTTATCTCTATTTGTTAATTTATTCTTAGGTTAAGATTAGACATTTGTTATCATTAGTGTTACGTATACGTCCTTACAATACCAATTGCATCAGTACTAACCTATTCTTGCCCGGCTAAGCATAGCGTGGGTTCTTCACTACGTCCCAAGGTTGAGCACCCTCCTACTGCTGAACGACCCGTCCTCTGTCCCTGTTGTCGATGAACGTCCACCAAATCCAGAGTTTTGTTACGGTCGCATATGTTGATGCCTGAAAACAATAAAACATATTACCTTAGGTAGAAATGTGTAAAATAAAAATACCTGTGCTCGAGCTGCCACGTCCCTTGTCTCTCCTGCTCAATTGCTGCTGCGGAGCATGAACCAGGTTAGTGAAAATAACCTGGATGCCATTCTTTACACAACCTTTAATAAAACAAAAGAAAAAATGATTTATACATTAATAACACTTTGTATACCTACCCAAAAATGCATTCAGAAAAACGTATTTAATAAAGGCAGCAAGCACATAATACCGGGATTTATCTTCCTTTTGTTTTTGTTGACATGTCGGTTATTTGACAGCAATGGTTGGAAAATAAAGGAAAGTAATAGATTCCGAGAAAAAAGCTCTTTGGCTGAGGTTCTGGAATGCATTAGCAAATGTTTCAAAGAGTAGGACGTTGGGATGATTCGAAAAGGGTAGCATGATCTGGGTGGCGGGTTACTTAAAAACGGGTATGGATACATAGGGTTTTTGGGATAGTGGTAGTGGGGGTGGTGGGAGAATGATGGGGCATTATTGTCTAGCTATATTTAAAAGGGAATACCATCGCGCACTAGAAGTTAAAAGTAGCCACGACTAAACGTCTTTGGTTGTACCGGAGTGATATTATACGTACATACATAGAACATATATATTTAAAGGTGCCTTTCTAGAATTTTCGTTGTTTTTTTTGAATTTCTTAACGTTTTTTTTGTAGTAAAAGAAATTAAATTAATCAGATAAGAAAAGACAACAATATTAGAGTCAGTGTTAATTGTGTTAAATTTTAACTGGTGAGTCGTTATCAAATAAGAAATAATAGTATATAATGAGACTATCGTCTCTTAGGTGAAAGTCTTTGGTGAACAAAGAGGTCAATCGGCGGTCAAAGGCATTCCAAGCAAATAGATTAAGGAAGTCTTGGCCGCCGCATTTTTTTGATTCCTCCGATTGCTTTATGAAGACTCCGCTACAGTAACGTACCTTCATCACAGACCGAAGGCGTTAAGAGATCCGCTATCCGCTATGGAGCGCTTCATCTATCGTGAAGATACATTAAATTAGTTTCTTATAAATAACCACACATATACACGCAACTATATCTACGACACACAATTTTTATTTAAACCTATGTACGTTACGCCACGAAACCGGCAATACAGATGCTATATGTTATAAAAAAAAAAAAATATAGAACAAACCAATATTTCATGTCTATATAAATTTACACTTAGATTTAAATGTGAAGACACATAGTGATCATTTCTAATAGATTATAGCGTAATTTGGATTAGTTCTTTTGTAATAAGTCAAGTTTCCGATGCGTCTTCTCTGTCAATCTTTCGCGATCTCGTTTAGAGATAATCTTTTTGTACCCCTATAGAGAGCTCATTATAGGTAGGCTTACCGTAATATTTAAGTGTAGGATCTACCGCGTCAGGGAGAAAATACCTGAATTAAAGTCCCCTTGTCTGTACGTATTGGAGACAAAACTTAACAATTAATATTTCCTGTGAATTGTAATTAATTGTATCTTTAGTTTTTTGTTTCTTTTATTTATTTATGGTTGTCAAATTAAAGTAAAATCAATCGTAATAAATATTATATACTTCTATGTTCAAATGAAGCGGAGGTCTTTTGTTTTTTTTTTTTTGTTGAGCCATAAATGCTTAATGGAGGAATAACTTTTTCAGAGGGTGGAGTAAGGTGCGCTAAAGCACTTCGGTGGATGGCTTGATCCGGCTGAGGCATCCGCCTCTTTGGGGAAGTTCTTCGATGGCCAAGGAAATTCCAGGTAGGGTGGGTAATGGCCGCGCTGGTTCCATCGTCAGCGCCCCCTCAATGTGACAACGTCCGTCTGCTGTTAGTAAAAACGACCTGTAAGTCTTGGCACGATATATGTTTTTGAGCATAGGTACTCGTTGTTGTGCGGGGACAAGAATCCCCCCAGTCCGGCGAGCTCGGCCGAGCAACGCAAGCGTGCCATGCTCCTCGCACACAACACCTTCCTTCCAATCACGATTCCCTTCCAATAGTCCCATCCCCATCCGGTCTCCTGTCATTTTCAAATCCCAAAGGTCCAAACTCCTGCAACCTACCTATCACAATAGGATAAGTTGTTGTTGTATTTTACATGCAAATTTCAAATTATCCCTATATCCGCGTGCAAAGAAACACGGCTATAAATAGGTGTCGCAGGAGCACCCAAGACATTCTAGTTTAGAACCGCGATAAAGAAGTGCGATAGATGACAGTAGTGGAAATGTGGAAGTATTGAATAGGAGAAAATTGATTGTTTATTTAAAGTGATTAATTGTGAAAGTGAATTGTTGGATTAAATAAGTGAATTATAAGAACAATAATCAAGAATTAAAAGACATTGAAAGAGAACTGATAAAGATTAATTTAATAGAATTACGTTTTATCTTTTCGAATCCTTGCCTGGATGTAACAATATGTTAAATAAATGTTGCTTCCCTGGAAGTTAGTTTTTCTGTCTTACAATGAGATCACAAAATAATTTTTCACATCAATGTATATTAGGCCCAAATGACCAGCAAGGCATATTATGACAATTTTGCTATAATGAGACATACAGTCTAATAGACTGCAAGAAATAGTCGATGAAATGGTAATTTTGACAGATGAAGTAGTCATTTAATTGGTAAAAATTGTCAATAAATGGAAACATGGCATATACTCTTCTTATATCGTTTTTCATTGAAAATCGAAAGAATGGCTCTCAACATCTGGAATCGCTCTTTTAAATGTAACCTTTTTTTGGTTCTGATCAGTTGATTATTCTAGTTTTCGCGAGGGTGGGGGTATCACACACACTATCTCTCCTACCTACCGAAACTATTTCACAATAATTAAAACCACGTTTTCCTCACATTGACGTTTGACGCAAGGCTATTTGTATGGCTTGGTGAATTACAGAGCAAATCTTTCAAATATTTTGTTTTGAACTTTTACAGCTGCGACAACTTGAGCGTTTGAAGTCGAGTAAAACGCATTGAAAAATGTAATTTCGAGAGCTAAACAAAAAATGGTTGTAAACATAAGAGAAAATTCGATAAAAATAAAAGCATTTGTATGTTGGTAAAACTGAAAACATCACCGCAAGGTTAATGGAACTTGCACTTAACTTTGAATTTTGGATTTAGGCCTACCTTTTAATTCAAAGTTAAGGTTGAGGTGCTTCATCCCATTAAAAGGCATCGGTTCTAAAACGTTCGACGTGGTTTTCAAAGTTGAAGTCGGAGTTGAAGTGTTGAGCTGTTTCTACCATTATCTGTTTCCACCATTATTTTGTTGAACAAACTCAGTTTGTAAAAGTTCTTCGCTTAATGATTCTTAACTCTTCTGAAAGCACTAACGTTATAACATTGGCGGTAATAACGAAAGCATCCAATATGCCACGGCCCTAACTTAGGCTGATTGGTTGAAATGGCGAAGTATAAAGGTGGTTTTTGACAAGCGTCAAGCGTTTTTTTGTTTAAAAAATTATTAAAATTCACAATAAAATACGAATTTGAAGTGATTGCAAATTTTGAAGTAAACAAGTCTAAAATAAACTAAAGTAAAGAAGAACCGTTTGTATCACACCGCAAAATGAATTCTTGATTGAAAGCTTACTTGTTTAAAATTTCATCTTCAAAATAGTTTATTAGAAAACGCAAATAAATAATATTCTTTATTACGAAACTAATCCAATGTAAAAACAGACAGTGCAGAAATTTGTTTGATATCTATAAACTCGTCTGACATTTCCTAAGATGTAAGGGAGTTTGGCCATTCAGTCGGACCAAGGTTACTTTAGCAAAACACATACTGAGCTTAGGCTGGACCGCTGATTGGTTGAAATGGCTAAGTATCATTACGCACTTTTGACAATTGCGTAAGAGAGCTTAGGCAAGAAATTTCGGCCTAAGTTAGGCTGTGGCATGCGAAATGCGCTCACTGAATGCGCCCAACCTCAGCGCTGTCAGATAAAAAAAACTGCGGGACTTGTTTCTGATATCCACAAATTTCTATTTTGTTTTAAAATAAATATAATTTTTTTTATTCTAAATATAATTATTTTATAACACAGCTTAAAAATGGGTAAAGGTTTTAACAACTATATGTGCAAAAAGTTTTTCCATCCAGCTTCTAGAGATAACTTGAAAAGAGTAAGTGGTTATGTTAGAAGCAATGCAACTGGAGTTGTCTAATATTATTATTTAGGTATGGATGGCCGAGCAGCAAGCTGATGCATACAAGAAAAAGCAGGAGGAACTACGCAATCAATATGAAAAGGAACAAAATTTACACGAGAACAAAGCAATGCTCAGCAAGGAAAGCAAAGATAAGCTGAGTGTGAATTTTATGTATGAGCCACCCCCAGGAGTTCGCAAGGAACGTGAAAAAGACGACAACGAGCCGGAGTATAAATTCGAATGGCAGCGCAAATATAATGCTCCGCGTGAGAGCTACTGCAAAGGCGATACTGAAATCAGAGATCAACCCTTTGGCATTCAAGTGCGAAATGTACGCTGTATCAAATGCCACAAATGGGGGCACATTAACACAGATAAGGAATGCACAATGTACAGCATTTCGATGAGTGAAGCTCGCAAAATTCACTCTGAGGCAGAAGGCAATGAACTAATGTCGAAAAACGTCCTCGAAGAACAAATGAAAGAAGATGGTCTTGCGATGAAAAAGAGTGCCATGGAATTACAAAATGTGCAATCTGATTCTAGACACAGACTTATCCCAAGTGACGATGAAAATGAAACAAAAAACCCTGAAATAACTTTTTTAAAATCGCTTAGCAAAGAACAGAAAAAGAAATTATTAAGAAAGTTGGAGAAGATAGAAAAAATAAAGAGAAAGAAGAAGAAAAGTAAACGTTCCCAATCATCATCTTCAGATGTTGAAGAGAGTCACAAAAAAAAAGCAAAGAAAAACAAAAGGTCTAGAAAGAAGGCAGAAAAGCATAGCTTGGATTCTCATAATTCAACATCTTCATCTGGTGAAGATAACAAAGCAAAAAGGACTGGACATCAAATGGGAAAAGAACGTGAACGAAGATTAAAAGTACGTGAAGATCGTTTAAGATCACGTGATAGAAGATCAATATCGCGTGACCGCAATGGGCATGATAGAACAAGATCAACTGATAGAAGCCGCAACAGAAGATAAAACAATTAAAGTACATTAAATATATTTTAAATTAAAGATTATATCCTTGTCATAAAACTGTTTTTTTCTTAATATTTTCTTGAAGATATTCTAATAATTGATTCCGCCTTGATGTACCTATATGTGTCATGTCGCCACGTTGTAACAATGGGCGCGTTCAATTTACAAGTCAACTACTAGTGACTACTATTTTACCTTTTCTCATTGATCAAATAACTCACGTGACCATCGTTCGGCAAGTGATAGACACTTAATTAGTAGTGACCTTGCAGTTGACTTGCAAATTGAACGCGCCGAATGATTCGTGATGACTAATTTAGTAGCCGCGGTATTTTGGTTTTGGTCACTTTCCTTGGTCTTCTTTTCTTGCTCAACTTTGTCCACCCATCTTGTTATCCTTAGAAATATGCAAAGATCAGACAGAGACACATCCCAAAGTTGGATATGCACTTCTTGTTTGCGTATTCGTAGCCCATTCTTCCAAGAATAAAAAAAGGGTTATCAAAGTGCGTGTAGTCGAAGCTAACATCGTTCCCTACATACTTCTTTAAAATTTGTGCATGCCCCAATTTACAATGCTTTTTGTTTGGCTTCCTCAGGTTATGAATTGTCTCCAAACACCAACCAGCGGTTGTCCTTATACTACTACTACTAAGGTACTTCTCTGGAGAGAGATAACGGGCGTAACGACCCTGCGGAGTCACAAAAATCCAGAAGCGTCTGACCCATATTGGAAGGCTCCCTGGTCAGCGTCTGTTCTCCATGTCAGGAGCGGCTGTGCACAATAAAAAAAAAAAAAAACGTTTAAACTTTTCGCAAAAGTTAAAAATAAATATGCAATGAACAAACCAAAAGATATATAAGGTGGTAGGCCAGTTACCCTGGCAAATCCACCCTCTTCGGAGGTTGGTTCCATGGATTCTGGGGGGGACCATTTATTGCTGCGCAACCACCCATTTGGGAGAAGTAAAAGGGTAGAGAGAACACCCCCATCTAAAAAAGAAGAACAAAATGAAACATTGAAGGCTAAATATTTAAAAGCCTGCGATGAAAGAGATGGGTTTAAGCAACTCAATGAGACACTGCTTAAGGAGATAAATAATCTGAAGCCAGAGCTGCAATTGTTGAAAGAAGAGGTCAACAACCAGAAAAAAGTGAATGTCCAACCTGCCGAGTTCTCAACAGACGAGGAAGAACTGAGAAAAGAAACAGAAGACATCGTCACAGGGGGAATAAAAATAAAAAACGCAAAATGAGTGCGTCCCCAAAAATCTCACCAACAAAAGAAAGATGCACAGCCACTGTGTATGCCTCAAACAAAGAAAATAAAACACAAAATCCAACCAATTATCGCGCTGCAAGTAAATAAGTACGAAAGCTTGGCCAAAGTATTGGAGGAAAATAAAATTAAATGACATCAAAATCAATTTGGTTGAAGAAGAGGGATACAGAAGCCTCACTAAAATACTAAACCAAAAGAAGGTACAATGGTATTCTTATGAAAATAAGCAAACCAGACCAATCAATGTGGTAGTGAAAAGACTGCATTACTTATGCTCACCCGAAAGCATGAAAAAGAGTTAAAAGACAGAGGCTTTAAAATCTTAGAAGTTGTAAATATGCTTAAATTTGAAAGCAAAGTACCGCTACCAATTTTTACACTCAGCTTCGAGCATGACGAGATAAGAAAAAGTATATGAAATAAAAAACATACTTGGGATGCAAGTTGAGATTCATACCCTACGTAAATCGAAACAAGTGCCCCAATGCAAAAATTGCCAAAGATATGGGCATACACATAGATACTGCAACTCAAATCCAAGAAGTGTTAAATGTGCAGGAAGTCAAAACACTAAAGAATGTAAGAAGAAAGAGGATGAACATCCTAAATGTGCAAACTGCAATGAAAACCATCCTGCTAGCTACAGAGGTTGTTTAGTTGCAAAAGAAATCCAACTTGCAAGGGACAAAAAGCAAAAGAAAACACAAAAAAACTCAAATAAGGATGAGCAAACAGTTAAAAAGGATTTGCAAAAGAGCCCACAGAAAGAAAAGCCTAAAGACCAAGCGATAATCAAAAAGGTCCCGAGACAAAAGACGGCTGGTGCAAAAATGGCATATGCTCAGGCAGCATCAATAAATACTCAAATACCAGCAGATAAAACGGTAAAACGCAAAGTAGAGCCAAACACTGGCATGGAAAACCTCACGAAACAAATCCTAAACAGGATTTGCTCCATGGAAAAATCGAATAAAACGATATTAGATAGAATATTGTTGTTAGAGAGACAAAACAGCAACAAAAGAGCTGTTACCAAAAGACAGACATGATGAATAAAATAAAAATTCTTGAATGGAATGCTAATGGTATCGAGAGCCGCAAGGACGAGATGCAGGTGACTCTTGACATACACCAGATAGATATATGTCTCATTTCAGAGACGCACTTTCAATTGATTATCTATCTATCACTCCCCACATCCTTATAACTGTGCAAAAGGTGGGCCGCAGTGTTAATAAAGAATACAATAACACACCATATAGAAGCAAAATTCCAATCATGTGCCATCCAAAAAAAAATTCACATGTGTAGAAACGAGCACTGGACAAATATATGTTGCAGCAGTATACTTCTCTCCTAGCTATAGACTAAAGAAAAATGATTTTAAACGTCTTTTCCGCATATTTCACAATAGATAAACCGCGGGAGGGGGTTTTAACACCAAAAATAAGTATTGGGGATCTAGATTAACTAATACTATAGACAGAGAAGTATATGAAGCAATTAAAGAAGATGGCGCCAAATATCACTCAACGGGAAAACCTACCTATTGGCCAACAGATAGAAATAAAACCCCAGATCTTGTCGACTTCTTTCTATCAAAAAATATATCTTCAAATAAAATAAGCATAGAGAAAGGACCTGATCTTCAATCAGATCATTCCTCTATACTCTTAACACTTAGCGATAAAATAATAATAAAAGACCATAGCCCAAAACTAGTAAATAGACTGAATGATTGGAACTACTTCAGACAGACGTTGGAAGAAAGTATCCAACTATCACCAGCTATTCAAACAGAAGAGAAGAAGCAGTCCAAATATTGACGCTCAGAATACAAAAAGCTGCGTGGGCTGCCACTCCCAAAACAACAAAAAACATCAAACAAAACTCTTATCCTCCCGAAATATGTGAAATTATTACAGAAAAGAGGAAAGCTGTAAGAGAATTCAATAATGAGTCTTTGAAAACTTACCTCACAAGTCTTACAAATGATTCTAGTACCGACTACTCGCTCTGGAAGGCAACGAAGAAAATGAACAGGCCAATAGCTCACATTCCGCCAGTAAAAACCATAGAAGGTAACTGGGCGAAAAGCAACCAAGAGAAAGCAAACATTTTCGCTGAGTATCTTGAAGACGTATTCAAACCTTATGAAGATAAAAGTTATCAAGGACTCGAAATAAGGTGCGAAGAAGATAGACCTATTCGGCCGATAACAGCTAAAGAACTTGCCAAAGAAATTAAAGAAAGCATAAATATAAAAAAGGCCCCAGGGTTTGATTTAATTACAGGAGAAATTTTGAAGCAATTTCCACGAAAATGTTAAAAAAAAACTAGCGCAGATTATTAATGCTGCATTTAAATTAAGATATGTGCCAAGCATGTGAAAAGTCGCGGAGGTAATAATGATACCTAAACTAGGCAAACCACCTAACGAAGTTACCTCATATCGCCCAATATCTATTCTACCAATGTTGTCGAAGTTATTCGAAAAAGTGCTGGTAAAACGTCTACAAAAAATAATAGATGAAAAATCGGTCGTCCCAATTCACAAATTTGGATTTAGAAATAAGCACTCTACCATTGATCAGGTGCATAGAATCACGGATAGAATCGAAAAAGCATTTGAAGAGAAAAATGTATGCTCTACAGTATTTCTAGATATAGCACAAGCTTTCGATAAAGTCTGGCACAAAGGACTGATACACAAACTACAAAAGTAAATGCCGAAGCAGTATGCGACCATTCTGGAGTCTTATATATCAGATAGATTCTTCAGAATTAAACAAGATGCAGAGTACTCAACATTAAGAGAGATTAAAGCTGGTGTACCGCAAGGCAGCGTGCTAGGTCCAGTTCTATACCTACTTTTCACTAGCGATCTGCCTGAAAGTGAGGAAACCACCATAGCTACTTTTGCAGATGACACAGCTGTCCTTGCTGTGGGAGCAACTGTCGAAATAGCAACAAAAAAGCTTCAATCAGCAATAAACAATATTTCAGAATGGAGTAAGAAGTGGTAGATTAGATTAAATGACCTTAAGTCAGTCCATATTAATTTTACGTATAAAAACGTACCACACATTCCAGTCTACATTAACAACAATGTAGTTTAATATTCAAACACAGCCAAATATCTAGGCATGACTCTAGACGCTAAACTGCGTTGAAAAGCGCACGTAAAGAAAAAAAAAAGATGAGTTGAGCATGCGATACAATAAAATGTATTGGCTTATTGGGAGATTCTCATCCCTGTCTAACTACAACAAGTTATTGCTATACACGCAAGTTCTGAAACCAGTATGGACCTACGGGCTCCAGTTGTGGGCATGCACATGCCAAACAAATTTACAAACAATTCAGGTTTTCGAAAATAAAGTACTAAGGAACACAGTTAATGCACCTTGGTACATACGCAATGCCGATCTGCATAAAGATCTAATTGTTGAAATGGTTGAAGATGAAGTTAAGAAAGTTGCTCAAAGGCATAGAAGTAGGCTTCTCAACCACGTAAACACAGAAATAACAAAACTATTAAATAATGACAATGCAATCAGGAGATTGAGACGGGTAAAACCTCTTGATCTATAAGAGTTAGCTAGGGCTAAGAAATCAGGTATTGATTTCAAAAAAAAAAAAAAAATTAGAAATCCGACCGAAAACCAATTGCCGATTAGTCGTCGACTAGGTGCAATCTCATTCGGGATGGCGAATGTCAGTCCCCCGGGAGTTTTTTTAGATGAGTTAAAGTCTCTCACTATTGCAGAAGCATCCCTCGCGTACTAGCTCTGCAATGTCTTTCGATGATTTTTTCTTCCAGCGAATTCCCAACACAAAAAAAAGAAAAGCTTATAGCAAAGTCAGCGACTGTGGATTTCCCCAACCATTATTGTAAAATGATATCATATTTCTAAGCCAGATCACATAAAAAAAACGATAGAGACATATATCGTCGTACCAATCTCGATCGATCGTTTTTATTTTTCGTGATCTGGCCCCAGGTAATCTGCGTGTATGCAGTCACATCTAACCGTTTGGTCAAATCAAAACCAATAATGATTTAAATATGATAAACCTCTTTGGTAACGATATCGGAATATGTCACATCTACTTAGCGGGCTCCTGACCAGTGAGGAGTCTCTGCCTGGACACTGCAGCCTTCCATCCTCTGCGATCCCGGGAACGCAGCTTCCAGTTGGCCAGACCAAGCGTCTGAAACTTGTTATTAGAGGACCTGAACTTAAAACTAAACTACTGTAAAACTTACCTACAGTATACTGAAAAATAGAATTTTATTGTATTTCCCACTGGTAATAATTTTTATAAGACCTGATAAGTGCATCCAACGTGCACTCCGTCCTTGAAAACTTTCTCGCAAAATCAAATAGGTACAACCTGAAATGCTTGTTTCGTGCTTCTGCTGATTCTTCGGATAGCTGCCTATAGGTAAAAAAAACATTAATAACTTCTGGTCCATGTATAAGAATCTTGTGCAATGATGAAGCCGTGGGATGCGACGGATAGAGCTCAATATGCAACTTAGCTGTATCAAAAGCAAATGCTTCAAATTTTGATGCATCTATTTCAAATCCAATAGAAAGAACTTCCAATATGATTTTTAATCTAAATATAAGTTGCGAATCAACACCAGTTATTTCAGCAACTAGTTCTGTATTGCCATCATTAGTTCATAATAATTATTTCTAAAGACTTCTAGCTGCCATTTCTTCAGACAAATCTTGTAAGTAATACAAATTTTACAGCATCTTTATCAACTTCTTTCCTTCAAGAAAGATTATTAAAATCTATTGAAGCTCCACAAATATAACACTTCATTGTAGATTTTTTGTTAGTTGCTGCATTGCACACTTTTCCATCGACCATTGTAATGTAATTGTGTGCTTTACTTCTATTGCTCTATCGCCTTCTATGCCAGTTTTATTCAATTCACTTATCCTGGATCCAATATAAGCTATTTCACTATGCGTTATATCAAAAGATTCTTTTACAAATCAATTTTTTATTGAACGGAAATATCGTGGCGAGGATTGCGTTGGATTTTGTCAAACAATTTTATTGGTTGAACTGCAAAACAAACGCAGGGGCACAAATGAGCTTCGGAAGATATTTGCATCTGAATCAGAACTGTTTTCAAACTTTTGCTTGAATTGTGTTGGTTACGAATCATCACATCCCCATATTGATACAAGTTCTAAATACCTGCACTCGTTTTCATTTAAGGTTTCTAGTACGTTATCCAAATACAACAATAAGAGTCCAACTGTATGGCTTAATAGATCCTGCAAGTTAACTTCAGCCAAAGTTTTTTTTACAGTATGACTCCTGGATTGGATAGCATTGCTTTTTTGCTTTTTGGAGAATATTATAGTAAGACAAAATTTGTTGTCTGTAGTTCTCACTATTTCATACTGTTTACGTGATTGGTTTGCTTCAACAAAAAAAGAAAGAGCTTTAAGAAGAGTGGATAATTTTATACGTGGCCGTTGGAAACTATCGGAAAATGCTTTTTTATACCTCTTTGCCCTACCAGGAGACTCGATGATTTCCTTAAGTACTTTTTCCGGTTTCACGTAACTTCATTTCAGTAGCAATCGCAAGTTTCTCCGTTTCATTATAAGTTTTTCCTCCGTGCAAGACGCTTCATTGAGCTAGTAGCTCTGAATCTGAATATGATCTAAATTGGCTTCAAAATTATTCTCACCACAGCTAATAATAACATCATATAACTGTCGTTGAGTAAGAACGCACAAGCCAGACGATCCTTCAAACAAAAAAAATAATTTTATAATAAATAGTTTTTTTATATTTCGTCAGCGGCAGCGTTTTTTTTTTATTTTCTATTAAATAAAATCTTCAAACAAATTAAAAAAAGGTACATTTACCCATGGGTATTAAACAACAGCTAAGAAAAAAATTAGTTCTCAACTCTACATTTTGAAAAATAGATTTTTGGCGGTTTTGGTCTTCAATACAATTCAACTTTCACACAACCAAACTATTTTTTCGTATTATGCAAGACAACCTTTTTCAGTTGTAATCGTGAAAGCAGTTGCATACACACAGCCAACCACCGCCATCTTGGTTGTCTGTTGACAGTCAACTTTTCGCTTAAGGTTGTGTTTGGCAATACCGAATTTTGAATTACAACCAAGAGACAACTCAACTGTCTTACACAATAGGGGCATAACCAGGCATAACCCTCTGTGTGACGACAGAAATAATCGACCGCGTGGGTTTGTTAAAATCGATCTAAGTAAAATATGCGTCTAGTACCGCCCTTTCTAAGAAATCTGATTTTATGTTTCATGAATATCGAAAAGCAGTCTATAATAAGGATTTCCGAGAAATTTCATTAACATCCAGTATCCAAAAAAAACCTCCCTAAATTAGAAACTCTTTACGTGTCTTCCCTCTCGGCCTCATGACGTCAGAGCAATACGTTTTTCTGTGAGACACAAATCCCTTAGGATCAACTTACACAATCGTGTATATTAACAAACTACTTATTATTGGAGAGTAATGGCCGCTGTGCCGAGAACAAAATGGTCTTTTCTTTCTGAAAAAAGGGGGCTGAGTTTTAAAAGGTGTTACATCAAAGGTTAACTGACTTAAACCGTCAACCTAAAAACAATAGAAATTCGATACATTCAAATTAGATGTCCAAATGGTGTAGGCTGTCAAATGCATTAACTAGAAGCAAATTGGACTTCTCAAAGAAGATAATATGTATATGCGTGTTTTTTTATTATTCGACATCTAATGTTTCACATCATATTTTTTATGTTCCCGAGTAGTATCGTAGCGTTATGCATGATCGACAAATAACGTGCAAGTGAACTTAAAAGTGTCGCTATATGCTCAATTCCTTAGTCCAGATGTAGTACTCGACCCAGCGGCTACACATAAATCACTTCCATGATTACCCCCATCACGTGGAACATTCTGATAAATCAAAAACACTTGTAATAATCTTTTGGTAAATTTACGGTTAACTTACTTTAATATGAATGTGTGACTTGAGCATTGCAGCGCGCAGGATCAACATTCTTGTGCGCCGCTGGTACTCCTTTCCAATGTTAATTGCTCTTTCAAAAGTACTGCTACGCTGGTCTGCATCTTTAGCGTATAGAATCTTATTATGAGAATCAATGCGAGCTTGAATCTGTCCGTCCAAAATCAATTGCATCACCTCGTTCTCTAAAGCACCGACACTTCGATTGAATGCGGTCGCCATCTTGCGCATATCAGCGGACATGTATGGACTAAAATACTGAATCAACGCTCTATTGCGAATCTTCGTATATAATGCATTGACATGAGGGGCAATATACATATCGAGCAGGAGATTATCACGAATTTCATCGAGAAGCTTCAGGCATGAGGCATACTTTGATTCGTAGAACTTGAAAATAATGTCCCTTAGTTGCGGTTCCAGCTCCAAAAATAATTTAAACGAACTGCTGGAAATAACGTTCTTTTGAAGTTCCTGGCGGTCAAATGTCGCCAGAGCGCACAGGCCGCCGTACATTGCAACATTGTTTGGCGAAATGATTTCGGGAAAATCGCAATGATCGAAATTAGCCAACAGAAAGTGCTTTGCAGCTGATTTATACTTTTTTGTTTGCAACTCAGCCAGCCCAGCTGCACATTTAAGACGGGTCAAGACTGTTTGGTTAGTCTCTTTACTCCCCTCCGCAAAATCCGGTGTACTTTCCGCTTTGGAAACATAACTAAGAACGTGCGACCAATTTTGAAGGTACAGCGACACTTTAATTACATTTAAACACATGTTAACAACATGCTTGCCACTGGTGCAGTAATCACGCGCTCTAGAGTAGCATTTGAGTGCGTTAGAGAGATCGCCACAGTTCAGGTAATGATCACCAAGGTCATCGTGTCCCCGACGGATACTCTCCTTGATTGAGTTCGATTTGTAGTTCTTTAAATCGCTGTCAAGTTTTTCCAATTTCAAGGCTGCCTTTTTAGCAATCGTTTCAACCCAAACTGGATCGAATGTTGGCACGTCCTGTGGAGTAGACTGTGCAGCCACATCCGGTAACATTGCTCCAACGTTCATGTCAGCTAGTTTTTTGTGAAGAACTTGGTATAGGGGAACATTGTAAGTGGTAGATACATAATTAATAGCCATTTTTAGAGCATCTAGCCGCAGAGATGGGCATACATTTGCGACAAAGATCAATCGTGAGAGTTTGGCGAGACCTGCGTACGAATTCGCATATACCTCGAGGTCGAGTGTTGGGTTCTCGACAATTAGATTATTTTCCTCGTTATTTTCATTATCTTCTGGCTGGGCGTCCACTTGCATAGGCTCAATTGCAAGCTAATCAAAAATTATGAGAATAAAATGTTATTTTGCAAAATGAAATGTTTGTTTTCTTTGTCTACTGACCTGCATCATTGGTGGAAGTGGCATAAGAGGCATATCTAGACAATCGAGGTAAATGGCCGTAAATTGATCTTGCTAAAAAATTAAGTTTAGTTATGGGCAAGTATTATTTGTTAAATTTGTTAAATGATTGCGCCTTATAAAAATAAATCTGGTAATAAATTTTCACCGGCGATTGTTATTTGGAAAAACGTCAAACCAAAAGTTATTTGGGCAGTGAGTGATGCCAAGCCCCATGATGTATCATGCAAATAAGGAGTAATCAGACCAACATATTCCGGTAGGAGGCGGTACTGGGATAAGAGCTCTGTTAAATGACATTAATGGCATGAATGACGTTTCAACAGAGAACAAATAATGGGTCTTTCATTAGCGACATGACAACTTCAAACTTTCAGTGTGAACGCACGCTTAAAACGATTACTAAACTGTTAATGTCAAAATATTCAGTAAAATCAATATTTTCATCATGATGAAGTACACAAAGGAACAACGTTTACGAATAATTAAAATTTACTACCGAAATTCCGAGTCGGTGGTCGCAACTTTAAGAGCGTTAACGTCTCTGGTCATGATGGAAGAAAATGAATAATTTCATCGCAAACTCATCTGCAGCGATGAAACGCATTTTTGAGTAAACGGACATTTATTGATATATTTACCTCAGCTTTAAAAAATTAGTCTCCCCAGATTTGAAATGCTATAAGCACACAATTTTACTCTCCAAACCAATATGAATCGTTCCTACAGTTTGGAAGAAAAAACACAGATCCTTAAACGTTGGTCAGCTTGAATGCAATGTTTGCATGGTTGCAATATTGTGGTAGCTAGAAATCTCCGCCAACAAAAGCGCATCCCTTTGGATGTTCGGGTGAATTCAGCAACGCCAACGAAATGCACTTCGAAGCGACACAGACAATTATGATGCCGATGTTAGCGTTAATGAACAAGCTTGACTGAACATAAACCGTGCAGTGATGCGTTCCGAATTGGCTTTTCTTGATGAGGTTGTGAACAAACACAAATGTCCTTCAAAATTACAGATGTCGTCTCTGTAATAAAATAGAACCATGGCATTCGAAAGCAGCCCAATCCATTCGAATCAGTTTTATTGACCACCTTAAATCTAACATAACAAAAGAGCAGACTCCTACTCAAACACCATGGTTTCATTTTCTTCACTGTCGCTGTTACCCACCCGTCGAACCCAATGGTGCCCCAGAATTGGCAACGTTATAAACGCTCGTTCGCAAATCTCTTCTATGGTTATCTTTGTGGTTTCTTCATCGGGAAATGCCAATCCATTGTACATGACATGCCGTCCACAGAAATGCCAGCGACCCTAACTGCAGAAAATACGAGTTAGAGTACTCGCTTTAGATGTGTATCTAAGATTTAACATTTCAATTTATATTTTAGTTTGCACTTCGTTTACGTTACTATTTTTGGCAGCATCTCCTGTGGCTTGGGTGTAAATGCAATTATAGGCTCGTTTTATAAATGCTGTTTATTTTATTTTCACCTTTAGTTTGTAACGAACGCACTCCCCAGCACCCTTCCGGTACGTATGTCAACGCTCACCTCAGCCACAGCAACCGACGACGTCAAAGGCACATGCAACTGCCCCATAAAGATAGCATCACCGCTGTGCAAAATAAGCCAATGTCAGCGGCAATCTGAACGAAGCCATCCGGCCACGCTGGCATTGTCAACGGCCATCTTTTTTTTCTTCTCGAAGTGCACGATTTGCAATCTGGCATGGCGGCAGATTAAGATTTAGGCGCCTACAAGACAGACGTGTTGTCAGGAAGGCAATTCCAAAAATTAAGTTGTAATCCTGAACAAATTACAGGAAAAACAAAGAATAAAGAAGATAAAATAACAGATCGCCAAACCAAAACTAAAACAGAAGAAAAAGTGAAGGGTAAACTAGGCATACCTGCCACTACCGGACGGCAGTCCCATGCGGGCGGCGTACGGACGAATAGCGATCCTTCCTCACGTCGCAGCACGCCCTCCGCCTGTAGGAGAAATAACCACCTGCTACGGCAAACGCCGTGCTGGAAATATACATTTCACGCAAAGCGCGTGGAAATCCAGCGCACCCCGTGCAGAGGTAAGTGGGACATGTTTCCATGGAAGCCGCTAATTTTCCCATCTCCAAATAGAATAAACACCACCGGAGCAGCAGCCACGCGGTGGCAAAGGAATTTCGCCCCCCCCCCCCCCCCCCCCTCGGTCTATTTCGAGCGAGAGCAGCCCTCTATCCAGCCCTCCAAACGGAGAAGAAGGGCTAGGTACCCCTTGCCTCGTTTCAGAGGCATCGCCAGGCGGTACTCTAGCGAGAGGGAATGGGCGAAGTAACTTCGCACTAATAAAGTCCTCGAGACTATAAATTCCGAGACAGAAACAGTCTCGCAACACCGCAGCCGCCACATAACAGTCACAAGAGACTGCAACTTACCAACACCAACCAACGCCAACCAGCACCAACCAACATCAGCATCCTCCACAGGAGCAGCGCCCGGAGCAGATAGTGTTTGTTTTATAAAAAGCGGCCAAGTCCCCCAGTAGAGTGTGCTAGGTATCATTAAGTAACTTTATTCTTTAGTAAGTCTAAACGACTGGTAGAGCAAGCTGTCAATTCAGTTTCATTATTAATTTCTCAAACGTTTTTTGTTGTCCTCACAAAAGGTCTGGGACAGTAGTCATAGGTAATAGTTCGGCTAACCTACCCGAGTAGAAAGTGACTGAGCCATCAGAGGCATATAAAAAAAAGGGGAAAAAAAAACGTATCGGGTTGTCTAATTGTGGGATTATCCCCATACGAATTCCTTCACGGAACCACAGACCAAACACCGAAAAGCCCGGTACCTAGAAGCAATAAAGTAAACAGATCGCGTTCGCTTATCTATGTGTACATAGTTGTACGCAGGTCCCTCGCGATAATATTCGAATTTACCTAATTTTTGGAAGTGAGTAGGGCATAATATATACTCGTATGTACAGATTACAATCTCTATAGGACAAGGATCATCGTCAATGTGCGCACATCGGCTGGGATCAATCGCAGTAAGTCATTAATATTTCATATCCAACATACATATTATATACTTTATGCCTTATAATATCACATTGCCTTTTTAACCTGACATTATATTTAAAAAAAAAAAAAAAAAAAAAAATACCGACAAGACCATTTATTACTATTCTCATCTCTTTTCGTTCTTTACACCGGTGACCGCGTTCCTAAAATATATAATCGAGTTTCGGTTTACGACCCCTTCAGGGTCACTAGTGGTATCGCCAGTTACACGAGGGCATTACCGTCCTCGGACCTGCACCTTCAGTCCCAGGTCAGGAATATTAATCCGGGTGATTGATTGTTGTCGTCCGCGGAGTTCGACGAACTTCCTGTTCGTCGCGTTCATCATCGGGTGTTGTGGTGGTTCCGTGAAGGGACGGTGCATCGGCATCTGAAGTACAGTGTCTAAAGAAAACAACACTTGTAGTTGTTCTTTCGTGCGGCTGGAACAGTCGTGCTCGGAACTATACGTTCAGCTAGGCGTTAGCTCTATCCAGAGTTTGTCTTTTGTAAATAGTGTCCTCTTCTCGGAGGTGTTTTATGTTTTATCCCATACGGATCGTCCCTAGATAACTGGTTCCCTCCGATCGTTCGGTTACGCAGCCTGGGTAGGCGTAGTTCGCCAGTAGGGCAAGATGATTCGTCTTCGTCTTGTGGTTTTTATGGATCAGTCTCCCATTAACGTATTTTAACTTAATTTAACTCGCCGCAAGAAGCAGGCTGACGATGGAGAATTACTCCTCGACTTATACATTAGGGAAACATTATCTTTTTTTTTTAAGAAGCCTCGAGCGGCATTACAAGTCTTAAGAATCCCCTTCAGGGAAGCTGCCGTACGAGTCATACATACATTTTTTGTTGTCTTCTTTGCTGATAAGTTAGTTTTAATATCTCCTTAAGTAAATGCCTTTTCGAATTGAGATTAAATTAATTTGTTTCCATTGCGACTAGTTTAAGATCTCAAGAAGTAAATAACTTAGTTTTGTATTGAGACTACATAGTTTTAAGATATCATGAATTAAATAAAGTATGGTAGAAAAGTAAAGAACCGAACCCAGGTTGTTTTGGTACATTTATTCCGCTCTAATGGTCCTAGATCCAGCGGGGATGCATTTCTAAACCACCCCGGTAGTAGGGAAGGTCTAGGAGTCGGAGGTAGAGGGATGAGAGGCGGGTAGCCGTAAGGCACAGAGGGGACAATTCGTCCCCTTTTCAACTTTGGGGTCATCGTCAGAGGAGCGAGGCGGTGGCCATGGCGTCCGCTAATTTAGCGGCGGGGTGGGCCAGCTCTGGGGAGAAACTTCAGCTTCACCTCCCCCTCCCCCCCTCTCTCTCTCTCGCGAGGTCATTCGTTGGTTTTTCTTTTTTTCGTTTACTCTGGTGGTCCAGGGAGTCGCCGCTTAAAGTCGAGGTCGGGTCCACTTCGGGCCGGGGTCTACCGTAAGGTAGACTGGGCTTCTCCGGAGTATTGTAGAGGTTACCAGCCCGTGTCATCGAGTGGCTGATTCCGGTAGAAGCGAGGAAGTACGTAATTTTAGGCAAGTAAAAAAATATGTAACCCCAGTCCGAGCTCGCAGCAAGTACCCGCTCCCACCGACGAGCTAGCGCGGGATGCTGACATGCCTAGCTGCGAGTGGTCGGACAACCCCCGCCCCTCTTTCCCGTCGGACCGATCGACAACGTCCTGGCCGCCTGTAAGCGGGGGCCTGTCGATGGGTTATGTCGGTCGACATTTTGTTTTCGAACATTTTGGTTTTCGAGCGTTTCGTTTTCGAGCATTTCGATTGGATGGTGTAATGGTCGGAAAAGATATTTTGGGTTTTTCTGGCTTTAGGAAAGAGGGAAGGCGACGTTTCCAGCGGCGTTATAATAGGGAGGAGGGGGCAGAACGTTACAGGTGGCGCCCAACGTGGGGCCCGAAGATGGAGAAGTACCGCCTTGAACTTTAAGCGGTTTAAAAAAAAAAAAATATATTTTTTTTGGGTTTTTCGTGGAAAACTCTCCCGGCGAGCTTACTCGAAGAGAAGAGTTCATCACATCTCCAAAACAGTTGATCCGGAATTTTTTTTTTTGTACGGCATGTCAGAGATACCGTCCTCCGGGAGGGATCTTGGCAGGAATTAGTCAGGACCGCGTGTCCGGTTCGGTTTGCGAATCGGGGACATCTGCCTTCGTGACTTCAGCCCTGGCCGGTTCGTGGAAGAAGTTGTTCGCCGCGATCGTCTGATGCAGGTGCTGGAGGAGCGGGAGCAAGCGCGCATATCCCCCGGAGAGGAGCGGGTCCTTGTCCGGTCTCGAGCAAGACGCAATGCTAGAGGCGGCCGTTGCAAGGTATCCTCTCTTCCGTCGTTCTGCAGGGTTAGGCCTTACAGCACGAGGGACCATACGTGTCGAGAGCTGCAACGTTTCGGTGCGCAAGTAGGCCGGTGCCTGGGCGAAGTTGTTCCCCGAGCACGTCGGAAGCTACCTGGCGCCAGAGTCGCGCGATTCTCACAGTCGCCTTACAAAATGGTAACCTCTCACGGACAGTAAATTTTTTTTTTTTGAAGACACGAGAAGAGAAAAGAAGGCATCGAAGTCGGATAGTAATTCCGAACCTCCCTCAAAGAGACTCCAGACCTACCCGACCATATATGAATATAAGCAGTCTACAATCATATTTCTTTTTTTTGTTGCAAGTAGTAGTTAACCCTTTATCTAGTTCCGTACGATAGTCAAGAGTGACCTTTGGACTTTCCCCTATCGTAGCCTTAAGTTAAGTAGACCTAAGAGAGAACTAAACATCCCTGTGAATATCACCGAGAGTAGAAGTCGCGGTCACCCTGCATAAGGACCGTTACTCAATAGACGTAGAAGTTTATTATTCGAATTAAGTTAGTTATAAGCTCTCGTAAATCGTAAGACATCCATATTAACTGAATTATACCTTAACCACCTTTAGAAGTTTAAGTTGAATTAGTTTTGTTTCTGTTCTCCCGTTGCGAAAACTCACGCGTTCCGGCGAGGAGCGCAAGCGTCCTTCGAAGAAAGGGCAAACCAGACTTACGAAGCTAGCGACAATGTCAAATACCGACAGCGTCGACAAGCTTAACAGCTCGTGGAAACAGCCACGACGACCAGCCAGAGGATTGGGCCGGGAAGTCAGTTCCTCGAGCCGCGTGCCTAATGCACCGCGGCCCGAACCACCCATCGCCCGAGACACCATAATGCCGGTAGGTTCGAACCACCCGGGAGCCTCTTCGGATACTCGGAGACCCCAGACCAATTCCTCTTCCAGACCAGGCAGAACGTTGGAACCAGCACCTCTTTCCGAGAGGTTGGGACCATTCCCTATTAGTACTTCACCCTCCGGGGACAATGATTTATCGTCCGCGGGACCTTCGACCGCAGCAGCAATTCGCTCGAGCCAAGAAGAAGGAGCACCACCATGCACGGGAGCGGTCGATGGCGCCGCAGGAACCCGAATCGACGACCTGAACGAATCGGCAAATTTAGAACAATATGTTCAGCAGGTCGTGTCGGCGAACGTAGGATTAAGGCGAGCTAATGAGCTCCGCTTCATTCGTGAAGAGCTGGATCGCAGTCGTGCCGTGATGCGGCAGGACATGGCCGTAGTGCTTAGAGAAGCGGTCATGGGGCCTAATGCGCTTCGCATTCGCGATCCATATGGACCAGGCCCGGCGCACGCCCAGGCCATCAGAGGCCCACCGCTCTCCTCTTCGGTACACATTCCTTCTCATACGGGAGCGGAAGAACAGTTGGACAGTCGTCCTGAGTTCATATTAGGAACGAACCCTTTTCGGCAAGCCGCCCCAGGCCATAATCCGCCCGTGTACCCGGTACACATGGCCAGAAGCGCCAACGTGGACAACTTTTTGGCACAGATGAGCCACATGAATCTTAACGAATCTTCACCACGTCAGGCTGTAGAACAACCGATACCATCGCAGGGTCCCTCTCGAGCGAGCTCGTACCCGCGGTATCACAACATCCCTAAATGGGATCTACAATTCGATAACGAGGAGTTATCGGTGGACGATTTCCTGTTGCAGGTAGATAGGCAGCGGGAGTCTTGCAACGCGACTTGGGCTGACGTTGTCCTTAACTTCCACCATTTGGTGAAGGGACAGCCCAAAGTTTGGTTCTGGGGGTGGATCAAGCGCAATCCCAACGCTTCGTGGGAAGCGCTGCGCTTGGCCCTCCTGGAACAATATCGTTCTCTAGAATCGGACTTCGATATTTTCCGACAAATGTCGGCCAGGCTACTAGGCGAGTTCGAGGCATTCGACGCATATTACGAAAGTCTGTTGAGGCTGAACGCCAAATTGAAGTACCCGAAACAAAATCGTGATCTAATAGAGATAGTGAAGCGGAATGTGAAGCGCCAAATCGGTCAGTATTTGCTAACCTTTAATACCTCGGACATGGCAGAGCTAGTATACATCTGTCGGAGCATCGAACGGTTTCTGACGGAAGCTCAAGGAAACCATCCGATCAAGCCAAGACCTGTTGCTGCCGCGCCATTTCGACGAACTATTCATGAGATCGACGAACCGGATTTACAACCAACCAACTCCGCTGACGCCAGCGTGGAGGCCGTAGGCTTTCGCCAGCGCGAGCGGGGTACACTGACATGTTGGATCTGCCGGGAGGCGGGGCACACTATGTACGAGTGCCTAAAGCTCCCGCAGACCCCCTTTTGTCTACGATGCGGATTGGAAAATGTTTTCGCCGCAAACTGCCCTCGGTGTCGGGAAAACCCGAGGACGAACTACCCTCGCAACGGGGAGGGCAGTTCCAAGACCTTCAGACCGGCACCCGAGAAGTAGACCAACCCCAACCGGCTATTACCAAGATACTGAAAAACCCAGACGTACCCCTCCGGGGAGAATCCCCGATAAACATCAAATCTGAACCCGAGACCATATCACCCAAACCTTCCATTACGGAGACCGAGAATCCGGTCAAGCCAAGGACACCCTTAAAGTCATTCGACCAACGGTGGTCCGAGTACCAAGCAGCCAGAAGACGAATTTTCGGAAAAACTCTTCCGACCGCTCGGATACTGAAAACGCGAATCCGCTTTCGGAGTAAAAGGAAAACCCATGCTGCAATTGCCGCGACCACACTGCACGCTACGCCACGATCCAATGGAGACCCACGCCCGTACGCGGACGTGAAACTGTTCGACCAAGCATGGTCAGGGCTTCTCGACACGGGGGCGTGCATTAGTGTGATCGGCAGAGCGGGGGTAGAGTTCCTTAAGACCAACAACCTCTCGTGGAAGCCATTTTCTTCTACAGTTACGACCGCTGATGGAAGAGCACAGAGCATTGTGGTAGTCGTCCCCACAAAAGTCACCTACCGAGACCGCACCGAAGATATAACGCTGTACGTCGTACCGTCTATAGCGCAAGATGTTATCTTAGGGATCTATTTCTGGAAAACCTTCGAGTTAGCGCCAGACGTCGTAGCGAAATCATCCTCCCAAGTCTTCGATGTGTGCAGCGTCAACGTAGGGATAGACATGACTGGAGACACGATTCCCAAAGCCGAGATTCTCTCGCAAGCCCACGCCCTTTCATCGGAGGAACGCCAATACCTTGTCGAAACCCTGAACCTTTTTCCGTCCTTCGCCAACCTAGGCCTGGGACGCACGCACCTCATGGAGCATGAGATCGACACCGGAGACGCGGAGCCAATTAAAAGACGGCATTACCCTGTTTCTCCAGCGGTGGAAGCCCTTCTTTACGCGCAGCTAGATCGGATGCTAGCCATGAACGTGATCGAGATCAGCCCCAGTGCCTGGAGCTCTCCAGTCGTCTTGGTGAGACGAGGGGACAAGCATCGGCTATGTCTCGACGTTCGGGAGCTAAATCGAGTCACTAAGAAGGACGCATACCCGCTGCAAAATATCGAAGGGTTGCTAGCTCGCCTGCCGGACACGTACTTCATGTCCAGCGTGGACTTGAAGGACGCGTTTTGGCAGATCCTGCTGGAGGGAAAAAGCAAGGAAAAGACCGCCTTCACCGTCCCCGGCCGTCCGTTGTATCACTTCAACGTAATGCCTTTCGGCTTGTGCAACGCGCCCCAGCGCCTTTGTCGGTTGATGGACCAAGTTATTCCATCCGAGTGGAGGCATAAGGTTTTTGTGTACCTCGATGACTTACTCATCATTACGAGCACCTTCGAGGAGCATCTGGAACTTCTAGCTGGAGTAGCGGGAAAACTAAAAGCGGCAGGTCTTACCATCAACTCCCAGTCGGTTATGGACACACACGACACCAATGACAATGACCTTCTGAGGGAAGACGAGCTCCTTAGCTCATCCTCTGTATTGGAAGGCTTGTCCAACAAGGATCCTCTGAGTGAGGATGAACTTCTCAGTTCGTCCTCTGATTTGGAGGACCTCGATAAAACAGTGATGGAGGCTTCTCCACAAGATCGTAGCAACAATGCTGCAGATCATTCAGATTAAGCTCCAACACTCGATTAAGGTCTCGGCCGCCCTTATTCTCCGTTTAGCAAAAACCGGAGAAGACGTAGTCTTGGTCCAGGAGCCCTGGGTCGTCAATAACCTGGTTCGTGGACTGAAGACCCCTGGATACTACCCACTATATGTGTCCGACAAAGGTAAACCTAGATCGTGCATACTAGTGAAGAGTAGCCTTAATGCTTATTTACTCCCTAATGTCAGCGATCGAGATACGACGGCTGCCAAACTGGAGACTGCTGGTAGCACATACTGGTTGGCATCAGCGTATCTTGCCCATGACAACCTGGGACCTCTTCCTGGTGTTAACCTGGAGAGTTTTATTGCGGAAGTAGAGAGGCGGAAAGCTGCACTCATCATCGGATGCGACGCTAATGCGCATCACACCGTATGGGGAAGCACTGATATCAACAGCAGAGGTGAGTCTCTTTCCGATTATATTTTAAGTACTAACCTCATTGTGTGCAACATGGGTAATGAGCCCACCTTCATCACCAAGAATCGACAAGAAGTCTTAGACATTACTCTTGTCTCCAATAACATCCACAAATTGATATCGAGTTGGAGGGTTTCGTCTGACCATTCCTTCTCCGACCACCGATATCTTACCTTCAACCTAAACGTTGACATCCCCTGCCAATCCACATTCCGTAACCCTCGGAAAACAGACTGGCCCAAATACAGAGATACTATGCGCAGACATATAACCTCTGAACTCTTAAGTCCCCCACGCAATCCTAGCGAGCTTGACAGCAAAGTCAACAAGCTCACGATGGCTTTTAAGGAAGCGATGGCTGTTTCCTGCCCACTCGTTCGTCCCAGGGGCAAAAAGAAGCCACATTGGTGGATACCTGAATTAGGACCACTGAGAAATGATTGCAGGAGACTCTTCAATCGAGCTAAAAGCTCAAGATCCAATACTGACTGGGACTCCTACAAAGTATCCCTCAAATCATACAAAAAAGAATTAAGGAAGGCCAAAAGATCTTCGTGGAGACTCTTCTGTGGCAAAATAGAAGAAACCTCAGAGGCATCAAGGCTAAGAAAAATCCTTGCTTCAAATCCAACTATGCCTAGCTGCCTAAAGAAAGCAGATGGCTCGTGGACTACATCCAGCGAGGAATCGCTCAATCTGCTACTTGACACACACTTCCCGGGTAGCTCCAACATTACCGGCCATAGTAACCCAAACAGGTCACCTATGGATTTACAGGTAACAAATTCTCAAAATCTGATTACTAGGGACAAGCTTCTTTGGGCACTACAAAGCTTCAAGCCCTTCAAGTCTGCAGGACCTGACGGCATAATACCTGCCGAACTTCAGAGGACTTCTGACATCATTCTACCAACACTGGAGATGATTATGAATAGCTGTTTAAGGCTGACTCACATTCCTCAGGCTTGGAGGGAAGTTAAAGTAGTATTCATACCCAAGGCTGGCAAATACTCCCATGTTAGTCCAAAAGACCTCAGACCCATCAGTCTATCATCATTCCTCCTCAAAACGCTGGAGCGTCTGATTGATATCCATCTTCGCATGAATATAAGCCCGCAACTGCTGTCTGCGACACAACATGCGTACATTAAGGGTAAATCAGTGGAAACTGCCCTTCACTCCTTGGTACGCACCATAGAATACTCCCTTCACCACAAGGAATACACTATGGTTGCCTTCCTAGACATAGAGGGCGCTTTTAACAACGTCGACACATCTGCAATCGCAAATGCACTAACAGAACTAAATGTGGATGGATCGCTTGGTGCATTGATCAGTCTTTTGCTAACAAGCAGGATTATCAATTCAAAACTGGGCGTTTCATCCGCTAGAAGGTCTGTCAGTAGAGGCACGCCACAAGGTGGTGTCCTCTCCCCCCTTCTGTGGAACTTGGTGGTGAATAAACTACTGACATGCCTGGAAGGGGAGGGTTGCACGGTGATTGCCTATGCGGATGACATTGCTATTGCCGTCTCAGGGAAATACCTCAACACTCTAAAGGAACTCCTTCAAAACGCTCTCAACAAGCTTTCAATTTGGGCAAGAAGCTGTGGGCTGGGGGTTAACCCTCACAAAACCGAGCTTGTCCTCTTCTCCAGGAAATATAAAGTCCCTCATATCTGGGTCTAATATTCGATAAGAAGTTAAGCTGGAAACCCAATGTACAAGAAAGAGTAAGGAAAGCTACAGTAGCACTTTTCTCTTGCAAAAAAGCCATCGGAAATAAGTGGGGCCTACAGCCCCGCATATCACACTGGCTATACGTATCGGTAGTTAGACCGATCCTGACATACGGGGTGGTTGTCTGGTGGACTGCTCTAGACAAAGCGGTAAACCGTGATAAGCTGAGCAAGGTGCAACGCACAGCTTGTCTGTGTATCTGCGGAGCACTCCGTACGACCCCCTCCGCTGCACTGGACATATTACTGCATCTAACACCCCTGGATATTTTCAGCAGGCAATCAGCTGCCTGCTCCGCTGTCCGCTTAAAAGCCACATCACAGTGGATCAATACGAATATTGGCCACTCTATCATTCTGGACTCCCATGGGTCCCTACCAAGAAACATCGACTACACTATACCCCAGCTACAGTTTGAAAAGAACTTCCAAATCACTATCCCCTCCAGATCATTCTGGGAGGAGGCTGATTGCACGGAAGATAATTCGATCCACTTTTACACCGACGGATCAAAAACTAGTGATGGAGTCGGAGGTGGTGTTTTCTCAGAAAGACTTAATATCAGTCTCTCTTTCCGTCTTCCTGATCATTGTAGCGTGTTCCAGGGGGAAATCATGGCGATTAAGGAAGTCTTGTCGTGGCTAAAGAGAAACGTGATATCCGCTAAGGACATCCGCATATTCTCGGATAGTCAAGCCGCGCTGAAATCCTTGGATTCAGTCTCTTCAAACTCCATCGTAGCCATAGACTGCCGCTCGTCTCTTGAGGAGATGGCAGAGCAGTTCAACTTTCACCTCTTTTGGGTGCCAGGGCACAGAGACATCCCAGGGAACTGTAGGGCAGACGAACTCGCCAAAAAAGGAACAGCATTACCTCTTCTACCTGATAAAGGTTTCTTAGGTATGCCCATCGCTACTTGTAAACTCATGCTTAAGCTAGCCGCAGTCGAGAGTACAAACCTCAGGTGGACAGGTAGTGATACGTGTCTAGCGACCAAGCATATCTGGCCAAAGCTGGACCTGCGACGCTCTCTGAGTTTGATCTCACTTAACCGACTGCATATTAGCTCTGTCATAGGTGCCATCACAGGGCACTGTCTAATAGGCAAGCACGCATCAAGGCTTGGCGTCTATTCTAACGACTTCTGCAGAAGTTGCAGGGATGAGGAGGAGGAGGAGACTACACTTCATCTCCTCTGCACATGTCCTGCACTCTCCCATAAAAGAAATCTCTATTTGGGAGCCTTCTTCCTTAATGAACTCAGTGACTTGGCTAACTCAGATGTTAGAAGTCTATCACGCTTCATTAGAAGCTCCAAATGGTTTTAGCGGGTAGTGGTAGATACTCCCGATCCTAGTGGCATCACAATGGACCTCTTTGGTCTAAGTGTGTTAGCTTTCGGCTAACAGCCACCTCAACCTAACCTAACCTAACCTATCATCAATTTGGCAAAATCCAAATTCTGCTATAAGGAGCTCAAGTACCTAGGTTACATCGTGGGGAACGGAGTTCTGAAGGTGGATCCGAGCAAGGTCGAAGCCATCAGAGATTTCCCCATGCCCACTAGCCCACGGCAGGTCCGCAGATTCCTAGGCATGGCAGGGTGGTACCGCCGGTTTGTTCGAGATTTCTCTACCCTAGCGGGAGATTTATCCGACACCCTCAAAAAGGGTCGAAAATTTACGTTCGGCAACAAGGCGGCATCATCGTTTCGGGCCATTAAGGAGATGTTATCGAGAGTGCCAGTTCTGGCGAATCCCGATTTTAAAAGAGAGTTCATTATTTCGTGCGACGCAAGTGGCACAGGGATCGGCGCGGTGTTAAGTCAAATTGACAAGGAAGGGAATGAACGACCCATATTTTTCTATTCCCACAAACTAAACTCGGCACAGCGTAATTATACGGTAACGGAACAGGAATGTTTAGCAGCCATCATGGGCATCGCCAAATTCCGGCCGTATATTGAAGAATATAAATTGAGAGTGATAACAGATCATGCAAGCTTGCAGTGGTTGATGAGCCAGCGTGAGCTCAAGGGAAGATTAGATCGCTGGAGTTTAGAGCTCCAAGGATATTCATTCGACATAGAGCATCGGAGGGGAAGTCTCAATGTCGTACCAGACGCCTTGTCTCGCGTCTATGAAATTGAGGCTCTCCATTCCGGTGACTCTATGCCGAGTAGTGTTTCCGACGTGTTGCACGTGGATCTGTCGGATCCGAGCTTTCATTCGGACTCCTACCGGCAGATCATCGACAGCGTCGAAAACAATAAAGACCAGCTACCGGACCTTCGGATCCTGAACAATTTCTTGTATAAGAAGGTCCACCGTAGTACAGAAATCCCGATTCGGGACGAGAGCGCCTGGAAGCTCTGGATCCCGGCAGAGCTGACCCCTCACTTGATCTCCCTGGCTCACTGCCCTGCAAAAGCCGCGCACGGCGGCATGGCAAAGACATTAGACCGGCTCCGATCAAAATTCTATGGCCAAACATGGCGACCCAAGTTCACCAGTTCGTAAGACAGTGCGAAGTGTGCAAAACGACAAAAGCTCCGAATACCACATTGTGAGCCGAGATGGGACGGGCGTTCGAGGTAGACAGGTCGTTCCAACACCTGTATCTCGACTTCCTAGGCCCGTACCCACGGTCTAAACGAGGCAACACGCACATTATAATCGCCCTGGACCAACTATCAAAATTTGTCTTCCTCAGACCCATCAGAAGAGCCACTTCGGACTCAGCAGTCCAATTCCTCCGAGACGAAATATTCGCAGTATTCGGCGTGCCGGAATCGGTGTTATCCGACAACGGACGACAATTCACCAGCAAGGAGTTCGTCTCCTTCACTAACTCTCTCGGAATTAATCACGTAAAAACCGCAGCCTACTCGCCTCAGGCCAACGCAAGCGAACGGGTCAACCGCTCGATTCTGGCGGCGATTCGAGCGTATATCACCCCTGACCACTCGACATGGGACTCCCAACTGAATGCCATAGGGTGTTCGTTGAGAACGGCGATCCATTCGGCGCTAGGAATGTCCCCGTACGAAGCTGTGTTCGGCCAGAGGATGGTAGAGCACGGGAGCGAGTACAAACTGTTGCGTGCCCTACACGGAGTAAATCATTCCGAGATCGAGTTGGTGCCGAAAGCGGCTAAGATGAACATCCTTCACTCCCACCTGAAGGAAGCGTTGAGCAAAGCCCATGCGAAGTACGAGCGACGATACAATCTTCGAAGTGCTCCGCGGAAGTTCAAAGAAGGAGACGTGGTATATAAGCGAAACCATCTGCTTCGCGATTTCGCGAAAGGATTCAACGCCAAATTCGGTCGAAAGTTCGTCCAAGCTAGAGTCCTGAAGGTTCAGGGGAACTTATACCACCTGGTCGATGGCCAAGGAAACGATCTTGGATTGGTCCATAGCAAAGACATTCGTCGATGAGCCCGAGGGCTCTACACTCTCTCAGACTCATCCAATCTATCTCTATTTTTTTTCATATTCCCACCTTGTTCCCATCACAGCCCATCTCAACTATCTCAACTATCCCCCCTTTCTATAACAATTATATTCACGACCACCTATGGTTAGAAATAGGAACCTAAGAAAGAAAGAAAGAAAGAAAGAAAAAAAAACAATGTTAAGAACAAGCACGCCTGCAAATACGTCGTTACGGGAAGAAGGACGGGCCCGGCTGCCTCAGCCTGCGCATGAGACGGAGAGCGGACGGACGCAGTTCCGATGGTAAAGCAGCGTGGATGGTTACGTTTCCTTGACGGTTCCCAGCGCAAGCTTGGCAACCTTAAGGTGTGTAACGAACGCACTCCCCAGCACCATTCCGGTACGTATGTCAACGCTCACCTCAGCCACAGCAACCGACGACGTCAAAGGCACATGCAACTGGCCCATAAAGATAGCATCACCGCTGTGCAAAATAAGCCAATGTCAGCGGCAATCTGAACGAAGCCATCCGGCCACGCTGGCATTGTCAACGGACATCTTTTTTTTCTTCTCGAAGTGCACGATTTGCAATCTGGCATGGCGGCAGATTAAGATTTAGGCGCCTACAAGACAGACGCGTCAGGAAGGCAATTCCAAAAATTAAGTTGTAATCCTGAACAAATTACAGGAAAAACAAAGAATAAAGAAGAGAAAATAACAGATCGCCAAACCAAAACTAAAACAGAAGAAAAAGTGAAGGGTAAACTAGGCATACCTGCCACTACCGGACGGCAGTCCCATGCGGGCGGCGTACGGACGAATAGCGATCCTTCCTCACGTCGCAGCACGCCCTCCGCCTGTAGAAGAAATAACCACCTGCTACGGCAAAAGCCGTGCTGGAAATATACATTTCACGCAAAGCGCGTGGAAATCCAGCGCACCCCGTGCAGAGGTAAGTGGGACATGTTTCCATGGAAGCCGCTAATTTCCCCATCTCCAAATAGAATAAACACCACCGGAGCAGCAGCCACGCGGTGGCAAAGGAATTTCGCCCCCCCTCGGTCTATTTCGAGCGAGAGCAGCCCTCTATCCAGCCCTCCAAACGGAGAAGAAGGGCTAGGTACCCCTTGCCTCGTTTCAGAGGCATCGCCAGGCGGTATCCCAGTCTGGGCATCGCATTACCGCACTCTAGCGAGAGGGAATGGGCGAAGTAACTTCGCACTAATAAAGTCCTCGAGACTATAAATTCCGAGACAGAAACAGTCTCGCAACACCGCAGCCGCCACATAACAGTCACAAGAGACTGCAACTTACCAACACCAACCAACGCCAACCAGCACCAACCAACATCAGCATCCTCCACAGGAGCAGCGCCCGGAGCAGATAGTGTTTGTTTTATAAAAAGCGGCCAAGTCGCCCAGTAGAGTGTGCTAGGTATCATTAAGTAACTTTATTCTTTAGTAAGTCTAAACGACTGGTAGAGCAAGCTGTCAATTCAGTTTCATTATTAATTTCTCAAACGTTTATTTTGTCCTCACAAAAGGTCTGGGACAGTAGTCATAGGTAATAGTTCGGCTAACCTACCCGAGTAGAAAGTGACTGAGCCATCAGAGGCATATAAAAAAAAAGGGGGAAAAAACACGTATCGGGTTGTCTAATTGTGGGATTATCCCCATACGAATTCCTTCACGGAACCACAGACCAAACACCGAAAAGCCCGGTACCTAGAAGCAATAAAGTAAACAGATCGCGTTCGCTTATCTATGTGTACATAGTTGTACGCAGGTCCCTCGCGATAATATTCGAATTTACCTAATTTTTGGAAGTGAGTAGGGCATAATATATACTCGTATGTACAGATTACAATCTCTATAGGACAAGGATCATGTGCGCACATCGGCTGGGATCAATCGCAGTAAGTCATTAATATTTCATATCCAACATACATATTATATACTTTATGCCTTATAATATCACATTGCCTTTTTAACCTGACATTATATTTAAAAAAAAAAAAAACAAAAAAATACCGACAAGACCATTTATTACTATTCTCATCTCTTTTCGTTCTTTACACCGGTGACCGCGTTCCTAAAATATATAATCGAGTTTCGGTTTACGACCCCTTCAGGGTCACTAGTGGTATCGCCAGTTACACGAGGGCATTACCGTCCTCGGACCTGCACCTTCAGTCCCAGGTCAGGAATATTAATCCGGGTGATTGATTGTTGTCGTCCGCGGAGTTCGACGAACTTCCTGTTCGTCGCGTTCATCATCGGGTGTTGTGGTGGTTCCGTGAAGGGACGGTGCATCGGCATCTGAAGTACAGTGTCTAAAGAAAACAACACTTGTAGTTGTTCTTTCGTGCGGCTGGAACAGTCGTGCTCGGAACTATACGTTCAGCTAGGCGTTAGCTCTATCCAGAGTTTGTCTTTTGTAAATAGTGTCCTCTTCTCGGAGGTGTTTTATGTTTTATCCCATACGGATCGTCCCTAGATAACTGGTACCATCCGATCGTTCGGTTACGCAGCCTGGGTAGGCGTAGTTCGCCAGTAGGGCAAGATGATTCGTCTTCGTCTTGTGGTTTTTATGGATCAGTCTCCCATTAACGTATTTTAACTTAATTTAACTCGCCGCAAGAAGCAGGCTGACGATGGAGAATTACTCCTCGACTTATACATTAAGGAAACATTATCTTTTTTTTTAAGAAGCCTCGAGCGGCATTACAAGTCTTAAGAATCCCCTTCAGGGAAGCTGCCGTACGAGTCATACATACATTTTTTGTTGTCTTCTTTGCTGATAAGTTAGTTTTAATATCTCCTTAAGTAAATGCCTTTTCGAATTGAGATTAAATTAATTTGTTTCCATTGCGACTAGTTTAAGATCTCAAGAAGTAAATAACTTAGTTTTGTATTGAGACTACATAGTTTTAAGATATCATGAATTAAATAAAGTATGGTAGAAAAGTAAAGAACCGAACCCAGGTTGTTTTGGTACATTTATTCCGCTCTAATGGTCCTAGATCCAGCGGGGATGCATTTCTAAACCACCCCGGTAGTAGGGAAGGTCTAGGAGTCGGAGGTAGAGGGATGAGAGGCGGGTAGCCGTAAGGCACAGAGGGGACAATTCGTCCCCTTTTCAACTTTGGGGTCATCGTCAGAGGAGCGAGGCGGTGGCCATGGCGTCCGCTAATTTAGCGGCGGGGTGGGCCAGCTCTGGGGAGAAACTTCAGCTTCACCTCCCCCTCCCCCCCTCTCTCTCTCTCGCGAGGTCATTCGTTGGTTTTTCTTTTTTCTCGTTTACTCTGGTGGTCCAGGGAGTCGCCGCTTAAAGTCGAGGTCGGGTCCACTTCGGGCCGGGGTCTACCGTAAGGTAGACTGGGCTTCTCCGGAGTATTGTAGAGGTTACCAGCCCGTGTCATCGAGTGGCTGATTCCGGTAGAAGCGAGGAAGTACGTAATTTTAGGCATGTAAAAAAATATGTAACCCCAGTCCGAGCTCGCAGCAAGTACCCGCTCCCACCGACGAGCTAGCGCGGGATGCTGACATGCCTAGCTGCGAGTGGTCGGACAACCCCCGCCCCTCTTTCCCGTCGGACCGATCGACAACGTCCTGGCCGCCTGTAAGCGGGGGCCTGTCGATGGGTTATGTCGGTCGACATTTTGTTTTCGAACATTTTGGTTTTCGAGCGTTTCGTTTTCGAGCATTTCGATTGGATGGTGTAATGGTCGGAAAAGATATTTTGGGTTTTTCTGGCTTTAGGAAAGTGGGAAGGCGACGTTTCCAGAGGCGTTATAAAAGGGGGAGGATAGAACGTTACAAGTTCAAATGTTAAATTTGGAATATAGTCACATAACTATAGGTGACGTTATTTACACTCTTTTGTGAAACAACTGATTTTCAGTGAAATTCAAATGTGTTTTTAGACGTATATTCACGAAAGCAAGTCACAAAATTATTATTCCCGTACATTTAATCTAATATTTACTTTTCAAATCAAATTTTCTTTCTACTGTGAGCGAATTAGTGGATTTGGATTGTTGCGGGGAAGTACATTTTTTTAATTTCCGCAATTTAGCTTAGAGGTTAAAAATCTTAGTTAAAGTTTGGACATCGCTTATGTGTGATTTCATTCCAGAGGTTCCAAAACCTTTATCTTCACTTTATATATTCACTCTTGTGCTTACTTGAACTCCACCATAGATTTCTATGCCGGTCCCAAGCCCGGATAAAGGAGGAGGGTTTAGGGTAACAGGGGGAACTCCATCCTATCCCTAGTAAAATCCTGACCCCAAGATGAAAAACTAGGCTTAAAAAGCAACAATAACAAACATGAACGACACAACAGAAAAGGAACAAATTCGAGTGGGGATATCCGCTCAAATGTCGGTAGAGACCGCGGCTACCGGCACGGGCTTGGCGCCTCCAGCTATTGGGGGCGATAAGTCGCCAGCGGCTTACACAAGTAACATGACAAACACGACAAACACGACATCACGAACGAAACGGAACAAGCAACGAGAACTGAACAAACTGACGCAACAGGCCACAAGACAGGACGAGACGAATTCTACTCCGGCGCTAAGCGCTGATACGAGACTAAGCTCGGAGCTCAAGCTGGCGGATGCACCCAGCGTACTGGCCGATCCTGGCCGGCACAAGGATGCGACTGCTGGTAAGAGCGAACTCTGTGGGGAGTGTGCTAAGAGGAGCTCGGACGCTACAAATGTGTCCTTGAGTCCCTCTGAGCGGTCTTCCCTGCCCAAAGATCACGCCGCTACTACTCCTGTGAATGACGCGGGGGCGGAGAACCTGACGAAGCGAGCACGGGATTTCCTGTCCAGCACGTCCAGCGATGCTCCCCTCTGCAGCCCTTCCAGGAAGCAGGCGGCCCTCAGGAAAAAGCTGAAGAAGCTCTCTCTTGAGGAATGCGAGAAGGCTCCTTCCGGCTGCTCCTCGGAGGATTCCGCGACTGATGAGCTCTGCGAATCGGTTAGCGTTGAAACCACCAAGGAATCAGGCTGTAGGAATCGAAAGAAACGGAAAAGTGGTAAGAGGAAGAAGCGAGGAGGAATGGTGGACTCGGAGAGTAGGGTTGCAGTAAATGCCGACCCCAAACCTGTTGGCCCCGTACCTACTGCCTCTGATCTGTCCGCTCCCAATGTCTCAGAGACGGTCACTGAAACAGAGAAATCTGTGAAGGTGACGGACACAAGAGTGGCTATGGGGTCACCTAAGGTAGCTGGTACAGCATCCAAAGGCACAAAGAGGTCTTGCACTAGCAATGATGCTGGACCCCTCCTACCAAAGAAGAGCTACACGGACTCGGCCCTGTCTGGTTTGCGATTGGCGGTTGTTTTCCTGGGTGATCACCTGAGGAAGTATACTGCGGAAAACATCTGCATTCTGGACAAGGCCTTGAAGGACGCTGTAAGGAGGCGAGTCAAAGAAGGCAATAGCCCGGCGTTTGAGCGCATCATCAAGACTAATGGAGGCTTTGTCCTCTGCTGTAGTGATGAAGCCACGAATGCGTGGGTCAGAGCTGATCTTGCTCGGATTTTCCCTAAGCTTGACGGGAGTGACCTTGTCTGTCTTCACCCGTCAGAGCTAGTGGGATATACCAAGATGAAGGTTTTTGTCCCAGAAACTGATCTGGAGACTAAGGAAATCATCGATCTTCTCAAGGGTCAAAACCCGGGTCTATCCACCGATAAGTGGAGGGTCTATCACTTCAACAAAATGAAGGATGGTCGTCTGTATACTTTTGGTGTTGATGACGATTCGGCGAAGATGCTTGGGAAGTGCTCTTACCGGCCTTTTTTCCTCACTGGTCTCCTGTTCTTCAGGCCAGAAAAGAGGGGAGAGAAGGCTGGAACTTCCAGTGGTAATTAGCTCTATGGCTAGCTCATCACTGGAGGTCCTTCAAATCAACTTGCAACATTCCAAGGCGGCCTCACCTACATTGTGTCGTCGTCTTGGAAAACTGCATACAGAGGTGTGCCTCATACAGGAACCTTATCTGTATAAGGGGGCGGTAAGTGGCATCTCGGGTGTAATAGGAGCAATTTTTGTAAAGCCTGGGATTGTTAATACTCGCACGTGCATCTTTGTAGCAAATGGCTTAGATGCTAGTCTTATGCCTGAGTTCAGTTCTCGAGACTGTACAGCTATTAAAATGTGTCTTAAGCGAGGAGGGTTGGTTACTGAGATTATTTTAGCCTCAGTGTACCTCCCATTTGACTCACTGGCCCCACCTCCAACGGTGGAACTGGTAAGGCTTGTCGAGCATGCCCGACGAGGTAACAAGCATTTGATCGTTGGTATGGACGCGAACGCGCATCATCGCGCTTGGGGTAGTACTGACTCAAATAGCAGGGGTGAATCCCTACTAAACTTCTTTGCTGCCAGCCAGCTCGATATACTGAACACTGGTAATGAGCCAACCTTTGTCACCCCGCTGAGGCGGCAAGTTATTGATGTGACAGTAGCAACCGCTGCTGCATCTGGCATCGTTTCGAGCTGGAGGGTTTCAAGGGAAGAAACTGCATCTGATCATCGGTATGTTATTTTTAAGCTAAGTGCAGATCGACCGATCAGAAGCAAAATCAGGAATGTGCGACGCACTGACTAGGACGTCTATTCCACGGAGTTGCGGGGTCAGATAGGTTCCCTGCCTATCAGGATCCTTAGTAGCGATGACTTGGATAAGGCGACCGACACGCTACACAGCGGTATTATTACGGCCTTTCATACTGCTTGCCCGGAGAAGGAGGTTGGCGGTGCGAAACCAACCCGATGGTGGAACGCTAAGCTATCCCTTCTCAGGAAAAGAGTGGGGAGGCTGTTTAACAGGGCCAGGAAGTCTAACCTGGCAACCGATTGGTCTTCTCATGCGGATGCGCAGAAGGAGTACAAATTAAGAGCGCTAAGAAGGTATCTTGGCAGAGGTTCTGCGGAGAACTGAAGGATGTTAGCGCGGTTTCGAGATTGCAGAGAGTCCTCTCAGCTGATCCGGGAGTCAGGCTTGACGTCCTTCGGAAGCCTGATGGCACCTCGACCAACTCCAATGAGGAGGCACTTCAACTGCTAAAACTGAGCAGTGGCGGGTCGCGGCGAGCATTGTTACGAGAGAGAGGGCGAGAGCTATTATCCTGTCCTTTTCTCCTTTCAAAGCTCCTGGACCTGATGGCATATACCCCATACTCTTGCAAAAGGGTATCGAGATTTTGCTCACACTGCTAACTAGAATCTACAGAGCTAGCGTTGCTCTGCGACATATTCCTTTAGCCTGGAGAAGAGCTAGGGCGGTTTTCATTCCCAAACCGGGAAAGACCGCCTATGATCTTCCCAAAAGCTTCAGGACTATTAGCCTTTCATCATTTCTGCTAAAGGGCATTGAAAAACTGATTGACGTACGGCTTAAGAGTATTCCAGCTTCGCTGGGTATTCATGATAGCCAACACGCCTATCAAAAAGGCAAGTCCACTGAGACGGCATTAACGGATCTGACGGCCAGAGTGCGTAGGGCGCTCGACCGCAAGAACTATGCTCTTTTTTTTCGTTAATTGTATAAATACTCGTAATAGTGCCAACGTGTTTACGTTCGTTCCTGTTTCATTGTGTGATATAAAACAAGTGCTTAGTAAACTAAAAAACAAAAGAGATTGTTCGTTTATGTGTCCTAAAATATACGAGGATAGCTTTGATTCATTGGGTCCGGTCCTACGAACAATAATTAACAAAACTTTTCAAGCGGGAATCTTTCCTGACTCTTGGAAAGAATCAATTGTGACTCCAATTGCAAAAATTGCAAATACAAAAAAAAGGGATGAATTTAGGCCAGTAAATTCGATGCCTCTATATGAAAAAATAGTAGACAAAATAGTATTTAAGCAACTTGAAGACTACTTCAAGAGAAATTGTTTAATAATCGAAGCACAATCAGGTTTTAGAAAATCCCACTCATGTGAAACCGCCTTAAATTACGTTTTAACGAACTGGAAAGAATACATATCAAACAAAAAATGTGTATACAGTGTTTTTCTGGACTTTAAAAGAGCTTTTGAAACGATCGATAGGGATATTCTTCTAAAAAAGTTGGGAAAATATGGAGTCAAGAACAAAGAGCTGAGTTGGTTTGCCTCGTATCTTGAAAAACGTTACCAAAGGGTCAAAATTAATGGTGAACTTTCGAACCCAAAGGAAGTAAAACTGGGGGTTCCTCAATGGTCGGTGCTCGGAACTCTACTGTTCATTATATTATATATTAATGATATGCAAAGTGTGGTGAAGAATGGCCAACTGGCACTGTTTGCTGATGACGCTCTCCTATTCATTGCTGGTGAGGATGTCGAAGACTGTCATCGAAAAATTCAACAGGATTTAAATAATGTATACACATGGCTTTGCCAAAACAAGCTAAAAATTAATACAAAAAAAAAACAAAATGTATGATTGTAAATAACAAACAAAACTTTAATTTAAACTTAAGTATTGAAAATGAATATATAGAAATGGTAGAAGAAATAAAATATCTCGGTATTATTATAGATAAGAACCTCAATTTTGAAAGCCATATTGATTATTTATGTAAAAAAAATAGCTAAAAAAATTGGTTTTATGAAAAGAATCAGAAGAGATGTGTCAACACTAACCTCTATTAATATATATAATGTTATTGTCAAGCCTCATTTTGAATATTGTTGCACTGTGTTGTTTTTATGTAATGAAAGTCGAATAAACAGGCTCCAACTGTTACAGAATAGAGCTATGAGAACTATCTTGAAGTGTAATAGATATACGTCAATAAATTTTATTTTAAATTCGTTAAAGTGGCTATCTGTCAAACAAAGAATTGTTATGAACATGTTAATATTTGTCTTCAAAATTAAATATAATATAATGCCAAAGTTTTTATCAAAATACATACTACAGGTTGGTGAAATTCAACCTTACAATCTGAGAAATATGTGTGACCTTAGATTACCTAATTTTTTAACAGCAAGAGCACAGAACTCGCTAATATACAAAGGTTTTAATTTATTTAATCAGTTGCCTAGCTTTGCTAGAAGCATAACAAATGTAAGAACCTTTAAAAATTGTGTAGTGAATTTCGTAAAACTTAAATTTTAATCAATTAATGTAAAATGTAAAAATTGAAAACAATAGCTTAAGACATTGCTAAATAAAGAAATCTATCTATCTATCTATCTATCTTGCTGTCTTCATGGATATTGAGGGTGCCTTTGACAATCCCACCTTTTGCAGAATTGAGTCTGCCTTAACACTGAAGGGCGTCGATTCTACAACTGTGGAATGGATCCTGGAAATGCTTAAGAGCAGAGAAGTTACAGCTGCTGTTGGCGGCTGTGTCAGAACTGTGCGCGCTGTCAAAGGCTTTGCGCAGGGCGGTGTACTTTTCACTACATTGTGGAACCTGTTGGTCGACTCCTTGTTGAGAAGACTTGATGGGGAAGATCACCCTGTTATTGGGTACGCTGACGATGTGTGCATTATTGTCAGCGGCAGGAGTTTACCAACTCTTTGTGAGCGGATGGAAACAGCGCTCAATAGTGTTGGGAGTTGGTGCCGCGAGCAAGCTCTGTCAGTCAACCCCGCGAAGACTGAGATGATGCTGTTCACGAGTAGAAGGGCAATACCTCAAGTGAGGTGGCCTTACTTCCAGTGCACTCAACTAAAGCTATCAAGCAAGGTTAAGTATCTGGGTATTGTTCTAGATCCAAAGTTTAACTTTTCTGAACATTTGGTTGCTAGGATTTCGAAGGCAACTAACATTCTCTGACAGTGCCGTAGGATGTTCAGCAGAACCTGGGGACTTAGTCCCAGGCTGGTTCACTGGATTTACACGTGCATTGTTAGGTCATACCTTATGTATGGTGCGATTGTATGGTGGGCTAGAGCTGACATCCTCAAACGTCAACTGTCGAAGCTACAGCACCTTGCGTGCTTATGCATTACAGGTGCGATGAGAGGAACTCCCACTGCTGCTATGGAAGTGTTGCTCTGTTTACCTCCCTTGCAGTTCCTTGCTGAAAGTGAGGCCAGAAAATCACTATACCGCATGTGTGTAGTACTTGGACGGCAGGTCAATCTCGGCGATGGGGCCAGAGGTGCTAGGTACAGAGCTCTCTATGACAGCCTACCTGGCCATCGGGGAGGAGCACTTGACACTGTGTGCATGAAGCAAGTCTTTGAGCGCCGTTTTCAGGTCATCCTTCCTGAACGGCAGGAATGGAACAGTGTGGGGTGGAATGGCTTTAGGCCGGGTGATGTCATCGTCTATACTGATGGCTCACTTATTGACGGTATCTCCGGAGCCGGGGTCTACTCTAGAGACTGTCGGATAAATCTATTTGCAGCCTTGGGTAGACAAACAACTGTTTTTCAGGCAGAAATCTTTGCGATTGCCACTGCCGCCAATATGCTGTTGAGAAGGATTAAGGGTAAAACCTTATACATCTGCTCAGATAGCCAAGCCGCTATCAAAGCCTGTTCGGCTGGCTCTCTCAACTCAAAAATAGTTGAGGAAACCATGGTTAGGCTTAACCGTCTGGGAAGATGTAACTCGGTATCACTTGCCTGGGTTCCTGGGCACACAGGTATCGAGGGTAATCAAAGAGCGGATGCTCTGGCCAGGAAGGGCTCTTCAACAGCCTTCATTGGCCCACAACCATCCATAGGATGCTGCTCATCCGTCCACAAACGTGAAATGGATTCGGCTCTACGCCAACAATATTCCGAATACTGGCATGACCTGGTCTCATGCAGGTATTCGAAGAAGCTAGTGGACGGTCCAAAAATCAGCAGAGCTAAGTTTTTGCTTGGACTAAACAGGAAAGACTTGAGATCCTTGATTGGTCTCGTCACCGGTTTCAGTCCTCTTAACGAGCACCTCAAAACCATTCACATTAGGAGCTCGGGCCTATGTGAGTGCTGCATGGAGGCGGATGAAACGGCATCTCACTTCATCTGTGAATGTCCGGCTTTCGCCAGAACCAGGCTCACCACTATAGGCAAACAATTCGTTAACGAAGATGAGATGGGGGAAATTGAACTTGCAAATATTCTTCGCTTTGCCAAGGCTACTGGCAGGTTCTCCCTCACTGAATCTTACTAATCGCCAATAACCAGCGAGCGGGCAGCTATGCTGAAGTACAATGGACCAATAGGTCTAAGTGCTTGTCATCTACTGATGACCCCACTGCACATACAATACAATACAATACAATGTGCTTACTTTCTTAACTTTTGGTTTAATGTTGTTGAAGATTTAAAAATTTGATGATGGGTATATACTCGTACTAACCAATAAAACCCGAGTTTTGATTTTATTTCTCTATGCCTTCTGAGCCATTCAAAAACACCGTTTTTTGAGAAAATAATTTAACAATTTTTGTTTGCCTGTGCGACCGTGCTAAATCTCCAAAGCCCAGTCTGAAAAAAAAAAATATTATTTTTTTACATAGGAAAGAGACTTTTGGTCCACATATAACAAAATATGTACGCCCACTTATTTGGGAATGGGAATAGAAATAGATTATGCAGCAGTTCATTATTTCAGCAACAGTTATGGTGGATTTACACCATCACGCACGCACATTTTTGCAACAAAACCGAAAAGAGAGATCCGTTTATCCGCAGTCAATGCTAATAAGGTGTAAGAGTGAGATCACTTACTTTAACTTGCTATAACATTATATGGAGATTTGACAGATCACATGTAAACAAACAAATTTATTTTCATCGGTTTTGTTGTAGTAGAATTAAAAAATAAATAAAAACATGGATCTCGTAAAGGCTGCCGTATTAATAGTGTTTTCCATCTTGAGTAGGTACAATCGGCGATGTGAAGCAGAGAAATGTCAAAAATGTATTATGGCGATTAAAACATATGATAGCAGCGCCCATTTTGTTTTATAGGAAATCGAAATTTCGTAAGCCATCGCTATAAAAATATCAACATGCATAGCTTTCCCATAATTCCTACCACGTAAACAAGATGGCCGACCTGAATACGTGTCACGTTTTTTTGCATGTTAGGTAATGCTGTCCCTTTCAGTCACACGGATATTTAGTATTTAGCATCCCTTTAATCTTACATGTTAGGAATGTGTGACCGTGTAAATCCACCATTAGGTAATTAATTATGATCCGAAACGAATAAGAACTACAACGGACTTCACACTGTTAAGGTAGTCATTTATATTTAGTAATTTCCGCTTCAATTTAAATACCCATGAAATCTATATATTTACTTAACAACGTTAATTCTAAGCGTAATGGCCAACATTTCGAGGAAAACTCTATGTGAACTCTCTTTGGAATCCTCCGATTTTGTTGTCACTGCAATAATTCTCTCAAAAACAGACCCAAACGTGTTTCAAACAAAAGAATCTGTGGAGTATCGTAGCGTGACCCTTCTAACCATTCGTGACAGTAAGCGTTCCATAACTAATTGTAAATGCTGGGGATCCAAAGATCAAATTGAGGAATACCACAGAAAGTTCAACATTCACGATGTTATTGATATAATATGCCCACGAGTAGTTCCCATTCGGAATACTCAACAAGAACAACAATACCAGCCAATTGTCAAATTACCATATCAATTGGTATTAAACGAAGGAACTGGATTCATAGAGAAACACATTGGTGATATCAGGGAGCTTAATACACTTTGCCGATTGTCGATCAAACCGTTAAGCAGCGTTCTAAATTTATCTGACATTAATTCGACCAACGTAAATTTTAAAGGTCATTACGTAGATTTGCTTGTTGCTGTTGCTGTATTAAAACCGATAAAAGAGGTGCGAGCAAAATCGGGTTATCCGTTAAAGGTCTTGGAATTGGTTGTGATTGATGAAAGTCTTCCAAGTGGAATGCTGTTGACTGTTTGGAATAGTGGATGGATTGAACGGTCGCAGCAATTTTGGAAGCCAATGAAAACAGTTTTGCACTTGATTGACGTGCGAGTGGGATATTCTGAATTTCACAAGGTAACCACCTTGGGACTAAGTTCTAGAAGTTTGCTGTTCGAAAACCCTATTGGCAAAGAGATGGAAAAAGTCGCCGCATATGCAGCAATTACACCGTCTACCGATATGGATATATTCTCAAGAGGTGTACGTGATTCCTTGCCAGATCGTAAGTTCAATTTTCATTTTAAATACTCATAAATTCTAAATATAGTCAGAAAGTGGTCAAATTTGACAGTCAAATATTCTCATAATTGCTCTTACATCCATCCTAACCAGCATATCAAATGTGAGCATTGAACTTGAACCGCGAAGTATTATCTGGATTGCAGAGATCATAACACTCCCACTTTATTATATCTCTACTACTCATTTTTTGGGTTCGCTGGTTGGACCTTCCAGGTTTCGGATCACTTCGTCACTGAGGCCAATAAATTGCTGGTGTTACGTTGTTAATTATGTCGCTAGGCTCACCTGAATGTTAGAATTTGAAAGATGTGATTTCGCCCCTTAATTGCTTTCACGACAAGTGCTCTTTTAAGCGACGTGCTGGTCACATTCCTGTACAGGTAAACATGGTGTAATAGTCTAATCGTGTTTATAAGAAAAAATCAAAGTAGTGAAAGACAGTGTGATATTATATATTGGTCGAATGTAACCAAAACACAATAAAGTACGTTTGGCAGGGTTGTAGGCTGGGTTGGTTTAAATTAGAATGTAAAAGTGACTTCTCTTTTCATCAAAAAAAAGGGAATCGAAAATCGTACTTAATATTTTAAAAAGGACAATGCATATGCAGATGGGCACATGTATCCATGTACCATTAATTCACATTCGTTTGATATAGTTAAAAAAAAATATTTAGGCATTAACGGCCTTTACCTAAAACCTTGCTTCTCCAACCACTTCCTTGTGCGAAGTGGAAGGGACTTACAATTTTAAGCCGAAACCGAACGGCAAAGTTCAGAAGCTTCTCATGGCAATTGATACTCTTGGATGTTTCAATTTCAATTCAATTCAATTTTCAAATTTTATTTCATATGAATTCAAATATATCAATAGATAATAAGTTTTAACAATATATATATTTAAATACAGAATTCAATAAAATAATTAGTGACATTTTTTATTTTTTTATACTTTAAGTATTAAAAATAGTGTCAAATGCCACTTCGATATTCTATACCTTAGAAAATAATGATTACGGGTGGGGTGCCCCATTTAAAAAAAAACATTATGCAAAATGAAAAATCAATAAAAGAAAAGGAAAAAGAAAAATACAAAGTAAAATTTCATAAACAGAACATAACGTTACACCGAAATGTCAGAAAGGATGGATTCTATTTCAGCATATTTGAAATTTAATACCCATTGCTTTAAGGAATTTTCAAGCCTACCAGAAAATGTTGCAGCTCTTATGCGTTGAGGGAGCTTATTAAATAACCGACAGGTTGATACCAAATAAAAATTGCGAAAGGCAGTCGTACGGGCGTGAGGTACAGATACAACATTCATAAAAGTTTCTAAGCAGATTATATTCAGAAATTAATCTGCAATTTAGATTACCAGATCTTTTAAAAAACGTTTTTAACACTTTAAAACAGTACAAATGGCGGACTGGAAGTATTTTCAAATCACGAAACAAAGGGTAACTGGGATGACGATGGTGGTTTCGGCATATTTTTCTCAAAACATTCTTCTGTAGGATTAACAGAGGTTGAATTTTGTTCATATATGTACCACCCCAACAAGCAATTCCATATTGAAGCTTCGACTGAAAAATACCATAATAAATAATTTTAAGTAGTTTGCTTGAACAAACATTTTTTAGATAAAAAAAATATCTTAGAGTACAACGAAAGTATTTCCTCAAAGAATCCGTATGGAGCGCAAAGCTCATCCTGGTGTCAAAAGTGAGCCCTAGATACTTAAAATGGTCAACTTTTTCAATCGAAAAACACTGTTTACTGCCATTTTCCGTGGTACAGAAAGTTGAGTGGGACACACCGGAAGCACAAGAGCAGCTTGGCATTTTATATTTTTTATACTCGGGTGCATGGAATAATACAACCGCATCTGAGCCGCTAGGGGTTGTTAGATTAAAAAAACATGATTTTGGTTTTAGAGCTTATGGACAATCTATGTTCAGCGAACCAGATCCTCAACAAATTAAGATCCCAGTTGATATCAGATGTCAAATCCAATGCACTATCGGAACCATAACAACCTACATCATCTGCAAAAGCAGTAAGCATACCCTTAAATTGAAGACCAAACAGTGAATTTATTGTCAGACATTCGCCAGAGTGGTAAAAAAAATTTAGGTGTTACTTGGCACCGGCGAGATTTGAAACGGGGCCTTTCGATTAGTGGTCCAGCACGCTAATAACGTTGATATAGTTTTTCTTGTTAAAAAGGTCGTGTGAAACAAGTATAAATATTTTAGCGGCGTTCGACGATCCGCACTGAATTAACATGCCAAACAAAAGATACAGAACTTTTGAATTGAGCCGTGAACTAATTCTGGAGCCAGTCACAGCTCGCCATGAGACAAACTGGCACCCTTAAAATCCACCTGCACGGCTCCACCCCATTTGTTAGCTTTATGTAAGTTATAATAATTTGTTTGCAAATATTTTCATCAATGTAGGGATGAATTATTATTAATAGTTTCATATTCATATCATGCTGGGAAGTTGTTCGTGTGGATCTAGTTGGTAATTGGGTTTGTTGTTTTGGCGTCGAAAACTGGAGTGTGGGACTGCAGACCTAACTAAATCCACGTCTGTCACTTACCCCTGTTCGGCATGATACCGCCGTTAGGCATTTCATCACGGGAGATTCTAAGCCGTAGTTACTTCTATGTCTGCACATTTATGTGTTTGCTAAGTCTTGTCAGTCTGAGCATGTGCAGGATTCACGAATGTGTATGATATTGTGTGCCTAATTATGTCGCTGTGTCACTTGCGACAGCAGAATGCAATAAAAAAAAATTGGTTACCAATTGGTGTGCGTTTAGATGGCGTTATTATGTTGTTTAATTAAAATTATTATGAATTAAATATTAATTAATGTTTCTATCACTGTGCTTATTGATTTTATTTGTTAACTAAGGTTTTGAGTGTTTTTCTTTTATTAATGTGTCGTTAACCGTAATGCTGCACTCTTGCCCATTTGCATGTGCCTTGGAAGTCTTCATACTCGCGCGTCGCCTTTTCTATGTCGATAGTATATTGTACGTTAATGGTACTATGCCAGAAACCTTCACGCGAGCGCCAATAAAAACTGTACTATGTTTCAACTCAATCGGATGAAAGATGCGCGAACCCATAAAAGACGAACACACAAACATTGAATTTTACATATTAGGCTAGCTGTGTCCGCTTTGACCATTACCAAGAATTGTATTGCCCAATATGTTCGTGTAGACTATGTAATAAGTACCATAAAAACTTTCAGTTTTTAATGAATATTCCATTTTTTCGGACTTTTTATTTATTTATTATGGTTAATATATATAATATATCTTTAACTAAGTAAATTTAAATAACACTCAGTTATAAGTCTAATACGAAATACGAAATACGAAAAACTCAAGTCTAACAATAACTAATCAAAGTCTTAAATTTTACGGATAGGTGTCAGGAGGGAAAACTTAGGAGGGCATGTTTAAGGCGGGTTTACTGTAATTTAAGTCAAAGGTTTTAAAACTGTTAACTTTACCCACATTTCTTGTCAGGGGTTCATTTTGGCCGTATTCAGTACGATTGTAGGCGAGTCGAAAGAAGGTAAAATTGAGCTTTTGGAGAAGACAGGTACGGTCAATATTACCAATTAGAGAGTGATGAACAAACAGAATGTCGTCATTTTTACGTCGAGTACAAAGGGTTTGTAAATTAAAAAGTTTTAGACGTTCTCCAAAGGGATGAAGGTTAAAATGATTGCTACAACCCAGACCACGGAAGCCGAAACGTACTGCGCTGGCGGGCTCCAATTCGTTTAAATTGGACTTGATGATACGGAGACTAGACCTGTGATGCGAAATCCAGGAGTGGCCTGACAACGTCATATATAGCAATTCTGTGACATAAGAATTATTTTGACCAGAGTTAGCTTTATTTATCATATTATCGATATGGGAGCAAAAATTTAATTGGAAATCGAATATTAACGCGGATTGAAGTAGCTATTGGAATAGGCTCATTATTTACAAACTATTTTCTCTATGATTTCGTTTTAACGAACAACAATATTCTTTATCTTAAATCTTATGAAGTATTTTTTTCAAATTTAAATTCATTAGAAAGTTTATTAAATACATATTTGAAATCCATTACAAAAAAATACGTTTTATGCGTAAGAGTTATGTACATAGTGGAACACGAATATCAGTTCTATTATAACCGTGAACATTTGAAGCATACTTAATTTTGTCACATAAACAACTAGAAAACATTTCCGACTTCATTTCAAATGCAAACATTAATACATTGAATATTGTTCTCAGTTTCACATGTACCTATCCATTTTAATGCATTGAAAAAAATACAATTGGTGCAAGACTGGGTTTCAATCAACAGGCAACAAAACAGGGACTTTGACGGTCAACAATGCCGATTTTGTGGTCGGAGTCGGCGTAAAGCTGTAGGTTCATTTATTGTTATTGTCCGAGTCGGGCACCTGGGCGCTTGCGGACGTTAAAAATACTAGATTCCAGCAACCGTAATGTGGTCGATTTTGTTTTTCGTGCGATGAATCCGAGACCGGATTGGCCTTGTAAATGTACAGTTGCGACTATGTTTCACACACCCCTATTGCGAGTGTCAATCGACAATTGATAATTGACTATTTTCAATGTGTGCTATAGTGAACGAACGATTCTAAAGGATTTTGTCGATCGCAGTCAATTGCAAAAATGCGATTGACAAGAATATCAATGAAAATGATTCGTTCACAATAGCACACATCGAAAATAGTCAATTATCAATTGTCGATTGACAATTCGTGAAATCGATTATCATGTGCCAGTTTCTGGAAGTGGTGGCATGTAGGCTATGCATTCCAGTGTTATGTTCATATACCCCCTTTTTCTCTATTTTTGCTTTGAATTCACGAAGCACACCGTTGATAAGTATTTTTAAGAAAATAGAAGAAACATTCATTATTGATGCCGTCTTTTTTCCGTCGGAGCTTGCGCGCATATTGGGCTGGAAAGTCTTCTGATGTTCTCAAATCAAGTAAAAAGGTGGACAGCGCCCAAAATATGTCTGCTTTAAACTTGTCGAGAGCGATTTTTGTCAAAAGGTAAAAAAATGCGGTTTTCTGGAATATTGCAAATTTTTTCTAACAACACATGAAGAGGATTGTATGAACTAAAGTTACTACTACTACTGCTACTACTACTACTAACTACTACTACCACTGTTAATGTCAACACATTACATTTTTTCAGCTAATTCCATAACTACCCAGATGAGTATTAAACAAATTTATGATGGCATTGCAACAGATAGCAGAGAGGAACTTACCGCTGTCCTTTTAGCTACTATTACCAAATTCGATCTCGACGGGTACGTTTCCATAACTGCTCGAAAATGGTAGGTATATTCTTTACTCTCATACATACATTGTATAATAACTTCATATTCTAGTAAATCCTGTGGCCATCGAATGTTTCGAGGCGAAAATTTCTGTAACAACGACCAATGCCAGATGAGCTTCTCATTTAACTACAGTGGTGATAAATTCGATCGCTTCATTGATATAAATATTCATTTCAGTGACCACACTGGAACCTTAATTGAAACCCGACTAAGTGGAACAGTAGCAGAGCAAATCCTTGGACTAAATGCAGATGAGTTCATTAGCAGTAGTGAAAAGCAAAAAGAATTCCTTAAGTGGCAATTTCTGTTGGAAAGAGTCGAAGTAAAATTGTTTTTAAAAAAAAAAAATGCCATACGCCAAAATATCGTGGCTCAAGTTGTAAACATGAAGAAAATAAGTTTAGAAGAATTGTCCGAAAGGATTATAGTTTATTAAAGTTGATAAATTATTCGGCAAGTTTACTATTACCGAAATCCGAAATAGAACTCGAATAAGACTTCAGTTCATTGGTTTCGCTTTCAAATGGACTATGTTCGCTGATAAACTTTTTTTCCTTCCACTTATCATTGATTTGATTGACGATTTGCAGGAATGAATTTCTTATTTCGGTAAATTCAGGATCAGGATCTAGTTCTTCGTCTTCTTCTTCGTTTATTTCTTCTTGTTCCTGTGATCTTTTAATAGCTTCGGTCCCTCCTTCCTCTTCACCTTCCTCCCACATTCCACCAAACTCGTCGTTTTCGAGGTATTTTTTCTCTTCTAAAGCGGCTAAAGCAGCTTTAAGCTTTATTTCCTCTACTCGGTCTTGAAGTACTTTACTGCGATAAGTCTCTCTTTCGAAAAGCTGAAAGCAAATTGCAAAATGGATAATTTGTTAAATATTAAATTTGCTTACGGAAGATAAGAGTGCTTTTTCTTTAGGCCCACTATGTCGTAAAGGCTCTTCTAATTGAAGCAAATAGAAATCCCCATTGGCCAGAGAAACAGCAGCAAACATTCCATCTCTTCTGAACCGAATCGATGTTACAGCGTAGTTTAAATTTAAACTAAACACCGGATCAGTTTGATCCAGTAAAAGATCCCAGAAATCGACAACACCCTTAGAGTCCCCTGTAGCGAATAACGAACATCGCGATTTACTCCAACTACCACACATAAACTGGACACCTTTCTTGACAAACAGTGTCGCCGGGAAATCTTTGCATTCTTCCGACCATATTTTGGCACACCAGTCGCCTACGATGAGAAAGTTCTTCACAAAAAATGGATTTCTCTCAATAGTACGAATTGGACCGGAAAACAGTTTATAATTAAGAATTAACGTTTCCATTGGTGTCATTCCTTTTCGATTACCAATATAAACATGGCCCATATCATCGCCAACTATATATCTAATCGGAATAGTGTACTCGAATTCAAGAACTGTGCAACCATGTGCCCGAGACCTCGATTGTTTATCTGTTTTTTTAGGATCAAGTAAGAACTCCATATACCAATTCTTAAGATTTCTTCCATCCCAATACAGAATCGATCCATCTACTGATCCCGTATAAAACTCTGTATTTGACTTCGAATGCACCCAACAAAGAGCAGAGACAGCTTCACGATGACCTGCTTCAAGCGAACAGATTGCTACTGGCTTGCCACCTGTTCGTGCATCCCACAAGCCAACCTTTCCATTAGTGTAACCTCCAGCTATAAGTGTTTCATCGCGGGGGCAAAAGTTTGCTTTTCTTATCCAAGTTGGACCGTTTAAACTCACAACGGTCTTCAGAGGATTTTCTATGTCCCAGATGAAGCACTCATTGGGTTCATTGGTTGTCGGGTAATAATCTAGGTTGGTGTGCACTGAGAGTATATGGTGCACATTTCCAGGACACCAGTCAAGATGTGCGATTGGCCGGTATGGTATTAAAGGATCGTGATAAATATTGATTGGTCTAGACGCAAAAGTATACCTAATCTCCATCTCACTAATTTCAGAAAAAAAATCTTCATAAATATTAACCGCACTGTTCTGAAGAATGCAATCCGTGGCAGCCTAAGGAGAAATAGTTTAGCTATAACAGTTTTTTTACGTTTATGTTAAGTTGATATACACTACTCAGGGCGATAACTTCTTTTGTCCAGGCATCCTCCCTTTCAATTTTCTTTCTATATCGCAATGTCTGCTCTTCGTCAAGAATGTTTACGTCTTTAGGCCATCCACCTTCCTGGTGTTTAATACCATGAGATGCAAGGGTAACATTCTCAGTCAAAGCTGAGCTTAAGCCCTGTTGATCACTTAATTGTGTACCACGACTAACTGGATTCCGCAAAATATAATGTGAGCGTAAATCGGCTCGCTGTGGAATACTTAAAAGAAGCTCATTGCGATCAGAAAAAAGGCACTGGCGTCCAAATTGACGACGCTCTTTAGAATATCCAAACTGATTGAAAGTCATTGTTTTAAATTTAATGAATTATTTATGTATAAAGGGAGAGGCAAAGAATATTTGTCTGAAATACGCAAGGTAAAAAAATAGTACTTACTTTACTTTACTTTCGATGTATTCAATAGTCCAGCGGAATTCAATCAACTTGCCGCTCCAGTCGGCTCCTTTCACTTCCGTACGCCGAGCTGATTGTGCTTTAAAACTGCGCTGCACAATCTGGGCATTCGATCCCAGATGAACATTGGATGCTGTGTGCAAAAATTTCGCGTTCTCTTCTGATATCCTTTCTAGTCACTGGATTGGAATTCAGAATCAAAACCAGAAGCACAGGGCAATAATTGAAAAGCGTTAAATGTAAAACTATTAAATAAAATGATTGTCATTTAAAAAATAAACATGATTGCCAATCATATCTCAAGTGTATTTCATATAATTATAAATCGGACCGCTCTGAGCTTACTCTGCTTAGTGGAGTTGCGCAAAACAGTTCCAAAGACGGAACGAACATGGAACGTTTCTCTTTGTCACTTTAACGTTGACAGAAAAAAAGTGACTGACTGCCGGCGAAAGCACACGTATTTTTTCCGTCCTTGAGCCTCTCGATTTGTGTTGCAATCTGATTTGCAAATATAATAATTGTGTTAAAATCTTTGTTGTCCTCTTTTTGGGAAAAAAGAATAAAGTTAACAATAAATACAGTGAAGGCCCGCACCCTGCTGATAATATTTTTACCTTTTTAAAACTGGATGATTCCGGATTTCGGGGTTAAAGACGGATGGAATGGGGTCCGACTCACGAGGCTTATACCACGTCCCCAAGCCTAGAAATATACGCGCAGAGGCAGCAACTTCCTGCTTGAAAATTAAAAAGGATATCAATCTTAAGGTAAGTAGATCGAGGATCAAATCTTCGCAGAATATTGTTTGCAGTTAAATTGGCCGCTGCAAAGCACCTTCTTACACTCAGTGCGACCAAAAACGTCGAAAACTTACCCAGTAATATGTACGAAATTACCACAGACAATGTGCGCGTTCAATTAACAAGTCAACTACTAGTGACTACTATTTTACCTTTTCTCATTGATTAAAAAATTCACGTGACCATCGTTTGGCAAGTGATAGAAATTTAATTAGTAGTGAACTTGCAGTTAACTTGCAAATTGAACGCGCCTAATGTCACAGTGCAGCAAACTTCTGACATTATTCCGTCAAGCAGTGAGGAGGAGTGGAAAGTCTTCAAAAGCGTCATTCCGCGGCAGCCAATAGTCACGTCTCCGAAATGGACACGAACACGTGGGACGAAAATAGATTCGCCATATTAGACAGCCTGGAAATTCATCCATCTAGAAATGCTACAAACCTTAGAAAGCATTCGCAGAACACACAGGATCCGAACACCACCAGAGATTCCCTGAATCACAGCAACGACCACACCAACCAAAGTGACGGGAAGGAGCATTCCGGCAAGGGACACCCCAGCTTATCGAGGTTTAAGGCGAATAACGTAAATGCAACGTCAGGCAACAACACTGTAAGGGGTAAGTACTGTCCTCCTATTATAATGCAAAATGTGAATATTAGAAAATTAGTGTCTGACTTGAAAGACAATTCGGGGTAACATTAGCAAACTGTATGTTGACGACGGGGTAGGCCATCGGAAGCTGATGGAACGGCTAAGATGTTCGAAAGAAGTGCAGGCTTATTCCTTCACTAGGAACGAAGATAGAACTGTTAACATCGTCCTTCGAGGCCTAACGGCTGATTACTAGGAAGCTGATATCCTGGAGGAGCTGAAGTCAATGGTTCCACAGGTGGATAAAGTATTTAGATTTGAAACCATACGTTCCAAGCAACATAACATTCAATACAATTTGTTTCTTGTGTAGTGGAGCTACCTCACCAATTAAATAAAACAATACTATTCGATAAGACAGCCAATACAACTGATGACGCTGCAATAAAACAAGCAAAACGGAATAGTAAAAATAAACACAGAGTGCACTGCCCGAGTCAGTGGGGAAAAGTAAATAACACTATGCACTGCACTATTCTGATTTCAATGACTTGATGACGCACCGCACTGTGCACACCGTAGATTGAATAATATCTGATATATGATCGTTAGCCCAATTCCGATTCATATGTTCTTCGACACCTCGCATCCCAAATTAATTCGCTGTATCGTTATGCATGGAAAATGCTCAAAGTTCACTAGTATATAAGCTAGAAGTTTTGACTAATAAAAAGAAGAATCGCTTTAGACACCAAACTCTTGCATTCTCACTTATGGCTTTTTAGCCTTGCTTTTAATAGCAAACTTTGGCAGATCCCTATGGCATAAAGCCCTGCCTGTTAGGAAAGTCGATATTTTAGATTGGGAAGTTTGTCATTTTCCTTTATCAAGGAACCATTACCTTACATGGCGATCCTGCAATCGATCCTGTGATCCACCAAACCGACAATAATCGAACTTGCAATCCTGCAATTCTGTAATCCTGCAAACATCGTATCAGAGATCAGATGACGGAAGAATACACACCCACGTGCAACGGGAAAACGATAGCACCAAGCTACGTGGCCACAAAAAGGCACGCTGGACCAAAGCCTATAACAATAAAAGAATACTTCCAGAGACAGATAACAAACAAAGAAACTCTGCGCACCAAGATAGCAGAGGTTAAGATACAAGTGCAAAAAAAAGAGAGGAGGCAAGTTGGTCAGAGACCGAAAAAGACTGGCACACCTTAGAAGCATTGTAGAAGAAAAAAATCCAAACCCACCTCCGTGGGACGTCGCCTCAAAGATCTGGGAGGAAATAGAAGACTTAAGCAAGAAGGTAAAAAAATACAAACATGGGAAACAGCAGTGCAAAGGAGCAGGTTGTGATAAATGAGACACAGACCCAACAGATACAACCAGCAACAGCAGCGTTAACAACAGTAGCAGCAGTACTACTAATTTTATATATAATATTTAAAATAAAAAAATATTATAAAGATTATGTTAAGAGACAAATTGTAAAAAATAATGTAGCTAGAGTATGAACAAATAAATAAATAAATAAATACAAAAAACAAAAGAAAAGCAAGATAAATTAAGAAGACTAGAGCAAATATTAGAAAATATAAAAAAGAGTTCAGGTAGAAGGTATAAAAGAGATACATGGTTCTCAAAGTTAAAAGAAATTCAAACGCTAAAAGGCGAAATACTAAATTTATCACTTATTGAAAAAGATAAGCAACCAATCCTAAACAGATTTTTAGAAACCTATAAAACGGCAAAAGTAATAATAGAATCGAATTTGCAATTGAAAGAAGAAATGGCTGAATTCAACATAGAAAATTCTATAAAAGTTGTCCCAACTTTTTCAGGGTCATACAACGAACTAAATTCATTCCTTAAAATAGTTGAGATAGTATACAATACGCTCACTACAGAATCAAAGATATTGTTTATCGACTTTGTTTTTAATGTCAAGCTGAGCCAGAACGTCAGAACAGCATTAGGCTCCGCAACACAATTTACGAGTTTTGGAACGTTACAAAAAGCCCTAAAGGACAGATATACAAACAACACCACAATTCCACAAATCCATACAAAGCTAGCCCATATAACACAGAATAATATGTCAGTAACCTCATACAAGGAGAAAATATTAAGTCTGATTTCAGATTTAAACAACCTACAAATCGAGGCACTACCTGACACAACAACAACAGAAAAGACGATAATACCAAAAATAAATGAAGGCTATGCACTAACGGTATTCAAAAACGGATCGAATGAATACATTAAACCAACATTATTCGCTGCCCAACCAAAGACATTCACAGAAGCAGTGAACTTGGCACTTGACTTAGAAAGAGATAATGCACAGCATACTTCTCAAATGATGTATATGAGAAATAGACAACAGAACAACTTCAAACCACAATACCAAAGACCACAAAATAACGATCCCAATAGCTTCAGATATCAATACCAAAGACAACAAAATTACATCCCTAATAGCAGTAGCCCACAGAACTACAACAACATCCAAAGACAACAACCACACAATTACAGAAACAATAATAACAATATCCTAAACAACAATCACCGAAATAACAACAACAATAGAAATAATGCAAACAACAGAAGAAATTTCAATAGACAACCCGACAACAGAAGAATCAATATCATACATGACCAGGGAAACGAGAATGGTCCGGAGAGGCCTATAAACAACCCTCCGGGATACCAAAATTAAGAATCTTCAAAATCACAAACAATCTGACTAACTACATTCCAATACATCTTGCTAATTTAAATAGAAAATTAGTATTTTTAATTGACACAGGCGCCGACATATCAATTTGCAAAGACGACGACTTAATTACTAACATATTGACAGAAGAAACATGTAAATTATATCTAAGGAAGAAATCTATTCGTTAGGAACGACGCATTTAAAATTAAAATTTTGTGATCATACAATAGTTCATAAATTTAGTGTAGTTGAGAAAAGCTTTCCTACCTCAACTGACGGTATTCTAGGTAGAGACTTTCTATCAAAATACATGTGCAAAATTGACTACGAAACATATACTTTCACAGTAATTATACAGGAAGAAGAAATAACAATACCAATGTTATCAAGTACTATCAACACATTTAAAATACCTCCAAGAACAGAAGTCATTTACCCCACCAATCTCACATTATCAGAAGACAGTGTTATTTTAAATAAAGAATTAGACAAAGGAGTTTTTATCGCCAATTCAATAGCACCGGCAAAAGGTATATGCCACGTGAAAAAAACTAAACACAAACAACTTTGAGGTAACAATAGAAAATATAAATCCTCAAATAGAGTCATTAGAGAGCTACCATATACTTAATACAAATACAAAGCGTGAAACACATAAAAATAAAGTTAGACTAGAAAAACTACTAGACAAATTAAAAATTGAACATTCAGACCCCTCAGCAAAGAGTTCCTTAATAAAAATATTTGAAGAATATCAAAACATTTTTCATATGGATAAAGAAACTTTGTCAACAAATAATTTCTACTCACAAAAACTCACAACTACAGATGATAGCCCAGTATATATAAAAAATTATAGATTACCACAGACACAACACACGGAAATCAGAAATCAAGTACAAAAATTACTGGACAACAATATAATCGAACATTCAGTTAGCGCATATAATTCACCTCTATTACTAGTACCAAAAAAGAGTGAAGGTGGAACAAAAAAATGGCGTTTAGTAGTAGATTTTCGTAAATTAAATAACAAAATAATAAATGACAAGTTCCCACTCACTAGAATTGAAGATGTACTCGACAAACTTGGATGAGCAAAATTTTTCTCGACACTTGACATGACTAGTTCCTTTCACCAAATACCACTGGAACGTGAATCAAGACCAATGACGGCATTTTCCACTCAAGACGGATACTACCAATTCACAAGACTACCTTTCGGACTAAAAATATCATCAAACAGTTTTCAAAGAATGCTAACAATAGCACTCAGCGGACTAGAATCGGAAGCATTTCTCTACGTCGACGACATTATAGTATTTGGATGCAGTCTGAAACACTATAATCAAAATCTGATAAACGTATTCGAAAGAATGAGAAGATACAATTTAAAATTGAACGCTGACAAATGTCATTTCCTGAAATCCGAAGTTGTATATTTAGGGCATTTAATCACAAAAGACGGCATAAAAACAGATCCAGCAAAGTATAGGGTAATCGAAAATTATCCGGTACCCAAAAACGCTGATGAAGTTAGGAGATTTGTCGCATTTTGTAATTACTATAGAAGATTTATTCAAAATTTCGCAGACATTGCTAAATGCTTAAACTCTTTATTAAAAAAGAATCAACCTTTCATTTGGTCAGAAGAATGTGAGAAGGCATTCGCTATCTTAAAACAAAAACTAACAAACCCACCAGTACTACAATACCCAAACTTCGACAAACAATTTATACTCACAACGGACGCATCAGACTTTGCTCTAGGAGCAGTACTTTCACAAGGTGAAATTGGACATGACTTACCGATATCATATGCGAGTAAATCGTTACAAAAACACGACATAAACAAGCCTATAATTGAAAAGGAACTATTAGCCATACATTGGGGCATAAACTTCTTCAAACCATATCTGTATGGACGAAAATTTATAGTAGTAACCGACCACAGACCTTTAGTTTCGTTATTTACACACAATAATCCTTCCTCTAAACTAACCAGAATCAGAATGGATTTATCAGATTATGATTTCGAAATTATCTATAAAAAGGGGACAATGAACACGAATGCCGATGCGCTATCAAGAATAAAAATTGATAGTGACATTTTGAAATCCATGATGCCAAACAATAATGATAATAATGATTACGACTCCAAGGAGCGAATCATGGCAATAACAAGGGGTATGGTAGCAAAGACTGCCAAAGATGAAAATAAAAATATGGAGAACCACACATCTCAGCAGAAGACTGATCACCTTCACATTTGGGAGTGTACATCCTTAACTGACGTCAGAAGTATGAAGAAATTGAAATTTATATTAGCGAGTTATAGAAGGCCTAAAATTGAAGTATATAAAGATAAAGTTATAGAAAGATACAGTGATAATCTAGCGAAACTAGTTTCGACCCTAGATAAATTGTCATCCGAAATGAAATGCATGCAAATAAATGAATTAGCTATCAGCAAAGAAGATATATTGTTCGAACACATAGATGAAAATGAATTTAAAGATATTTATAATAGACAAGGCAATATTATACGTCCGACAATGAGGAGGACACATTAGAACGCAGCTCAAAGGATCTGGTACTGGATAGAAAAGGGCTGCAACTTCTGGACTTCTGCGGTGAGTACGGTCTAAAAATTAAAAACGGATGCTCTGAAGGAGATGCAAAAGGTGAATTTACCTTTGTGGGTGCTCAAGGTAGCTCAGTTATCGACCTTAGCCTGTGCGGAGGAGAATGGAACCGCCTGATTCAGAATTTTGAAGTAGAAGTACGGAGTTTCTCCGATCATTTACCAATTGTGACTTCTTTTGAGTTTTCCACGCAAGAGTCAAGCCCTTGTGAAGTTATAAATAAACTGCCGAAACTAAAATGGAATCACAGCAAGGAAGAAATCTATCGAACCAATCTTAGGAGACAGATCGAAACAATGAACTCGGACGTAAACATTGAAGATATAGCTCAAGCTATCAAGAACTCGGTAGTTATAATGCCTCAAAAACATGTAAGAAGTCAGAGACAACCATGGTTTGATCTGGAATGCGAAAGAGAGCGAAGAGCTTCTCTTTCACTACTAAATCTCTTTCGGAAATATGACGAGTCAATCTACAAAAAGATGTATCTTGAGACAAATCGTGAGTACAAGCGGATATGTGGATGGAAAAAAACAGAGTTTCAGAACGCCATGGCAATCGAAATATCTCAATGCTGGGACTCGAAAACGTTGTGGAATCTTCTTAATAAGAAAAATGGGAAAAGGCTTAAAATTGGGGTAAATCTCGATGCAAATCAATTAGAGAATCATTTTAAGAATATGTTAAATCCATCAAACTCTATTTACCTATCTAAGTTTCAGTATGCGGTACCGAATTCAACGAATGAGCTCCTTGATAGCCCCATAATGGAAGAAGAAGTTAAAGGATGGCTGGTTAAGAGCAAGGACCGAAAAGCACCTAGAACTGACGGTATTCCTGTCGAATTCTACAAATATGCGACTAACGAACTTATAACATTGCTCACAAAGGAATTTAATAGAATATTTGAAACAGGAGACATCCCATCCAGTTTTAAACAGAGTGTGATTTTTCCTATCCTCAAAAAAGGCAACCCTAATCAAGCAGAAAACTATCGAGGAATAGCATTTATAAATTCGTCCTTAAAAATATTAATGGGTATCCTGGCTAGGCGCTTTCAAGAGTGGACCACGCAAAATCGCCTTTTGAGCCAATTCCAGGCTGGTTTCAGAGATAACCACTCAGCGACAGATCAAATTTTCATCTTAACAACTGTGGCACAGAACTGTATTAGATTAAAAAAAAAACTGTTTGCGTTTTTCGTGGACTTCAAGGCAGCCTTTGACACGGTAGATAGGAGCGCACTTTTCTACAAATTATATAATAAAGGTCTCTCTAGGAAGTTTGGAAATCTAATCGAAAAACTGTATGAAAAAACATTCTCAGTAGTTTGGGACGGCAAGCAGTTAGGAGATTCTTTCGAAACGGTGACGGGCGTTAAACAGGGATGCAACTTCAGCCCTCTAGCATTCATCATGTTCATTAATGACATAACAGAGTACCTAGGTGGAGGTATAAGAATGGGAGGGATCCTCATAAAAGCACTGCTGTATGCAGATGATTTGGTGTTGCTGGCAGACACTCCGGAGAATTTACAAAGAATGATTAATCAGCTACAAAGATACTGCCATGAGTGGAGGTTAAACGTCAACTTAACTAAGTCTAAGACAATGGTATTCAGAAAAGGTGGAGGAAGGTATGCAAGAAACGAAATGTGGTTCTTTGACGGACAGGAGTTGGAAACAGTCAAATCTTACAAGTATTTGGGTATGAACATATGCAGCAACATGAACATGGAGCACCACTTTAAGGAGAAACTTACAGTGGCTAAGTCGACGATGAGTGCAGCCTGGAGAAATTGTCTCGAAGATAAACAAATATCGATTAGAATTAAATATCAAATATTTCAGGCTGTTTCCAAATCAATAATGATGTATGGGGCACAAGTGTGGGGTTATAAGCAATACGACATAGTAGAAAAACTTCTCCGGTTCTTTTTAAAAAGAGTTTTTAAATTACCGCAGTGTACACCTAATGATATGCTGTTGGTCGAAACTGGTCTGTCACCTATATTTACGGAAACGCTAAGACTTCACTTCAACTACATACAAAAAATTATGTCCTTGAGCGACGAAAGGTTGACTAAACGTGTATTAAATCATGTTTTACAGGCGAAAATATTGTTTATCGAGGAATGGCAAAAACTCTCAGAGTTCTGCGGACACACTTTAAATATAGATGCGGAAAATATTACTCATTGGAAGGAAGAGTTCAATAATATCATTTCTGCGGTCGATGAGAAGATCCACGCAGACTGTTGTGAAAAGGTAAAAAGTTCTATTCACCGAGGGATATATGCCAACTTAAACCACAGCCTATGTGAAAATAACTATTTCAACGAAAGATACTCTACGGAATTAATATCAACGATTTTCAAGGCCAGAGGAGAGATACTGAATTTAAATTTTATACCACACCGGGAAGACCTGCCAATAACCTGCTCTTTGTGCAATCTGCGAGAGAGGGAGAACATATATCACTTTCTGGGCAGATGTCCTATTTTAAAAGAGTTCAGACTACAGATTTATGGGAAGCGAGATTTGGAAGAAGCTGAGGTGAGAACCATCTTAAATGGCTCGGACTGGATCAAATTGTACAGTTACTGTAAAATAGCATTAAAATATAGGAGGGCAATTATAGAAGAATCTTTTTAAACAATTGTAAAAATTTTGTCAAACCCGGGCAGACGGCTTTAAGCCATGTCTTAAATTTAATAGTCATAAACAAATTGTAAATGAATTCTGGAATAATAAATATTTATCTTATCTATCTTATCTCTTATAATAGACTGCAGTCGACATTAAAAGAAAGATACTCGCATTTGAAGATATTAATATATAAACCCCCAAAGCAAATAACAAACAAGAAAGAAAAAATGGCAATTATTAAAGAATTTCACAATTCACCACATGGAGGACATTTAGGCATAAGAAAAACAGTTTTGAAATTAAAGCAAAGATATCTATGGAAGCATATGAGACAAATGGTCAAGAATTTTATAAACTTGTGAGTTATGTTCCAGAAATAAACAGACAAAGCATATAAAAGAAAAAATGGTTGTTACAGACACCCCAAGTACAAGTTTTGAGACAATTCAAATCGACACAGTTGGACCTTTAAGAATATCAAACGGATTTAGATACATACTGACGATGCAATGTGAACTAACAAAATATGTCATTGCTCAGCCAATTGAAAATAAAGACGCTAACACAATAGCGAAGACATTAGTAGAACAATTCATTTTAAGATACGGATGTTTCAAAATCCTAAAATCCGACAATGGGACAGAATTCAAGAATGAACTTATGAAGAATATTTGTGACATGTTGAAAATTGAGCCAATCTTCTCAGCACCTTACCACCACCAGAGTATAGGTTCCTTAGAACGAAACCATAGAGTATTAAACGAATTTCTTTTAAACTTTACGGAAGACCATGAATGGGACAAATGGATACCATATTATACATTTGCGTATAATACAACACCTCATGTTGATACCAATTTTACACCCTACGAACTGATATTTGGAAAATTAACTTACTTACCGAACGATATAATTAATGATAAGAATACTGTATATAACTTAGATAACTATGCAAACGAAATAAAAATTAGACTAAGACATTCGATTGATAAAACACGTAAAATTATAAATACTGTTAAGAACAAAACAAAAATAGAGTATGACAAACATACAAATGTTTCAGATTTAAAAATAGGGGATTTAGTTATGGTAAGACTAGAAAGTAGAAAGAAATCACAGAGTCCTTACCACGGACCATATAAGATTATATAAACTGACAATGTAAATTCAGTAATAGACATTAAAGGAGAACACAGAAAACTCCACAACAATAGCCTTAAGAAATATGTACGAAACTAATATAAAACACAACTATGTAATTAATAGTAACATCCAAACAAAAATGTTTTATAAGAACATTAGACGCATAAGAACATTGTTAGAACATAAGAAACTATTATTAAAAGATGAGAAAATAAGAATACCCTTAAAATGTAAAGCATTTCCAAGCATAGCGAAAACTGTTTCATCTTGCAAAATTATTTCCTAAATAATTTTCCGCTCAAGGGTAAGGATGTAGTGGACCTACCTCACCAATTAAACAAAACAATACTATTCGATAAGACAGCCAATACAACTGATGACGCTGCAATAAAACAAGCAAAACGGAATAGTAAAAATAAACACAGAGTGCACTGCCCGAGTCAGTGGGGAAAAGTAAATAACACTATGCACTGCACTATTCTGATTTCAATGACTTGATGACGCACCGCACTGTGCACACCGTAGATTGAATAATATCTGATATATGATCGTTAGCCCAATTCCGATTCATATGTTCTTCGACACCTCGCAACCCAAATTAATTCGCTGTATCGTTATGCATGGAAAATGCTCAAAGGGCACTAGTATATAAGCTAGAAGTTTTGACTAATAAAAAGAAGAATCGCTTAAGACACCAAACTCTTGCATTCTCACTTATGGCTTTTTAGCCTTGCTTTTAATAGCAAACTTTGGCAGATCCCTATGGCATAAAGCCCTGCCTGTTAGGAAAGTCGATATTTTAGATTGGGTAGTTTGTCATTTTCCTTTATCAAGGAACCACCACCATACACTTGTCCGGCTCCTCCCGGGTACCAGCTCTGAGGAAATCCTTAATTCGTTACATCCTGAACACAAGGATACATTGGGAGAAACCCAGAGGGAATGGGGGCGCTTTGCAGTGTCGTCGTTGCCAACAATTTGGACATCTGGCTAAGAATTGTGCCAACACATACAAATGTGTAAAATGCGTCAATAGCCACGAACCCGGAAGCTGTCCGGTCGCTAAAGAAGAGGGGAGTGGTGCCGCCTGTGTGAACTGTGTTGAGAACCATCCTGCAAACTTTAGAGGTTGCGTATCCTTTAAGCAATACGACAGGAGGCGCAAAAATATCATTCGGGGCGCTAAAGAAAAGCATAATAATGGCAGGTTGCTCTCTAACTTTATTGCTAACGGCAATCCGGTTTCCCCTCACGTGTCGTATGCCAGTCACTTACTCTCCAAAGACCTCTTTGGGATGGAGATAAATACGCTCCTACTTAAAATAGAGAATTTTATGTCAACCTTGGACAGCTTCGAGTCACCGCTACAGAAGAGAGAGTGGCTTACCTGGATTTAGTCAACCAGCTCTTGATCAGTGGTAAATATTGCTTTTACAATTCCTGCAATTTAACATTTCGTCCTTAGTTCATAGCTCCAGGAGGCTGGAATTACAAAAGGTCCTTCAGTCCAGCAATACGTCTTTCGCCTTTATTCAGGAAACCCATCTGAACAGCCGGCATAAGGTTGTTTTAGACTCTTAATGTTCTGAGGAACGACCAACTCCAAGGGGTCGCAATAATTATTAAAAACTAGCTGACCCATGCCCGCCTTGCTTCACCAGTCTGCCACTTCTCAAATTTAAAACAAAATACTTGCTGATAAGAACTGATAAAGAAAACGTCGAGAGTGTCCCTTCTAATTATATGGATATACTCTGAGTGTGACTACCTCTCAACCTCAATTACATTTCATACCCTATATTTCTTAATCCCATGCGCCACAAAAAAAAACAACACAAACTACAAAAGGTGTATAAAAAAAAGAAAGAAAAAGCACACGCGCAAAAGGTACAGAGAGAGAAACAGATTTGTGCCACACACACACATAAATTTTCCTCCACTCAACGCTGGGAAAATCCAACGATCTAGCTTCAATCGAACATTTTACTTTTTTTGAATTGTATAAAATGTATAGTTTAATGCTTATTGTTCAACTTCAGGATAACCTACAAAGATGATTTATATCTTAAAATCTTTGTACATAATTGAACTTTATATTTAAGAAAATCCTATTTCATTTGGATGAGTCATTCCAAAGCTAGGAGCTAGAAAGCATTCGAGAGTTACAACTTTTCTTAGATATCAGCTTAGATCTCCGCTTTTGGACAGCGGAGGAAGCATTTTCCCGCGGAGAAAAGTAGCCTATGTCCATTCTCAGGCTCTAGACTATCTGTGTACCAAATTTCATATAAATTGGTTCAGTAGTTTTGGCGTTAAATCGAGACAGACAGACAGACAGAGTTACTTTCGCATTTATAATATTAGTATGAAAGTATAGATAACAATCCATATGAAATTGTAAACTGGAACTCCCCCCTCTGTCCCGGTATTTTCATTAGTATCTGTTTCAAAATTAACAACACAAAAAAAACATTCTAATCGGGTCTGTCTAGCTTCCCTCGAACTGCTCGCCGATCGCTCTCTCAAACGAGCTTGTGAAACTGGAGACTCTATCCAACAAATACTATGGTGGTATCATTGGTGGAGACTTAAACGCAAGAAGTCCTAGCTGGGGTGACTCCTGGAGGAACCTGAATGGTAAAACGCTGAAGACATGGCTCAAAACCCACATCCCTTCTTTGCAGAACATTACATCTTCTACTCCGACCTTTCCAAGGAGTTCCTCGTTTTTGGACCACTTCTTGATTTCTAGCCATCTACTGAATTGGGTAGATCAGAATTCCACTATTGAGACGTTTCCGACGTTCTCTGACCATTTCCCGCCCCTACTTAAAAATCAGATGAATGAAACCAGTATTTGCCTTCAAGAAACTCCACAATCGAGGTCGTTTAAAGAAACGAGCTGGGATGCATTCAGAGGACCTGGACAGGTCACTGGCTGTATACCAGCCCCTCCATACGTTTTCGCTGTCCAACTCGGACATAGATAAGCATATCGATCAGTTCAATAATATCCTTCACGGAACCTTGGACTGTCATTCCTCTAGGGCAGACACTTCCTTCAAAAAATATAAAAATCTTCCAATAAACAATCAACTGAGTGACAGGATTTCCAAGATCATTCCAGGCCCCAGTGCCTTCAAAGAGGTGCTTAGGCTTGTGGGGAGAAAAAACAAATTTTCTTATAACAAAGTGGTGGTCAACAATGTAACTTTCTCCAATGAACGCAGTATTGTTTCAGCCTTTGAAAAACACTTCATGGATCTGTATGCTGGGAAAACTCCAGACTTTAACCCCCGAATCACAGAAGAAGCACTTTCAGCCTCTCGCCTTTTCAGAAGCACCCGTCCAGAGCGGATTTTTAACTTTGATGCCGAGAATACGGCCCTATTTCCCTCTGCTTCTCATATCTTCACCGATGTTGGAGAAGTTTCCAGCTTGATCAACAAACTTAAACCAAAAAAATCAGCGGGTCCTGACAGAGTTTTGAATTTCACACTTAAAAAGCTACCCACCTCAGCTACTAGTTTTCTTGTTCAATAACAGCATCAATAACGCGTATTTTCCCTGCCCTTGGAAAGTTGCTAGAATTCTTCACATCATTAAAAATCATAATAACTTCGACATAAATAATTTCAGACCAATCTCTCTACTCTCCAATATTGGCAAGATATTGGAAAAAATAATGTTGATAAAAATGTCCTCTCCGGAAGAAAACCCAATTGAATATATCCCGGACCAGCAATTCGGATTTCAGAAAAGCCACTCAACAGTGCATGCGCTACTGAAACTTCATAACGATATCACTCTCAATCTCAGGGAGAAGCGGTGAACGGTTGCATGCTCCCTTGACGTCGAGAAAGCCTTCGACAGCGTATGGAGGGACGGGGTTCTAGCAAAGATTTTACTTCTCAATTTTCCATCTCATGTAGTCAATCTTTTGGATAACTTTCTGGAGAACAGGTCCTTCTTCATCCAAATTCAAGGCACTAGATCTAACACCTGCGCTAGGAATAGCGGCATGCCCTAGGGCTCTAATCTTGGTCCGCCACTATATAAGATCTTCCTCCACGATTTTCCTCATACATTTTTGGAAAACAATCTGAACTCTACAGGCATATTATACGATGATGACACAGTAGTGTACTCCAGCCACAGCTTCCTAGCACTGCCCTCAAGCATCTAGAGAAACATGTTAAAGTCATAAATGACTTTTATAGGACCTGGGGGATTAAGATCAATAAATACAAATCGGAACTGATTTGCTTCCGCAACGCTAGCGGTAAGGGCCTCACTGGGGTACCGGGGAATAGCAAAATGCTTGCACTTAGGATAGAGGGCAATGTCATTCAGGTGAAAAATAACTTAAAATACCTAGGAATCCAGTTTAACAACCTATTCAAGTTTAATAATCATGCAAGGGCAACGTTGGCCAAAGCCCGGAAAGTATCTAATGTTCTAATGCCATTCCTTAAACACCGTATGCTATTGAAGCGCTCCAAACTCCTGTTCTATAAAACACTCATCAGACCAATCCTGTCTTACACATTCCCAATCTGGTTCTCAATCACTCCCACGGCTGCTTTGTAAATGGAAATCCCGCACAAAGCGTTTTTCCGATGCATATACAGGGTGTCCCTTAATTCGTTGGCAATATTTTAGGGCATGATTTATGGGTATATTCTAAGGAAAAAATTGTTCCAGAGTAAGGGCCTATCTCCATTTTTTATACGAGTATCATTTATTGAGGAATTAAGAAAAGGCTTACTTGGGTGTACCTTGACCCATGTTAACGGTAACTGCGCTGTTAGTACTAATGATAGAAATTTCGTTTAGGCCTCTATTTTTAGAAGACATATTAGCCGTTGTAATTGCATTTAAATAAATTTTATATCTTAACTCAGTCTTAAGATATCCAATTTTTAACCTTTCCATTTTTCCTGCCCATGCTAATTTTTTGACTTTCGGTTCAATTTTCTCCAGAAAATGCGTAACAAACATAACGTTTTAATATTTTTTTTGAATGAAGGTAACAAAAATAAAAATAAAAACTTACGACAAGTTTGTAGAAAAACCCATAGATTTTATGATACTTGGGAAAACATGGAACAGATAAATTAAAAAAAAGGATTTTTTGCACGATTACAGATTTTCTCCATGCAGGACATCAGAAATTTTATGTCTGGAAACATTGAATTGCAAAGCTAAGCATCTGATGCTGATTGATGGCTCATTTGTAACAGCTTCCAGAATTCTCTGATCAATCGAAGTTCTTCTTACTTGTGGAGCTCCCGCGTTAGGTCGTGTATTTGAAACTGATCCCGTTTCTCGAAGCCTTGATATGTATTGTATTTCCAAATACATTTCTACTAGGAAGTCGTCGGTTTGGATAAAGTTCATGGTATCTTTGTCGCGCACTATTTGAAATTCCATTGCACAGTCCAAAAACGTAAATAATGTCTGCGTATTCTTCGTTTGTAAATGAAGACATTTAAAAAAAAAAAATTGCCTTGGCGTTAAAGATTAAACTGATGAATTAATTTTGATTTTAAATCTTTTATACCATTTTTTTTTAGGTAAGTCCTGAAAGGTACTCAAATAAACCAACGGAAAACCGCTCTTATTGTCAACTGTTGTTAGAAATGTAGGTACAAAATCAGAAACCCACTTTTTTACCTGTTGCAGGATTTCCTAAGTATCATAAAATCTATGGATTTTTCCTGTTAAAGTACACACATTAAAACAAAAATTACCTAAATCGGAAAAAATCGCTTTCATTCATAACTTTTGCAACTTAAAGCAATAAAACCAGATATGTATGGAAGCATATGAGACAAATGGTCAAGAATTTTATAAACTTGTGAGTTATGTTCCAGAAATAAACAGACAAAGCATATAAAAGAAAAAATGGTTGTTACAGACACCCCAAGTACAAGTTTTGAGACAATTCAAATCGACACAGTTGGACCTTTAAGAATATCAAACGGATTTAGATACATACTGACGATGCAATGTGAACTAACAAAATATGTCATTGCTCAGCCAATTGAAAATAAAGACGCTAACACAATAGCGAAGACATTAGTAGAACAATTCATTTTAAGATACGGATGTTTCAAAATCCTAAAATCCGACAATGGGACAGAATTCAAGAATGAACTTATGAAGAATATTTGTGACATGTTGAAAATTGAGCCAATCTTCTCAGCACCTTACCACCACCAGAGTATAGGTTCCTTAGAACGAAACCATAGAGTATTAAACGAATTTCTTTTAAACTTTACGGAAGACCATGAATGGGACAAATGGATACCATATTATACATTTGCGTATAATACAACACCTCATGTTGATACCAATTTTACACCCTACGAACTGATATTTGGAAAATTAACTTACTTACCGAACGATATAATTAATGATAAGAATACTGTATATAACTTAGATAACTATGCAAACGAAATAAAAATTAGACTAAGACATTCGATTGATAAAACACGTAAAATTATAAATACTGTTAAGAACAAAACAAAAATAGAGTATGACAAACATACAAATGTTTCAGATTTAAAAATAGGGGATTTAGTTATGGTAAGACTAGAAAGTAGAAAGAAATCACAGAGTCCTTACCACGGACCATATAAGATTATATAAACTGACAATGTAAATTCAGTAATAGACATTAAAGGAGAACACAGAAAACTCCACAACAATAGCCTTAAGAAATATGTACGAAACTAATATAAAACACAACTATGTAATTAATAGTAACATCCAAACAAAAATGTTTTATAAGAACATTAGACGCATAAGAACATTGTTAGAACATAAGAAACTATTATTAAAAGATGAGAAAATAAGAATACCCTTAAAATGTAAAGCATTTCCAAGCATAGCGAAAACTGTTTCATCTTGCAAAATTATTTCCTAAATAATTTTCCGCTCAAGGGTAAGGGTGTAGTGGACCTACCTCACCAATTAAACAAAACAATACTATTCGATAAGACAGCCAATACAACTGATGACGCTGCAATAAAACAAGCAAAACGGAATAGTAAAAATAAACACAGAGTGCACTGCCCGAGTCAGTGGGGAAAAGTAAATAACACTATGCACTGCACTATTCTGATTTCAATGACTTGATGACGCACCGCACTGTGCACACCGTAGATTGAATAATATCTGATATATGATCGTTAGCCCAATTCCGATTCATATGTTCTTCGACACCTCGCAACCCAAATTAATTCGCTGTATCGTTATGCATGGAAAATGCTCAAAGGGCACTAGTATATAAGCTAGAAGTTTTGACTAATAAAAAGAAGAATCGCTTTAGACACCAAACTCTTGCATTCTCACTTATGGCTTTTTAGCCTTGCTTTTAATAGCAAACTTTGGCAGATCCCTATGGCATAAAGCCCTGCCTGTTAGGAAAGTCGATATTTTAGATTGGGTAGTTTGTCATTTTCCTTTATCAAGGAACCACTACCATACACTTGTCCGGCTCCTCCCGGGTACCAGCTCTGAGGAAATCCTTAATTCGTTACATCCTGAACACAAGGATACATTGGGAGAAACCCAGAGGGAATGGGGGCGCTTTGCAGTGTCGTCGTTGCCAACAATTTGGACATCTGGCTAAGAATTGTGCCAACACATACAAATGTGTAAAATGCGTCAATAGCCACGAACCCGGAAGCTGTCCGGTCGCTAAAGAAGAGGGGAGTGGTGCCGCCTGTGTGAACTGTGTTGAGAAACATCCTGCAAACTTTGGAGGTTGCGTATCCTTTAAGCAATACGACAGGAGGCGCAAAAATATCATTCGGGGCGCTAAAGAAAAGCATAATAATGGCAGGTTGCTCTCTAACTTTATTGCTAACGGCAATCCGGTTTCCCCTCACGTGTCGTATGCCAGTCACTTACTCTCCAAAGACCTCTTTGGGATGGAGATAAATACGCTTCTACTTAAAATAGAGAATTTTATGTCAACCTTGGACAGCTTCGAGTCACCGCTACAGAAGAGAGAGTGGCTTACCTGGATTTAGTCAACCAGCTCTTGATCAGTGGTAAATATTGCTTTTACAATTCCTGCAATTTAACATTTCGTCCTTAGTTCATAGCTCCAGGAGGCTGGAATTACAAAAGGTCCTTCAGTCCAGCAATACGTCTTTCGCCTTTATTCAGGAAACCCATCTGAACAGCCGGCATAAGGTTGTTTTAGACTCTTAATGTTCTGAGGAACGACCAACTCCAAGGGGTCGCAATAATTATTAAAAACTAGCTGACCCATGCCCGCCTTGCTTCACCAGTCTGCCACTTCTCAAATTTAAAACAAAATACTTGCTGATAAGAACTGATAAAGAAAACGTCGAGAGTGTCCCTTCTAATTATATGGATATACTCTGAGTGTGACTACCTCTCAACCTCAATTACATTTCATACCCTATATTTCTTAATCCCATGCGCCACAAAAAAAACAACACAAACTACAAAAGGTGTATAAAAAAAAGAAAGAAAAAGCACACGCACAAAAGGTACAGAGAGAGAAACAGATTTGTGCCACACACACACATAAGTTTTCCTCCACTCAACGCTGGGAAAATCCAACGATCTAGCTTCAATCGAACATTTTACTTTTTTTGAATTGTATAAAATGTATAGTTTAATGCTTATTGTTCAACTTCAGGATAACCTACAAAGATGATTTATATCTTAAAATCTTTGTACATAATTGAACTTTATATTTAAGAAAATCCTATTTCATTTGGATGAGTCATTCCAAAGCTAGGAGCTAGAAAGCATTCGAGAGTTACAACTTTTCTTAGATATCCGCTTAGATCTCCGCTTTTGGACAGCGGATGTAGCATTTTCCCGCGGAGAAAAGTAGCCTATGTCCATTCTCAGGCTCTAGACTATCTGTGTACCAAATTTCATATAAATTGGTTCAGTAGTTTTGGCGTTAAATCGAGACAGACAGACAGACAGAGTTACTTTCGCATTTATAATATTAGTATGAAAGTATAGATAACAATCCATATGAAATTGTAAACTGGAACTCCCCCCTCTTTCCCGGTATTTTCGTTAGTATCTGTTTCAAAATTAACAACACAAAAAAAACATTCTAATCGGGTCTGTCTAGCTTCCCTCGAACTGCTCGCCGATCGCTCTCTCAAACGAGCTTGTGAAACTGGAGACTCTATCCAACAAATACTATGGTGGTATCATTGGTGGAGACTTAAACGCAAGAAGTCCTAGCTGGGGTGACTCCTGGAGGAACCTGAATGGTAAAACGCTGAAGACATGGCTCAAAACCCACATCCCTTCTTTGCAGAACATTACATCTTCTACTCCGACCTTTCCAAGGAGTTCCTCGTTTTTGGACCACTTCTTGATTTCTAGCCATCTACTGAATTGGGTAGATCAGAATTCCACTATTGAGACGTTTCCGACGTTCTCTGACCATTTCCCGCCCCTACTTAAAAATCAGATGAATGAAACCAGTATTTGCCTTCAAGAAACTCCACAATCGAGGTCGTTTAAAGAAACGAGCTGGGATGCATTCAGAGGACCTGGACAGGTCACTGGCTGTATACCAGCCCCTCCATACGTTTTCGCTGTCCAACTCGGACATAGATAAGCATATCGATCAGTTCAATAATATCCTTCACGGAACCTTGGACTGTCATTCCTCTAGGGCAGACACTTCCTTCAAAAAATATAAAAATCTTCCAATAAACAATCAACTGAGTGACAGGATTTCCAAGATCATTCCAGGCCCCAGTGCCTTCAAAGAGGTGCTTAGGCTTGTGGGGAGAAAAAACAAATTTTCTTATAACAAAGTGGTGGTCAACAATGTAACTTTCTCCAATGAACGCAGTATTGTTTCAGCCTTTGAAAAACACTTCATGGATCTGTATGCTGGGAAAACTCCAGACTTTAACCCCCGAATCACAGAAGAAGCACTTTCAGCCTCTCGCCTTTTCAGAAGCACCCGTCCAGAGCGGATTTTTAACTTTGATGCCGAGAATACGGCCCTATTTCCCTCTGCTTCTCATATCTTCACCGATGTTGGAGAAGTTTCCAGCTTGATCAACAAACTTAAACCAAAAAAATCAGCGGGTCCTGACAGAGTTTTGAATTTCACACTTAAAAAGCTACCCACCTCAGCTACTAGTTTTCTTGTTCAATAACAGCATCAATAACGCGTATTTTCCCTGCCCTTGGAAAGTTGCTAGAATTCTTCACATCATTAAAAATCATAATAACTTCGACATAAATAATTTCAGACCAATCTCTCTACTCTCCAATATTGGCAAGATATTGGAAAAAATAATGTTGATAAAAATGTCCTCTCCGGAAGAAAACCCAATTGAATATATCCCGGACCAGCAATTCGGATTTCAGAAAAGCCACTCAACAGTGCATGCGCTACTGAAACTTCATAACGATATCACTCTCAATCTCAGGGAGAAGCGGTGAACGGTTGCATGCTCCCTTGACGTCGAGAAAGCCTTCGACAGCGTATGGAGGGACGGGGTTCTAGCAAAGATTTTACTTCTCAATTTTCCATCTCATGCAGTCAATCTTTTGGATAGCTTTCTGGAGAACAGGTCCTTCTTCATCCAAATTCAAGGCACTAGATCTAACACCTGCGCTAGTAATAGCGGCATGCCCTAGGGCTCTAATCTTGGTCCGCCACTATATAAGATCTTCCTCCACGATTTTCCTCATACATTTTTGGAAAACAATCTGAACTCTACAGGCATATTATACGATGATGACACAGTAGTGTACTCCAGCCACAGCTTCCTAGCACTGCCCTCAAGCATCTAGAGAAACATGTTAAAGTCATAAATGACTTTTATAGGACCTGGGGGATTAAGATCAATAAATACAAATCGGAACTGATTTGCTTCCGCAACGCTAGCGGTAAGGGCCTCACTGGGGTACCGGGGAATAGCAAAATGCTTGCACTTAGGATAGAGGGCAATGTCATTCAGGTGAAAAATAACTTAAAATACCTAGGAATCCAGTTTAACAACCTATTCAAGTTTAATAATCATGCAAGGGCAACGTTGGCCAAAGCCCGGAAAGTATCTAATGTTCTAATGCCATTCCTTAAACACCGTATGCTATTGAAGCGCTCCAAACTCCTGTTCTATAAAACACTCATCAGACCAATCCTGTCTTACACATTCCCAATCTGGTTCTCAATCACTCCCACGGCTGCTTTGTAAATGGAAATCCCGCACAAAGCGTTTTTCCGATGCATATACAGGGTGTCCCTTAATTCGTTGGCAATATTTTAGGGCATGATTTATGGGTATATTCTAAGGAAAAAATTGTTCCAGAGTAAGGGCCTATCTCCATTTTTTATACGAGTATCATTTATTGAGGAATTAAAAAAAGGCTTACTTGGGTGTACCTTGACCCATGTTAACGGTAACTGCGCTGTTAGTACTAATGATAGAAATTTCGTTTAGGCCTCTATTTTTAGAAGACATATTAGCCGTTGTAATTGCATTTAAATAAATTTTATATCTTAACTCAGTCTTAAGATATCCAATTTTTAACCTTTCCATTTTTCCTGCCCATGCTAATTTTTTGACTTTCGGTTCAATTTTCTCCAGAAAATGCGTAACAAACATAACGTTTTAATATTTTTTTTGAATGAAGGTAACAAAAATAAAAATAAAAACTTACGACAAGTTTGTAGAAAAACCCATAGATTTTATGATACTTGGGAAAACATGGAACAGATAAATTAAAAAAAAAGGATTTTTTGCACGATTACAGATTTTCTCCATGCAGGACATCAGAAATTTTATGTCTGGAAACATTGAATTGCAAAGCTAAGCATCTGATGCTGATTGATGGCTCATTTGTAACAGCTTCCAGAATTCTCTGATCAATCGAAGTTCTTCTTACTTGTGGAGCTCCCGCGTTAGGTCGTGTATTTGAAACTGATCCCGTTTCTCGAAGCCTTGATATGTATTGTATTTCCAAATACATTTCTACTAGGAAGTCGTCGGTTTGGATAAAGTTCATGGTATCTTTGTCGCGCACTATTTGAAATTCCATTGCACAGTCCAAAAACGTAAATAATGTCTGCGTATTCTTCGTTTGTAAATGAAGACATTTAAAAAAAAAACTTGCCTTGGCGTTAAAGATTAAACTGATGAATTAATTTTGATTTTAAATCTTTTATACCATTTTTTTTTAGGTAAGTCCTGAAAGGTACTCAAATAAACCAACGGAAAACCGCTCTTATTGTCAACTGTTGTTAGAAATGTAGGTACAAAATCAGAAACCCCCTTTTTTACCTGTTGCAGGATTTCCTAAGTATCATAAAATCTATGGATTTTTCCTGTTAAAGTACACACATTAAAACAAAAATTACCTAAATCGGAAAAAAATCGCTTTCATTCATAACTTTTGCAACTTAAAGCAATAAAACCTTTTTTCCCCATTTTTACCTGTTCCATGTTTTCATAAGTATCATCAAATCTATGGGGTTTTCTACAAAATTGTCGTAAGTTTTTATTATTATTATTTTTATTATTTTTACCTTCATTAAAAAAAATATTAAAACGTTTTGTTTATTACGCATTTTCTGGAGAAAATTGAACCGAAAGTCAAAAAATTAGCATGGGCAAGAAAAATGGAACAGGTTAAAAATTGGATATCTTAAGACTGAGTTAAGATATAAAATTTATTTCAATGCAATTACAACGGCTAATATTTCTTCTAAAAATAGAGGCCTAAACGAAACTTCTATCATTAGTACTAACAGCGCAGTTACCGTTAACATGGGTCAAGGTACACCCAAGTAAGCCTTTTCTTAAATCCTCAATAAATGATATAAAAATTAGAGATAGTCCCTTATTGTAGAACAATTTTTTCCTTAGAATATATCCATAAATCATGCCCTAAAATATTGCCAACGAATTAAGGGACACCCTGTATTTACAGGGAAACAAACATCGTTCCGTTTTTGAGATACTCATTAAATTTATTTAAAAAAAACTATCTGAAGCCTCAACTTCTCCGATAACGCACTGGTAGGAGGGATCTACTCCTCACAAGTCAGCTCCACGTTGGACAACGAGACATATATTTCCCAAGTTGATGTATCTATGCTGGAGCTTGATGCTTCTCCTGATGGGATTCCACCGACGTTCTACTTGAAAGCCACTCAAGGACAGAACCGCGGATAATTGTAGTATTCGCCTTAATACCCTCTCACTGACATCTCTCCCTTCGGGGGAACTGGGAAATGATTCACCTCTTTAACCTGAGAATGCCTCGAATCGTAAATATAAATCACCTCGACAGAGTAGTTATGATGGAAGGACAGTACTTACCCCATTAAATTATTCTTTTCTTTCTCTAGTAGATTATTCTCTTTAAAAAAAATAATCTTTAGCTTCAAATGAAATATTTTCTTTATCAATAAAAATAACTTTTAATTATACATATTGTTGGAGAAAAATCTGGAACAGGAAAATATTCTTAGCAGCGAAAATAAAAGACAACCTGTTTTGATGAAATTCAAAGTAAGAGAAAAAAAATGTATAATTATTAAAGTCACGATGACAGCGTAAGCTACAGGGTGTACAGTTGTAACGAAATGCGCGGTGAGCAACTGTTGCGCGTTCGACGGCAAAGGTAATGTGGCAGCCCCTTAAACTAACTAGCTTCCTCTTCCTCTCACGTTGGCACCACCTGTAACTCCACGTTAAAAATGCCACCTAGTGGGCCTAGCTCGATACTGCCCCCTGCTCGAGTGACAGCTCTCCGAAGCTGTTAGTATAGAAGCCGCACAGAGACTGAGGTTAACCGCGAAAGGAAAGAGAACAGAACAAGAGCGAAAGAGAAACCCCCACAACCCCAAAGACCAATGGTCTCCTTGATAGACTTCGGATCCATTCAATCCCGAGCCGTCCGTAACTACCAGTGAGGGATATTTGCAAGTGCAGGTAAACCTGCCTCTTGTCTCTTGTCTTGGGTCGCCACCCGGACCTGAACCCGGAGAATCTCCGAAGCCTCCAAGCTTCCGGCTACTGCCTGCCTCTGCGCCGTACGCTACTTGCAACATGTACCGCACCCTTCCCTGCTCCGCCACTGTCCGCATGTTATTCAATTATAGCGGCAGCCTCTCTCTCGGGGACTGCCTGGCCGGGATCGACGGGCCCCCGCTTACAGGCGGCTAGAGCTCCGTCGTCCACCTGGAAACAAAGAAGGGGTGTCTGGCCACTCGTTGCCAGGCATGGCCTCCACCACGCGCTAGCTCGCCGGCGGGCGTGAGTACTTGCAAAGAGACCCAGACTGGGGTTACATTTAGTTTAACATGCCTGATCTGCTGATCCTGTGGATGTACCACATTCGTATAAACTCACCTCTTGTCTTCGGTGGCTGGCTGTAGTGCCACCGTCAACCGTATTAAGATGCGGGGAGTGGTGAGGTAACCAGTCGAAATCTATAGGCCCGATGTGAGCTACCCCGTACGGGAATGATGTGCTAGCAAAGCAGCCGGGTCCATCCAGCTAAACTGAACGACCCACGTCGGGAAGGCCGACCTTTGGGGAGGTATGAGCTGTAGGAGCTCCCCATATGTGCTGGCCCACCCCGCCACACACGCCTGTGCGCGGACACCTTGGCCGTCGCGCCACACCATTGGCGACGGCCCCTACTCCGAGAAGGGAGTAAAGTTCCCTTTAATTATAGAAAACCATTACCCCCGTTTTCCTCCTCACTCACTCCTCCTTGCTTCATCATCGACCCTTACCCCAGAGGAATACTTATACAACCATGCTGAAAAGATTAATAATAATTCCAAAACGAATGTCCGACCAAAATTTCCGAAGCCCGTTCCATCGGGTGAATTTTATTGAGAAGAGATAACATTCACTATAAAGAAAACTTAATCATATTCTTACTTGCTATGCCTTCCTCGGCGTTTAATCTTAATTCTAAAAGTCGTTGTAGGCTTGGCTACCGAACCTCGTCTTAATCTCTAATAGATGTGAGTGCATCTGGGTATACCATAATAGGTATACAGGCATAACTACCTAAACGTAGATGTATGCTAGCCGACTGGTGATCCAAAACAAAAAGAAAGAATCTCCAGGGTGTCTTTGTCCTATAATCTAAATTAACTAGTACGTACAGTACGAGAATCCAAGGATAAAAACAACAAAACTTAACTGACACTAATTCAAACGCGGCACGACGACCTTGAACCGAAGGTTCAGAATCGATAATTATCCTACAATGGGATACACATAGACGAATAACGAATAGTTTACTTCAACTTGTTTTTAAATTTACTACCGCTGTTATGATGTTTTCCTTCTTTAATTGGCTTTAATTTCATTGACTCCCGACCCTTCCCTAGTTGGATCCGTAGAGAAACGAATGGGGTCTGTGGAACTTAAGCGCAAACATCAGCTTTGGAAATGTTCGGGGATACTTTCCCCGGTGGTAATCCTTATCTACTATCAGATGACTATCAAGGCAGGTGCGACGGTAACAGATAGAACACGACTATTGTCCCCAAAATGAATGTAACAAGGGTAGGCAATATAGTGTTGGCAAATATATAGTATAATATAATCAAAGATGTACAATGAATGTCTATGAACTTACGTGGTTAATCCTCCTTCGATGTGCGCACAGCGACGAGATGAACCTGTTCCTGTTAAATGCAGTTGGAAAAGTCAAAAAAAAAGTAAAATACAACTATCGATTTGCCGACATGCAATTCCTACAAATATAATTCGAATATCTTTCGAAACTGCTTCGTAAAGAAGTGTACCAGCGTGAATTCAATTTACACGAGGTCAAATCTAGGATCTGTACCCGTGAAGGATATAGTAGGTGACTCGTCCGGGTGTCGTCACACAAAACGAAAAGAATATTCCCCCGAAAGGGTATTTAAAACTGCCTAAATGCACTGCTGAGTCTTTCGCACACGAGTTATAATTGTAAGTACCGCAACTCAATCAAAACAACTCACTTCATTTCGGTCTCAAATCAGACTGACTTTATTATTCCCAAAAGTTAACTTACAATTAATAAGGGTCAACGCATTCCGTTTCCGATGACCTTCGAAAGTTCTCAGTTGCAAAGCAACACAAATGTGCCATCAGCAAGTTTGCTAACTTGCATTCCATTTCCGATGGCCTTCGAACAGCAGAAAGTATTCATCGACACCGGAATGCGATTGACACCGAGTTATGGGTTGCGAAGCAACACGAATGTGCCGTCAGCAAGTTTGCTGACTTGCATTTGTGTAACTTCACCCCCCTTTGATTCGGAATTCTCCTGAATTTTGTTTGTACCAATTTGTTTTTCTATATTTTTTACAATAATTTTTACATGTTTATTCTTTTTTTTAATTACAAATACTAAAACTCCAATTACAATTATGGCTATACATACAATAAAAATTGTGATTGAGTTCATAATATAATTATTATTTTTATGGTACTTTAATTCATTTATGTGTTTAAGATTTTCAATTTGGTACATTTCTAACATTGTTTCAAAATTAAGTTTTTCTTTAATAATTACATTTTGATCTTCTTCGTAGGAAAATTTATGTACGAATTCCATATTAAAGTTCGATATTGAAATGTTTCTTTTATTAATTGTACAATTATTGATATTTATTATGAAATTACCACTTAATTGTAAATTTCTGTCGTCACAACCGTTAATTACAATTTCTTTTTTAAGATTTTTACATATAATTAAATTTTCTTCGATATTTTCAATTAAAGTTTTATTATTCATTTTAAAATTGCATATTCCTTCAATTAAACAATTATCAACTTTTTTTAAATCTTTTATATAAATGTTGTTTGTGTTATAATTATATTTAGTTCCATTTAATTCAATGAATTCTAAAGCCTTTATATCTATTTCCTTAAAATCTTTGTTGGGCATTGGCAATATCATTTTTAACTGAGTTTGAATATAACTTTTCGGAAGTTTTATAGCTAAAATCAATTTTGTTCCGTTTAGGTTAAATGCCCCTATTTTGGAATGTTTTAATTTAAAAAAATCTAAATCAGCGGTCGCTATTTCTTCTCCTGTCAATATACTAGGGTGTAAAATACCTTGTTTGGCAGAGGCAATATTATCCAGAATATTATCAATTTTATCCTCAAGAATTTTAAGTTTTAACAGTTGATCTGTTCTTAAAAGTTTAATAGTTAAATTTCTTTGATTATCTACTACGTTGTCGAACACTTCGGATATGTGCTTTCTGTCTTCTTCTATGATTTTTCCTAAGCTGTTTATGTTGCTCATAATTTGTTTATTAATGTCTATCTGTTTATTTAAGTTTTCTATCGCATTCCTGTTATTTATATCTACAACTTTAAAATGTTCCAAAATTTCATTTCTATCATTATCATCCATGGTTCCGTATAACCACTTCTGACCGGTTCCAATAAAGTTTACAAGACCTCTCTTTTTCCGGAAGGTGGGGACTAGGGCTCTTACTTTTGATTTGATGTTAATGATCTCATTTACTATTGGGATGTTATTTTTTTATTTGTAATTTTAGCAAATTAATTTCAAGCATTCTGATTGCGGTCATTATTTCTTCCGAATCTATAATATGAACAATGGTTTGGGTCTGATTAATAAGTTCTACTGTACCTCGATTGATTATTGTAAACCCCTGATCAGTGTGTATTTGTGAGATGAGAAGAGCTGGCTCCGCTACCGTTGCTGTCATCATGATTGTCCACAGCATTATCCAAATAAGAACCTGCAAATTTATTAGGTCTTTTAATCGTTGTTGGATGAACACCATGCAGTTTTTTTTTTTTCTGAAGTAAGGTTAATTTTTATGACGTAAATGTTTATAATTTCTTATAAATCCTTCAATTCTTCGTTCATTATATTCTTCCCTATCTAAATTTCTTTTATCTACAATATGTTTCTTCCGTTTATTGGCTTTCTCAGTTAAAATTATCGGTTCTGTCACTACTGCTTTATTTGGACTCATCCCTAAAGTTGAGTGGAATCTGTTGTTATAAATTTTAACTGCCTTATGAATTTTCCGATTAGTAGTTAGATCTTTATCTTTGATAGTTAACAAAATCTCAAGAAGCGTTGAATGAAAACGTTCAATGTCAGAGTTTCCTGTATGAGAGTTTGGCTTTGTAAAGTGAAATTGCACTCCTTCTTCTCTGAAAAATTCCTGTAGGTTTTCTGACTTAAATTCATTATCGCAAACGATTTTCTTTGGTTTTCCAAACTTAGTAAACTGTTCTTCGATACATTCCAGTTTATTAACCCAATTTTTACTAGTTAAGTTATAGATATAAGCTTTTTTCGTAAGTTTATCTAAAAATGTAAGATAAAAAAGCTTATTAAAGTGGTAAATATCCATATGTACTATTTCATTTTCTTCTTTTGGTGTTTCAGAAGTTTGAAATTTCGGTTTAATAGGTTTTCTGTCATATTTGCCTTCTTGACATGTTTGACAGTTTCCTATAACTTTGGATATATGTTTAACTAGTCCTGGGTAGTACAACTTATTTTTCAATGTTTTATACGTTTCAATAATTCCGGAGTGACTACTTTCTTTAACATGGTATAAGGAAATTTGCTTACATATGTCTGCTTCCGTTTCTACCTCGAGAGCTCTAAGTGTGCATTTAGTAAAAGTCAAGTTTTTATTGCCTCTGTACAGTTTGCATTGTTGAATTTTATTGTACTCGTGGTACGATAATTCTGTATAAATGCCTATTCTTCCCTTGTTCAGGGTTCGTTTGAAGAGATCTTCCCAGTATGACTGATTTTTAGTCATATCTACGTGGATGATTCTCCTACCATGACTGACTTCGACTTCTACTAAAACGGAATTAGAGAGAATTATTTGGGTTTTATATTTATTAACTATAACTTCCTTAATTGGAAAATGATCTAACTGCTGTTCTGGTGCTGAATGAATTGTTGCCACATTTGATTGAGTTTCAGACTCATCATCTATCTGTTCAACATCCCTGATGCGGCTAAAGAAATCTGCAACTTTATTATCTTTACCCCTTAAGTACTCTATATCATAATTAAATTCGGACAATTTGAGTAACCATCTCTAATTTCTTGCCGAAAATTCTTTTCCGTTGTATTTCTTATTAAGGTACTTAATGGGTTGATGGTCTGTGATTATTTTAAATTTATTTCCCCAGAGGTATGGTCTAAAATATGTCACTGCCCAGACAATAGCAAGAAATTCTTTGTCCGTAGGTGAGTATTGTTGTTCGTGGTCGTTGAGGGATCTCGACGCATAGCAGACCGGATGACCTGCTTGGGTAAGAACAGCACCAATAGCGAAATTAGAAGCATCAGTAAACACAGTAAATTGTTTTTCAAAATCAGGGAATTTGAGTATCGGATAGTTAGTGATATTTTGTTTCAGGGTTTCAAAAGATTGTATATATTCAGGGTCTTTTGTATTGATCTTAGCATTTTTCTTTAAAAACTTTATCATTGGATAAGCTATTTTAGAGTAATTTTTTACAAATTTACGGTAAAATCCAGTTGTACCAAGAAAAGATTTTAACTCCTTTTCTGTTGAGGGCAATTTGTAATTTAGGATACATTTTACTTTCTCTGGATTAGGTTTCATGCCTTCATCAGTCAAGATGTGGCCCAAGAATTCTGTATCCTTTTGAAGGAAAGAGCATTTTTCAAACTGGACCTTGAGATTATGTTTGGCCAGTGTACTAAAGATTGTGGAGATGGCAAAGAGATGTTCTTCTAGGCTGGTGGAAAATATAAGGATATCGTCAAGATAGACGACGCAGATCTTATTTATGTAATCCCTCAGTATTTCGTTCATGAGCCTTTGGAACGTCGCAGGGGCGTTCTTGAGGCCAAAAGGCATCCGAGTAAATTCATATAAACCGTTTGGGGTTACAAACGCAGTTTTATGAATATCCTTTGGATGCATTTTAATTTGGTAATAGCCTTTAGCTAAGTCCAGTGTCGTGAAATACTGGGCTCTCCCTAACTTATCTAATATACTGTCTATATTAGGCAGTGGGTACTTGTCGTCAAAGGTTATTTCATTTATTTTCCTATAGTCCACACAAAGCCTGAACATCTGTTCACCTGATTTACCAACCTTTTTCGGGACAACAACTATGGGTGACGAATATCTACTATTTGATTTTCTAATAATACCCTGGTTTTCCATATCCATCACTTGTCTCCTAACTTCCTCTTCATGCTTTGGAGGCAATCTATAAAGCCTGGAATTAATTTGTTGGTCCGTTGTTGTTCTTATCTCATGCATTATAGAGTTTGTATTGGTAAGCTCGTCACCTTCCTTGAAAATCAAACTTTGGTACTGTTTTAAAATGTTTCTTATTTCTTCTTTTTCCTGAGTGTTTAAATGCGAAAGATCTACTTTGTCTGCATTTTCACTTGAAAGTTCGAAATAATCAATGTGTGAAGTTTCTTCCGAATATAAATCTATTTTTGCAGTATTAATAAACTGCATAAATCTTTTTTGGATATTAATTTCTGTGACGTTTTTCCTAATTATATCCATTCCTATAAGGAGGTCATAGTCTTTATTAATTAGGTTCATTTTATACCACTTTAATTTGCTATGCCTTCCCATTCGGAATTCTTCGGGTGTATCCGTCACAACGATTTGTATGAATTCTTTTGTTTTGTTGTTAATAGTGTTAAGAAAAATCACTTTCTCTTCGAAAACAGGAAAGTGACTGCAATCAACCCTAGCGGAATTGATTAAACTGACTGTAGCGCCAGTGTCTAATAGGGCCTTATATTTTCTATCACCTATTGTAAAATTACAGAATAATTTGTTTCCGAGGCTTAATTCCGAAAATCCGTAGGCTCCATACTATTAATTTCTTCATTACCCCCTGGCCCACTAGATTGACTACCACTAGCTAAATTATTTATTTCCATAGGTTCTGGGCTTTGATAGTTATTTCTAACCTGGCCTGATGGATTGAATGCTTGGGGGTTATTTTGTCTGGCTTGTCCTGACCTATTGTTATTCGAATTTCTACTCTGTCCTTGTCTATTATTATTAGTATTATTGTTATTAAAATTTCTAGTATGTCCTGATCTATCATTATTATTATTGTTATTAAAATTTCTAGTATGTACTGATCTATCATTACCAGAATAGCTAGTTTGTTCTGGTCTATTATGAACGTGTGTATTGGCTGTATTTTGGTCTTGGTATCTAAACTGTTGTCTATTTTGATTACTCTGGTTAATGACATAATTGTTCTTATTATTATTTGTTTTAAGATTCCATTCACTATCTGGTATATATGTCCGAAGGATCGCTAATATACTATTTAAGTCAAAATTATTTCTAATTTCTCTGGATAATTGTCCTACACTTAGTTCTTTTACTTTAGCTACTAATAACAGTTTACACGAATTTATAATTTCCAATTTATTTGCCTCGTATAAGGCATATCCATGACATTCTTTTAAAATATAGTCAACTTTATTACATAGTTCTAAGATATTATTTACCTTAAGGTTGTTTATTTTGCTTAGTATTATGTTGATATCTATTATTGGCCGGAAGTGTTGAATTAGTTGGTTTTTGGTGCTCTGCCATGATACTAGTGGTGTTAAATACAATAAACTCTTCGCTGCTCCGACAATTTTTATATTGTAAATTGCCCTGAATACCTCATCCCTTTGGGGTTCCGGGGTAGCTGTCAGGTGGGCGTCAACGCAGGTCAAAAATTGGGTTAGTTCTCCTTTTTCACCTGAGAACTCTTTGATATAGGCGATGGTCTTATCGATTGATGGTGGGCCTGCTGTCCTCTGGATTAAAAGTTGTTGTTGCAGTTGTTGTTTAATGTGTCGACGATACTTTGGAGAACTTGTTCCATTGCTAAGTTAATACCTCGATTGGTATTGAAAACTTGAATCCTATTCTCTCTTCCTATTTTGATGGAGTATGGTGTAAGTGGGGACTGATTTATAGTCACAACTTTTTTTTCTTTTCCAGCTGTTCTTACGGTCGAAAAAACAACACTTTTTCCAAAAAAAAAAAAAAAAAAATCTTTATTTGAGCTGATTTCTAGTCACAAATTATTTAATTTTTTGTTTTCCGCGGTTGTTACGGTTCGAAAAAAAACGACTGCGCCAGTTATAATTGTAAGTACCGCAACTCAATCAAAACAACTCATTTCATTTCGGTCTCAAATCAGACTGACTTTATTATTCCCAAAAGTTAACTTACAATTAATAAGGGTCAACGCATTCCGCTTCCGATGACATTCGAAAGTTCTCAGTTGCAAAGCAACACAAATGTGCCATCAGCAAGTTTGCTAACTTGCATTCCATTTCCGATGGCCTTCGAACAGCAGAAAGTATTCATCGACACCGGAATGCGATTGACACCGAGTTATGGGTTGCGAAGCAACACGAATGTGCCGTCAGCAAGTTTGCTGACTTGCATTTGTGTAACTCACGCGAGACTAATTGGAAATGAGCCGTACATGGCGACGTGAAGTCTCTTGACCGAAATGTATAATGAAAATCTTGCCTGGACGGCGAATAGGAAAACGTATTTAAAACGCGGATTAAGTTATGAAAAGATGCACTCGCGATGCTGAGAAGCAGCGTCTATTCTACCACATACTTAAGATAAATGTACGCGACACTAAATAAAATAAGAAATATAATTTGCATGCACACTAAACTGATGCGAAATCGCATTTAAAACTCTAAGAGAAAGTATATTTGTGAATGAATATAAATGGGCAGCATCGCTGCTTGAAGATTGGGATGCTGTGTGGTGCGGTGAAGGGTTAAAGATGGGGCCGCTTGTGGCCTTGTGGTGATGCGATCTCTTTGGGATCGGATGCGGTGCGGTCGCTGGTGACCGTTTGCTGCTGCCGAAGAACGTGTGGCGAAGGGGTCTCGTGGACCAATTAAAGTTGAAGGTGTTGGGTCACGTGGACCATGTAAAGATGAGGGTGTTGGGTCACGTGGACCATGTAAAGATGAGAAGGGTGTGCGGTCTCTGGGACCATTTAAAGATGCAATGCTGCGGTTACCTGGACCGGTTGACGACGTGCTGGGGTCTCGTGGACCAATTAACAAAGCGATGTGTAAGTGGGGTCTGGCCGACCGAGTATCTGTGGAAAATCCGACCTGATTAGCACGATTAGTGGCATAGAAAATTCGAGGGACTTACCGTGGCTTTCGCCGCTATACAATACTGCTCCTCGTGCTTGGCTGGCCCCGCTCCGCGCTGGGTCATTCGTCCCACGCGGCTGGGCGTCGAGCGCACTCGATGTTTTGGCACTGCTAGCAGGGATTTCTCCTCCATGCGGCCGTAGCCGATCCCTGGAGGTTCCTAGGGCGTCTGGTTCGCAGAATACCCGGGTATTTCGTCGGGCTTCTGGTGACGCTGACGCGAGGAATATTTCCTCGGTGAATTGTTGGAGGCCGCTGGGCCGATTTGACTCGGTATTCGGTGCGATGGCTTTGCACATAAATAGCGAGTGCAAAAGGCCAAATATTTTTACGGATGTCGCGATGAAGGCGGATTTACCGAACCGCTCACTAAGTTAACTTATTAATTTAGGTCCGAGCGCGTTGGTAGTGAAACTTAAAATGGCTGATGGGAATTCTTCTCCTTCTACTTTGCCGCTGTCTGTCAACGGAAGCCTTCAGTGCCAGAATTAAGACGATGTTCACTTTCCCTTCACGAGAACTGTTCGATTCGTGATAGTGGCGTGCACATTCGTTTTCCATTGGGGAATGAATAATGCATTCCTTTGGGAAAGGTGGCGTGGTTCGTTACACACCTTTAGTCTTTCCGAGACTTGCGATGGAAACCGCAAAGGAACACCGAACCTGCTCCTCAAACCTATCGTGCCGAATGTTCGAGTCCCATGCACAGCTGAGCTGGTCGGGCCACTTCTTCCTTGCATTACTCGCAGGTCTCCTTTCTTCTTCTTCGTTCTCCCCCATTTTTTTTTTCTTATTATAATTTTTTTCTTTTTTTGTAATTTTTTTCCTTGTTATCTGTTCCTATTTCAAACCATAGGTGGTCGATCTTGTACTGGATTATGTTATGTTTTCTTATGGGGATGGTGGGATGAAATTTATGTTTACTCCGGGGATAGGATGGGATAAGGAGGTTTTTCCGATCCGTGCCTAGCTGAATCGTCGTTGGAGAAAGCTAAAAGCCGTCATCTCCGTATGTCCTTCGAATGCACCATTCCCAGGTCATTCCCTTGGTCATCTACCAATTGGTACAAGTTTCCAACTACCTTGGTTACTCTCGCTTTAATAAACTTGCGATTAAACTTCGCATTAATGCCTTGGGCAAAGTTACTCAGCGTATGGTTCCGCTTGTATACTTCGTCTCCTATTTTGTATCGGACCGGCTTACTTCGAAGGTTGTACTGCTGTTCGTACTTGGCGTGCGCTTTGGCCAGTGATTCCTTGACTTGCGCGTGAAGGATGTTCATCCGCGTAGGCTTGGGTAAGAGTTCGATTTCGGAGTTGTTCAATCCATGGAGCTGGCGAAGCAACTGATAGTCGTTTCCGTGCTCCATCATGCGTTGTCCAAAGACAGCCTCATATGGCGACATGCAAGTGGCGGCGTGGACTGTGGTTCTCAACGCCCTCCTTATGGGCTGGAGTTGAGCGTCCCACGTCGAGTGGTCGTTGCCGATATAGGCTCGAATCGCGCTTAGGATCCAGCGATTTACTCGATCGCTCGCATTCGCCTGAGGTGCATACGCTGCTGCCCTCAGATACTTGATGCCATGGGCATGCGTAAATTTTTCGAATTCTCTACTCACGAACTGCTTCCCGTTATCTGTTAGCATCGTTTCAGGTACACCGAAGATGGAAAAGACTTCGTCCCTCAGGAACTGTACCGCCGCCTCGGTCGTCGCTCGACGTATCGCACGAATCAAAACAAATTTGGAAAATTGATCTAGAGCGATAATTATGTGGGTATTCCCACGCTTCGATCGAGGGTACGGTCCTAAAAAGTCCGTGTAAATGTGCTGAAACGGTCGGTCTACTTCAAATCCTTTGCCCATTTCCGCGCGTAACGTGCGGTTGGACGACTTGGTGGATTTGCAGATTTCACAATTGCTGATAAACTCTTTCACATGCGCTGCCATGTTGGGCCAATAGAATTGCGCTCTCAATCGATACAAAGTCTTCACTAGGCCTCCATGCGAGGCTTCTAGGCGGATCAGGTGGTTGGTTAGCGCGGCTGGGATCCAGAGCTTCCAAGGGTGCTCTTCTTGTAAGGGGTTATTTGTGCTGGGTTGGATCTTCTTGTACACAAAATTGTTTGTGACACGAAGATCCGGTAGCTGGTGTTTGTTTTCGCCGACGCTGTCGATGATCTGACGGTATTGATCCGAATTGAAACTCGGGTCAGTCAGGTCTACATGCAGTACGTCGGTGAGCTCGCTCCATATAGAGTCGCCGGTTCGAAGTGCCTCCACTTCGTGAACGCGTGATAGCGCGTCTGGTACGACGTGTAAGCTTCCTTTCCGGTGCTCTATATCGAACGTATAACCTTGGAGTTCAAGGCTCCATCGCGCTAATCTGCCTTTAAGCTCTCGCCGACTCATGAGCCATTGCAAGCTCGCGTGATCGGTGATAACTTTGAATCTATATCCTTCTATGTACGGTCGAAATTTTGCGATCCCCATGATCGCTGCTAGACACTCTCTTTCTGTCACGGTATAATTTCGTTGGGCTAAGTTCAACTTGAGCGAATAATAGAAAACGGGTCGTTCGTTTCCTTCGTCGTCTAATGACTCAGCACCGCTCCGATGCCGGTGGAGCTTGCGTCACACGAAATTATGAATTGGCGTTTGAAGTCTGGGTTGGTCAGAACGGGTGCGCTCACTAACATTTCCTTGATGGCTTGAAAAGATGCGATTGCTTTTTCGCCGAACTGGAATTTAATTCCCTTCTTCAACGTATCCGAAAGATCTCCTGACAGTGTGGAAAAGTCTCGGACGAATCTACGATACCATCCGGCCATTCCCAGAAATCTGCGAACTTGTCGTGCAGTCTGAGGGATCGGAAAATCTCGGATGGCTTGGACCTTGCTGGGGTCCACTTTCAGTACTCCGCTTCCTACTATAAAGCCTAAATACTTCAATTCGCGATAACAAAATTTGGATTTCTCCAAGTTAATGGTAAGGCCTGCTTCGCCTAACTTCTGTGCTACTCCGGACAATAGCTCGAGATGTTCCTCGAAGGAACTCGAAATGATGAGCAAATCGTCCAGATAAACGAATACTTTATGTCTCCATTCCACGGGAATGACTTGGTCCATCAGGCGGCATAGGCGCTGGGGCGCGTTGCACAACCCGAAGGACATAACTTTGAACTGGTAAAGCGGTCTCTCTTCCAGCGGAATCTGCCAAAATGCGTCTTTTAGGTCTACGCTAGACATGAAATAAGTGTCTGGCAGACGGGCGAGAAGACCTTCTATGTTCTGCAGCGGATACGCATCCTTTTTAGTGACGCGATTGAGATCGCGCACGGCCAAACACATGCGGTGCTTGTCTCCTCTCCGTACTAAGACTACGGGAGAGCTCCACGCGCTTGGGCTGATCTCAATCACGTCCATAGAAAGCATGCGGTCCAGCTGCGCATAGAGGAGTTCCTCTACTGCTGGCGAAACTGGATAATGACGCCGTTTAATGGGGACGGCGTCTCCGGTATCGATCTCATGGGACATGAGGTGGGTTCGTCCTAAGCCTAGAGTGGCGTAAGATGGAAATTTCTTCAGGGTATCCTCGAGGAGCTGATTCTCCTCGGGGGAAAGAATGTGAGCGTGAGACAAAATCTCCGGTTTGGGGATAGAGTCTCCGGACATATCGATGCCGACTTGGATGCTGCTACCATCGAACGGTCTGGGCGGCGAACTTGGTATGACGCTCGGGGCTAGGTTGAACTTCTTCCAGAAGTCGACTCCTAGAATCAAACTTTGCGCTATGGACGGGACCACGTATAATGTGAGGTCTTCCTCCCGGTCGTTATAGGATATCTTGGTGTGCAAGATCCCGACAATATTTTGCGCTCGGCCATCGGCAGTGGTAACTACCGAAGAAAAATCTTTCCACGTAATGTGGTTGGCCTTTACATAGTCTACTCCCGCTCCTCCTAACACGCTAATGCAGGCGCCTATATCTAGGAGACCTGACCAGGATCGGTCGAAAAGTTTCACGGCCGCGTACGGTCGCGGATCTCCGTCTGTACGTGGCGAAGCCTGCAGGATTGTAGCTGCTATTGCGGCGATAGACTGTCTTCTTCGTTGGTAGCGCTTGCGAACTCTGCGTATGCGGCCGGAAGTCTTGGACTTGCCGAAAATGCGAGCTCTAGCGACTTGGTAATTGGACTATCGTTGATCGAAGGTCTTGTAATGATGACTGGGTTCCCCTGAGACGGTGGTACTAACGACGAGAGTCTTAGCTGAAGCTGTCTCGGGTTCCGGTTGACATTCCGAAATGGTTCGTGACGAATCCCCGGTTGGATCATCTGGTCTTTTAAGGATGGTGATTTTGGTTGGTAAGTCTGATTGACTTACTGTTCTATGGCCGGTCTTGTGTTCTTCGAACTGCCCTCCCCGGTACGAGAGTAGTTCGTCCTTGGGTTTTCCCGACACCTCGGACAATTAGCTGTAAACACGTTCTCTAATCCGCATCGGAAACAGAAGGGTTTTTGCGGCAGCTTAAGGCAGTCGAACATGGTATGTCCGGGCTCCCTACAAATCCAACAGATCAATGAGCTGCGATCGCGCTGTCTGTACGCTACTGCATCCGCTCCTACTTCGTCGGAATTAGGATCGTTAAGATCATCTTCCCGGACTTCACACACGTTCCTCCGTACTGGAGCTCCCGAGGTGAATCTGGGTTTGCTGAATGTGTCGCCTCTTGATTCTGCTAAAAAGCGTTCGATGCTTCTGCACACGTAGACAAGCTCAGCTATATCTGAGGTGTTAAAGGTGAGCAGATACTGTCCTATCTGTCGCTTGACGTTGCGCTTGACAATTTCGATTAACTCTCGGTTAGCCTTACGGAACTTCAACTTGGCGTTGAGCCTTAGGAGCGTCCCGTAATAGGCGTCGAAAGTTTCTTGGTCGCCCTGGAGGCGTGCTGACATTTGTCGAAAGATGTTGAAGTCAGACTCCAGACTGCGATACTGCTCTAGAAGAGCCAAACGTAGTGCTTCCCAAGTTGCCTGAGGATTCTTCTTGATCCACCCCCAGAACCAGAGCTTGGGTTGACCCTTCACCAGATGGTGAAAATTCAACACCACGTCTGCCCATGAAGCGTTACAAGCTTCTCTTTGTCTGCCTACTTGCAGCAGAAAATCATCGATGGTCAAATCTTCGTTGTCGAAGTGAATATCCAACTTCGGGATATTATGGTACCTCGGATAAGAACTCGCCTGCGACGGCACTTGCGAGGGTGCTTGCCTCTCGACGTTGGGTCGTGGCGACGATGCGTCTAAATTCATATTACTTAATTGCGCCAGGAAATTATCTACATTGGCGCTCCTCGCCATGTGTACGGGGTACACAAGCGGTTCGTTAGCCTGAGTTTCTCTGGGTGGAGGACTCGAGCTAAGAATAAATTCTGGCCGGCGGGTGGTCTGCGCGTCCGCTGTCACATTCAGTTGGGGATATGGCTGGGGTACGGTGCCTGGAGGATTCATGCCTCTTCTCGCTTGCGCGAGGTCAAGCCCTGAAGGACCTGGGGTGTATTGGGGCAAGGGCCTCAACACGGCTTCCCGCAAGATACTAGCCATGTCTTGCCGCATCAGTGCTCGACTGCGGTCAAGTTCTTCTCGGATATGTCTGAGTTCTTCGGCGCGCCTCAACCCCACGGTAGCCGTAACGACTTGCTGAATATATTGCTCGAACTGAGCGCTATCGTTGGCTTCACCTGCGCCTGAACCGTTAGGTTCGGGTGCGCTCGACGGTCCGGGATGTCCTGAGACTTCCTGGATCGGATGAGCTGCTGCCACAGATGCTTGCCCCAAAGGCTGAATATCGTTAAACCCGTGCGGTGGCTCGTCAATGGAAAATGGTCCTAGTCTCTCATACTGAGGTACTACTTCCGCCTCCCTGGCTTGCCGAATTTCTGTATATGTCTGGTGTCCCGAAGTATCCGAGGATACTCCCGGGTTGTCTGGATTGTCATGTCGAGGGTTCCCCTGCTCGATGGGCGGTCCCGATTGTTTTGGGATTGCACCGCGGCTGGATGGAGTTCCTTCCCTTCCTAAACCTCTAGTGGAACGGCGGGTTGCTTTCCAAACGCCTTCCGACCGACTTGCGTTGGCTGGGTTCGACATATTGACACTTCAAACTAAATGGTCTGTATGCTCGCTTCGGTCGGACTTAAACACGTACCGTTGCGAGCCAAAAATGAAAACTCTTAAACTAATTTCACTTAAACTACTGAATTCTTTAAGGGGATTTCTTCCCTGTAATAGGAGCTGAGATCTTTATTCAAGGTGACCCAGTTCCTAATACGGAATGCGGCTTTTGTCGAATTCAGTTCGAGTTCGACAAAGATAAAACTTCAAAAATACTATATATGGGTGGTTAAATATGATATGCTGTAGATATATATAAACTTACAAAATAAATTCCTATATACTACTAAATGAATGTTGTTAGAAAAAAAACCCTAAGTCCTATAAGCTTATTCTATTTTACAAAACATAAACTGCTTAACTATCAAAACTTCTACTACTATCTTACATTGGTTGAGGTAAGGTCGAATACAAGGTTTCTCCGGGAGTTTAGAAAAACTTCCGGTCCGTGAGTGAGAGAACTGTCTCTCTATCTCTCCGATGAACTAATTCAGACTTATTGGTTTTTTTGACTTGGTTAGGAAGCTGTGAGGAATGCAGAACTTATTTGGCGTACGGCAACAGATGCGCGCGCGGGGAATAATATCAACCCACGCGCCGAGCTCGCACGCGCCAAAGCTCCGCTACCTCCATCTATGTGGATCCCCAAAACGCCGAGGCTCTACCTCGCCCGCTGGGATCGAGTGGCGTCTTCGCACACGAGCTCTAGGCGAATTTATCATGCCCAAAGCTGGACTAAAGATCTCCCACTCCTCTTCAAGGATTGCACGAGGATGTACTTGCTACCGCAGTACTCGCAACTAACGAACGCGGCGAACTGCTTCTGCCACGTTTAGGACTAAGCTGGAGTAGCATGAAAAGATGGGTTCGCTCCGCACTGAGGAACGAATCTCGCGCCAATGGCTCCACTGCCAAAGTTCATCTTAAAGGAAGATGTTGTTGGATCCTATAAACCGCAAAAGTAACCTTTTGAAAAACCCCATGCCGTAACAAAAGTTCCGAGGGAAAAATGAAAAAGTCTGGAAGTCATCTCATGGGGTGCTACGGACACAAGTGTCATAGCTTGCTCTTCATCAGGCCCCACACTTCATCGGGCCCCGGGCAATTCGGGGCCCCACGTTGGGCGCCAACTGTAACGTAATGCGCGGTGAGCAACTGTTGCGCGTTCGACGGCAAAGGTAATGTGGCAGCCCCTTAAACTAACTAGCTTCCTCTTCCTCTCACGTTGGCACCACCTGTAACTCCACGTTAACAATGCCACCTAGTGGGCCTAGCTTGATACTGCCCCCTGCTCGAGTGACAGCTCTCCGAAGCTGTTAGTATAGAAGCCGCACAGAGACTGAGGTTAACCGCGAAAGGAAAGAGAAGAGAACAAGAGCGAAAGAGAAACCCCCACAACCCCAAAGACCAATGGTCTCCTTGATAGACTTCGGACCCATTCAATCCCGAGCCGTCCGTAACTACCAGTGAGGGATATTCGCAAGTGCAGGTAAACCTGCCTCTTGTCTCTTGTCTTGGGTCGCCACCCGGACCTGAGCCCGGAGAATCTCCGAAGCCTCCAAGCTTCCGGCTACTGCCTGCCTCTGCGCCGTACGCTACTTGCAACATGTACCGCACCCTTCCCTGCTTCGCCGCTGTCCGCATGTTATTCAATTATAGTGGCAGCCTCTCTCTCGGGGACTGCCTGGCCGGGATCGACGGGCCCCCGCTTACAGGCGGCTAGGGCTCCGTCGTCCACCTGGAAACAAAGAAGGGGTGTCTGGCCACTCGTTGCCAGGCATGGCCTCCACCACGCGCTAGCTCGCCGGCGGGCGTGAGTACTTGCAACGAGACCCAGACTGGGGTTACATTTAGTTTTACATGCCTGATCTGCTGATCCTGTGGATGTACCACATTCGTATAAACTCACCTCTTGTCTTCGGTGGCTGGCTGTAGTGCCACCGTCAACCGTATTAAGAGGCGGGGAGTGGTGTGGTAACCACTCGAAAACCCTTGGCCCGATGTGAGCTACCCCGTACGGGAAAATGTGCTAGCAAAGCAGCCGGGTCCATCCAGCTAAACTGAACGACCCACGTCGGGAAGGCCGACCTTTGGGGAGGTATGAGCTGTAGGAGCTCCCCATATGTACTGGCCCACCCCGGCACACACGCCTGTGCGCGGACACCTTGGCCGTCGCGCCACACCATTGGCGACGGCCCCTACTCCGAGAAGGGAGTAAAGTTCCCTTTAATTATAGAAAACCATTACCCCCGTTTTCCTCCTCACTCACTCCTCCTTGCTTAGTCATCGACCCTTACCCCAGAGGAATACTTATACAACCATGCTGAAAAGATTAATAATAATTCCAAAACGAATGTCCGACCAAAATTTCCGAAGCCCGTTCCATCGGGTGAATTTTATTGAGAAGAGATAACATTCACTATAAAGAAAACTTAATCATATTCTTACTTGCTATGCCTTCCTCGGCGTTTAATCTTAATTCTAAAAGTCGTTGTAGGCTTGGCTACCGAACCTCGTCTTAATCTCTAATAGATGTGAGTGCATCTGGGTATACCATAATAGGTATACAGGCATAACTACCTAAACGTAGATGTATGCTAGCCGACTGGTGATCCAAAACAAAAAGAAAGAATCTCCAGGGCGTCTTTGTCCTATAATCTAAATTAACTAGTACGTACAGTACGAGAATCCAAGGATAAAAACAACAAAACTTAACTGACACTAATTCAAACGCGGCACGACGACCTTGAACCGAAGGTTCAGAATCGATAATTATCCTACAATGGGATACACATAGACGAATAACGAATAGTTTACTTCAACTTGTTTTTAAATTTACTACCGCTGTTATGATGTTTTCCTTCTTTAATTGGCTTTAATTTCATTGACTCCCGACCCTTCCCTAGTTGGATCCGTAGAGAAACGAATGGGGTCTGTGGAACTTAAGCGCAAACATCAGCTTTGGAAGCTATGATGCGTGCTCGAACTCTTCCGAAAATGTTCGGGGATACTTTCCCCGGTGGTAATCCTTATCTACTATCAGATGACTATCAAGGCAGGTGCGACGGTAACAGATAGAACACGACTATTGTCCCCAAAATGAATGTAACAAGGGTAGGCAATATAGTGTTGGCAAATATATAGTATAATATAATCAAAGATGTACAATGAATGTCTATGAACTTACGTGGTTAATCCTCTTTCGATGTGCGCACAGCGACGAGATGAACCTGTTCCTGTTAAATGCAGTTGGAAAAGTCAAAAAAAAGTAAAATAAAACTATCGATTTGCCGACATGCAATTCCTACAAATATAATTCGAATATCTTTCGAAACTGCTTCGTAAAGAAGTGTACCAGCGTGAATTCAATTTACACGAGGTGAAATCTAGGATCTGTACCCGTGAAGGATATAGTAGGTGACTCGTCCGGGTGTCGTCACACAAAACGAAAAGAATATTCCCCCGAAAAGGGTATTTAAAACTGCCTAAATTCACTGCTGAGTCTTTCGCACACGCGAGACTAATTGGAAATGAGCCGTACAAGGCGACGTGAAGTCTCTTGACCGATATGTATAATGAAAATCTTGCCTGGACGGCGAATAGGAAAACGTATTTAAAACGCGGATTAAGTTATGAAAAGATGCACTCGCGATGCTGGGAAGCAGCGTCTATTCTACCACATACTTAAGATAAATGTACGCAACACTAAATAAAATAAGAAATTTAATTTGCATGCACACTAAACTGATGCGAAATCGCATTTAAAACTCTAAGAGAAAGTATATTTGTGAATGAATATAAATGGGCAGCATCGCTGCTTGAAGATGTGGATGCTGTGTGGTGCGGTGAAGGGTTAAAGATGGGGCCGCTTGTGGCCTTGTGGTGATGCGATCTCTTTGGGATCGGATGCGGTGCGGTCGCTGGTGACCGATTGCTGCTGCCGAAGAACGTGTGGCGAAGGGGTCTCGTGTACCAATTAAAGTTGAAGGTGTTGGGTCACGTGGACCATGTAAAGATGAGGGTGTTGGGTCACGTGGACCATGTACAGATGAGAAGGGTGTGCGGTCTCTGGGACCATTTAAAGATGCAATGCTGCGGTTACCTGGACTGGTTGACGACGTGCTGGGGTCTCGTGGACCAATTAACAAAGCGATGTGTAAGTGGGGTCTGGCCGACCGAGTATCTGTGGAAAATCCGACCTGATTAGAACGATTAGTCGCATAGAAAATTCGAGGGACTTACCGTGGCTTTCGCCGCTATACAATACTGCTCCTCGTGCTTGGCTGGCCCCGCTCTGCGCTGGGTCATTCGTCCCACGCGGCTGGGCGTCGAGCGCACTCGATGTTTTGGCACTGCTAGCAGGGATTTCTCCTCCATGCGGCCGTAGCCGCTCGCTGTAGGTTCCTAGGGCGTCTGGTTCGCAGAATACCCGGGTATTTCGTCGGGCTTCTGGTGACGCTGACGCGAGGAATATTTCCTCGGTGAATTGTTGGAGGCCGCTGGGCCGATTTGACACGGTATTCGGTGCGATGCCTTTGCACATAAATAGCGAGTGCAAAAGGCCAAATATTTTTACGGATGTCGCGATGAAGGCGGATTTACCGAACCGCTCACTAAGTTAACTTATTAATTTAGGTCCGAGCGCGTTGGTAGTGAAACTTAAAATGGCTGATGGGAATTCTTCTCCTTCTACTTTGCCGCTGTCTCTCAACGGAAGCCTTCAGTGCCAGAATTAAGACGATGTTCACTTTCCCTTCACGAGAACTGTTCGATTCGTGATAGTGGCGTGCACATTCGTTTTCCATTGGGGAATGAATAATGCATTCCTTTGGGAAAGGTTTCATGGTTCGTTACACAGTGTTGTAATAATAGTGTTACCAGATAGAGTGAAATAGGTTCTCACTTATTTTCTACACCCCCACTAGAAGCTATTTCTCAAGTCCCATAGACTTAGCGCAAAAATGAGACTTCTCTGCTGGCAGCCCCTTCGTCATAATATCAGCAACTATTTCCAAAGTTTTCACGTAGCTGAGCTTGACCCGCTCATCATTGATCACACCACGAACAAAATGATGTCTCACATCGATGTGTTTCGTTCTTCTATTGTAAGCGTTCGTAGATGATAGGCAAATGGCACTCTGGTTGTCGCAAAATAAGTTGATGTGTTTCTGCATCTCCTTTACTAGCTCCTTCTGCAAGCCCAGAAGCCACAGTCCCTCTTGTACAGCCAAACTAAGCGCCATATACTCTGCTTCAGTGGTCGACAAAGCAACTGTAGGTTGTTTTCGGGAGCACCATGATATCGCTCCCCCTTGCATTGTGTAAACGTAGCCTGTGATCGACTTTCGATCGTCGACATCAGCATAGTCGGCGTCATAGTATCCAGTTATGGTCATATTCGTGCTCACATCTCTTGAATAACACAGCTTCCAATCTGCAGTACCTTTCAAATAGCGTAGAATCCTTTTTGCTGCTAGCCAGTGTGCCTCCCCTGGATTTTGATTAAATCTGCTCAAATGATTGACAGCATAGCTTATATCTGGTCGCGAAACCTGAGCAGCAAATAGCAAGCTACCAATTAGTTCCTGATATGGAACTCTTCACATCTTCTCTTTTTCAGCTTCTGATTTGGGTGACATGGTTTTACTTAACCTTTGGTTATTGTCCATCGGCGTCGAACATTCGTTGCAATTGGTTAACCCAAATCTGTCAACCATCTCGTGGATATATTTCTCCTGGTCTATCCAAATTAAACCTTTTGCTCGGTCTCTCTTTAAACGCAGCCCCAGAAAAGAATTTGCAGCACCAATATCCTTCATGTGAAATTGTTTCATCATGTTTGATTTCAAGCGATGTTTCAACTAAGGATGATTGTCTATGGTTAATATATCATCCACGTAAACTGCAATTGCTATAAATTTACCATGGATATGCTGGAAATAAATGCACGGATCCAACAGTGATTGCTTCATTCCAAAGTCCTTTAAAGCTTTGTCGAGTTTTAAGTTTCACGTTCGTGACGACTGCTTTAAACCATAAATGGACTTTTTCAAGCGAAGCGTTTTATTTCCAATTCCAAAGCCTTCTGGTTGCGTGATACGAGTATAAATTTCCTCTTGAAGATCTCCCTGCAGAAATGCAGTAATTGCATCCATCTGCTCAATATCCAAATTGTTTCGAGCAGCTAAGGCCAAAAGAAAGCGAATAGATTCGTACCGCACAACAGGGGAAAAAGTCTCTTCGTAGTCAATTCCTTTTCGTTGGCTACACCCCTTTGCCACTAGCCGAGCCTTGTAGTGGCATATTCCACTGTTTGTGTCCACTTTTGTTTTAAACACCCACTTCGTGTTCAGCGTCTTTTTTCCCGGTGGCAATACAGCCTCCTCCCATGTTCCATTCGCTTGTAAGGCGGCGTATTCATTGTTAATGGCTTCTCTCCACCGCTCAGCATCATCTCTAGAGATCGCCTCCACGTAAATTATCGGATCACAATTTGATCTGCTACTGGCTATATACGAAACGTAATCATCATATTTTCTGAGTATTTTTGGTCTTACTGATCTTCTTACGCTTTCAGATGTTGCGGGCTCTTCCAAAATCGAAGGAACGTAATCATCATCAGAATAAAATGACTCACCCGACTCTGTGCTATTCGTATCTTCTTCTTCAGCGACGACAGCACCATTTCCATCTGTCTCAGCAACAACAACAGCATCATCATCAGTCGCAGCAACACCACCATGGCTATGATTAATTCCACCGTCAATCTCTACCAAAGTTTCCCCCACTGAACTCTCTAAGAATGAAGGAAGTGTGTTGTTAATATTTCCTTTACAACATACCTGTCCAAACGGCTGATTTTCCAAGCAAATAACATCACGGCTGATCATTAATCTCCTCTTCTTAGGGTCGTAAACTCTATACGCTTTTGAGTTCTCGCAGTAACCAAGCAGTATACAAAGCATTGATTTAGGATCTAGTTTTTTCCTCTTTTGACTAGGTATATGCATCATAGCCGTCGATCCGAACACTCGAAAATGACTTACATCTGGCTTCTTTTTCGTCCAAAGCTCCTCCGGCGTTTTAAAATCTCCCAGCACTCTAGTCGGCGTACGGTTAACTAAGTATGCGGCATACAAAACCGCCTCAGCCCAAAAACTTTTCTCCATCGATGCATACGATAACATGGCACGAAATTTTTCCACTAAAGTGCGGTTCATTCTCTCAGCCTTTCCATTCTGCTGAGGTGTATACAGAACTGTTGTTTGGTCTTGAATTGCACAGCTGCTGAGATATTTCAGGAAATCGTGGTTGCAGTACTCACTACCGTTGTCTGTAGGTAGGATTTTTATTTTTCGATCTGTTTCATTCTCCGTTTTTGATTTGAGGATGTAAATGAAAACCTTGTGCGAAAAATCGTCCAAAAAAACCAAGAAATATCGTGCACCACCTAGAGACGCCTGCTCAATCGGTCCGCACAGATCTGAATGCACCAATTGTAAAACCTGGTTGGTCGTATTTTCAGATGCTTTAAAAGGCTTTCGTGAATGTTTGCCTTCTAAACATTTTGTGCACTCTACCACATTGGAATCAGCAAAATCAATCCCCGTGACAGCTCCTCTCTGCATCTTAACTAAGGCATTTTGACTTGCATGACCCAATCGACGATGCCACAGTTCATACGATAGCCTCTTCTCTACCATCAAATTAACCGCGTCTGCTGGCATTGGTTTTCCAGTATCTAGTTTAAAGAGCTTACTATTTACCTGGCTTCCAGTAGCGATTACTTCTTTCCGGCTATCCGAAATAATGCATTTGTCGTCTTTAAATGCGATGGTATAACCATATTTTGTCATTTGGCTAACCGACAAAAGATTCGCACACAAATTTGGGATATAAAGCGCATTTCTAATCGTCACTGTCGATGGTTCACCTTCCACCAAAACCTGCATTTCGACGTCGCCTCTAGCTTTCACATCCAAGTTGAAACTGTCTGCAACCGTGACTTCCTCCTTGCTGACCGAACACACATTTCGCAACCAGTCTCTGCGATTTGTCATGTGCTCTGAAGCTCCCGAGTCGATGAACCATTCCGCGCTCTCGCCTGTGTTTGTCCTTGCTACGAACGATGTGAACAGTACCACGTTACGCTGCTTACTTTTCTTATCCGTTTGCTTATCTTTATTGGGACAATTTCTGGCAATGTGACCGTGCAATTTACATTCGAAGCACTTAGGTCCTAATGCGCGGCGTTGATTGCCTTTCCTTACAGCTGCTTTGCCACCACTGCCGCTATACAAAGCAACCGCATTTGCCCCACCACCAGACCAACTATCATCATCCTTGATGTCCTGAAGCATCAGTCATCACCAGAAGCATTGTTTTTATTGCGTCCGCCGAAATTTTTACACCAGAGCTTTATAGCCCCATAATCATGGGCTTGTAATTATCGCCTAGCCCTGCCAGCAATAATGTGCCAACCCATTCATCGGAGACATTCATACCAATTGCGCTTAGTTTGTGGGCGGTAGAAATCACTCTATTAATATATGTTTCGACGGAATCACAATTCTTTAGATTCGTTGTTATTAAAGTCTTTAATAGTCCCACACGCCTGGTTAATCCATTGTCTGCAAACGCCGCTCCCAACTTGTCCCATACCTCTTTTTCCGTTTTCGCTTCCTTGACATGAATATAGTTGATTGGTTCGATGAGGAGAACTAGTTTGGATTTCGCCCTCAAATTTTTCTTGACATCGTTCTCCGTACCAGTCACACACGTGCATAATTCCTCATGCTCAAGGAAATTCTCAACAGCAAATTTCCAGTCTTCATAATTTTCACGTCCCTTCAGTTTCGCTATTGCCGGTATCGATGACGTCGCCATAACCTCAATTTAGAATCGGAGAAAATCTGAGGAATCCTAATGTAAAATTTTCCGAAGACTATATAAATATGATGCGCAGAATATTCTGTATTTTCCTAGGCGCAACTGGGCCCATAACCTGTTGGAGAAAAATCTGGAACAGGAAAATATTCTTAGCAGCGAAAATAAAAGACAACCTGTTTTGATGAAATTCAAAGTAAGAGAAAAAAAGGTTTAATTATAAAAGTGTTACCAGGTAGAGTGAAATAGGTTCTCACTTATTTTCTACACATATATAGTTATATATATACTATTAATTATAATGATAATTATATTTATAGATAAAATAATTTTAATATTTAATCCTTTAAATAATGAAATAATTCCCATTACAAATAGCAATTCGTATACTTCAGAAAATTCAAATAAATTATTTAATTACCCAACGAATTCAATTTCAATTATTGTAACGATGTAATCAAGTAACATCAGTGCGTGGAACGCTGCAAAATAAACATTTTCCGCCTCAGGAACGTTCTGGAGCACCGACCCCAGCCGGCGGCGGTAATATTTACGGAGAAATTCCAACAACGTGGCCTGAACTGGCCAGCCACACTCATTTCGGAGACATCCTTCACCTCGTTTTCCCGGGTTGAGACGCTCTTCCGCATAGTGGAAGAGGAGACTCCCTGGAGGCGACTTGGCATCCCTCACGAGCGGATCCATCGTCCAAGTTGCTGGGCAAGACCCTCTCGTACACGCCTTTGCGCGTAAGCGAGCGACCGAGAGTCGATCAAACGGCGGGAAGACATCGTCAACAGCATCAGCCGCATTAGCTGCAGGATTTAATAATCCTAAAACAGATCCCACGAGTAAGTACTCTAGGCGAATCCTAAACCTCAAACAGAGAGTAATTCAGCATCCTTTCGAATTCAGCAGGTCCTCCACTAGCAGTGCCTCGCACTCACACCAGTCCCCATTTTCATTTATTGTACATACATTTTATTCTTTTTAATTATTAGTTACCCTCATTTGCATAATGCACACGGGTTCATTGCTTCTCGGGTTAGTGCCTAAATTTTCGCGACCGATTTAGTCAAATTCTTGAACACTGTCATGGGCACGGGTCTGTGTACATGTACCCGGTGAGGCTCGCCGCTTAAAAGAAAAACAAAGGTTCGGTATAATTTCGGTTGGAGGACCCGGTCCTGCCAATCCTAGCGCCAGACATGGACGCGATTAATAATTAATTTCTCGAATCAAGACCCCTTTGAATGGGCTAGTGTAACTGTTAGCGACTGGCAACGCCGCCGACATCGAGAACAACAAGATGAAATAAAAGGAAAGAGACGGATGATGTCCTTCGGTCTACATCCGCGCTGCACATGTTCTTAATGGATTTACGACACCATCATTAGGAAAATTTGGCAGTAATAAAACTTTGTCATTAAAAACAGATACATCCTGTCATAAATAAACAGCTTGGCAGGATATATATGGTGTAAGGAGAAAAGATCGAGTGAGTTGAAAACATCGTGTCAGTGGAGAAAGATATTTAAACAAAGAGCATAAATATTTAAGAGTATTTTTTAAGCAAAGTTTTTGAACAGAATAGATACTTAACTTGTTAAATTAAAAGTAAGTTAAGATATAATATTAATAACTTACAAATCTCATGTAAGCATCTTTTTACAGGAAATTTGTAGTCATCCTATGACATAAGTGTACAATAAAAGGAGTCAACGATATCTGAACAACAAGTTTTATTCTTCACCTATTGCTCGAAGCAATATTTCTACAAATTTCTTTTACTAAAGAGTAAAGGAAATCGTGATGTCGACGCCAAATGCGGCCAAAGGGCCCCGCAGAAGTCGGCGAGTGGAGCAACAAAACCGAATCATTAATTTGCAAAATGTCAGCTGTACAATTTGTGCCAAGACAGACAGTGACGATATGGTCCAATGTGATGTTTGTGAAGCTTGGTACCATTTCGTATGCGTTAATGTTACTGCTGACATCGAGAACCAGAACTGGGCTTGCGCCAGCTGCGATCAAAGCAACTCTGAAAAAGACAACACCATGGTAAATCGTAGTTGCTCCAAGAAGACCAAATCAACAAGAAGCTCAAAGCGTCGGACCCTTGAACTTCAGAAATTGGAAGAAGAAACGGCTTTGCAAGCAAAACGCGACAATGAGTTCAAGCAATTGTAGACACAAAGGGATGAGGAGTACTTAAAAAAAAGTACGCACTCTTGGAAGAGGAAAGTCAAAGCGATTCAGAATCCAATGGAGAGGAAACGTCAAAGCAGCGTGTAGGTGAGTGGCTACTTGAAAAATGTTCCCAGCAGGTGGGTGAGGCTGAAAAGCAACAGATTTATGCAACTCAGCCAAACCACTATACAGGAGCAGTAGCTCATAGCTCACAAATATACCAACAGGCGATTTCACAACCAGCATTTAATGTTGGAGCACGGTTTGTTCCCCCGCTGGATGCGCCACCACGTTTAGCAACAGTGCCAAAGAATGAGGTGAACGCTCGCTCTGTTCCTCATCCGAATGTGTACCCAGAAGCTGCACCCTTAACAACTATTCAGTTAGCAGCTCGGCAGTCAGTGCCAAGAGAACTTCCGTATTTTAATGGAGATCCTGAAGACTGGCCATTGTTCATTTCTTGCTTTGAGGGAAGTACTCAAATGTGCGGTTTTTCGCATCACGAAAACCTTCTGCGCTTGCAAAAATGTTTGAAGGGGCATGCATTGGAAGCAGTACGAGCAAGATTGTTGTTACCATCGAGCGTTCCTGGCATCATATCAACTTTGAGGATGATTTACGGCCGACCCGAAGTAATCATTCAAACGCTTCTAAAGAAAGTTCGGTCGGAACCAACGCCACGACCGGATAGAGTGGATACTGTAATTCCATTTTCATTGGCAGTGCAAAACTTGACGTCAACCATGGAAGCATATGCACTATACGATCATCTCGCAAACCCAATGTTGCTGCAACAACTCGTTGACAAGCTTCCAGCGCAGATCAAGATCAACTGGGCCATCCACCGGCAAAGTTTGCCTGTCATTAATTTGGCAAGCTTTAGTATGTGGCTGTTCCAGTTTGCGGAGACCATCAACAGCATTACCCTTACAACGTCCTTTGGGCCTGAAGCCATAAATCATAAGAAAGGAAAGAATCTCGTTAATGCGCACCATGAGGAAACCAATAAAAAACTTTCCTCGAATAATCGGCAGTGAGTTGTGATCGCATATGTGAGCGCAGGAATGCCTGCCCAACGTCAGATCGCAATTGCTGCTGCAGAACATGTACCAGGTTGTTGCAAGCAATCGGGATGCCATGTTTGTTCCAATCCTATAGAAATAAAATAAAATGGGATGTATTAGTTTCACTTTCATACCCAATATGTATTAAAAGACTTAACTTATGAAGGCAGCATGTACAAATGTTGTCGGAATTTATCTTTCTTTTGTTTACATGTCAGTCTTTTGACAGCAATGGTTGAAAAGAAAAGTAATAGATTCCTGGAAGAAAGCTCTTCGGTTGAGGCTGTGGAATGTGGAAGCAATTTTTCAAAGAGTAGGACGTTGGGATGTTTCGAAAAGGGTAGCATGATCTGGGTAGCGGGTTACTTAGAAACGGGGATGGATATATAGGGTTTTTGGGATAGTGGTAGTGGGTGGTGGTGCGAGCATAATTGGGCATTATTGGCTAGCTACGGACTTTGTAGTTTTCACTTTTAGCAGAATAGTGTACAAAGTTAAAAGCGAAAGACGTGCGGTTATTTGAATCCGAAACACAAGGTGTAATGTGAAACAAAGTGTAATTGAGTCAGTTTTATAAATTTATCCATTTCCAGAAAGAAAGAGGTGGTACATGTATAAATTCGAAGATAGGAAGGCCAATAATTTGTAATAAAAATATATTTAAATATCGCTGGTGAGTGCTAGAATGTAAGAAATATGGCCGTTTTTTTTTACAAAATTTGAAATTTGTGTAGGTACGAACGGGTTGTCGTGGCTGCGTAAGAAAAGGGGTCAATCGGCGGTCAGAGAATATTTCCAATATAATTATCAAAAGATATTCTTGGCCGCCGCAATAATTTGGCTCAGATTCAGACATTTTTCGTTGCTGGAACAGTTGGAACGAAAAGAAGGTTCCGGTTCACAGCTTGTAACGGCGCAACATCCCGCTGCAGAACGCTTCAGAGCAACGGAAATCTAAAGCACATACGATCTAGTTCACCGAACAAAGAATAGAAACGGCAACAGATAATTCGTCAAGTTGTTAAGAGTTCAACATTCCCCCTTTCAAAAAGGAATATTTTAACGAGAATACACCTACAGATAACATAAAGATTTTTACTAAATATTTTTGCTATTACATACTAGGTTTAAGTAGATTTAAGTTACATAGTTATTTATTTAATTTATTTCTTGATTCGGTATTATAGCGTACACCTTATTCGTTCTTTTGTTTTAATTTGGTTATATTTGTTTGTAATAAGTTTAGTTTCCTGTCCGTCTATAGTACGCGTTTTGATCTGTTCATATCGTATCTACATACAGAGAGCTCCTTGTAGGCAGAGTTACCGTTCATAGTAGTCATAGTTTTTTTTTTTAAATATCGTGTCAGGTTATTAAAACTCCTGAAGTCGCGTCTGCTGTGTTTTTAAGGGAAACAAAATTTAATTCAATGTTTATTTTTGTTTTTTTAAATCTTAACATTTTTGTTCAGTTTCTTTAAGTATGTAATAAATTATCTACAAAATACTTAAGGTTCAAATGAAACATAACCGTGTTATGAGTTTTTGTGAGTTTTTTTTTTTGCTAAACGCTTAAAGGCTTAATGGAGGCCTAACTTTATTTTCAGGGGTGGAGTAAGGTGCGCTAAAGCACTTCGGTGGATGGCTTGATCCGGCTGAGGCATCCGCCTCTTTGGGGAAGTTCTTATATGGCCAAGGAACTTCCAGGTAGGGTGGGTAACGGCCGCGCTGGTTCCATCGTCAGCGCCCTCTCAATGTGACAACGTCCGTCTGCTGTTAGTAAAAACAACCTGTAAGTCTTGGCACGATATATGTTTTTGTGCATAGGTACTCGTTGTTGTGCGTGGACAAGAATCCCCCCAGTCCGGCGAGCTCGGCCGAGCAACGCAAGCGTGCCATGCTCCTCGCACACAACACCTTCCATCCCATCCGATTCCCTTCCAATAGTCCCATCCCCATCCGGTTTTCTGTCATTTTCATATCCCAACCGTCCAAACTCCTGCAACCTACCTATCACAATGGCGCCCAACGTAGTTAGTCCTTGTCTTCTGTCCTACACCACTCTTAGGCATTAAATGTCTCTGTTTCCAGTATCAGCGGGATCATAAGTCTTCATTTGATGATTTTTTTGAAATATCATAATGAATTGCGATGAGCACACTGATGGTGGCATCAGAGACCTTTGATGCCTGTAACAGTCCTTTCCTCACCCTCTATATTGAAATACTTATCCTCTTTTCTATAATTTTCACTTTTCTATCTAGTCTCAATTCTTATTTTCAATTTCCTTTCCAACTATTTCTTCCAACTATACGGATTCAGTGGCCTTGTTAGATGTCGTATCATCTTAACACGTTGCACTGTAACGTCTTAAATTAATCTATTCCTATTTTCATTAAATGTGTTGCGACTCTACCCATCGTAAGTCTTCCAGCAAAGCCCCTCAGGCAGATTGGAATTGCGACGATGGAAAAGATATGCAACGGTGTGTGTCCTTGTTCGCTTCCTTAAACCCTAATTTGTCACATTGAAGGATAAAGCTTTATTAGTCCGTCCGCAGTCTCATTTTTCAGGATGCCAAAGCAGATCATGCCATTCCAAACCAACATGAGAAAGCCACCGAAGATAGACACCTGAAACACCCCCGTTCAGAAACTTGGTATAGCAAAGGCAAATCTTTGTTTATAGACAATTGTTTTTATTGTATTTGTTTTTAGATACCCTTTTTATAATTATTATTCAACAAACCTATTTATTTATTTAATTTATACATATTTGTGTTTAAAGGCATTAGATGCTTCAATTAATAAACATACATATATATAAACATAACTTCAATTTTTTTAAATTTTTGTCTAAAATACTTTCACTTTGTTTCGTAGCTACTCGTAGTTCCATCAGATATTTTTTTTTTGTTTTGCTCTCACCTGTTAGATTGTTTTGGTATTTAATCCTTTTGCTGGTCGGTAATCTTCGCTGTCGTTTACTCTATTATTCATTCAGTCGTTCCTTAGTTAAGATGAGTTCGACTGGAAAGAAGGGAGAAAAGCAACAGCTTGTTAAAGAAAGTCAAATAGATAGCAACAGGGTACATACGCGTTTACATTCGAAAGTTGATAGCAGTAGCACAATAATGCCTCCGGTTAAACGCACTCCACCACCTGCTAAGAAGCCGGTACAAGTTCAACCCGACCCGTCTATTGAGTTCCCTGCATACCCAGAAAGCAACGCCTCTTCAGATACTATCCTTGCTCCCTCTTTCAGTAGTCTTAGTCATTACGGCGCTGCGTCCTTAGCCGCTCAAGATGCTAACACCGTAACGCTAACTGAGGGGTCTGAAAATGAAGAGTATGATGAGATTACAAAAATCAATCAAATAACAAAAGATACGAACCCAACTGATTTGAAATCCCTCATACATCTGGCAGTCGGAAAAACATTTGCGTCGTTCCAAACTTCTCTTAGGGATGAAATTTCCCATGATTTAAGGAGAGATATGAAAGAGAGCCTCCTAGAGATTATGCGAGAAATTAATTCAAGCAATAGGTCAACTCCTTCACACGAACAGTCCGTTCCAAAGCAAACCGTCAGTACAGGTGCGGCACGCAAGCAACCCACTCAGCAACCGTCTAACAATCGCTCTGCTCATTGCGAGCCACCTCAGCTGGATCAGACAGCTAGTGCATTTATTCCTGTAGACACACAGCGCAGACCGAACATAAATGGCTATAGATCTAATGGGAGATCCCAAAATTATTCGTACCATCAAAATCAGGCACCATATCGGTCTGCTTCCGGTGGACAGTATGTTGCTCCACACGTTCATTCCTTTGAGGTTAACCCGCACGCCTCTATCACAGGGCCTATAAAAATAGATAAGTGTTGAATTAATTTCGAAGGGAAGCCAGAGTCTCTAGACGTTGAAGATTTTATTTTCCGGCTGGAGACACTCCAAAATAGCTACCGGTGTTCGTGGATGGAGATCCTGAGAGATTTTCATCTACTGCTATCAGGTGCTGCCTATGAATGGTACTGGCAATACCAGCGTTCCAACTATCGTCCGGCCTGGCCGACACTGCGTGAGGCATTACTCCGACAGTTCAGAAACCTGAAATCGGATTTGGAGATAATGAGAGATATTATGGATCGTAGGCAAGGTACCTGGGAGTCCAGTGATGAATATTTCTCAGCGATCTCCAAACTCAAGTCACAGCTGAGAATGCAGATACCGGAAGTAGAGCTGATACAGATCCTGAAAAGAAATCTGAATGAAAGGATAGGTAAATTGGTATATCCTATGAGCATATTTACCTTGGACCAGCTGAGGTATGCGTGCAAGGATGCTGAGAACGCGTTCCCTGTTAAGGAGCCACTGCGGCACTATAGAGCTCAGCCAAAGTACGCTGCGAATGAACTGGAACACACGGTTGAAGATAGTTACCAGTCAGACTATATTGCAACCATGCAACCTGTGGGTGCTGGGCCGAAATCAGTTCGGAAAGCAATCGATCCGAAATCATGGACTTGCTGGAACTGCCGTCTTAAAGGTCACTCCTTCATGGATTGTCCATCAGGACAGGAGGGGGTAATAACCCCCAAATGTAACCGTTGCAATCCGGAAAACCGAACATCGAACGAGACATCGTCGGGGGAGTCACGTTCGACACAAGTCCCCGAACACACTCAACAAGCGACCGCCAGGCGAGTGTAAATTCCTTCGATGATCACACGACAACACAAGGAAAGGGAGTTCAGATCACGATCTTGAAAAGAGAAAATAACAAAAAGACAGAAAATAATAGTCAAAAGTCAATAGTCAAGCCATTACATGTTAGGATTAAAGAATATTATATAGCGAGGAATAGAATTTTTAGAGGTAAGAATGTTTATACGTCAAAGGCAATCTTGAAAGCCAGAAATAGATATAAGATACGTAAGGAGATCAGGAAAAGCATAGCAGCTACCATAATAGATACGTCAATTGATATAAGACCATATGCCAAAATATCGATTGCGGGAAAAAGTCTTTTAGGTTTATTGGATAGCGGTGCTAGTGTGAGCATTTTGGGGAAAAATTGTATTGAAACGGTTAAGTCTTGCAAATTACCAGTACATACATTTAGATCGGAGGTGAAAACCGCCGACGGTAAAAAACAATCGATTATTGGAAAGATACGAGTTCCAGTATTGTACAAGAACGAAGAAAGGGAGATAACGTTCTATCTCGTACCAAATCTCGACCAAGAATTATACTTGGGAGTCGATTTTTGGAAGACCTTTCAGCTGGCCCCAAATGTAATTAGCTCAATAACGGCGACAGAAGCCCCAGACCCTGATACTCACCAGCTATCCGTACAGCAGCAGTCCGAGTTGGAGTCGGTAAAGCTGAAATTCTTGTGCTTCACCAAGCACGGGCTTGGAAAAACACCAATAGGGGAACACTCAATTGATACCGGAGACGCGGCCCCGGTGAAGCAGCGTCATTACCCTGTGTCTCCAGCGATCCAAGCCCTCCTTTACGAGGAAATAGACCGGATGATTAGCCTTGGCGTTATAGAGGAAAGTGAGAGCCCTTGGTGTTCACCGGTAGTCCTTATAAGAAAGCCCGGAAAGAATCGCCTGTGCCTGGACTCTCGGAAGGTGAATGCCTTGACAAAGAAAGACGCATATCCGCTTCCTCATATCGACGGGCTACTCAGCCGGCTACAAGACTCACATTTCATAAGTAGTATCGACCTCAAGGATGCTTTCTGGCAAATACCGCTGGAGACGCAGAGCAGAGAGAAAACTGCATTCACGGTGCCAGGGAGACCCTTGTACCAATTTACAGTCATGCCGTTTGGGTTGTGTAATGCAGCCCAAAGGATGTGCAGGCTGATGGACAAGGTGATCCCCTCACGACTGAAGGACCGCGTCTTCGTTTATTTGGATGATTTACTCATCATAGCTCCGGATTTCGAGACGCATGTTGCCCTGTTAGGCGAAGTAGCACAGTGCCTCCGGAAAGCAAATCTCACCATCAACTTAAGCAAATCCAAATTTTGTTTCAAGGAATTGAAATATTTGGGTTTCATAGTTGGTGGTGGAATGCTGAAAACTGATCCATCAAAGGTCGAGGCGATCGTCGATTTCCCGATCCCTAAAAATCCGAGGCAGGTGCGTCGGTTGCTTGGTCTAGCAGGGTGGTACAGGCGATTTATAAAGAATTTCTCCAGCTTGACTGCCCCAATAACGGATACGCTGAAGAAGAAAAATGGAAAATTTATAATGTCTGATGAGGCCATAGAAGCATTAAACAACTTAAAAAAAGCGCTATCTACTGCACCGGTGTTGACTCATCCAGATTTCTCGAAACGTTCCTTCATCCAGTGCGATGCATCTGAGTCGGGAATAGGTGCGGTTTTGTTCCAGAAGAACGAAGATGGTGAGGAGTCTCCGATATCGTACTTCTCTCAAAAGATGAACGCATGCCAAAAGAACTACAGCGTTACAGAGAAGGAATGTCTGGCAGCGGTTAAGGCGGTAAAAAAATTTAGACCATATGTGGAAGGGATGGACTTTACCATCATAACTGACCACTCTAGCTTAAGGTGGTTGATGAGTTTGAAGGACCTGAGCGGACGACTAGCCAGGTGGAGTCTCAAACTTCAGGGTTTTACGTTTGACGTAGAACACCGAAAAGGGTCGTTAAATGTTGTACCCGATACTCTTTCTCGAGCTCACCTGGATAGTCTTGATATCCCAAAACTTGCGCCATGGATAGATCTGGATTCGATAGAGTTTAAGTCAGACGAATACAAAGAACTAATTACTACCGTAACGGAACACCAGGAGGAATTGCCTGACCTAAAGGTTGAAAACAATTTCGTATACATGCGTTCCTTGCCACACCCCGGAGACGAAACAACCGAACACTCCTGAAGGCTGTGGATCCCCTCAGCTTTAACTGAGGATATCATTTCTCGGGCTCATGATCCACCCCAGGCGTCTCACGGTGGTGTTGCAAGAACGCTGTATCGAATTCGTCAATACTTTTATTGGCCGAACATGACAGTGCAAATTCGACACTACGTGTCTAACTGTTCAATCTGTAAACAGTGTAAGTCTTCAAATAAAGTGCTCCGTCCACCAATCTCGTCTAGTTATAGTAACGACAGGCCGTTTCAGAAAATCTATATTGACTTCTTAGGTCCATATCCAAGATCCACGTCTGGAAATTGTTATGTCTTCGTCGTGTTAGATCACCTGTCGAAATTTGTTTTGTTGAAAGCGTTTCGAAATGCAAGTAGTATAAATGTCGTCAGATATCTCCGTAGTGATGTCTTCAATATGTTTGGTGTGCCCCAAATTATCCATTCCGATAATGGAAGGCAATTCGTCTCACAGAACTTTCAAGATCTGTTAAAAACATACGGGATAAGGCATTTTAAAACTGCACACTATGCTCCACAGTCAAACGCGTCGGAGAGAGTCAATAGAACACTACTCGCCGTGATTCGTTCGTACCTCAAAGAAGACCACCGTAATTGGGATTGCCACCTAAGTGACATTGCTTGTGCACTAAGAAGCGCTGTCCATGCTTCAACGCATGTGTCTCCATACATGGCCCTCTTTGGGATAAATATGATGACACATGGCAGTGGCTACGAACTGGTAGAGAAACTAAACGCAGTAGAAGACGGTGAGCTAATGACTCTCTCCCGACAATCCCGTTTGCAGTGTTTGCGAAACAAAATAAAGGAGAACATATGCCAAGCCAACGAAAGAAGTGCAAAAACGTACAACACGCGCACTCGGAACATTCGTTTCATACCGGGGCAAGAAGTATTTAAAAGAAACTTCGTCCTTAGTGATACATCGAAATACCTTTCCGCAAAACTATGCCCAAAATTTGTTAAATGCAGAGTGATAAAACCGGTCGGCAACAATATGTACGAGTTAGAAAACTTGGCAGGCAAAAGAATAGGACTGTTCCATGCAAAGGACATAAAACAGTAGGCATAAGTATTGAAACACTCATTATGTATGTTAAATGTATGTTATCACACTTATTTCTGGCCTTACGAGTGTCATATACGTATCCTTTTATGTTTATGTCCATATTATATAAATTCTATGTTAACTTATTTCGTATTTTGTATCTTATTGATCTAGTTATTTATGCTGATATGTTTCATGTAGGTATACGGAGTAAAGTATGTGTTAGTTTATTGATTGCATGCTATTTATTTATTACCGTCGATTTATTTATTATCTATTTATTTGTGTGATGTTTCTGTTATAAACTAGTTTCATCATACACTTAAATATCTGAATGTAGTCATTTATGTTTTCATTGACTGATTGACCTAGTTTTAAGTTAGATATCTAGCCTTACATGCCATGCATTTATTTATTATTTCCTCTTATCTGTGATATTCACCTAGGATTAAGCTAATTTAGTATATTTATGTTAACTTATTCATTTTGATTACTTATTTATTTATTTATTTTGATAAGTCCTATTGTCCCATACGTATTTTATTGACTATTCATCTTATTTCATGTACTTATTTGTAGACTTGACTTTTATCTCTATTTGTTAAATTATTCATAGGTTAAGATCAGATATTTATTATTATTAGTGCTACATATACGTCCAAACACTACCAACTGCATGAGTACTAACCTATTCTTGCCCGGCTAAGCATAGCGTGGGTTCTTCACCACGTCTAGATGTATAAGCATCCTCCTATTGTTAAACGACCCGTTCTCTGTCCCTGTTGTCGATGAACGTCATCCAAGTCCAGAGTTTTGTTGTGATCGCATATGTGAGCGCAGGAATGCCTGCCCAACGTCAGATCGCAATTGCTGCTGCAGAACATGTACCAGGTTGTTGCAAGCAATCGGGATGCCATGTTTGTTCCAATCCTATAGAAATAAAATAAAATGGGATGTATTAGTTTCACTTTCATACCCAATATGTATTAAAAGACTTAACTTATGAAGGCAGCATGCACAAATGTTGTCGGAATTTATCTTTCTTTTGTTTACATGTCAGTCTTTTGACAGCAATGGTTGAAAAGAAAAGTAATAGATTCCTGGAAGAAAGCTCTTCGGTTGAGGCTGTGGAATGTGGAAGCAATTTTTCAAAGAGTAGGACGTTGGGATGTTTCGAAAAGGGTAGCATGATCTGGGTAGCGGGTTACTTAGAAACGGGGATGGATATATAGGGTTTTTGGGATAGTGGTAGTGGGTGGTGGTGCGAGCATAATTGGGCATTATTGGCTAGCTACGGACTTTGTAATTTTCACTTTTAGCAGAATAGTGTACAAAGTTAAAAGCGAAAGACGTGCGGTTATTTGAATCCGAAACACAAGGTGTAATGTGAAACAAAGTGTAATTGAGTCAGTTTTATAAATTTATCCATTTCCAGAAAGAAAGAGGTGGTACATGTATAAATTCGAAGATAGGAAGGCCAATAATTTGTAATAAAAATATATTTAAATATCGCTGGTGAGTGCTAGAATGTAAGAAATATGGCCGTTTTTTTTTACAAAATTTGAAATTTGTACGAACGGGTTGTCGTGGCTGCGTAAGAAAAGGGGTCAATCGGCGGTCAAAGAATATTTCCAATATAATTATCAAAAGATATTCTTGGCCGCCGCAATAATTTGGCTCAGATTCAGACATTTTTCGTTGCTGGAACAGTTGGAACGAAAAGAAGGTTCCGGTTCACAGCTTGTAACGGCGCAACATCCCGCTGCAGAACGCTTCAGAGCAACGGAAATCTAAAGCACATAAGATCTAGTTCACCGAACAAAGAATAGAAACGGCAACAGATAATTCGTCAAGTTGTTAAGAGTTCAACATTCCCCCTTTCAAAAAGGAATATTTTAACGAGAATACACCTACAGATAACATAAAGATTTTTACTAAATATTTTTGCTATTACATACTAGGTTTAAGTAGATTTAAGTTACATAGTTATTTATTTAATTTATTTCTTGATTCGGTATTATAGCGTACACCTTATTCGTTCTTTTGTTTTAATTTGGTTATATTTGTTTGTAATAAGTTTAGTTTCCTGTCCGTCTATAGTACGCGTTTTGATCTGTTCATATCGTATCTACATACAGAGAGCTCCTTGTAGGCAGAGTTACCGTTCATTGTAGTCATAGTTTTTTTTTTAAATATCGTGTCAGGTTATTAAAACTCCTGAAGCCGCGTCTGCTGTGTTTTTAAGGGAAACAAAATTTAATTCAATGTTTATTTTTGTTTTTTTAAGTCTTAACATTTTTGTTCAGTTTCTTTAAGTATGTAATAAATTATCTACAAAATACTTAAGGTTCAAATGAAACATAACCGTGTTATGAGTTTTTGTGAGTTTTTTTTTTTTCTAAACGCTTAAAGGCTTAATGGAGGCCTAACTTTATTTTCAGGGGTGGAGTAAGGTGCGCTAAAGCACTTCGGTGGATGGCTTGATCCGGCTGAGGCATCCGCCTCTTTGGGGAAGTTCTTATATGGCCAAAGAACTTTCAGGTAGAGTGGGTAACGGCCGCGCTGGTTCCATCGTCAGCGCCCTCTCAATGTGACAACGTCCGTCTGCTGTTAGTAAAAACAACCTGTAAGTCTTGGTACGATATATGTTTTTGTGCATAGGTACTCGTTGTTGTGCGTGGACAAGAATCCCCCCAGTCCGGCGAGCTCGGCCGAGCAACGCAAGCGTGCCATGCTCCTCGCACACAACACCTTCCATCCCATCTGATTCCCTTCCAATAATCCCATCCCCATCCGGTTTTCTGTCATTTTCATATCCCAACCGTCCAAACTCCTGCAACCTACCTATCACAAGTGTCCAATTTGCAAACAAAGTTGCAGCCGCGTAGAGAATTGTAGCCGATTTAAAAATATGGAGCTTGTAGGAAATCTCAGCATAGCGCCATCTACTCGTCACCTAGCCCACCCTTTAAGCTTCTCCATACTTACGCTGACTTCTTAGTGCTGAACGCACCCCTTCGGCAGGAAATTAAAATTATTCAATTTCGCTGTCACTTTCACCCAAGAATTTCCGGGTTTGCGTGTCGGCCATCGCATTTGATTTGGAAACGCTGATAATAGTGGACCTGCGCTCCTACGAAGTCCACTTTTCGGCGGGGAAATCTTCACCCATCCTTGACAGCCCATCGGCTGCGCCAACGCACTCCAGGTAAGTCTCTCACCATTATTACATGGGTCGGCTACTATATAAATCGTCCTCATTTCTCGGAATTTCGCCAGCGTTGGGACAGTGGAATAATACCAGGACGAAGGCCCTTCGGGCAAGACGCGACTGGCGAAACGAGCTAGCCCGAACCCAAAAGTTCCGAGTCGCGTTGGCACTCGCCTGTACCTTTGCTGCATCGACCGCCAGGCACGACGATCTATTTCAGTGCTGTCGGACTGGGTCCTCAGCGGTCGTCCTCGCACTCGTCGTCAGAGCGAGTCACCAACCATCAGCTGCCAAGTAAGCCGATCTAAGCCCACCAGTCCATCGGCAGCAGCTGCCACGGCAAGGGCTAGTTGCTCCGCATCAGTCTATAAGACCCAGACGCTCGTCCTCAGCGGTCGATCCTACACGCCATCGTCTCGTCCGGAGTGAATTAGCCCGAGAGAGTGAGTGAAGTTGAGTACCATCGGGCGATATCGCCTTCTCCTTCCTCCAGCTTCATAGAAAGGGTACTATCCCCAACGGCCTAAGTGATAACCAACCATAAACTCCAGCTTATAGAAAGGGTACTATCCCCAACGGCCTAAGTGATAACCAACCTTAAACACCAGCTTCATAGAAAGGGTACTATCCCCACCGGCCTAAGTGAGAATCAATCATCTCGAACCCCAGCTCCTGAGAGAAAGGGTACTATCCCCCAACGGCCAAAGCGATAATCCAGCACCAGCGCCCCGCAGCTTTACCCACCAGCAGTGATTTAACCTCATTAGTCTTTCGAGTGTAGTGTAGAAAAATAAACTAGTGCTTACGAGCTGAAAGTATTTAGTATCTCGGGTTAAGTATATGTATCGTAAGTACCCCATTAGTTCCGTCGCGATCACAGAAAAGATTACGCACTCCCTGGTGGCGTAGGCGCGGAGACCGTTCAAACGCGCCTGAGTGACAAAGAAGTAAAGTAGAATAGAATTTAATCTTTATTGTGGTGCAGCCTATCGGCAGTCTCATCGAGCAAAGCCTTCTTCCCCCTCTGGTAACCGTGGCGGTACATCGCCAACACCCTCCGTCGCGCGCGCCGGCTTGGGGTTCATCTAGCCTTAAAGTAACCAACATAGATTAGGTAGTGTAGCAACAATTACTTAATAAAAAGTACGATAATGAATTCAGGACGAATAAACCCAAAACCGTTTCATTATTAACATCTAGGTTCCGCATATACATACCTATAGTAACCGCGAATTCGATTCCCTCGCGCGACTGATAAAACCGAAAGTGACCTAGTCCGTCGACCGTCATCTCGACGACGGGTGATACCTCCTATATACCTTAGGTAAATACAGCTTCCACAGGTGCATCGAAGGGATTTCGTCAATGTGCGCACATCGCCGAAGGATCTTCAGGGTAAGTCACTGTAAAGTAATTACATGAAATTAAATAAACATTACATTGTATATGGGGGGGGGGGGGGGGGGGGGGACGTGGTATACGCGTGCACTGGTCACGATTGGGAACATCGAGAACCTGGGTCGTACAAACGTGTGCAGCCCGTAGTAAGTCGCAGATCCCTTAATATTATCGCGGTTTAAGATTCGTTTAGACTATATCCGGTTATCATTAGAATTCAATCGTAAAGGCTTTTATTCGGGTTCAACAACCGCGCTATGTAAAAGTATGCCAGTATAGTCCTGTCGGGTTGGTTACCCACCAGGCGCGTCCCCAGGTGGTGGATAGGGGGACCTCGGTACGATACGTTCGTGATCCGAGGTTTTAGAGTCATAGCGGCGTTTTATACACCGTCAAAGCTCTATCGCGAACCAAACCAAAAAACAAGTATGCAGGAACAACTTAATGATTCAAATACTCCAGGTGGTACTCGCATGGGCGAAAATCCACCCGTGGTCTTTTCGACCACGGTCGGGGCACGGATTCTGGAGGCCCCAACCGACATACATATACCCCCCGCCTGTACAGGCGTTGACCTTCGAGTTGCGAAAAGGTTTGCTTCCGAAGATTCCTGCAGCTCTATCTCCGACACGTTCGGTAGACTGGGCTGGAAACATGAAGAAAGTGGCGGAGAGGTTCAACCTGATACGCTTAATCTTCAGACCAATAGACAGACAGCCGATAGGTGTGATGCTGCCGACGAGGCCTGCGAAACCGAACAGGTGAAACGGGCCTCAGAGGCGGCGTCCACTGGTCAGCGTCCATCTAAGAGCCAGCGAAAGAGGAAAAGGAGAAAGGCGGCTATCGTGCGGCGCGAAGAAACTGCACCGCCAGTTGAAGGCGCAAGCGCTGAGAACTGCCCTTCCCCGGCGGCGACGGAAAAGAGATGCAGGTCGGCAGAGGTTACCCCAACCGAAACCAGCCAGCTGACTGAAACCAACGCTGCCTCCCCTTCCAATAGCTCGAACAGGAACAAAAGGAGGAAGAAGACCTCAAGCACTCCTGTCGGTGGAACTGCGCGCGCACCTTCTGCGTGCCCTTCCACTAGTATGACTGATGTATTTCCAATGATTGGATTTACTCAGATTAACCTTCAACACTCCAAGGCTGCTACTGCACTCATCAGTAAGAAGCTTTCTGTGTTGAATACAAAAGCCCACATAATATCCATACAGGAGCCATGGGTGTGGAAAAATCGCATCTGTGGCCTTGGAGGTGTCCGTGGCACTACGATACTCTGTGACGAGCGGTCCGAGAGACCAAGGGCTTGTCTTGCTGTGTCGAACATTCTCTCAATGACTAAGCATGGACAATTTTGTGGCCGAGATTTAGTTGCTGCAGAAATTAGCTACGAAACGAATGGAGATTGGAAGACCCCTCTCTCCCCTTTGATTCGGTAGTGCCTCCACCACCGAGGGCAATTGCTGAACTCATTGACTATTGCGACACCAGGAAGATGGGCCTAGTTATATGCTGTGATGCCAATGCTCAAAACACTGTTTGGGGCAGCAGCAAATGCAACATGCGAGGAAACCATCTCCTGGATTTCATTCTATCATCTGATCTTACTATCAACAATGTTGGCTCGCAACCAACTTTTGTGACGTCAAGAAGACAGGAAGTGATCGACCTAACTTTATCAAATAGATACTTTAAGGCGGTTACTAACTGGAGGGTCTCTTCGGAGGTGTCCCTCTCAGACCATAGATATATCGAATTCCAAATCGAATGCGAAGCCATAACTTTGCAGGAGAGGAGGAATCCGAGAAAAACCAACTGGATACGCTTCAGGGAGGAATTAGGGAAAACTCTCAAAACTCCAACCAAACTCAGGACGAGACAAAAGGTAGAGGAAGCTGTTCAAGACCTGAATAGTGCCATTACTAGCTGTTTTGAACTGACGTGCCCAGTAAGCAAACCCCCTGGCAGAACACCGGTTCCCTGGTGGAGCTCGGAACTGCAAAGAATTCGTAGAGAAGCTAGAAAGCTTCTAAATAGGTCACTCAAGACTGATTTGGAGACAGACTGGAATCTCTACCGATCGAAGCAGAAGGAATATAAGAGGCTAATTCGGGTATCGAAAAGTGCTTCTTATAAGAATTTCTGCGAAAAGATTGAAAAGCTGGGTGAAACTAGTAGGTTGGTTAAAGTTCTGAAAAAGGGCAAACCAGCCAAACTGGACTCACTTAGAAAACTTGATGGCACCTTCACTGAGACGAAAGCGGAAACTCTTAGTTATCTGCTGGAGTCTCACTTTCCGGGTAACCAGATTACAATTGGTTCACAACCAGCCCCGATTACCGAGACTATGAGTGAGCCAAGACAAACAACTCGGCGTAGCTGGTATATTGCGAAGGCCGTGGTGACGGACGAGGCCATTAAATACGCATTTGCGTCTTTTGACGGCTTCAAGTCGCCTGGTACGGACGGAATATACCCAGCCATGCTGCAACAATGTACAAACCAGCTGCTACCGACTATGAAGAAAATCTTCACCGCTGTCCTAGCACTGGCATACATTCCAACACCCTGGCGTACAGTTAGAGTGGCATTCATACCAAAAATTGGCAGAAGTGACTACTCGCTCGCCAAGAGCTTCAGACCAATCAGTCTGACTTCTTTCTTGCTGAAAAGCTTGGAAAGGCTGGTCGAGCTTCACGTGCGCAAAGGTGCTTTGCGATTGCACCCACTATCTCCGATGCAACATGCCTATCAACGCGGAAAATCCTGCGAGACTGCGCTCCAAAATCTAGTTGGTAGAATTGAAGGCGCGCTTGACAGAAAAGAATACGCGATGGGCATTTTCATCGATATTGAGGGTGCTTTTGACAATGCGACTTTTGATAGCATGTGCAGCTCCGCCAGACAACACGGAGTAGACGAACCATTGGTGTTGTGGATTAAAGCAATGCTAATGAATAGAACGTTGGTTGCGGATGCGGATTGTGGCCGCTATGTTATGGCGGGGGTAAACAGAGGCTGCCCGCAAGGCGGCGTCATGTCTCCACTGCTGTGGTGTATGCTGGTCGACTCTCTGTTGAACGCACTCAACAGTTCTAATATTTACGCTCAGGCGTACGCGGATGATGTTGCCGTGCTTTCTGTTGGATCATGCATAGCGACTGTATGCGCCAAGGCGCAGGCGGCCCTTGACGTGATCGACGAATGGTGCACTAGGAATGGGCTCTCGGTCAATCCTCTTAAAACTGAGGTTGTTCTCTTTACGAGAAGGAGGAAGCTGGTCGGGTTGACTCAGCCAGTGCTAAAAGGCGTCACAATCCAACTCTCCAATGAAGCAAAGTATCTGGGAGTCATCCTGGATAGCAAACTTCTTTGGTCCAAACATGTTGAGCTGAAGACTGCCAAGGCGCTGTCTATTTTCTGGCAGTGCAAAGGCATTTTCGGCAAGACATGGGGCTTATCACCGAAAAGAGTCCTATGGATTTATACGGCTATGATAAGACCATTTATAGCATACGCATCGGTTGTTTGGTGGAATAAGCTTTCACGTAAATACGTCACTGCTTCTTTTGCCAAACTCCAAAGGCAGGTATGTCTCGGCTGCACGGGGGCCTTCCCCAGCACGCCTGGCTCCGGCCTAGATGCACTATTGAACCTTCCGCCCCTTGATGTTTACATCATGGGCTGTACAATCAAGGCTATCTCACGTCTTACAAGAGGTGGCTTTTGGTATAACTCGCACTGGAGTTTTGATGAACTTGCGCAACGGTTGTCCTTCGACTCCTGTCTTATGGATATGCCGTCTGATGCGATGACACCGGAACTTCGGCTAAAGCGCAAATACGAGGTCGACTTTCCTCGCGTCCAGGACTGGCTCTGGCCGGACTCTGAACCTGGAAGGGAATGCAGTCGAATCTTTACGGATGGCTCCAAAACCGATCAACGATCTGGTGCTGGTGTCTTCGTGGAGAGCGATAGCGTTAGACTTTTCTTTCCGTTAGGCAAACATGCGTCAGTCTTCCAAACAGAGACTTATGCTATCCTAATGGCCATGGACTATGTAACGAGGAACAGGTGGAGGGGGCGAAGTATCTGCGTCTGTAGCGACAGTCAGGCTGCGCTTAAGGCCTTACTCAAACCCTTAACTACCTCCAAAATAGTACGTGAATGCAAGATATCTCTGAATTCGGTCGGAAGGCTGAATTCACTTAAACTTGTCTGGGTCCCGGGTCATAACGGGATCACGGGAAATGAGATCTCCGATGAACTTGCTAGACAAGGCTCAGAGGGGGACCTCTCAGGACCTGAACCAGCGATCTGTCTGCCTGCGTCCTCGGTCAGGGCTTCCATTGACGGTTGGGTTTCCTATGAACACAATCGCCGTTGGCATGACTCTCCAGGGTGCAGGCAGACTAAGCAAATGCTCCCCGACGTCTGTGGGAAATCCGCGGCATTCTTGTTGTCTCTCAACAGAAAAGACTGCAGACAGACTACTGGCGTTCTTACGGGACACTACGCTTTTGCCAAACACCTTAAGGTGCTAGGCCTAAGCGACACCACCAACTGCGAAGCCTGTGGAGAAAGCGACGACACTGCGGAACATTTCGTCTGTGATTGTCCTGCTTTTGCTCGTATCAGGTGGCAGGTATTTGGTGCGGATATGGTGAGTGCTGTAAACCTAAGCTCCTTATCATTGAAGCGCCTTCTCGTTTTTCTTAGAAAAACGAGTAAATTCCCACAGTAAAATGTGGTGTGTCTGCCTGGCAGTACAATGGACCAGTATTGAGTCTGAGTGCTCCAGTGCAGAAAGTTTCACACATCCCGACAAAAAAAAAAAAAAAAAAAAAATGCCAGTATAGTTACTTACCTATACCTATAGGTATACCCGTAGTCGGATATCCAAGCATATAAGAGGCTACTCCTGCCGGGTAAATACACTCCCGACAGTCTGGTTACGAAGTCACGGTACGCCTAACGGAAAGTACAACGCGAATAGAATTGCATCGCCGGAGTAAGGTTAGTTAAGAGTTTTAGTCGTACGATTGTTCACAACAGGAACACGAATTGAAATCCATCATAGGCTTAGCTCAAATTAAGAGAGTTTAACATAAGTTTCGCAACCTATTCTGACGCGTTTTCGGTTGAGCGTATAAATTTAAAGTACATTGCTTAAGTTTAAGATCCTAGATATAAGATTTACCCCCTGTTAGTAGGTAAGCATTTGTCGGATGGTATCTGACATTCTGGTGTTTTTCGTTCTAATAAAGCCCCTGAGGGGAAACGAACTTGAAGTCGTATTTTTTGGCCGGCCTCATGGCCTGGTATTTCCAACGTTGTTGTCCGCTCTCATGAGTCAATAAGAACGATCGCAGGGGTGATGAAGAGTTTAGGTAAGTGATGTGGTGGAGACGGGACGTAGGGTCCGGAGGACCCTAAGAAAAGGGGGCCATCGCAAACAGAGCGACGCGGTGGCCATAGGAGCCCATGCAAAGGCATGGCGGGGTGGGCCAGCTCAAGGGGGAGATCCTTGTTACCACCTCTTCCCCCCCCCCCCCCCCCCCTAACCATACCATTGCGGCATCAGAGGAAAACAAAAGGGTCTGTGGGGACTCGCATCTTCGGGCCTCGAACTTCCATCTATAAGGTTTTTGCACCTTTATATCTTTTCTTGGTTCTCTTTCTTTTGTGGTTACGACCGCCGTCTAACTGAGCGGTCAAGGAAGACAATCTCAGTACCAGATCAATTCCAGGCATGTAAATAGCGGTAACCCCAGTCCGGAGCCAGCAGCAAGTTCCCACTCCCGCCGACGAGCTAGCGCGGGGAGTTTAGGACCCATGCCTGGCTGCTGGTGGCTGGACACCCTCGTTCATCCAGCTCCTCGGAGGTGCTCCGGAGTCCTGTTACCGGCGCTCTCCGAGGCAGTCCGATTGGGTTGGCGGGGGACACTCGTACAAGTGACGTGCGATCGGGAGCAGGGCAGTTCAATCGGTCATGTTCTTGTGGGGTGGTGGCATTCACTCTCGAGCAGCTCTGACTTTCGTCTCGGGGTCGAGGCGAAGTTGACGTTTAAGTTCCTGCACGAACCCACCAGTACGGGTGTTACGTTACAGGTGGCGCACAACGTGGGGCCCGAAGTTTTGCACAGGACCACCCACTTATAAAGACCTTTTCAAAAATAAAATAAAAACTGCACCTACAAATTTTCTTTTCTCGTTTTCCAAGGAAAACCTTATTGGTTGTCCTTCTAGTTCATTCTAAGTTTGTACGGCAAGCGTTAGCATCCCTCGGGAGTGTTTAGATTATCAACAATCCTCGTAGCGTGTCGATTCAGTGTGCGAATCGGACCCATCAGTTTATGTTCCTTCGATCCTGACCGGGACGTGGATTGAAGCTGTTCTCTGCGTTCGTCTGACGCAGATCGTCGAAAGAACATGAACAAGCACGCACACTCTTCGTTCGGAGCTAGAGATTTCATGTCCGGTTTCGGGGCTGCTAAGCGACCCCTTCACGTCTGACGCATGAACTCCTCTCGATCTCAGGGCCGCAATTCCTTTGGCGCCTTGGTTGATGATAGGGATGAAGGACAGCAGCTTGGGGTATATGTCGTATGTTGTATGTTGCATGGGTAGAAGTAGTTCCCCGTGTACGTCTAAAGCTGCATAGTGGTTATACCAAGCCATCCTCGTCATATCGCTTTAAAATCGCAAAGACTTGTCTTTGCTCTAAAACAGCCTTTACACCTTGGAAATGGACAGATCCGCAATGGAAACCGAGTGTAATCCCAAATATCATTTATTATACTCGATTCATCAACTTTTTTCCTTTCATTCTTTTCGTTCCTCCAAAACTTTCCTTTTTAGAACTCGGCATCACCCTTCCTTTTATGATAAGGTAATTACAGTGTAACCCAAGTTTACCGCTTCGAGCTATACTTAACAAAAAAATATATAAATAAATAATTATTTTCTTTTGATTTCTCTGATATTTTTGTGTTGTTAGCATCGATAGTCGACTAGTTAACAGCACAACCCCCCTAAATTATCCTTAGTTGTAAGTCTATGTCGTAAGCGATATAAGTGTAATTTTAAGCGTCATTCTTTAATATTAAGCTGAAACCTTTAGGGTTGTAGATTTCCCCTTTTTTCGCATTCCGAGTCCGGCGAACCGCCCCTTGAATTTATACCGGTTCGACAGTCTTCACCCCCATCTCTTAGGAGAAAGTCAAGTTTAGCAGTAGTAATTTCTTTCACCCGACATGTCAAACCGCCCGACTACCGGTCGGCAAAACACATCGGCCAAGACTCACGCCCACTCCGTGGCGGAACTCAGAGGTCAGGCCAAGCTAGAGGCTTAGGCCGGAGCAGCCACCCAGGGAGTCGACCATCTAACCCCCTCAGCTCCGATAACACGACAATGTCTCCCGCTGTCCTAGTGGACATCCATCAAGCCAGCCCTGGCGTAGATCGGTCACTCTCATTAGAGATGCAACCACCCTTCTCGGGATTCGTATCCCTCTCATCTCCAAGTTTCTCAAATCCTCGGGTGGGCGACGACATCCCTTCTGGGAGCGGAGCCCAGGCCACGCAGCCTCTACCCAGAAGCCAACCTCCACGGAATCCCGGATCGCCGATGGAGGCGCGGGAAACCTCGGGGGCAGACCTCGACGAAAGTGCTCAGTTCGAGCACTACATCAGTCAAGTAGTCACTGCATCCATAGGCTTGCATCGAACTGACGACATGAGATTCATCCGAGAAGAACTAGACCGGAGCAGAGTGGCCTTGCGACAGGACATGGCTCTCATCGTAAGAGAGGCACTCCTCGGCCCTCACTTAAGACCTGGTCAAAACCCAGCTAGGACAGGCTTATCACCATGAAAATGAAAAATATTGCGAAATAACAGACATAGTCTTTAATGGCGTTGTTTACAAGGAGACTAAAAATATAGCAGACGGATTTAATAATTTTTTTGTTGACAGTGTCGTTCAAATTAACAATTCTATCCAATATATCCCTTTTGTTCATTGTGTTAGTGAAACCAGATCCATTTTTAAATTTAAAAATATAACGATCCAAGATATACACATAACTTTAAAAGAAATGAAAAATAAAATTGACTTTGAACATATGTGTCCCAAAATATTCTGTGATAACTTCAATTGCATTGGACCAGCTTTGTTAGCCGTGCTGAATAAGTCAATAGACACAGCTATTTTTCCAGAATCATGGAAGCAAGCTATGGTAACACCAATTGAAAAAGTGAAAAATACTAAAAAAATGTGAAGAGTTTCGTCCTGTCAATTCGTTACCATTATGTGAGAAAGTGTTTGAAAAAATTGTATTTCGTCAATTAAATGAGTATTTCGAAAAAAACAACTTAATAATAGACAATCAGTCCGGTTTTAGAAGGACTCACTCCTGTGAAAGTGCAATAAACTTAGTTATTACTGAATGGAAAGAGCAAATTGCCCAAAAAAACGTGTGTATTGTGTATTTCTAGACCTAAAAAGAGCATTTGAGACGATAGACAGAGAGTTGATTCTTAGGAAATTAGAAAAATATGGTGTAAAAAACAGGGAACTATCGTGGTTTAGATCATACCTAACAAATCGAACACAGATCGTTAAAATCAATGGTGAGCTATCCGCAACAAAAGAGGTGCCATGCGGTGTCCCTCAAGGATCCGTTTTAGGAACATTGTTGTTCATAGTATATATAAATGATATGAAAAGTGCGGTAAAAAATAGTAAACTTGCGTTATTTGCGGATGATGCGGTCATCTACGCCACGGGAAATGACTTTGCTGAGTGCCACTATAAAATAGAAGAGGATTTACGAACTGTCGATAAGTGGTTAAAACAAAATAAGCTTAAACTCAATGCGAAGAAAACCCAAAGAATGATAATGAATGAGAGAGCAGGTGAGGACATACGACTGGAGATTGATGATGAAACTATCGAAAAAGTTGAAGAAATCAAGTATTTAGGTATAATTATTGAAAACACATTAGGCTTTACAAAACATGTTGATTACATATGTAAGAAAGTATCTAAGAAAGTAGGTTTCTTAAAACGAATACGAAGCAATATTTCAACGTTAAGTGCAATAAATATATATAATGTAATTATAAAACCATATTTTGAGTATTGTTCAACCGTTTTGTTTCTATGTAGTGATAACGTAATTAAGAGGCTCCAGCTATTACAAAATAAGGCTATGCGTTGTATCTTAAAATGCAATAGATATGTTTCTATAAATTTTATGTTAAACTCGTTAAAGTGGTTGTCTGTAAAGCAAAGAGTTGTGATGAATGTATTAATATTTTTGTATAAAGTTAAGAATAATTTAATGCCGAAATATCTAGGGAAATATGTGCAGTATATAAGAGATGTCCAGCCTTATGCATTAAGAAATAGTAATGATTTTCGACTACCTAATATGTTAAGTGTGTGTTCACAAAATTCATTAATTTATAAAGGCTTCAAATTATTTAACGAGCTTCCGAATGCCACAAAGAACGAAACAAATTTGTTATATTTTAAAAGAAAATGTATTGAGTTCGCTAAACTTAAGTAGTAAAAAAAGGATTGTAAAATGTAATCTTTGAATTTCAATAGCTCTAAGGAGCTAGTAATAAAATACTACTACTACTACTACTACTACTACCGGATCTCCGCAGAGGCCCGCGTAATTTTTCCCAACCCGGACGGTCCGCAACGGTACCGCCGGAGGTCCCTAATCCGAGGCATAGCGAAGCGTCTTCCCACGCTCCGGCCTTCCCTCGTACCAACCCAGACTTACCGCATCAACCCGCAGGTCAGCCCGCGATTATGTCACGTGGCGCCAATGTGGACCAGTTCCTGACGCAGCTGAGCAACCTCAACCTGGACGACTCAACGCCTCGTCAGGCCAGTGACGGTCCAGGCCCTTCTCAGGCTCCGTCATTCCCAAGTTCACATCCGCGCTATCACAATATTCCCAAATGGGACATCCACTTCGAGAACAAGGATCTTTCAGTCGACGACTTCCTTATACAGTTGAATCGGCAGAGGGAGTCCTGCAACGCGGCATGGTCAGACGTGCTGCTAAATTTTCACCATTTGGTACGCGGTCAGCCAAAGATGTGGTTTTGGGGATGGCTGAAGAAAAACCCCTCCGCTTCGTGGGAAGCCTTGAGACACGCGCTGCTAGAACAGTACCGATCTCTGGAAACGGATTTCGATATCTTTCGGCAAATGTCCGAAAGGAAGCAGGGCGATCAAGAATCGTTCGACGAATATTACGAAGACCTACTAAGGCTTAACGCCAAACTGAGGTTCCCTAAGGCTAACCGCGAGCTCATCGAGATCGTAAAGCACAACGTAAATAGGAAAATAGGTCAACACCTTCTGACCTTCAACACCGCCGACATCGCGGAGCAGGTCTACGTCTGCCGCAGCATCGAGAAGTTTCTCCACGACCCCCAAGCCGGCAAAGCGAAAACCTACCCCGGAAATCCGTTCCGGAGGCAAGTGAATGAGCTCTTCGAATCGGTCGACCCAGGTGCGAACTCCAACCAGGGCAACTTAGAGGCAGTAGCCTATCGACAGCGCGACCGAGGCACCCTCATCTGTTGGGTTTGCCGCGAACCAGGTCACACGATGTACGAGTGCCTGAAGCTCCCGGAGACCCCTTTCTGCTTCCGGTGCGGTATGCCGGACGTATTCACAGCCAAGTGCCCTCGCTGTTGGGGAAACCAACAGCCGAAACACTCTCGCACCGGGGAGAGCGGCTCGCAGATCACCCGCCCTGCCATCGACAACTGAAAACATCAACACCACCCCCGATCACCCTCGCGAAGCGTTCGGATAGGCCAAGCGTCGACGCCCCGACGGAGGATCCAACACCCAATCCCATTTCGCAAGCGAATCTCTCGGCCTCGCCGTAAACGATAAGGTCGCTAGCCAACCGAACCGTCACACCAAACCCTTTGAACAGCGATGGACCGAATATCAGACAGCGAGAAAAAGAATATTTGACTCAGTCTCTCCGTCCCCTGGAATTTCGAAAGTCCGGGAACGGTTCCGACGTAAGAAGGAAGTGCATGCTGCAATCGCCTCCTCGTCGATCGAATCCACGGCCCGTATCGACGGTGATCCGCGTCCCTATGCATCCGTGCAGCTATTCAATAAGCAGTGGACCGGCCTCCTAGATACTGGGGCCTGCGTGAGCGTTCTCGGCGGAGCAGGGGCGGACTACCTACGAGGCAACCATATCTCATGGAACCCATTCGCTTCTGTAGTCACCACGGCAGATGGGAACAAACAGAAAATCGTGGGGGTCCTCACCACGACAGCATCGTTCCACGATCGCGAAGAGGAGCTCACCCTATATGTAGTTCCGTCCATATCTCAAGCACTTATCCTAGGAGTAGATTTTTGGAGAAAATTCGATCTAGCTCCGGACGTAATACCAACTAGGTCCGCCAAAACTTTGGACGTAAGCAGCATTTCTGTTGGAATCGACATGACCGGAGATTCCCTCCCCAAGACCCAAGTACTCGCTGAAGCCCATGCATTAACTCCTGAAGAAGATCAGCTATTACAGCACACTTTGAATCAATTTCCGTCCTACGCCACCCTAGGCCTGGGGCGCACCCATGATGAGATCGACACAGGAGACGCGACGCCAATAAAGCGGCGTCATTACCCCGTCTCTCCAGCGGTGGAAACCCTCCTCTACTGTAATAGGTCTTTAGGGGGATTATGGAGGGCGTTAGGAGCAGGTCAATGGAAGGAAGAAGTGATGTGGAGGGGACTTAAGGAAGGAAACGGAAATCGAAGGAAATGGAATGTCAAGTGCGAGGAGCGTGGCATGCTTGCGAGGCACGGCTCTGCTCGCCGGATGGGGTGGTTCTTGCGCGACACACTTAACTAAACCTATAACAAAAACAAATATCATGCCAACAGGTACTTACTTTTACCAAAATCGGACGGACGTCCACCACACTGAAGGGCGCTGCTGGTGAAAATGCCGCGTAGCCATTCCCTCCCAACCTGGAAATCCGGTGGCCAGTTATTGGATTTCCCCAACGTGAGCAGTTGTCGTCGATCAGTCCATCTTTATCGCCGAAAGAACCAGAGCATACCTTACCGCACCCCCGAAAATTCCCTTACTGAGCCATTAAACCCTCTTGAAACGCCACACAATATGAAAAACACGATATTTTCGACCCTTATTTGACGTGATCATATCATATTTTTTTTTATTTCATTATTTAAATAAGAATAAATTAAAAGGATCAAACAACCAAAATTATAAATACAAATTAAGAGCAAAATACATTCAAATACAAAGGAAAAAGGGAACTAGGTATAGTTAAACTAAAATGAATAAATAACTTTGAACCAAAAAGGATATTGAAATCAAGAGAAAATTAAATTTTAAACCACGTTTCACCTGTTGAATTTTGAGGTTTTTTACCAGAGGAACCTTTATGTTCTTACTTGTACCGCGTTTACCGCTACTCTTACGCGCGTTCACACAATAGTTCGCTAGTTCGCCTGTGTTTTACTTTGCTCCACCTTTATATACTTTTTTTTCTATAAAAGTCATCCTAAATAATTACAACTTGTGTTGCATTCCAAATACATTGACTTTTATCACGGTTTTGCAATAGTTCGCGAGCTGTGGTGCTTTACGTTTTCCTTAAAGTGTCAAAAAATTAAAAATAATTTTATTTCGCTTTCTGTTTTGCTTTGAATGAGTAATAAATTGTTGAGTGCTTTTTATCAATTTCCATCTCGTTTTATCTCATTCAGTTCAATTCAGTACATTTGTTTCTTTCCTCCTAACTCATTTTATACCGGTGAGTTCAATTATTAGTGGATGTTCTGCCACTGAAGCTTTATTGATTCTTCACTCATTTCTCCGTACGGTTCTCATTTCATGCTGCAACTGTATCAACGTTTACATCTGAGTGCTAAATCGTTTTGACTCCTCTACCATCCGTGGAATACCTGGTCTTCCTACTCCATCGCCCGTGTGAGTACACTTTTAGTGTGTGTTTTGCCGCTAAAGCAAGCCTGATATTCACCACGTCATTTTTATTTTTCTAATCCACGAACCTTATCATCGAACCGAGCTTTTGGTGGAATCTCGTTTTAAAGCTGAAATCAGAGTTACCATCGTGTTCCTATTGGAGTATGAGTACCTCAAAAAGTACCCCAAATTGTTACATTTGTGGAATGGACACGAATGATATAAATTTATCGTGCGGTATTTGCCTTGATACGGCTCATGCTAAATGCTTAGGACTAAAAGGAAAGGATGTAGATAAGATTATCTCCACTCCCGGTATTTGCTTTTATTGTGTTAAGCACCGAAGCATTTCACCCGATGCCTTGCACTGGAAAATTATTAAACTTCAAAAAGCCTTTAATAGCATGTCGATGTTATTTTCTGAAATGCAGGATGTGTTCAACTTCAATGTCAGCAGTGGTAACAAGCTGATTGAAGGGTTTTCGAGCATGGATCGGATCTTACAGCATCAGGTACTCCAATCACCTGGACTAAGCCCTAATATCATCCTAGAGCAACCAAACCTCGAAAGCCAAGCACTTCTTTCACCGCTGCAACCGCTACAACCACCTAATGTACTCATAACACCGACTTTGCTTGAACCAGTCTTGCATCTTCAACCTCAGCCTCGTAATCGGATTCCTCAAAGTGGTACTAATATTAATATACTGGATACCTGGCGAAAAGAACTCTTCGATCTAATTCGCAAGGTAAATCGCCATCAGGGAGTATCACACCTGTTGGAGTCAACATTAATGACAATACTACCTCAACTCCGAATGACAAGCCATCTACTAGTACGGTGGCCTTGAATTCCCACGAACGAATGAACGGTGTTCCGAGTACGGACTGTACTCTTAGAGTGATACCGCCCCACTTTGCAGTGTTTTTGTCACGGCTTGAATATGGCACCAAAAGCAGTGAAATTATTAACTACATTGCTGGGAAAGGCATCGATACTAGCAATATAAAATGCCACAGTCTGACAGCGGATAACCTTACAGGTCGCTTGACATCGTCATTCAAACTTTTAACGCCTCAACCAACTGGAAATCTGCTACTCAACCCGAACTTTTGGCCTAAAGATATTCTTGTAAAAGAATTCGTGAGCAGACCTAGCTTCAAGAATAATCAACCAAAAAACCTTCAAAAAAACTCCAACCAAATAGTTTAGATCCTACAGCCTTTAGTCTTTACTACCAAAATACTGGTGGTCTAAGAACAAAACTCCGTGATTTCTTGCTCTTCTCTTCATCTGGTCAATATGATATTATTGTTTTCACTGAGACTTGGCTTACGCAGAATCATCACAACGAAGAATTGTTCAACAAAGACCAGTACGAGGTTTTCCGCAAAAACCGTTGCTCCGTTCTAACCGACTGTGAGAGAGGTGGTGGAGTATTGGTCTCGGTTCGTTCCTCTTTGCGCAGTGATGAAATCAATCTACCTCCAGCAACAGCAGATTTGGATGTTGACCAAGTAGCAGTCTCAATAAAATTCATTTCTGGAACTGAGGTTATTGTTATTGTAAGTTATATACCACCAAGGAGTCCTTACCTATTATATAAAGCACATATAGATAATTGTTCCTTTATCTTAAATAACTTAAAAGATCATCAGCACGTTATCCTTCTTGGGGACTTTAATTTACCCAACCTAATTTGGTCATTTGACTGCGATGATTCTAGACTTCTTCCATTCAATGTTAACTTAGATTATGAGCGTGAAGTCGTTGATACTCTTGCCCAGCTTGACCTTCATCAGATAAATAACTTTGCTAATGAATTTAATAATATCCTTGATTTGGTATTTGTTGATTCCGAACTGGACATAAGTATCAACAACTCCATGGTCCCACTCTTTCGTAATTCAGTTTTTCATGTAGCATTATCCATTCAGTTTGAGTTTTATGAATTTTTTAAACCAGGCTCCGGTGACACTTTTTTTAAATATAACTATGCTAAAGCCAATTTCAGCAACATTTCAAATTATTTAGATAGCATGAATTGGTTAGAAATCTTTAATAATTGTAATTTAGATAATTCCCTTAATTTATTTATGAACACTGTAAAAATGGCAATCGATTTGTTTACACCTAAAGTAAAGTCTACCAAGGGTAATAAACCCATTTGGTTTAATGATAGAATCAGAAATTTAAATAATAGGAAAAATAAGGCCTATAAACGATTCCGTAATAGTAATAACGACGCGGAACTTTTGAAAGTTTATCGGACGCTCCAAAAACAATTCGATGTCTTTAATAAGTTTCTTTATAGACAGTATGTTCTTTCTGTTGAATCTAATTTAAAGATAAATAGTAAACGCTTTTGGAGCTTTATTAATAGCAAAAAACAATCTAATGGTATTCCAAACTGTATGCGTCTAAATAACGTATCTTCATCTGATCTTTCAACCATCTGTAATATGTTCGCTAACCACTTTCAGTCGGTATATTCTTCTGGTACTACTACACCTATAGTCCCCAGTAATAGCTCAATGTCCTGTAATTTCCCTAATATCGGCAAGTTAGAGTGTACAATCGCTGAAGTTCAAACTGGTCTTTCTTTATTAAATTTAGATAAAAATCCTGGTATGGATGGCATCCCGCCAATTTTACTTCAAAAGTGCTCCTTCGCGTTTTCTGTACCTCTTTGTTTAGTTTTTAATTTGTCTCTCCGGTCTGGACACTTTTTGAAAAATTGGAAGAACTCATTTTTAACGCCCATATATAAATCTGGGTCGAGACATGATATTACTAACTATCGTCCGATCTGTAGGATTTCTACTATTCCTAAGTTGTTTGAAAAACTGGTTTGTGACAAACTTACACCTCTCTTAAAGAGATTTATCTCTCCGTTTCAACATGGATTCATCGCAGGTAGATCTACTACCACAAATCTCTCAATTTTTTGTAACTCTGCCTTGAAATACCTTGAGAATGGCTTGCAATGTGATGTAATATATACGGACTTTGCTAAAGCGTTTGATCGCGTCAACCACAATATATTAATTTCCAAACTAACTGGCTTAGGACTTCACTCCAATTTCCTAAAGTGGATTCATTCCTACTTAACGGATCGTATCCAGTATGTTCGCATAAATGACACGTTCTCGTCACCAGTTTATGTTACCTCTGGAGTACCTCAAGGTAGTCATTTAGGCCCTTTGCTCTTCCTTTTATTTATTAATGACATTCCTGACTTGTTTTTGAGTTCCCAGTGTCTAATGTTTGCCGACGATTTGAAAGTGTTCCGACCTATACGTTCAGTTCATGATTGTATTCTTTTACAGGAGGATCTTGAACGACTTTCCATATGGTGTCAAAATAATGATCTTCATCTCAATGTCTCTAAATGTCAAAGCCTTTCTTTTTACCGTAACCTCTCTCCAATTCACTTTACGTACGTAATCGATAATACCTCCCTGTCCATTATTTCGTCCAAAAAAGATCTTGGAGTAATTTTTGACATAAAACTTAGCTTTTGTAAGCACATTGAGTCTTTGGTTGCCAAAGGTAATCAGATGTTAGGTTTCATACTGCGGAATTCTAAAGACTTTCATGATCCGCATACTCTCAAATGTTTATTTTTTGCATTTGTCCGGTCTCACCTTGAGTACTGCAGTATAGTTTGGAATCCGTTTTATGAAGTACATTCTATTAGAATAGAGAAGATCCAAAAGCGTCTTACTAGAGTAGCTGTTCGTAGACTGCGATGGAATATTGAAATGCCATCTTACGAGACCAGGTGCAAATTATTTGGTATCCTACCTCTTTTTAAACGAAGGCAATATTTTTCAATTATGTTTATTCGTGATTTGATTAATGGTCATATCGATTGTCCTTTCCTATTATCATTAATTGGATTTTATGCTCCTTCGAGAACTCTAAGAAATCGTCTTTTATTTTATGTACCTTATCATAGAGTTAATTATGGATTCAATGAACCAATTTCTAGATGTCTTAGAGAATCAAATAAATATTCTAGTATATTTGATTTTAATCTTAGTAGGGATTCATTTAGAAATAAAATAATTCTGTTGTTAGGCTTTGGTGGTCGTTTTTAAGTATATTTTTGTGTTAGTAAAAGTAATCTAGCGAGAACAGTAGATGTACTCATTTGATTGATTGAAAAAAAATAAAATAAAAATAAAATAAAATAAAATATGTAGAGCTCTAGATAGAAGGCTTACGTTCGTGATTATTCCTATGGGCTATAAACACCCTACCCCACACAACAACAAAAAAACGAAAAAACGATGAAACGAAATTTATCACACCAAAAAGTTGCTCAAAAAAAAATTTTAGCATGATGCAAAACTACACATGTTACTAAAAAAAAATATATGACTCGCGTCAACAAAAAAAGAATGTTTTACAAAGACTTAAATCTAATAACTGCTACCAATGTATTTTATTACGACGATTAGCTGGCAGTGACAACAAAATGTCCTCCATTACTTTTTCTGGCTGGTTCTATATACCGATTTGCAAAAAAAATCTCGGTAAGCTGTTTTGCAATTTACTTAATTTGTACGAAACCAGCATCAGGCAGCACTTTATCTTTACTAATATGGAAGGTTCCTCACCGCACACTTTATTTTAGAGGATTTGGCTGACCCTGTTTCGAGTATGTGCCAAAGGAGCACCCTCGGTTTGGCGGAGTCTCAATATACCTTTTTAAGGCACCTCGTGAGTGTGCCCATACGGAATTTTATTTGATTTATTTTATATTTGTTGGCGTTATGCTCCGTTCTTGTAATTTTTTTTTTTTTTCTTTTTTTACAGCCTTTACAGGGTTAATTTTGGCGGCCACGACTGTGCCAATCTGACCGCCAGGTGGAATTTTAATTTAACGCACGCCCAGTACCTACATAAATTTCGTTAGATAATTTTCAAAAAAAAAACTCAAAAACTATGTATTGGCTTAGTAACTACACTCACCAATATTGTACTGCTATAATTTTATTTATTTGTTTCGTATATGATTTGCCATAAAAGAACTTTAAACTTTTATATTTTTTTTTTTGTGTTATATTCGGTTTAAAAATTCCGCACTGCACTTTCTTTACGAGTTTGGTTAGGTACCTTCCTTCTCCTATGAAAACTCTACGCACAATGGCAAATCAAGGTCAATTTACATTGTAAAGACACTCTGAGATTCCACAATACGTTCCATCGTTCGATTAAATGCCCGTTTTTTTGAAACTGCTCTTCGTCAATGCTTTGTTATAGTTTCCCTTTCTTTCGAAAACTTTCAGCTTTTGGGGGTTCGGGTCTTTACTGTGTGCGCACTTCAGCTTTTTAGACCGCGTACATCCCTGCAGATGGCGAACTTCAGCCAGTTGACGGCTCACAGTCAAAACGTCATTTGGCACGCTGAACTTCAAAACCAGATCGAAGGTAATGTCGGCAGTGTTTTAATTTCTGCCTAGATTTTTCCTTTTCAGGTAACCGCAACAAAACTCCGAATCTGTGGGCCACATCCACATGCTAACCACCAGAAGCGGAGAAAACGGTTGCCTCTATTTAGATTTGGGTGGACACCAACGTGGTGAAGAATCCCACGATATGAGCCGGGCATTCTTCGGTAAGTGTTTGAAATATATTTTTTTGTATTCACAAGAGAACATTTTCTATTTTGTTTCTTTCTAGCATCGTGCTACCATTTCACCATCCCCACATTTTCCATAGCAACGCACAGATGCAAAACAACCAACCCCTTAATGGTTCATCGGAGTAACAATACTGCTAAAAATCGCACCGAAAAAACAAGCTACATGCATTTTCCTACCCCTAAGGGTGTGAGCAATGTTTTCAACACGACGCTCGTCAAAACTACCAGTGCAAGATTTGTATGGTAACCTATTAATTAATTCTTAGCTAATAATCAATCCCCTTGGACAACTGAGTGACCATGATTCCTTTGTTGCAGGTGAATTTCTTTCCGTCTGCCACTCTGATTTGTTGTGTGGCGCAGCGCATGGATAGAAATACCCTGGGATGCAGACACAACAACATGGTTAAGGCGGCCTGTGGAAGACTAATGCGACAGTTTGCCATTTCGGTAAGTGTAGTAATTAAAATATGCATACTTCTCTTCTGTATATAATTCGTAGTGGGTACGATAAGTGAATCTGGTGGCAGGTAAATGTTGCAAGATATGGGTTACCTGAATAACAATAGGTAGATAGGATTATATATTACAGTAAGTAATCTAGCTGTGGTAGGACCAGGTAACTGATAATAAATAAAGCGATAAATAAATAATTGATATGGATTATAATAATAAATAAATAATAGATAGACATCTAATGGATAAATACACAACAGAACATGAATAGATGCATGGTAGATTAATAGAATAAATTAAATAAATAACAGAAACTTACATCTAGTCAATAAATATAATAAATAACAGATACTTATAACTAACCAATAAATGGAATGAATAAATAACAGATACTTATGACGAGTTAATAAATGGAATAATTAAATAAATAATAAATGCTTATGCCTAATCAATAAATAGAATAAATAAATAAATAACAATAACTCAGTAGTACCGATATATACCTATACATACTTACAATACGTTTAGCAAATACAAGTGAATAAGTTAACGTTAAAATTGAACAATAATAGATAGTACAACAATAAATAAAATACAAACTGTTGGATGTAAGAACTTTATTAGAAAGAAAAGAAAAAGCAAAAGTACAAAATGATTTAAGCGTAGAAAAAGAATGGCCATGTGAGACCTGTCAAAATTAGTATTGGTGCAGTATAAGTTCAATTCTAGTATACAGTATAAGTTCAATTTTAATATGTGTACAGTAAGGAACAAAAAAACGCTTATTTCAACACTCCCTCTCGTTTTTTTTTTTTTTTTTTTTTAAATTTAAATTCATATAAATATAACATTATCTGAAGAAGAAGTTTAGCAAATTCCAAATCGCTTCCTCAAACCACAAAATTTTTCTTTAGCAAGCGGCTTCGTCAACGGGTCGGCTAGTTGGTCGTCTGTAGAAACGAACTGAATACTTATTTCCCCTTTTTGTTGTTGTTCACACGTATACAGGAACTGTGTGTCGATATGCTTAGTTCTCTTTGATGACTCTGGATTCTTAACAATTGTAATCGCCCTCTGATTGTCGCAATACATCGGTGTTGGATCGATCTGTTTGCAGTTAAAGTCCGATAAAACTCGCCTCAGATATACAGTTGCCTTCGTCGCCGAACATAGTGCAACAAATTCTGCTTCTGTTGTCGATGTTGCTATTACACTTTGTTTTCGAGAACTCCAAGCAACAGGTCCGCCGTTGATAAAACACACCCATCCGGTAGTACTGCGTCTGGTATCAACGTCACCTGCCCAGTCAGCATCGGAATAAACAGCCAGTTCAATTTTGTTGGTGCCCAAACCATAAGTAATCCCATGTGACAGTGTTCCCTTTAAATATTTAAAAATTCGTTTGACTCCATTCCAGTGCATTTGTTTTGGGTCTTCCATGTAGCGACTCAAAACTCCAACTATAAAGGCCAAATCCGGCCGGGAAGAAATCATTAAATACATCAAGGAACCAATAGCTTCCCGATAGGGAAATAATTTAGTGTTAGTCTCCTTTTTACCAACATAATTACCAGACTTTGTAAATTTTACACCTGGATCAGCAGGAATTGAAACGGGTATACTTTGGTTGTGATTAAAACGCTCCAGTATCCTTTGCGCGTATGCACCTTGGTGTATTTTAATTGTGCCGTCCCCTCTATTCCTCTCGATCTGCATGCCAACAAAAAACTCCGCTTCCTTGTAAGTTATTTTGAATTCCTTGTGTAACTGGTTCAAAAGTTTTTGAATAAGAGACATGTCATCGCCACAAATAAGTCCATCATCAACATACAACGCAAGGAAAAAACGCTTTGATTCTTTGTAGAAAACACACGAATCCATATTTGATTGTTTAAGTCCAAACTGCAATAAAAACTGCACCACCCTTTTGTTCCATTGGCGTGATGCCTGCTTAAGTCCATACAGGCTTCTTTTTAAAAGACATACACGATTATCCTCTGCAAAACCATAAGGTTGTTCCATGAAAATATTTTCATCTAAGTCGCCGTGTAAGAATGCCGTTTTAACGTCAAATTGGTAAATGTTGAGATCAAAAGCTGCTGCAACTGATAGAAGAGTTCTTACTGAATCATATCTAACCACTGGGGCAAACGTTTCTTCGTAGTCCAATCCCCGCTTTTGTAAGCAACCCCTTGCTACCAGTCGAGCCTTGTACTTATCAATTTGTCCATCAGCTTTGTATTTCTTCTTGAAAATCCAACGATTTGTGATGACATTTTGATCAGCTGGTCTTGGAACCAAAATCCAAATTTTGTTTTCCGCTAATGCATCTAACTCATCATTGATTGCGTCTAGCCATTTCGCAGAATCATCAGCCTCCATCGCTTCCTCAAGATCAACTGGATCTAATTGCGCAACACACAACTCAGCCATTGTCACTGACTCGTCACTATCCACTGCGTTCCGTTTTGGATATGGGTCCCTTGGAATTGGTAACCTTGGATTTCTCCGTGTTGGTTGACTTTTTTCATCTTGATCTCCCGCCTCTGCATGCACTGGCCGTTCGTCTTTCTTCTGGTCTTCGTGGCACATATCATTAGAGCTGGTCGCCTTGCCAATTACAACGTGAGGCACAACAGATATTTCATCAAATACGACGTCTCTTCTGATCAAAATCTTCCTTCCAGCAGGATCATACACTCTATACGCCTTGTTTCCCTCGCTATAACCTACCATCTGACATTTCATAGAATTCACTTCCCATTTTGTACGCTGTTCTTTTGGGATATGAATATAGCAATTGCTGCCAAAAACTCTAAGATGTCCCACGGATGGTTTTACTCCATGCCATTTCTCATAGGGTGTTATACCATTGAGTGTCTGAGTTGCCGTTCTATTCTTTAAATAAACAGAGGTATTAGTTGCCTCACCCCAAAGATATTGTGGCAAATTTCTCGCATGCAACATTGCCTTAGCACTCTCAACAATGGTCCTATTTTGTCTCTCTATAAAGCCGTTTTGTTCAGGAGCTCTTGGTGTTGATAACTCATGCTTGATGCCTTTGGATAATATAAATTTCTTCACTCCATCGTTGCAAAACTCCAACCCTCCATCTGTTCTCAATCTTTTAATTTGATGTCCATCTGCTTGAACATCCGCATAAAATTGCATTAGATTCTGCAAAACATCTGTTTTATGCTTTAAGAAAAATACAAAACAGTATCTGGAGCAGTCATCCTTTAATAGCATAAAATAATTAGCTCCACCAATGGAAGCCATACTCATTTTTCCACACAAATCGACGTGAAAAATCTCACCAGGAATCGCAGAACGCCTTCCACCCTCCTTAGGAAAACTCGAACGATGTTGTTTCCCATACACGCAGCTCTCACAGAACGGATCATTTTCGGTGGTAGTTTTTATTTTTAAACCTTCGACAACTTGCTTTTGGTGCATCGCCTTAAGCATTTTGAAGTTCACGTGTCCCATTCGCTCGTGCCATAGCATTATTGATCCCGAAGATACAGAATTTACTTCAACATTTTTACTAATTGGGTTGAAATTCATTTTATATAGCTTGCGATCTCTGACACCATCAACGATCAGTTTACCACCCTTAACAAAACTAACACGGTCGGCTCCTTCCTCAAAAATCACCCTAAATCCCTTTTCGGTACACTTTAGCACGGAGATAAAATTCTTGTCTAACTGTGGAACGTAAAGTACATCCTTTATGGTGTGTATTGAAGACAACCCTTCGTGATTAGTCACCTGCACATCGACATCGCCAATACCTTCCGCGTTTAAAGAGAAACCATCCCCAACTCGAACGTGAAAACTCTTACTGTCAATTGCAACAAAATTTGTAAACCACTCCCTCTGGAAAGACATGTGGTCTGTGGCCCCTGAATCAGCAAACCAAACATCTCGCATTTTAGTACAAGCCCTTGATGTTCCAACAGTAAAGAGTTCTGCCCTATCTGCAGACGGTGTTGAACACCAATCGGCGCGTGAACCTGTTTCAACTATAAATGACTGCGCATTGTTTCTTCCTTGCTGATCTCGTTGCTTCTTAAAACACTCTCTAGCCCAATGACCTTCCTTGGAACAATAATTACATTTGCCTTTGCGCTTTGTTGAATTATCTTTGTTTTTATTGTTGCTCCGCCTTCTGTTAGTATTTTTCCAGCTACTACTTGCCATATATGCAGCTTCAGAAGTACTACCGCGTTGACTTTCATTTGACCTTGATTTCAGAAGAGCCTCTTCGTTCACCAAATGGTCGGTGAGTTTCTCAATAGTTTGAGCCGCTCTCGGCACAGCATACCATGCAGTTCTTACATTGTCAAAATTCGACGGCAAACTTCCCATAATTTTAGCCATGATTACCTGATCTTTCTGCTCAAGATCCATGTCCTTCAAGCGCTGAGCGAGAGACATAACCTTAGCCACGTAATCTGCCATGCTTTCGTCTTCTTCCATCTTGCAGTTGATAAACCTATCTAAAAGTACCTGAACAGACTGGTCACTTTTTTCTGCATGCACGGTCTTTAATCTCGACCACATTTGAGCAGCCGTTGTGCAGTCGGACAAATATTTTAACTGCTCCAACTCTAGACCACGCATCAAAAAAGCCTGCGCCTCTGCATCCTTGTCTTCCCAAGCAGAAAAATTAGTAATCGGACGAGGTAAAGTTCCCAAAATGTATTGCTTGAGTTTATTCTCAGTCATGTAAATCTCCATCTGCCGACGCCACAGTTGATAATTCTGCCCATTAAATCGATGAATGTGATAAATTTTATGTTCAGACATAATAACTCGTTCTTCAATTATTGTTGTAGAAAATTCACCAAAATCGCCTTCGGTTTCCCCTTCAACAAGCGTATGGTCGCCGATGGCCGAATCAAAAAAAAAACTCTCAGCAACAGAATCTTTCCTATCCATAAACGATATAAAATTAATTAGATTATATTCAACTTATCCTTCTGAGACAGAGTGCTCTGGGCCCATAACCTGTTGGATGTAAGAACTTTATTAGAAAGAAAAGAAAAAGCAAAAGTACAAAATGATTTAAGCGTAGAAAAAGAATGGCCATGTGAGACCTGTCAAAATTAGTATTGGTGCAGTATAAGTTCAATTCTAGTATACAGTATAAGTTCAATTTTAATATGTGTACAGTAAGGAACAAAAAAACGCTTATTTCAACACAAACAAAATAAACATCGGCCCTTTCATTGCTCTTAAGGTGTATTTGATGCTATTGCTTTATATCCTTTGCATGGAATATACCTACTGATTTGCCTTTTAGGTTTTCCAGTTCATAAATATTTTTGCCTACTGAATTTTTCACACGACATTTAACAAATTTGGGACACAGCTTGGAGGTCAGGTACTTGGTGCTATCACTTAAGACAAAATTTCGTCTATATACTTCTTGTCCAGGCATAAAGTGGACTTTACGTGCGCGGATATTATACGTCTTTGAACTTTTTTCTTGCGCTTGTATGATGTTTGATTTAATTTTATCACGCATGCATTGTAGTCTTAGGTGTCGAGGAATAAATGTTAATTCACCCTCGTTTAGGGCATCGAGTCTACTTGCTAGATCATAACAGCTTCCGTGGGTCATCATATTTGTTCCGAATAGGGCGAAATATGGCGTCACACCAGTCGCCGTATGGTTCGATCCCCTCAACGCACACGCAATCTCGCTAAGGTGAGCATCCCAATCACGTTGGTCACTCTTCACATACGACCGTATAGCTGCCAATAGTGTCCTATTGACTCTTTCTGAGGCGTTTGATTGTGGTGAATAGTTAGCTGTTCTGAAATGTCTAATGCCATTTTTACTTAATAGAGTCTGAAATTCGTTTGACAGAAACTGTCTGCCATTATCGGAGTGGATTACTTGTGGTACCCCGAACATGTAGAACACTTCATTTTGCAGAAACCTGATCACATTAGCTGCAGTGGCTTTTTTCAGTGCTTTGAGTAACACAAACTTGGATAAGCGGTCAAGGACGACAAAAATGTATGCATTTCCTGCTTTTGATCTAGGGTACGGACCGAGAAAATCTATATACACTTTTTGGAACGGACGATCTGAACAATATGTATAAGTCATTTCAGGACGTAGAATTTGGTTAGACGCTTTACACTTTTTACATATTTCACATTGACCTACAAAATTCTTAATTTGTCCCGCCATATTGGGCCAGTAGCAAAATTGACGGACACGACTTAGTGTTTTGGCGATCCCGCCGTGTGCTGCCTGCGGTGGTTCATGCGCACGCGTGATTATTTCATTTGTTAGCCCAGATGGGATCCATAGTTTCCACTGGTGTTCATTCAGAAAATCATCCGGAGCTGACAAAGAACGTTTATACACCAAATTTTCTTCCACCTTAAGGTCGGGTAGCTTTTCTTTATTCTCCTCAATGGTTTCGATTAGATTTAGGTACTCATCGGATTGGAACTCATTGGAGTCTAAGTCAACTAGTGGTGCAATATTTTCTATGTCCAAGCTCTCAATATGCATTCGTGACAATGTGTCTGGCACAACATTGAGTGAACCTTTTCGGTGTTCTATCACGAAAGAGAATCCTTGCAGCTTGAGGCTCCACCTAGCCAGTCTACCACTGAGGTCTTTGAGGCTCATTAACCATTTCAGGCTTGAATGGTCAGTGATAACCGTGAAGTCCATTCCTTCCACGTACGGACGGAACTTTTGAATGGCCATCACTGCTGCTAGACACTCCTTTTCAGTAACACTGTAATTTTTCTGGCACGCATTGAGTTTCTGGGAGAAGTAGGCAATTGGAAATTCGTCTGCCTTATCGTTTCTTTGGAACAGCACGGCGCCAATTCCAAAATCGGAAGCGTCACATTGAACGTAAAAACGCCTTTTGAAGTCTGGATGCGTCAGAACCGGTGCACTTACTAGAGCATCTTTTAGACTTTTGAATGCTGCTGTCGCCTCTTCGGTCATGCTAAATTTTGTCGTGCTCTTCTTCAAGGTATCCGTTAATGGTGCTGTGAGGCTTGCGAAGTTTTGGATGAATCGTCGGTACCATCCAGCAAGGCCAAGAAACCGTCGCACCTGTCTTGGACTCTTAGGTAGCGGAAAGTTCTCTATGGCTTCAACTTTAACTGGATCGGTCCTTAAAAGTCCGCCGCCAACAACGAAACCTAGATATTTGAGCTCTGCCAAGCAAAACTTGGACTTCGAAAGATTTATTGTCAAGTTAGCTTTCCGTAGACACAGCGCGACTTCTTCTTATAAGGACATGTGAGTCTCAAAATCTGGAGCTATTATGAGAAGGTCGTCTAGATACACGAATACGCGATCCCTTAAGCGGGAGGGGATGACTTTGTCCATTACACGGCACATCCTTTGAGCTGCATTGCACAACCCAAAGGGCATTACCGTAAATTGGTACAAAGGCCTCCCCGGTACAGCAAACGCAGTCTTCTCTCTACTCTGCCTCTCCAACGGTATCTGCCAGAATGCATCCTTCAGGTCTACACTGCTTATGTAGTAGGTATCCTGAAGGCGACTGAGAAGCCCGTCGATGTGGGGGAGAGGGTAAGCGTCCTTTTTTGTCAAACTATTTACTTTACGCGAGTCAAGACATAATCGGTTCTTTCCTGGCTTACGTATGAGGACCACAGGAGAACACCATGGACTTTCACTTTCCTCCACAACGCCAAGACTAATCATCCGGTCAAGTTCTTGATACAGGAGGTCTTGCACCGCTGGAGAGACAGGGTAATGACGCTGCTTTACGGGAGCCGCATCTCCTGTATCTATGACATGCTCCTCCAAATCAGTCCTGCCGAGGCCATGCTGGGAGTAGCATACGAATTTTCGTTTCACCAATTCTAACTTCCTCACTTGCTCTAGTGACAGCTCGTGAGTGTTACTGCTCTGCTCTATGTTCGAGATGCTTATGGAGCTTACTATGTCTGGGGCGAGACGGAAAGTCTTCCAAAAATCAATGCCGAGATACAGTTCTTGATCAAGACTGGGTACTAAATAAAAAGTTATCAAGTGTTTTTGACTTTTGTACTCGACTTCCGTCTTTACTACACCGACTATATCCTGACTTTTTCCATCAGCTGTTTTCACTTTCGAGCGAAAGACCGAGCTAAATGGAACTTCTGCACATTTAAGAAAGCTAAGGCCATCTTTGCCCAATATGCTAATGCTAGCTCCACTGTCTAACAACCCAAGCATTTCTTTGCCTGCTATTTTAATTTTAGCATACGGTCTCGGATCCATGCTCGTATTTATTGTTGTTGATGCTATACCTCTCCTTATAATTTTTCTCGATCTAAATCTATCTCTAGCTTTCCTAATCTTATTCGATATTTTTGACGTTAAGGTCTGACCAAAAATTCTTTTTCTCGCGGCATTATATTCCCTTAATCTAACATGCAAGGGCCTTAGAACTAACCTATTTCTAACATTTGTTCCTACATTTACGTTATCTCTCGCAAGAATTGAAATCTTGGGGGAGAAGGTTTGTCAGCTATTGGTGACTTTGGTACGGGTGAGTCTGAGTTTGTGTTGAACGCGAACCACCCGGTAGATTCGCGTTCCTGATCATGTTTTCCGGACTGCATCGCACACATTTAGGGGTGATCACTCCCGCTTGACCGCACCGGTAACAAAATATGTTACGCACACTCTCTGGGCAATCAATAAACGAGTGCCCTTGCTGCCGGCAGTTCCAACAAATATATGACCTGGAATCAATTCTCGGTCTTATCGTCTGTGAACTGTTTCTCTGTAAATGAACTGCACCTAGATTTTCATTATCGAAGTTTTCGTCTTCGTTTTCCAGAGTCACTTCATGTGCTCGGTACTTCATTGGTGGACCTTGGCGTTGGTTACGCGGACCATCCCTGCTAGGAAACACGCTTTCAGCGTCCTTGCACGCCTGTCTCAGCTGCTCAACTGTAAAGGTCGTCATTGGAAAAACCAATCTACTGATACTATCTTTCAGGTTCCTCTTCATTATGCGAACCATTTCTATTTCCGGTATCGCGGTTTGCAGCTGAGACTTCACTCTCGCAATGGCGCTGAAATAGTCGTCTGTAGACTCCCATGTACCTTGCCTGCGGTCCATCAACTCTCGGATTGTTTCGAAGTCCGATTTTGAGTTTCGGAACTGTCTGAATAACGCATCACGTAAGGTTGGCCAGTCTGGTCGATAATTACTGCGCTGGTATTGCCAGTACCACTCATAAGCTGCTCCAGACAACAATAAATGGAAATCTCGAAGAATTTCTGCCCACTGACAGCCATATTGACCTCGAAGAGTCTCGAGGCGAAAAACAAAATCTTCAACGCTGAGCTTGTCTGGTTTACCTTCAAAATTAAGCCCCCACTTATCTACTTTTATAGGTGCTCTCTCTGCGGCTTGGTTGGCGTTACGATGATGGTGATGGTAATTTCCCAAGGGAACCTGCTCCCCAGAATAATGGAAAGTTGGTTGTTGCTGGTAAGTATTTGTATTTTCCCTACTTATTTGGTAGTTATGTGCATACCCTTGTTGCAGGTTTACACCCCTGGTAGGCACAAATGGCTGAGAATCTGTACGTTGATGGGACATATGGTTTTGACTTGCAACCGACCTGGAAGTATTGCTAGAAGCAGCTGTTGGTGGTCGCAATGTCTCTTGTACCGTGGGTTGTGGTTTGGTAAGTAGATTGATGTCCTTCATAAATTCCATCAAACTATCTTTTAACTCCTTCTGCACATCTTTAGAAATGTCTCTCTGAAGTGCCGTACTATAGGAAGAGAACCCATTTACTAGAGCCAAATTAATATAGGCTTTCAGTTCGGCCATAGTACTGGCATCAATTCCTACCGATTGTTTGTCACTAGCTGGACGGTCGGCATTTAGTGGCACACTGATGACCGTATGCTGACTATCGCTCTGGGCTTCAAGGGATGCAGCGCCCATTTCGCTTAAACTGCTGTACGAAGGTGCTTGGATGGAAGAGAAAGAGCTATTCGGGGCAAAAGACGAAGGTGGACGCGATGGATCTGAATTAGACGCGCATTGTGGAACGTCTGACAGATATACATCTGAAAGTGACTTCCTTGGATTTGCCATCATATGCGTTTGTTTAGTAACCTTCGTCGTTACATTTGGCGGCAATGCACTCGTGAAAGACAGATTCGACATCGTCGGACCCGTGGTCGACGATGAGCTCGGGAGAGGACAGTCGATTGGATTCAAAATCGGGGGCGGTGGAACACTAGTCATAGCAATAGGTGGTGAGTGCATTAAATTCGCCATATTTATAGGAATTGGCTTTATGGAAGAATTTGTTACTGAGCGCGTTGCAACTCTTCTCTCGTCTACAACTTTCGATCTACTGAGTTTCTGAATAATTTTTTTCTTTTCAGATAGTTTATTTTCGGGTAAACTCATCATCGATTACTTTACTGGATCGACGGTTCAACGAAAACCAATATGTATGTGCAAAAATGTTGATTGTACCAAAAGTAATGTTAATATATACAAATAATAATGTATCTAAAAAAAATTAATTACTTGCTAATAGTACCTAAATAATGTTAATAATGCTGTCCTTAATCAATTGGACGACAGCAATAACTTAATGGGTAGAGCTTTCAATTTATATTTTTATACGCGTATCTGCACAAAAATCGAATTATAAATAATTTCCTAGATTGAAATTGAATCAATTTGATTTTTTCGAGATAATGCTCTGAAATCACCTTCTTGTTTTTCAATAGACTTTGTTAATGGCTTTCTTTATCGTATATCATTGAGGGGTGTTTCAGGCTTGCTTTCTTCGGCGGAAATACTTTTGTTGGCAATAATGGACTGATCTTTTGACAACTTTTCGGATTGTAGACATCAGACGGACGATAAGATTGATCCCTCAGTGCGGCGGAATTAGCAAAACATAAAGTTACAACAAGGACATACGTTGCGTTCAGGACGTTTCCGCAATTCCATACTAGCCATTGGACTTTTGATGGAAGACATGAAACGTTATGAACTGCAACACAAAAAGTTAGAACTACAGATGGTACCAGTGCAACTTGACTTGACGAAACCTCATCAGACTAGGCCACTGGACACATATGCAAATAAGAAATTGAATTAAGGAAATGAAAAGTAAAATGGTAAGATAGAAAAGAAAAGTTTATACACTAAAAAGGTGGATAAAAAGAGAGAACTAGGACAGATAAAGGGCCAATTGTTGTCGCTGTCAACATCAAATGCTCTCGTCGCAATTCGAGGTGGCATTCTGAGGGGCTATCCACTCGAAGACTTACGGGGTTTTGATGTTGACAGTAAGAACAATTGTGGACGAATACGATAGGCTTGGACACACGAAATACGTTGGACAGGACGTTGAACGTTGGGCGCCATTTGTAATAGGTCTTTAGGGGGATTATGGAGGGCGTTAGGAGCAGGTCAATGGAAGGAAGAAGTGATGTGGAGGGGACTTAAGGAAGGAAACGGAAATCGAAGGAAATGGAATGTCAAGTGCGAGGAGCGTGGCATGCTTGCGAGGCACGGCTCTGCTCGCCGGATGGGGTGGTTCTTGCGCGACACACTTAACTAAACCTATAACAAAAACAAATATCATGCCAACAGGTACTTACTTTTACCAAAATCGGACGGACGTCCACCACACTGAAGGGCGCTGCTGGTGAAAATGCCGCGTAGCCATTCCCTCCCAACCTGGAAATCCGGTGGCCAGTTATTGGATTTCCCCAACGTGAGCAGTTGTCGTCGATCAGTCCATCTTTATCGCCGAAAGAACCAGAGCATACCTTACCGCACCCCCGAAAATTCCCTTACTGAGCCATTAAACCCTCTTGAAACGCCACACAATATGAAAAACACGATATTTTCGACCCTTATTTGACGTGATCATATCATATTTTTTTTTTATTTTATTATTTAAATAAGAATAAATTAAAAGGATCAAACAACCAAAATTATAAATACAAATTAAGAGCAAAATACATTCAAATACAAAGGAAAAAGGGAACTAGGTATAGTTAAACTAAAATGAATAAATAACTTTGAACCCAAAAGGATATTGAAATCAAGAGAAAATTAAATTTTAAACCACGTTTCACCTGTTGAATTTTGAGGGTTTTTACCAGAGGAACCTTTATGTTCTTACTTGTACCGCGTTTACCGCTACTCTTACGCGCGTTCCTACCTATGTAGAGCTCTAGATAGAAGGCTTACGTTCGTGATTATTCCTATGGGCTATAAACACCCTACCCCACACAACAACAAAAAAACGAAAAAAAGATGAAACGAAATTTATCACACCAAAAAGTTGCTAAAAAAAAAATTTTAGCATGATGCAAAACTACACATGTTACTAAAAAAAAATATATGACTCGCGTCAACAAAAAAAGAATGTTTTACAAAGACTTAAATCTAATAACTGCTACCAATGTATTTTATTACGACGATTAGCTGGCAGTGACAACAAAATGTCCTCCATTACTTTTTCTGGCTGGTTCTATATACCGATTTGCAAAAAAAATCTCGGTAAGCTGTTTTGCAATTTACTTAATTTGTACGAAACCAGCATCAGGCAGCACTTTATCTTTACTAATATGGAAGGTTCCTCACCGCACACTTTATTTTAGAGGATTTGGCTGACCCTGTTTCGAGTATGTGCCAAAGGAGCACCCTCGGTTTGGCGGAGTCTCAATATACCTTTTTAAGGCACCTCGTGAGTGTGCCCATACGGAATTTTATTTGATTTATTTTATATTTGTTGGCGTTATGCTCCGTTCTTGTAATTTTTTTTTTTTCTTTTTTTACAGCCTTTACAGGGTTAATTTTGGCGGCCACGACTGTGCCAATCTGACCGCCAGGTGGAATTTTAATTTAACGCACGCCCAGTACCTACATAAATTTCGTTAGATAATTTTCAAAAAAAAAACTCAAAAACTATGTATTGGCTTAGTAACTACACTCACCAATATTGTACTGCTATAATTTTATTTATTTGTTTCGTATATGATTTGCAATAAAAGAACTTTAAACTTTTATATTTTTTTTTTGTGTTATATTCGGTTTAAAAATTCCGCACTGCACTTTCTTTACGAGTTTGGTTAGGTACCTTCTTTCTCCTATGAAAACTCTACGCACAATGGCAAATCAAGGTCAATTTACATTGTAAAGACACTCTGAGATTATACAATACGTTCCATCGTTCGATTAAATGCCCGTTTTTTTGAAACTGCTCTTCGTCAATGCTTTGTTATAGTTTCCCTTTCTTTCGAAAACTTTCAGCTTTTGGGGGTTCGGGTCTTTACTGTGTGCGCACTTCAGCTTTTTAGACCGCGTACATCCCTGCAGATGGCGAACTTCAGCCAGTTGACGGCTCACAGTCAAAACGTCATTTGGCACGCTGAACTTCAAAACCAGATCGAAGGTAATGTCGGCAGTGTTTTAATTTCTGCCTAGATTTTTTCTTTTCAGGTAACCGCAACACTACGCGCAGTTGGATCGCATGCTGGCGATGGACGTCATCGAAGTCAGTCCAAGCGCTTGGAGCTCTCCCGTCGTCTTAGTGCCTAGGGGCGACAAGCACCGACTGTGCCTAGACGTGCGGGAGCTCAATCGAGTTACCAAGAAAGATGCGTATCCGCTGCCAAACATCGAGGGATTGCTGGCGCGCCTTCCCGACGCTTACTACATGTCAAGCGTAGATCTGAAGGACGCGTTTTGGCAAATACCGCTGGATGAGAAAAGCAGGGAGAAGACCGCCTTCACCATCCCCGGTAGACCCTTGTATCAATTTAAAGTCATGCCCTTCGGGCTATGTAACTATTGTTCTCCTCGTGTAGCGTTGCAATGAGATGTACACGAGCGTGGAGTTCAATTTATCTTTATTATTATATTCATTCACAAATGTATTAATTAACTTAACTTATTTTCTGAGTTCTGATCACCCTGCCAGTTTCACAATCTCTGTCTCAATAATCATAGCTCTAACCTCTTCTCCCTGTTCAACCTTTTATGGATTTAAAATAAAAGAGATTCCTTTTGTATATGTTCACTGACTTTACTTTTAATTCCAATATTTTTACTTTATATTATTGTGATAACAAGCTTTTGCAACTATCTAGAAGAGGCAGTTCCTTTTAGAATATACATTATACACATTTGAATTTTGAAAAACATCTGTCTAGCAGACTACAATGTCAAAAATATTTTCGTGCAACCAATAATTAAATGGTGTTAGGAGCCATGTATCTTTTAATGGCTCATAGATGGATTGTTGGCGCTGGTACGACTGCCACACTTTTATTTGACGTGACGCCATCTATATGCGGGCCTCTACATCACCCCCCTCGCAGCGTGCGAACCGAATTGATTGACACCTGTCATTGGTACAAATGGCTTAATTCTGTCAACAGTCACGGTATATGGTTTTCCTGATTTTTCAACTATATATTGCTTTCTTAGTTTTTTTATTACTTTGTAAGGGCCCTCGTAAGGAGATTCCAAACTGCTCTTTACTCTATCGTTCCTGATCAAGATGTGGTCGCAAGTGTGTAAATCCTGTGGGAAGTGTACGTGTGTTTTTGTTTTTCTAGTCTGTAGTCTTTCGTTCGGAATATTCTTGAAGAAATTTTTTAATTCGTTCACGAAATCGGCCTCTCCTGAGTCGCTAGTGGGTGATACGGAATAATCGTGTGGTACTTTAATGTTTTCTCCATACAGGAGTTCTGACGGAGTGTACTTTATGTCCTCTTTTACGGATGTCCGTATGCCTAGCAGGATTAAAGGAAGCTGCTGTGACCAATTTGTTTTGTTTCCCGACATCCGAATGGACGTTTTTAGTTGTCGATGAAACCTTTCTATCATTCCATTGGCCTGTGGATGGTAGGCTGTTGTGCGAACACGGTGTGTTCCCAGGAATTTTGTCAGTTGCCTGAACAGCTTTGATTCGAATTGCGACCCTTGGTCGGTGGTTATTGTATTAGGGACGCCAAAACGAGCGACGTGTTCTTGGACGTAGGTCTTCGCAACAGTTTCGGCGCTAATGTCGCGAATGGGATAAGCCTCGGGCCACCTGGAGAACCGATCAACTATAGTGAGGATATAACTATTGTTATTCGACGGGGGGAGTGGCCCCACAATATCCATGTGGATATGTTGAAATCGACCACCGGGAATTTTAATTTGCTCGAAGGGTGATTTCACATGTTTGTGAACCTTTTCCTTCTGGCAATGAATGCAACCCCTAGCCCAGTTGTTTATATCTAGGTTCATGTTAGGCCAGAAATATATTTGCTTAATTTTTTTTCGTGTAGCCCGGATTCCGGGGTGTGAAAGGGAGTGAATATTTTGGAATATCGTTTCCCTTATGTTTTTAGGAACATATGGGCGATTGGTGTTGGTCGATGTTTCACACCAAAAGGATAAATCATAAGCTGGGATTTTGATGAATTCTAACTTTATTTTTGACTTGGTTGGTATGTTGTTTTTTAGTGATGTGAGTTCTTCATCGTTGATTTGGGCTTTGCATAGCTCTTCCATCCCCAGTGCGATAAGTTCGAGCGCGTCTGTGCTTATACGCGAAAGTGTGTCTGCCACAATGTTCAATGAACCCTTGACAAATTTTATGTTTGTTGTGAATTGTGCAATAAAATCAAGTTGTCGTTCTTGCCGGGGACTTCGTTTGGTTTTTGTAGTTAAGGCTGAAGTGAGGGGCTTGTGGTCTGTAAGAATGCAAAACTCTTGGCCTTCCACGAAATTTTGGAAGTGCTGTATAGCCAGGTAAATTGCTAAGAGCTCTCTGTCAAAGGCAGAGTAACGTGCCTGGGTTGGCGACAGCTTTTTGCTAAAAAGGCAATTGGCTCCCAAACACCTTGCCTACATTGCTGCAAAACTGCGCCTACGTCAGAGCTGGATGCGTCGGTAGTTATGCTTAGCTTTGCATTTTCTAGGGGGTGATTGAGAAGAGTTGCCGTCGCCAGTTCTGATTTGGCCTTAGTAATGGTCAATTTTTGAAAATATTGTTGCATCCAGGCTAGGATTCGAAAAGATAAAACGTAATTCTATTTAATTAATCTTTATTAGTTCTCTTTCAATGTCTTTTACTTCTTGATTATTATTCTAATAATTCACTTATTTAATTCAACAATTCACTTTCACAATTAATCACTTTAAATAAACAATCACTTCTCTTATTCAATATTCTCTATACTTTTCACTACTGTCATCTATCGCCCTTCTTTATCGCGGTTCACAACTCGAATGTCTTGGGTGCTCCTGCGACATCTATTTATATCTCCTAGTGACACCTCTCGAAATTTCCAGATTCGCTGAGAAGGTTCGTTAAGTTCAGAAGGTTCGAGAACAACATACCAAGTTATACCACAGCTACTCAAACTGCTATTCCAATGCTGCCAAAATCGGTAATATGGCCACTTTCTACTAGATGGCGTAGTTGACTAATTAATGACACAGTTCAAGCAAACATGCAACAATATCCCTCTCTTAAACTTGTTCGTCCCGAACAAGCACGTCAATATTTTCCCCATGGTAGCGATGGAGACGATCCACATGAACAACTTTTAGCTTGCCTCTTCCTCGCTGGATCCGGTAGACAACATCGTTGATGCGCTTCACTATCTTATAGGGTCCTTCCCAATCCTGCTGTAGTTTAGGTGACATACCTTTTCGGCGGTATAGCCATACCAGATCTCCTTCCTGGAATCCTGTGGTGGTCGCTTTTGTATCGTACCTCGTCTTCATGCGGTCGCTGGATATCCGAATCTTATCTCTAGTTTTCCGATGAATGTTTCTGATGATTTCTCTGAGATCCGCCACATAATCATCTTCATTCGTTGCTTCATCAGTCGGAGATCCAAACATCAATTCACTAGGTAACCGGATGGTTCGACCAAAAAGGATTTCGGATGGAGTATGTCCTGTTGTGTTATGAGCTGCGCTTCGATAAGCTAATAGGAACATGGGGATGTGCTTGTCCCAGTCACGCTGGCAGTCGCCAACAACCTTAGAAAGGTGTTCGTTTAAGGTTCTATTGAAGCGTTCCACCATTCCGTCCGATTGTGGATGAAGCGGGGTTGTTCTTGTCTTCTTAATCCCTAGTAGCTGGCATACTCCTTGAAAGATCTTCGACTCGAAGTTGCGACCTTGGTCCGAGTGCAATTCCATTGGTACGCCAAATCTGCTTACCCAGTTGTGGACAATCTGCTCTACCACGGTTTTAGCTTCTTGGTTAGGTATAGCAAAGGCTTCAGGCCATTTAGTGAAGTAGTCCATCACTACGAGGATATAGCGGTTTCCACTGTTGGTTTCTGGAAACGGTCCTGCGATGTCAACTGCAATCCTTTCAAAGGGCGCTCCAACGTTGTATTGATGCATCTTGCCTTGCATTTTTACTCTCGGGCTTGTACTGGCTGCGCAAGCGGCGCATTTTCGGCACCAGTTTTCGACATCGTCTCTTGCGTGGATCCAGTAAAAGTGTTCTCGCACTTTTTCGAGTGTCTTATTTACTCCCAAGTGACCTCCGGACACTCCATCATGTAGTTCCCTAAGTACTTCGTTGACTTTCGGTCTGGGTACCACAAGTTGCATCACGGCTGATGTTCCATCCGAACTTTCCCATTTTCTTTTCAAAATGCCATCCTGGACATGAAGTGAGTCCCATTGTGCCAAGTATGCCTTCAATTCCGGACTCCTATTGGAGATCTGCTGCCAGTCCGGCTTGCCCTCATGTTCCTTCCAGGCAAGAATCGGCTCGATATCCGGATCTTCCTGTTGAGCATTCCGGATCTCCCGTGCACTCCAGCCGCTAATGGGCTCAGCTCTCAACCGTTGGACTGACACTTTATCTTTTTCCTCCTGGCGTACGCAATGTTTACAATCAGCCTTGCAGGGTCGCCGGGAGAGGGCATCTGCGTTGGAGTGAAGTGTTCCCTTTCGGTGCTGTATCTCGTAGTCATACATCTGCAGCCGCTCAATCCACCTCGCGACTTGTCCTTCAGGGTTCTTAAACTGCAGCAGCCACTTTAGAGACGCATGATCTGTACGCAGGATGAATTTCTGCCCATATAAGTAGTTGTGGAAGTGCTTTGTTGCCAGGATCAAAGCCAGGAGTTCCCGCCTGGTCACGCAATAATTCCTCTCCGGCTTGGATAGCACTTTACTGAAGTAGGAAACTACTCTCTCTTGGCCATCATGGATCTGCGAAAGAACGGCTCCGATCCCAACATTACTAGCGTCGGAATCTACAATAAATGTCTTTCCTGGAGTAGGGTACGCTAGAATTGAAGCATCACACAGTTGGTGTTTGAGACTCTTGAAACTCGCTTCGCATTCACCTGACCATTTAAATGGTTTTCCCTTTTCCGTCAGTTGATGCAAGCTCTTTGCGATCCTTGCGAAGTCCTTCACAAACCGTCTGTAGTAAGTTGCAAGTCCCAGGAAGCTTCTCAGTTGGTGTTTGTCTTTGGGAACGGGCCAATTTTTCACCGCATCGACCTTCTCTGGGTCAGTCCTTACTCCTTCGGACGAGATGATGTGCCCCAGATATTTTACCTCAGATCTAAAGAGATCACACTTTTTCGGGTTAAGCTTTAATTGTGCACTTCGTAGTCTCTGGAACACTTCCTTCAAGTTATCTCGATGTTCTTCAAACGTTTTTCCAACCACGATGACATCGTCCAAGTAGACCAAACACGTTTTCCATGTTAGCCCCAACAAAACACGCTCCATTAGTCGCTCAAAGGTTGCCGGCGCGTTACACAGTCCAAATGGCATTACTGTGAATTGCCAGAGCCCGTTTCCTGCTGTGAAAGCTGTTTTCTCACGGTCTTCCGGATGTATCTGCACTTGCTAGTAGCCACTCTTCAGATCTAGAGTGGAAAACCATCGAGCTCCGGACAGTGTATCCAGCGTATCGTCAATCCGTGGTAGAGGGTAGCTATCCTTTTTGGTGACATTATTCAGTTGGCGATAGTCTACACAGAACCGAGTGCTGCCATCTTTCTTTTTGACTAGGACAATTGGAGATGCCCATGGGCTTTTAGAGCATTCGATTACTCCTTCCTTCTCCATCGTCGACACCATCTCTGCAACCTCCGTCTGCATAGCCAATGGTAATCGTCTGGGAGGCTGACGAATCGGTCTCGCATCTCCAGTGTCTATCCGGTGTTGTACAAGGTGTGTTCGGCCATACTCGCAGTCCCGCGAAGCGAATATATCAGCAAACTCGTTGATGAGGTTCCCTGCCAAGGCTTGCTGCTCCTGATTCAGATCGCAGTGCTGGAATATAGTTCTTTTGACCTCAGTCATTCCCATTGGTGAACGAGGCTTCGCAACACCTTCCTGTGATAGTTTCGTGATGGCCGTAACCGGTACACACTTTCCAACCACCTCACCTTGCTTCAATTTGACGCTTTTGTGTTCCGCATTAAGAACTCGTACGGGAACCATATTGTTCTTCGGCTCGACAAGCATTTTTCCAACCACGCAATTTCGGCAGTGGTTGTCTTCTGGCTCGACTAGAAAGAATCGGTGGGCCCCAGGATCACCTTCCAGCTTTGTCCAAATCAGTGTCTCTGAAGAAGGTGGTAGGACCTCGTCCTTACTAATGACTGTCCTCAGGGATGCGACGTTCTCGTTCCCGTACACCATCGGAATTTCTACGTTTCGATACTTGAGTACTTGCATACCAATGTCCAATACTACATCATGCGCCTTCATGAAATCGATTCCAATGATGCATTCGTCACATATATCGGCTACTAGGAAAGCGTGGGAGAATACTAATCCTGCCAAATTTATTGTTAGTATGACCTCTCCATACACTTTCGCTGTCGCTCCTGTTGCTGTTTTCAGACAGTAATTGCTGGTGTTGTGCAGCCAAGACTGACGGACGATGTCCCTCCTTATGATGGAAGCGGTGGCACCGGTGTCAATGGTTGCCACGCACTTATTTTGTCCGATATAGGCTTCCACTGTTAGAATCTGGTTTCCTCGTTTGGTTTGAGAGACTTGAATTGTGGTCCTGGGGTCGTCGATTCCGGAAACCAACTTCTGCCCCACGAAGCTGGTCCTTACACGTTTCCCGACTGCTGGTTATGCGAAGCTATATCTGCAGGATGGTTGTTATCCCTGCCAGATGCTTCTTCGTTGCCCCTCCTAGGCCCGCAATGCGGACAACTGCCTCGTCTGGGTGGAGCTCTGCACTGTCTCTGTAGGTGCCCTATTTTGTTGCAGTTCCAGCAGCGCATTTGACCTCTGTTATCTCTGCTCCGGTCTACGACGTCTGCTCTTTGGCATGAACATTCAACGGCTGTCATTTCCCTTACGCGGTGGAACACATGCGATGCCTGATCAGCAGCTTGCATTGTCAAGGCAAATGCTAGGGCCTCAGCGAGAGTTCTCTTTCCAGCCATTCTTACGGCCATTTGCAGTTGTCTATCTTCAATGGCTTGGATAAACGCCTCCACAGCCATTTCATTGATGAGAACCTCACCAGCATTAGGATATGACAAATGTGCCAGACGTTCGATATCTGCTTGCAGCTGTTGAAGTGTTTCTCCCCGCTTCTGGACTCTACTGCGTAGCTGGACCCTGTACACTTGCTGCATATGCTCATCACCGAAGCGCATCTCTATAGCCTTGACCAGGGCGTCGTAGTCGTGTTGCTTCTCTTCTGAGACGGTTTGGAGTAACTCCGCAGCTGTACCTCTTAGTGCGAGCGTTAGCGCAATCGACTTTTCCTCGTTGTCCCAGCTGTTCGCCATTGCAGCTGCTTCAAACTGTTTCTTATAAATTGGCCATGATGTTTGACCGTCGAAAACAGGAGGCTGCATCTCTTTCCTTCTCGGGCAGTCCGCAGAATTTTCTCGAGCCTTCTGCTTCTTCACTTTCTCCAGCTCTCTAGCCAAGTTCTCGAAGTTTGTTTCATGCTTGCAAAACGTCTGATGGATTTCGTCGAATTTGGTTTCAACCTTCTCGAACTTGTGGTCAATTTCTTCGAGTTTTCCTTCGAGAACATTTTTAAAATCTTCCACAGCGCTCTTTTGGGCGGCAACTATGGAATTCTTTTGTTCTTCGAATTTAGAGTCCATTGACTCCAATTGCGAATCCAGAGAATTCTTCTGTTCATTGAACTGAGAGTCTATAGAATTCTTTTGTTCATCAAATTTAGAGTCCATTGATTCCAATTTGGAATCTAGAGAATTCTTTTGTTCATCAAATTTAGAGTCCATACAGTCGAATTTCTGATCGAACTTGGCCAGAAGTAGTTCCATCATAGCAGTCATATCAACGGCTGTACTTACTTGTTCTTCTGCTACGTCAAACAAAACGGACTTGGGATTTTCTCCTTCGTTTTCAACAGCTTCCTGCAGTCGAAGAACCAGATCACTTTTTCCTCCAGCTGTGGAGAGATTCCGCTTTTCTAGCTCAGCTTTTAACTGCGGTATACTGAGCTGTAGTTATTTCAATGTGCGGCCCATTTTTCTTTCCTTTTTTTTCACTAAATACGTTTTTTTTTTTTAAACTAATTCACTCCACTTTAATTTCACACTGAATACGTTTTATCCCACTTCTGACACCAATGTTGCATCCAGGCTAGGATTCGAAAAGATAAAACGTAATTCTATTTAATTAATCTTTATTAGTTCTCTTTCAATGTCTTTTACTTCTTGATTATTATTCTAATAATTCACTTATTTAATTCAACAATTCACTTTCACAATTAATCACTTTAAATAAACAATCACTTCTCTTATTCAATATTCTCTATACTTTTCACTACTGTCATCTATCGCCCTTCTTTATCGCGGTTCACAACTCGAATGTCTTGGGTGCTCCTGCGACATCTATTTATATCTCCTAGTGACACCTCTCGAAATTTCCAGATTCGCTGAGAAGGTTCGTTAAGTTCAGAAGGTTCGAGAACAACATACCAAGTTATACCACAGCTACTCAAACTGCTATTCCAATGCTGCCAAAATCGGTAATATGGCCACTTTCTACTAGATGGCGTAGTTGACTAATTAATGACACAGTTCAAGCAAACATGCAACAATATATTACAACCCTGCAGTATTATCGTGAAGTCATGGATATGTGGCAGTGGGTATCTATCGGGGGTTGTAATGCCATTCAACATCCTATAGTCGCCACATGGTCTCCAATCGTTAGCTTCACGCTTGGGGGCCATGTGTAGAGGAGATGCGCATGGCGATGAGGACGGTCTGCATATGCCCATTTGTAACATATACTCGAATTCGTCTCTTGCTGTTTTTAGTTTGATACTATTCAGTCGCCTAGGGCGAGAGTGTGGGAGTGGTCCTTTTGTAAGGATGTGATGCACCACTGTGTGTTTAACTGGAAAGTTGAAATTCAGGGATTCCATTAGTGAAGGAAAATTACTTAGGATGTGACTGTATTTTTGTTCCACCGCGAAGAACCGTGGGCTCGTCGTGTTTTGTTGACAAGGCTTACCGGTCACTATTGTTTTGGTGAGTGGATCAATCAGTCTGGAATTTTTGACATCAATGACCAAACCGGTACGCTTCAAAAAATCCGCGCCGATTATTGGTTTGGTGACTGATGCTACCAGAAAGGTATGATTGAATACTCTTCGAAACCCTAGGCTTGTTCTGAGAAGTTTAGTGCCAAAAACCTTGATTGATGAGCCGTTGCCTGCTGAAATTATTTGATCTGGTTTGGTTCTATTGCTTTTGTAAAGTGTTGCAGGAATTGCTGAAACGTCTGACCCGGAATCTATTAGGAATGTTATTTGTGAAATTGGGTCTTTGATAAAAAGACGGCTCTGAAAATGTTGGGACGTACTGCTATTTGCCGTCGTCACAGCAGTACTATTTAGTTTGGGTAATGCTTGAAACTACATGGTGTTGAGCATTTGTTAGCGTTCTTTCCAAACCGAGAGTGGAACCAGCAGAGTGTGTTGCTGTTTCTCGAACTAGACCTTTTGCGCGACGTGTGTGCCGGTGTGTGTGGTCTGTTCTTGGGTCTAGGTGGGTGATGGTTTTTAACGTTTAAGTGCGAAAGCATTGATTTTATCTCGTTAATCTCTGCCTGCAAGTGTTGGTTGAGACCGGAAATTCACTAATGGACTTTTCAGAGTGAGAGGGAACAGTGAAAGCTGAAGTGTTTTGTTGTTGGTACACTTCGAAAATGTCATCGGCCACGTCAAGCAATTCTTCCGTTTTTGTTTTTGAGCTGGCCTTGATTGAGACTTGGACGAGGGTAGGTAGGCGTCGTTTCCATAATTCTAGAATGAGGCTTTTGGTGACAATCATTGATTGTCCCGCTAGTGTTTGCAGCCTTCGGTAGAACTCCGATGGTTTTCTGTCCCCCATTTCCTCTCCCGACAACAAAGCCTCAATTCGTTTGCTTTCGCTCATTGAGTGCCGCTCTATGAGTGCTTTCTTCAAGTTTGAATATGGCGTGTTGGAATCCTGAACTAGGATGTCATACACGCTTGCGGCCACGTCTTGAGGGAGCGCTTGTACAACGTAATGAAATTTGGTTTGTTCTAGTGTGATGTTGCGAATTAAGAATTGCGATTCGACTTGTATGAACCAAATGGCAGGCATTCTGGTCCAAAATTCGGGAAGTTTAATAGAAATCGCATGAACAACTCCATTAGCTTCATTGTATGTGGAGTTGTTCGTGTTGTTAAGCGTCATTTGAGGGTTATGTAGAGGTTCTTGGTTATCGTCACCAGTTATTTTGAAACGGTGTTAGCAGCGCTACTCGCGAAAGGGTGTTTACAACGAGAGAGAATCGGTTGGCCTTACAAATGTTAATTTAAATTTATAAAAAATGTGCTCGACAATATACTGGCATTACAATAAGAGATCTGAATCTACAATTAAAAGTAACTTTTTCTACTAAAACTGTGTATACCTACGTATTTGGTTCGAATTGTTGTTGGTTTGTTGCAGGTTTCGTTGCGTGCCGTCAATATGTGGTTTTTTCTGGTAGCGCTCCCGAGGTGTGGTGGAGAATTGCTGTTGATTGATCGGTGTTCCTGTTGGTTGATCGGTGTTCCTGTTGAATCATGCACTAGGTTTCAGTAATGGTGATACCGTCGCTGGAACTGTATATACGTGGCTTATACGGTTTCTCGTTTACTGTTGTTTGGGATCACGGTCACCGCTTGCTTTAGTTATGTAAGTGCCGTACTTTGAACCCTTTATTTTATTGTCGCCTGTTCGGACCTCGTGGTGGGTTGAAATGGTGGCGTATCAACAGTGATGCGTTGTGGAACCTTTGTACTTGTTCCTGTTGCGTGAATGCCGTAGTTTAAGGTATTAAATTCTACAAGTGGTGCAATTTGTACATCGGGCAGCGTGGTGACGTGTCGCCATCTATACGCGGGCCTCTACATAACGCGCCCCAGCGCCTCTGTCGGTTGATGGACCAGGTCATCCCCGCCGAATGGCGACATAAGGTCTTCGTTTACCTTGACGACCTGCTCATTATCACGAGCACCTACACGGAGCACCTAGAGCTACTAGCTTTAGTAGCGCGGAAGCTACACGAGGCAGGCCTGACCATTAATCTGGAAAAATCGAAGTTCTGCTACCAGGAGTTGAGATACCTCGGTCTCATCGTAGGGAACGGGGTCCTTAAAGTCGACCCGACGGAGATTCGTTCAGACTTCTCGACCTTGTCAAGCCATTTGTCTGACACCCTGAAGAAGGGAATCAAATTCCATTTCAACGAATCCACCTTGGCGTCGTTCACCGCTATCAAAAAGCGACTGGCAAGCGCTCCCGTGCTGGGCAACCCTGATTTCAAGAGAATGTTCGTCATCTCTTGCGACGCAAGTTCCACCGGCGTAGACGCCGTGCTGAGCCAGTACGTCGACGTGCAAAACGAGCGCCCCATTTTTTACTATTCCCATAAGCTGAACGCGGCCCAAAGGAACTACGCGGTCACAGAGCGTGAGTGCCTGGCGGTCATAATGGGTATAGCCAAATTCCGTCCCTATATAGAGGGTTACAGATTTAAAATCATCAGCGATCACGCCAGCCTACAATGGCTAATGAGCAAAAGGGAACTCAAGGGTCGGCTAGCGCGCTGGAGCCTAGAGCTTCAGGGTTACACGTTCGACATCGAGCACCGGAAGGGGAGCCTAAACGTGGTACCAGACGCGCTATCTCGCGTACACGAGGTAGAGGCTCTGCAACCCGGCGACTCGATGGGGAGCGGAAGTCCCGACGTGCTGCAGGTAGATCTGACAGATCCGAGTTTTACCTCGGACCTCTACCGTCAGATCATCGACAGCGTCGGAAAGAACAAAGATCAGCTACCTGACCTTCGAGTCCGGAACCAGGTCAAACATAGCACAGGTAATCCTTTACAGGATGAACAGACCTGGAAGCTGTGGATTCCAGCCGCGCTGACCGACTCCTTGATCACCTTAGCTCATTGCCCACCCACGGCGTTACACGGAGGCCTTGCCAAGACACTGTATCGATTACGGCAACAATTCTATTGGCCAAACATGGCAACCCACGTTAAAGAGCTCATCCGGAACTGCGAAATATGCAAGACTACTAAAGCCCCAAACAGCACCCTGCGGGCTGAAATGGACAAGCGCGGCAACACGCACCTCATCATCGCACTGGATCAGTTGACAAAGTTCGTACTGCTAAAAAAACTGCGCCGAGCGTCCGCAGAAAGCGCGATAAAATTCCTGCGTGAGGACGTTTGCTCAGTCTTCGGCGTACCGGAGACTCTGCTGTCAGATAACGGCCGACAGTATCTCAGCAAAGAATTCAAGTCCTTCACCTCATCCTTGAGGATTAACCACCTTAGAACAGCGAGCTATTCCCCCCAGGCGAACGCCAGCGAGCGGGTTAACCGTTCAATACTCGCGGCCATTCGGGCCTACATCGGTTCCGACCACTCCGCTTGGGACGTCCAACTGCCAGCCATAGGCAGCGCGCTGTGCTCCGCGATACACTCCGCAATAGGCACATCACCGTACGAAGCACTCTTCGGTCAACAAGCAATAGGGCACGGCAGCGAGTATCGGCTCCTCCGTAACCTGAACGCCCTTAACAACTCCGAGCTGGACATCATCCCGAAGGTGTGTAAGGTGAACATCCTGCACTCGGCCATCAAAGAGTCCCTGGCTAAAGCTCATGACAAGTACGAGAAGGTCTATAACCTTCGAAGTGCGCCCGTTAAATTCAAAGTGGGCGACTGCGTACTGAGCGATTTTCCCAAAGCGATCAAGGCCAAATTTAGTCGCCAGTTCACCAAAGCCCGCGTCACGGAAGTTCGGGGAAAGCTGTACCGGCTCATAGACGCGCAGGGAAACGACCTCGGAATGGTACACTCTAAAGACATACGTCGATGAGAACCAACGGGCGAAGGCTCCGGCGAATTATTCCCTTTCCTATCCCAAACCCCGGCGAAAAGAAGTACAAATTTTATCCCAACTTAGTCCCAATAAGAAACCCAAATATCTAAAACAATTCTCGAGCGACCACCCATGGTTTGAAATGGTACCCTTATAACAAGAAAAAAAAACACAAAAAAAAAAAATCAACAACAAAAAAAAACAAAAAAAAAAGATTTTTCTTTATCGGTAGACGGCTTCAAGCACACCCGTCGCACAGCGTCGGAGGGATTTCGGTCTTGAATTTTTTCCATGGCAAGCCTTTCAGAGGAAAAACTACAAGTTGTGTAGGAAATCCCAGCATAGCGCCATCTACTCGTCACCTAGCCCACCCTTCAAGCTTCTCCATACTTACGCTGACTTATTAGTGCTGAACGCACCCCTTCGGCAGGAAATTAAAATTATTCAATTTCGCTGTCACTTTCACCCAAGAATTTCCGGGTTTGCGTGTCGGCCATCGCATTTGATTTGGAAACGCTTAGAATAGTGGACCTGCGCTCCTACGAAGTCCACTTTTCGGCGGGGAAATCTTCACCCATCCTTGACATCCCATCGGCTGCGCCAACGCACTCCAGGTAAGTCTCTCACCATTATTACATGGGTCGGCTACTATATAAATCGTCCTCATTTCTCGGAATTTCGCCAGCGTTGGGACAGTAGAATAATACCAGGACGAAGGCCCTTCGGGCAAGACGCGACTGGCGAAACGAGCTAGCCCGAACCCAAAAGTTCCGAGTCGCGTTGGCACTCGCCTGTACCTTCGCCTCATCGACCGCCAGGCACGACGATCTATTTCAGTGCTGTCGGACTGGGTCCTCAGCGGTCGTCCTCGCACTCGTCGTCAGAGCGAGTCACCAACCATCAGCTGCCAAGTAAGCCGATCTAAGCCCACCAGTCCATCGGCAGCAGCGGCCACGGCAAGGGCTGGTTGCTCCGCATCAGTCTATAAGACCCAGACGCTCGTCCTCAGCGGTCGATCCTACACGCCATCGTCTCGTCCGGAGTGAATTAGCCCGAGAGAGTGAGTGAAGTTGAGTACCATCGGGCGACATCGCCTTCTCCTTCCTCCAGCTTCATAGAAAGGGTACTATCCCCAACGGCGTAAGTGATAACCAACCATAAACTCCAGCTTATAGAAAGGGTACTTTCCCCAACGGCCTAAGTGATAACCAACTTTAAACACCAGCTTCATAGAAAGGGTACTATCCCCAACGGCCTAAGTGACAATCAATCATCTCGAACCCCAGTTCCTGAGAGAAAGGGTACTATCCCCCAACGGCCTAAGCGATAAACCAGCACCAGCGCCCCGCAGCTTTACCCACCAGCAGTGATTTAACCTCATTAGTCTTTCGGGTGTGGTGTAGAAAAATAAACTAGTGCTTACGAGCTGAAAGTATTTAGTCCCTCAGACGCCCGCGCTAGTATCTCGGGTTAAGTATATTTATCGTAAGTACCCCATTAGTTCCGTTGCGATCACAGAAAAGATTACGCACTCCCTGGTGGCGTAGGCGCGGATTGAAAACCGTTCAAACGCGCCTGAGTGACAAAGAAGTAAAGTAGAATAGAATTTAATCTTTATTGTGGTGCAGCCTATCGGCAGTCTCATCCCTCGGTAGGGAGCAAAGCCTTCTTCCCCCTCTGGGAACCGTGGCGGTACATCGCCAACATCCTCCGTCGCGCGCGCCGGCTTGGGGTTCATCTAGCCTTAAAGTAACCAACATAGATTAGGTAGTGTAGCAACAATTACTTAATAAAAAGTACGATAATGAATAGAGTTTAAACGAAGGGGGTTTGGTGCGTAGCAGTCGTTAGGTATTTAAGCGTACCACGCTATGTTTGGTATATGAGCGTACCACGCTATATTGTTATAGGCGATTTCTCGCCGCAACTTTTGAGACCAACAAAAAGTAAAACAAGGCAATGCTGCCGAATTGAGTTCTAAGTTGAATCTGTTTTTATTCATTAAATTCGATTCCTTAAATACTATTTGCTTTGTTAATTATAACTGTTATACTTATTTCCTATCCTACTTCTACTTACATTATCGATTATGAATATCTTATTCTCTATTCCTATTGGCTATGCACCATTTTTTTTTTTTTTTTTTTTTTTTTGTCGGGATGTGTGAAACTTTCTGCACTGGAGCACTCGGACTCAATACTGGTCCATTGTACTGCCAGGCAGACACACCACATTTTACTGTGGGAATTTACTCGTTTTTCTAAGAAAAACGAGAAGGCGCTTCAATGATAAGGAGCTTAGGTTTACAGCACTCACCATATCCGCACCAAATACCTGCCACCTGATACGAGCAAAAGCAGGACAATCACAGACGAAATGTTCCGCAGTGTCGTCGCTTTCTCCACAGGCTTCGCAGTTGGTGGTGTCGCTTAGGCCTAGCACCTTAAGGTGTTTGGCAAAAGCGTAGTGTCCCGTAAGAACGCCAGTAGTCTGTCTGCAGTCTTTTCTGTTGAGAGACAACAAGAATGCCGCGGATTTCCCACAGACGTCGGGGAGCATTTGCTTAGTCTGCCTGCACCCTGGAGAGTCATGCCAACGGCGATTGTGTTCATAGGAAACCCAACCGTCAATGGAAGCCCTGACCGAGGACGCAGGCAGACAGATCGCTGGTTCAGGTCCTGAGAGGTCCCCCTCTGAGCCTTGTCTAGCAAGTTCATCGGAGATTTCATTTCCCGTGATCCCGTTATGACCCGGGACCCAGACAAGTTTAAGTGAATTCAGCCTTCCGACCGAATTCAGAGATATCTTGCATTCACGTACTATTTTGGAGGTAGTTAAGGGTTTGAGTAAGGCCTTAAGCGCAGCCTGACTGTCGCTACAGACGCAGATACTTCGCCCCCTCCACCTGTTCCTCGTAACATAGTCCATGGCCATTAGGATAGCATAAGTCTCTGTTTGGAAGACTGACGCATGTTTGCCTAACGGAAAGAAAAGTCTAACGCTATCGCTCTCCACGAAGACACCAGCACCAGATCCTTGATCGGTTTTGGAGCCATCCGTAAAGATTCGACTGCATTCCCTTCCAGGTTCAGAGTCCGGCCAGAGCCAGTCCTGGACGCGAGGAAAGTCGACCTCGTATTTGCGCTTTAGCCGAAGTTCCGGTGTCATCGCATCAGACGGCATATCCATAAGACAGGAGTCGAAGGACAACCGTTGCGCAAGTTCATCAAAACTCCAGTGCGAGTTATACCAAAAGCCACCTCTTGTAAGACGTGAGATAGCCTTGATTGTACAGCCCATGATGTAAACATCAAGGGGCGGAAGGTTCAATAGTGCATTTAGGCCGGAGCCAGGCGTGCTGGGGAAGGCCCCCGTGCAGCCGAGACATACCTGCCTTTGGAGTTTGGCAAAAGCAGCAGTGACGTATTTACGTGAAAGCTTATTCCACCAAACAACCGATGCGTATGCTATAAATGGTCTTATCATAGCCGTATAAATCCATAGGACTCTTTTCGGTGATAAGCCCCATGTCTTGCCGAAAATGCCTTTGCACTGCCAGAAAATAGACAGCGCCTTGGCAGTCTTCAGCTCAACATGTTTGGACCAAAGAAGTTTGCTATCCAGGATGACTCCCAGATACTTTGCTTCATTGGAGAGTTGGATTGTGACGCCTTTTAGCACTGGCTGAGTCAACCCGACCAGCTTCCTCCTTCTCGTAAAGAGAACAACCTCAGTTTTAAGAGGATTGACCGAGAGCCCATTCCTAGTGCACCATTCGTCGATCACGTCAAGGGCCGCCTGCGCCTTGGCGCATACAGTCGCTAGGCATGATCCAACAGAAAGCACGGCAACATCATCCGCGTACGCCTGAGCGTAAATATTAGAACTGTTGAGTGCGTTCAACAGAGAGTCGACCAGCATACACCACAGCAGTGGAGACATGACGCCGCCTTGCGGGCAGCCTCTGTTTACCCCCGCCATAACATAGCGGCCACAATCCGCATCCGCAACCAACGTTCTATTCATTAGCATTGCTTTAATCCACAACACCAATGGTTCGTCTACTCCGTGTTGTCTGGCGGAGCTGCACATGCTATCAAAAGTCGCATTGTCAAAAGCACCCTCAATATCGATGAAAATGCCCATCGCGTATTCTTTTCTGTCAAGCGCGCCTTCAATTCTACCAACTAGATTTTGGAGCGCAGTCTCGCAGGATTTTCCGCGTTGATAGGCATGTTGCATCGGAGATAGTGGGTGCAATCGCAAAGCACCTTTGCGCACGTGAAGCTCGACCAGCCTTTCCAAGCTTTTCAGCAAGAAAGAAGTCAGACTGATTGGTCTGAAGCTCTTGGCGAGCGAGTAGTCACTTCTGCCAATTTTTGGTATGAATGCCACTCTAACTGTACGCCAGGGTGTTGGAATGTATGCCAGTGCTAGGACAGCGGTGAAGATTTTCTTCATAGTCGGTAGCAGCTGGTTTGTACATTGTTGCAGCATGGCTGGGTATATTCCGTCCGTACCAGGCGACTTGAAGCCGTCAAAAGACGCAAATGCGTATTTAATGGCCTCGTCCGTCACCACGGCCTTCGCAATATACCAGCTACGCCGAGTTGTTTGTCTTGGCTCACTCATAGTCTCGGTAATCGGGGCTGGTTGTGAACCAATTGTAATCTGGTTACCCGGAAAGTGAGACTCCAGCAGATAACTAAGAGTTTCCGCTTTCGTCTCAGTGAAGGTGCCATCAAGTTTTCTAAGTGAGTCCAGTTTGGCTGGTTTGCCCTTTTTCAGAACTTTAACCAACCTACTAGTTTCACCCAGCTTTTCAATCTTTTCGCAGAAATTCTTATAAGAAGCACTTTTCGATACCCGAATTAGCCTCTTATATTCCTTCTGCTTCGATCGGTAGAGATTCCAGTCTGTCTCCAAATCAGTCTTGAGTGACCTATTTAGAAGCTTTCTAGCTTCTCTACGAATTCTTTGCAGTTCCGAGCTCCACCAGGGAACCGGTGTTCTGCCAGGGGGTTTGCTTACTGGGCACGTCAGTTCAAAACAGCTAGTAATGGCACTATTCAGGTCTTGAACAGCTTCCTCTACCTTTTGTCTCGTCCTGAGTTTGGTTGGAGTTTTGAGAGTTTTCCCTAATTCCTCCCTGAAGCGTATCCAGTTGGTTTTTCTCGGATTCCTCCTCTCCTGCAAAGTTATGGCTTCGCATTCGATTTGGAATTCGATATATCTATGGTCTGAGAGGGACACCTCCGAAGAGACCCTCCAGTTAGTAACCGCCTTAAAGTATCTATTTGATAAAGTTAGGTCGATCACTTCCTGTCTTCTTGACGTCACAAAAGTTGGTTGCGAGCCAACATTGTTGATAGTAAGATCAGATGATAGAATGAAATCCAGGAGATGGTTTCCTCGCATGTTGCATTTGCTGCTGCCCCAAGCAGTGTTTTGAGCATTGGCATCACAGCATATAACTAGGCCCATCTTCCTGGTGTCGCAATAGTCAATGAGTTCAGCAATTGCCCTCGGTGGTGGAGGCACTACCGAATCATAGGGGAGATAAGCTGACGCCACGATGAAGGTCTTCCAATTTCCATTCGTTTCGTAGCTAATGGCTGCAGCAACCAAATCTTGGCCACAAAATTGTCCAAGCTTAGTCGCTGAGAAAAGGTTCGACACAGCAAGACAAGCCCTTGGTCTCTCGGACCGCTCGTCACAGAGTATCGTAGTGCCACGGACACCTCCAAGGCCACAGATGCGATTTTTCCACACCCATGGCTCCTGTATGGATATTATGTGGGCTTTTGTATTCAACACAGAAAGCTTCTTACTGATGAGTGCAGTAGCAGCCTTGGAGTGTTGAAGGTTAATCTGAGTAAATCCAATCATTGGAAATACATCAGCTGGAAGTGTTCTAGTGGAAGGGCACGCAGAAGGTGCGCGCGCAGTTCCACCGACAGGAGTGCTTGAGGTCTTCTTCCTCCGTTTGTTCCTGTTCGAGCTATTGGAAGGGGAGGCAGCGTTGGTTTCAGTCCATGCACCATTCTATAAGATCTTATTTCTATTGAGTGACGTTCATTGCAATTGAGTGCATTGAGTCACACACATGAATTAAATTGTTTTGTGTCTGATTCATTCACTCGATTGCACTTTACATGTTACGTCACTTTCATATTTGACTTTGGTCTAGGGGCAGTGGTGCCAATAAGTGGATACACTACACCCTTGCCCTTGAGAACAATTTTAGGGAATAAATTAGATGTTTTTCTAAGTTGATAATTTATGAACTAAAATTTGTGTTTTTTATTTTGTTAATTGTTAATTGGTTTATAGGCTTTCAATAGATTATTATGTACTTCTTTGTGTAGTCCGTTCTGGTCTATAATTGAATTTACTCCTTTTCTTTCTAATATTTTGAATGGACCAATATATGGTGCTTGCTGTTTTTTTTCTATTTTCTACTTTTAGTAATACTAAGTCATCTACATCTAAATCTAACCTATTGTAGTATTTTTTGTTTTCATTTAATGTTCTTTTTTCTTTTGTTTTCATTATCATTTCTTTCGCTTTAGCGAGTGCATATAATCGTAACCTGATTTTTAGCTCGTGAGCATAATTGTCATAGTCGTATATTTTTGTTTTGTTATTTATGGTGTCGGAGGGTAAGCACGGCAATTTGCCATAGACAAGTTCATATGGTGAATACCCGGTATCTACATGTGGTGTTGTATTATAAGCAAATGTGAAGTATGGGACACATTTATCCCATTCATTGTCGTTGATAACTGATAACAAAAATTCGTTAAGTACCCTGTGATTTCTTTCAAGTGAACCTATCGTTTGATGGTGGTATGGAGAAGAGTATGTTTGCTTAATCTTTAATAGAGAGCATATATTTGATATCAGTTCGTTATTGAATTCTGTCCCTCTGTCTGATTTTAGAACTTTAAAGTGCCCATATTTAAGAATAAATTCTTCTACCATAGTTTTAGCTGTTGTCGTTGCGTCTTTTGATGTCATAGGATATGCAACTACGAATTTTGTTAGCTCGCACTGCATTGTAAGAATGTATCTCTTTTCATTTGATAATCTTAATGGTCCGACAGTGTCGATCGAGACCACTTCAAAACTGTTGTTGGGAGTATCTGTTATCGTTTGTGGTTCTTTCGTGTGCCTTAGTTGTTTATTTCTTGCGCATGAATCACAGTTTGTTATGAATTTTTTCACCATTTGGCTCATTTTTCGCCATATGTATCTTTGTTTTAGTTTTGTTAGGGTTTTTCGTACACCTAAATGTCCTCCGTGTGAAGAGTTGTGGAATTCATCTATGCGTTTGTATTTTGTGATATCATCAAGTATTTGTTGGGGAGCGTTGTATATTATGATTTTCAGCTTAGGATTCTGGCCATTTATTTTTATATTTGCATATGCTTCCTTATATAACAGACTCAATTTTCAACGATAATATCAGATTTTTATTTTACTTCTAGTTCGCTCTTCTTTTTAGTTAGTCTTCTTCCAAAAAAAAACTCAAACTCCATTTTTCAATGATACACTGAACTCTCCTTAAAAACTAAAGGCGCATGCAGATGCATATATCTCTCACAATCTAAGGGCATATGCACATGCATATCGCTTACAACTCGGCCGTTCTGACAAGGAACTCGACTTCATTTTACGTTACAATCATTATCAAATTTTAGGATACATAGGTGTTATATCTAATTTCAGAAGTGTTGCTTTAGGGGCCTCAGTCATATAATCAAGGGATGGTTTTAACCATAATTTTAATTTTGATGCTTCAAGTACACCGTCGTAAGGTAATTGAGTTATTTGACACCCATCAATGTCTCGAATGACATAACGATCATTGGGTAAACATTTATGAATGACATATGGACCTCGGAATCGCTGAATAAGTTTTTTGTTTGTGCCTATTGTAGTGTCTACATTCTTGATTACGACATAGTTACCCACTGCAAAGGTCCTTGCAGGTCTATGATGCGATGCGAATTGTCTAGCGCTTGCTTCTTGTGCTTTACAAATGTTTTGATATGCTTCTTCCCTCACTTTCGGCAGGTCAATCTCAGACGTATCATCAATTTCATCAAGGTATTCCGTAAGTTCATCAACCATGGGGCCACGTTGCTCAACACCGAACAGAAGTACCGAAGGGCTCTTTTTCGTGGAAGATTGGACGGAATTATTTAGAGCATATTCTATTTTAGGGAGCTGGCTTACCCAGTCTGAATGGCTAAGTGGTTCGGAAAGTTTACTTAGCATAGGGCTTAGGACACGATTAATGCGTTCAATTTGGCCATTTGCACGTGGCGAAACCGTAGCATTTTTTACATGTTTGATATTATTGAAGTTTACAAATTCTTCAAATTCGGAGGAAGTGAAACAGGTTCCGCGGTCGCTAATTATTCGTCTCGGTCTACTATAAAATAGGAAATAATAATTTTTCAACGCTGAACACAATTCACGTGCATTTGTAGTTGCCGTCGGAAAAAGCTTAACGTGTTTGGTAAATGCATCAATAACAGCCAACAGGTATTTTTTCTTTGAATTAATTGACGGAAGTGGACCCAAGTGGTCAACATGAATTGTATCAAAAGGTTCCGGTTTCTTAGGTATAGAATGAAGGTTCGCATTGTTTTCATAGGGTGATGCGGAATAATAAATGCACTTTAAACAATTGGACACGAAATTCTTAACACGCGCTTTTATATGCGGAAACCAGTAATGTTTTTTGATTTTGCTACAACACTTATCGGTCGCTAAATGGCCTATTTTTTCATGGGTTATGCGTATAACATTGTTAATCATTTCAGAAGGGACACAAAGCTGAAGATGACCGGCAGGTGATTTGTGAAAGACTAATCCGTCTTTTAACTCGAAGTCTTTTAATGCAATCTCTTCTAATTTATCCCGTAAATTAAGAATGTAGGGGTCACGGTTTTGAGTGATTTGGAGATGAAAATCAAGATCCGCATTGTCGATATAACCTATGACCCCAGAACGACTAAGTGCATCAACATGAGCCATAGTGGCGCCTGGGCGATGAATGATAGTGTAATCATATTTTTCTAACATTAATGCCCACCTCGCTATTTTGGCCGCATAACTTTGATTTTGCAACGTAAGTGCTAAGGAATTGCAATCAGTTACTAATTTAAATGGAATTCTAATCAAATAAGTGTGGAATCTCTTAAGCGCATAAACGATGGCCAATGTTTCAAGTTCATAACTATGTAATTTTGATTCAGAGGCTGAAGTGGTTTTCGAGAAAAATGACACTGGATGAAGTTTTCCGTCGGTTTGCTTTTGCATAAGTACTGAACCAAAGCCTAGGGAACTGGCATCACAATGAAGTTCGGTTTCGGCATAGGGGCTATAGATGGACAGGATAGGGGCTTCTAATAATTTTCCACGTAAGTTGCAAAAGGCTTGTTTGCATTCGGAATTAAAAACATAGGGGGTATCCTTTCTTAAGAGTTTACTCATTGGTGCTGCAATTGTGGAAAAATTAGGAACAAAACGTCTGAAGTAAGAAAAGAGCCCAAGACATCGCTCTAATTCCTTACGATTAGTTGGTTCAGGGTAATCCGAAATGGCTTTCATATGTGCTCGTTTAGGTGCGATGCCTGCTGAATTTGCTAAGTGGCCCAAATATTCCAATTCGGTATATGCGAATTTACATTTTTTGAGCTGAAGACGTAAACCATTTTGACGTAAGGTACATAAAACATCACGTAAGGTTTGTAAATGGCTTCGGTAATCTTCTGATGCAATTAATATGTCGTCCATATAAATGACTAATTGTCCAGCGTTAATGAACTTCCTCAGAATTAAGTTAATGAAGCGTTGAAATTCAGGAGGCCCATTGCGTAAGCCGAAGGGCATAAACAGATATTCATATTGACCGTCAGGCGTAACAAAAGAAGTATACTTGATTGAATCGGGGTGCATTTTAACGTGATGAAAGCCATTTTTCAAATCAATTACCGGAAAGAAATGTTTGCCTCCCAAATGCTCAATACACTCTTCCATCAACGGCAGTGGATAATTGTCACGTATGGTAATTTTATTTAAAGGCCTATAATCTATGCATAGACGAATTTCACCGTTTTTCTTTTCAACCGGTACGATGGCAGAAGCGTAAGGTGAATTACTTTCTCGAATAATGTTCTCTTCAAGGAGGGACTGTATTATTATTCTAATTTCTATTTTTTCATAGTGTGATAAGCGGCGAGGTCGGCAGAAAATCGGTGTGTCATGCGTTACGTTGATCTTCATATTATAATTTAAATTTTGCACTTTGTCTGAAGGAAGATGGTAATATGACTTTGCAATAATATTTTGAATCTCTGAAATACACTCAGCCGAAAGGGACGGATTGATGTCAAGTGAACCTTCCATAACACCAGAAAAGGGGTTTTCAATATCAATAGCACATAGTTCCAGAAACTCATCATTAGCATCATTGACCGCAAACGGATCAGAGGTACTTGCAAAAGGCAGTGTTTTTAACAATTTAAGCGATTTTTCATCTTGAACTGTGTTATGACTGAAGCAATGATTAATTAAACCAAGTGAGTGAAGAACATCAGTGAGTTTCGAATCTAAACTTAAGTTTTTTACATTTTTATTTAATTCAATTAAACGATCTTTGCCATACGTATATTTCATTCTACACAGTTGGATCTTTGCTTTTTTAAAAAAATCTCGACCCAATAAGATTGCATAAGGCATATCTTCAGTTGGAAGTACTATTAATTCATGGTTGATATTTTGATCTAAGAATCTGATGTCACATTGAACTGATCCTAATTGCTTAAGTGGGTGATTCCCAATGCTGCGGTAACTGATGTTTGGCTTCAGTTTGGCGTAAGTGTAAGGTACCTCAGCACATCGAATGAAACTTCTAGGACTACCGGAATCGAAAAGACAAAAAAACTCCTTAAACTCACTGTGTTCACACTCATTCCGAAAAGCAACACTTACCATTCTTAAAGATTCAATAGATTCAGCGAGAACGTCCTTCTCATCTGGTTCGACGGCGGAAACAATAGCAGCAGTGGCACGGTTGCATTTGAAGCACGAGTTCGGTGGTCGTTTTGGTTGTGGGCATTGGCTCTGGTAGTGGCCGAACTTTGAGCAGTTGTAACATCGGGGTAGCTCGGATTGATTGGTTGAAGAAGTGGCACTTGTTGATCCAATTTTGCCTGAAGGTAGCAAGCGTTTGCGTTCATAACGTTCCACGTTTTGCTTCAGTTCAGCAATGGTGGATGCTGAATACAATAAACTGGCATTCGCGGATGTATCCCCGATGCCTTCAATGATAAAATCGACAAGTTCGGCTTCGGGTATGTTCGACCGCATTGCAATTTCTTGCATTTCGATAATGTAGCGATGAATTTTCTCATCAGACTTCAAACGGCGTCTGCTCAACTGAGCATACACTTCTTGTACAGTGCGTCTTCTGCCAAACTCTCGCATAAGTGCAGATTTCAATTCGGAATATTGAAAAGCGGAAATCGTGCGTACAAAGATTTTTGCAGTTCCCTCAAGCATACGGCGGCAGGCGACAAAGCGTAAGCGTTCATCAAACTGAAGAATTGTGCAAGCATCTTCTAAATCCTCAAACCATTTTTGGACTTCGTAAAAGTTGTCGGCAGAAAATTTCGGCACCATGGATTCAATTGCACTGACGTCAGCTAATCGGTTTTGCTGCAGGTTTGGCTGAAGTGTTTGCCGTGAAAGTGCCTCAATTTCGTTTTGCAGCAACAAAAGATCACGTTGTTTGCGTAATCGCTGCAGTTGTTGATCAATGGTTTCATCGGTGGCTAACGTTGGTGGTACAGCGGTTGCATTAGCGGCATCTGTTTCAGAAGATATTGCATCAGTGGCGGTAGAAGACACGTTGACCGCCTCCATTTGTTGGTTATGCACCTTTTCCTCAGTGTCGGATATATCAGACAGGTCGGCAGTGGCACCAGCTGACGGTAGCTGGAAATATAAGCCTTTAATTTGCTTCATTGTTGCAGTCGGTGGCACGATAATTTCTGCAGATTGTAATGCCATGAGCATCATTTCCTTTGTCACGATCACCATTTTGTATTTCGTCGAATTGTCCGCAATTTCGGCAGGAATCGATAAAATATCGGTTTGTTCACTTTTAATTTTAATTGTTTTATTGGTATATCCCACCTCTGAGTTATAACAGACTCAATTTTCAACGATAATATCAGATTTTTATTTTACTTCTAGTTCGCTCTTCTTTTTAGACGATTTTCGATGTTCCATTGGAATCCAGAAGGAGTAGATAATTGAGTGAGACCAATCGAAAACGACTTTAGTCTTCTTCCAAAAAAAAACTCAAACTCCATTTTTCAATGATACACTGAACTCTCCTTAAAAACTAAAGGCGCATGCAGATGCATATATCTCTCACAATCTAAGGGCATATGCACATGCATATCGCTTACACTTAAATTTTTCTTTTTCAAAATGTTTAAATATTTCATCATTGTTTGTTATGGCTAGCTGATTAATATTTTCTTTCTTCATTCTGGATGCTAATTTCTTCAGTGTCGACTCTAGCGTCGCTGAGTTATCGTTAGATCCTTTATCTATATTTGATGTATGCTTCCTCATGTTCGAATCTGGATTCGTTGATTTATCGCTACATCGCACGTGCACTAGATTGTTATCAATCGTTATTTTTGAATTCCTAGCATTTCTATCAATATTAAATTTTAATTTCTTTATATTTTTGACGTCATTAATGGATATACATTCCCAAATTTGAAGTTGATCAGGCTTCTGCTGAGAGTTGCATTTCTCCTTATTGTTGTCCGTTTTTGTGGACATGCTCCTTGTGATGATTAGTGTTTGTTTTGAGTTCTCATTGATATCCGTAGGTATCATTTGTTTAAGTATGTCAGAGTCTATTTTGATTCTAGACAGAGCGTCTGCGTTTGTATTCATTTTTCCCTTTTTGTAAACTATTTCAAAATCATAATCACTTAAATCTAACCGTATTCTAGTCATTTTTGAGGATGGGTTTTTGTGTGAGAATAGGGATACAAAGGGCCTATGGTCGGTGACAACACTGAATTTTTAACGTATAGGTATGGTCGGAAAAAGTTGATTCCCAAGTGAATGGCGAGTAGTTCCTTTTCTATGACGGGTTTGTTTAGGTCGTGTTTTTAAAGTGATTTGCTTGCGTATGATATAGGTAGATCTTTACCGATTTCGCCTTGCGATAGGATTGCTCCAAGAGCGTAATTTGATGCGTCCGTTGTTAAAATGAATGGTTTATCAAAATTTGGATATTGTAGAACTGGAGGTTCAATTAGTTTGGTTTTCAATGTCTCAAATGCTTGTTGGCAGTTTGTGTTCCAATTAAATTTTGCATTTTTCTTTAGTAGAGCATTCAAATTTTGTGCTATTTCAGCAAAGTTGGGTATAAATCTCCTGTAGTAGTTACAGAAAGCTATGAAACGTCTGACTTCGTCTGCATTCTTTGGAGTTGGGTATTCTTTTATTGTTTTGTATTTTGCGGGGTCTGTTTTTACGCCATCACGTGTTATAAGATGTCCTAAGTAAACTACCTCTGGGCAAAGAAAATTACATTTGTCTGCATTTAGTTTCAGATTATATCGCTTCAATCGTTCAAGAATACGCACTAGATTTTCGTTGTGGTGGTTTAAGCTGCACCCGTAGATGATGATGTCATCTACGTATAAAAAGGCTTCGGATTCTAATCCTGATAAAGCAATGGTAAGCATTCTTTGAAAGCTGTTGGATGAGATTTTTAGTCCGAATGGAAGTCTTTTGAATTGGTAATGCCCGTTGCACGTAGAAAATTCGGTTTTTGGTCTTGAGTCTTTGTGGAGTCCTATTTGGTGAAATGAACTAGTCATGTCCAAGGTGGAAAACCATTTCGCTCGTCCTAGTTTGTCGAGTACGTCTTCTAATCGTGTCAGTGGAAATTTGTCGTTCACTATTTTATCGTTTAGTTTTCTGAAATCTACTACGACTCTCCATTTCTTTTTGTCTGCAACATTTTTCTTTGGTACAAGCAATAGCGGAGCATTATATGGACTTTTCGAATGTTCTATTATGTCATTTTTTAGCATTTGTTCGACTTGTTCAGATATGGCTTCTCTATGTACATGCGGGAGTCTATAATTTTTTATGTATACTGGTGTGTTTTCGGAAATTTCTATTTTCTGAGTATAAAAATTGTTTGTTGTTAGTGGTTCATCTTCTAAATGAAATACTTCTTGGTATTTTTTAAAAATGTTAATTAATGCATTCTTCGCATATTCGTCTTCGCAGTTGATTTTTAATTTTTCCATAATCTTTTTGAAGCGTTCATCGTTTTTGTTTTCTTTTTTATATGCCAATATATCATAATTCTTAAGTGGTTCCATATCTAAGGTAACATTATTTAATATTACTTCCTTGTTGTTCGTGTTTAATAATTTGATATGTGCCATTCCACTTTTTGGTATTATGGTATTGCTTATGAATACGCCTTGTGCTATATCTTTGCTTGTAATTAGAGTGTCATCGTTTAGTTGTATTCTTAGCGGTTGTATCATTTCGGTTCTTGCAGGTATTTTGATTTTAAGTGTGTGCAGGGGTTTTGTTTGCATTGGCAGCGTTATGGTTCTTTCGTCATCGCTAAGGGATATGGTAAATGTTTCGTAGTCTATTTTGCAAAGGAATTTCCTGAAGAGATCTCTACCTAGAATGCCATCTGTTTCAATAGGAAATTTGTCTTCTACTAATTGAAATTCGTGAGCGTATATAGTTTCACATAGTTGAAGACTTAGTTGAATAGTTCCTAAGGAGTATACTTCTTCGTTTGTAATACCCGTTAGCTTACATCTTTTTTCAGGGAAATATTCTTCATCTTCAAATTTGGTTGTTATTTTGCAAATTGAAATGTCAGCACCCGTATCAATTAGGAAAGTCATATTTTTGTTATTGTATTTTGCTATTATGAAATTAGAGTTTGTGTCCGATATCTTGTAAACATTTAATTTTGGCTGTCCGGAGTACTCACGTATTCCGAGCCGCATTCGTTTCCCTCGTTTTGGTTGGTATTAAATGTTCGTACTCGATGCGTCATGTTTCTATATGAGCTTCGATTGTTGTTGTTGTTTTGGGGTCTGAAATTGTTGGAGGTGTTGTTTCTATTGTTGTTACTGTTCTGGTTTCGGTTATTGTTCCAATTATTATTAGGTCGTTGTTGGTTTCGGTTATTGTTCCACTTGTTGGTGGGTTGGTGTGTATTTTGATTGCTGTTCCAATTATTGGGTTGGGGTTGGTTTCGGTTGTTGTTCCAATTATTGTTTGGTCGTTGTTGGTTTCGGTTATTGTTCCAGTTGTTGGAAGGTTGGTGTGGATTTCGTCTGTAATGCATCAATGAGTGTGTTTTTGTGTTTTCTAATTCCGTGGCAAGGTTTATTGCTTCTGTTAGTGTTTTGGGTTGTGATGCAAAGATTGTCTGTTTGAGATTTTCGTTAAGTCCATTTTTGAAAATGTTTAGTGCATAGATGTCATTCATTTTTTGTATTACCGTTTTTTCCGCTTCAGTTGCTTCATTTCCTGGGTTTTCAATCTGTAGACTATTTAGCTCAGCTATGGTATTAAGTAATCTATCCTTAAATGAGGTTACTGTAAGATTTCTTTGTGTGAGACTGGAAAGTGTATTATGAATTTGGGGTATGGTTGTGTTGTTCCTATATCTTTCTTTGAGCAGTGTCTTTAACATGGAAAATGTACTGGGTGTCTGGCTACCTAAGGCTGTTTTTACATTAGCTGCTAACTTGACGTGGACAACGAACTCAATAAATTCCTGCGTGCATGTGGTTTTTAGTGATTTATATATGATTTCAACTATTTTTAAAAAGCTGTCTAGTTCTTTGTGGTTCCCTGTGAATGTTGTTATTGCTTTCATAGCCATTCCTAGGTCAAAGTCTGTCATATTGGATTCTTGTTCTTTGTCCTCTTCTATGTCTGAAAGTTCAAGTTGCTCTACTAGTAGGTCTCTTGTTTGATTGTACGAGTATATTGCTCTAAATTCAATTTTTAGTGCTATACTCGTTTTATTTTCTTCTTGGATATCTGCTATGGCTTCAAATTTTTCTTTTAGTGCCTTTATCAAATCTAATTTGGATTTTATTGTATCCTGTTTGTAACGTCTTCCTGAACTCTTTTTTAAGTTTACTAAAATTGTTTCTAATTGTTTTTTTGTTTCTTCCATTTATTTGGTATATATTTTTTTTTGTATTACAATTTACATAGGTACTTTTAAAAACAAAATTTTTTTTTTTATACATTGCTAATAATATTGCTGGTTTTGTGCTTGTGCACGTATTTTTTAAAATGATTACTTATCTTATAAGCTATATATACTATTATAAAGATTGCTACTGTTGTCGTTATCCATTCTGGGATTGATGTTGAAATTTGGAGTTCCTGGTGTTCTTGTATGTTATTTACCACTGTCGCTTGTGAGGATGGTTTGCTTTGGGCTTTTCCCATAGTTCGCTCTCCTCTCTTCTTTTATTTTGTTTTTGACATCATCGTACTGCTTCAAACTCATATTTAATATCGCGTCTAGGTACGTTTTGTCGTACATTGCTTGCGCGTATTGTATTTGTTAGTTTTTGACTATTCTATTGGTGAGGCAAATATGTTCGGTTCGCTTTATACTTTCCGAGCGAATCAATTCACAAATTTTATTTCAGCTTTGTTAATGAGGCACATACGAGTATATTCATTTTGGTCCCCTCCCTGTTGGAATTCTTAGAATTTCAACAACAGTTTGGCAGGATCGCCATGTAGAGTTTAAACGAAGGGGGTTTGGTGCGTAGCAGTCGTTAGGTATTTAAGCGTACCACGCTATGTTTGGTATATGAGCGTACCACGCTATATTGTTATAGGCGATTTCTCGCCGCAACTTTTGAGACCAACAAAAAGTAAAACAAGGTAATGCTGCCGAATTGAGTTCTAAGTTGGATCGTTTTTATTCATTAAATTCTATTCCTTAAATACTATTTGCTTTGTTAATTATAACTGTTATACTTATTTCCTATCCTACTTCTACTTACATTATCGATTATGAATATCTTATTCTCTATTCCTATTGGCTATGCACCATTCTATAAGATCTTATTTCTATTGAGTGACGTTCATTGCAATTGAGTGCATTGAGTCACACACACGAATTAAATTGTTTTGTGTCTGATTCATTCACTCGATTGCACTTTACATGTTACGTCACTTTCATATTTGACTTTGGTCTAGGGGCAGTGGTGCCAATAAGTGGATACACTACAGTACCCCATTAGTTCCGTCGCGATCACAGAAAAGATTACGCACTCCCTGGTAGCGTAGGCGCGGATTGAAAACCGTTCAAACGCGCCTGAGTGACAAAGAAGTAAAGTAGAATAGAATTTAATCTTTATTTATTTATCTAGCCTTAAAGTAACCAACATAGATTAGGTAGTGTAGCAACAATTACTCAATAAAAAGTACGATAATGAATTCAGGACGAATAAACCCAAAACCGTTTCATTATTAACATGTAGGTTCCGCATACACATACCTATAGTAACCGCGAATTCGATTCCCTCGCGCGACTGATAAAACCGAAAGTGACCTAGTCCGTCGACCGTCATCTCGACGACGGGTGATACCTCCTATATACCTTAGGTAAATACAGTTTCCACAGATGCATCGAAGGGATTTCGTCAATGTGCGCACATCGCCGAAGTATCTTCAGGGTAACTCACTGTAAAGTAATTACATGAAATTAAATAAACATTACATTGTATATTGGGGGGGGGGGGGGGCGTGGTATACGCGTGCACTGGTCACGATTGGGAACATCGAGAACCTCGGTCGTACAAACGTGTGCAGCCCGTAGTAAGTCGCAGATCCCTTAATATTATCGCGGTTTAAGATTCGTTTAGACTATATCCGGTTATCATTAGAATTCAATCGTAAAGGCTTTTATTCGGGTTCAACAACCGCGCTATGTAAAAGTATGCCAGTATAGTTACTTACCTATACCTATAGGTATACCCGTAGTCGGATATCCAGGCATATAAGAGGCTACTCCTGCCGGGTAAATACACTCCCGACAGTCTGGTTACGAAGTCACGGTACGCCTAACGGAAAGTACAACGCGAATAGAATTGCATCGCCGGAGTAAGGTTAGTTAAGAGTTTTAGTCGTACGATTGTTCACAACAGGAACACGAATTGAAATCCATCATAGGCTTAGCTCAAATTAAGAGAGTTTAACATAAGTTTCGCAACCTATAAAGATGATGAGTTTAGGTAAGTGATGTGGTGGAGACGGAACGTAGGGTCCGGAGGACCCTTAGAAAAGGGGCTTTTGCCCCGTTTTACAATTTAGGGGCCATCGCAAACAGAGCGACGCGGTGGCCATAGGAGCCCATGCAAAGGCATGGCGAGGTGGGCCAGCTCAAGGGGGAGATCCTTATTACCACCTCTTTCTCTCCCCCCCCTAACCATACCATTGCGGCATCAGAGGAAAACAAAAGCGTCTGTGGGGACTCGCATCTTCGGGCCTCGAACTTCCATCTATAAGGTTTTTGGACCTTTATATCTTTTCTTGGTTCTCTTTCTTTTGTGGTTACGACCGCCGTCTACCTGAGCGGTCAAAGAAGACAATCTCAGTACCAGATCAATTCCAGGCATGTAAATAGCGGTAACCCCAGTCCGGAGCCAGCAGCAAGTTCCCACTCCCGCCGACGAGCTAACGCGGGGAGTTTAGGACCCATGCCTGGCTGCTGGTGGCTGGACACCCTCGTTCATCCAGCTCCTCGGAGGTGCTCCGGAGTCCTGTTACCGGCGCTCTCCGAGGCAGTTCGATTGGGTTGACGGGGGACACTCGTACAAGTGACGTGCGATCGGGAGCAGGGCAGTTCAATCTGTCATGTTCTTGTGGGGTGGTGGCATTCACTCTCGAGCAGCTCTGACTTTCGTCTCGGGGTCGAGGCGAAGTTGACGTTTAAGTTCCTGCACGAACCCACCAGTACGGGTGTTACGTTACAATCTCAACGAAAAGTGGAACGCTGTCAAAGAGCACCGACTTTGTCGCACATGTCTATCATCACATCTTCAATCTCGATGTCGATGTCGTGTCGATACCGTTTGTGGAGTAGACGGTTGTACGTACAGACACCATCGACTTCTCCACAAGAGCATCAGAGAACTCAACACAGCAACGTCAACCATGCAAACTGAAATTGCAATCCAATCAGGCAGTTCGGAATCTCAATCACTAAATGGAAACACCACTACGATGAATAGTCAGTACAACTGCAATGCACACGGTCATGCTCAGTCAATTAAATATAGAGTTGTACCTGTCACTCTGCACAGCGACGAAGCAGAAGTTTGTACGTTTGCATTCTTGGACGATGGACCATCACTCACAATGATGGAGGAGTCACTGGCTAATGAGTTAAAGCTGAAGGGAAAGCCAGAGCCGCTCACACTTCGCTGGACTGGAAATACTTGCCGAAAAGAAAAGGATTCCCAAATTATGTCTATTCGAATATCTGGGGAGCATAATCCAGGTAAAAAGTTTCTTGTTCCAGTTGTCCGAACGGTAAAGTCGTTGGGCTTACCGGAACAATCTCTAGATGTGAAAGGCCTAATAGGGCAATACTCCTACTTACGAGGATATCCGATCAAATCGTACAAACAAGCTGTTCCTCGATTGCTCATTGGACTCGATAACTTGAACTTGTCAATTCCCCTAAAAGTTGTCGAAGGCGCTATAGGAGATCCTGTAGCAACTAAGACACGTCTAGGATGGGTAGCTTATGGGCCATCATCGTTGGAAGCCAGTCGAAGTCAGTCTGCACTTAACAGTTTCCATGTCTGTGGATGCAAAAGCGAATACGAAGGCGACAGTGATACGGTACTACACAACTTAATGAAGGATTACTTTTCACTGGACAGCCTCGGCATAGTGCAGATGGACACCATCAAGTCAGCGGATGAAGAACGAGAGTGCCGAATTATAGAAACAACCACAGTCCGAAAAGGCAGCAGATTTGAAACTGGTCTACTATGGAAGTATAACAATGTACAGTTTCCGGATAGCTTTCCCATGGCTCTTCGTCGATACGAATTTCTGCGAAAAAGATCATCCCGCGATCCCGAATTGGCCACCAACCTTAAAAGTCAATTCGAAGACTATTCGGCAAAAAACTATATCCGAAAGCTATCTAAAGAGGAATTGCAACATAATTTTCCCCGCACTTGGTACCTTCCTGTTTTTGCTGTCCCTTTCCAACTTTGGGGTCATCGCCAGCGGAGCGAGGCGGTGGCCATGTCGTCCGCTATTTTTAGCGGCGGGGTGGGCCAGCTCAAAGGGGAGAAACACCAGCACCTACCTCCCCCTCCCTCTCTCTCTCAATCTAGACCATTGAGAGCCCTTCCAATCTTTCTTTTTCATGTGTGTCACTTCTTTTTATTTCTTACCATTTGCCCTGGTTGTCCAGGAGAAACCGAAGTCTAGGTCGCGTCCGTTTCGGGCCGGGGTCTACCGAAAGGTAGGCTGGGGCTTCCTTCGGAGGATAGTAGAGGTTACCAGCGCCGCATCATCGGGGTGCTGACTCCGGAGGAAGCGATGAAGTAGGTGTTTTTAGGCATGTAAAACTTAATGTAACCCCAGTCCGAGCTCGCAGCAAGTACCCGCTCCCACCGACGAGCTAGCGCGGGATGCTGCCATGCCTAAGCTGCGAATGGTCGGACAACCCCCGCTCCTCTTTCCAAACAGACTGTCCGTTAGCGTCCTGGCCGCCTGTGGGGACTTGGCGAAAGGCTGAGGGGATCGAATATTTTATTTCGATTCGCGTTGTGTTCCGGTGTTCCGTTTCTTGGTCTGTCCCTTAGCGGGATATCTCCTGAGGAATCCTTTAATCGTGGTTTTGGAAAGGATGGGGCTTTTTGGAAGTTCGTTACAGGAGGTGGCAAAGCGGGGCGAACTGTTACAGACAGTTTCGGCTCTTCTGCCCCGACACCCCGACTCAGCGGAGTCGGGTCGTGAGATGGCCTTTCCCTGTAGCGAAGCCTAATTCCTGAAGGGGGTAATTACGTTACAGGTGGCGCCCAACGTGGGGCCCGAAGTGGAGAAGAAGGGCCTTGAGCTTCAAAATTTGGGAAAAAAAATAAAAAATTTGGGAATTTTTCTTGGGATAAATTCTTTCGGTGAGTTTGCTCGCAGGGAAGTGTACATGCCATATTCCAAATATTAGACCTGTACTTTTCGTTAGTGTTACAGAGATACCGTCCTCCGGGAGGGATCCTGACAGGGAGCAGTCCGAGACGCGTGTCCGGTTCGCTTTGCGAATCGGGGTCATCTGCCCTCGTGACTTCAGCCCTGACCGGATCGTGGAAGAAGTTGTTCGCCCCGATCGTCTGCTGCAGGTGCTGAAGGAGCGGGAGCAAGCGCGCGAATCCCCGGAGATGAGCGGAACCGTGTCCGGGTTCGAGCAAGACGTAATGCTTGAAGTGCCCGATGCACGGTTTCCTCTCTACCGTCGTTCTGTGTGGTTAGGCTGCACAGCGTGAAGGACCTCACGTATCGAGGGTAGTTACGCTCTGATACGCTCATAGGCCGGTGCCTGGGTGAAGCTGTCCTCGAGCACGTCCGAAGCTACGTGGTGTCAGAATGGCGCGATCCTCACAACGCACTACGGAGAACCATCTTATGGTCAGCTAAGTCTTTTTGACACGAGAAGGAAGAAGAGCCCATCGAAGTGGAATAGTAAGTCCGAACCTCCCACAGTAGACTCTCGACCTCCGTTCTGATCACCCAAGAGTAGAAGCAGTTAGTAAATTAGTTTGTCAGTAGTATTTACCCCATATAATAGTTCGTACGCTAGTGTTAAGAAACCCGTAAGTTTTTTTTACTATCGTATCCTTAAGGGAATTAATCTTAAGAGTAACTATATTGAATATTGAGTACCCCCATTGGATTTTTTTTTGTGGACCGATATAGCAGTAGCGGTCACCCTGAATAAGGACCGTTACGCGATCTTAGGTGTAGAAGTTTTTCTCGATTTAAGGTAAACATAAATTCTCGTACATCCATCGTTATTTTCGGAAAATAGATTAAGTACATTCAGTAGTTTTAGTTTTGAATTTTCTTTTCTTTTCCATTTGTGAATTCTGGAGCGTTCCGCAGGAGAACGCAAGCGACTTATAAGTAAAAGTCAACTCCATTGACGTACCTAGCGACGATGTCGAATCCCGACAACGTCAATAATTCAACCAGCCCGTGGAAACAGCCACGACGACCAGTTAGAGGACTAGGCCGAGAAGGTAATCCTTCGAGCCGCGCATTTACTGTGCCGCGGCCCGGCCAACCAAACGTCCCAAGCACCATGAGACCAGGAGGATCCGTTCACCCGGGAGCATCTTCGGATACCCAGTGGCCCAGGAACAGTTCCTCCGGTAGACCGGACAGAACCCCGGAACCAGCACCTCTTCCAGAGAGGCTGGGACCATTCCCGATTTGTAATTCTCCCTCCGGGGACAATGACTTACAGACCGCGGGTCCTACGACCACCGCCGCAGCGCCTTCGCGCCTAGAGGCAGGAGCATATCGCTGCACGGGAGCGGTCGAGGACTCCGTGAGAACCAGACGTGAGGACCCAAACGAGTCCGAAAATTTTGAACAATAAGTTCAGCAGGTCGTGTCGGCGACCGTAGGAGTGAGGCGAGCGGAGGAGCTCCGCTTCATTCGAGAAGAGCTCGATCGCAGTCGCGCCGTGATGGGACAGGACATGGCCGTAGTCCTCCGAGAGGCGGTCATGGGGCCTAATGCGCTTCGCATTCGGGATCCTTACGGACCAGCCCCGGCACTCTCTCAGCCCTTCCACGAACCACCCATCTCCTCATCTAGACGCATTCCGCCTCCTCAAGCAGGAGAGGAAGAACACTCGGACAGCCGTCCGGAGTTTATATTAGGAGCGAGCCCTCTACGGCACAGCGCTCCAGACAATAATCCGCCCGTGTCCCAGTGCACATGGCCAGAAGCGCCAACGTGGACAATTTCTTAGCACATCTAAGCCACCTCAATCTTAACGATTCAATACCCACACCACGTCAGGAGGTGGAACGACCGATTGTATCGCAGGGACCTTCTCAAGCGAGTTCGTACCCGCGATACCACAATATCCCTAAATGGGATCCCGCGGCAGCGGGAGTCGTGCAACGCGACTTGGGCTGACGTAGTCCTTAACTTCCACCATTTGGTGAAGGGGCAGCCCAAGGTATGGTTCTGGGGATAGATCAAGCGCAATCCCAACGCTTCGTGGGAAGCCTTGCGCTTGCCTCTCCTGGAGCAATACCGATCCTAAGAATCAGACTTTGATATTTTTCGACAAATGTCGAGCAGACTGCAAGGCGATTTCGAATCCTTCGACGCCTATTATTGGAATCTATTAAGGCTGAACGCCAGATTAAAGTACCCGAAGCAGAACCGAGAGCTTATAGAGCTAGTTAAGCAAAATGTGAAGAAGCAAATAGGTCAATATTTGTTAACTTTTAACACTACGGTCATCGCAGAGCTTGTGTACATCTGCCGGAGTATCGAGCGGTTCCTAGCGGAAGCGCAAGGAATCCCGCCGAGCAGGCCCCGACCAAGTACAGCCGCTCCATTTCGCCGAACTGTCAGTGAGCTCGAGGAACCAGACTTACCACCAACCAACTCCACTTTCGCCAACGCGAGCGGAGTGCGCTGATATGTTGGATCTGCAGAGAAGCAGGGCACACGATGTACGAGTGCCTTAAGCTCCCGCAGACCCCATTTTGCCTACGATGCGGCCTGGAGAATGTATTCACCGCAAACTGCCCGCGGTGTCGGGAAAACCCGAGGACGTACTACCCTCGCACCGGGGAGGGCAGTTCGAAGACTTACAGACCGGCACCCGAAAAGTAGACCATTCCCAACCAGCATTTGCGACAATACTCAAAAACCCAGAAGTACCAAATCGGGGAGAGCCCCCGAAAAACCCTCGATCTGAATCCGAGACCGTATCACTCGAACCCAACGTCACCGAGACCGAGACCCTTGCCAAGCCCAAACAACAATTTGAGACATTCGACCAACGATGGTCCGAGTACCAAGCAGCCAGAAGACGAATTTTCGGAAAAACCCTTCCGACCGCTCGGGTACTGAAAGTACGAAACCGCTTTCTTAAGAAAAGGAAAACCCATGCCGCGATTGCCGCGACCAAGCTGCAAGCTACCCCACGATCCGATGGAGACCCACGCCCGTACGCGGACGTCAAACTTTTTGACCAATCCTGGTTAGGACTCCTCGATACGGGGGCGTGCATCAGCGTGACGGTAGAGCGGGGATAGAATTCCTTAAGACCAACCACATCCCGTGGAAGCCCTTTTCTTCTGCTGTTACGACCTCAGATGGAAGAGCCCAGAGCATAGTTGGAGTTGTTCCCACTAGAGTCACCTACCGAGACCGCACCGAGGACATAACGCTGTACGTAGTACCAATAGCGCAAGATCTCATCTTGGGGGTAGATTTCTGGAGAACTTTCGGGTTAGCTCCAGACGTCGTAACGAATTCAACCCCCGAAGTCTTCGACTTGTGCAAGGTCTACGTAGGGATTGACATGACGGGAGATGCAATTACCAAAGCCGAGATTCTCTCGCAAGCCCACTCTCTTTCATCTGAGGACCGCGAACGCTTAGACAAAACACTGAACCTTTTTCCGTCCTTCGCCAACTTGGGACTGGGACGCACGCACCTTATGGAGCACGAAATAGACACCGGAGACGCGGAGCCTATTAAAAGACGGCATTATCCTGTTTCTCTCGCGGTGGAAGACCTTCTGTACACGCAGCTAGACCGTATTGTAGCCATGAACGTCATTGAGATTAGCCCCAGTGCCTGGATCTCTCCAGTCGTCTTGGTAAGACGAGGGGACAAGCACCTGCTTTGTCTCGACGTCCGTGAGCTAAACCGAGTCACCAAAAAGGACGCATACCCTCTGCAAAATATAGACGGGTTGCTAGCTCGCCTATCAGACACGTACTTCATGTCCAGCGTAGACTTAAAGGACGCGTTCTGGCAGATCCCGCTGGAGAAAAAGAGCAAGGAAAAGACTGCCTTCACCGTGCCCGGGCGTCCGTTATATCATTTCAACGTCATGCCTTTCGGCTTGTGCAACGCGCCCCAGCGCCTGTGTCGGTTGATGGACCAGGTTATCCCACCCGAATGGAGGCATAAAGTGTTCATTTACCTTGATGATTTACTCATCATTACGAGTACTTTCGGGGAGCATTTGGAACTTCTAGCAGGAATAGCGGAAAAATTAAAAGCGGCAGGTCTCACCATCAATTTGGAAAAATCCAGATTCTGCTATAAAGAGCTCCGGTACTTAGGTTACATTGTTGGTAACGGCATCTTGAAGGTAGATCCGAGCAAGGTCATCGCCATCAGAGACTTCCCCTTGCCTAATAGCGCTCGGCAAGTCCGTAGATTCCTAGGCATGGCGGGATGGTACCGACGCTTCGTGCAGGATTTTTCTACCCTAGCCGGAAACCTATCCGATACCCTCAAAAAGGGACAAAAATTTGCTTTCGGCGACAAGGCAGCCTCATCGTTTCAGGCCATTAAGGACAGGCTATCGAGAGCGCCTGTTCTGACGAATCCCGATTTTACCCGGGAATTTATCATCTCGTGTGACGCTAGTGGCACCGGTATCGGCGCCGTGTTGAGCCAGAGTGACGATGAAGGGAATGAACGTCCCATATTTTACTATTCTCACAAACTGAACTCGCATAGCAAAAATTTCGGCCGTATATCGAGGGGTACAGATTCAGAATAATTACCGATCATGCAAGCTTGCAGTGGTTGATGAGCAAGCGTGAACTGAAGGGGAGATTAGCTCGCTGGAGTTTAGAGCTCCAAGGATATTCATTCGGCATAGAGCACCGGAAGGGAAGTCTCAATGTCGTACTAGACGCGTTGTCCGCGCGTCCATGAAATTGATGCTCTCCATTCCGGCGACTCCGTGCCGAGTAGTGTTTCCGACGTGTTGCACGTGGATCTGTCGGATCCGAGCTTTCATTCGGACTCCTACCGGCAGATCATCGACAGCGTCGAAAACAATAAAGACCAGCTACCGGACCTTCGGATCCTGAACAATTTCTTGTATAAGAAGGTCCACCGTAGTACAGGAATCCCAATTCGGGACGAGAGCGCCTGGAGGCTCTGGATCCCAGCGGAGCTGTCCCCTCACCTGATCACCCTGGCTCACTGCCCTGCAAAAGCCGCGCACGGCGGCATGGCACAAACATTAGACCGACTAAGATCGAAATTCTATTGGCCAAATATGGCGACACAAGTTCACCAATTCGTAAGACAGTGCGAGGTGTGCAAAACGACCAAAGCTCCGAACACCACCTCGCGAGCCGAAATGGGACGAGCGTTCGAGGTAGATAGGGCGTTCCAACACCTGTACCTCGACTTCCTAGGGCCGTACCCACGTTCTAAACGAGGCAACACGCACATTATAATCGCCCTGGACCAACTATCAAAGTTTGTCTTCATCAGTCCCCTCAGGAGAGCCACGACGGACTCGGCAATCCAATTTCTCCGCGACGAGATCTTTTCAGTATTCGGCGTGCCGGAATCCTTGCTATCCGATAACGGACGACAATTCACCAGCAAGGAGTTCGATTCCTTCACGACCTCTCTCGGAATTAATCACGTGAAAACCGCAGCCTACTCGCCTCAGGCGAACGCAAGCGAACGGGTCAACCGCTCGATTCTAGCGGCGATTCGAGCATACATCACCCCTGACCACTCGACGCGGGACTCCCAACTGAACGTCATAGGTTAAGAACGGCGATCCATTCGGCGCTGGGAATGTCTCCGTACGAAGCTGTGTTCGGCCAGAGGATGGTACAGCACGGGAGCGATTACAAACTGTTGCGTGACCTAAACGGGCTAAATAATTCCGAGATCGAGTTACTACCGAAAGCGGCTAAGATGAATGTCCTCCACTGCCATCTGAAGGAAGGATTGAGCAAAGCCCATGAGAAGTACGAGCGTCGTTACAATCTTCGATGCACTTCGAGGAAGTTCAAAGAAGGAGACTTGGTCTATAAGCGGAACCATCTGCTTAGCGATTTCGCGAGAGGATTCAACGCCAAATTCGCGCGAAAATTCATTCCAGCCAGAGTCCTGAAAGCTCAGGGGAACTTATACCATCTGGTCGACGGGCAAGGAAAAGATCTCGGTCTGACTCATAAGAAGGACATCCGACGGTAATGCCGAGAGTTCGTCAACTCGGCACAATCTATCATTGCCACCGTCTCTCTCTTTTTTCCTCTCACCCCTATCTATAACAATTACAGTCGCGACCACCTATGGTTTGAAATAGGAGGTTAGGTTAGGTTAGGTTTATGTGGCTGTCGGCAGAAGCCAACACACTTAGACCAATTTAGGTCCATTGTGATACCACGTATTTTTTATCTACCTCAACTCTGTAGATGGGAATGGCCAACGACACGCGGTTGTTCTCAAGCGGTCCCCCATCTACGTACTGTAGTAATTATTGTAAGAGTTAAGCATGCAACTCACACTGTCAGACCATATTTATACTCATGTACCTTCATTTATAAACTGTGATTATATATATACACATACAGTATAAGATATCTACTTAAATTATTATATTATATTTATATATACACACACATTCATACATATGTTAGCTTAAGAAAAAGAATAAAGAGAGCGTCAGTTTTATGATCGCGTTAAAACCAAACGGACGTGTCATCATTTAGTGAAACACTACTACAAATTCCTCAGAAGTGGGATTACACAAAAAACCAAAAAAAAAAAACAGAACAAAAAAAATAATACGAGGGCGGGTCAATAAGTCCGTGACTTTTTGAATTTCTGACCTCTTTACTGAAACGGCAACACTGCTCCTGTCAATAGGCATCTGTCAGTTGACTCCTGTCAAAATTTATACTTGCTGCGTCAGTTAGTTTGTGTTTGACAGCTATTTTTATCAGACTACTCACTAATTTGAGGAGAAATTCGTTGTGGCCGTACAAGCACTGAAGATGCCGAACGTCCTGGACGCCTAGTTGAGGTCTCTACACCCGAAACAATCGAAAAAATTCACGATATGGTGTTGGCCGACCGAAGATTGAAAGTGCGAGAGATTGTGGAAGCCGTAGGGATCTCGAATGGCTCAGTGGTTTCAATTTTGAATGATCACTTGGGCATGAGAAAGCTTTCCGCAAGATGGGTGCCGCGTTTGCTCACAGTCGACCACAAACGCAATCGTGTAACAACTTCACAGGAAGGTTTGGCGTTGTTTAATCGCAATATGGGGGAGTTTTTGCGCCGTTTTGTAACCGTGGACCAAACATGGATCCATCACAACACACCAGAGACCAAACAACAGTCAAAACAGTGGGTTTCTAAGGGTGAATCGGCGCCAAAGAAGGCCAAGGTGGGTTTGTCAGCCAATAAAGTTATGGCGACTGTTTTTTGGGATGCACGCGGGATAATCCACATTGACTACCTTCAAAAGGGAAGAACAATCAATGGGGAATATTATGCCAACTTATTGGACCGATTCAATGACGATTTGAAAAAAAACCGACCTCATTTGGCCAAGAAAAAAGTTCTTTTCCACCAAGACAATGCAAGGGTGCACACATGTGCAGTTGCTATGGCAAAAAACCATGAATTGGGCTATGAATTGCTCCCTCATCCACCCTATTCTCCAGAATTGGCTCCGAGCGACTACTTCTTGTTCCCAAACCTGAAGAAATGGCTTGGTGGAAAAAGATTTGACTCCAATGATGAAGTCATCTCGCAAATAAAGGCCTATTTTGAGGACCTCGACAAATCATTTTTTTTGGAAGGGATAAAAAAATTGGAGAAGCGTTTGACAAAGTTTATAGAGCTCAAGGGAGACTACGTTGAAAAATAAAATTATTTTTTTATCAAAAAATCTGTGTTTTATTCCAAAAGTCACGGACTTATTGACCCGCCCTCGTAGCTTGCCACAAGTGAAATTGTGTGAAAAATAAAATTGGCGTTACAGATTGTGTGTTTACCACAAAGTTGGTTGTGTCGCCGCGATATTTTTTTTTTGTCACCGATTGTTCAGTCACCGCGAAATTTTTTTTTTATTTTCTTCGCAATAACAAACAGTATTGAATTCAAACGAATTCATAGCAGCAGATGTGCGAGGAGAACATCCAAGAAACGGACGACTACAAGAAGAGATCGAAATAGCCGCTAGACACTGCAGCTGAAAAAAAAAAATCAACGTCATAATGAGTGAAAATGAACTGTGGCAACGGATCGCAAAATCAAACGATAGAGCAGAAGCTAAAGCAGAAGGTTTGGAAAAACGATCGGACGGTACGACAGGGGAATTTAACGTGGCGAAACAAATTGGATTGTGGAAGGAAATGTTGCCGGAATTTAGCGGAACGGCAAGTGTTGATGTGTGGCTGGCACAGCTAAGGAATGTCGAAGAAGTGTACGGTGTGGAGAAAAAAAATTTGCACGCACTTTTCGTAAGTAAATTGAAAGGCAAGGCACAAGAATGGCTGCACGCACAAGCAAATTTTTTAGACGACGACGTAGACAACCTGACAGAGGAGTTGAAAGAAGTTTTTGGTACAAAACAAAACAAGATGGAGATGAGAAAAAGATTTGAAAACCGAAAGTGGAAAGTGAGCGAAACTTTCAGTGAATATTTTGACGACAAAGTGAGACTGGCGACTGGATTGAAAATGGACGAAGAAGAATGGATTGAATACGCGATTGAGGGATTTTCTGATGACAACATAAGGTTATATGCCCGTGTCCAGGGGTATACAACAAAGGCAGGACTACTTCGAGCGTTCGGCAAAGTAACTCAGCGGAAGGTGCAAACGAGATCGACTGCTAATACATTTAGCAACAAACAGACGGGATTGACAGCAGATAGAACGGCAAAAGATAGACAAGTGGAAGGACAAAGAGTTGTAATCAGGTGCTATAATTGCAACATGGTGGGACACATGGCAAATGGGTGTTCTAAGCCAAAGAGGAAGTCAGCAGTACATCAGTTGTCAGAAGATGACAAGGCCAATGATTACGTAAGACGTTTGTATTTTAAGTTTATTGTTAATAGTGATAGTATCCTCTTTGACTGCCTCATAGACTCTGGAAGTCCGATAAGTATGGTTAGATGATCGTGTATACCGACTAATATATCCATATATAAATGTAACACACGGAAAAAATATTTCGGGTTAAATAAAAGTTTGCTTAAAATATATGGAATGGTATCGTGCGTCGTTTTTTATAAAAAAGTTGGAATTAAAGTAAATTTTATGGTAATAGACGATGGATCGACATGTTATGAGGCAATCTTGGGAGGGATTTCCTAAAAAGTGGAAAATTTAAACTAGTTTCACAGTTAGAGAATAATACAACTTGCTCAAATGAAATAGAAAATGATAGTGATCGTTTTGAAAAACAGCTCTTGTTAATCGACTGTAAAGATAATGATAGTTCAGAATTGGATTTAGAAGTTGGTGAAGACGTATGTTATGGTCATAAAGAAAAGCTTAAAATGTTATATAGGTCAAATTATTTGCTTGCCGATCGCCCTACGGAACCGGTAATAAAAACTAAAATGAATTTAACGCTAAATGACATAAAACCGTTTCAGTGTCGACCGCGTCGTTTGTCGTATGCCGAAAAAAATGAACTTAGTTCGTTACTAGACGAATATATCAGTAAAGGGTATATTAGAGAAAGCGAATCTGAATACGTGTCGCCGATAGTGCTGGTGAAAAAGAAAACAGGGGATCTTAGAATGTGTATAGATTTTCGTACGTTAAATAAAGCCACTGCAAAAGATAGTTATCCGATACCGGTGATCGACGATTTGCTAGACAAACTGGTAGATAAGACAATTTTTTCTAAACTAGACCTCAAGAACGGGTTTTTTCACGTATACATGCATGAAGACGCAGAAAAAAATATACGTCGTTCATTACGCCGTTGGGGCAATACGAATTCTTGCGAATGCCGTTTGGTTTGAAAAACGCGCCGTCAACGTTTCAAAGACACATTAACAAGATATTTGCAGACATGATTAGGAAAGATGAAGTTATAGTATACCTAGATGATATAATGATAGCTACGACGACGTACGAAGACCATTTTAGAATACTCTCTGAAGTTTGGAGGAGGATGGTAGACAATAGATTGGAACTAAGGATAGATAAATGCAAGTTTCTACAAAAGAAAATAAAATATTTAGGTTTTACGATTACGGGAGCGGGTATACAGGCAGATGATAGGGGTATCGAAGCTATAAAAAAATTTCCGGTTCCACAAAAAACTCATGCGGTACAAAGTTTTTTGGGTTTATGTTCTTATTTCCGTAGATTCGTTAAAGATTTTTCGACCATAGCAAAACCACTGTACGATCTTACAAAAAAAGATAGGGAATTCAAGTTTGGTGACAAACAGTTAGAGGCCTTCGAAAACTTGAAAAACAAATTGATAGAAGCTCCGGTCTTGGCACTGTATAGCCCAAAGGACGAAACAGAACTTCATTGCGACGCAAGTGCGCAGGGATTTGGAGCGATTCTGCTACAAAGAAAGCAAGACGGAAAGTTACATCCGATTTTTTATTTTTCAAAGAGAACGACAGATTACGAAGCAAAATTGCATAGTTTTGAGTTGGAGGCGCTGGCAATAATAAGTGCTTTAAAACGTTTTAGGGTATATTTAGAGGGTAAACAGTTCAAGATCGTAACTGATTGTAATTCATTGACCCTAACGCTAAACAAAAAAGAACTCAACCCTAGAATTGCCAGATGGGCGTTAGAACTGCAAAATTTTGATTACACTCTAGCACACAGGGCAGGTACTCGCATGCAACACGTCGACGCGTTAAGTAGGTCGACAAATATTCTAACGATCGAAACTAATACTTTCGAGGAAAACCTGATAGTATGCCAAGGAAAAGACGGAAATATAGTTAAGATTAAAGAGTTGTTAGAACGATCGAACCATAATTTATATGAAATGAGAAACGGAGTGGTATATAGAAAGAAAAATTATGGCAGTGTCGTCTTTTGTGTACCAACAGAAATGGAAAGTCACGTTTTGTATAAATATCATGACGAAGTAGGTCATGCAGGAACAGATAAGGTGTTAGAGTTGGTGTCAAAAAGTTACTGGTTTCCCAAAATGAGAGAGAAGATAGGATCGCACATAAAGAACTGTTTGAAGTGTATTGCTTTTTCGGCTAAACAGGGACGTGAAGAGGGTTTCATTCACAACATACCTAAAGAAGAAAAACCGTTCGTGGTAGTACATGTAGATCATTATGGTCCAATAGACAATTCAAGGACGGTTAAAAAATATATACTGGTAGTAATAGATGCTTTTACAAAGTTCGTGAGACTCTACCCGACTAAAACTACAAATACAAAGGAGTGAATCAAAAAGGCAAATGGTCAGATGAACTTAGGGAAAGTTTGACAGAACTAGAGTCAGGAGACGTACGCGACCTGGCAAAGACACGTAGCAAAGCAGCTCTAGAACAAAAGAAGTCACAGGCATACAACAAACGATACGTAGATAAAAAACGGTGCAAGCCCACGAAATATAATGTAGGAGACTACGCTATGATAAAAAAATTTGACTCGCACCCGGGGGCGTCTAAAAAACTGATACCGAAATTTAGAGGACCCTACCCGATCGAAAAAGTCCTACGAAACGACAGATATCTGCTTAAAGATGTTGACGGTTTTCAACAGTCGCGACTACCTTACCAAGGAGTATGGGCGTTGGCAATATGAAACCATGGCTGAACAAGAGTAAAGCGAATAATTGATTGTAAATTTGCAAGATCAGGTGATCTTAATGGTCAGGATGGCCGAGTTGTAGTAATTATTGTAAGAGTTAAGCATGCAACTCACACTGTCAGACCATATTTATACTCATGTACCTTCATTTATAAACTGTGATTATATATATACACATACAGTATAAGATATCTACTTAAATTATTATATTATATTTATATATACACACACATTCATACATATGTTAGCTTAAGAAAAAGAATAAAGAGAGCGTCAGTTTTATGATCGCGTTAAAACCAAACGGACGTGTCATCATTTAGTGAAACAGTACTACAGTACTAACCGCGCCCAACGTCGTTTAATTACGGTGATCTGACGAGAACCGATTAACTCGACGTGGTATGGTCGTTTTTGAAATAGGAGCTTAAAAAGAAAAAAAATAAAAGAAAAAAAAAATTAAAAAGAAAAAAAAACCAAAAAGAAAAAAAAACGTCGGGATACGACAAGGGCAAACTTCCAGCGGGCCCGGATAACTCAGCGTGTGCACAAGACGATTAGCGGATAGTCAGCGGGGATTGTTACGTTGCCTTCTCGGTTGCCGGCGCAAGCTGGGAAACCTGAAGGTGTGTAACGAACGCACTACACCGTCCTGCCTGTAGTTTCAGGATGACGTCCTCCGAGGCACAGCAACGGCAATCGGCAAAGCCGCATGCAAACGCACCTTAATGTGCTAGGTCTACGAAACCTCAGCCACTGGCTGAACGAGACCATCCGGCCATTTTGGTACGGGCATCGACGACCATATTTTCCTCGCCAGGAATGCAGATGGCGGCGGTAATATTTACGGAGAAATTCCAACAACGCTGCCTGAACTGGCCAGCCACACTCATTTCGGAGACATCCTTCACCTCGTTTTCCCGGGTTGAGACGCTCTTCCGCATAGTGGAAGAGGAGACTACCTGGAGGCGACTTGGCATCCCTCACGAGCGGATCCATCGTCCAAGTCGCTGGGCAAGACCCTCTCGTACACTCCTTTGCGCGTAAGCGAGCGACCGAGAGTCGATCAAACGGCGGGAAGACATCGTCAACAGCATCAGCCGCATTAGCTGCAGGATTTAATAATCCTAAAACAGATCCCACGAGTAAGTACTCTAGGCGAATACTAAACCTCAAACAGAGAGTAATTCAGCATCCTTTCGAATTCAGCAGGTCCTCCACTAGCAGTGCCTCGCACTCACACCAGCCCCACTCGGAAACATCCGCGTACGTGTGGCTCCTCAAGCACCAGGTAAGTGCTCCGGGAGTTTTCTTGGAGATTTCGAGGGGCTCATGGCGGCTCTTTCCAAGTAGCAAGACTGGACTAACGCATGATTTCTTTTTGTCTCATATAGCTTCGTCAGCAGTCGCCGATTAGCATTCGCCGCAGCAGATGCAACTCAGCCTCATGCAACAGTGGTCCCACCGTCTACGTCCCAGTCACAAGCGACTGGGCCACCAACTTCCAGTTTCATCAACGGCGTCACAAGGGACGACCGCAACGTTCACCTTCCGCGCCGCCGGCGTTATATATATATTTTGTAGTGTAGTGTACATAGTTACAGTAGAAAAAAAAACCCTGAACGGAAGCTGCTTATCGGCGCGTCCCCATTTTCATTTATTGTACATACATTTTATTCTTTTTAATTATTAGTTACCCTCATTTGCATAATGCATACGGGTTCATTGCTTCTCGGGTTAGTGCCTAAATTTTCGCGACCGATTTAGTCAAATTCTTGAACACTGTCATGGGCACGGGTCTGTGTACATGTACCCGGTGAGGCTCGCCGCTTAAAAGAAAAACAAAGGTTCGGTATAATTTCGGTTGGAGGACCCGGTCCTGCCAATCCTAGCGCCAGACATGGACGCGATTAATAATTAATTTCTCGAATCAAGACCCCTTTGAATGGGCTAGTGTAATTCTCGGTGCGGTGGGAAACATAATTTTCGTCGTGTTCCTCTCCTGATAGAACCAATGCGCTTCACGCATCCGCCCCCGCCGGCAGTCCTTAGCGGAACTTTTCGCAGACCCGGTAAATTCGGTCCAAGATTCGTTTAAGCCTCAGTGCTTACGTTTTTTTTTTTTGAGGCTTTCCTTTTTCACTTCATGCAACGGTACGACGACCCGCGAAGGAAATTTTCGTTTGGTCGTATTCACTGTAGGGATCAACGTCGATCCTACCAAGCATCCAGTATATATATATATATAGATATCTTTCTTTTGATTTAATGACCTTTTTCCGCAGGATAGATACCATCTTTATGTGCGCACATCAGGGTGAGGAAAACCGAGTAAGTCTTTTATAATATTGCCACTCTACACTCTAAATATATTTATATCTTAGATGCAACTTTTTTTTATATACGGGTATTTGTATTTACGCCATCGGGGTGTAGTCTAGGGTTCCATTGGTACCTTTTTGGGTATCTATATATAATTTATTTATTTTATTATTTTGTTCGGACCGTTGTATTAATCCGTGAATTTATCTCCGGGAATTCGGGATAGCTATATATAAAAAAAAAGGAAAAAAAAGATACTTAACCCCGAGTATCCGTTCCTATGCACGGCCCGCCACAGTTGAATACACCTCTCTATTACTGAGGTGAAACTTGTACTTCCCCAGTGAGTTCGAATATGTGTTAAATGTTCACGATATGTCATCGTCCTTTCGTCGTTCGGTTAGTTGTCGTTACGTTCGAAGACTAGCCTTTAAGATTTGTTTTTAAGCCTAGACACTAGTTTATTTTCTCAGAATCCCTCCGATCCCTGAGATATTTCCAGGCGCGAGTCGCTTCTCGATTTGTGCGGGTCATAGACCAAGACGCTGGGATAGCTGTACCAAATAAGAATTAACTCTTAAGCTTCACTTTTGATCGTAATAACATTACTGTAAGAGTTTTTTTTTTCTAAATAAGATCTAGATAGCTTTAAGGAAAAATAAAAATGTTTATTGAATTGAATTCCACCAAACTGCCTCTTTATCCATTAACGCATTCGAAGTTTTAGTTCATCATCGCAAATCTTATTAATGCTGCAGCTTGGGTGCTCTTGCTTTCTTTTATTCATCTTTCATCGGGTTTCCCGCGATTAAAATGCAGTTGTAGAGTCCGAGTTAGGAGGTTGATGAGTCGGGAGTAAGTTCAGGGAGAGAGACAGGAAGCCGTAAGGTGTCAAAGGGACCTTTGGTCCCTTTCCAACTTTGGAGTCATCGCCAGCGGAGCGAGGCGGTGTCATTATTATTAGTATTATTATTAGTATTACTACTATTATTTAAAATATTTACTAACAATATAAGCCGTGTTTCTTTGCACGCGGATATAGGGATAATTTGAAATTTGCATGTAATATACAACAACAACTTATCCTATATACGCTAACTTTAGCGGGGATAGCTATCGCCACTAAGTCCTTTAGCGGGGATAAACTGTTTTTTTTTTTTTTTATAATAAGCGCGCACTAAAGGGATTTGTTGCGACCCTTATAATGTATTAGCTACACAGCGCGGGCGTTAAGCAAATTAGGGTGAGAAGAAGTCCGAACAGAGGCTTGAGGGTGAACTGATGAGCATTCCTTGCATGGCGGGTATTGCGGTTGAAATGTTCAAGGGGAGGAATGCAACTGGCTATTTCGTTTGAGCACTTATGGTGGAAATAACGATAAAATAACGAAAGGCAGGAGACATGATGATAACTAAGAGAGTCAATCGATCTCGCGATGTCTCGGTCGCCAATGAGTTTTATCGCGCGTTTTTGGACCCTGTCAAGTAACTCCAAATAAGTTATTGGTGCACCGGACCAGATATGAGCGTTGTATTCGAGTTTCGGGCGAATAAACGCCTTATAAATTGTAGCCAGATCAGAAGGGGTGAAATATTTCTTACAACGCTTAAGGCAGCCTAGAAAATAAAATAAATATTAAGCATTAACGGCCCATACAGGGCCTCAAACCTAGCTTCTCCAACCACTTGCATTGCGAAGTGGAAGCGACCTACAATTTTAAGCCGAATCCGAACGGCAAATTTGAGAAGCATCTCATGACAACTTATACTGTTGGATGTTTGTCAGACGTTCGCGAGAGGTGGGCAGTGGAAAAAAATCTGGTTGTTATTTGGCCCCGGCGGGAATTGAACCCGGGACCTTTCGATTACTAGTTCGACACACTAACCACTGAGCCACTGCATCCGACGAAGCCTAGACATTTCGCGGCATTCTTGTCGACACCGCATATGTGGTCATTCCAACGAAGGTTGTCATTAACACACATACCGAGAATGGAAACGGTTTCAGCAATGCAAGTGCCATTCATAGATAATGACAGTGTGTGTGGGTTTTGCTTTAATGACAGGAGACAGCATTGTGTTTTGGAAGCATTAAATTCCACTCTATTGGTTTTACCCCACTGAGTTATGCTGTCAAGATCGGAATTTAATGAGCTTAACATACGTTGCCGTTCCAGTTCCACACCCGAAGATGAGGGGCGTGACCCAAGAAACGAATATGAGAAGCTGAGGGTAATAATAATAATATTTTGTTAGGGTATATTGCACTGCGACCTATTGGTCTATTGTGTCCCCTTGCTTGTGCCTCGGAGAGGTTCGTGCCCTCTTTCAGAGCCTCTCTAGATACTTTGTGAAGCATGTCGAGGTATTGCTCTGGTTTATCCTTGGCAGGTCACACTCCTTAGAGCACAGCGTCCAGTCCAGTTTCTTTGATGAATCTGAGAATGAGCTGTGGGTCCATGGTTTGTATGTCCTTGTCTGTTATTTGGTGCCTGCCCAAATATTTCATCCTTTTGTGGGCCAGTGCCCCACAGGATTCTAGTATGTGGTCTGGAGTTTCGGCGGTTTCACTGCATAATCTGCAGAGCCCGTCCTCCGATATGCCCATTTTCCTCAGGTGCTCCTTGAGTCTGCAGTGCCCCGTGAGGAGGCCTGTTAGGATTCTTAAGTTGTTTTTGTTAAGGCCGATACAAGCTTTGAATCTCTTTTGGTTGTAATTTCCTAAGAGTTTCTTTGCTTGCCTCAGACCTTGGAGGTTGAGAAAGGCTTTTGCCCTTGTTTCTCTCTCCAGTCTCCTGAACTCTTCGCGTATAGTGTGTTCTCCTATCCCGCAGAATGGTTCAGGTCCTATGAAGGGTTCCTCTCCCCCTTTTCTTGTCAGAGAGTCCGCTGCCTCATTGCCTGTAATGCCAACATGGCCAGGTACCCAGCAGATGGAAATTCTGTTATTCTTGCCTAGTCTATTCAGTCCGTGTAGGCATTCCCACACGAGTTTTGACTTGATAACGTAGGCGTCAAGAGCCTTTATAGCTGCTTGGCTGTCAGACATTATTGCTATGTTGCAATTTCTGTAGTTTTTCTCGAGGTTGATTCGAACGCACCTGTCTATGGCACATATTTCTGCCTGGAAGATGCTGGTACATTTGCCAGTTCCCTCCTCAGTCCTCGAGCCGTCCGTATACCACTTTGTTGTGTGGTTGTTCAGTCCATAAGTTATGGATTCGTTGCTCCAGTTCTCCTTATTGCTGAGCTTTATCTGGAAATTCTTCTCGAAGTTGAATTTCCTGATGCTGTCGTCCCTAGGTATACCAAGAAGTGGGAGTTTTTTGAGTAAGTCACCGTGTTCTTTCGAACCGATGCATTTCCCTCTCCCAATTCCCTCCTTTGCCATCCTAAGGATTGTTTTGTCTGCCTCGTTCATCACCATGCTGTGTAGAGGGGTCAGTTCCAATAACACCTCCATGGCTGCGGTTGGGCAGCTGCGCATTGCTCCGGTAATGCACAGGCACGCCAGTCTTTGCACTTTGCCGAGTGTCTCTCGCGTTGTGACTAGACTGGTTCGTTTCGCCCATGCTACCGCTCCGTATGTGATCATTGGTCTCACGATTGCAGTGTACATCCATCGCAGGATGTTTGGGCTGCATCCCCATGCCTTCCCCGCTAGGCTCCTACATATCATGAGAGCGCGGGTGGCCTTCTTGGATATCTCCTCTGTATGTTTTCGCCAGAGGAGTTTACTATCTAGATGGAGTCCTAGATGTTTTACTTCTTTGACTGGTATCAGTGTCGTGCCTGATAGGCTAATGTCCTTAAGTCTTTGAAGTTGTCTTTTCCTTGTGAATGGTACTATCGTTGTTTCCGCCGGATTGATGTTTAGTCCGACAGTATGGCACCATTCCTTGGTTACTTTAAGCCCCCTTTGTATAATGTCCCCAAGGGTTTCTTCGAACTTGCCCCTGGCAATCAATGCAATGTCATCAGCGTACGCCAGACAGTTGATGCCAAGGTTGGTTAATTTTTCTAACAGTTCGTCTACAACTAGGCTCCATATTAAGGGTGATAGTACCCCTCCCTGTGGACATCCTCTTGTTGTGTTCACTCTGATTGTTCCAGATGGTGTTTGAGTCTCTGCTGATCTAGTGCTGAGGGTACTGTCATCTGCAAAGGAATGGGGATAAACAGTACTTCCAAAACCCATTTTCTTCGTGTCTGATGAATTGTGGCGATGAATTTTTCAGGAAATGTCAAAGTTTGACATCCCGCCGACCACTGATACATCCCGCCGAATATTTTGTTCGTGATTTTATTATTATTATTTTTTAAAAATTTAGTAAATCTGTCAATGTGAAACTGTTTTTTATAAAGTTAGAATATGTTTGGCATTAATTTCAACTGTCGGAAATTAATATTTTTGAATTTCACGATTTTCAATACAACTCAACTTACAGCTGTGTCACTAAAAACGTCATAGGTGCATGTGTGCTGCCAAGTTTTTTTTTGATGAATTCTTAAGCGGCGATGGTTGTTTTTTAATGTCATGCCTATATCCGCGTTCAAAGAAACACGGCTATAGAAGGATAGTGTAAAAAATATGAAAGTGAAACCGTTTGAATCGCGTTGTTGGGGCAAACAAATATTTTTGTTTGGAAATAAATGAAGTTGAACAATTTTCTACACATACATTTTATACTAACTAATGCAAACAAACGACAACAAATAATTAATAACAAAATTGTACAAAAAAAAAGTGAAATGTCTTTAAATGGCTGCATTAAGGGCTGCACAAGCGTTTTCGGTCAACAGGTTCGCTGTTTTTATTGTTTTTTTTTGTGCTTTAACATAGGTACTACTCTTCAAATTTTGTTTTCTTTAATTTGACACTTTTTAGTCTTCGATAACTGCTGTTTTCACTTAAATATACACTTTATTAACAATCACGATGACTTTTCCATACGATTTGTGCAAATTGCTGAAATTTTATCATTCAATTTGTTTCTGACATTAAAGAAAGGGATTCGGCACTTCAAAAAGAGATAGCTTTGCGTACTAACGTTTTTGCAAAAAGTAAAAAAAAATGCTTCAAAGCTAAATTTAAATCAAATTCGTCGATTCTTTTGTGCTCGGTACACATGTACATAGATGTAGATAAATACACAGACGAATAAACTAGACACTAATGCTAGACGATGACGCACAATAAACTCAAGCACAAGCCGGTGCGACGGACTTACGTTGTTGCTAAAAACACTTTTTTTGCTTTTCTATAATCATAATTCATAATCAAAACTAATGAAATTCCAAATCTATTTTAAATAAATGCCTGGGAACTATATTTACTGCAAAAAAAGAAATACAAGCATACAATTACCAATAATCCAACGCAAACAACAACTTTTCGACAGCACAATAACAGCAAACAAAAAAACAAACGTCAACACTCAGCAGAAGAATACATAAAATACAGATGAAAACAGTTTCAATTAGAAAATAAAACCGATCATGTTTATATCCTAATAAGAATGGAACTACGAAGGAAACATAAAATGGATATGATTATTAGAGTTCTGTCGTTCCGGACATGTATAGTTCTAGGAACTATGTTCTACTATCCCATCCTTCATATATTCACAAATAAAGTACGTTTGGACTTCGATTGTATCGTTCCGGGCATGTATAGTTCCAGTTCCAGGAACTATGTCCTCCTATACTATCCTTCATATATCCGTAAGTAAAGTACGTTTGGACTTCTTTATCCCTTTTATTTCGTTCCATATGCTTATACAGTATGCAATATGCACAGAACTCTTGTGTGGGTTGTGTAAATAAATACATACAAGCGCGCGGACTAGCATTGTGCGTGTTTGTGCACATTTTTGTTTTTCCTTAAGAGCTACCTTGACATATTAATTTATTTCTTCTTGTGTATTAACGCACGAATCATGGCTATATAAGTATGTATTTGTTCACATACTTCTTTTTTTTTGTAAACTGAGACATTTATAGACTTTCCTTCTCTATTCTTTTACATTTGTATATTACTCTGTGAAAGTGTTAATTCGGAGCTGCGGACATGTTTTATTTCAGTTTGTGGTATGAAAGGAAATGTATCCGATAGATAACACAGTTCCGGGAAGTGTACATGTTCGGAACGACACGACTCTACTTCTCAACACCGCGTCTCCACAAGCAATATTTCATAGATTACCATCTGTCACTTTTCATAGAACGAAAGAAATCATAACTTAATATTTCAATGGTGGAAATGTCACAGAGTGAAGCACTTCATAAAAATGACAGCTCATAGAATACTATCCATAGAATGCTATGAACTGAGCAATATATTATAGAATGCAATTTTTCATAGAATACTATTCGTAGACTCCACGAGCTATTTTCATAGAACGTTATAGGCGTTTTTCTTTTTTAGCTCCGAGCGGGGCACTGAGCTGTCAAAAAAAGAACTGTGTTACTTTTTTAACTCGGAGCGCTCTGAGCACAAAATTTGTATTTCTTTTTTGTCTCTGAGCTAGCTCAGGGCTCGCTCGATGAGCTCGATTGAAAATGACCGAGCACATCGAGCGAAAAGCTGAGCGCGGCTGACTTCATTCATTATTTGTGCTTTTTCCATAGTTTATTTACTAGAAATTATAATTTAAATGGAACAATCCTTGACAAACACCAATTTCAGAAGCAAACCTGACTATTTTGAAAATTAATAAAAAAAAAGTATCTAATGACAGTTCAGTGCCCAATTCTGTTTCTTAATTAGCTCAAAGCGCTCAGGTTACGTTCAGCTCGGAGCGAGCTCTGACCGCTCGGGCCCCGCTCTGTTCCCCGCTCGGTGCTAAAAAAGAAAAACGCCTTATATGGCATTCTATAAAATATTGCTCATGGAGACGCCGTGTTACTCTGCTCAGATCTTAAAAAGACAAACGCCTACTGAATGAGCCCATTGACTTGATATCGAATGTCACTTTGACATTCGGAATTTTTCAGCACGAGCAGAAAGCCCTCCAATAAAAATTAAATTGAAGGTATTGTATATTTTACAATAAAACGTATTCATATTTCAAAAAAGACTCTTATTAATAACTTGCAGAAATGTTCCGCATGTCACCACAAGTTGACCCAGCTGAAGAGCAGAAACGAGTTCGCGATAATGTGCGGACAAATTTCATAATATTCAGTGTTCTTTGCGCCGCAATTCGAGCAGGTTTAGTACGATTGTCTATTCATTGAACATTAATATATATTATATCGTTTTTGCAGCCCCATTCCTTTTGGATAAAGTTCGTGTGACATAGCAAGATATTCTCACATTGCATGGCGGACTTAAATTCTTTATTTCCAATTTAAGTAAATAAACGGCTGTTGTGGGATTGTAATATTGTTACGCATGTTATTTGGAAGTTGATAATGGTTAACACCATTTAACTCAGATGTGTCGGCAGTAGTCTTAACTAATAAGTACACCATTGTGCAGATAAAATAGTAGGGAATCAAAACCTGGCTTGAAAAAAAATTCCGCTAACTATAAAAAAAACCCACCACACCACTTAACAATTAAATTTATATTAAGAAAATCATACAAAAAAACAATCTAATTCAGTCTAAAAAATTGTTTCGCCGTCTTGCCAATTGGCATTCTGCCCTTTGCTCGCAGTCTCCGAACAGCTTCTCTTAAATATTTCGGCTGCAGTGCCCCAGAGTCGCCAGCAGTTTCCATGACATCCAAAGCTTCTTCGACTATTTCACCAACGAATACCTTTGCTATCCCCGCCATAGCTATCACCACATTCTGGGAAACGGAACACCCAGTAATAGTCTGCATCAGACGTTTTACTGCTGCTTTAGGAAACGCTGACCGGCGGTACATCTCATACCTGTCTAGTTGATCCTCGGTGAAATTCGATACCAAAACTTGCATTTTTTCGCGCTCTTCTTCTTCGAGTTCTTTTTTAGTTTTTGCCATCCTTTTGTTATCATCGCTGGTTCGATCGTTGTCCGCATTCAAGGATGTAGATCTCTTGAGTGAATATATTTCCGGTATAGTGTTATCATTGTCCGATCCAAAGAAGTTCAAATCAACAAACTCTTCACTGGATGATCTATTTAGCTTTTTCTGGAAGTCGGTTGTGGAGAAGTCGTCGTCCATGATTAGATTATTTTTACACACAAGTGTAAGATGCAATTTATTTCGACTTCGATTGAACAATGCGATGTAATAAAATGATTTGCCTTAACTAAAATTATTTTGAAAACAAATATTAAATATTGAAGATTTTTGTGTACGTTTTTTCTGTCTACCTTGTCAAATTGAAGGTTATTTGGTTATTTCATTCGAGCTCGTTTCGTGTAAGAGTTCGAATCTTAAGGGCGCAATCACACTGCGTAAGCAGGTAGGAAAACTTTGTTCAATGTTGTTCGGAAACCCAAATATGTAATTTGTGTCATACGCTATTCGCACCGCATCAAAAAAGAGGATGACGTGAACTAGAGAGTTATTTGCTGCTAAATACATTGCCCGTACTTAATTACTTAATATTCCATTACTTTGTTGCTAAAAAAAAAAATAGAGGGCCCTAGTAAGGTAACTGTCGGACAGGAAAATTCTCCGCAACGTATACTCCTTCAGAGACTCAAATTGCATTCGAAGTGTCTGTCATCGGAGAAAAATTATATATATTTGCGATGGCGCACCGCGTCGCATTGATTTGACATGCGACAGACTTAAAGTTCTAAAAGAGACGTGCAAAGTACATTTAAATATCGATAAGTCAATATGTCTTTCGATACTTATATATAATGAAGACTTAACGAGCTTTAAATTATCATATATCAATAAATGGAGTTTGATTTCATAGTTTTTTACAAGGAAGGATGTCACTTTGCCAATAAATTGTATGCTAGCGTTAACTAGAACACAAATTAATTTTTATTTAAAATATATCGATTCAGTCAAATATCGATATAATTTCAAAAGTACCATCTCTATAATTCAAACATATGTAATTACCGAGTTGTCAAAAGATGAAAACAATTCCATTTAAAAGTCAAAAAATATATCCACTCAACAAAGACGATAAATGGAAGACGACTGACATTATGTAGGTGGTTGGCGACGGTGTAGAGGTTAGTGTGTTGGCTTGTGACCCGTGCGGTGCAGGTTCAATCCCCATGGGGAACATCAACATACGCCACCCATTCTCATGCCTCTACACCAAAAAGGAGGATTTCTGCCTGGTAGTACAATGAAACGTTACCAAGTCTGAGTGCTCTGGGATTTTGATTTCCTTTTTAAATATAAAAAAAAAAAAAAAAAAAACATGCAGGATCCGGGCGTTTGGCATTGTTTGTCGAGTACTTGGAAATGAGTAAGTAATGAATGTCATTATTTCATTCAATTTAAAACACTCATTCACTTCCAGTCAAAGAAGCAAAATTCAACAAAGAAAATCGCATGTGTGACGGTCTGGAGGCACACTTTGATTTGTTCTTCTCGACCGCAACGAATCGTGGACAGTGTGGGAAATTTCCTGATAAGGATTTTCATTGCAACCGATGTTGCTTCAAGAGGACTTGATATCGAGTATATAACGTAAGTAATTCATAATGTTGACTTGCAGATCAATAAATTCATCATTCCATAGATATGTTGTCAACTGTGATTTCCCCTGCAACATCGAGGAGTACGTACATCGTGTTGGTCGTCGTGTGCGTCGTGGGATCGTCGAAAGAGTTGATTGAGATCTTAGAAGAAGCTGAATAAGAGGGATATGGCTTGCCGTTTCCAAGTGATGAAAGACGAGTGTGCAAATGAAATGGAACAGTTGGCCGGCCGCGGTGACGGTAGTCGTGATTTTGGCTACGGAGAAGCGGGATTCGGTGGAGGACGATCAGGAGGTGGCAGAAATAGATACTTAAGCTTATTGTTAGTTGCATTAGAGTTCTTTTAATTCGTTTTTTACTTTCTAACGGTAAATAAAATATATATTCATCAAAATGATCATGTAGGTTAGGTTAGGTTAGGTTTATGTGGCTGTCGGCAGAAGCCGACACACTTAGACCAATTTAGGTCCATTGTGATACCACGTATGTATTATCTACCTCAACTCTGTAGATGGGACTGGCCAACGACACGCGGTTGTTCTCAAACGGTCCCCCATCTACGTACTAACCGCGCCCAACGTCGTTTAATTACGGTGATCTGACGAGAACCGATTAACTCGACGTGGTATGGTCGTTGTCAAAATGATCATGTAAAAATCATTGAAGTTAGTGAATTGGCACCGCTGAACTTGGTAAGTCAATAGCCAGTGCTCATCATCAAGTCAAATGGAGCGAAGGCAAGTGCGAAAACTGAGGAGCATATATTTTGTTGACCTGGCAAATTACTGAGTACAAACACAAAACGCTAGACAATCTCAAAGTGAGATTTCGGTAGCTTGGTTTTTTTTTTCTTTCCGACTTGCAGAAGACAGTACACAGTTGCTCGTAATAACGTCAATGCTGCTATTCGCTCACTTAAAAGAACGTATTTATTGAAAAGACTTGATCCTTCATTATGCTCAAAAGATCTCTGGAGAAACCTCAAAGCTGAGGGTGTAACTGCCGATAGAAGCAAATTAAAATGTTCCTTGAATCCAGAAGATATGAGCCGATTTTTTGCTCCATCTCCCAGTGTTGTAAACGAACCCTATGTTGTGTCACGATATGAGAGCTCTGACCAGTCTTTTTCTTTTGAGTGTGTAGGGGTAGCCGACGTTCTGGATGCCATTAGTTCAGTCAAATAAAATGCCCTCGGCCATGATGGCATTTCTCCAAAATTTATAAAGCTGATTTTGCCATTAATACTAAGATTTATGTTGCACATTTACAATGCATGTATTTACTCCTGTCAGTTTCCTGAGCAATGGAAAAAAGCCACTATTGTACCAATCCCCAAAAAAGTGAATCCGTCGAGCCCCGCAGATTTCCGGCCCATTAGTCTTTTGTGTTTTTTATCCAAAGTTTGGGAAAAAATGATTGCTAAACAAATACAAAACTATCTAGCTTTGCATGAAATGTTATCGGAATGGCAGTCAGGTTTCGAAAAAATCACAGCTGCGAATCAGCCGTGTTGAAGGTAACTTCTGATCTACGTTTTGCGCTTGATATTGGCAATTTTGGACTTATGGTCCTCCTGGACTTCACTAAAGCATTTGACAGCATTGATCACTCAATCTTATTAGCCAAACTTAGAAATAAGTATAATTTTTCCTCTGCTGCCATTAAATTATTGAGTGAATACCTTAAAAATAGGGTGCAGATTGTCGAAACTGTGAGTGGAACATCCTTACCATCGGTTGTAAATTGCGGGGTGCCACAGGGTTCAGTTTTGGGCCCGCTGCTGTTTTCAATATTTATTAATGACCTTCCTGAATCGGTTGTAAACTGCAAAGTGCTGATGTATGCTGATGATGTTTCAATATACCTAGCTCGACCTATAGGCTTAATGGAAGATTGCGTTGCTCGAGTTAACGAAGATCTAGGGAGAATTCAAAGCTGGTCTACATTAAATAAACTTCAGCTTAATCCAGTGATAACTGAGGCTATGATCCTCTCGAGATCTCAAGTTAATTCACTTGATTTTCCAGCTATTGAACTAGGTGGCAAAACTATTCCGTATGTCAGTAAGGTTTAATATCGGCTTCTGCATTAACTCATCCCTTAGTTGCTGTGATGCAGTCTCTGACACAATTAGGAAAGTTTACGCCGGTCTTCGTTCCCTAAGATGTTCATCTCACCTGCTGGTTCCCAGCATGAAACTGCGTCTAGTAAAAAGCCTGATTGTTCCGTTCTTTACGTTCAATTGTAATGTCTATCCTTCCATGGATTATGAATGTCATCGTAAACTAAATGTTGCGTTTAATGATTGTATACGTTACATATATGATGTCCGTAGGTATACCAGTGTTTCACGTTTTAATTCTACTCTTCTGGGTATCAACCTGGATAAATTCTACTCCTTCAGATATCTTTTAAAGATGCATAGTATTATTCACAACAAATGTCCGGTATACTTAAGTGAAATGATACATTTTTCTCAGTCCCGTAGAGGAGTTTGCTTGATATTTCCACGCTTTTCTCACACAATAGCAGAACGCTCCTTCATTGTGTCAGCGATTCGACTCTGGAATTCTCTTCCTGTCGAATTGCAGACAATTACTTCACTACCCATGTTCGAGAGAAGGATATTTCAACACCTATCAGCCTAATTTCATCAAGGAAATATTTTAGAATACAATCTTTATATATGTATATAAAAAAAAAAAAAAAAAATTTAAAAAAATAAATAAATAATAATAATAATAATATCAATTAATTTGTAAATGTACTTTTAATAACTTTCATATAAGTTTCCTTTTCCCTAAAATGTTTTGTATTATTACTAGATACTTAATTTTAAGATTATAAATCTTGTAGTATCGTGTATTAATAAGTTCAAATAAAATACAAATACAAATACAATACAATGAAAATACAATACTTGCAGTCATTTATTTGAATTTTATTTTATAACTACCAGAATAGGCCAGATATGAAGTGTCAAAAAAATACATTTAATGAAAAAAAAGCGTGCATAGAAAAAACAATTTACAGAGTGTTAACATAAAAAAACACCGATATGGATAGTATTGCCTTATTTTTGGAAGCTGAGTCCAGAGAGCTAAGGACGCAAAATCAATGCAAAAGAAGGGCATTGCGGAACATCAGTACATATAATGAAATGTCTGAAGCGGCGTAAGTTACTTGGATTTTACTTTAAACAACTAATATGACGGTTTTACATTAGAATAATGTAATAAAATAGAAGCCATTGTGTATTCGCCCTAAAGTCCTCCATCTTTGTCTAAAACCAAACTAACCGACGCCCAGAGGGCGGCCATTTAGCTGTCAAACACTGCAAGCGCCAACCTGGTGTAATTTTCTTCATAGCGTCTTCACCAGTAAGGAACTTACTGCGACACTGTGTTTTCCGTCGGCAAATAATATCGGTATCGGTTTTATTCTAATGTAAAACCGTCATATTATCTGTCTAGTGAAAACACAGCGTCGCTGTTGAAGACGTGTTTGTTATCTGCTGGTGTTTGCACACAACGCTATGATGATGAAATAATTTAGTAAACACAACATTTTTTGATATTACCATTGTATATAAACCTTATAGTAGTGCAACCGTGCGTAAACGACGATACGCCACCAGTGCGCATTCGCCCGCAACAAATCATGATAGTCTAGTTCTACACCATTCTCGTGCTGGGAATATGAGTAGGAGGATGATGCAGGTAGTGGTGGTGGTCGGCAAAGCAGGTTTCGTGTAGATTTATGGTATATTTTTTTGTTTGCTTTGATGGAAGGGGTATGTTATGTTTTCTGGATTTTAACACAATTGGTATGTGTGTGTATGATCGTTGAAGGAGAGTCGCATTTCAGCTAATGTGAGGATTCTCAAATGATTTTCTTTATAATTCGTATTTGCAAGTGAAAAATCGATATTCATATTTAAAGGCAGGGGCGATGGTGGATAAAGATGTTGAAATTACTTTCTGGAAAATAAAAGAATATAAAAACCACAACTTGCCCAAAGTGAATTTTATTGAGAACAACAGCAAAAGTAAAAAGTCAAAAAGATATGACATTGGGTTTGAGACAAATAAACGGTGGTGCCAAATTGCTGAGTAAAATACATTCGCTTTTCTAACACCCCCACTGAATGTGTTTTTACTTAAATATTAACCCCACAGCTTTTGAACAGGTTAAGTGCTTCTTACTGTCCAGGGCCTTTGTGAGAAAGTCTGCTATCATATCATCTGTGCAGATGTACTTTAAGACGATTTGCCCGTCTTCGATTTTATCGCGGATGAAATGATGCCTGACATCGATGTGTTTTGTCCGTGGATGATAGGCGCTTGTCAACGCCAAACTGATCGCACCTTTGTTGTCACAGCAGATGATTGTAGAATTTGAACAGCTACTAATAAGTTCAGCTTCCAAATTCTTGAGCCAGATTGCTTCTTGCGTCGCTGAAGAAACCGCCATATATTCTGCCTCAGTAGATGAAAGGGCAACAGTGGGCTGCTTCTTCGAGTTCCAGGATACTGCTCCTCGCCGAGAGATGAAAACGTAGCCGGTGTAAGACCTCCTATCTTCGATATCGTTAGCCCAGTCTGCATCGCAATATCCTTGGATGTTTTCATCGCCAAACTTGCTAAACTCCAATTTAGCATCAGCTGTTCCTTTTAAGTAACGAAGGATTCGTTTAACTGCAGTCCAATGGGCCTTCCCATAGTTGTTGTTATATCGAGATACCGCGCTTATCGCAAAACTCACATCAGGTCTCGATACCTGAGCCGCGAACATAATACTTCCGACTGCCTCCTGATATGGAATTTCTGACATTTCATTTCTTTCTTGTTCTGTCTGAGGAGACATAAGTTTTGTCAGCTTCTGATTAGCATCCATTGGCGTATTAACAGGCTTACAGTCCGTCATGTTAAAACGTGCTAATATTTCATTGATGTACTGCTCTTGATCAATTCTTATAGTTCCCTTAGAACGGTCGCGAGTTATTTGCATTCCTAATGCAAATCGAGCTTCACCCATGTCTTTCATTTTGAAAGTACCATGGAGATATAATTTCAGCTTTTCTTTGGTATCTCTATCTTTTGTAAAAATTAAAAGTTCATCAACATAAATTGCTACCACTACCAAATTCGTATTGTTTCCCGAATAATATATACATGGATCAATATTAGACCTCTTTAGACCGAATTTCTTTAAAGCTGTGTCGAGCTTTTGGTTCCACAATCGACTGGCTTGTTTCAACCCATATAAAGACCTTTTGAGGTGACATACTCTGCCAGTATTATCGGTGAAACCTTCTGGTTGTAGCATATAGATGTTCTCATTGAGATCACCCTGAAGAAAAGCGGTGACTGCGTCCATCTGGTCTATGTCCAGATCATACTGCGCAGCCAAAGATAACAAAAGACGTATAGAGCTATATCGCACTACCGGGGAAAAAGTTTCCTCATAGTCGATCCCTTTTCTTTGAGCACATCCCTTGACAACTAGACGAGCCTTATAGCGACATATATTTCCTTCGCTATCACGCTTGGTTTTGAAAACCCATTTGCAATTGATTGCTCTTTTGTCGGATGGCAAATCTGCTAGCTCCCATGTTTTGTTTTCTTGCAGGGACTCAAGCTCTTCAGCCATTGCTTGTCGCCAAAGCTCACAATCGGCTCTATCTAATGCTTCACTGATTGTAAAAGGATCATGCAGCTCACCTGTCTTTACCGCATACGATATGTAGTCATCTCTTTTCAAAGGTTTCGGTTCCCGATGACTTCTTCTAAGTGTAGGCTGTACACCAGATGAATCCATTTCAGACATTGAATGTGGAATGATGTATTCAGCTTCTGGCAACTGAGAAGGAACTCCGGATACATGTTCAATAGTATTTGTGGTCTCGCTGTTCAAACTTTCAAGCTCCATTTCGTTCTTGCACGAACCGTAACTGCATTCACCCTCACTGTTCGAGCAATATTGTTCTTCATCGTTCGTCGAATCGCAAGCAGACCCACTGTTACCATCCCCCACTGCATCAACAGCGTCTGAGAATAATTCAGAAGAATTAATAAAATCATATTTGTCAATTACCTTAACCGATGACAAGCGCTGATGTTCGAAGAACACAACATCACGACTGATAACTATCTTCTTTTTGTTTGTGTTATAAAGCCGATATGCCTTGGCTTCCTCACAGTAACCCACGAAAATACAAGCTTCAGATTTGGAGTCTAACTTCTTACGTCGCTCCTTCGGAATATGCACCATAGCTCTGCATCCAAAAATCCGCAAACGACTCATGTCTGGAGCCTTGCCAGACCAGACCTCCTCAGGAACTTTTCCAGTAGACGAGCTGCTTGGCGATCTATTTATAATATAAACCGCAGCAGCAACTGCTTCAGCCCAAAACAATTTCGAAATACCTGCATCCAACAGCATACACCTCGCCCTTTCGATGATCGTCCTGTTCATCCGCTCCACTAAGCCATTATGCTGTGGTGTATAGGGTGCCGAAGTCTGATGACGAATACCATATTTGCGCAATAATGTCCGAAAAGCGGTGTTGCAATATTCAGAACCATTATCGGTGCGCAAGACCTTAATTCGTCTGTCACATTGGTTTTCCACAAGAGCCTTGTAATCTTTAAACCGACTCATGGCTTCACTTTTTGCTCGCAAGAAGTAAACAAAGACCTTTCTTGAGTAGTCATCGACGAAGACCAATATGTAGCGAGCGCCGCCCATACTAGTCACATGTATTGGCCCACATAAATCGGAGTGAACCAATTCCAGTAACTCATTGGCTCGGGTTCCAGTGTTGTTAAATGGAAGTCGACACTGTTTGCCCTTGAGGCAAACTTCACAGTTCAGCTTGTCGATGTTTGGAAATTTTGCATCGTTCCCAAAACGATCACTCAGCTGTCGAAGACTCGCCACGTTCAGATGTCCCATTCTTCTGTGCCACAGTTTGCACTCTGCTTCGAAACTTTTTGCAACGAACGCACGATCGCCGACTGGAGAGTCCAATTTAAATAAATCTCCATCATGAGACGCAGATGCTACCAATTCCTTTTCAGCGTTGTAAATTTTACATCCACTCATGTTGAAAACTACGGTATTGCCTTTACGAACCATTTGGCTTACTGAAAGAGGATTTGTGCATAGTTTTGGAATGCAAAGAACATTTTTCACCTTAACTTCTGAGCCATTTGCACCAGCAACCGGTAAATGTACATTGCCTACGCCTTCCACGCCCAACCGCATATTGTTGGCTATGACAACCTCCTTCTCTTTGACTTGACTGACATCTGTTAGCATATCTTTACTGATACACATATGCGCCGATGCACCGGAGTCAATATACCACCTACTGCGCTGCACTGAACTCACTGCAAATGATGTGTACAAAACACCCTTCGTACTTCCTTGTGCGCCCTTACTACTGCACTGCTTGGACTGACAATTTCGTGCAATATGTCCATAATTTTTGCACTCATAACACCTTGGTCCACTGCTGCTGCTACTGGTACTGCCATTCACATTGTTCTTTTTCTTCGTAGTCCAATTACGCTGCCCCTTTCTTCCATGAAATGCCACTTTATTTTCGCTTTCATCCAACTTGACGTCCTGAAGAATTTTGGTCTTTATTGCATCGCCAGTGATAGGAACACCTGAACTCTCGATGCACATAATCATCGGTTTGTACTCCTCCGACAATCCAGCTAGCAAAAGAGTCCCAATCCATTCCTGGCTCACCTGCATACCAACACCGTTGAGTTTGTGGGCTGTAGTGACTATTTGGTTAACGTACTCCTCCACAGACGAGCTATCATCCATCCTCGTAGTAATTAACTTCCTTAATAGACCTACCCTGCGTGTCAGACCATTGTCCTGAAATGCCTTCTCCAAATATGTCCATGCTTCCTTTGCAGTCTTGGCTGATTGAACATGGACGAAATTTATGGGTTCTATTAGAAGAATAATTTTCGACCTAGCCTTTGTGTCCTTCTGCCTGTCCTGTGCCGCTTCGGATACAATGCAATCCCAGAGCTCCTCATGCTCGAGGTATGCACGAACAGCGAACTTCCACGCGTCGTAATTTTCTCTGCCCTTCAGTTTCTCGATCGATGGCAAACTCGTGTGAGACATTTTTAATCCCAAAAAATAAGAAACATCCGCCAATTAAATTTTTATGATAACTATATCAAAGGAAACACGATATATTTAATTTTTTAATTCGTTATGGTTTTTAGCGTTCTGAGCCCATAACCTGTTGAAACTACTTTCTGGAAAATAAAAGAATATAAAAACCACAACTTGCCCAAAGTGAATTTTATTGAGAACAACAGCAAAAGTAAAAAGTCAAAAAGATATGACATTGGGTTTGAGACAAATAAACGGTGGTGCCAAATTGCTGAGTAAAATACATTCGCTTTTCTAACAAAAGAAAGGTGGGAGAATTGTCGTCGAGTAGTTGATGGTATATTATTTGTTGGCTTTGATGAATGTTTGGGGTAGATTATGGCATATTGCAATTAGACCATCACAGACACCTGTAACTTGTTTTCTTTGTTTTTAATACAATTGGTGTGTATGTTCACATCGGTGAAGGAGGTTCGCATTTCAGCACTGAGGATTCCCAAATGGTTTATAAACCATATTTGCATGTGAAAAAATATTAATTGAGGCAGAGATAAAAAAAGATAAGACAAGTTATAGTGTATTCCCAGCTACATTGCGAACGATCCTTAAGGGTTTCCACTTTAAAAAGAAAATCGTGGATATTTTCGGACCCGTCGAATGCAATTTGCCACTTTTCAATTTTACAAACTGAACTTACTAAAGAAGTTTGTTGACTTATTGGTGGTGCTTGTCAGCGTTGCACAGTGTGACGAATCGCTGATTTAGCTTGGTTTAATAAGGAAAATGACATGCACAAAATTAAACAAAAACCGGTTAAGCCTCCTACGTAATGACTGTGCAATTTTTTTGTTGTTGCTTAGTGCAACAAAAAAAAATCATCTCAAACTCCAAATTGTATATAATTTTTTTTATAAGAAGGTCAATTTGAAGAGAAAGTGTTTATATCGGTTTTAATTGGTTCGCGTATACTTTATAGCTTTTTTTTATCTTTTCTCAATAAGTTAAAAGTCAATTGATATAAAAGTAAGTTTTTCTTACATAATTAAAGATTTTGTTTAAAAGGTATAAGGGGTAAATGAAAGTAAAATTTATAGATAAAATATGTGTTTTTTGTATTCATTGGACGAAAAGTATACCTAGTTGTTCAGTGATGTCCAAGTTGGAGACCGTGTTTGTTCTAAAGCCTTGCATATGCACTGCTAAAATGTGTTTCAAAAAAATTTTTCGTTTATTAGGATGCCCATGGAAATCACGAAAAAGCAAATTTTTTATGTTTGGATTTCTTAATTTAAAATTAAGCGCTTAGATGCTGTTTCTGCTTTTGTTGTGGGTTACTTTAGCCATGTAATGTTTTCTGAGGCTGCAACAAAGTCAATCAAATTAACCTTTAAAACTTTATGTTTGAGATTTGACGAGACATGGGCCAAAAGTGGTCGGCATAGAGAGCGCTTCGAAAATTCAAATTCTCTGTGGCTAAATGAAAATCTAACATTACCACAACATATCTTAGATGAAATACCTTCTTCATCTAGAGTAGGAAGACCGAAAAAAAGCTTACAGATTAGATGTCAAGTTGCGGCAGGTAAAAGACCAAGGCAGTAAAGAAAAAGTCAAAGCCAGAAAATAACTAATCCAAGAAAAATTTACAAGAGAAACAGGGTTATTGGTAGATATGCCAACTCAACAGTCTGGCAATCCTAATGGCGGGAACAAGGCTAGACGATTTTTTAGAGATGATCAAAAGACTGCCCAAATTACAGTGATAGATAAAGAAATTATCAAAAAGTTTCATATCATCTTAGAAGCTCTTGGGTCTGGGTTCCCAATAGATGCAGATGCTTTAAAAATTATGCCTGGTATTTTAAGCCAGTAAGTGTGCATAAGGTCTTCTTTCATGGAAAACAAATAATTTCTACTGTATACTTCCAATCGGACAATTTTCAGAAGAAGCGCAAGAGGCAAGAAACTAGGAAAATAGAAGGTTTAGGGAACTTCTTACCAGAAAAATATCACGTGTAGATACAAATACTGACCCCTTAAATCGATTGCTTATAACTTCAGATCCATTCTTAGCAAGTCTAAGATACTTTTCGAGAAGAATGAAAAGTGTCATGGAACATGAAGTCTTGCAACTTTTAGATGTACCAAATAATTAAAAAAATTAAAATAAGCTGGTGTTTATGTATTGTTTTGTCTTGAAATTTATTCATAATGTTAAATAAAATTTGTTATATTCTATTCTGTGAACAATTTCAATTAAAAAATAAAAACAAAAAAAATAATTTTAATTTAATTCCGCTAAATCAGCGATTCGTCACGTTGGGTCGAAAACGAAACGTTATTTAAAAAATGTTCGAAGTCAGAACGAGCGTTCGAAGGTCTCGTAGGATTCACATTGGGAGTATTTAAATTCAAATTGTCCAATCTTCCAACTAAGGTATCTCTAATAGACTGCATTTCACGAATGAAAACTCGTTGGTTTGCCTCGAGTATCCGTTGAAATTCTGACGTAATAGCTCTAATGTCAGTGGCCTCTTCTTGAACAGGTGGAGGATATCCCTTAATATCTCGTCGCTCATTATTGTCTTCACTATTGTGGTTACTTGCCTGACCGGATTGCATTGCTGCAGGAGGGTTAGTACCAGCTGTGGTAAAGTCTTATAATGGCTTAAGCCTACACTACCCCCAGGTGGAGTACGACTAACTATTGGCCTGGATTCCATTGCTTCCGAACGGGGAGTTATATTTCAAAAAGTGGACGAATTTCTCAAATTACTCGGTCTTCCTCTAGAACGTGAATGTGGAACTCTATTATCCATAATAGGAAATTTCGGATTTTAAATACAAATTCAAAAACTTTTAACTTTCAATATCTTTTAATAAATCTGTATTAAAAAAAAATTAATACCTGCATAATTTGGTGTCAGCGCGGTCAGTGCTAAATTCAATATTAAATTTGATAAGATTAGATACAATATGCTTAAGAGCAAGATATCTATGGTAAACAGACGGACTGTGCAAATCAATGTACACAATACGAACAACACTGTATATAATTGGCAACTACAGGTAATATAGTAGCAACACAGTTCACTGTTATAACTACCAGACAATGGACTATACTATAAAAATATTCATATGCACAACTTATTATTTCACGAATAAAATTAGACCAATATGAATATAAAAGGCAGTTCAACTCTTTCTGATATCCAATAGTCGCAACGCGGATTACAATTAAAACTATGAATATCCTGGGACTATAGTAATGAAATTCATACTGAACTTGAACCGCCAAGAGACACAATAGAACACTCTTCGATTGCTGGAGCTTAGCTAAAAGCTCTAGAGTTAGCCAGCATAATCTTTGTAGTGACTTTCTTAATGCCTCGAAGTATATCTAATGTTAGAACATGTTTAATGCATAAGAGAAACAAGCAAGCAACCTCCATTAAGCAAAAAATAACAACAAGTGACCTTCCTCAATGCTTCATTGAAAAGGTACATGGACTTTAAAATATATACCAACAATTTTACATGTTGATTAAAGATAAATAAACTTGCGCAATACTCCAATTTAGCAATCTAGCTCTACGCAAAACAACGAAAATTCATATTATCCATATAAATATTCATCGTATAGGTACCTATTGGCACTTCTTGGTGGTGCGGCATGGCACAATACTGACAAAAAATAAATTATGTCATTGCTTTATAAATTAGACTGAATATTTCTAAATCAATTACAAAAAGAATGATATAAATCGGTACATTTTTCGACAAGATATAGCCAAAATAGCGAGAATCTAAAATGCGATAAATTCATAATTTCTCATTTGAAAGAAAAATACCCAAATACAAAGTGTGTATTTAAAATGAAGATGACAGCAAAAGTTTAGACACAAACATTCTACCTCAATTCATAACGCCATCTGCATTTAGTCGGCTAAAACAAAAAATTCGACATGATGGCACCATTGTATATAAACCTTATAGTAGTGCAACCGTGCGTAAACGACGATACGCCACCAGTGCGCATTCGCCCGCAACAAATCATGATAGTCTAGTTCTACACCCTTCTCGTGCTGGGAATATGAGTAGGAGGATGATGCAGGTAGTGGTGGTGGTTGGCAAAGCAGGTTTCGTGTAGATTTATGTTACGAGTATATTTTTTGTTTGCTTTGATGGAAGGGGTATGTTATGTTTTCTGGATTTTAACACAATTGGTATGTGTGGGTATGATCGTTGAAAGAGAGTCACAATTCAGCTACTGTGAGGATTCTCAAATGATTTTCTTTACAATTCATATTTTCAATTGAAAAATGGATATTCATATTTAAAGGCAGGGGCGATGGTGGGTAAAGAAAGGTGGGAGAATTGTCATCGAGTAGATTGATGGTAAATTGTTTGTTGGCTTCGATGAAAGTTTGGGGTAGGTTATGGCATATTGCAATTAAACCATCAAAGTCACCTGTTTCTTTGTATTTAACACAATAAATTGGTGTGTGTGTTAACATCGGTGAAGGAGATTCGCATTTCAGCAATGAGGATTCCCAAATGGTTTATAAACCATATTTGCATGTGAAAAACTATTAATTGAGGCAGAGATAAAGAAAAATAAGACAAGTTATAGTGTATTCCCAGCTACATTGCGAACGATCCTTAAGGGTTTCCACTTTAAAAAGAAAATCGTGGATATTTTCGGACCCGTCAAATACAATTTGCCACTTTTCAATCTTACAAACTGAACTTACTGAAGAAGTTTGATGACTTATTGGTGGTGCTTGTCTGCGTTGGGTCGAAAACGAAGCGTTATTTAAAAAATGTTCGAAGACAGAACGAGCGTTCGAAGGTCTCGTAGGATTCACATTGGGAGTATTTAAATTCAAATTGTCCAATCTTCCAACTAAGGTATCTCTAATAGACTGCATTTCACAAATGAAAACTCGTTGGTTTGCCTCGAGTATTCGTGAACAGGTGGAGGATGTTCATTAATATTTCGTCGCTCATTATTGCTATCACTATTGGGGTTACTTGCCTGACCCGATTCCATTGCTGCAGGAGGGTTATCTACCAGTAGTGGTAAAATCTCATCCTGGCTTAAGCCTACACTAGCCCCAGGTGGAATACGACTAACTATTGGCCTGTATTCCATTGCTCCTGAACGGGAAATTATATTTCCAAAAGTGGACGAATTTCTAAAATTACTTGATCTTCCTCTAGATAGAACGTGTATTTGGAACTCTATTATCCATAATATGAAATTTCGGACTTTTAACCCTATTCCTGCCACGCTGTGACTGTTAGTCACTATTTTATTTTAAACTAATATACATTTTTTTTAAATTTTTTAACGCAAAATCAGTGTAATGTATTTTATTATTGGTCACAACGTCACTGTTATATACAATTTTTGTTTTTTTATGTTTCGATATTGTTTACGTATTACATAAAATATTTAAAAATAACATAAACTGCTACGTAGTGACTCTAAGACACTTCAACGACTTTAAATTTATAGTTCGTTTACAGCTAAATAAATGGAACTGTATATTGTTTATTCATGTAAGAACTTGATCTCTTGCAAAATAGAATATTTACTGTAAGAAGAACGTGAAGGGCGTGAAAGTGGTAACAAAACTGCTGAATTATTCATAGGACAAGATGGAACTTCAATACCACCAAACTAGCAAGGCCGACCTTCAGCTCGTAAAATCATCCGAGGCAAAGTAAATGAAGTTGTGTTACTCCTGTGTTACTACTGTTTTTTACTGACGTGGTAGAACTTATTGTAAAATACACTAACTTAGACGGAATGAACACAGTAAGCAACAAATGGAAGATGACCGATATGGTGGAAATTCGAGCTTGCATAGGAATATTGATCGATGCTGGATTACGGAGGCAAGGTGGCACGTCCTTTGAAGAATTTTGGAATCGGAAGTCCAATTTACTGTTACTGCTGCTCTTATGAAAAAGGACGATCTTCTAAACAATACAGTGGTATTTGTCAGAACCCGTGTGTAATGAGCATTCACAGAAAACTTTTGTTTGCCTTACATGTCAAAATAAATAGTTTAATAAGTTAAATAATAGATCCCTAAATTAGGTATTTGCATTTAATTTCCTTTTTTCCAATAAAATAAATGAATTCTCTATGTATTTTGTATTAGTGTCTCCAACTCACTCCCTGGCAGCTAACGTTAGTCAAATGACATGGCAGTAATAGGGTTAAATAAAACTTCAAAAGTTTTTAACTTTCAATATCTTTTAATAAATCTATATTAAAAAAAAATTAATACATGAATAATTTGGGGTCAGCGCGGTCGGTGCTAAATTTGATATTAAATTAGATATTAAGTTTGATAAGATTAGATACAAAATGCTTAAGAGCAAGATATCTATATTGGTAAACAGACGGACTGTGCAAATCAATGCACACAATACAAACAAGACTGGATATAATTGGCAACTATAGGTAAAATAGTAGCAATATAGTCCAGTGTAATAACTACCAGCCAGACAATGGACTATACTGTAAAAGAATTAGGATTTATATAGGTATTATAAAAATATTCATATGCACAACTTATCCTTTCACGAATAAAATTAGACCAATATGAATACAAAAAGCAGTTCAACTCTTTCTGATATCCAATAGTCGCAACGCAAAAAATGTTTCTGGATAACCTTTCCAGAGCATCTTCATCTACTTCAAGAGCTATTTATAGTCATTTAAACCATGAACTGCCCTCGAAAGTCTCTTACTTTAGTAATGAATTTTCAGCCTCGGTTATAAGTTATATTTTTAGAGCAAGAGTTGAAATTTTAAATTTGAACTTTATACCTCATCGATCAGACTTGCCCCAGCTATGTGATCTTATAACGGAAGAGTGAATGAAGATATATACCATTTCGTTGCTGCTTGTCCTATTCTACAAGAAATTCGCCGGTTGCATTTTCGGGAAAGTTTTATATCTTTGGACAAACTTTTTGAAATTTTAAATGGAGCAATGGGCTGGCTCAGCCTCTTTAAATATTGCCAACATGCTCTTTCTTACCGTAGCAGTTTCACATATTAAACTTAGTCGATTACCCACTTATTGCAGTTTTGACCAAATTTTATACCTAACTATTTATTGTTTTGTTGCTGATCATACTAAATTTGATAATATCTCTTTTGTGTTTCAAATCACGTTAAAATTGATAATATTGTATAAACAGCTATTTCTAACCAAATTGTGTATTATCTTGGGTTTCAAATCATGTTAAAATTGATAAAATTTTGTATAAACAGCTAATCAAATTAACCAATTTGTATAATATTTTGTGTTTCAAATCACGTTAAAATTGATAGCATTGTTTTATATAATAATATTTCTTCATATCTTTTGTTAAACATTTTTTTTTTTTCCTTTTCTTTATATTTTAAAATTTTTGCTTTTTATTATTTCTTTTATTTTTAAATCATATTATGAAATGTCATCTCAGGCAGACGGCAGTATTGCCATGTTCTTATTCTTAAGTATACCAATTTGTAAACTTTATGATGAAAAAATAAAGAATCTATCTATCTATCTATCTATCTAGTCGCAACGCGGATTACAATTAAAACTATGAATAAACTGGGACTATAGTAATAAAAGTCATACTCAACTTGAACCGCCAAGAGACACAATAGAACACTCTACAATTGCTGGAGCTTAGCTCTAGAGTTAGCCAGCATAATATTTGTAGTGACGGTCTTAATGCCTGGAAATGTATCTAATGTTAGAACACGTTTAATGCAAAAGAGCAAAAAATACGTTTAATGCAATTAAGCAAAAAATACCAACAAGTGACCTTCCTCGATGCTTCATTGAAAATGTACATGGACTTTAAAATATATACCAACAATTTCAAATGTTGAATAAAGATAAATAAACTTGCGCAATACTCCAATTTAGCAATGCAAAACAACGAAAGTTCTTATTATCCATATAAATATTCATCGTGTAGGTACCTATTGACCAATAAGTGGTGGTGCAGCATGGCACAATACCGACACAAAATAAATTATGTCATTGCTTTATGAATTAGACTGAATATTTCTAAATCAATTACAAAAAGAATGATATAAATCGGTACATTTTTCGACAAGATATAGCCAAAATAGCGAGAATCTAAAATGCGATAAATTCATAATTTCTCATTTGAAACAAAAATACCCAAATCAAATTTAATTAAATTTTTCGTTTCAAACGAATCGCCCCTTCCATCCAGAGAGTCGATAATGCGAAATCCATTATCCATACAAATAATAACTTACTTGGTTTCCATCATCAACCTCTGCTACTTGCAAAGCATACGTACATGAACATGCTACCTGCGCTGCCTACGCCTATGCTCCTTCTGACAATGAAAAAAAAATGCATACACAATGGAATGAAATTCGTTCGGCGGAAAGATTCGAGAGAGACAAACTGGTTTATTTGGTCTTGCTTTCTTCTTCTTCTGTGTATTTAAAATGAAGATGACAGCAAAAGTTTAGACACAAACATTCTAGCTCAATTCATAACGCCATCTGCATTTAGTCGACTAAAACAAAAAATTCGACATGATGGCACTACTATAAAGTGTATATACAATGATGGCACTACTATAAAGTGTATATACAATGATATTACCTATCTTTGTATATACATTCCTATAGTAGCGCCAAGAAATCGAATAATAATGTTGTACATGTATCCCGCAGAAGCTTTGGCGCTTCAATCGATCAATAATGAAAACTGGTTTGTGTCCTTAATTAATTTAGATGGAGCTTTAAGTTCTTATGAAAGTTTTCGTCAAAACGAAAGCTATATTAAACGAAAGTAATTGAAGTGATGAACAAAACAAAAGTAAAATTTTTCCGACCAGCGCCGTTATATTTGAAGATTTTCATAAGTGTGTAGTTTGTCGTGTGTTTATTGAATTTTTTTTTATACTTCTCATGATGGGGATATGATGTGTGGGTGAGAGGGGCGGTATATGGTTTATAAATTATTTGTTGTTTTCAATGGAAGTTTGGGGTAGGTTATGGCATATTGCAAGGAGGCCGTAGCATTCATCAAAGAAAAGGGGTATAGTATTCATTCATAATCGATATCACAAATCATATTATGTACATATTGCGATTGCATTTTGTTACACAATTAAATCTCCTAATATAAGCAGAATTTGTTCATTCGGTTTTTCACAAACAACTGGTTTGGGACATTAATCGACACAGAGATTGCATAACTTACATGTTTTGGATATGTACTGAATACGGATTTTTGCATAAAGGCTGGGAAAATATTTAAACATTGCATAAGAAGGTATGCAATCATTTCGAGATGTTAAAGCGAATTCTATTCAAGAATGCTCTAAGTTGTTTGCTTTGATGTGTGTGTGGAGTAGGTAGGGAACCGGCACTAGCGGTTGGCCACTTCAAATCCAAAAATTAGTAATAATTACTGTAGTTTATATTGTTTTTTATAATATCCACGGTTGAAATATCCAACCTTCAGAATATCCTTTTTTGTGAGTCGAAGACGTGTCCAGAGTTTTAATTTTTGTGAGTCTATCCCAGGAAAATATCATCCCGCAAAACACCGGACACGCTTTCAAGATATTCTAATACGGGACTTTTGTTTGTTGGCGGAGATTTGAACGGTACGGTCGGTTAGTCAAACAAAGAGTATGAAAGCTGCCATGGAGGACTGGGATACGGCACCAGGAACTCTCCGGTTAAAGATATCCTGAGAATGTGCAAGTCATAAGGTCTTATTGTTCTCAAACAAAGCCGTCACCTGGTCACTTACAGCAGTGGCGGAAACGAATCCCAGATTGATTGCCATAATGGTAGCACGTTTCATAACGCCTCGGGTTAAAGATAGCAAAGTGATCCTGGAAGAGGCAATCGCCCAACAAAACCGCCTCCTCCTGACAGTAAAGTCTTTGTGAGAATCAAATGGTACAACCTGGACAAAAAAAGTCATGGATTTATTGCAAATATGCAAAATTATCTCCATCGCATCATCAACAAATTTGTCAATACGGCAAAGAAACATGGTGGTGGGCAGATGAAGCTAAAGCAGTGATTAGTGACAAAAAGGTGTCAGAAGGCTGTCCACGAACTCCAACAAAGCAGCTTGAACAGAAAAACAACTATTTTCAAAATTTGCCGCTGAGAGAAGGAGGAATGCCCAGGAAATCCGTTCGCCAAAGTTCATCAACAATGCTTAATGCTTCTTGTGGATGACGAAAAACTACTAATTAACCAATTTCATGAGATATATTTTCCGAGAGCCGTTTCTAATACTGAAGAAGTACACGACATTGCTGTTGAAGAAGTTATGAATGCGGTCAAAGACCTTAAAAATCGAAAAGCAGTTTTGCCGGACAAGAAACCCTCTGAGTTCTGGAAAAATATGGCAGACATCGGGTCCAAACGGCTCATGATTCTCATCTGCAAACTGATGAGTGGCGATCCAATGCCTAATCCGTGGAGGGAGAGTTTTCTTCTTATTTTGTACAAAGAAAAAGGCGATATGCGAGACTGATAAAAACCGTTCAATCAAGCTGATGTCACACACCACGAAGATCGTTCAGGAGTTATTAAATAGCCGAATCCGTAAAATAGTACGGCTACCTGAAGACCAGTGCGGGTTTGTCGCAGGTAAATCAACCACAGATGCAATCCAAAGTATAATGATCATGATGGAAAAACATAGTGATTCTTTGAAGGATTTGCATATGGTGTTGGTTGATTTTGGATAGTCCTGTAATAAACAACCAACGGATCTGTTATGGGTAGCGCTAAGACAACGAGGAGTTCCAGAAATCTACGTCGGATGGTCATGGACATGTATACATGTATGAGCGAGTAACGACAACAGTAAGATGTATAGTTGGCGTCACCGAGGATTTCGCAATCAAAGAGGTGTACACCAGCGTCCTAAGTCTAATCATATTGCCCTTGATTATCTGCTTGAAGAAAAAGTGACGGACGCTAATTGGTATCAGTTATTCTTTGCTGGCGATGGGTTAGCGAGGTTCAATCGTGCCTGACTGTTCATGTGAAATGCACATAATCTTTACTCGTTATTATTTCGATAACTTAACAATAGTATTCTTCATTAATGTAAGAGGTCGCTACTTGTTGGCGGTCATCTCAAAATGTCCACCTATTCATTTTCCTATATTCTACTAACCCAGAAATCTAGCTCTTTTGAATTTCACCCTCCACGAGGTAAGACGCTACGCTCTGTAATAAACACTTGAAACTCAAAACTGTCTTTCCTTTTTCTTATAATTCCTTCACGAGGAAAAATCTAGCCAAAACAGCGCCGATCCCAGGGTCCACCACAAGGCAACCACACATTTGGTCCAATCGAGCCGGATATTGTTAATCGATGAATCAAATAATTGCTTTGGAATTATTTGCCAATTTACATCTGCAATCGAGGTCGTAAATCGGACTCTTCGCATAATTTATCAACTCATACAACTCTCCCATCAATCTACTCACATAGCGCTCATTTGGCATCATCTTTACATTTGCCCCGCAAAATCATCGCCCACCATCCAAATCAAAAAAAGTAGAGAGTAAAATCTCACTATTCATCAGCCGAAATATTCTGTGTACAATCAAGTCATCAAATTTCTCACACAGGCCGTACGATCAACGTGTAAGAGAAGACAACGCTTTGTCCTTCAACAGCAGCGGACAAAATCCACTTCAACCTGCAGTGTGTTCATAGCCGCGACACTCATCTCGTCGACCAGTATCCACTGTGCAAAATTGCATTATCAAGTAAACAGGTACGTGAAACAGTTTTTTAATAAGTGCAACACAGTTTTTTTTATAAGAAAAAATAACTATCATTGAATTGCGTGCAAATTCGTGTATGAAATTATATACATATATAAGTAACATATAGAGTCTTTAATATACTTATATTTCCGACAATTTCTTCAAAATTTAAAGAAGGAAAGAAGTGTTTTCTGAAACGTGTTCTAGCGTCCACTGTTCGGTAGTTGGAATAAGATTTTCTTTGCGATAGACTTTTAGCTTACGTTTTTTTACCCACTCGTAACATTTGCAGTGCAGTTCGGCATAATGATTGGCGTTGACGATTTTGTGCTTGCTACCGATCAACTAACTGAGTTTCGAAAAAGTTTTAAAGAAATCCCAATTGTTGATCAAACTGTTAAGTCTTTACAAGATTCTAAAGTGCAGCTAAAAGATCTATGGACAGAAATAAAAAAATCGTACACATTTTGTTTGGACTCTGAAGTTTCCGCCTCTAAAGAGGACATGCAAGCTATTAGGGGTAAATACCAGTCAATTTCGTCTCTTTACATTACGACCCTAAGTGATATAATTGATTCAATCCGAAGACTGAAATTAATAAATTCTGATTCTGAGGATACTCTCGTTGATTCTCCTCAAAAACAAACAGTGGTGAAAAGTGTTGGAGAGCAATCTAATGATTCTTTGTTGTGTGTTAAGGTTCCGCCGTGCGACACCGACATATTTTATGGCGATTACTTGTCTTGGCCATCATTCCGAGACTTATTTACTGCTATTTACATAAACCATCCAAAGTTATGTTCTGTCCAAAAGCTATTCCATCTACGTTCCAAAACCAAAGGAGAGGCAAATAACATTGTTTGTAAATTTTCGCTTACCGCTGATAATTTTGATCTTGCCTGGAACGCTTTAGCAGAACAGTATGAAAACAAACGTATTTTGGTTAATAACCAAATCAAAACTCTTTTTTAATCTTCCTATCATAAGCGCTGATTCCGGCAAAGACCTTAAAAAACTTCAAAGTGAAGTCAATGATTGCCTGTCAATCCTAAATGCTTATAAGGTAGATACAAAATCGTGGGATTCAATTCTAGTGTTTTTATGTTCCAATCGCCTTCCCGAAAAGACACTCTCCATTTTGGAACAGTCTATTCAAAAGCCACGTGACCTCCCAAACTGGTCAGAAATGGATTCATTCCTAACCAAGCAATATCAAATCTTAGAATCGGTATCTGATCTTAGAGATTCAAATTCTAAAGCTCAGAAACCACGGCAAAATCAACAACAACGTCGTGCATTTCATACCCAGACCAATAGTTTTCGATGTGCTTTATGTAAATCCTCTCATCCACTTCGTCTCTGTTCTAAGTTTTTGCAACTCACTATTCCCAATAGGATTGCAAAAGTTTCAATGCTCAATTATTGTGGAAATTGTATGTCGTCAACCAACGAAGCCAACGATTGCCAAAGTCAGTTCACTTGCAAGCTGTGTCGGCAACGTCATCACACACTCTTACATAACCCCGGTCGAGTGCAAGCGCAGCAAGATACTCATTCTTCCAATAGTTCGAATACTTCTCATCCCAGTTCTTCTCAACAAATTTCTGCACAACAAATACAGTCCACTAGTCCAACACCCAATTTACAAGTCCATTCTTTTTTTGCGAAAAATAGTGAACGTGTAATTCTTGCAACTGCGTTAATCGATCTGTGTCATTTGGGTAACAAATTTACTTTACGTGCTCTTCTCGATCCTGGATCGGAGGCTAGTTTTATCTCCGAAGATGCACAGCGCAGGCTACGTCTTCCTGTAAGGCCCATTCAGGCCAACATTTCAGGTATGAGCGCAGTCGTTACGACAACATCATCAAAACTGTGCTCTTTAGTTTTGAGTTCGAGGCATATGGATTCGTTTACCGCAGTCGTTAATGCTATTGTTCTAAAACGCCTTACAGGCGATCTACCATCTTTCGATATTAGCTACGATGATCTAGCAGGCCGTGTCGATTTCGAATTAGCCGATCCCCTCTTTTACCAAAGTAGCAAAATCGATTTTATTATTGGAGCTGATTTATATCCATCTATAATTCTCGATGGGGTTAAAGCAAACGTTTTTGGTTCTCTACTTGCGCAAAACACTGTCTTTGGGTGGATCCTGTCTGGTCCTTTGCCTGCTATTAAATAGCCGAATCCGTAAAATAGTACGGCTATCTGAAGACCAGTGCGGGTTTGTCGCAGGTAAATCAACCACAGATGCAATCCAAAGTATAATGATCATGATGGAAAAACATAGTGATTCTTTGAAGGATTTGCATATGGTGTTGGTTGATTTTGGATAGTCCTGTAATAAACAACCAACGGATCTGTTATGGGTAGCGCTAAGACAACGAGGAGTTCCAGAAATCTACGTCGGATGGTCATGGACATGTATACATGTATGAGCGAGTAAAGACAACAGTAAGATGTATAGTTGGCGTCACCGAGGATTTCGCAATCAAAGAGGTGTACACCAGCGTCCTAAGTCTAATCATATTGCCCTTGATTATCTGCTTGAAGAAAAAGTGACGGACGCATGACTGTTCATGTGAAATGCACATAATCTTTACTCGCTATTATTTCGATAAGTTAACAATAGTATTCTTCATTAATGTAAGAGGTCGCTACTTGTTGGCGGTCATCTCAAAATGTCCACCTATTCATTTTCCTATATTCTACTAACCCAGAAATCTAGCTCTTTTGAATTTCACCCTCCACGAGGTAAGACGCTACGCTCTGTAATAAACACTTGAAACTCAAAACTGTCTTTTCTTTTTCTAATAATTCCTTCACGAGAAAAAATCTAGCCAAAACAGCGCCGATCCCAGGGTCCACCACAAGGCAACCACACATTTGGTCCAATCGAGCCGGATATTGTTAATCGATGAATCAAATAATTGCTTTGGAATTATTTGCCAATTTACATCTGCAATCGAGGTCGTAAATCGGACTCTTCGCATAATTTATCAACTCATACAACTCTCCCATCAATCTACTCACATAGCGCTCATTTGGCATCATCTTAACATTTGCCCCGCAAAATCATCGCCCACCATCCAAATCAAAAAAAGTAGAGAGTAAAATCTCACTATTCATCAGCCGAAATATTCTGTGTACAATCAAGTCATCAAATTTCTCACACAGGCCGTACGATCAACGTGTAAGAGAAGACAACGCTTTGTCCTTCAACAGCAGCGGACAAAATCCACTTCAACCTGCAGTGTGTTCATAGCCGCGACACTCATCTCGTCGACCAGTATCCACTGTGCAAAATTGCATTATCAAGTAAACAGGTACGTGAAACAGTTTTTTAATAAGTGCAACACAGTTTTTTTTATAAGAAAAAATAACTATCATTGAATTGCGAGCAAATTCGTGTATGAAATTATATACATATATAAGTAACATATAGAGTCTTTAATATACTTATATTTCCGACAATTTCTTCAAAATTTAAAGAAGGAAAGAAGTGTTTTCTGAAACGTGTTCTAGCGTCCGCTGTTCGGTAGTTGGAATAAGATTTTCTTTGCGATAGACTTTTAGCTTACGTTTTTTTACCCACTCGTAACATTTGCAGTGCAGTTCGGCATAATGATTGGCCTTGACGATTTTGTGCTTGCTACCGATCAACTAACTGAGTTTCGAAAAAGTTTTAAAGAAATCCCAATTGTTGATCAAACTGTTAAGTCTTTACAAGATTCTAAAGTGCAGCTAAAAGATCTATGGACAGAAATAAAAAAATCGTACACATTTTGTTTGGACTCTGAAGTTTCCGCCTCTAAAGAGGACATGCAAGCTATTAGGGGTAAATACCAGTCAATTTCGTCTCTTTACATTACGACCCTAAGTGATATAATTGATTCAATCCGAAGACTGAAATTAATAAATTCTGATTCTGAGGATACTCTCGTTGATTCTCCTCCAAAACAAACAGTGGTGAAAAGTGTTGGAGAGCAATCTAATGATTCTTTGTTGTGTGTTAAGGTTCCGCCGTGCGACACCGACATATTTTATGGCGATTACTTGTCTTGGCCATCATTCCGAGACTTATTTACTGCTATTTACATAAACCATCCAAAGTTATGTTCTGTCCAAAAGCTATTCCATCTACGTTCCAAAACCAAAGGAGAGGCAAATAACATTGTTTGTAAATTTTCGCTTACCGCTGATAATTTTGATCTTGCCTGGAACGCTTTAGCAGAACAGTATGAAAACAAACGTATTTTGGTTAATAACCAAATCAAAACTCTTTTTTAATCTTCCTATCATAAGCGCTGATTCCGGCAAAGACCTTAAAAAACTTCAAAGTGAAGTCAATGATTGCCTGTCAATCCTAAATGCTTATAAGGTAGATACAAAATCGTGGGATTCAATTCTAGTGTTTTTATGTTCCAATCGCCTTCCCGAAAAGACACTCTCCATTTTGGAACAGTCTATTCAAAAGCCACGTGACCTCCCAAACTGGTCAGAAATGGATTCATTCCTAACCAAGCAATATCAAATCTTAGAATCGGTATCTGATCTTAGAGATTCAAATTCTAAAGCTCAGAAACCACGGCAAAATCAACAACAACGTCGTGCATTTCATACCCAGACCAATAGTTTTCGATGTGCTTTATGTAAATCCTCTCATCCACTTCGTCTCTGTTCTAAGTTTTTGCAACTCACTATTCCCAATAGGATTGCAAAAGTTTCAATGCTCAATTATTGTGGAAATTGTATGTCGTCAACCAACGAAGCCAACGATTGCCAAAGTCAGTTCACTTGCAAGCTGTGTCGGCAACGTCATCACACACTCTTACATAACCCCGGTCGAGTGCAAGCGCAGCAAGATACTCATTCTTCCAATAGTTCGAATACTTCTCATCCCAGTTCTTCTCAACAAATTTCTGCACAACAAATACAGTCCACTAGTCCAACACCCAATTTACAAGTCCATTCTTTTTTTGCGAAAAATAGTGAACGTGTAATTCTTGCAACTGCATTAATCGATCTGTGTCATTTGGGTAACAAATTTACTTTACGTGCTCTTCTCGATCCTGGATCGGAGGCTAGTTTTATCTCCGAAGATGCACAGCGCAGGCTACGTCTTCCTGTAAGGCCCATTCAGGCCAACATTTCAGGTATGAGCGCAGTCGTTACGACAACATCATCAAAACTGTGCTCTTTAGTTTTGAGTTCGAGGCATATGGATTCGTTTACCGCAGTCGTTAATGCTATTGTTCTAAAACGCCTTACAGGCGATCTACCATCTTTCGATATAAGCTACGATGATCTAGCAGGCCGTGTCGATTTCGAATTAGCCGATCCCTTCTTTTACCAAAGTAGCAAAATCGATTTTATTATTGGAGCTGATTTATATCCATCTATAATTCTCGATGGGGTTAAAGCAAACGTTTTTGGTTCTCTACTTGCGCAAAACACTGTCTTTGGGTGGATCCTGTCTGGTCCTTTGCCTGCTATTAAATAGCCGAATCCGTAAAATAGTACGGCTATCTGAAGACCAGTGCGGGTTTGTCGCAGGTAAATCAACCACAGATGCAATCCAAAGTATAATGATCATGATGGAAAAACATAGTGATTCTTTGAAGGATTTGCATATGGTGTTGGTTGATTTTGGATAGTCCTGTAATAAACAACCAACGGATCTGTTATGGGTAGCGCTAAGACAACGAGGAGTTCCAGAAATCTACGTCGGATGGTCATGGACATGTATACATGTATGAGCGAGTAAAGACAACAGTAAGATGTATAGTTGGCGTCACCGAGGATTTCGCAATCAAAGAGGTGTACACCAGCGTCCTAAGTCTAATCATATTGCCCTTGATTATCTGCTTGAAGAAAAAGTGACGGACGCATGACTGTTCATGTGAAATGCACATAATCTTTACTCGTTATTATTTCGATAACTTAACAATAGTATTCTTCATTAATGTAAGAGGTCGCTACTTGTTGGCGGTCATCTCAAAATGTCCACCTATTCATTTTCCTATATTCTACTAACCCAGAAATCTAGCTCTTTTGAATTTCACCCTCCACGAGGTAAGACGCTACGCTCTGTAATAAACACTTGAAACTCAAAACTGTCTTTTCTTTTTCTAATAATTCCTTCACGAGGAAAAATCTAGCCAAAACAGCGCCGATCCCAGGGTCCACCACAAGGCAACCACACATTTGGTCCAATCGAGCCGGATATTGTTAATCGATGAATCAAATAATTGCTTTGGAATTATTTGCCAATTTACATCTGCAATCGAGGTCGTAAATCGGACTCTTCGCATAATTTATCAACTCATACAACTCTCCCATCAATCTACTCACATAGCGCTCATTTGGCATCATCTTTACATTTGCCCCGCAAAATCATCGCCCACCATCCAAATCAAAAAAAGTAGAGAGTAAAATCTCACTATTCATCAGCCGAAATATTCTGTGTACAATCAAGTCATCAAATTTCTCACACAGGCCGTACGATCAACGTGTAAGAGAAGACAACGCTTTGTCCTTCAACAGCAGCGGACAAAATCCACTTCAACCTGCAGTGTGTTCATAGCCGCGACACTCATCTCGTCGACCAGTATCCACTGTGCAAAATTGCATTATCAAGTAAACAGGTACGTGAAACAGTTTTTTAATAAGTGCAACACAGTTTTTTTTATAAGAAAAAATAACTATCATTGAATTGCGTGCAAATTCGTGTATGAAATTATATACATATATAAGTAACATATAGAGTCTTTAATATACTTATATTTCCGACAATTTCTTCAAAATTTAAAGAAGGAAAGAAGTCTTTTCTGAAACGTGTTCTAGCGTCCACTGTTCGGTAGTTGGAATAAGATTTTCTTTGCGATAGACTTTTAGCTTACGTTTTTTTACCCACTCGTAACATTTGCAGTGCAGTTCGGCATAATGATTGGCCTTGACGATTTTGTGCTTGCCACCGATCAACTAACTGAGTTTCGAAAAAGTTTTAAAGAAATCCCAATTGTTGATCAAACTGTTAAGTCTTTACAAGATTCTAAAGTGCAGCTAAAAGATCTATGGACAGAAATAAAAAAATCGTACACATTTTGTTTGGACTCTGAAGTTTCCGCCTCTAAAGAGGACATGCAAGCTATTAGGGGTAAATACCAGTCAATTTCGTCTCTTTACATTACGACCCTAAGTGATATAATTGATTCAATCCGAAGACTGAAATTAATAAATTCTGATTCTGAGGATACTCTCGTTGATTCTCCTCCAAAACAAACAGTGGTGAAAAGTGTTGGAGAGCAATCTAATGATTCTTTGTTGTGTGTTAAGGTTCCGCCGTGCGACACCGACATATTTTATGGCGATTACTTGTCTTGGCCATCATTCCGAGACTTATTTACTGCTATTTACATAAACCATCCAAAGTTATGTTCTGTCCAAAAGCTATTCCATCTACGTTCCAAAACCAAAGGAGAGGCAAATAACATTGTTTGTAAATTTTCGCTTACCGCTGATAATTTTGATCTTGCCTGGAACGCTTTAGCAGAACAGTATGTAAACAAACGTATTTTGGTTAATAACCAAATCAAAACTCTTTTTAATCTTCCTATCATAAGCGCTGATTCCGGCAAAGACCTTAAAAAACTTCAAAGTGAAGTCAATGATTGCCTGTCAATCCTAAATGCTTATAAGGTAGATACAAAATCGTGGGATTCAATTCTAGTGTTTTTATGTTCCAATCGCCTTCCCGAAAAGACACTCTCCATTTGGGAACAGTCTATTCAAAAGCCACGTGACCTCCCAAACTGGTCAGAAATGGATTCATTCCTAACCAAGCAATATCAAATCTTAGAATCGGTATCTGATCTTAGAGATTCAAATTCTAAAGCTCAGAAACCACGGCAAAATCAACAACAACGTCGTGCATTTCATACCAAGACCAATAGTTTTCGATGTGCTTTATGTAAATCCTCTCATCCACTTCGTCTCTGTTCTAAGTTTTTGCAACTCACTATTCCCAATAGGATTGCAAAAGTTTCAATGCTAAATTATTGTGGAAATTGTCTGTCGTCAACCCACGAAGCCAACGATTGCCAAAGTCAGTTCACTTGCAAGCTGTGTCGGCAACGTCATCACACACTCTTACATAACCCCGGTCGAGTGCAAGCGCAGCAAGATACTCATTCTTCCAATAGTTCGAATACTTCTCATCCCAGTTCTTCTCAACAAATTTCTGCACAACAAATACAGTCCACTAGTCCAACACCCAATTTACAAGTCCATTCTTTTTTTGCGAAAAATAGTGAACGTGTAATTCTTGCAACTGCATTAATCGATCTGTGTCATTTGGGTAACAATTTTACTTTACGTGCTCTTCTCGATCCTGGATCGGAGGCTAGTTTTATCTCCGAAGATGCACAGCGCAGGCTACGTCTTCCTGTAAGGCCCATTCAGGCCAACATTTCAGGTATGAGCGCAGTCGTTACGACAACATCATCAAAACTGTGCTCTTTAGTTTTGAGTTCGAGGCATATGGATTCGTTTACCGCAGTCGTTAATGCTATTGTTCTAAAACGCCTTACAGGCGATCTACCATCTTTCGATATAAGCTACGATGATCTAGCAGGCCGTGTCGATTTCGAATTAGCCGATCCCTTCTTTTACCAAAGTAGCAAAATCGATTTTATTATTGGAGCTGATTTATATCCATCTATAATTCTCGATGGGGTTAAAGCAAACGTTTTTGGTTCTCTACTTGCGCAAAACACTGTCTTTGGGTGGATCCTGTCTGGTCCTTTGCCTGCTATTAAATAGCCGAATCCGTAAAATAGTACGGCTATCTGAAGACCAGTGCGGGTTTGTCGCAGGTAAATCAACCACAGATGCAATCCAAAGTATAATGATCATGATGGAAAAACATAGTGATTCTTTGAAGGATTTGCATATGGTGTTGGTTGATTTTGGATAGTCCTGTAATAAACAACCAACGGATCTGTTATGGGTAGCGCTAAGACAACGAGGAGTTCCAGAAATCTACGTCGGATGGTCATGGACATGTATACATGTATGAGCGAGTAAAGACAACAGTAAGATGTATAGTTGGCGTCACCGAGGATTTCGCAATCAAAGAGGTGTACACCAGCGTCCTAAGTCTAATCATATTGCCCTTGATTATCTGCTTGAAGAAAAAGTGACGGACGCATGACTGTTCATGTGAAATGCACATAATCTTTACTCGTTATTATTTCGATAACTTAACAATAGTATTCTTCATTAATGTAAGAGGTCGCTACTTGTTGGCGGTCATCTCAAAATGTCCACCTATTCATTTTCCTATATTCTACTAACCCAGAAATCTAGCTCTTTTGAATTTCACCCTCCACGAGGTAAGACGCTACGCTCTGTAATAAACACTTGAAACTCAAAACTGTCTTTTCTTTTTCTAATAATTCCTTCACGAGGAAAAATCTAGCCAAAACAGCGCCGATCCCAGGGTCCACCACAAGGCAACCACACATTTGGTCCAATCGAGCCGGATATTGTTAATCGATGAATCAAATAATTGCTTTGGAATTATTTGCCAATTTACATCTGCAATCGAGGTCGTAAATCGGACTCTTCGCATAATTTATCAACTCATACAACTCTCCCATCAATCTACTCACATAGCGCTCATTTGGCATCATCTTTACATTTGCCCCGCAAAATCATCGCCCACCATCCAAATCAAAAAAAGTAGAGAGTAAAATCTCACTATTCATCAGCCGAAATATTCTGTGTACAATCAAGTCATCAAATTTCTCACACAGGCCGTACGATCAACGTGTAAGAGAAGACAACGCTTTGTCCTTCAACAGCAGCGGACAAAATCCACTTCAACCTGCAGTGTGTTCATAGCCGCGACACTCATCTCGTCGACCAGTATCCACTGTGCAAAATTGCATTATCAAGTAAACAGGTACGTGAAACAGTTTTTTAATAAGTGCAACACAGTTTTTTTTATAAGAAAAAATAACTATCATTGAATTGCGAGCAAATTCGTGTATGAAATTATATACATATATAAGGAACATATAGAGTCTTTAATATACTTATATTTCCGACAATTTCTTCAAAATTTAAAGAAGGAAAGAAGTGTTTTCTGAAACGTGTTCTAGCGTCCGCTGTTCGGTAGTTGGAATAAGATTTTCTTTGCGATAGACTTTTAGCTTACGTTTTTTTACCCACTCGTAACATTTGCAGTGCAGTTCGGCATAATGATTGGCCTTGACGATTTTGTGCTTGCTACCGATCAACTAACTGAGTTTCGAAAAAGTTTTAAAGAAATCCCAATTGTTGATCAAACTGTTAAGTCTTTACAAGATTCTAAAGTGCAGCTAAAAGATCTATGGACAGAAATAAAAAAATCGTACACATTTTGTTTGGACTCTGAAGTTTCCGCCTCTAAAGAGGACATGCAAGCTATTAGGGGTAAATACCAGTCAATTTCGTCTCTTTACATTACGACCCTAAGTGATATAATTGATTCAATCCGAAGACTGAAATTAATAAATTCTGATTCTGAGGATACTCTCGTTGATTCTCCTCCAAAACAAACAGTGGTGAAAAGTGTTGGAGAGCAATCTAATGATTCTTTGTTGTGTGTTAAGGTTCCGCCGTGCGACACCGACATATTTTATGGCGATTACTTGTCTTGGCCATCATTCCGAGACTTATTTACTGCTATTTACATAAACCATCCAAAGTTATGTTCTGTCCAAAAGCTATTCCATCTACGTTCCAAAACCAAAGGAGAGGCAAATAACATTGTTTGTAAATTTTCGCTTACCGCTGATAATTTTGATCTTGCCTGGAACGCTTTAGCAGAACAGTATGAAAACAAACGTATTTTGGTTAATAACCAAATCAAAACTCTTTTTTAATCTTCCTATCATAAGCGCTGATTCCGGCAAAGACCTTAAAAAACTTCAAAGTGAAGTCAATGATTGCCTGTCAATCCTAAATGCTTATAAGGTAGATACAAAATCGTGGGATTCAATTCTAGTGTTTTTATGTTCCAATCGCCTTCCCGAAAAGACACTCTCCATTTGGGAACAGTCTATTCAAAAGCCACGTGACCTCCCAAACTGGTCAGAAATGGATTCATTCCTAACCAAGCAATATCAAATCTTAGAATCGGTATCTGATCTTAGAGATTCAAATTCTAAAGCTCAGAAACCACGGCAAAATCAACAACAACGTCGTGCATTTCATACCCAGACCAATAGTTTTCGATGTGCTTTATGTAAATCCTCTCATCCACTTCGTCTCTGTTCTAAGTTTTTGCAACTCACTATTCCCAATAGGATTGCAAAAGTTTCAATGCTCAATTATTGTGGAAATTGTATGTCGTCAACCAACGAAGCCAACGATTGCCAAAGTCAGTTCACTTGCAAGCTGTGTCGGCAACGTCATCACACACTCTTACATAACCCCGGTCGAGTGCAAGCGCAGCAAGATACTCATTCTTCCAATAGTTCGAATACTTCTCATCCCAGTTCTTCTCAACAAATTTCTGCACAACAAATACAGTCCACTAGTCCAACACCCAATTTACAAGTCCATTCTTTTTTTGCGAAAAATAGTGAACGTGTAATTCTTGCAACTGCATTAATCGATCTGTGTCATTTGGGTAACAAATTTACTTTACGTGCTCTTCTCGATCCTGGATCGGAGGCTAGTTTTATCTCCGAAGATGCACAGCGCAGGCTACGTCTTCCTGTAAGGCCCATTCAGGCCAACATTTCAGGTATGAGCGCAGTCGTTACGACAACATCATCAAAACTGTGCTCTTTAGTTTTGAGTTCGAGGCATATGGATTCGTTTACCGCAGTCGTTAATGCTATTGTTCTAAAACGCCTTACAGGCGATCTACCATCTTTCGATATTAGCTACGATGATCTAGCAGGCCGTGTCGATTTCGAATTAGCCGATCCCTTCTTTTACCAAAGTAGCAAAATCGATTTTATTATTGGAGCTGATTTATATCCATCTATAATTCTCGATGGGGTTAAAGCAAACGTTTTTGGTTCTCTACTTGCGCAAAACACTGTCTTTGGGTGGATCCTGTCTGGTCCTTTGCCCCGAGGAAATGTAAAAAGCTTCAGTACAAGGCTTTCATATTTCTCTGAGATCTCTTTAGATCAACAGGTTTCTAAGTTCTGGAAACTTGAAGAGCTCCCAACATACAAACCTATTACAGCCGAGGACGAGTACTGCGAAACCCTCTATTCGGAGACCACATCTCGTGACAATAATGGTCGCTATATTGTTAGGCTTCCCTTTAAAAATCCTTCTCCAAGGTTAGGCAATTCAAGAACAATCGCTTTTCATCAATTTTTTCGTAACGAAAAATCGTTATCGAGAACTGTTGATTTGTATTCAAAATACAATGATGTACTCGAAGAATACCTTACCCTAGGACATATGAAGGTTGTTCAAGCAACTGAAAGTTGCGGAAATCAGGAACAATCTTCCTTTTATTTGCCTCATCACGCGGTGATAAAACCAGAAAGTCTTACAACTAAACTTAGAGTTGTCTTTAATGCTTCAAGCTCTTCCAGTAACGGTGTGAGTCTTAACGATATTCTTCATGTTGGTGCAGTACTGCAAACTGATCTCATGAACCTTATCTTGCGCTGGCGTCTTTATCGATACGTCTTTAGCGCAGATGTCGAAAAAATGTATCGACAAATCTGAGTTCATCCTGAGCATACACCTTATCAAAGCATTCTTTTTCGAAAATCAGTTTCGGATGAGTTGCAAGATTGCGAATTGCAGACTGTCACGTTTGGTGTGAACTGCGCACCCTACCTTGCAATTCGCACACTTAAACAGCTTTCTCATGACGTCGAGTCGACATTCCCAGTAGCTTCCTCGATTCTGAGAAATGATTTTTATGTTTTGTCTGGTGCCCATGACATTGAGTCTTGTTTAGACGCTCAAAGAGAGCTCACATCTGCTCTAGACTCAGCTGGTTTCTCATTGAGGAAGTGGACATCAAATAGTGTCGAATTTATCAAAACCATTCCACAACCGTTTCTCTATCACGAAGATTTTTTGAGATTTGAAGATAAAAGTCTGACAAAGGCTCTAGGTATTTCATGGAATGCAAAGCTCGACTCCTTTCAATTCTTTTTACAACAATTTGATCACAATACCCCAGTGACAAAGCGCGGAGTCTTGTCAATTGTGGCACGGATTTTCGATCCAGTGGGATGGTTAGCTCCAGTTGTCATAACTGCTAAGCTAATTTTGCAGCAGATCTGGCGGGATGGGACATTCCACTTATGCCTCTCACGCGTCAACGCTGGAGAACTTTCCTTGCAGCACTACCCAATATCGAGTTTATTCAAGTTCCTCGGTGGGTTGAATATACCCCTCATAGCCCGGTTCAGGTGCACGGATTTTGTGACGCTTCCGAGCAAGCGTATTCAGCCGCTATATATTTGCGTATCCGACAAAGTTCCGGTACTTGGTCGTCACATTTATTATGCGCCAAAAGTAAGGTAGCTCCCGTTATGCAAATTCCTTTACCTAGGCTCGAGCTGTGTGGTGCGGTTCTTTTAACCAACCTTATGTGTCATACCCTACCACATCTGACAATGGAAAATTATGAACAATTTCTGTGGACAGATAGTACAATTGTTTTGTCGTGGCTCAGCAAATCTCCATATGAATGGAAAACATTTGTTGCTAACCGCGTGTCCAAAATTCAGGCACATTCTCCAATTCCCCAATGACGTCATGTCCGTTCAGCAGATAATCCTGCAGACTTGGCTACTCGTGGAGTACTTCCACTTGACCTTCAAAATAACCATTTATGGTGGAATGGACCTAAATGGCTAAATCTTTCTGAAACTTCTTGGCCTCAATCTCGATATCAGTTGCCGCCGGAGATTGAGCGAAGAACTATTAAATCCAACGTGACTATGCTCGTTCCAGATATCGAATGCATAATTCAAAGATTCTCCTCTTGGTCGAAAATGCTTCATGTGATGTGCTATGTTCTACGGTTTGTTCATAGAACCCAACCTCGATACAAACAGGCTTTTCTCCATACTTCAATATCCATCTCTCATAACGAAATCAGAACTACCAAATCAATTGTTATTGCTAGAACTCAACGATTGCATTACCCGAGTGAATACACACTTTTGAGTCAAGGGGGACCTGTATCGAAAAAGAGCTCTCTCCTTAACCTCAATCCTATGATAGACTCTGATGGAATAATACGTTCCAACGGAAGACTAGCATCGTCAACCCTGTCATATAGCGAAAAATTTCCAATAATAGTACCGTACAACTCTTATATCGCTCCACTTCTTGTACAATTTTACCATTCACTGTCACTCCGCGGTGGTAACCAGCTGGTAGTCCGTCTAGTTCGATGTGAGTTTTGGATTCCGCGAATCAAAACCCTGGTGAAGAAATACATTCGACAATGCAAAACATGCACCGTTCACAAGAAGCAACTACGGACTCAAATAATGGCTGCCTTACCGATCGAAAGAACGTTGCTATCCCTACCATTCACACATACCGGACTAGACTTTGCAGGCCCTTTTTCAATAAAAAACTTCGGTGGAAGAGGGTGTCGAGTCTCAAAAGGATATGTGTGTGTCTTTGTATGTTTTGCTACTCGAGCAATACATCTTGAGCCAACCAGTGATCTAACCACTGAATCTTTTATCGCTGCCCTAAACAGATTTGTTTCCAGACGTGGGCTGCCGTCAACCATTTATTCGGATAATGGTACCAACTTAGTTGGGGCAAGCAAGCTTATTGCCAAAGAATTCGAAGTTTTTCTTCAACAGTTTTCTGTCGATGTTGCGAAAACCTATAAGGATCGTAACTTGCAGTGGAAATTCATTCCTCCCGGGGTACCACATATGGGTGGGCTCTGGGAAGCTGCGGTTTAAGGTCCATTTCCGCAAGTGTGCAGGAGATCACAAATTTACATTCGAGGAGTTCATGACTCTTTTGGCAAAAATTGAGGCTTGCCTGAACTCGAGACCGATTTCCCCGATTTCTGAAAACATAACTGATCCCTTACCGCTGACACCGGGACATTTCCTTTGTGGAGGTCCTCTTTTAGCTACGCCGGAATCCGATATATCCACAAAATCCCTTAGCTGCATTCGAAGATGGGAAAAGGTAAAATTGCTCCATCAACAGTTTAGCGCACGGTGGAAACGAGAATATCTAAGCGAAATGCATAAGCGATATAAATGGAAATATCCACAACGAGATGTAGCTGTGGATGACTTAGTAGTTATCCGTGAGGAAAACCTTCCTCCAAACGAATGGCGCCTAGGACGTGTTGTTAAAATATATCCAGGCTCAGATCGCAAAATTCGTGTTGCAGACATTAAAACGCAACATGGCATTCTAACCCGGCCTATTGTAAAACTTTGTGTTCTTTTCAATTCATAACTTTTGTTTATTCGTATCTTGTTTTTTCATATCTATATATCTCCTACATGAATTCGTGCATTTAAAACAAAACCAAACTGTATCTTTATTTGCATTTGAATATTGATGTGTTGCACTTGTTAGGAAAATATTTCACGCATTTTCTGTACTAAAAATTTAGACAATTTTATAGTCGATTTAATATATTCAATGTATACATAAGAGTTTATAATATCGTACTGAATTCCACTATTAACTTATCCTTTCCCAACGGAGTGAGTGGATTCCCTCCGAAAGCAAAAGAATCCCAATAGTTTTAAGTTAAAGTCTCTGATGTACTTATAAATATGTATCCAAGAATTGTATCTTTCGTATCATTAAGTATCTTTTTGCACCAGTTGCTGCAAGGCGGCCGGCAATGTTCATGTGAAATGCACATAATCTTTACTCGTTATTATTTCGATAACTTAACAATAGTATTCTTCATTAATGTAAGAGGTCGCTACTTGTTGGCGGTCATCTCAAAATGTCCACCTATTCATTTTCCTATATTCTACTAACCCAGAAATCCAGCTCTTTTGAATTTCACCCTCCACTTGAAACTCAAAACTGTCTTTTCTTTTTCTAATAATTCCTTCACGACGAAAAATCTAGCCAAAACAGCGCCGATCCCAGGGTCCACCACAAGGCAACCACACACTGACCAAGATGTTAAATGTGTCGCTGGGCTCATCTCATCTGGATGTTTAAATTGCATAGATGTGATTTCCCCACTTAATACCTATACTTTTACGACAAACGCTGGTTGGAAGGCGCTGTAGTGATTTTCTAAGCTGGTCCCTGCATAGGCAGATGTACTTTCCCGCCTACTTCTGGCATTACTATTCTGTCAGAAGAAACTCCCATTTCTTGTTCTTCATTCAACGTGCTATTAGGCTTCGAGATATTTCATCTTCAAATTCTTTAGGAATGGCAGACGTTCGACCAGCTCCAAGATATAGTATCAGTCTAAAAAGCGATCAACTCATAATTTCTTATTTGAGGAAAAAGACTGAAATTTGATTTTATTAAATTTTTCATTTCAAAACTTTTCGTCCCTTCCATCATCCCCCTCTCATCATACATGCTACTTGAAGAGGCGACGATGCAATGTTAGTTACGAGGGCGGGTCAATAAGTCCGTGACTTTTTGAATTTCTGACCTCTTTACTGACGGCAACACTGCTCCTGTCAACAGGTATCTGTCAGTTGACTCCTGTCAAAATTTACACTTGCTGCGTCAGTTAGTTTGTGTTTGACAGCTATTTTTATCAGACTACTCACTAATTTGAGGAGAAAATGGAAAAAAGTGAATTTCGTGTGCTTATTAAGCATTATTTCTTGCGAAAAAAAAACCATTACCGAGACCAAGGCTAAGCTTGAAAAATACTATGGGGACTCTGCACCATCGATTTCAATGGTAAAAAAGTGGTTTACTGAATTTCGTTGTGGCCGTACAAGCACTGAAGATGCCGAACGTCCTGCACGCCCAGTTGAGGTCTCTACACCCGAAACAATCGAAAAAATTCACGATATGGTGTTGGCCGACCGAAAATTGAAAGTGCGAGAGATTGTGGAAGCCGTAGGGATCTCGCATGGCTCAGTGGTTTCAATTTTGAATGATCACTTGGGCATGAGAAAGCTTTCCGCAAGATGGGTGCCGCGTTTGCTCACAGTCGACCACAAACGCAATCGTGTAACAACTTCACAGGAAGGTTTGGCGTTGTTTAATCGCAATATGGAGGAGTTTTTGCGCCGTTTTGTAACCGTGGACGAAACATGGATCCATCACAACACACCAGAGACCAAACAACAGTCAAAACAGTGGGTTTCTAAGGGTGAATCGGCGCCAAAGAAGGCCAAGGTGGGTTTGTCAGCCAATAAAGTTATGGCGACTGTTTTTTGGGATGCACGCGGGATAATCCACATTGACTACCTTCAAAAGGGAAGAACAATCAATGGGGAATATTATGCCAACTTATTGGACCGATTCAATGACGATTTGAAAAAAAACCGACCTCATTTGGCCAAGAAAAAAGTTCTTTTCCACCAAGACAATGCAAGGGTGCACACATGTGCAGTTACCATGGCAAAAAAACCATGAATTGGGCTATGAATTGCTCCCTCATCCACCCTATTCTCCAGATTTGGCTCCAAGCGACTACTTCTTGTTCCCAAACCTGAAGAAATGGCTTGGTGGAAAAAGATTTGACTCCAATGATGAAGTCATCTCGCAAATAAAGGCCTATTTTGAGGACCTATTCCAAAAGTCACGGACTTATTGACCCGCCCTCGTAACTCCCACAGCATTTTGGGCGCCTTAAGACAATACATATATTCAACATTTCAGCTTTCTAGCTCACAAATTTGTTCTTTTAAAATTGTGGGCGTGTCAATGGGCGGATTTTAAAAATTCTTAAAAATTATTATTTCGGGCCCCTAGAGATAACATTGCTAAAATTTCAGCTTTCTAGCTCCAGTGTAAAGGCATTCATTTGTGCCGACGGGTGGGCGGACGGACGGACGGACATAGTAGATACACATTACTATCGATGCTGACCACGAATATATTACAAAAAACTGCAAAACGACAGGTGACCTGCCTCAATATTAATGTAGGTCATCAATTAGATAAATACATCTATCCAACAACTATTTCCTTGAATAACGGCTGATACAACACAAATTGAATATTTCCGAATCAAATACTGAAGAAATGATATAAATCGGTACATTTTTGGACAAGATACCTACAGCGAAAATAGCTAAAGTCTAAAAATCCATTAATTCATAATACCTACCGAAATCAGCTTTTATTCAATTTTTCTTTTCAAACGAATCGCCTCTTCCATCATACATTCTACTCGCAGACGACAAAGCCAGATTTCTAATTTTTCCATGATCTCCCTCTATCCATCCTACATACTATTTGCCGAAGCGACGCACAACGCAAATCTTCAAAAAGTATTTGGCTTTTACAAAGAAAAATAAATACTTACATAATATCAGAATGATTCGATAATGAGAGACGAAGCAGTTTATTTCTTCGTTTCTTTCTTCTTTCTTTCTCTTTTCTCTTCGACGAACGACGAACTATAATATTGAATGATTGAACGAACAAAAATCTCAACGAATGCTTTTTTATTATTAATAAAATTATCAAAGGCACAAAAGCTCTCAGCCAACTAATTCTCGATTTGGTATGAGTAGCGACACCTATTAGGATTATGGTACTACTGGATTGGCGCTACTATAGGAATGTACATACAAAGATATTATTGATGCGCACAAAGGACTACTTAAATGTAGATGTGTAGCTCTTATAGTCGATAATACATCCGTATATTACATCCGTTCTACGGCATTGGAAAAAACAAAAACAAATCAAAAACCTCTCATTAGGAATGTTATAACTTCATAAAATTATCCGGATTTAAAATTTTTAAAAAGGCTGTTCTCATTTATGGAATAATTCGCATCTATCTTCTTACAGTAGTGTCGTCTAAAAGTATTCTCAGCCCTCCAGTTTCCTCTTGAAAGAATCTCATCAACAGGCTGATTCTGTAGCCAGCCTAAGGAGCTGCTCGCACACTGCCAGGTGTAGCATCGATTCTCAGCAACGTTAAATCGTGAACTCTTCGTCCAGACGCAAGCAACAAGATCATCGCTGCTCTTCTTGACGCCTCAAAGAGGGTCTCATTATTCTCTGCAGCGCCCAGCCAATCTACTACCCTCCGCGGGTTCAATTTCTGCAGCTTTCTGGTAGTGCGTCTAGCTAACGCTCCCGCTTTTAAAATCTGCTTAACTAAAAAGTGTGAAGAAAGGCTCTCAATTGCGTTCGGGCCACAAAATGTTGAAATTGCAGACTTGTGGACAAGAATTGTATTTATTGAATAATTCTCTTTCAAAAATAAATGCGCAAAATATCTTGCCTCGCACCTGTTGGAAATCTGCAGTTAACACTGTTTAGTTTGCACCAATCTATCCAGGCTCTGATAGCAGGCAAGTATGTCTTTAAAGTGGAATCTCTGCATCCTTTCTTTAATAACTCTATCCCTTCATTAGACCACTCTTCTACTTGGTTACCCCACCCCCAACTCTCCATACATTCAGGCTCCAAGGCCCGATCTATCAGGTCGGTCATCCAAAATACTTGCGTCCATTCGGGGGCTACAATGAGATATGTTCCCCTTGAACGATTTAGATGAGACAAAACCTTTGGGATTAGATTTGGTGGAGGAAATACACAGCCTAGCTGACAATTTCTATCGCGACTGAAGACGTTGAAGAACTCTGCTGCACGATCTTTGCAATCTATGGAAACATATCTTCTGACAACAGCAGTTTCTTTTGAAGCAAACAGATCTATATCGGGCGTCCCCCACCTCTCGAAGATGCGAGCACTTGCTGCCGGTAGAATGTGTCACTCGGGTATAGGTCGCGCCCTTGAAAGTCTGTCTGCTATGCCGTTGTACCTTCCCGGAAGATAGAATGCAGATATTGTTATGTTGTACTGATCGACCAGGTGAAGAATCCGATAAGTCAGATCTAATAGGCCAATGGACCTGGTTCCACCCTCCTTGCGAATGTAAGCCACCAGAGTTCGGTTGTCTGTCTGAAGCAAGACGTGTGCGCCCCTTAAATGGTACGTACGGAAACTTATAACTCTGTATACCGCATACATCTCCTTCATATTGGAGTGCCATCCTATCTACCTCCCTGACCACTGGCCAGACATAATAATAATAATAATATTTGGTTAGGGTATATTACACTGCGACCTATTGGTCTATTGTGTCCCCTTGCTTGTGCCTCGGAGAGGTGCGTTCAGAGCCCTCTCTAGATACTTCTTTGTGAAGCGTGTCGAGGTATTGCTCTGATTTATCCTTGGCAGGTCACACTCCTTAGAGCACAGCGTCCAGTCCAGTTTCTTCGATGAATCTGAGAATGAGCTGTGGGTCAATGGTATGTATGTCCTTGTCTGTTATTTGGTGCCTGCCCAAATATTTCATCCTTTTGTGGGTCAGTGCCCCACAGGATTCCAGTATATGGTCTGGAGTTTCGGCGGTTTCACTGCAGAATCTGCAGAGCCCGTCCTCCGATATGCCCATTTTCCTCAGATGCTCCTTGAGTCTACAGTGCCCCGTGAGGAGGCCTGTTAGGATTCTTAGGTTGTTTTTGTTAAGGCCGATACAAACTTTGAATCTCTTTTGGTTGTAATTTCCTAAGAGTTTCTTTGCTTGCCTCAGACCTTCCGCTGCCCCTTTTCTTGCCAGAGAGTCCGCTGCCTCATTGCCCGTAATGCCAACATGGCCAGGCACCCAGCAGATGGAGATTCTGTTATTCTTGCCTAGTCTATTCAGTCCTTGTAGGCATTCCCACACGAGTTTTGACTTGATAACGTAGGCGTCAAGAGCCTTTATAGCTGCTTGGCTGTCAGACATTATTGCTATGTTGCAATTTCTGTAGTTTTTCTCGAGGTTGATTCGGACGCACCTGTCTATGGCACATATTTCTGCCTGGAAGATGCTGGTACATTTGCCCATGGATTCGTAGTGCTTAGTTCCCGGCCCAAACACTCCTGCACCAGTTCCCTCCTCAGTCCTCGAGCCGTCCGTATACCACTTTGTAGTGTGGTTGCTCAGTCCATAAGTTATGGATTCGTTGCTCCAGTTCTCCTTATTGCTGAGCTTTATCTGGAAATTCTTCTCGAAGTTGAATTTCCTGATGCTGTCGTCCCTAGGTATGCCAAGAACTGGGAGTTTTTTGAGTAAGTCACCGTGTTCTTTCGAACCGATGCATTTCCCTCTCCCAATTCCCTCCTTTGCCATCCTAAGGATTGTTTTGTCTGCCTCGTTCATCACCATGATGTGTAGAGGGTTCAGTTCCAATAACACCTCCATGGCTGCGGTTGGGCAGCTACGCATTGCTCCGGTACTGCACAGGCACGCCAGTCTTTGCACTTTGCCGATTGTCTCTCGCGTTGTGACTAGACTGGTTCGTTTCGCCCATGCTACCGCTCCGTATGTGATCATTGGTCTCACGATTGCAGTGTACATCCATCGCAGGATGTTTGGGCTGCATCCCCATGCCTTTCCCGCTAGGCTCCTACATATCATGAGAGCGCGGGTGGCCTTCTTGGATATCTCCTCTGTATGTTTTCGCCAGAGTGGTTACTTTAAGCCCCTTTTGTATGATGTCTCCAAGGGTTTCTTCGAACTTGCCCCTGGCAATCAATACAATGTCATGGGCGTACGCCTGACAGTTGATGCCATGGTTGGTTAATTTTTCCAGCAGTTCGTCTACAACTAGGCTCCACATTAAGGGTGATAGTACCCCTCCTTGTGGACATCCTCTTGTTGTGTTTACTCTGATGGTTCCAGATGATGTTTGAGTCTCTGCTGATCTAGTGCTCAGCAGCTCACACATCCAGTTGGGTACTGTACTGTTAACTCCTTTCCTATCCAGGGATCATTTGATCGCATCATGTGAGGTGTTGTCAAATGCTCCCTCTATGTCTAGGAAAGCGCACAGTACTATTTCTTTTGCCTCCAAGGCACTTCGAATTATCTCCGTCAGCTGATATAGGGCGGTCTCTGCTGATCTGCCCGCTCTGTATGCAAGCTGACGATGATGTAAGGGGGATGTGTTCAGAACATCTTCCCTTAAATAATTGTCTACAGCCTTTTCTGTCATCTTCAGAAGAAATGACGTAAGGCTGTTGGGTCTGTACGATTTTGGCTGTGTGGGGTCTTTTTTCCCCGCTTTTGGTATAAACACAACCCTTGCTTGTCTCCATTGCATTGGTATGTGGCCCAAGGCAATACTGCTCCTTGTTATCTTTAGCAGGTGTGGTATTAGTAGCGTTTGCCCTTCTTGAAGAAGGGCGGGTATAATGCCGTCCACTCCGGCAGATTTGAAAGGCTGAAAGGAATTTATTGGCCATTTCAGCCATCCCTCAGAACAGTTGGTTGATGTTGTTTCCCAGTCTTCCCTCCGAGGTCTAATTGAAGTGGTATTGATTCCTGGCTCAGTACTAGGCGAGCTGCCAGGAAAGTGAGTTTCTAGTAGCAATAGTGTCCTTTGATCCTCATCTTCCGTGAACTCGCCATCTGGTTTCCTCAGAGACATCGGCACCCCTCCTGACTTCGCAAGAGCTTTGTGTAGCCTTGCCGCAGTAGGAGTGCTGGTGATTGTCTCACAGAATTTTCTGAAGCTATTTCTTTTAGCTTTTCTTATTTCCTTATTATATGTAGTAAGGGCCATTTGGTAGCTTTGCCATTCTCCGCTGCGCATTTCTTTATTGAAAAGCTTCCCCACCTCGGATCTTAATTTTGACAAGTTATTGCTCCACCATGGCGTCTGTTTCCTGTCCCGTTCTCTACTTAGAGGACAGTTTTCTTCGAACGCAGTGATGATGGCGTTTGTTATGCCTTCCACTGCGCTCTCTAGCTCTAGGGGGTTTTCCTTGGGTTTCTTACTGGATTTCTCGTGATACTTGTGCTGTCCAGGTCGAATACTATTAGTCGATGGTCAGACAATGACGGCTCACTAGATACCTTCCAGTTACTAATTAATTTACTTACGCTTGGGCTACCAAGCGTGAGGTCGAGTACTTCCTCCCTGACTCTAGTTACAAAAGTGGGGGTAGTTCCCACGTTTATAATATCAAGTGACGAACTCATAATAAATTCTAGTAGGTACTCACCCCTGGTGTTGGTGTCGGTGCACCCCCATATGATGTTGTGGGCATTTGCATCGCACCCTATAAGGAGCGACATGCGGAGCTTGTTGCAATGCTCCATGAAATGCTGCATTTGGGATGATACAACCGGCTCATCCCCTGCACAGTACGCCGATACGATGACAATTGTGCGGTGACATCCTTCAACATCCAGATGTACCTGAATTGGCACCAGATCTCGTGTCGCGTATTCTGAAAGTAAAATAAATTTATATTCATTGTTTATTAGAATGCAAGCTCTCGGTTTCTCGGCCCGAGTGTCCCATATTACCTTTGCATCCTTGCTCGCCAATCCTTTGACTTGTCATTTCAGGATCCATGGCTCCTGGATCAGTACTAGCCCTAGGCTTTGGCAGGTAAACATCCTAGATATAGTCGCAGAGGCGGCTATAGCATGGTGAATGTTCACCTGTGCTAGTTTAATTTTTCTGTTGGCGGGGTTCATCGAGCTATTGCTCGCGCGGGGCAATTGCCCCGTCCTCCTTCAGCAACGAATCTTCCTCCTCCTGGGTGATTTCCTGGAAGAGGTGGATGACCGTGTTGTCCATTTCCCCCTCAGAGATCGTGCTCTCCGAGACGGACATAGACTCCTCGGTCTGCTCAGGAGCCTGCTCCGCCGATTGGACAACGGAAGAAGGTGCTTTAGTCTTCGGAGGACCAGTATGCTCTACATCGGACTGCGCGCTCTGCGAGTTCAGATTCGATGCTGGCTGGGCTGTCTGCCCAGAGATCTCGTCCGACCTCTTGAGTCCGCACACCGCAACCCTGCCAAATCGGTAGCTCAGGGATCCTTTTTGGGTTTTTATGGCTTCGAAGGATTCTCGGTCGATGCCAAGAGCCAGTACCTGCCCGGTTCCCTCTTTTCGACAATTGAGAATCTTCCACGCCTGGACGTTAAGTCCCACATTCTGTGCTCCCAGCAGTGCCAAGGAGGTTTTAGCTTCTTGCTCTGCACTGCGTGGAAGGAAGATTGTTATGGAGTAGGACCGTGGTATATCTATCCCACTGCATGCCATGAGGCGTGTCCCCTTCCATTTCCCCAGCTTTGGGGCTACTGCCTTTAGCCACTCAGCTGTCTGCGGAGTCTCGCAGTCAACTAAGAGCATTCCATGTTTGAAATGTATGCCCTGGAATTTGAGCTTATGCTCCCATCCCAAGGCCATTTCCAACACAATAGCGTCTTCAAGTGCCGTGAGGTCTGGGTTGCTGAGGATCTAATGCGGATATTTCACCGGGAGAGCAGCAACCTGCTCAGCAATCGCACCTGTCTCGTGTCTACCGCTAGCCGGGACAGTTTTCACCGCCGTAGCATAGCTTCGCCCGACCACGATGGCGCTAGCTTTTGCAGCCTTTCCCGTGGCCCTCTCGGTGCCTTCATCCACCTTCTGTTTTTTGGCTTTATTTGTTGTGGGGGGGGGGGGAGGGGGTGATGTTGTTGTTCCCCCTTTTCCCCGTCGCCACTTCTGTACTTCCAGGCTTGGCCCGATGTTCCTCAGCCCTTCTTTTGGATTCCTCAGGCCCGAAGCCTTTATTGAGGTAGCGGAGGTACCATTTAGTGCCAGCACAACTAAGTCCCCTTCGCAGAGGGTCGTCGAGAGGAGGTAAGGCTGGCTTATTCCTCTTCCTTCCAGTGTTGTTGTCGGGGGGTACAGGGGCTGGTACTTGAGCTATGCTCGTTCCCGCTGCCCTAGTTCCCTCCACCATTACTTTCCCGGACAGCGAGGGGATTAGGATTTGACTCCTATCCCCACTGCAAGCACCTGTCGGTGCTACCGGGCTTCTTCCCGGTCCTTTTGGCACCCCCGTGGCTTGTCGTGAGGTGACGATGGTTCTTTGACTGGTGCTGGGTTGCACCAGTTTAGAGCCTCCCTCTCGACTCGTTCCGGGTCTATCTTGTGCCAGGCGGTCGTCATGGATGTCCTGCTCCATCCGACCAATGGCTTCGTCTGCGGTCTGTCCCCGCATTCTGTTGAGTTTGTTTTTGTTTTTGTTTTTTTGTCTGTTTTGGTTATTCATATCCCACGAGTAGCGCGGGAAAGACGGTCGACCACGCCACAGCCCCGCATTAGCGTGGTAAGGCCATGGTTACTCTCTGAGGTGGCCCGGTATCAGAGAGGCTCCGCAGAAATACAGCCGGATACCTCTGCCTGCAAACCATCCAATAAGCACGGGTCGCATGACACTCTGGATTAGGGGTGGATGGACGTTAAGTCCTAGTCAGTTCTTGGTTGGCGCTCATCAATCGGCCTGTCTGCCATTGGTGGCCCTTAGACAGCATAGCCCGTTGAATCTTTGCACCGTAAGCCTCCGCACCGGTACCATCGAATGCAATGATGGTACACACGTCAAGGTGACTGACCATCGCGAGAGGACTGGCCAGACATTGCTAGACCGTCTAGTTGAGCACCCCAACCTGAGGCTGACGCATCTGTGACTAGGAAATTGTTATTGCTGTCTTGTGCAATGTTGTGAACCTGTCTGTGGCTCCGAGTCACCAATTGATCTCCTCTAAAGCCCTCCGAGGCACGGGGAGTTTCTGTCTTGCACGTCTGCTGAACTTTCGAAGAAATATTTGAAGACAACGACAATTCAATCTTCCTCTTGGGATGACGAAGCTTGCAAAGTTTAATTGGCCCAAGACCCTCTGCAGTTGTCGCAAGTTGCACACCTGTCACTCTGACATCTGTTGAAGTGAAAGTCTGATCCTCTCTTTCTTTGCCTCCGGAATACTCATACGATTCCGTCTTGAATCCCACAGAATACCCAGGAACTCTATTACCTGCTTAGGTGGAATTTATCATCCAACCAAGGGACTTTAAAAGATCTATGGTTTCCGCAACCTGCACTGTAAGTCTTAAAATATCCTGTGCAGCCAAGAGAAAATCGTCCAGATACACCAAAACCCTGATACCCTTGTTTCGAAGGACCTCCGCAATCCAACGAGTGATGGCTGAAAATAACCTGGGGGCTGATGACAGGCCAAAAGGTAGGCAAGTGAGCTGTAAGAGTTCGCCTCTGTATACAAGGCCAGCGGCTCTCTGATATCGGCACATGAAAGTATGCCTGTGAAATAGCTATCTTTACCATCCAATCGCCTGCCTGTACAAAGTCTGGCACCGAGGCGTGAGAAATAAATCTGAATTATCTTTCTATTACATAATTGTTTAACGCTCGGAGGTCGAAAATGGGACGAACTCCGCCGCTGGCTTTGTTTATGAGAAACATTGTTGAAATAAAACTCGGGCTGGCTGATGGGGAGGGCTCTAGAACTTTTAATCTTTGCATCTCTTGCACCTGAAGATCCATCTCTTGAGATGACCTTGTTGAAAAACTTTTCAAAATGTCTATTGTTGGGAAAACGAGAGGTGGTCTGGAACGGAAAGGTATTCTCGCCCCGAAATACTTTTTAGAATGAAGGAATTGGCTCCCAGATTGCGCCAATTGTCTTTGAAAAACTTTAGTTACCCTCCCCTGAAAATTATCTGCGAGTCATTTGTTCTCTTTGGTATTCTCTTTCGGACGAAAGGAAGACCTGAATCGTTGGTCTTGCTTCCTATTACTCTGTCTCTCTCTATAATTGTTCTTGTGCGCAGATCTCTTATAATTATACCAAGCATCACTCTTAATTCTTCTGTCGTTGTTTATTGGATGCTGATTCTGAAAAGATCTTCTCTCCCTAGAATAAAAGGAAGCGCTGAGCCAGGACTGAGCCCCACCAAGTGATTGCACTAACGCCTGAAGTGCCTGCTTATTGAAAAGATGCTCAGAGCTTGGATGAATGTTACGAAGTGCTGTCTGAACGTTGTTGTTAGAAACCTCAGAAATCAAACTCTCACGCCTAACCTCAATGCACTCAGCTCTCTTACCACATATGACCTGCAACGCCAGTTCCGTGTTCTTAGACGAATCAGAAGACGATCCGAACAAATTGGTAACTTTGTCAAACAGGGAATTTGGGTTTAAGTCATCCGGTGACTTGAAAGCCCAATCAATAATTGACTGTAGTCCCGATTTCAACAATGCCTTTGTTCCAACAAAGAAGTCGATAAGGCCGCCATAACCTGTTCTGTCGAAACTAAATAATTCTTTGTCCTACTGAGCACGCACAATTCGTCATTTACTTGCAACTCCACAAAACCTGGAATAGCAGCCAACGTCTTCATTGCCTTTGAATATCTTACAGTCTTCCAAGTTGGTAATCCAAAATGCTGCAGCCTGATAAGCGACACAAGATGTTCTTTCTTTGCTGGCTGGACGACTCTCGCCTCACTCTCAGTCTGTAACTGACCCAGATTTAGTGTCCTATTGGAACATTCTGGATGATTGAGAAAACTCTCAGGAGATTGACTCTGCGTTCCCGGGGGACCTTCCTCTTCCTCCTCCCTTGGTATAAACATGCTCATGCACTGCGACAAATAACTAACCTGATCTGCTAGATCACCGAGCCGTTGCTCTACAGATGGATGGCCCCGAGATCTGGATTCTCTCTTCCACTTATTGGGTGGGGGAGAAGCAATCGCCTCGTTCTCGGTGAATGAAGAATTCGACGACGACGAACTTCTCCTTGAACGGCGAAGACTATCCTCTCTTTTTCGATTTCTCTGGCGACAAACTCATAATAATAAAATTTAACAGTTATTTTTACTTACATATATACCACAATTTAATTAATTAAACGCGAAAGTTATTTTAAATACGACTCTATGGCGACGAAGTACACAACGCTATGAAGAAATTACACCAGGTTGGAGCTTGCAGTGTTTGACAGCTAAAGGGCCGCCCTCTGGGCGTCGGTTAGGTTGGTTTTAGGCAAATATGGAGGACTTTAGGGCGAATACACAATGGCTTCTTCAACAGCGACGCTGTGTTTTCACTAGGCAGATAATAAACAATTTTTTAACAGATTTAAAAAGAACTTTCGCCTTAACAAGGTTGCATTTGCTTATGTTTTAGAACAAATTGAAAATAAATTTAAGAACAACCATCGTTCTGAGTCAATTAGTCCAGAGCATAAGTTGGCATCTTGTTTAAGGTATTTTGCGGAGGGAAACTACCAACATGGAGTAGGAAAGGATTGTGAGTCTACTGTTGGCCAAACGACTTTTTCAAATATGCTTAAGGAAACGTTGGATATCATGGAAGATACATTGTGTAACAACTGGATATTTTTTTTTTTTTTTTATATATAATTTGCGTGCGCTAAAGGGATTTCTTTTTTCTGTAGTGACACAGTACCCTTATAATGGTAAAACCACAGCGCAGGCATTTTTAGTTTGTTGGGCAAGTAGCTCCCAGAATTCATTGCCTATTTTTGGGTGCTACTTACTGAAAGAATAGAAGGATAGGAAAGAGGTTTGGTGCGATGGGATTTTTTTTCTCAACAGGTGGAGCCTAAATTGCTTTAGGGAGATCAGTTTTTGTTGTGTGTATTCAATTTATAAAAATCATGGCCCTGGTCGGGATTCGAACGCACGACCTGCCAATTACTTAGTGAATACACTACCATCGCACCATTGCCATCTTTGAAGATGTCGGATGAAGAAAGTCAACGTTCCAAAAGCAACTTTTTTGAAAGGACTGGCTTTCCCGGAGTTATTGAATGTGTGGATGGTACCCACGTTCAAATAAATGCGCGTGTAGAAAACAAGCATCTTTTTCTCAATCGCAAGGGACATTTCAGTCTTAACGTTATGATTGTATGTAGTTTAATTTTTTTAACGAAGCTTTAGATTTGTGACTATAAAATGAGGATAATTGCTAATTACGAGGGATGCAATCATGACTCCCATGTTTGGGCCTTGAGTGCAGTACGGCGGCATTTCGAAAGAATGTTTTTAAGTGGTTCTAGAGGTAGTTGGTTGCTAGGTGGGCTTATTTTTTTTGCTTTCCGACTTGCAGTCTTTATTTTAATTTTATTAGGTGATTCGGTATATCCTTGTGATCCCTGGCTCATGACACTATTTAGGACCCCAAGACCGCAAAGCGTTGAGAGTCGCTTTAACACATCTCACAAAAAAACACGTAACATAGTGGAACGTTCAATAGGATTGTTGAAAAACCGGTTTCGTTGCTTATTGAGTGCTCGACAACTACACTATGACCCAATGAAAGCGGCACAAATAGTAAATATGTGTTGTGCCTTACACAACATATGTCTATACTTTGACATGGATTACGAGAGCTTCCAAAATGAAAATGTTGACGATATAGAAGAGGCTGTAGAACGCGATGTAGCTCAACCAAGCTTGCTTCATAGGCAGGCAGCCGCAATACGAAATGAAATAGTTCAACTTCACTTTCAAACAATATAAAAACTTTATTCGAGAAACAACAACTTAAAAATAAATAATTCATTTGGGTATAAGATAATATAAATGACTAGCCTTCTTGGCGTTTGATTTTGTTTTGTAAACTAAACAAATAAATAAAATAAATATAAAAGTTACCTAAGATTGCAATTTGCTTTTGAAAATTTTAAGTTCCAATATTTTGGCCTTTATTTCTTATTTTTGTAGCCTCAAATTTCCTCATTTCAGCGTTATGGTGTTGCGTTTCTTTGAGTTTTTTTTCCGCCTCACACAAGTTTTCCATCACCTGGTATACCCGCTTTAGGTGGACCGCTGAATTTTTATGGGTATTTGTTGCCTCATTCAATGTTGTCGTGGCTTCCTGAAGGTTACTTCTTACTTCCTGGAAAAACGCCTCGTGGTTTTCCACTTGCTTCGTGAGAAGTTGGATAGATGAGCAGACCTTTCGAGAGCGAGTTGTGGGTTTGCCTGCGGTTTCTCTGCTCTCTACAATAAGTCTATCTATCTCCTCATCTTCTGAACCATAATCAACAGCTGCTTTTGATGTTGAGGGTTCGCGCGGTGGTTCTCGGGTATTACCCGTCCCAAAAGATGGTGCTCCTATGCCCTTGACAGAGTTGTCAATGGCTACAAGAGCTATCACGGCATCTTCTAATGGGGTAAAAGTTTTTTGTTTAAAGGGGCCGCCCCCTGTGCCCGAACTTTCTTTTTTGTTTAAATCTATTTTTTTTAATGTAGCACTTCAAGTCACTCCAGACCTAAAATGAATATAAATAAATATCGATATACTCGTATTAATGAACACTCTACGGATAATGTACATACTTTTTTCCAGCCACAAGTATCTCTTTGGCGTGGTCCAAGTTTGTTTAGCTGCTCACTTAAATTATCCCAAAATGCAGCAACATCTTCTGGTGCTCTTTGAGTATAATTTCGAGCTATGTCGGGTTTTTCCTGTAATAAGGTCACCATTAGCTCAAACTCTATCGTGCTCGTTTTTTTATTTGGCCTGAAAAAAAAACAAACTATATTAAAAACGCAAATATGTATACATAAATTTTGCAATGCTTACATTTTGTATCCTGTTTTTACCTAAAAGTAAACAAATTCCGCAACAAAATGTTGGCGGGCGATTTCGGAAAAAAACTCGGTTGTCAAAATGTCAAAAACAAGAAAAAATGCACTTCATCTTACTACAACGTATACCGCCAGTGTGCGTTAGATTTTGGCGAAAAAATTTCCGTTCCGATCGAACGGAGATCAATTTGAAGCAAATATTCTCCGATTCGGACGATTTCGGAGAATTTTACGTTCCGACGGTTACTTCGCTAGGGCCGAGAACAATTAAAAATTACTTTTAAGGACTTTTCACATGAGCGCGGCTTGCGCGATGATGATGCAGCGTAGCCATTACCCTCCTAACCTGGAAATCCGGCGGCCAAATAATGGATTTCCCCAAAGATGGATGTTGCTCTGGATCAGACCATTCCCACCGAACGGTCTTTAGCACACCCTGCCGCACCCATTGAAAACTTAGCTTAGAAACTTACTGTTGAATTTTCAACAGTAAGTTCCAAATAAAACAACTTTGTTCAATTAAAAATATATAATTACAAAGTAGGTATAATTCATTTATGGATAACCTCTTCAGTGGAAAGTAGAATACAAAAGAAAGCCCGAAAGGATAACCATGAGGCAAGTTAAAAAAAGCAAAAAACATAGATTATTTTATAGAAAGAAAAGATGTCAAAATTAATACGTAAATAAAGATTGCCATTGTGCAACTGCGTTGCCGAGGATAATATATAACTCGGTTGAAACGTAATCGGTCAGATCTTCTGGGTATATCTGCAATTGGAACTTACTGCCTTCTGACTGGAAGCGATCAATGGCGGACTTGTAGATGCTGATGGAGAAGTTAAGTCCACAGGGCTTGCAGCGGCAGGACTCTCCGAAATCAACGAGTCATTAGTAAGAAATGTTCCTGGTGAGCTTGAAAGGTGATCTTCTGTAATTGGATTTGGAGAATGATTATTAACCAACAAATTACCATCGACTGCTCCATCGTATGTGTCGTGATGCCTGATGATTTCCTTGAGTCCGAAGTTGGTTTTGATGTCTTCGGTAATTACCACTATCAGCGTGAACGATGTACATCTTACGACCCAGCTTTTTCAAAATTAGGCCAGGTGACCACTTCTGTTTCTTAAGGTATTGACGGAAAAATACCGGTTGTTGCAACGAGAATTTTGTATAATTATCGCAGGGCTTCGAAACCTGGAGTTTGTTTGGCTGTTGCAACTAGTTTGGAACCAGGGCCGTTAGAACCGTTCGATGCACTCGACCATGCAACTTTTCAGCTGGTGAAATTCCTGCACTGTCTGGTGTCGAACGATATGTTGCCAAGAAAGTGGCCAAGGCGTCATCCCCTTCTACAGAACTCTCCAAGATTTTAGACAAGGACGTCTTGAAAGTTCTTACCATGCGCTCCGCGGCTCCATTTGATTCGGGATTGAATATTGCCGACGTTAAATGTTGAATCGAATTTTTCTTACAAAAATCTGCAAACTCCTTGCTCGTAAATTGCGGCCCATTATCGGAGACCAGGGTCTTTGGCAAACCCTCCAAGGCGAAAATAGATTGCAACGCATGTGCGGTTGCAATTGACGTAGTTGATGTCATCTTAATAACAAAAGGAAATTTGGAGTTGGAGTCGACCACGATCAGCCACATACTCTTTTTAAATGGCCCCGCAAAATCCACGTGCAGTCGCTCCCAAAGCTCAGCAGTAAGTGGCCAGCTGGAATATTCCTTCGGTGAAGGACTGGCATTTAGTTGACATGCACTGCACTCCTTCACTGTCCTCTCTATCTGGTCATCGATACCAGGCCACCAGCAATATCGTCTCGAAATCTGCTTCATCCTAGTCATACCCCAATGTCCATGATGAATCATCTGCAATACTCTTTGTTGTAAGGATTTAGGTACTACCACTCTGCAAAAGCTTTCGCTCTGAAAAAGAAGAACATCAGTACACACATAAACAGAACTTCCTACGGAAAAACGGCAGTAACTCGGTCTCAGAAGGAGGGATAAAATTTGGCCAGCCATGCTGAACATACCACATGACCTTTTTAATTACTTTATCACGACTTGACTCAGCAGCGATGTCTGCTACCTTAACCGGAAAATTCTCCACGAGATGAACTCTATCTTCCTCTGACTTGTCGAATTCGTCGTCTGGTCCATAGGGTAAACGGGACAAACAATCCGTATGTCCATGTGATTTCGTCGGTCTATAGCGAATGGTGTATGTGTAGCTCATTAGCGTAATAGCCCACCTTTGCAAGCGATGAACGGTCATGACCGGTAGTTTTTTATTCGGGCTGAAAATGGTTACCAAAGGTTGATGGTCAGTGATTAGCTCGAACTGTCGGCCGTATAGATATTGGTGGAACTTTTTCACACCATAAATGATAGACAGTGCCTCTTTCTCTATCTGGCTGTACCCTTTTTGCGTTTCCGTAAGCGTTTTCGAAGCAAACGCGATGGGCTTCTCCGTTCCGTCGGGATAGTGATGGGAGGTCACAGCTCCAATGCCATGCGACGAAGCGTCTGTGGCAAGAGAAAGTGGCAAATCATTTTGAAAATGAACCAAGCTAGAAACCTTCATGATTCTCTCCTTGAAATCATCGAAAGATTTTTGCTGCTGTTGACCCCAGATGAAAGGTGCTTCTTTGGATCTGAGCTTGTTAAGTGGTGCTGCTAACTGTGCAAAATTCTGTATGAATTGATTGTAGTAATTTAACTTACCCAGAAAAGCTTCTAATTCTTTAAGGTTTTGTGGTTTTGGTAAGTTTCTGATGGCCTTTACCCGCGACTCAGAGGGTCTTATTCCTTTTTCGTCAATTAAATGCTCAAATATTAAATTTCGGACTCAGCAAACTTGCATTTAACCAAACGGCATTTTAATCCATGATCTTCGAAACGTTGATATAGTGTCTTAAGATTTTTTAGATGCTCAGCATTATTTCGGCCTGACACAATGATGTCATCTAAATAAGAGACACAAAAATCAAGATCAGCTGTCAATTGCTCCATGTAACGTTGGAAAATCCCAGTCGAGCTGGCGGTCCCAAAAGGAAGACGTTGGTATTCGAACAATCCAAGATGCGTATTGATGACACACAGGCGCTTGGATGCATCGTCCAATGGAATTTGGAGGTAAGCGTCAGAGAGATCGACTTTTGAAAAAAAAACGACCACCTTGAACACGACAAAACAATTCTTGAATCCGAGGAACTGGATGTCTGTCTATTTCCAACTGAGGGTTTATGGTGACCTTGAAATCACCGCACATTCGAAGATCTCCATTCTGCTTCTCGACGACTACTATGGGGGCTGCCCACTGGCTCGTTTCCACTGCTCGCAAAATACCCAAATGTGTTAACCTCTCAATTTCCTTCTTTACAGCGGCTTGTTTAGCAAAAGGCACTGGCCGGTACCTAAAATACCGTGGCTGACTGTCGGCTTTCATCGTAAGATGGGCAACGAAATGTTTGCTACAGCCAAGTTCGGAATCGAAAACTGATTTGTACTCTGCACAGAGGGCTTGTGCCTGTACTGCTAGCTGATCACGAGACCCGTCTGACAAGTGCATTATATTTTCCTCATTTGGATACTTAACCATAAACTGGAAAGCTTCGAACCAATCGAGTCCCATGATATTTGAAGCCATTGTACTGTCTACCACCAGCAAAGTTAGCTGCCTCCTTTCATCACGCCATTGCACTGTAACAGTAGCTTCACCTTTTATGGGGACGGCCTGATCACCATATGCCATGAGAGTGCGATTTGTGGGTATTAACTTTATATTGTTCAGCTCTTGAAAACTCTCTAGACCAATGAGCGAGGAAGTAGCCCCTGTGTCCACCTGAAATATGGTCGGGGTTTGGTTTATGTCTAATCTTATATACATTTTTCTCCCCCTGCGCTCCATCTCCCAAGCTGAAGACACTTCATCTGAAATTGAAACACATACTTTCTTTTCCACTTTTGTAGGACCTGATGTTCCTTCCACTAGTTGATGAAAAGAGTGTGCTGATTCATGGTTCTTTTTTTTGATTTGCAGTGCTTTGTTTCTTCCCAGCCCTGCCACGTGACTTTGATCGTACATACTTTTGAGTTTTTTTCGGGAAAAAAGTTCCCCCTTCAGATCGCTGTGCTGCTAACAAACATACGCTTTTGATGTGACCCTTCTTACTGCAGAGATCACACACTGAGTCCAAATGACGACAATCGCTTCGATCGTGGTATATATTGCAGCCTGGACAAGACTTTCTTGCTTGGCCCTCATTAATCTTCTTGAACTTGCTGGCTGTATTAACTACATTAACTTCAGCAGACGAAAAAGATTTTCCTTTGTCTTTTAGAACGTCACATGCAAGCTGGGTGGACTCATAGGCGGTTGCAATATCCTCAATCTCTGCCAGTGTAGGATTTTTCTTTTGTGTAGCTGCGTTGCGGACTGCATCATGTGGAGTGTGAAACACTATCATGTCGCGTATCATCACATCTGCATACGACTGCCTGCAACATTCTTTACCGCAAACAAAAGCGCAGCTCCTTGCTACTCCTTTTAAGTCCGTGATCCACTCCGCATATGAATGGCTAGGAGACATTTTTGTGCGGAGGAATTTACAGCGCGAAGCCAAAACATGTAATTTTGTGGAAAAATGGCGAGTTGGTTTTTCCGTCAGTTCTTTAAAAGTGTGTGTACTTGCATTCTTCGTTTCAAAAAGTTTCCTGAGCAACTCGTTGACATCTGGACCACACTCCGACAGAAAATGTGACTTCCGAAGGTTATCGTCTTCCAGGGAATTTGCCGTGTAATGCTGTTGCAGCTGAAAAGGGTAGTTCTCCCAACTTTCCTTTTCGGAATTAAATTGGCGAAATGCTGGAATTGACGCTGATGAAACTCTCGCACTCTTTTGCAAAACCTTCTCCAAAAATTCTTTGTTCGACTCAAAGATCCGTTCCATCCAAGTTTGTTGCTGCGACAGCAAATTTTCCACTGCAGCTTTATCCATCTTATCATTCATAATTTCTTCTAGTTCCGTTTAGTGCAGAAATCTTCGACTATTTGCCATTTTTATCTATAAAATTTTTTTTTTTAAAAAATTGCTTAAAGTACGAAGTGGGGTAACCTGGGTCTCCTTTACCTTGTAAATTACTAGTTTATTCTTGGAAAACTACCAAAAATTTAAGATCACGTTGAATTTACATTATGTAGGTATCCGAAAAAACGCGACTACATAAAAAAAAGAATTAAAAACAGTTATTATTAAACGGAATATGGACAAAAACGTGGTCGTGGGGGACCCAAAGTCCCCCACTCGGTACTCTAAAGGTTAAAACTGATTTTTTGGAATTTATCATCCAACCAAGGGACTTTAAAAGATCTATGGTTTCCGCAACCTGCACTGTAAGTCTTGAAATATCCTGGGCAGCCAAGAGAAAATCGTCCAGATACACCAAAACCCTGATACCCTTGTTTCGAAGGACCTCCGCAATCCAACGAGTGATGACTGAAAATAACCTGGGGGCTGATGACAGGCCAAAAGGTAGGCAAGTGAGCTGTAAGAGTTCGCCTCTGTATACAACCCTCAGAAAAGGCCAGCGGCTCTCTGATATCGGCACATGAAAGTATGCCTGTGAAATACCTATCTTTACCATCCAATCGCCTGCCTGTACAAAGTCTGGCACCGAGGCGTGAGAAATAAATCTGAAGGATCTTTCTATTACATAATTGTTTAACGCTCGGAGGTCGAAAATGGGACGAACTCCGTCGCTGGCTTTGTTTATGAGAAACATTGTTGAAATAAAACTGGGGCTGGCTGATGGGGAGGGCTCTAGAACTTTTAATCTTTGCATCTCTTGCACCTGAAGATCCATCTCTTGAGATGACCTTGTTGAAAAACTTTTCAAAATGTCTATTGTTGGGAAAACGAGAGGTGGTCTGGAACGGAAAGGTATTCTCGCCCCAGAAATACTTTTTAGAATGAAGGAATTGGCTCCCAGATTGCGCCAATTGTCTTTGAAAAACTTTAGTTATCCTCCCCTGAAAATTATCTGCGAGTCATTTGTTCTCGTTGGTATTCTCTTTCGGACGAAAGGAAGACCTGAATCGTTGGTCTTGCTTCCTATTACTCTGTCTCTCTCTATAATTGTTCTTGTGCGCAGATCTCTTATAATTATACCAAGCATCACTCTTAATTCTTCTGTCGTTGTTTATTGGATGCTGATTCTGAAAAGATCTTCTCTCCCTAGAATAAAAGGAAGCGCTGAGCCAGGACTGAGCCCCACCAAGTGATTGCACTAACGCCTGAAGTGCCTGCTTATTGAAAAGATGCTCAGAGCTTGGATGAATGTTACGAAGTGCTGTCTGAACGTTGTTGTTAGAAACCTCAGAAATCAAACTCTCACGCCTAACCTCAATGCACTCAGCTCTCTTACCACATATGACCTGCAACGCCAGTTCCGTGTTCTTAGACGAATCAGAAGACGATCCGAACAAATTGGTAACTTTGTCAAACAGGGAATTTGGGTTTAAGTCATCCGGTGACTTGAAAGCCCAATCAATAATTGACTGTAGTCCCGATTTCAACAATGCCTTTGTTCCAACAAAGAATTCGATAAGGCCGCCATAACCTGTTCTGTCGAAACTAAATAATTCTTTGTCCTACTGAGCACGCACAATTCGTCATTTACTTGCAACTCCACAAAACCTGGAATAGCAGCCAACGTCTTCATTGCCTTTGAATATCTTACAGTCTTCCAAGTTGGTAATCCAAAATGCTGCAGCCTGATAAGCGACACAAGATGTTCTTTCATTGCTGGCTGGACGACTCTCGCCTCACTCTCAGTCTGTAACTGACCCAGATTTAGTGTCCTATTGGAACATTCTGGATGATTGAGAAAACTCTCAGGAGATTGACTCTGCGTTCCCGGGGGACCTTCCTCTTCCTCCTCCCTTGGTATAAACATGCTCATGCACTGCGACAAATAACTAACCTGATCTGCTAGATCACCGAGCCGTTGCTCTACAGATGGATGGCCCCGAGATCTGGATTCTCTCTTCCACTTATTGGGTGGGGGAGAAGCAATCGCCTCGTTCTCGGTGGATGAAGAATTCGACGACGACGAACTTCTCCTTGAACGGCGAAGACTATCCTCTCTTTTTCGATTTCTCTGGCGACAAACTCATAATAATAAAATTTAACAGTTATTTTTACTTACATATATACCACAATTTAATTAATTAAACGCGAAAGTTATTTTAAATACGACTCTATGGCGACGAAGTACACAACGCTATGAAGAAATTACACCAGGTTGGAGCTTGCAGTGTTTGACAGCTAAAGGGCCGCCCTCTGGGCGTCGGTTAGGTTGGTTTTAGGCAAATATGGAGGACTTTAGGGCGAATACACAATGGCTTCTTCAACAGCGACGCTGTGTTTTCACTAGGCAGATAATAAACAATTTTTTAACAGATTTAAAAAGAACTTTCGCCTTAACAAGGTTGCATTTGCTTATGTTTTAGAACAAATTGAAAATAAATTTAAGAACAACCATCGTTCTGAGTCAATTAGTCCAGAGCATAAGTTGGCATCTTGTTTAAGGTATTTTGCGGAGGGAAACTACCAACATGGAGTAGGAAAGGATTGTGAGTCTACTGTTGGCCAAACGACTTTTTCAAATATGCTTAAGGAAACGTTGGATATCATGGAAGATACATTGTGTAACAACTGGATATTTTTTTTTTTTTTTATATATAATTTGCGTGCGCTAAAGGGATTTCTTTTTTCTGTAGTGACACAGTACCCTTATAATGGTAAAACCACAGCGCAGGCATTTTTAGTTTGTTGGGCAAGTAGCTCCCAGAATTCATTGCCTATTTTTGGGTGCTACTTACTGAAAGAATAGAAGGATAGGAAAGTGGTTTGGTGCGATGGGATTTTTTTTCTCAACAGGTGGCGCCTAAATTGCTTTAGGGAGATCAGTTTTTGTTGTGTGTATTCAATTTATAAAAATCATGGCCCTGGTCGGGATTCGAACGCACGACCTGCCAATTACTTAGTGAATACACTACCATCGCACCATTGCCATCTTTGAAGATGTCGGATGAAGAAAGTCAACGTTCCAAAAGCAACTTTTTTGAAAGGACTGGCTTTCCCGGAGTTATTGAATGTGTGGATGGTACCCACGTTCAAATAAATGCGCGTGTAGAAAACAAGCATCTTTTTCTCAATCGCAAGGGACATTTCAGTCTTAACGTTATGATTGTATGTAGTTTAATTTTTTTAACGAAGCTTTAGATTTGTGACTATAAAATGAGGATAATTGCTAATTACGAGGGATGCAATCATGACTCCCATGTTTGGGCCTTGAGTGCAGTACGGCGGCATTTCGAAAGAATGTTTTTAAGTGGTTCTAGAGGTAGTTGGTTGCTAGGTGGGCTTATTTTTTTTGCTTTCCGACTTGCAGTCTTTATTTTAATTTTATTAGGTGATTCGGGATATCCTTGTGATCCCTGGCTCATGACACTATTTAGGACCCCAAGACCGCAAAGCGTTGAGAGTCGCTTTAACACATCTCACAAAAAAAACACGTAACATAGTGGAACGTTCAATAGGATTGTTGAAAAACCGGTTTCGTTGCTTATTGAGTGCTCGACAACTACACTATGACCCAATGAAAGCGGCACAAATAGTAAATATGTGTTGTGCCTTACACAACATATGTCTATACTTTGACATGGATTACGAGAGCTTCCAAAATGAAAATGTTGACGATATAGAAGAGGCTGTAGAACGCGATGTAGCTCAACCAAGCTTGCTTCATAGGCAGGCAGCCGCAATACGAAATGAAATAGTTCAACTTCACTTTCAAACAATATAAAAACTTTATTCGAGAAACAACAACTTAAAAATAAATAATTCATTTGGGTATAAGATAATATAAATGACTAGCCTTCTTGGCGTTTGATTTTGTTTTGTAAACTAAACAAATAAATAAAATAAATATAAAAGTTACCTAAGATTGCAATTTGCTTTTGGAAATTTTAAGTTCCAATATTTTGGCCTTTATTTCTTATTTTTGTAGCCTCAAATTTCCTCATTTCAGCGTTATGGTGTTGCGTTTCTTTGAGTTTTTTTTCCGCCTCACACAAGTTTTCCATCACCTGGTATACCCGCTTTAGGTGGACCGCTGAATTTTTATGGGTATTTGTTGCCTCATTCAATGTTGTCGTGGCTTCCTGAAGGTTACTTCTTACTTCCTGGAAAAACGCCTCGTGGTTTTCCACTTGCTTCGTGAGAAGTTGGATAGATGAGCAGACCTTTCGAGAGCGAGTTGTGGGTTTGCCTGCGGTTTCTCTGCTCTCTACAATAAGTCTATCTATCTCCTCATCTTCTGAACCATAATCAACAGCTGCTTTTGATGTTGAGGGTTCGCGCGGTGGTTCTCGGGTATTACCCGTCCCAAAAGATGGTGCTCCTATGCCCTTGACAGAGTTGTCAATGGCTACAAGAGCTATCACGGCATCTTCTAATGGGGTAAAAGTTTTTTGTTTAAATGGACCGCCCCCTGTGCCCGAACTTTCTTTTTTGTTTAAAGCTATTTTTTTTTTAATGTAGCACTTCAAGTCACTCCAAACCTAAAATGAATATAAATAAATATCGATATACTCGTATTAATGAACACTCTACGGATAATGTACATACTTTTTTCCAGCCACAAGTATCTCTTTGGCGTGGTCCAAGTTTGTTTAGCTGCTCACTTAAATTATCCCAAAATGCAGCAACATCTTCTGGTGCTCTTTGAGTATAATTTCGAGCTATGTCGGGTTTTTCCTGTAATAAGGTCACCATTAGCTCAAACTCTATCGTGCTCGTTTTTTTATTTGGCCTGAAAAAAAAACAAACTATATTAAAAACGCAAATATGTATACATAAATTTTGCAATGCTTACATTTTGTATCCTGTTTTTACCTAAAAGTAAACAAATTCCGCAACAAAATGTTGGCGGGCGATTTCGGAAAAAAACTCGGTTGTCAAAATGTCAAAAACAAGAAAAAATGCACTTCATCTTACTACAACGTATACCGCCAGTGTGCGTTAGATTTTGGCGAAAAAATTTCCGTTCCGATCGAACGGAGATCAATTTGAAGCAAATATTCTCCGATTCGGACGATTTCGGAGAATTTTACGTTCCGACGGTTACTTCGCTAGGGCCGAGAACAATTAAAAATTACTTTTAAGGACTTTTCACATGAGCGCGGCTTGCGCGATGATGATGCAGCGTAGCCATTACCCTCCTAACCTGGAAATCCGGCGGCCAAATAATGGATTTCCCCAAAGATGGATGTTGCTCTGGATCAGACCATTCCCACCGAACGGTCTTTAGCACACCCTGCCGCACCCATTGAAAACTTAGCTTAGAAACTTACTGTTGAATTTTCAACAGTAAGTTCCAAATAAAACAACTTTGTTCAATTAAAAATATATAATTACAAAGTAGGTATAATTCATTTATGGATAACCTCTTCAGTGGAAAGTAGAATACAAAAGAAAGCCCGAAAGGATAACCATGAGGCAAGTTAAAAAAAGCAAAAAACATAGATTATTTTATAGAAAGAAAAGATGTCAAAATTAATACGTAAATAAAGATTGCCATTGTGCAACTGCGTTGCCGAGGATAATATATAACTCGGTTGAAACGTAATCGGTCAGATCTTCTGGGTATATCTGCAATTGGAACTTACTGCCTTCTGACTGGAAGCGATCAATGGCGGACTTGTAGATGCTGATGGAGAAGTTAAGTCCACAGGGCTTGCAGCGGCAGGACTCTCCGAAATCAACGAGTCATTAGTAAGAAATGTTCCTGGTGAGCTTGAAAGGTGATCTTCTGTAATTGGATTTGGAGAATGATTATTAACCAACAAATTATCATCGACTGCTCCATCGTATGTGTCGTGATGCCTGATGATTTCCTTGAGTCCGAAGTTGGTTTTGATGTCTTCGGTAATTACCACTATCAGCGTGAACGATGTACATCTTACGACCCAGCTTTTTCAAAATTAGGCCAGGTGACCACTTCTGTTTCTTAAGGTATTGACGGAAAAATACCGGTTGTTGCAACGAGAATTTTGTATAATTATCGCAGGGCTTCGAAACCTGGAGTTTGTTTGGCTGTTGCAACTAGTTTGGAACCAGGGCCGTTAGAACCGTTCGATGCACTCGACCATGCAACTTTTCAGCTGGTGAAATTCCTGCACTGTCTGGTGTCGAACGATATGTTGCCAAGAAAGTGGCCAAGGCGTCATCCCCTTCTACAGAACTCTCCAAGATTTTAGACAAGGACGTCTTGAAAGTTCTTACCATGCGCTCCGCGGCTCCATTTGATTCGGGATTGAATATTGCCGACGTTAAATGTTGAATCGAATTCTTCTTACAAAAATCTGCAAACTCCTTGCTCGTAAATTGCGGCCCATTATCGGAGACCAGGGTCTTTGGCAAACCCTCCAAGGCGAAAATAGATTGCAACGCATGTGCGGTTGCAATTGACGTAGTTGATGTCATCTTAATAACAAAAGGAAATTTGGAGTTGGAGTCGACCACGATCAGCCACATACTCTTTTTAAATGGCCCCGCAAAATCCACGTGCAGTCGCTCCCAAAGCTCAGCAGTAAGTGGCCAGCTGGAATATTCCTTCGGTGAAGGACTGGCATTTAGTTGACATGCACTGCACTCCTTCACTGTCCTCTCTATCTGGTCATCGATACCAGGCCACCAGCAATATCGTCTCGAAATCTGCTTCATCCTAGTCATACCCCAATGTCCATGATGAATCATCTGCAATACTCTTTGTTGTAAGGATTTAGGTACTACCACTCTGCAAAAGCTTTCGCTCTGAAAAAGAAGAACATCAGTACACACATAAACAGAACTTCCTACGGAAAAACGGCAGTAACTCGGTCTCAGAAGGAGGGATAAAATTTGGCCAGCCATGCTGAACATACCACATGACCTTTTTAATTACTTTATCACGACTTGACTCAGCAGCGATGTCTGCTACCTTAACCGGAAAATTCTCCACGAGATGAACTCTATCTTCCTCTGACTTGTCGAATTCGTCGTCTGGTCCATAGGGTAAACGGGACAAACAATCCGTATGTCCATGTGATTTCGTCGGTCTATAGCGAATGGTGTATGTGTAGCTCATTAGCGTAATAGCCCACCTTTGCAAGCGATGAACGGTCATGACCGGTAGTTTTTTATTCGGGCTGAAAATGGTTACCAAAGGTTGATGGTCAGTGATTAGCTCGAACTGTCGGCCGTATAGATATTGGTGGAACTTTTTCACACCATAAATGATAGACAGTGCCTCTTTCTCTATCTGGCTGTACCCTTTTTGCGTTTCCGTAAGCGTTTTCGAAGCAAACGCGATGGGCTTCTCCGTTCCGTCGGGATAGTGATGGGAGGTCACAGCTCCAATGCCATGCGACGAAGCGTCTGTGGCAAGAGAAAGTGGCAAATCATTTTGAAAATGAACCAAGCTAGAAACCTTCATGATTCTCTCCTTGAAATCATCGAAAGATTTTTGCTGCTGTTGACCCCAGATGAAAGGTGCTTCTTTGGATCTGAGCTTGTTAAGTGGTGCTGCTAACTGTGCAAAATTCTGTATGAATTGATTGTAGTAATTTAACTTACCCAGAAAAGCTTCTAATTCTTTAAGGTTTTGTGGTTTTGGTAAGTTTCTGATGGCCTTTACCCGCGACTCAGAGGGTCTTATTCCTTTTTCGTCAATTAAATGCTCAAATATTAAATTTCGGACTCAGCAAACTTGCATTTAACCAAACGGCATTTTAATCCATGATCTTCGAAACGTTGATATAGTGTCTTAAGATTTTTTAGATGCTCAGCATTATTTCGGCCTGACACAATGATGTCATCTAAATAAGAGACACAAAAATCAAGATCAGCTGTCAATTGCTCCATGTAACGTTGGAAAATCCCAGTCGAGCTGGCGGTCCCAAAAGGAAGACGTTGGTATTCGAACAATCCAAGATGCGTATTGATGACACACAGGCGCTTGGATGCATCGTCCAATGGAATTTGGAGGTAAGCGTCAGAGAGATCGACTTTTGAAAAAAAAACGACCACCTTGAACACGACAAAACAATTCTTGAATCCGAGGAACTGGATGTCTGTCTATTTCCAACTGAGGGTTTATGGTGACCTTGAAATCACCGCACATTCGAAGATCTCCATTCTGCTTCTCGACGACTACTATGGGGGCTGCCCACTGGCTCGTTTCCACTGCTCGCAAAATACCCAAATGTGTTAACCTCTCAATTTCCTTCTTTACAGCGGCTTGTTTAGCAAAAGGCACTGGCCGGTACCTAAAATACCGTGGGTGACTGTCGGCTTTCATCGTAAGATGGGCAACGAAATGTTTGCTACAGCCAAGTTCGGAATCGAAAACTGATTTGTACTCTGCACAGAGGGCTTGTGCCTGTACTGCTAGCTGATCACGAGACCCGTCTGACAAGTGCATTATATTTTCCTCATTTGGATACTTAACCATAAACTGGAAAGCTTCGAACCAATCGAGTCCCATGATATTTGAAGCCATTGTACTGTCTACCACCAGCAAAGTTAGCTGCCTCCTTTCATCACGCCATTGCACTGTAACAGTAGCTTCACCTTTTATGGGGACGGCCTGATCACCATATGCCATGAGAGTGCGATTTGTGGGTATTAACTTTATATTGTTCAGCTCTTGAAAACTCTCTAGACCAATGAGCGAGGAAGTAGCCCCTGTGTCCACCTGAAATATGGTCGGGGTTTGGTTTATGTCTAATCTTATATACATTTTTCTCCCCCTGCGCTCCATCTCCCAAGCTGAAGACACTTCATCTGAAATTGAAACACATACTTTCTTTTCCACTTTTGTAGGACCTGATGTTCCTTCCACTAGTTGATGAAAAGAGTGTGCTGATTCATGGTTCTTTTTTTTGATTTGCAGTGCTTTGTTTCTTCCCAGCCCTGCCACGTGACTTTGATCGTACATACTTTTGAGTTTTTTTCGGGAAAAAAGTTCCCCCTTCAGATCGCTGTGCTGCTAACAAACATACGCTTTTGATGTGACCCTTCTTACTGCAGAGATCACACACTGAGTCCAAATGACGACAATCGCTTCGATCGTGGTATATATTGCAGCCTGGACAAGACTTTCTTGCTTGGCCCTCATTAATCTTCTTGAACTTGCTGGCTGTATTAACTACATTAACTTCAGCAGACGAAACAGATTTTCCTTTGTCTTTTAGAATGTCACATGCAAGCTGGGTGGACTCATAGGCGGTTGCAATATCCTCAATCTCTGCCAGTGTAGGATTTTTCTTTTGTGTAGCTGCGTTGCGGACTGCATCATGTGGAGTGTGAAACACTATCATGTCGCGTATCATCACATCTGCATACGACTGCCTGCAACCTTCTTTACCTCAAACAAAAGCGCAGCTCCTTGCTACTCCTTTTAAGTCCGCGATCCACTCCGCATATGAATGGCTAGGAGACATTTTTGTGCGGAGGAATTTACAGCGCGAAGCCAAAACATGTAATTTTGTGGAAAAATGGCGAGTTGGTTTTTTCGTCAGTTCTTTAAAAGTGTGTGTACTTACATTCTTCGTTTCAAAAAGTTTCCTGAGCAACTCGTTGACATCTGGACCACACTCACAGAAAATGTGACTTCCGAAGGTTATCGTCTTCCAGGGAATTTGCCGTGTAATGCTGTTGCAGCTGAAAAGGGTAGTTCTCCCAACTTTCCTTTTCGGAATTAAATTGGCGAAATGCTGGAATTGACGCTGATGAAACTCTCGCACTCTTTTGCAAAACCTTCTCCAAAAATTCTTTGTTCGACTCAAAGATCCGTTCCATCCAAGTTTGTTGCTGCGACAGCAAATTTTCCACTGCAGCTTTATCCATCTTATCATTCATAATTTCTTCTAGTTCCGTTTAGTGCAGAAATCTTCGACTATTTGCCATTTTTATCTATAAAAAAATTTTTTTTAAAAAATTGCTTAAAGTACGAAGTGGGGTAACCTGGGTCTCCTTTACCTTGTAAATTACTAGTTTATTCTTGGAAAACTACCAAAAATTTAAGATCACGTTGAATTTACATTATGTAGGTATCCGAAAAAACGCGACTACATAAAAAAAAGAATTAAAAACAGTTATTATTAAACGGAATATGGACAAAAACGTGGTCGTGGGGGACCCAAAGTCCCCCACTCGGTACTCTAAAGGTTAAAACTGATTTTTTTGGAATTTATCATCCAACCAAGGGACTTTAAAAGATCTATGGTTTCCGCAACCTGCACTGTAAGTCTTGAAATATCCTGGGCAGCCAAGAGAAAATCGTCCAGATACACCAAAACCCTGATACCCTTGTTTCGAAGGACCTCCGCAATCCAACGAGTGATGACTGAAAATAACCTGGGGGCTGATGACAGGCCAAAAGGTAGGCAAGTGAGCTGTAAGAGTTCGCCTCTGTATACAACCCTCAGAAAAGGCCAGCGGCTCTCTGATATCGGCACATGAAAGTATGCCTGTGAAATACCTATCTTTACCATCCAATCGCCTGCCTGTACAAAGTCTGGCACCGAGGCGTGAGAAATAAATCTGAAGGATCTTTCTATTACATAATTGTTTAACGCTCGGAGGTCGAAAATGGGACGAACTGGCTTTGTTTATGAGAAACATTGTTGAAATAAAACTGGGGCTGGCTGATGGGGAGGGCTCTAGAACTTTTAATCTTTGCATCTCTTGCACCTGAAGATCCATCTCTTGAGATGACCTCGTTGAAAAACTTTTCAAAATGTCTATTGTTGGAAAAACGAGAGGTGGTCTGGAACGGAAAGGTATTCTCGCCCCAGAAATACTTTTTAGAATGAAGGAATTGGCTCCCAGATTGCGCCAATTGTCTTTGAAAAACTTTAGTTATCCTCCCCTGAAAATTATCTGCGAGTCATTTGTTCTCTTTGGTATTCTCTTTCGGACGAAAGGAAGACCTGAATCGTTGGTCTTGCTTCCTATTACTCTGTCTCTCTCTATAATTGTTCTTGTGCGCAGATCTCTTATAATTATACCAAGCATCACTCTTAATTCTTCTGTCGTTGTTTATTGGATGCTGATTCTGAAAAGATCTTCTCTCCCTAGAATAAAAGGAAGCGCTGAGCCAGGACTGAGCCCCACCAAGTGATTGCACTAACGCCTGAAGTGCCTGCTTATTGAAAAGATTCTCAGAGCTTGGATGAATGTTACGAAGTGCTGTCTGAACGTTGTTGTTAGAAACCTCAGAAATCAAACTCTCACGCCTAACCTCAATGCACTCAGCTCTCTTACCACATATGACCTGCAACGCCAGTTCCGTGTTCTTAGACGAATCAGAAGACGATCCGAACAAATTGGTAACTTTGTCAAAAAGGGAATTTGGGTTTAAGTCATCCGGTGACTTGAAAGCCCAATCAATAATTGACTGTAGTCCCGATTTCAACAATGCCTTTTGTACCAACAAAGAATTCGATAAGGCCGCCATAACCTGTTCTGTCGAAACTAAATAATTCTTTGTCCAACTGAGCGCGCACAGTTCGTCATTTACTTGCAACTCCACAAAACCTGGAATAGCAGCCAACGTCTTCATTGCCTTTGAATATCTTACAGTCTTCCAAGTTGGTAATCCAAAATGCTGCAGCCTGATAAGCGACACAAGATGTTCTTTCTTTGCTGGCTGGACGACTCTCGCCTCACTCTCAGTCTGTAACTGACCCAGATTTAGTGTCCTATTGGAACATTCTGGATGATTGAGAAAACTCTCAGGAGATTGACTCTGCGTTCCCGGGGGACCTTCCTCTTCCTCATCCCTTGGTATAAACATGCTCATGCACTGCGACAAATAACTAACCTGATCTGCTAGATCACCGAGCCGTTGCTCTACAGATGGATGGCCCCGAGATCTGGATTCTCTCTTCCACTTATTGGGTGGGGGAGAAGCAATCGCCTCGTTCTCGGTGGATGAAGAATTCGACGACGACGAACTTCTCCTTGAACGGCGAAGACTATCCTCTCTTTTTCGATTTCTCTGGCGACAAACTCATAATAATAAAATTTTACAGTTATTTTTACTTACATATATACCACAAATAAATTAATTAAACGCGAACGTTATTTTAAATACGACTCTATGGCGACGAAGTACACAACGCTATGAAGAAATTACACCAGGTTGGAGCTTGCAGTGTTTACTTGTTGGACGGCTGCTCTGGATGTGGAGGATACTGTTTTGCTTGATGTTGATGGTTGGTACTGCTTCGCTTGATGTTGATGGTTGGTACTGCTTCGCTTGATGTTGATGGTTGGTACTGCTTCGCTTGATGTTGGTTCGTAGTGGTTGCCAGGCAGGCTCCGTGCCCTAGAGTTGAGGTTACGGCCTGGACTTTTCACTGCCCAATGTCTGCCAAATGCGTACGGTCTATACCTCGTAAGGACTTACGTTTATGGGACTTCTGGGGTTGTCTTTTCTAATCACTTAATAATTCACTGTTATTACTTCACTTCGGCTTCTATTTTCACTTTTACTTTTTTTCTAAAAAAATTAGTTTTATTTCTTCTATTTTTATTTTTAGTTCTACTGTTACGTTTACTTTTACTTCCAGGTGTTTAGCCCCCGGAACGCATCAAGAGTCACCACAGCTCTTGTTGGTAAAAATGTTGTTTGTTTGGTAGCAGAATTTTGAGTTATCCCACCGCTGCCACCAAAATGTTACGCGATGACACCGTGTTTTCTCTTATTAGGAGGGAAGAGTGTCAGGCGGAGAGTAAAAGGCGTGGTTATTTCAATTGTATATTTTTATTGTTTTGTTTTTAACTAAAAAGCCCGCCGTCCACGCGTCGCTGCGACTTTTAGTTTAAACGAAAATAGTTCTGATTATCAATCGATTAACTCTGATTTTACTCTGGCTTATTCACATACAATATACAATACATACAATATTTTTTATTTGTACTCAAATTGTGTTACATTGTCTATTAATGCTATTTACAATTAATTAATAATGTCTTAAGTCTAATATTTTTTTTTATCTGTGAGCACAGAAGGGGCTCTACTTCGTTCTAGTGATTATTTTTACATTTTTTAATTAAAAAGTTTCTTAAGTCTAACATTTTGTTTGTTTAGGATGTGGGGTTTTAACGTCTGCTTGAGTACTGCTGACGGTCGTTGTCTGGCTTATTCCTAAAATTCCTAGTCCTTTTATACTACTCTGCATAGTTCATTTTTGTTCATTTGTCCCCTCTCACACGCACACAACCATTATTGACCCTTTTGTCTATTTCCCAATCACGCTGATGTATTCATAAATCAATTTCCGTATACACAGAATACCATATTTAAATGTCGCAATGTGTTATTCACACTTGCCCTAGAGAAGCGTACCGCATTGTCCAGAAAATGCATACCCATGTTCAATGTCGCAACATATCATTAGCACTTGCTCTGGATGTGCATAGTGCCATTGTATATTGTTACGGATGTCGACATGCAAGTGCGCAAAATTCCCAGACGCTGACTCAACGGAAGCAATGAACGGAACACGAAACCAACAACCAACGAATGAAGGAATTGCTGTGCCAACAATTAAAACATTACATAAGGAGGTAGCAATTTAAGAAATGTTAGCATTTAGTTCATACAGTTGGAATAAGAGACCCGGAATAAAAATTGAATATTAAACAGAATCGTTAATGGTTATTTATTTTTCATCCGTTCTTTCGGTAGTGGTATAAAGATCGTTAATCTCCTCTCAATCTTCGCCGGTTGCATTAGAAAATTGTGCGATAGTATAAAGATCGTTAATCTCCTCTCAATCTTCGCCGGTTGCATTAGAAAATTGTGCGATAGTATAAAGATCGTTAATCTCCTCTCAATCTTCGCTGGTTGCATCGGAAAGGTGTGCGACAATATCAAACATCAAGAGCTTGCTGCGGATTCATCGGGATAATTCCCCTAAAATGCCTGACGGAAACACCAGCGTCGTTGGACCACGACAGAAACCCTGGCCTGACGGTGCACCTCTCGCTAATACAGTGATTTTAATTCTTTATATATGTGTATAGCCAAACGAGGCATAACACAAATTTTGGTGGCAGCGGTGGGATCATCAGCAGTGAAGAGGAAAGCGGAGAATCTCCAGATGAAGCAGCAGTTAATAGTTATCTTTTTGTGAGTACCTTATTTATTGTAAAGTAATTGTTTCAATCAGTGTGGTGTTAAGATCCAATTTTTGAATTCGTAGACTTAATTGTTTTAAGATTTGATTTTGATTTAATGTTTTCAAAGTTTCGCGAATCATTAAGCGGTTTGAATAGCGCCGAAAACAAAGATAATCGCTATTATCTTTGTTTTCGGCGCTATTCAGACATAGATTCAGTCCACAGTGATAGATTGAGTAGTGATAACGATAGCAGCCATTATTATTCCAATATGAGTGAAATTTCAATAAATGTTCTAATTTCCTTCATCCCTGCCTTCAATGGTACTGGCGATGAAGTTTTTACCTTCATCGACGCCTGCAATGATGCCATCGAACTGGCAACTCCTGCACAGAAGGACGTACTGTTCAAATTCATTAAAACAAAAATTCGTGGCAATGCCACCACAATCTTAATGAACAAAGAAGTAAAGAATTGGGAGTCTTTAAAAAAAGGAGCTAACGCTAGTGTTCCGAGAACCCCACAGTGCTCTGCAACTCCACAGGGAATTAATTTCCATAAAGCAAGGAAAAGACGAGTCCGTTGTTCACTATGTACAACGCGTCGAAACCCTACAACGACGCTTACTTCAGAGTAAACTAGTCGATGTAAAGGATGAGCACAAAGAGGGCCAATTGGAGTATATCCAAAATGAAACTTTAACGGTTTTCATCAACGGGCTAAGGGAAAGACTTTCAAATTATGTGATTACACAGCGTCCCAAAAATCTTTCCGAAGCGAGCAAGTTTGCCTGTGAAGAAGAACAGCGCATTAATTTGTTCAAAACGAACACACAAAAAGATTACACCAATAAGAATTTAGCTAAAATTAACCTCCAGGAAGTAAGGTGCTATAATTGTGGCAAGGTTGGCCATATAGCGAGAAACTGTAGACTTCCAAGGAGAGATAATAGAGAAAACGGACCAGGAAGTAATAATCCGTTCAGACGAAATGAATCTAAAGATTCCCACCAACCGTCAACTTCACCTGAAGCGTCTAAGCAGAGAAATTTTCGGTTGGCTGTATGGTTAATGAGGCATCCATGCAGCAAGGTAATTCGGAAAAATCAGAAAGTCCTCATATCATGATGCTCCTTAGCGGAGAATTAAGAAAAATGATTATTGACACAGGAGCAGAGATCTCTTTGATCAAAGCCAACTGCGTTTTTGAAGACGATATAGAAAAAGGTAGCATGAAATTCAGTGGAATAGGAGGGAAATCACGCAGCACTTTAGGATTCGTTAGAAAGAAAGTAGAATTTACAGGAAAGGCTAAGCCTAAGATAATGGAATTACAAGTAATTGAAAACTACCTATTTGGCAACTATGATGGATTAATTGGTAACCACTTCCTACGAGAGGGCGGTTACATAATAGACTTCAAGGAAAACGTACTAAGAAAGGATCATGAACAAATTCCGTTGAGGTACCTAAGCGAGGAAAGATTTGTAAAGAAAAGAACCGAGGCTAATAGGGTAATTAAGATTTTAAACGGCTATAACCTTAGAGAAGAAGTGGTTGTTCCACGACAATACCTATAGGACGGTATAATCGTATCGGAATGTATCACGAGAAATAAAAACGGCAAATGCTTAGCTACCATAGTCAATACGACGGAGGAGGACTTCGATTTAAGCAAAGTCAGGGTGGTAGCAAGAAACTTAGAATATTTTGACGTCGATAAAAGGAGGCCTTCATCAAGAGCCGCAGAAGTCTCAGGGAATGTTAGGACTACGCATATGAACCGCGAGGAACGTGAAAGCCTTTTGGAAATTGTAAAGGAATACAGTGACGTATTCAGCCTTGGTAACGAAAAACTTACTAAGACAACCAGGGTTAAACACCATATTAGAATTCCGAAAGGAACGCAACCGGTTTTTACGAAAAGTTACCGGCACCCAAAAGTACATGACGAGGAAGTGCGTATTCAAATAGGAAAACTTAAAGAAGACGGGATTATACGTGATAGTGACTCCCCTTGGTATTCTCCACTTTGGATCGTTCCAAAGAAGGCAGATGCAAGTGGGAAGAAAAAGTGGCGAATGGTTATTGACTTCAGGAAGTTAAATGATTTAACTATCCCGGATAACCACCCTTTGCCCAATATAACGGAGATACTTGACCAACTCGGGAAAGCCAAGTATTTCTCCACACTAGACTTAACGTCAGGGATCCACCAGATTCCAATGAATGAGGAAGATATGGAGAAGACGGCCTTTAGCACGGCCTATGGATATTTCGAATTCACAAGAATGCCATTCGGGCTCAGGAATGCTCCAGCGTGTTTCCAGAGACTAATGAACTCAGTCCTGGCAGGTCTCCAGGGAATCAAGTGTTTCGTCTACATGGACGACATTGTTGTCTACGGACAAACGTTGGACGAACACAATGGAAAATTAGTAGAGATACTGAAGCAGTTAAGGGAAGCTAACCTTAAACTGCAACCTGATAAGTGCGAATTCCTAAGAAAGGAAGTGTCGTATTTAGGGCACATCATAACAGACAAAGGGGTAAAGCCTGACCCCAGAAAGGTTGAAAGCATACAGAACATGGAAGCACCCAGTAATGTTAAAGGGATCAAATCATTCCTTGGAATGATAGGCTATTACAGGAAATTTATCAGGGACTTTAGTAGGATAGCTGAGCCAATGAATAGGCTTCTTAAGAAAGACGCCGAGTTCACATTGACTCAAGAACAACAACAAGCGTTCGAAAAATTAAAAGATACAATAACGAAGCATCCGGTGTTACAGTACCCAGACTTCGAGAAGCCCTTTATAATAACTACGGACACTTCCAGTCGAGGCATTGGCGCGGTGCTCAGCCAGGAGCACAACGGAAAAGATCTCCCAGTACATTTTGCGAGTCGAACTTTGAATAAAGCCGAAATCAATTACAGCGCCACGGAAAATGAGTGCTTGGCAATTGTATGGGCTACGAAACAGTTTCGACCATATATTTATGGCACAAAGTTCTTGATCCAAACGGATCACAGACCCCTCACGTGGCTTTTTAAAGTCAAAGATCCGGGCAGCAGGCTCGTGAGGTGGCGACTGAAACTTGAAGAGTTTGACTATGTTATCTCATACAAGAAAAGCAAAGAAAACGTTGTAGCCGACGAATTGAGCAGGAACATCAGAATCACTGAAAGGGAACGAGAAGAAACTTGGCAAGATCTTATGAGCTTACTTGAAGAGGAAGGTATCGAAATAAATAGTGAGAATAGAGACGATATAGCAAGCACAAGCAAGGGAAGAAATCCGAGTAGAGGAATTCCAAGGAAAAATAAAAAGGAGATAGGAAGTGAAGACATAGAGAATGAAGCAATAGAAAACTTAGAGAGTAAAGTTATAGAGAATGAAGTAATAGAAAACTTAGAAGACATTGACCATGATCTAGAAAATGATTCAGTAGATGAATCCACCGAAGAACAGATCTCAGATAAAAAGGAAGAAGTACAAGATCCAGGAAAAAGATTAGCCATAATGAAAGAATATCACGAGGGATTAATAGGCGGTCATACAGGTCAGAAAGCTACGTATGCAAAGATCAGAAAGAAATTCAAATGGAAAGGTATGCAGAAACACATTGAGGACTTTGTGAGAAATTGCCCTCAGTGCCAGACAGAAAAAGTTAACAGAGCTCCTACTAGAAACCCAATGAAGATCGTGACATCTGCAGACAAGGCTCTACAAAAGATAATGATAGACCTAATTGGACCATTTGAAGAAACCGCGGAAGGCTATAAGTTCGGATTGACCATCCAGGATGACTTGTCAAAATTCATCAAGTTCGTACCGCTAAAATCTAAAGATATGCACACTGTAGCAAATGCCGTAATGGAGCAATGGATTCTGAATTTCGGAATGCCCAAGATCATTTTATCTGACAACGGTTCCGAGTTTTGTAATCAACTGTTTGAAGATATTTGTAAAATCTTAGATATCAAACACATAACAACTAGTGTAGCTTATCCACAGCCCAACGGTAGTGTAGAAAGAGCTCATTGCAGACTTTTGGAGTATCTCAAATCCACAGGACGTGAATTACACCAACTTAAAGATTGGCATAAACGAATGTCGTATGCAGGATTTTGTTACAATTGTACTAAACACACTACAACGGGGTACACCCCCTACGAACTAGTGTTTGGATATGAAGTGAACAGGTCTAGTAGCGTAGATCCATATAATGAAAAGTCGGTTTTCGACTATGTAGACGAACTTAGAGCTAATCTCTTAGAGAAACAAGAAAACGCAAAAGGAAGCATGAAAAAGAGTAGGGAAAAAGCTAAAGTCAGATACGATAAGAAACTAGGAAGGAAAATAGAATATACAATCGGTCAAAAGGTTTTGGTTAGGAATGAAAGGAAGGGAAAATTGAGAAGTCAGTATAAAGGACCATTTAAAATACTAGAAGTACACGAAAATAACTTAGTTATACAAATGAATAATAAGCAACAAAAGTTTAATAAAGCTAACGTTCAGCCATATATTTCAGGTCCCTGTTCACCAGGTGGGCCATCGCCGAAACCAGTTTGTGGGTAAAGGACCCGCAGAATAACACTGGAATATATTTTAACTTTATAGGAGAAACTAAAGAAATTAACGGTAAAATAGCACTAGTTATAGAATTAGATATTAATGGATTAGAACACGCGGGTTCAAACATTAGAAATATTATTAATACCATGGATAGTCTTTGTTTAGAATCAAAAATTGAATGTAAAGAATTTCAGAGAACAGCAAAAAGAGAAATTATAAAAATTGACAGCAGAATCAGGATTATTTCAGGAATAATGGGAAGCTCAAAAAGACAGAGACGCGGTTTAGTAAATATGATAGGTTCAGGCTTCAAGGTCCTTTTTGGCACCATGGACAATGAAGATGCAGAATATTACTGTAATGTCATTCAGAACGTAAATAATAACAAACAAAGAATTAAAAGCGGTATGGAAGAAAATGTAAAGATTCTTAGTCACCTAAATAAGCAAGTCATGGAAAGCATTAAAGATACTAATGTTACTTATAATAAGGTCAACGAAATAATAAACGAAATTAACAAGGTTAGTACAGTGGAAAATAGTTTAAATAGAACCATCCTAATTGAATCCTATTATGAGGAAATTTCAAGCAAAGTCAATTTTAAAATGCTACAGTTAGAAATGGAAATAGAACAAATAATAGACAGCCTTTTATTTATACAAGCAGGGATATTACATCCAAGGATTATTGAGCCCACTGATTTATTAAACGAACTTAGAAATCAAAAGAATGACAACACACTCGCGATAGAGCCAAACATGGAAAATTATGCAGAAATATTGAAAACATTGAAATTAAAAGCTTTCACTAAGAATCGAAAGATTATTGTAATTATTAGTATTCCGACAGTAACTAAAGAAATATTTGAAATCTATGAAACAATTGCTATTCCAAAGATAGTTGAAAACGGAATTGTTATATTAGAAATAAGATACAAATTGTTAATTATAAACAAAAATAAAGAAGACTATGTATTAAAAGAAAATCTAGAAGATTGTAATAATTTTGACCAAATTTCAATTTGTAAACCACAACTTCTAAGAAGTACAATAAGCGACTCTAATTGTGAAATAAATTTATTTATGAGAAATAGAGCCGAAAAATGTAACGCTAAAATTATTAATTCGCATGTAGAAATATTTCATAAGATTAGGGAAAATTCATATCTGTATACTATATCTGAACAAACTCAATATAAATGTAAATGTAAGAATGAAACTAGTACTGGTAAACTTGTTGGCACTGGCATAATTCGCCTGAATAACGACTGCATCCTTGAAACTTATGATATGACGATAAAAACGGTTGGCGCAGAAACGGAAATCGCAATAAAAGACAAACACTCATATGGTGAACTAGAAGACTGCTGTGTAAACGCTAAACTGAAGGAGATCGTAATTAACCAGGAGCCGATGTCGAAAATAACGGCTAAAGATATCCACGAACTGCAGGACTTGACGACTGAAATCCAAAACCAGCGAAATTTTTGGTCAAAGGCACTAGAGAAGATACCCGAAAGATCTCAAGGGATTTTGATATCAGTATTTGGAGTTCTGTGCTTAATCCTTATTAGCTACATAATATGGAAATGCAACCAAGGTTCAGGAAGGACAACCATAGCCTTGTTCAACAGGTGTTTCAACAGAAAACATCGAGTGAGAGACGACGCCAAGAATATCGTCAGAGGAGAGCGCCCCAGACCATATAGAAATGAGGACACCCAAGCCCAATCTAAGGATAAGGTATCCCTAGATATATCTGAAAGGGGGACGTGTTACGGATGTCGACATGCAAGTGCGCAAAATTCCCAGACGCTGACTCAACGGAAGCAATGAACGGAACACGAAACCAACAACCAACGAATGAAGGAATTGATGTGCCAACAATTAAAACATTACATAAGGAGGTAGCAATTTAAGAAATGTTAGCATTTAGTTCATACAGTTGGAATAAGAGACCCGGAATAAAAATTGAATATTAAACAGAATCGTTAGTGGTTATTTATTTTTCATCCGTTCTTTCGGTAGTGGTATAAAGATCGTTAATCTCCTCTCAATCTTCGCCGGTTGCATTAGAAAATTGTGCGATAGTATAAAGATCGTTAATCTCCTCTCAATCTTCGCCGGTTGCATTAGAAAATTGTGCGATAGTATAAAGATCGTTAATCTCCTCTCAATCTTCGCCGGTTGCATCGGAAAGATGTGCGACAATATCAAACATCAAGAGCTTGCTGCGGATTCATCGGGATAATTCCCCTAAAATACCTGACGGAAACACCAGCGTCGTTGGACCACGACAGAAACCCTGGCCTGACGGTGCACCTCTCGCTAATACAGTGATTTTAATTCTTTATATATGTGTTTAGCCAAACGAGGCATAACAATATACACTTTACAGTATTCTCACTTCGTGTATACGACGATACGCCACCATACGACGTAAGGCCAAAACAAATTATAATAGTTTATGCACATTATGTGGGTTTATTTTTGCTTTCCTCCAATCTCCTGAATGGGAATATGAGAATGAGATCATTCAGGTAGCGACTACCGATGCCGACCGATGGTGGCTAATGTTTGACGTAGCGGACATTCTCATCGGGTAGATTTATCGTATTTTATTTAATTTTATTTGTTGGCTCTGATGGAAGTATCAGCAGAATATTTTTATTTGGTTTTGCGCAAACAGCTGATTTTTTGTTCTCCTTCATGCTCGTGAATAGGTATATGAGAAGTAAGAAGACACAGGTAGCGTTGGTGGTGGACGGTAGGGCGGAAAGGTGAAGGAATTATTATCGGGTAGACTTATGCCATATTATTTGTTTGCTCTGATGGAAGTTTGGGGTAGGTTATGTTTTCTGGTATTTAATACAATTGATATGTTAGTGTATGATCGTTGAAGGAGAGTCGCATTTCAGCGGTGATGAGGATAATGAGGATTCTCAAATGATTTTCTTTCTAAATCATGTTTGCAAGTGAAAAATGGATATGCATATTTAAAGGTAGGGGCGATGGTGGATAAAGGAAGGTGGGAGAATTGTCGTCGAGTAGTTGATGGTATATTATTTGTCGGCTTTGATGAATGTTTGGGGTAGGTTATGGCATATTGCAATTAGACCATCACAGTCACCTGTAACTTGTTTTCTTTGTTTTTAATACAATTGGTGTGTATGTTCACATCGGTGAAGGAGATTCGCATTTCAGCACTGAGGATTCCCAAATGGTGCAATTTGCATGTGAAAAAATATTAATTGAGGAAGAGATAAAAAAAGATAAGACAAGTTATAGTGTATTCCCAGCTACATTGCGAACAATCCTTAAGGGTTTCCACTTTAAAAAGAAAATCGTGGATATTTTCGAACCCGTCGAATGCAATTTGCCGCTTTTCAATTTTACAAACTGAACTTACTAGAGAAGTTTGTTGACTTATTGGTGGTGCTTGTCTGCGTTGCGCAGTGTGACGAATCGTTGATTTAACTTGGTTTAATACGGAAAATGACATGCACAAAATTAAACAAAAACCGGTTAAGCCTCCTACGTAATGACTGTGCAATTTTTTTGTTGTTGCTTAGTGCAACAAAAAAAATCATATCAAACTCCAAATTGTATATAATTTTTTTTATAAGAAGGTCAATTTGAAGAGAAATTGTTTATATCGGTTTTAATTGGTTCGCGTATATTATAAAAAAACTCGCTGTTATGATAATACTATAAAGTGTATATACAATGATTGCATTTCTGTCCGGAGTTCCCTTGTGACTGTTTTACGTCACTGAGATTTGGGTATTCCCATTACTCATAGTATTTAATGGGTTCTCTGGCGACAGTGAATATGAAACATGATACGTTCGGCTAGCGATCGTCGGCATTGACCCATTTTATGGTTTTGCAGCTGTGTATACATTAATTTGAATGCCAGCGCGAAAGGAAATGCTGATGTGGGTACAATTGGAAAAACGCAGTGTGAAAGAGAATGTAATGAGTGTAGTGATCGTATATTATAATAGAAGGGATGATATGTAGCGCAAGTACTACATCCTCCCCCCCCCCCCCCCCTACGAAAAAGAAAATTAAACTTGAAGAGGTTAATTTTCTGTTAAAAATTGGCGAGTTTAGGAGCAAGGCTGTTTACATTATACGTCTTTGTTAAAGTTATAATATAAGTTATATGTTTCATTAGGTTCTAGTGTCATCTGTGATAAATAGTTGCTTATAATTATTTTAATAAAATTACAAATGCCAGTGGCAGCAATTTAGTTGATTTGAACTTATGACTATAAGGTAATTATTATATAAAATTTTTGTGCTGAAGTTATTGCTCTAAGGTGTTTAAAAATTTATAATTTTTATATATACATATATATAAATATATATTTTTTTTTTAGCTTATAATTCTAAGGTGTTTAATGATTTTATAACTATTTTTTAGATAATAATTTATTATTATTTTTATTTTTCACAAAAATAAGGGATCTTTATTATTAAATTTTTGTTCTTAAAATGTATAGTAAGTATAATGTTTTTTTTTCAATTGTATTATATTAATTAATTTTCTCTGGGCTACGCAATAGAAGCTTATATTTTTCTCAATTTTGAGGGTTGGCCTATCTATTGGTTCGGGTTTACTTTTGTTTTCGGGCTCTTCGGGTTTGGTTTTAACTTCATACGACTTGTATTTCTTGTAGCAAAATAAGGCAATTGTAGCAATGAGTAGTAGATAGATAAGAAAATAGTGGTGAATATTGTGTTTGTCTAGTGGTATTAGTGTTTTTGTTTCTTCGTTCTTGAGTGAGTTGATACTATTGAACACTAATTTTAGCCCGTCTTGTCTAGAGAATTTTACAAAGGTTGCCTCGTTTGTTTTGTTTATTATTTTGTCGGGATAGTTGTTTTTTTCGTTGTTTGTGTGAATGGTCAAGTCGTTTGTTTTAAGTTAGCAGTTTCCTGATATTTCTAGAATGGATGTGTCTTTAAGTGTGTATGTCTGGTGTATTATTCTTGTAATAACTGTATGTTGTTGTTATGTATTAGTTTGGACTTCTTTCCGACTTGTACTATCGTGTTTTCGTCTGACAGGATTTTGATTACCTCATAATCATAAGGGCCGTCCCAAAGAGTGGAAAGTTTGTTCTTTCTTGTCTGATTTTTTATGAGGACTTTGTCTCCCACGTTAAATTGTTTCGTCTTACAGTTTTTGTCGTAGTAACGCTTAGATATCTCTTTCTTTTTGTTCAACAGTTCTCTGGCAATTTGGTATCCATGTTGTAAGCGTGCTCGTAATTCGTTAGTATAATTGTCGTAATTGTAATATGTTTGTGGTGTTCTGTTTAGAGTGCTAGGGATTCTTGGTGGGTATCCGTACAATAATTCGTGCGGTGAATAGGCAGTGCTGCTGTGGGGCGTAGTATTGTATACGAACATTGAATAGGGCAACCATGTATCCCATGTGAGTAAATCCTTGTTCACATAATGTCTTAGATACTCTGCCAGTGTTCTGTGGCTACGTTCGAGAGCACCGTTTGTTTGGGGATGGTAAGGGGTTGTCTGTATTTTCTTAGTTTTGAGGATTTTGCATACCTCTTTGAATAAGTTACTAAGGAAATTTGTTCCTTGGTCTGTGAGGATTGAGTCTGGAATGCCAAAACGGCATATTAGTCGTTCGACCACCATACGGGCTACTGTTGTCGCTTCCGCGTTGGGGATTGCTATTGCCTCAGAAAACTTGGTTAGGTCGTCCTGGAATGTAAGTATGTATCTGTTGGATTCATGGCTGACCGGTAATGGTCCTACAATGACCAAAGCTATTCGTTCAAAGGGGGTTCTGCTTGTCTTAGTTATTTTCATTGGGATTTTAGTGTTTTTGGATAGCTTATTCCTTTGGCAAGATTCGCATTTTCGAATGTACTCGGTTGTGTCCTTAGTGATAGTCGGCCAGTAGAAAGTCTGTTGTAATCGTTTTGTTGTTCGGGTCACTCCTTGATGTCCTCCTAGTGATGAGTCATGGTATTCAAGACCGAGTGATTTGCGTCCTGAGAGTTTGGTTTTTATATTATTTAAACAAGATTCTATTATTCTTCTATCTTTTTCACTTCTAAAGGGAATAGGTAATGTCGTAACGAGGAGATCTGTACTTGGGTGTAATTGGAAAATGAGAGTTTCTCCTACCTGGGGTTTGATGAAGTTGGGTATTTTTTCTTTCAGGAGGTTTTCTTCTAAAGATTCTATCTATCTATCTATGGGAGTGTTATTAATTTGAGTTCGACTTGATTGTCTGAGAAGATTGATTTCCTTTCTTCTCGTAATCTGAATTTCGAGAGAATTTGTATGTCGTCTGGAGTTTCCGGACGTATTTCTTCAAATAATGGTTTATTTTTGTTTTGGCTACGTGTAGTTACCAAAACTTGTTTGTTTGTGTCGGTTATCTCACTGCCAATGATACGACTAAGGGCGTCAGCATTGGTGTTGCATTTTCCTTTTTTGTGGACTATCTTGTAGTCGTATTCTTCCATCAAGATCCTCCATCGCATAAGTCTTGACGTAGGGTCCTTTCGACCTATCAACCATTGTAGGGAGCTGTGGTCAGTAACAATGGTGAATTTTCTCCCATAGATATAATATGGTCGGAATTGGGTTAGAGCATATACGATAGCCAGTAATTCTTTCTCGGAAGTGGTATAACGTGTTTCTGCGCCATTTAGAGTACGACTAGCGAAAGAAATGGGTTTGTCATTGCCTATTGGTCCTTGAGATAATACAGCGCCTACTGCAATATTGCTGGCATCGGTAGTCACCAGAAGCTCTTCATTAAAATTAGGGTATGCTAAAATTGGAGGATTAATAATTTTTGTCTTCAGAATCCTGAATGCTTCATCACCAAAGGCGTCCCAGTGGAAAGGGAAGTTCTTCCTTAGTAATTTTGTTAGCGGTTTGGCCAGTTCGGCAAAATTAGGGATAAACCTTCTGTAGTACCCTACAAATCCAAGAAAAAATTTTATGTCTTTTGGTTTCTTTGGTACCGGGTATGTTTTCACAGCCTTAATTTTGTCTGGGTCAGGTTTTATTCCCTCCTCTGAGATAACGTGTCCTAAGTAGGCAAGCTCTTTGCGGATGAAATGGCATTTCTCTGGTTGAAGTTTTAGATTATTCTCTCTTAAACGGTTGAGAACCTTTACGAGTCGGTTATTATGATCGTTAAGATCGTATCCGTAGATGACTATATCATCTACATAAACGAAACATTCGATTCCTTGGAGTCCCATGAGTACGTTATTCATGAGTCTTTGAAACGTGGCGGGTGCGTTCTTTAGTCCGAACGGCATACGATTATATTCGTAGTGTCCGAACGGGGTACTGAATGCTGTTTTGGTTCTATCAGCTTTGTCCATTAGGATTTGATGGAAACCTTTGGCGAGATCGAGAGTACTGAAATACTTCGCCCTTCCCAATTGATCCAGAATATCGGTGATATTAGGCAAAGGATAAGCATCTCCGACAGTTAGTTCATTTAACTTCCTAAAATCAACTACTACCCTCCATCGTTTGGTTCCATCTTGTCCTGCCTTTTTTGGGACTAGTAACAACGGTGAGTTCCAAGGGCTATAACTCGGCTGTACTACTCCATCCTGTAACATCTCGTTGACTTGCTTATGTATTTCGTTTTTTTTGAGCTGTCTGGGAGGCGGTATGGTCTTGTATATAGGGGTGGTTTTCCTCCTTCCGTTACTATTTTGTGTTGTATAGCATTAGTGTGCGTAAGGTGATCACCATCCAAATAAAACAGATCATTATATTCGCGGCAGATGGTTAGTATGGACCCTCTTTCTTCTGAATTACAGTGCTGAAAATCTAAAAGTGTTTCTAACCTTTTTAACCTGTTTTTCCCGGGGTCTTTTATGCTGTCGGCCTTAACGACATCGAATTCTTCTAAATTTTCCCACTCGAGGTTAACATCATTTAAGTTTATTAGCTGATCGGACTCTAATGTATTTAATATTGGTACTTGGATTCTAAATTTTTTTGATTGGGCTATGGTTTCACCAATATAGACACCTGGCATAATTTGTTTTTTCTTAATTATTACTTCACTAGACTTCTTATTAAAAGGGATTTCTATAATTTGTTGCGTTCGTGACTTTATAGAGATGGGATTCTTTTTTTGTTTTTCTTTATTTGGGGTTGTTTTAATTTCGTTTTCTGTATTTATTTTTTCTTCAGTCTTACTTGTCGCTGAGTTTTCTTTTTCTTTACTTAATTTTTTATTTCCAGGTTTTGTAACTCGTGGGAGTTTGGAAGCGGAATTTACTTGGATGGCTTGGTTAGTATCGAGGGTTACTAAATCTTCCGTTTTGGTCCGTAGACAAGCAGAAACGAAATTTGATTCCCATGACTGTTTTGTATTACCTATACCCGTGTTTGCTGTATAGCAAAATCAGTAGGGTTCGCCTCCTGATTTGCACATCTAGTTTTTCCGTGGCTAAAATTACCCGTAGGCAGCACCTCGTAAGGTGTAGCATTGTCTTCATTCTCTTTGGTTACTTGTTTTTCCTGTTTTTATTTTAATTCTTCCATCTCGTAGTTTACGTTGCACTGAAATCTTGTCAGGAAATCATTTCCTAGTAAGCCGTCATAAGGCAAATTTATGTGGTCGTTTATTATTTGAAAGGAGTGTTGTAAGGGGATAGTATGTCTATCGGTTTCAAATTCTAATATCCCTTCAACTTCTCCCAGTGTTTCGAAGACATCCCCAGCTATTGTGGATATAGTACATTGAACTTGATTTTTTTTTATTCCTATTGACAAATTTCTTAATCTTATCAGGCTGATTTCTGCGCCTGAGTCAATGAGAAATGTTACATAATGTTTATCCGATGGCTTGAACTTGATGCGTATCACTGGCTCCTTGTATTCGGGACAGAAAGATACGCTCATGTTGAAGTCTATATCGGGGTGGGGTGTACGTCGGCAGTTGTCTGTACTCGGGAGGAATTGCCGTTGTTCACTGCCCGAGTAGGCTCGTTTCCCAGGTTGGCCTCGTTTTCGCGTTGATCTGTGTGAGTGGTATTGTATCTCACATCGTGGTTCCGGCCGCGGGGAGAAAAATTTTGTGACCTAGAATTTGGTCCGGTGTTCTGGGCATCTCGGAAAGGATTTCGATTTTGCGTAACCACGGGAAGTCTCGAGTGTGACAATCTCAGCCTACATTCGTTGAGCGTGTGGTTATACCTATTGCAGTAAGTACATTGGAGACGCTGGACCTCTCTTTTTATCTGATGTGGGACAAAATTCGGGAAACTGTTATTTCGATAACAGGTCGCAGAGGTGTGCCCAGATTTGTTGCAGGTTTGGCAGATTAGAGGTCGGCTTCGACCAGCAGAGAGGAAACAAGTGGCAGATGTATGTCCAATTTTATTACAGATCTGACACACTGGTTTGGGGCTTCGTGAAGAAGTTGAGGGGGTATTGTTATCCTCTAGACGCAAGGACTGTTCTATGGCATATGCTATTGCCGATTTTAGGGATTGGGCATTATGAGATTTCACCAAAAGTCTAAGGCTGGGGTTTTTTAATCCATCTTCGAAAGAATTTACTGTCATTTTATTATTTTCTTTTAAAAGGTATTCTCGAATGGCCTTTTCTGAAGTGCTCTCATAAGTAGCTCTATCCAATGAGTAAGACAGGTGGGTCAGCCTCTCACCGAACTCTTTCACACTTTCTCTGCTTCCCTGTTTAGCGGAAGCGAGTTCGTTTTGTGCGGCAGATCGGGAAATCTGGTCTTTGAACTGACCTTCTAATTCTGATATAAGTTCTTCCCATCTTGTGATGACCTTATATTGGATAAACTCAAAAGCAGGCCCTTGGAGTCTGGTTTTTACTATGTCCAGGAACATTTCGTGTTGGGTGCCGGCGTCGGCATAAGAAAAAATGATGTTTCCGCAAGAAACAAATTTATTTAAATCATCCGGGTTTCCATTGAAAATCGGGACGATTGAATTTATGTCGTTTAGACTAATTTTTATCTGCATGGGGGGTGTCATGGTGAGTTGAGGAGATTCTAGGATACTTGGAGAAAAGGGTAGAGCCTCAAAGAGATCTACCGTTAGCTTAGCCCGTCGCGTAAAAATTTTCAAAAGTCAGAGAAAGAAAAGATATAAGATTCGTTTGCGTCCTAAGGTTACAAATATTCGTGTATAATGTATAAAAAGTATGTATATTTGTTTTAAAAATAAAATAACTGAGATTATTATTTCTTTGTTGGACGGCTGCTCTGGATGTGGAGGGTACTGTTTTGCTTGATGTTGATGGTTGGTACTGCTTCGCTTGATGTTGATGGTTGGTACTGCTTCGCTTGATGTTGATGGTTGGTACTGCTTCGCTTGATGTTGGTTCGTAGTGGTTGCCAGGCAGGCTCCGTGCCCTAGATTTGAGGTTACGGCCTGGACTTTTCACTGCCCAATGTCTGCCAAATGCGTACGGTCTATACCTCGTAAGGACTTACGTTTATGGGACTTCTGGGGTTGTCTTTTCTAATCACTTAATAATTCACTGTTATTACTTCACTTCGGCTTCTATTTTCACTTTTACTTTTTTTCTAAAAAATTTTGTTTTATTTCTTCTATTTTTATTTTTAGTTCTACTGTTACGTTTACTTTTACTTCCAGGTGTTTAGCCCCCGGAACGCATCAAGAGTCACCACAGCTCTTGTTGGTAAAAATTTTGTTTGTTTGGTAGCAGAATTTTGAGTTATCCCACCGCTGCCACCAAAATGTTACGCGATGACACCGTGTTTTCTCTTATTAGGAGGGAAGAGTGTCAGGCGGAGAGTAAAAGGCGTGGTTATTTCAATTGTATATTTTTATTGTTTTGTTTTTAACTAAAAAGCCCGCCGTCCACGCGTCGCTGCGACTTTTAGTTTAAACGAAAATAGTTCTGATTATCAATCGATTAACTCTGATTTTACTCTGGCTTATTCCTAAAATTCGTAGTCCTTTTATACTACTCTGCATAGTTCATTTTTGTTCATTTGTCCCCTCTCACACGCACACAACCATTATTGACCCTTTTGTCTATTTCCCAATCACGCTGATGTATTAATAAATCAATTTCCGTATACACAGAATACCATATTTAAATGTCGCAATGTGTTATTCACACTTGCCCTAGAGAAGCGTACCGCATTGTCCAGAAAATGCATACCCATGTTCAATGTCGCAACATGTCATTAGCACTTGCTCTGGATGTGCATAGTGCCATTGTATATACACTTTATAGTAGTGCCATCATGTCGAATTATTTGTTTTAGCCGACTAAATGCAGATGGCGTTATGAATTGAGCTAGAATGTTTGTGTCTAAACTTTTGCTGTCATCTTCATTTTAAATACACACTTTGAAAACGAAGAAAGAAAACCAAATAAACTGGTTTATCTCTCTTTATCGAACCTTTCATAATTGCATTCCCATGTATGTTGTATTTTTTTTCTTTGTAAGAAGGAGCACAGGCATTTTTGTTGTTTAGCAGCACAGGTAGCATGTAGGATTTCCAAGTAAGTTAATTTGTATGGATAATGGATCTCGCATTATCGATTCTGTGGTCATGCCATATGATTTTCATTTGTATGGAACTGTAAGTATGTATTTATTTTTCTGTGTAATTGATGATTTGCAATGTTGCCTTCTCTTAGGCAAGTAGTATGTTTGATGAGAGGGAGATGATGGAAATATAATAAATCTGACTTCTTCGTCTGCGAGTAGAAATGATGGAAGAGGCGATTCGTTTGAAGGGAAAAATTGAATAAAATTTGATTTCGGTATTTTTCAGCAAATGAGGTATTATGAGTTTGTCGCATTTTAAACTCTCACTGTTTCGGCTATATCTTTTCGCAAAAGGTACCGATTTCTATAATTTTTTTTGTAATTGATTTAGAAATATTCGATTTAATTTATAAAGCAATGACATAATTTTTTTTGTCAGTATTGTGCCATGCCGCACCACCACTTCTTGTTCAATAGGTACCTATAAGATGAATATTTATATGGATAGTAAGAATTTTCGTTGTTTTGCGTAGAGCTAGATTGCTAAATTGGAGTATTGCACAAGTTTATTTATCTTTAATCAACATGTGAAATTGTTGGTATATATTTTAAAGTCTATGTACCTTTTCAATGAAGCATTGAGGAAGGTCACTTGTTGGTATTTTTTGCTTAATGGAGGTTGCTTGATTGTTTCTCTTTTGCATTAAACGTGCTCTAACATTAGATGTAATTCGAGGCATTAAGAACGTCACTACAAAGATTATACTGGCTAACTTTAGAGCTTTTAGCTAAGCTCCAGCAATTGTAGAGTGTTCTATTGTGTCTCTTGGCGGTTCAAGTTGAGTATGACTTTCATTACTATAGTCCCAGTATATTCATAGTTTTAATTGTAATTCGCGTTGCGACTATTGGATATTAGAAAGAGTTGAACTGCTTTTTGTATTCATATTGATCTAATTTCATTCGTGAAAGGATAAGTTGTGCATATGAATATTTTTATAATATATAAATCCTAATTCTTTTATACCTAGTATAGGTAGTCCATTGTCTGGTAGTTATTACACTGGACTATGTTGCTACTATGTTACCTATAGTTGCCAATTATATACAGTCTTGTTCGTATTGTGTTCATTGTTTGCACAGTCCGTCTGTTTACCAAGACAGATATCTTGCTCTTAAGCATATTGTATCTAATCTTATCAAATTTAATATCTGATTTAATATCGAATTTAGCACCGACCGCGCTGACCCCAAATTATGCATGTATTAATTTTTTTTAATACAGATTTGTTAAAAGATATTGAAATTTAAAATCTTTTGAAGTTGTATTTAAAATCCGAAATTTCCTATTATGGATAATAGAGTTTCACATACACGTTCTAGATCTAGAGGAAGACCAAGTAATTTGAGAAATTCGTCCACTTTTCGAAATATAACTCCCCGTTCAGGAGCAATGGAATCCAGGCCAATAGTTAGTCGTACTCCACCTGGGGCTAGTGTAGGCTTAAGCCAGGATCAGATTTCACCACAACTGGTAGATAACCACAATAGTGATGATAATAATGAGCGATGAGATATTAACGAACGTCCACCTGTTCAAGAAGAAGCCACAGAGTCGAGGCAAACCAACGAGTTTTCATTCGTGAAATGCAGTCTATTAGAGATACCTTAGTTGGAAGATTGGACAATTTGAATTTAAATACTCCCAATGTGAATCCTACGAGACCTTCGAACGCTCGTTCTGACTTCGAACATTTTTTAAATATCGTTTCGTTTTCGACCCAACGCACAGTGTGACGAATCGCTGATTTAGCGGAATTAAATTAAAAATATTTTTTTTGTTTTTATTTTTTAATTGAAATTGTTCACAGAATAGAATATAACAAATTTTATTTAACATTATGAACAAATTTCAAGACAAAACAATACATAAACACCAGCTTATTTTAATTTTTTTAATTATTTGGTACATCTAAAAGTTGCAAGACTTCATGTTCCATGACACTTTTCATTCTTCTCGAAAAGTATCTTAGACTTGCTAAGAATGGATCTGAAGTTATAAGCAATCGATTTAAGGGGTCAGTATTTGTATCTACACGTGATATTTTTCTGGTAAGATGTTCCCTAAACCTTCAATTTTCCTAGTTTCTTGCCTCTTGCGCTTCTTCTGAAAGTTGTCCGATTGGAAGTATACAGTAGAAATTATTTGTTTTCCATGAAAGAAGACCTTATGCACACTTACTGGCTTAAAATACCAGGCATAATTTTCAAAAGCATCTGCATCTATTGGGAACCCAGACCCAAGAGCTTCTAAGATGATACGAAACTTTTTGATAATTTCTTTTGTTGAGTTAGATGTGCCTTTATTGGGGCAATAACAAGCGATTGCACTTGATTGCGAAGGCAGATACCAAGCGATTGCACTTGATGGTAAGGGTAGATAACAAGCGATTGCACTTGTTAGTCTTGTTGCGAATTGTGAGCCAAGCACTTGAACTTGTTCACGCTGAAATTGAAGTGTAGGACGTAAAAAGAAAAGCGACGATCAATGAGTGGTGATTGATTGTGTTTATTGGTGGGCCAAGCGCCTCTTTTTATACTTAAAATTAATTGCTTAACTGCTAACTTAGTGACATAGTTCTTAGTGACATTATATTGCTTAATGTTATAATTGAAAAGTGCTAACCTAGACGACATAGGTCTTAATGCTACTTGCTTAACTATATATGGTGCGTCAGCACAGCACGCGATTGTTGTTTCTGGTTTGCTGAGGTTTCTTTTTTGTTGGTTGTTTCTGTTTGTGACTGAGTAGGTCACAAGGTGCGGAGTTTGTTGCACTCGATGTGTTACTTAACATTCTCCCCGCGTTGAACTGCGTTGCATTCAATTAAACTCTCATGTTTCGCTGACGTTGTATTGCGTTCGAGTTTTGGGAACAGGTGTGGATCCTGTAGCTGACGTCATTCGGCTGCGCAGGTTGTAGATGATTAAGAATCCGACGGAAACTGACAGTAGCAAGGCCAAGTAACTAATTGCATGGTGATGAATTCTGTTTGAGAGTACGGTGTCGTGTAGGTCTGGGAATTCTTGGGTTTTTAAGTCTGCGAGTTGCTCTTGAAGATTGTTCAAGGCTTCTGACGTGGTGTTGGTAGCTGCTGGAGAGGAGAATTTCAGTGCGGCCTGCACCTCGTTCTGTTTGGCAATTGAAGAGAGGTTTCCAGAACTGATGTAGGAGGAATGTAGAGTGTTGGTCTTCATCTGACGGCCTTGGATGGTGATTAGATTGTTCCTCATTACGCAGTTGTCTTCGAGTGAGAGTAGTCCAGAGCCACTAAGTTTGAATTGATTGGCTTCTGTTTTACATACGGCAGTGAGTTGAACGTCTTGGAGCGTGCCGAAAATCCACTGGTTACTGTTGCTCAACTGTGTCCATATCATGTTGTTGGTTGGTTGCATCAGGTTGCATGATGGTACTGTATTGTTGTTGAAGAGATTGAATTCACAAGTATATGCTTGGGAACCAGCGTGGTGTTTTGCTCTTTTGTTGACGCAAATGAAGTGAGTGTCCTTTCCCTTGTCGCACTCCTTAAGTTCGGCTGTTGTCATCTCGAAATACTGATCCCGGTGGCGGTTTATTGCCAGAATTTCCATCGATGGATTGATGATGAGGAGTGTGTTATTGACTGTGGCCGGGAATGGTATTAGTAGGAACAGATTGAAGGGTTCTTGTTCGACTAGTGGAATTTTAATGACAAACACCAGATGATTGTCAGTGGCTCCTCCTTGAGTTGTTAGGATCTTGTAGAAGTGAATCAAATCTTCTTGATCAAACGGTAGTTTTTCCGACAGAGGCAGATGATTTTTGATATTGTTGATTTCGGCTCGTAGTTGAGTTGGGGTCAGCAGAAGTGGGCTGATGGTCCCATAGTGGGCGTCTGTTAACGTATTTATGATTGCTGTTTCAATTCGTTGCAGGTTGGTAGCCATAAGCATTAGTTGTATTGTTAATGACGTGAAAATTTGGAAGATTTTGGTTTGTTCAGAGGCCTCTCCAATCCGAGCGATGATCTGTTTGGTTTGATTTTGAAGGGAGTTCATGCGTTCTCTGACCTCGATTTGATCTTGTTTCACGATGTTAATTGTGGAATCTATGATAGATGTCTGGTTCTTTAACATTGTCCATAACGTGCTTCATTGCCCTTTACTTGGTTGATGGTTTGGGATATCTCTTCTGCGTAGTCGGAATCAAGAAGTCCAAACAACGTATGTGCCATGTTGCCGACTATGTTGATGGCTGCCCGAGGTTTTCGGCGTTTTGAAATTATGTTGGTATCTGCTTGTAACCTATTTCTGATGATGATGAAGTGAGTTACTAGTGAAGAGCATGCTGCCTTTTGTTGTAACTGCTTGCATAGGTGTTGAAGTGCCATTGTTCCATTGTCAAATGCTTCTAATTCCGACTGAATGGGTGCTAAGTCATAGTAGACAATGATTTTCCATTCAGTTGCAACGAGATTGGTAGATCCAAGAGTTTCGAAATAGATTCCTGGATTGTTAGCGAATCTTGTAATGTGTACTGGTGAAGCGCAAACTATCGGCAATAATAATAAGGACAACATTATGGTGGTCATTAGAGAGCTGTATGATGTTTTGCTTCGTTTTGTGGGCGTTTCCGTTGAGTCAGTCGACGTGGTTTGTGTGGATGTCCCTGGCGCTTCAGCTGTACTCGTGTTGCTATCATCTGGTTCATTAAATAGTGGGGCTAGACGGTGGATTGGTCGCTTCCATATTCCAGATTTGGTTCTGACGTTGACTACTCGTACCATACTGTCATCCCCCTTGAAGATTTGAATCACTCTTCCGATCGGCCATTGCAGGGTTGGCGTGTTGTCTTCCTTGATTATGACCATGTCGCCAACCTTGATATTGTTCTTTTCCTGATTCCATTTGTGCCTATATTGTAGTTCATTCAAGTACTCCGTTGACCATCGTTTCCAGAATTCGTATTTTAAATGACTAATCGCCTTCCAGTGGGTTAGCAGAGATGCCTTTGCTGGTGCGGTATCACTATCGACTTGAGCAACCAAAGGCTCGCCAATAAGAAAGTGCCCAGGTGTTAGTGCAGATAGGTCGTTTGGATTTGATGACACTGGGGTGAGTGGTCTTGAATTCAAAATGCCTTCAATTTCGACGACTATTGTTTCCAATTCTTCGTGTGTCAATGAGGCCGGTGAAACTGTTTTTACCAGGAGGTGTTTTGCGGATTTCACTGCCGCTTCCCATAGGCCGCCAAAATGAGGAGCTCGAGGTGGGATGAACTTGAATGTTATGCCTTTGTCGCTGCTGGCCTTGATTATGGCCTCTTTTGCTTCTGGGACATGGAGAACGTCGAGCAGCTGATTTCTTGCTCCCACAAAGTTGGTTGCATTGTCACAGTAAAGTGTTTGAATGCGTCCGCGTCGGCTAATAAACCTTCGAAGGGCTCCAATAAAGGCTTCTGTTGTTAGGTCAGTGACAATCTCTAAGTGTACGGCCTTGGTTGTAAAGCAACAAAAGACTGCTAGGTACACCTTGTGCGGCTTTTTCCCTCGGATTTTGTAGTGCACCCACAGCGGTCCACAAAAGTCAACACCGGAAATCATGAATGGTCTGTTTGGTGAGACGCGATCCGCTGGGAGGTTTCCCATTACTTGATTCATTAGTTGTGGTTTAGTTTTGGTGCACTTAACGCAGTTGTGAACTGTGTGACGAGCCATGATCTTTCCCTTGATAGGCCAGAATTGTTGTCTCAGGATCGACAGGAGCGTCTGTGGTCCACAATGGTTGTGCTCGTCATGTTTCATTTTGAACAGCATTTTTGTTACTGATTCATTGTATGGCATCAGTATGGGATGTTTGGCATCGAAGGAAATGGGAGCGGCTTCTAGTCGACCTCCGACTCGTAAAATACCCCTTTCGTCTAAAATTGGTGCTAGGGTGATTAATGTATTAGATCTGCATAATCCCTTGTGGCTCTTGAGGTCTTGGATTTCCTTCCCGAATTCAGATCCTTGTACTTGCCTTATGATAGCCGTGAGAGCTTCGGTGAGTTCCATAGGTGATAGTGCTGTATGGGTTACCTTATTTGTGTCTATTTTTCTGGATCTCTTGATGAACCGAAGAACGTAGCCAATAGTGTGCTGAAGGAACTTGAAGGAATTTCGATGATTGATGTGGTAAATCATTTGATCTGTGCTGTTTTGTGTCAATGCTACCGCAACTGTATGCTTTCTCTTTCTTTCCAGGTCGGAATGTGGGTCTTGTTCCTTTACGAAAGGTTGGGGCCATGTTGATTCGTTCCCGTGCAAGAAGATTGGTCCGTAACGCCACATACTGCATGACATAAAGCTGGCTGCTGATATTCCGCGAGATAGTAGATCTGCTGGATTTTCCTTTGATGGCACGTGGCGCCATTGGGGTGGAACGGATAATTCCTGAATTTTTGCCACTCGATTTGCCACAAAGGTGTGGAGCGATGAGGAAGTTGAATTAATCCACGATAATACAATTTGTGAATCGGTCCAGAAGACAATTGGAGTGTCTTGGAATCTTAAGTCTTCTCGGACTCTATTTGTGAGTTCAGCCCCTAGTACCGCAGCACACAATTCAAGTCGGGGTAGGGTTTGTTGTTTTACCGGAGCTATACGTGATTTTGCGCAGAGTAGTCTAACGAGACTTGTTCGATCTTTATAGGTTGACCGCAAATAAACTGCTGCTCCATAGGCTTGCTCTGATGCATCCACAAATGTATGTATTTGTACGGATATTGGAGTCCCTTGATTAAACATGTGCCTTGAAACCTTGACCTGATTGAGTGTTGAAAGGTTGTTTCTAAACGCTATCCATTCTTGTCTTAGGTGTTCGGGCAATTCGTCGTCCCACGACAGTCTCAAGTGCCACAGTTGCTGCATAAATATTTTTGCTTTAACAACCACAGGGCCAAAGAGTCCTAGTGGATCGAAGATGCGTGCAATGTCGGAGCTGACTGATCGCTTCGTGAGTATGGAAATGTCGGATAACTGGGCTCTTCCGCACAATTGGTCCGACTTTGGCTGCCAAATTAGACCCAGTGTTTTTATTGCGCAGTGAATTGATTCGCTGAAGTCAAGGCTGATTCCGTGGTCCTCCGCTGGGAGATCCTGAAGTAATGCTGGATGGTTTGCACACCATTTGCGTAGTTTTAATCCGGCGCTGTGAAGTAGTGCAGTGACTTGAGCTTGGGCTTCCCTTGCCAGTGGGATACTATCTGCTCCGCTGATGCAGTCGTCGACATAAAAATCATCTTGAAGTAGTCGTGCTCCAGCTGGATGTGTAATCTTATTTTGGAATGCTAGATATTGTAAGCATTTGGTGGCCAGGTAGGGTGCTGATGATGTTCCGTATGTTACGGTTTTTAGTTTGTAATACTTGATCTCATCAGTTGGTTGCCTTCTCCAAATAATGAGCTGGTACATTTGATCATCTTCCTGGATGAGGATCTGCCTGTACATCTTCTCGATGTCGGCTGTAAAAACGTACTTGTGGAGTCGGAATCGAAGGAGTATGGAGAATAGTTCACTTTGTATTGTGGGCCCTGTATGAAGAATGTCATTAAGCGATAACCCAGATGACGTTTTTGCGGATGCGTCGAACACCACCCGTAGTTTGGTTGTGCTGCTGTCTGGTTTCAAGACGCAATGGTGTGGTATGAAGAAGTGGGATCCTTGGATGACTTCCTGCTTGACCTCTTCCATATGCTTCAGGGATTCATATTCATCCATAAACTTAACGTACTCCTCCTTTAATTTTTGGTTTTTGCTGAGTCGTCTTTCAAGTGCTAGGAATCGATTGAAGGCTGTCCTTTTGGAGTCACCCAACGTTGTTCCATTTTCTCGAAAGGGTAGCCGTACGATGAAACGGTTGGTTTCAGATTTCGACACAGTTTGGGTGAAGTGTGTTTCGCAGTACCTTTCTGTTGCCGTCAATGGTCGCGAAGTGGTTTCGAAATCGTCGATCCTCCAGAATTTTTCGATTAATTCATTTGTAGAGTCGTCTTCGCAGAATATCCCACATGTTGCTGTGTTGGGTGTGACGTCTCCAATTTTCCCAGCTACGATCCAACCTAAAACGGTGTTTTGGAGGATAGGCATCCTGTCTCCAATTTGTATCCTCTCTGGTCGCATCAGCTGATGGTAAAATTCTGCTCCCAGTAGAATATCGATCTTATCCGATCGGTGGAAGTTTGGATCAGCTAGCTTGATATTATCCGGTAGGCTCCAGGTGGTAGTATCCAGATTTTGAGTGGGTTGAGGTGAAACAATGCTTGGAAGTATGAATGCTTCTACCCTGCATTCAAAGTTTCCGCTTGTTGATCGTAGTCCAATATTTACTCGCTGATTTGAGCTTCGTGTTCTCCTGCCAATGCCTTCGATGCAGAGTGAAGATGGTGTTGGTGATAGAGAGAGACGTTTGATGAGTCTCTCCGTTATTAGATTTATCTGTGAGCCGGAATCCAGCATAGCTCGTACCTCACATCGTTGTCCGTTGTTTGCGATGATGGCCACCCTTGCAGTGGCTAGAAGTACGTAACCTTGTTTGTTATTTACTTGCTGGATCGTGGCTACAGTTGTCGGAGGTAGCCCTTCGTTAGGAGGTGTTGTGGTTGCCCGTTCAAGATGCAACAGGGTATTGTGCTTCCCTGAGCATTTGGTGCAACATCGTGCAGAGCATGTTTTAGCTGTGTGGTCGGTTTTGAAGCAGTTGACGCAACGACGTCGTTTTTGGGTCCATTTGAGCCGTTCTGCTGCTGACATCCTGAGGAATTTTTCGCAGTAGTACATAGGGTGGCCCTTGGTTCCACATACCTTGCATCCTTCGATATTGGAGGTGGCTACGGTTGTTATTGCTCTGGCCTTGTCCTTTCCTCCCACCGCTTCTAAGGCTTCGAACCGGGATTTCAAAAACCTTAAGAACTCATCTATTGTTTGCAGTTCTCGTGGGTTTCGCAGAGATTGTTCGTATAGAAGATGGGTAGATCGATCTAATTTTTTGATTAGTAGGTGTATGAGGAGTGGGTCCCAGGAGTCTGTCTCGATGCCCAGCGTTTTGAGTGCTGCTAGGCATTCATGAATGGCGTCATGAAACTCTCGGATTGCTTTCATCTCTGAGTTTATATTTGGTAAACCGGTAAGTCGTTGGATCAGTGCTGATGTGAGGGCCCTTTTGTTGCTGAATCGGTCCTGTAGCGTTTTCCAAGCTATCTGGTAATTATCCTCGGTTAACTCAAGGTGTCGCAATAACCGCTCTGCATCACCTGATACGTTTGCCTTCAGATACCACATTTTTTGGATTGGTGGTAATGGCTGATCATGAATCATTTTCTGGAAGATGTCAGAAAATGTCTGCCATTTCAAATGATCTCCGTCAAATTTGGGTATCGTCATCTTGGGCAGTTGAATTGCCGGATGGTCCGCTGCTTGTCTTGACGTCTTTTCGTTTTGATTGTTTGCCGTTGCTCTTCTTAATAGAGCTTGATTCCTTAGAACCTCGGCTTCTAATTCGATGTATAAATCGATATTATACCCCTTGGCTACTGGATCGTCATCTGTTTCACAAATTGAGTAGTGGATCTCTTCAATTTGACTCCACAGTTTATTCATGGCCTGTAGGCATTGGGATGGTGCTTCTTCCTTGGCCGTTCCGTGGATGATACGGGCCAAAGAACTCATCATTGTCTTCTGTCGTCTTTGAAGAACCTCCCAGTCTTTATTGTCCTCTTGATTAGGGACTAGAGGAAGTTTCTTGATGATAGGAGATGATGATCGTGGGTTGCTGGTTGACGATTGTGTCTCGTCTGGCCTTACTGTCGGTTTTTGTCCGAGCACAGCGTTTTCGTTGGTGCTGGACCTAATCTGTGCCAGAGAATCACTCAAGATCTGTCTATACTTGGTGTATAGCTGCTTGATCTTGGTGTAGTAATCGGAGGAGAAATATTCATCCTCTAGTGGAACCGTCGTGAGAGAACGAATACTGGTGTCAGTGGTTTCGAATGTTTCCCATATGGCATCCAGTCGGTTTAGTCTGGAGGTGAAATATTCTTCCGTGGTTTTTCGGGTAGGGGAATCCTTCGTGAAGTTCCGGATGATCTGCTGGATCTCTTCACCCAGTCCCCTTTGACTCGAAGTCAATTGCTCCATGTTGTGTATATCTTCCTTGTCGGGTCCTCAAACGATGTGTAGAAGTTCCACGCTGAAGATCACGTCGGGGTCACCAAAAATGTTGAGTTAGATGTGCCTTTATTGGGGCAATAACAAGCGATTGCACTTGATTGCGAAGGCAGATACCAAGCGATTGCACTTGATGGTAAGGGTAGATAACAAGCGATTGCACTTGTTAGTCTTGTTGCGAATTGTGAGCCAAGCACTTGAACTTGTTCACGCTGAAATTGAAGTGTAGGACGTAAAAAGAAAAGCGACGATCAATGAGTGGTGATTGATTGTGTTTATTGGTGGGCCAAGCGCCTCTTTTTATACTTAAAATTAATTGCTTAACTGCTAACTTAGTGACATAGTTCTTAGTGACATTATATTGCTTAATGTTATAATTGAAAAGTGCTAACCTAGACGACATAGGTCTTAATGCTACTTGCTTAACTATATATGGTGCGTCAGCACAGCACGCGATTGTTGTTTCTGGTTTGCTGAGGTTTCTTTTTTGTTGGTTGTTTCTGTTTGTGACTGAGTAGGTCACAAGGTGCGGAGTTTGTTGCACTCGATGTGTTACTTAACATCTTTATCTATCACTGTAATTTGGGCAGTCTTTTCATCATCTCTAAAAAATCGTCTAGCCTTGTTCCCGTCATTAGGATTGCCAGACTGTTGAGTTGGCATATCTACCAATAACCCTGTTTCTCTTGTAAATTTTTCTTGGATTAGTTATTTTCTGGCTTTGACTTTTTCTTTACTGCCTTGGTCTTTTACCTGCCGCAACTTGACATCTAATCTGTAAGCTTTTTTTCGGTCTTCCTACTCTAGATGAAGAAGGTATTTCATCTAAGATATGTTGTGGTAATGTTAGATTTTCATTTAGCCACAGAGAATTTGAATTTTCGAAGCGCTCTCTATGCCGACCACTTTTGGCCCATGTCTCGTCAAATCTCAAACATAAAGTTTTAAAGGTTAATTTGATTGACTTTGTTGCAGCCTCAGAAAACATTACATGGGTAAAGTAACCCACAACAAAAGCAGAAACAGCATCTAAGCGCTTAATTTTAAATTAAGAAATCCAAACATAAAAAATTTGCTTTTTCGTGATCTCCATGGGCATCCATTTTGTTGAAACACATTTTAGCAGTGCATATGCAAGGCTTTAGAACAAACACGGTCTCCAACTTGGACAACACTGAACAACTAGGTATACTTTTCGTCCAATGAATACAAAAAACACATATTTTATCTATAAATTTTACTTTCATTTACCCCTTATACCTTTTAAACAAAATCTTTAATTATGTAAGAAAAACTTACTTTTATATCAATTGACTTTTAACTTATTGAGAAAAGATAAAAAAAAAGCTATAAAATATACGCGAACCAATTAAAACCGATATAAACACTTTCTCTTCAAATTGACCTTCTTATAAAAAAAATTATATACAATTTGGAGTTTGAGATGATTTTTTTTTGTTGCACTAAGCAACAACAAAAAAATTGCACAGTCATTACGTAGGAGGCTTAACCGGTTTTTGTTTAATTTTGTTCATGTCATTTTCCTTATTAAACCAAGCTAAATCAGCGATTCGTCACACTGTGCAACGCTGACAAGCACCACCAATAACTCAACAAACTTCTTTAGTAAGTTCAGTTTGTAAAATTGAAAAGTGGCAAATTGCATTCGACGGGTCCGAAAATATCCACGATTTTCTTTTTAAAGTGGAAACCCTTAAGGATCGTTCGCAATGTAGCTGGGAATACACTATAACTTGTCTTATATTTTTTTATCTCTGCCTCAATTAATATTTTTTCACATGCAAATATGGTTTATAAACCATTTGGGAATCCTCAGTGCTGAAATGCGAATCTCCTTCACCGATGTGAACATACACACCAATTGTATTAAAAACAAAGAATACAAGTTACAGGTGTCTGTGATGGTCTAATTGCAATATGCCATAATCTACCCCAAACATTCATCAAAGCCAACAAATAATATACCATCAACTACTCGACGACAATTCTCCCACCTTCCTTTATCCACCATCGCCCCTACCGTTAAATATGCATATCCATTTTTCACTTGCAAATATGAATTACAAAGAAAATCATTTGAGAATCCTCACAGTAGCTGAAATGCGACTCTCCTTCAACGATCATAACACACATACCAATTGTGTTAAAATCCAGAAAACATGACATACCCCTTCCATCAAAGCAAACAAAAAATATACCATAAATCTACACGAAACCTGCTTTGCCAACCACCACCACTACCTGCATCATCTTCCTACTCATATTCCCAGCACGAGAATGGTGTAGAACTAGACTATCATGATTTGTTGCGGGCGAATGCGCACTGAGGGCGTATCGTCGTTTACGCACGGTTGCACTACTATAAGGTTTATATACAATGATAGTGCTGATCTCAGCACTTGTGCATTGCATTTCTGTCCGGAGTTCCCTTGTGACTGTTTTACGTCACTGAGATTTGGGTATTCCCATTACTCATAGTATTTAATGGGTTCTCTGGCGACAGTGAATATGAAACATGATACGTTCGGCTAGCGATCGTCGGCATTGACCCATTTTATGGTTTTGCATAATAGAAGGGATGTTATGTAGCGCAAGTACTACACTTTGCAATAACTACCACTATATTGTTTTAAGGATTATACAAAAACTGCACCCACTGTTCGCACTACTGTGCTTATACCACTTAATCCTCGATGTGTCTCGGCTGACTTTCACAATTATATTAACCCAGAAAGGCGTTTCGTCGCGTAAATCTTCAGTTTTGATGAGGTTTGAATAGACTATAAATATAACATAGACAGATTTCCGGAAACGTCATCTGCATCAAAATACAAATTTAACAGGACAAAAATTAGGTTGCAACTTTTGCAAATTAATATCGAACATACTAAAATTAAATTCTTTACTAGAATGAAACAGTTTCTGAGTGTCAAAAGAATTCCTTCAAGCAAGTTAAAATACTGTTACATCCAGGCTAGGATTCGAAAAGATAAAACGTAATTCTATTTAATTAATCTTTATTAGTTCTCTATCAATGTCTTTTACTTCTTGATTATTATTCTAATAATTCACTTATTTAATTCAACTATTCACTTTCACAATTAATCACTTTAAATACACAAACACTTTTCTCTTACTGGATACTTATACTTTTTCTCTATACTTTTCACTACTGTCATCTATCGTACTTCTTTATCGCGGTTCACAACTCGAATGTCTTGGGTGCTCCTGCGACATCTATTTATATCTCCTAGTGACACCTCTCGAAATTTCCAGATTCGTTGAGAAGGTTCGTTAAGTTCAGAAGGTTCGAGAACAACATACCAAGTTATACCACAGCTACTCAAACTGCTATTCCAATGCTGCCAATATCGGTAATATTTCCACTTTCTACTAGATGGCGTAGTTGACTAATTAATGACACAGTTCAAGCAAACATGCAACAATATCCCCCTCTTAAACTTGTTCGTCCCGAACAAGCACGTCAATATTTTCCCCATGGTAGCGATGGAGACGATCCATATGGACAACTTTTAGCTTGCCTCTTCCTCGCTGGATCCGGTAGACAACATCGTTGATGCGCTTCACTATCTTATAGGGTCCTTCCCAATCCTGCTGCAGTTTAGGTGACATACCTTTTCGGCGATGAGGGTTGTATAGCCATACCAGATCTCCTTCCTGGAATCCTGTGGTGGTCGCTTTTGTATCGTACCTCGTCTTCATGCGGTCGCTGGATATCCGAATCTTATCTCTAGTTTTCCGATGAATGTTTCTGATGATTTCTCTGAGATCCGCCACATAATCATCTTCATTCGTTGCTTCATCAGTCGGAGATCCAAACATCAATTCACTAGGTAACCGGATGGTTCGACCAAAAAGGATTTCGGATGGAGTATGTCCTGTTGTGTTATGAACTGCGCTTCGATAAGCTAATAGGAACATGGGGATGTGCTTGTCCCAGTCCCGCTGGCAGTCGCCAACAACCTTAGAAAGGTGTTCGTTTAAGGTTCTATTGAAGCGTTCCACCATTCCGTCCGATTGTGGATGAAGCGGGGTTGTTCTTGTCTTCTTAATCCCTAGTAGCTGGCATACTCCTTGAAAGATCTTCGACTCGAAGTTGCGACCTTGGTCCGAGTGCAATTCCATTGGTACGCCAAATCGGCTTACCCAGTTGTGGACAATCTGCTCTACCACGGTTTTAGTTTCTTGGTTAGGTATAGCAATGGCTTCAGGCCATTTAGTGAAGTAGTCCATCACTACGAGGATATAGCGGTTTCCACTGTTGGTTTCTGGAAACGGTCCTGCGATGTCAACTGCAATCCTTTCAAAGGGCGCTCCAACGTTGTATTGATGCATCTTGCCTTGCATTTTTACTCTCGGGCCTTTACTGGCTGCGCAAGCGGCGCATTTTCGGCACCAGTTTTCGACATCGTCTCTTGCGTGGATCCAGTAATAGTGTTCTCGCACTTTTTCGAGTGTCTTATTTACTCCCAAGTGACCTCCGGACACTCCATCATGTAGTTCCCTAAGTACTTCGTTGACTTTCGATCTGGGTACCACAAGTTGCATCACGGCTGATGTTCCATCCGAACTTTCCCATTTTCTTTTCAAAATGCCATCCTGGACATGAAGTGAGTCCCATTGTGCCAAGTATGCCTTCAATTCCGGACTCCTATTGGAGATCTGCTGCCAGTCCGGCTTGCCCTCATGTTCCTTCCAGGCGAGAATCGGCTCGATATCCGGATCTTCCTGTTGAGCATTCCGGATCTCCCGTGCACTCCAGCCGCTAATGGGCTCAGCTCTCAACTGTTGGACTGACACTTTATCTTTTTCCTCCTGGCGTACGCAATGTTTACAATCAGCCTTGCAGGGTCGCCGGGAGAGGGCATCTGCGTTGGAGTGAAGAGTTCCCTTTCGGTGCTGTATCTCGTAGTCATACATCTGCAGCCGCTCAATCCACCTCGCGATTTGTCCTTCAGGGTTCTTAAACTGCAGCAGCCACTTTAGAGACGCATGATCTGTACGCAGGATGAATTTCTGCCCATATAAGTACTTGTGGAAGTGCTTTGTTGCCAGGATCAAAGCCAGGAGTTCCCGCCTGGTCACGCAATAGTTCCTCTCCGGCTTGGATAGCACTTTACTGAAGTAGGAAACTACTCTCTCTTGGCCATCATGGATCTGTGAAAGAACGGCTCCGATCCCAACATTACTAGCGTCGGCATCTACAATAAATGTCTTTCCTGGAGTGGGGTACGCTAGAATTGAAGCATCACACAGTTGGTGTTTGAGACTCTTGAAACTCGCTTCGCATTCACCTGACCATTTAAAAGGTTTTCCCTTTTCCGTCAGTTGATGCAAGCTCTTTGCGATCCTTGCGAAGTCCTTCACAAACCTTCTGTAGTAAGTTGCAAGTCCCAGGAAGCTTCTCAGTTGGTGTTTGTCTTTGGGAACGGGCCAATTTTTCACCGCATCGACCTTCTCTGGGTCAGTCCTTACTCCTTCGGACGAGATGATGTGCCCCAGATATTTTACCTCAGATCTAAAGAGATCACACTTTTTCGGGTTAAGCTTTAATTGTGCACTTCGTAGTCTCTGGAACACTTCCTTCAAGTTATCTCGATGTTCTTCAAACGTTTTTCCAACCACGATGACATCGTCCAAGTAGACCAAACACGTTTTCCATGTTAGCCCCAACAAAACACGCTCCATTAGTCGCTCAAAGGTTGCCGGCGCGTTACACAGTCCAAATGGCATTACTGTGAATTGCCAGAGCCCGTTTCCTGCTGTGAAAGCTGTTTTCTCACGGTCTTCCGGATGTATCTGCACTTGCCAGTAGCCACTCTTCAGATCTAGAGTGGAAAACCATCGAGCTCCGGACAGTGTATCCAGCGTATCGTCAATCCTTGGTAGAGGGTAGCTATCCTTTTTGGTGACATTATTCAGTTGGCGATAGTCTACACAGAACCGAGTGCTGCCATCTTTCTTTTTGACTAGGACAATTGGAGATGCCCATGGGCTTTTAGAGCATTCGATTACTCCTTCCTTCTCCATCGTCGACACCATCTCTGCAACCTCCGTCTGCTTAGCCAATGGTAGTCGTCTGGGAGGCTGACGAATCGGTCTCGCATCTCCAGTGTCTATCCGGTGTTGTACAAGGTGTGTTCGGCCATACTCGCAGTCCCGCGAAGCGAATATATCAGCAAACTCGTTGATGAGGTTCCCTGCCATGGCTTGCTGCTCCCGATTCAGATCGCAGTGCTGGAATAAAGTTCTTTTGACCTCAGTCATTCCCATTAGTGAACGAGGCTTCGCAACACCTTCCTGTGATAGTTTCGTGATGGCAGTAACCGGTACACACTTTCCAACCACCTCACCTTGCTTCAATTTGACGCTTTTGTGTTCCGCATTAAGAACTCGTACGGGAACCATATTGTTCTTCGGCTCGACAAGCATTTTTCCAACCACGCAATTTCGGCAGTGGTTGTCTTCTGGCTCGACTAGAAAGAATCGGTGGGCCCCAGGATCACCTTCCAGCTTTGTCCAAATCAGTGTCTCTGAAGAAGGTGATAGGACCTCGTCCTTACTAATGACTGTCCTCAGGGATGCGACGTTCTCGTTCCCGTACACCATCGGAATTTCTACGTTTCGATACTTGAGTACTTGCATACCAATGTCCAATACTACATCATGCGCCTTCATGAAATCGATTCCAATGATGCATTCGTCACATATATCGGCTACTAGGAAAGCGTGGGAGAATACTAATCCTGCCAAATTTATTGTTAGTATGACCTCTCCATACACTTTCGCTGTCGCTCCTGTTGCTGTTTTCAGACAGTAATTGCTGGTGTTGTGCAGCCAAGACTGACGGACGATGTCCCTCCTTATGATGGAAGCGGTGGCACCGGTGTCGATGGTTGCCACGCACTTATTTTGTCCGATATAGGCTTCCACTGTTAGACTCTGGTTTCCTCGTTTGGTTTGGGAGACTTGAATTGTGGTCCTGGGGTCGTCGATTCCGGAAACCAACTTCTGCCCCACGAAGCTGGTCCTTACACGTTTCCCGACTGCTGGTTATGCGAAGCTATATCTGCAGAATGGTTGTTATCCCTGCCAGATGCTTCTTCGTTGCCCCTCCTAGGCCCGCAATGCGGACAACTGCCTCGTCTGGGTGGAGCTCTGCACTGTCTCTGTAGGTGCCCTATTTTGTTGCAGTTCCAGCAGCGCATTTGACCTCTGTTATCTCTGCTCCGGTCTACGACGTCTGCTCTTTGACATGAACATTCAACGGTTGTCATTTCCCTTACGCGGTGGAACACATGCGATGCCTGATCAGCAGCTTGCATTGTCAAGGCAAATGCTAGGGCCTCAGCGAGAGTTCTCTTTCCAGCCATTCTTACGGCCATTTGCAGTTGTCTATCTTCAATGGCTTGGATAAACGCCTCCACAGCCATTTCATTGATGAGAACCTCACCAGCAGTAGGATATGACAAATGTGCCAGACGTTCGATATCTGCTTGCAGCTGTTGAAGTGTTTCTCCCCGCTTCTGGACTCTACTGCGTAGCTGGACCCTGTACACTTGCTGCATATGCTCATCACCGAAGCGCATCTCTATAGCCTTGACCAGGGCGTCGTAGTCGTGTTGCTTCTCTTCTGAGACGGTTTGGAGTAACTCCGCAGCTGTACCTCTTAGTGCGAGCGTTAGCGCAATCGACTTTTCCTCGTTGTCCCAGCTGTTCGCCATTGCAGCTGCTTCAAACTGTTTCTTATAAATTGGCCATGATGTTTGACCGTCGAAAACAGGAGGCTGCATCTCTTTCCTTCTCGGGCAGTCCGCAGAATTTTCTCGAGCCTTCTGTTTCTTCACTTTCTCGAGCTCTCTAGCCAAGTTCTCGAAGTTTGTTTCATGCTTGCAAAACGTCTGATGGATTTCGTCGAATTTGGTTTCAACCTTCTCGAACTTGTGGTCAATTTCTTCGAGTTTTCCTTCGAGAACATTTTTAAAATCTTCCACAGCGCTCTTTTGGGCGGCAACTATGGAATTCTTTTGTTCTTCGAATTTAGAGTCCATTGACTCCAATTTCGAATCCAGAGAATTCTTCTGTTCATCAAATTTAGAGTCCATTGATTGGAGTTTGGAATCTAGAGAATTTGTCTGTTGTTCTAGAGAATTCTTTTGTTCATCAAACTTGGCCAGAAGTAATTCCATCACGGCAGTCATATCAATGCCTGTACTTGCTTGTTCTTCTGCTACGTCGAACAAAACGGACTTGGAGTTTTCTCCTTCGTTTTCAACAGCTTCCTGCAGTCGAAGCACCAGATCACTTTTTCCTCCAGCTGTGGAGAGATTCCGCTTTTCTAGCTCAGCTTTTAACTGCGGTATACTGAGCTGTAGTAATTTCAATGTGCGGCCCATTTTTTTTTTTTTTTTTTTTTCACTAATTCACTTCACTTTTATTTCACACTAAATACGTTTTATCCCACTTCTGACACCAATGTTACATCCAGGCTAGGATTCGAAAAGATAAAACGTAATTCTATTTAATTAATCTTTATTAGTTCTCTATCAATGTCTTTTACTTCTTGATTATTATTCTAATAATTCACTTATTTAATTCAACTATTCACTTTCACAATTAATCACTTTAAATACACAAACACTTTTCTCTTACTGGATACTTATACTTTTTCTCTATACTTTTCACTACTGTCATCTATCGTACTTCTTTATCGCGGTTCACAACTCGAATGTCTTGGGTGCTCCTGCGACATCTATTTATATCTCCTAGTGACACCTCTCGAAATTTCCAGATTCGTTGAGAAGGTTCGTTAAGTTCAGAAGGTTCGAGAACAACATACCAAGTTATACCACAGCTACTCAAACTGCTATTCCAATGCTGCCAATATCGGTAATATTTCCACTTTCTACTAGATGGCGTAGTTGACTAATTAATGACACAGTTCAAGCAAACATGCAACAATACTGAACCGGCAGAGCGAACAGATATAAGAAAACCGTAGCACAATATATTGTTACATCCAGGCTAGGATTCGAAAAGATAAAACGTAATTCTATTTAATTAATCTTTATTAGTTCTCTTTCAATGTAATTCTTGATTATTATTCTAATAATTCCCTCATTTAATTCAACAATTCACTTTTACAATTAATCACTTTAAATACACAATCACTTTTCTCTTACTCAATACTTATACTTTTTCTCTCTACTTTTCACTACTGTCATCTATCGCACTTCTTTATCGCGGTTCACAACTCGAATGTCTTGGGTGCTCCTGCGACATCTATTTATATCTCTTAGTGACACCTTTCGAAATTTTCAGATTCGTTGAGTTTAGAAGGTTCGAGAACAACATAACTATGTATGTACTAGTTATTTCACTACTCAAACTGATATTCAAATGCTGCCAAAATCGGTAATATGGCTACTTCCTACTAGATGGCGCAACTTGACTAATTGATGCTCAATGATACAGTTTGAGCAAACATGCAACAATATCCCCCTCTTAAACTTGTTCGTCCCGAACAAGCACGTCAATATTTTCGCCATGGTAGCGATGGAGACGATCCACATGGACAACTTTCAGCTTGCCTCTTCCTCGCTGGATCCGGTAGACAACATCGTTGATGCGCTTCACTATCTTATAGGGACCTTCCCAATCCTGCTGTAGTTTAGGTGACATGCCTTTTCGGCGATGAGGGTTGTATAGCCATACCAGATCTCCTTCCTGGAATCCTGTGGTGGTTGCTTTTGTATCGTACCTCGTCTTCATGCGGTCGCTGGATATCCGAATCTTATCTCTAGTTTTCCGATGAATGTTTCTGATGATTTCTCTGAGATCCGCAACATAATCATCTTCATTCGTTGCTTCATCAGTCGGAGATCCAAACATCAATTCACTAGGTAACCGGATGGTTCGACCAAAAAGGATTTCGGATGGAGTATGTCCTGTTGTGTTATGAACTGCGCTTCGATAAGCTAATAGGAACATGGGGATGTGCTTGTCCCAGTCCCGCTGGCAGTCGCCAACAACCTTAGAAAGGTGTTCGTTTAAGGTTCTATTGAAGCGTTCCACCATTCCGTCCGATTGTGGATGAAGCGGGGTTGTTCTTGTCTTCTTAATCCCTAGTAGCCGGCATACTCCTGGAAAGATCTTCGACTCGAAGTTGCGACCTTGGTCCGAGTGCAATTCCATTGGTACGCCAAATCTGCTTACCCAGTTGTGGACAATCTGCTCTACCACGGTTTTAGCTTCTTGGTTAGGTATAGCAAATGCTTCAGGCCATTTAGTGAAGTAGTCCATCACTACGAGGATATAGCGGTTTCCACTTTTGGTTTCTGGAAATGGTCCTGCGATGTCAACTGCAATCCTTTCAAAGGGCGCTCCAACGTTGTATTGATGCATCTTGACTTCCATTTTTACTCTCGGGCCTTTACTGGCTGCGCAAGTGGCGCATTTTCGGTACCAGTTTTCGACATCGCCTCTTGCGTGGATCCAGTAAAAGTGTTCTCGCACTTTTTCGAGTGTCTTATTTACTCCCAAGTGACCTCCGGACATTCCATCATGCAGTTCCCTAAGCACTTCGTTGACTTTTGCTCTGGGTACCACAAGTTGCATCACGGCTGATGTTCCGGATCTCCCGTGCACTCCAGCCGCTAATGGGGTCAGCTCTCAACCGTTGGACTGATACTTTATCTTTTTCCTCCTGGCGTACGCAATGTTTACAATCAGCCTTGCAGGGCCGCCGGGGGAGGGCATCTGCGTTGGAGTGAAGAGTTCCCTTTCGGTGCTGTATCTCGTAGTTATACATCTGCAGCCGTTCAATCCACCTCGCGACTTGTCCTTCAGGGTTCTTAAACTGCAGCAGCCACTTTAGAGATGCATGATCTGTACGCAGGATGAATTTCTGCCCATATAAGTACTTGTGGAAGTGCTTTGTTGCCAGGATCAAAGCCAGGAGTTCCCGCCTGGTTACGCAATAGTTTCTCTTCGGCTTGGATAGCACTTTACTGAAGTAGGAAACTACTCTCTCTTGGCCATCATGGATCTGCGAAAGAACGGCTCCGATCCCAACATTACTAGCGTCGGCATCTACAATAAATGTCTTTCCTGGGGTAGGGTACGCTAGAATTGAAGCATCACACAGTTGGTGTTTGAGACTCTTGAAACTCGTTTCGCATTCACCTGACCATTTGAATGGTTTTCCCTTTTCCGTCAGTTGATGCAAGCTCTTCGCGATCCTTGCAAAGTCCTTCACCAACCGTCTGTAGTAAGTTGCAATCCCAGGAAGCTTCTCAGTTGGTGTTTGTCTTTGGGAACGGGCCAATTTTTCACCGCATCGACCTTCTCTGGGTCAGTCCTTACTCCCTCGGACGAGATGATGTGCCCCAGATATTTTACCTCAGATCTAAAGAGATCACACTTTTTCGGGTTAAGCTTTAATTGCGCACTTCGTAGTCTCTGGAACACAACTTCAAGTTATCTCGATGTTCTTCAAACATTTTTCCAACAACGATGACATCGTCCAAGTAGACCAAACACGTTTACCATGTTAGCCCCAACAAAACACGCTCCATTAGACGCTCAAAGGTTGCCGGCGCGTTACACAGTCCAAATGGCATTACTGTGAGTTGCCAGAGCCCGTTTCCTGCTGTGAAGCATCGGGCTCCAGACAGTGTATCCAGCGTATCGTCGATCCTTGGTAGAGGATAGCTATCCTTTTTGGTGACATTATTCAGTTGGCGATAGTCTACACAGAACCGAGTGCTGCCATCTTTCTTTTTGACTAGGACAATTGGAGATGCCCATGGGCTTTTAGAGCATTCGATTACTCCTTCCTTCTCCATCTTCGACACCATCTCTGCAACCTCCGTCTGCTTAGCCAATGGTAATCGTCTGGGAGGCTAACGAATCGGTCTTGCATCTCCAGTGTCTATCCGGTGTTGTACAAGGTGTGTTCGGCCATACTCGCATTCCCGCGAAGCGAATATATCAGCAAACTCGTTGATGAGGTTCCCTGCCATGGCTTGCTGCTCTTGATTCAGATCGCAATGCTGGAATACAGTTCTTTTCACCTCAGTCATTCCCATTGGTGAACGAGGCTTCGCAACACCTTCCTGTGATAGTTTCGTGATGGCAGTAACCGGTACACACTTTCCAACCACCTCACCTTGCTTCAATTTGACGCTTTTGTGTTCCACATTAAGAACTCGTGCGGGAACCATATAGTTCTTCGGCTGGACAAGCATTTTTCCAACCACGCAATTTCGGCAGTGGTTGTCTTCTGGCTCAACTAGAAAGAATCGGTGGGCCCCAGGATCACCTGCCAACTTTGTCCAAATCAGTGTCTCTGAAGAAGGTGGTAGGACCTCGTCCTTACTAATTACTGTCCTCAGGGATGCGGCGTTCTCGTTCCCGTACACCATCGCAATCTCAACGTTTCGATACTTGAGTACTTGCATACCAATATCCAATACAACATCATGCGCCTTCATGAAATCGATTCCAACGATGCATTCGTCACATATATCAGCTACTAGGAAAGCGTGGGAGAATGCTAATCCTGCCAAATTTATTCTTAGTATGACCTCTCCATACACTTTCGCTGTAGCTCCTGTTGCTGTTTTCAGACAGTAATTGCTGGTGTTGTGCAGCCAAGACTGACGGACGATGTCCTACGCACTTATTTTGTCCGATATAGGATTCCACTGTTAGACTCTGGTTTCCTCGTTTGGTTTGGGAGACTTGAATTGTGGTCCTGGGGTCGTCGATTCCGGAAACCAACTTCTGCCCCGCAAAGCTGGTCCTTACACGTTTTCCGACTGCTGGTTCTGCGAAGCTATATCTGCAGGATGGTTGCTATCCCTGCCAGATGCTTCTTCGTTGCCCCTCCTAGGCCCGCAATGTGGACAACTGATTCGTCTGGGTGGAGCTCTGCACTGTTTCTGTAGGTGCCCTATTTTGTTGCAGTTCCAGCGATGCCTGATCAGCAGCTTGCATTGTCAAGGCAAATGCTAGGGCCTCAGCGAGAGTTCTCTTTCCAGCCATTCTTACGGCCATTTGCAGTTGTCTAACTTCAATGGCTTGGATAAACGCCTCCACAGCCATTTCGTTGATGAGAACCTCACCAGCATTAGGATATGACAAATGTGCCAGACGTTCGATATCTGCTTGCAGCTGTTGAAGTGTTTCTCCCCGCTTCTGGACTCTACTGCGTAGCTGGACCCTGTACACTTGCTGCATATGCTCATCACCGAAGCGCATCTCTATAGCCTTGACCAGGGCGTCGTAGTTGTGTTGCTTCTCTTCTGAGACGGTTTGGAGTAACTCCGCAGCTGTACCTCTTAGTGCGAGTGTTAGCGCAATCGTCTTTTCCTCGTTGTCCCAGCTGTTCGCCATTGCAGCTGCTTTAAACTGTTTCTTATAAATTGGCCATGGTGTTTGACCATCGAAAACAGGAGGCTGCATCTCTTTCCTTCTCGGGCAGTCCGCAGAATTTCCTCGAGCCTTCTGCTTCTTCACTTTCTCGAGCTCTTTAGCCAAGTTCTCGAAGTTTGTTTCATGCTTGCAAAACGTCTGATGGATTTCGTCGAATTTGGTTTCAACCTTCTCGAACTTGTGGTCAATTTCTTCGAGTTTTCCTTCGAGAACATTTTTAAAATCTTCCACAGCGCTCTTTTGGGCGGCAACTATGGAATTCTTTTGTTCTTCGAATTTAGAGTCCATTGCTTGCAATTTGGAATCTACACGCTGAAAAGGCATGTCACCTAAACTACAGCAGGATTGGGAAGGACCCTATAAGATAGTGGAGCGTATAAACGATGTTGTCTATCGGATCCAACGAGGAAGAGGCAAGCTGAAAGTAGTCCATGTGGATCGTCTCCATCGGTACCATGGCGAAAATATTGACGTGCTTGTTCGGGGCGAACAAGTTTAAGAGGGGGATATTGTTGCATGTTTGCTCAAACTGTGTCATTCAGCAAGCGCCATCTAGTAGAAAGTGGGCATATTACCGATTTTGGCAGCATTTGAATATCAGTTTGAGTAGTGAAATAACTAGTACATACATAGTTATGTTGTTCTCGAACCTTCTAAACTCAACGAATCTGGAAATTTCGAAAGGTGTCACTAGTAGATATAAATAGATGTCGCAGGAGCACCCAAGACATTCGAGTTGTAAACCGCGATAAAGAAGTGCGATAGATGACAGTAGTGAAAAGTATAGAGAAAAAGTATAAGTATTGAGTAGGAGAAAAGTGATCGTGTATTTAAAGTGATTAATTGTGAAATTGAATTGTTATGAATAAGTGAACTATTAGAATAATAATCAAGAATTAAATGGAAAGAGAACTAATAAATATTAATTAAATAGAATTACGTTTTATCTTTTCGAATCCTAGCCGGGATGCAACAATATGTATGTACAAGGTGGCGCAAATGTTGTCCGGTGGCGCAAAAGTTGTCACCCGATGTTCTTTCGCTGTAATTTTTTTTATGAATGAAAAACTTTGGTTCTGCTTTTGGATTATATTAATTGGTGTCTTAAGTTTTTTTTGTATAGTTAACTTCACAAATGTCAAAGTAGAATTTACATTTGCCGCCATTTGCAAAAATTATAGCTTCTTCCGATAGGATGATAACTTTTGCGCCACCTTGTACATACATACGCTGTCTTTCATTAATTATGTTATTATTGCGTTAAAATTAAAATGTATGCGGCCACTTCTAAAAATATATATATCTGGTATAATATTAACTATTCGTTACGCCAAATTTGGAAAGAAATTTGAGGACAGATTACAAGTTATTTAATCATTTTGGTAATGTTTATGCCTAAACACAATCAAGCTTTGCTGTATCGCGTAAGACGACGCATCAGGTTGAACCATTAAAAATCAGTTAAGCCTACCAAAAGCTGCGATCAGTTTTATGCCTAAAACACAACCACACCTTTGAAAGCCTCTTTGAAAGACGAATCACGTTGAAATGTAGGAAATAAATGAAACTAATGAAAAGCTGCTTATTTATTTTTATTAAGATGTAAATATTTTTCTCTACCAAACTTTTCATTAAAAAGAAAGAAATCTCTTTTAATAATTTATTATAGGTACATATTATTTGAAGAAAAGAAGCTTTTGATTTTGATGGCATATACGGCAAACTCTTTTTTAAGGCTTCGCCACACAGAACGCGTTTAAACGACGCATTTCACCGCCCCGTTGTTTTGCACTGCGAATGGTAGCGGTGATCACATACAGAGCGTTTTCAACGCCACATCGACCTCATCTCGAGATCGTAGCACGGCAAATAAAAATACAAATTTGTCATCTGCGCTGGATAATAGAGATTACGGTATATGTATGCAAAGAGCTCACCGCTCATCGTGCGATGTTATAGGGCGGTTCAAACGCCGCGTCGAAATAACCTCACCGCCCCGTAAAATAATCTTACCGCTGCGTTAAAAAAGCCTTCTGTTTAAATTTAAACATTATGAAACTAGAAGCATATGAGGATATCTTATAACAGTTATTTAAAGAGACTTTCCAAATAGATATCGCGTCAAAAAAAATAAAAAAAAATGTCACTGGTTGGTTTTATGAGTGCCAAACCTTCAAATGCGTTTTCCCAAAAACATGAAAATGCCCTATTCGACGAATCAACCCGTGTCTTGGCCTAGGACTCGTGACATTTTTCTTACCTTCGCGCTGACACTTTTCGCCTAACAGCAACCCTTCGGTATGGTTTTGCGAATGCCGTCTTAAAGTTCATGTCCGAAATTCCATGTTTTGAAAAAATAAAACTGCATTCGCTTCACCTGCAACGTATTCAGTTGGTATATGTAGAAAACATAGACAACTTTTCAGGTAGTACACGTAGAATACACAGTTGAATGAAGCAGACACGATCGATTGTAGTTGATCATTTGGATGCGAATGTCAATTTGCATGAGGTTACTTTTTTACGGAAACACTGGAGCGGTATATCGCAAGCTGCACTGTGTTATTGTAGCGATACAATTTGTATCGCAGCAAGCAGAGGAGACCGGCTTGTACTGTATACCGCATGCCAAAATTTTTGTGAAATATGTTGGGATAAAGAATCCACTTTTAATAAAAAGAATATAAAGTTACAGAAATACTTTAATATAAATAATAGTTTTAGTGATACATTCACCCCTATCACAGAATCCGTCGTATTCGGAATTCCGCTACGAAGGATCCAAAATTTCGTGGTAACAAACACATAAATGTCAAAATCTTAATTAATTAGGATTCAGTCAAACCATTTTCCAAGAATCTGAAAATTTGTAGCAAATATTTCCACTATGATGGATTCTGTGAGAATATCTTTTTCAGTTCGTAGCAAAATTCCGAATCCGACGGATTCAGTGATAAGGGGGATTATTATCGCAAATCATTTCGAAGATTCATATTTTTGCCACTCATGTGGCCTAATCGTCGATGCTCTGAACATACATCATTGCGCGAAAGAAATTCTTTCTGCCGCGGACGATCCACTTTGAAGATTCTATTATCATCGGTGGCTGTTGCCAAAAGCTCTCTGTCAATACTGGTGATTTTACATCCATCAGAAGTGAATTCCATTTTGTGCCCTCACTTTACAATTTAACTTACTGACAATAATTTGACTGAGACATTTGAAATATAAATCACGCAGTTTGCTGGGAGCCGTTGTTTCACCAATCGGAACTGCTCTCATATTTCCATTGTTTGCTGCGGAAATATCGGTGGTACATGGACGTGCATTTTCATGCAGCCAATCTTAATTGATTGATTGATTTATATTTATTTAGCTAGTTTATCGCTATTTTTAAAATTATTTTTAAATTAAATTACAAGTTAAATAGAAACTACCATTCAAAAATTCTTTTTTACATACTCTATTACTAGTGACTTAAATTTATATAGATTATTTTCATCCTTAATGTTATTGGGTAGATCATTGAACATTTTTAATCCCTTGTAGAATAACATATTTTTAGTTTTGTTGTTTCTATAAAATTGTAAATTGAAATTACTGTTAGTTCTAAGGCCGTACGGCTGGATATCTGCTCTAATTGATAATTTATTTTTTTAGATATTTAGGCACTAGATTATTTTTAATTTTAAAAATATAAACAAGGACCAACATTACATAACACTTAGCCATTTTAAAGTTTCTAGCATGTAGTTAATATGTGTATATCTATCACATTTTAAAATGCACCTCATTGCCTTATTCTGTAACTTTTGTAATTTGTCTTTGACACCTTCATTACATAACATTAAAATGGTTGGACAATATTCAAAATATGGACGTATTATAACATTGTATATTTTTATAGCTGTTAATACAGAAACATTTTTTCTGATTCTTCTTAAAAATCCTAATTTGTTTGCAATTTTGCTTATTACGTAGTCGAAGTGGGACTTAAAGCTAAGTTTATTGTCAATTTTTGCTCCTAAATATTTTATTTCCTCAACTACTTCAAAGTTTTCAAACTGTTCAGTGTTAGTAATAAAGTTTAAAAACATAACTTTGGTTTTCTTTTCGTTTAATTTTAATTTTTTCATCTCAAGAAATGCTTTAATATTTCTAACGTCTTCAGCTAATTTTAGTTTACATATATCAACATCTTAGTCCGCAACAAATAACAAACCATCGTCATCAAATAATATAAGGTCACCATTTTTTACGCATTTTTGCATGTATAGTAGGAACAGTAAAGGTCCTAGAATAGTCCCTTGTGGCACTCCCAGGTCAACGTCTATTGGCTCCGATACTTCATTGTTAAATTTTACTTGTTGCTTTCGTCCAGTAAGATATGAGCTGAACCATTTATATTTCACGTCCCGTACGCCATAGGTCTCCAACTTCTGCAGTAAGATACTTCGATCAACCGTTTCAAAAGCTCTTTGAAGATCTAGGAACACTGCAGCGATGTTGTGTTTTTCATGCATTGTTTCTTTCCATTTGGCAATTACGAGATTTAATGCAGATTCACATGAGTGTTTTTTTCTGAAGCCAGATTGGTTTTCAGCAAAAATATTATTTTCTTCAAGAAAATTTTCAAATTGAATGTGTACCACTTTTTCTATTATTTTTTCAAATATTGAAAGCGTATTAATTGGTCTATAGTCTTCACATTTAATGGAGTTTTTAATTTTTTGCACCGGGACAATTAAACAAGTTTTCCATGAGAATACCAGTTGAAACAGCGAGTCTTTTCCATATTTGCAGGATTCTGTGGACGACTCCGATGTCTGTTCCAACGTTTCGCCATCAACGATGTATCCGTCTCACCATGGGCGAACTGTTGGTGGAAATCTCTTGCAAAAGCTTGGTTTTAATTAAGCCCCTGTTATAGCAACTCCGGAGCTTTCGAGAGACCAGCAAGCAGCAGTGTATCAACCCATTCATCTGCAACCTCGAATTTGAGGGAATTCGACTTGCGAGCTGTCGGCATAATTTTGCTGACATACTCGTCCACTGTGGCACAATTAACAAGACGTGTTGTTTTTAATGCTCTCAGAAGACTGACTCTCAGAGTTGTAACGGTACGCTACGCCAAGGACCACACGGGAAAACTCTTACAACAACACGAAGCTTCTTTGGCCTTGGTGTCCTTGGCTTAAGCTTGTGTTCATTCGCGCCCCAAGTTGGTCGCCATCTGTAACGTTAAAAGGAGTGTTCAGTGCTAGGCGGTAAGGGCACAGCGCCATCTGTAATGAAGCGCATGCATGACCTCACATACGCAGACTCCTTCCCCCCCCCCCCCCCCCCCCCTCTGACTGGTTGGCATCGGAAAACAAAAGAAAAACCACAGCCGCTGTCATCCACTGAATTGTGCACTGACATCCTGCTGGCACTGAATGTATCTGGCAACGCTTGTCAATCGCCTAGAACGTCGACGGCTCTGGCCTACAGACTACCAAGAGTCCGCCTTCGTCAACTGATTAATACGAGAGAGGGGTTGTTCGTCCACTCATAGCCAGGCATGGCCGCCCCGTGCTAGCTCGTCGGCGGGAGCGGGAACTTGCTACAGAGCTCGAACTGGGGTTACCTCGTTATTTACATGCCTGAAATTCCTTTTGGTGGGCTAGACCTCGGACGACACGATGAACCGTCACCGGTACCAAAAGAGTCCTAGACCTCCCTCCACTATCCCGAAGGATAGCCTCTCCGGCCCGAAGAAGACGCGACTTGAGAATTGTAGCGGCTATCCTGGACCACCAGGATTATAAACGAAGAACACAAGAATTTTGAGACTTTTGCCGAATTAAGGAGGGGAAGAAGATGTAAGATTTCTCCTGAGCTGGCCCACCCCGCCACAATAAATATAAGTATTGCGGACACCTTTGGCCACCGCATCGCCCCACTCGCGATGGCCCCTGCTCCGAAAAGGAGTGAGATCCCCTTACCCCATTGTTGTTGTACACACCGTGGTGGCTGATGTCGACCTCGACTTCTCTTAGACGACCCCTAACTTACTTATTGCATAATGCTAATCGGCATCCTGTCTTTAGTGGAAATTAATAACAAGGCGGTTGTTTGCTGAGCCATCATGGCGATAAATATATTTATTATAAAGACAATAGTATATAATAACCAAACAAATACCGGATGGCTATTTATAACCCCTGATTCATACTACAATAGGCACTAAATGAAAAAAAACAAAAATTCCCCATTGAGGATCGCCATAACAACGCTTCATAAATACAACGTCAACCTCAACTTAAAAATTACAAATTGTGGGTTATTCGTTAAAATCAGCTTACAAACAAGGTATCTAGACTTGTACGCTTATACATGTACGCCCAGGTATATATCTATACATAGTCGCCTATCTATAGACGTAGGAGCTTATGTATACATATACCTACGTATAACTATAATTATCGATAAATATTTATATCTATTTATAGGTATCGAGTTAAGATACAAATGCATCCAAGTATATACACCTATAACTATTCTGAATTAAGAAAGAAATTAAGAAACAAATTAAGAATTCCGATCTAAGGGACGGAATGTCGATGGGTACATAAAAAAATAAATTTTTATCCGCGTATGGCGATCTACGTTAACTGCCTTACGTTACTATTTATATAATTATCCATTTATGCGAACTTAAATTAGAATTAGTAAACTAAGACACGACACCATTGGCTTTGTATATACATTCCTAATAGTAATCTCATCAACATGAATTTGAAAACGGCAAACTCGACAGAGGCGGGAGCAAAAGTGGTGGCGTTTGAAGGTTTGTGTATTAAATTTTGCTATTTCTCTTTATCGAATCATTCTGATATTATATAGCTATTTATTTTTCTGTGTAACAGCCGAATACTTTTGATGATTTGCAATGTTGCGTCGCTTCGGCAAATAGTATGTAGGATGAGACTGATATGATGGAAAAATTAGAAATCTGCCTTTGTCGTCTGCGAGTAGAATGTATGATGGAATTGAATAAAAGTTGATTTCGGTATTTTCCATCAAATAAGGAATTATGAATTTATGGATTTTTAGACTTTTGTTATTTTCGCTGTATCTCGTTCAAATATATACCGATTTATATCATTTCTTCAGTATTTGATTCGAAAATATTCAATTTGTGTTGTATCAGCCGTAATTCAAAGAAATGGCTGTTGGATAGGTATATTTATCTATTAGCGAATTGATGACCTACATTAATATTGAGGCAGGTCACATGTAGTTTTGCAGTTTTTTGTAATATATTCGTGGTCAGCATCGATAGTAATGTGCATCTACTATGTCCGTCCGTCCATCCGTGCACCCATCGGCAAAAATGAATTTCTTTACACTGGAGCTAGCTTTACACTAGCTATGTGTGAGCTGGAAAGCTAAAATGTTGTCTTAAGGCGCCCAAAATGCTGTCGTCGCCTCGGCAAGTAGCATGTATGATGAGGGGGATGATGGAAGGGACGAAAAGTTTTGAAATGAAAAATTTAATAAAATCTGATTTCAGTGTTTTTCCTCAAATAAGAAATTTTGAGTTTATTGCTTTTTAGACTGTTACTATTTTGGCTATATCTTGTCGAAAAATGTTCCGATTTGTATCATTTCTTTTGTAATTGATTCAGAAATATTCAATCTAATTTATAAAGAAATGACATGTTACTTTGTGTCAGTATTGCGCCATGCTGCACCACCACTTAGGGGTTAATAGTTAATAGGTTTCTACCTATACGATCAATATTTATTTTATTCAAATTTTATTATATTTTCTTCTTAAGACAATTGGAGTTGGGCTTTTAGATTTTTGAAGTCTTTGACCGCCATCCTAACTTCTTCAACAGTAATGTCGTGTATTTCTTCAGTGTTACAAACGGCTCTCGAAAAATATATCCTAGGAAATTGTCCAATTAGAAGTTTTTCGTCATCCAAAAGAAGCAGCCCTTGAGCATTGTTGATGAACTTTGGCGAACGGATTTCCTTCTCTCAGCGGCAAATTTTGAAAATTGTTGTGTTCCTTTATGGATGCGAAGTGGATCAGTTTTGGAGTCTAATTATTTAAATACTGTAAAAGGTTTTCTGGATGTTCTTAAAGTGAAAAAAAATTTCAAGGTAATTCCTATAACAGCTTGCAGAAGTATCTTCAGATGGAAAACAATGTTTCGCCGGAACCTTAAATGTTTTGCATTATTTACCTTAGTCTTTGTATATAGACCTGTTCCCGTCCAAGCTGCTTTGTCGGAAATCGTGGACAGCCTGGTTTCTATCAGCAGCCGAAGAAGAATTTTCTTCTAACTACCGATACAGACCCTCCACAAACTTCATCTTTTGAGCGCACTTTCTCTTTCTCTTGTAAAGTCTGTATTCCGATTGACCTTTTTCATCTCCATAATTAGTGGAGTACTTTGACTAAGCTTTGAAAGACACTTTTTTGTCACTAATTAGTAATTACTGCTTCATCTTCATCTGCCGACCAAAATATTTGTTTGCCGTGTTGACAGCTTTGTTGATGCAGATAATTTTGCATAATTTGCAAATATGACTTGCACATGCTTAGGCTACCCTCACCCGGAGAGTTCCTGGTGCCGTATCCCAGTCCTCCATGGCAGTCCTCATAGTCTTCGTTTGACTAACCGACATTACCACATTTCTATCCGTCACAGGATTAACATTGCATTTAACAATTAATATTTGTTATAGACGTCTATTTTTTATGTACATATGTGAACATACCTAGCGCTACTTAAATTGTAAACAAAAGAGGAACACATGGAGAGCGTCACTAGTCACTGTAACTTGTAACTTGTACTGTAACAAATAATATACCATCTTTTTGTGTATATAAATAAGTGAAAATGAAGACTTATTCTTAGCTTAAAGAAGGATCATTTCTTTTAAATTTCCTGAAATGCACAACTGCCTTAGGCGGACCAAATCCATTGATGTCCGCTCAAGTAAGATTTCACTGTATATACCTACCTACAAAACTTATATTATTTCTGGGGTTTGATAAAAAATGTGTACTTCTTTAAAATGTGTTAATATGCCTAACCATGCGCTTGACGAAGTTCAATACTTAACATTTTGTGCATATGGGTGCCTACCTACCTCATTGTTTATTGTACCTTCTTCCAAATGTAAATGTAAACTACCTATACATACTTAATTTCTTTGGTACTCGGTCTTCCTGAAACTGAAATTTGCAAGAATACATTAATCAATTGCATTTAACTGTCCAAACTGTCGAAATCAATTGTTTGTGGAAAACCAAATGAAAAAATTCAGCTTATACATAATATTCGGAAATTTATTTGTACAAGATAATGCTATCGCAATATGCACATAATATGATTTTTGATACCGATTATGAATGAATGAATACCTACCCCTGACCTACCGCAAACTTTCATCAAAACCAACAACTAATATACAACCCATATACTGCACCCCTCTCACCAACCCATCATTCATATCCCCATCATGAGAAGTAAACAAAAAAAAATTCGAAAAATAAACGACAAACCACACACTTATGAAAAACTTCCATTAAAAACAACAAATAATTTACCAATTTCACGCACCCCTCTCACCAACACATCATGTGAAGTAAACAAAATAAATTCGATAAATGAGGAGAATGGAATACAACAAAAATAACTACGAATATGCATATTCAAAGGCATACCAGCAATTTGTAGAAAAGGTTCTACAATATGGTTGTATAAATGTAGCTTTTTTTAAGTACATACTTAAGTCGTAAGATGGTATGCAAGTCGAATACTCGAAGTGAGACTACTGTGGCGACCTCGAAATACTGTGGTTACGCGAGGAAGCATTCCGTGGAACCACACACTAATCATAGATGTCGCAACGAACAACAACGAGAATTCAAAACAGAACCAACGGTCGGGAGAGAGAAAACAATTGACAATTCGTGTTTGTTCTTCGAGTTAGCCGCTTCATTATTTTTATAGTGTTTGTAATATTCAATAATTAAATATACAAATATTAAATAAACTAATTGTTTTACTGTGGATAATTATCTGTGCACACACTTGTGCCTACAGTGGTGACCCCGACGTGATCCACAACAATTAAAAATTTATTTAATTGGCAACAGCCGAACCAACTACGCACTTTATCTCTTGCACTTGTACATATGTATATTTATAAGTATGCAAGGCGAACAAAACACAAGGACGAATGCAGGCGTTTCCTCAGGACCACCAACTCCATCCGATGCGGAGATCCAGGAAATCAATGCTCTCAAAAACCTGAGGATTCCTCCGTTCTGGAAAATTAATCCAGCGCTATGGTTTGTACAGGTGGAAGCGCAATTCCACAATAATCGGATCATCAGCGACAACAGCCGATTCAACGCCATCATCGCTGGACTGGACCCAGAAGTGCTGAATGAGGTATCAGACTTAGTGCAGAAACCACCGGACACAGATAATTACATTGCTTTTAAAAAACAAGTCATATCTAGGTTCACCGAGTCTAAGGAGAGGCAACTGAACAGATTGATGACGACCCTTGAACTTGGCGACAGACGTCCATCAAGTCTCCTCAGGGAAATGCGAAGACTGGCTGGTTCAAATGTTCCAGACGACATGTTGTCCACTCTATGGATGGCACGAATGCCCAGTCATGTGCGTGGAATACTTTCTGCCAGTCACGGAATCGACCTCACTGCGTTGTCTGAAATCGCAGACAAAATCGTTGATAACACATCCGCCCACGCTGTTTTCTCCACTGATGTTCATGAAGATGACCCTATACCACAATCCACCAACGCTGAAAGTGATCTGAACAGAAGACTAAATTCCATCGAGTCCACTCTGTCAACTCTAATGACGGCTATGCAATCACTGAAAACCAGTCACAGCCATGGCAGGTCTCGACCACAGTCAAGGAATGACAGATCGCTCTCAAGAGCATCAACTCCTAACGGAATGTGTTTCTTCCATGAGAAATTCGGCAGCGATGCCCGGAAGTGTAAGAAACCATGCAGCTACAAAGCAAAAAACTAAGTGAGCTGTTGTCCTCAGAGGCGGACGGCAACAGTCAAAGATTCCACAAGGAACACCGCCTCTACATCTTCGACAAGGAGACAAACCAAAAGTTTTTGCTCCACTCTGGATCAACTATATGTGTCTTACCTCGTTCCAGGGACTGCAAAAACAACAGAGGGGAAATAACACTCCTGGCAGCGAATAACTCACCGATTCACACCTACGGCGAGAAGATCCTCACACTCAACCTTGGTCTCCGGCGAGCTATCACTTGGCCGTTCGTTATTGCAGATGTTAAAACAGCAATAATCGGCGCAGACTTGCTCGCACACTACGGACTTGTCATTGATTTGAAAGCCAGACGTGTCATAGACAAAACAACATCATTAACGGTACAAGGCGAGATTTATACCAGTGATTTGTCAAAACTTCTGACTATCAGTGGTCCTGAACCATACATAAATCTCGTCAACGAATTCGTTCTGGCCAACATCAACGCACCTGATCCAAAATCAGGAGTCAACATCGTGCAACACTGCATCGTAACCACGGGCCAACCAGTGTCCGAACGACCACGACGACTCTCCGGCGACAAGTTGAAACAGGCCAATGCTGAATTCGAGGATTTTCAAAAGAAAGGTTACTGCCGTCTATCCAGCAGTCCTTGGGCTAGCCCCATTCATCTTGTTGAAAAAAAGACTGGCGGTTGGAGATGCTGCGGTGACTACCGTCGTCTGAATTCCATAACACAACCAGATAGCTACCCCATTCCTCACATCATGGACTTTACTGAACAGTTGAACAACAAAAACTGCTTCTCGATACTGGATCTAGACAAGGCATACTACCAGATCCCGATGACACCTGACGACATCCAAAAAACTGCGGTGACCACGCCTTTTGGTTTGTTTGAGTTTGTAGTCATGCCATTCGGACTCAAAAACGCAACTCAGACTTTCCAAAGGCACATGGATATGGTCCTACGTGGACTAGATTTCGTTTTTTGCTACGTTGACGACATCCTCATTGCCTCCGACTCAGAGGAAGAACATCGCCAACACGTCCGTATAGTTCTACAACGTCTCCACGAACATAGACTTATCATCAACATCAGGAAGTGCATTTTTGGGAAGTCTGAGGTTACGTACCTTGGACATACAATCAACCAAGCCGGATGCAGACCACCTGAAGCCAGAGTTGAGGCCATATCGAACTATCCAAAGCCATCCAACATCATGGAACTACGTCGTTTTCTTGGAGTCGTTAACTACTACCGACGATACATCCCTAATTGTGCCCATATTCAAGCACCGTTGAATGGACTCATCAGGGACTCCAAGAAAAACGACAAACGACCCGTTCCCTGGACTCCTTTGGCGGAAGAAGCTTTCGATGTATGCAAGGACAGTATCAAGCATGCTACACTACTCAACCACATCGATCCGAAGTCTACACTTGTCCTAACAACGGATGCTTCTGATATCGCAGTTGGTGCCAAATTGGAACAAAAACAAAATAACCAATATCAACCGATCGGACTGTTTTCATGCAAACTGTCACCTGCACAAAGTCGCTACAGCACATATGATCGCGAGTTGCTGGCAATATACCTAGCTATCCGATTCTTCCAACACATCTTGGACGGTCGACACTTTGTCGTGCAAACGGATCACAAGCCGCTCATATATGCGTTCCAGCAGAATTCGGACAAGGCCCCGCAACGTCGTCCAAGGCAATTAGACTACATATCGCAGTATACTACGGACATTGTTTACCTACCCGGCGACGACAACTCAGTAGCAGATGCATTATCGCGACTCAATTCGATAACCATGCCAATCCAATTTGATCTGAGAGAACTTCATTTATCTCAGCTACTCGATGTGGAACTCCAATCAATCCTGAAGCAACAAAATTCATCGCTCAAGTTAAAGAAACTCACTTTGGAACCTGAAATTAAAATTTACTGCGATGTTTCCGACAATATGATTCGACCATATCTACCAGCTTCCCTGCGACGGAAGGCCTTTGAATCCATCCATGGTTTTTCTCATCCAAGCGGAAGAACAACCAGTCGACAACTCAGAGAGAAGTACGTTTGGCCAAACATCGGGAAAGACGCATTGGAGTGGTCACGCACTTGCATCCAATGCCAACGATCCAAAGTTCATCGACATACGAGGCTTATCCCGGATTCAATTGCAGTTCCAGAGCACCGTTTCCAGCATGTCCACATAGACCTCATTGTGCTGCCACTCTGCAAAGGCAATAGGTATTGCCTAACTATGATCGATCGCTTCAGTAGATGGGTGGTAGCAGTACCTCTACAGGACATGTATGCGGACACAGTGGCCACGGCGTTTTATACGCACTGGGTTGCTCGTTTCGGTTCGCCAACAACATTAACCACCGACCAGGGAACTCAATTTGAGTCGGCACTGTTCAACGCACTGATCAACATGATTGGAACGGTGAGGATACGAACATCACCCTACCACCCAGCCTCAAATGGACTTGTTGAACGTTGGCATCGTTCACTGAAAGCCGCCCTGATGTGCCATGAAAAAACGAACTGGACTGATGCTCTTCCGACAGTGTTGTTGGGATTGCGAACGGCATACAAAGAGGACATCAAGGCCTCCGCAGCAGAGATGCTTTATGGAACATATCTCAGAGTTCCTGGTGAGTTCTTTACGAATAATAACTTTGTTCCAGATCCACAGATTTTCGTTGAGAAACACCGAGAAGCGATGCGCAAATTCCGTCCTACAGCAACTGCAAACCATGCAAAAGAAAGAATGTTTGTTTCACCAGATTTAAACAAATGTACACACGTGTTCCTACGCTGCGATGTTGTGAAGAAACCACTGCAACAACCATACACAGGTCCACATCCAATAATCCACCGAATCAGTAATCGACTCTTCACAATTAATGCAGATGGCAGAAAATTAAATGTTTCGGTAGACCGTTTGAAACCAGCTCACATCTCTGTCGATTTTATCCCAGACGTTCATCCAGATGTCAACAAAAATCCAACTTCACTGAAGAATCTGAAAAACAAAAATCAATTGGATAAAAATAAAACAGCTGTAAAAAAAAAAGTAACATTTGAAAGTTCATCGTAACTTCGTCACTGGAGAGGGAGTCATGTGGCGACCTCGAAATACTGTGGTTACGCGAGGAAGCATTCCGTGGAACCACACACTAATCATAGATGTCGCAACGAACAACAACGAGAATTCAAAACAGAACCAACGGTCGGGAGAGAGAAAACAATTGACAATTCGTGTTTGTTCTTCGAGTTAGTCGCTTCATTATTTTTATAGTGTTTGTAATATTCAATAATTAAATATACATATATTAAATAAACTAATTGTTTTACTGTGGATAATTATCTGTGCACACACTTGTGCCTACACTACTATAAAGTGTAAAACAAATAGAAACGGCACCGAAGCAAACATCCGCTACGCGGTTCATACGTCGCTGTAATCGCTCGTGCGGGTTTGTGAAATGGATTGGATAAAAATAAAAATGTATAATATCCCAACAAAAATATCCCTCAAGGAATGCCGGATGGGTAATTTTTTGTTATTAACCAGTTTAAGGTAGGATATTTCATACTTATGGTTTCTGTCGTTACGCTTCGATTGTTTTTATTTCCTTTTTACTTTTGGAATTTTTGTAAGATTTGAAAATGTTGTTTTCATGTTCATTGCGATTATAAAAATCAAATACATATGCATATGTAGCTATCATAATGATTGCAGATATGAATAATTATAGCTAGATATTATTTTGTTTTTCAAAGTATGTAATGTAGGTGCATAGGTAAGGTATGATATGTATGAGCTGAGAACCTTTTCTGATAATTGTGCTTTTATTTTTATATAATAAAGGTACAATTTTTAATTTTATTTCGATAGGTAGGTATTTAAAAAATAAATAAAATAATAAATACAAAGTTCAAATTCATTGATATAATTCGAAGAAACGCATAAAAATAAAACAACACTTGTTGGTATTAAAAACATAATATGGCAGCACTCTTTGTAAAACATTTTTTTCTTACTTTCTATTTCAATAAAGTTTCTTTTTCTTTTGTATCTCAAAGTGTAAAGTCATCTTTTATTGCTGAAGCTATTTCTTTTTCCAGATTAAACTTTTCTGCATCAGGTTATGGTCCCAGAAAATAAGAAATAGTTGAATAAGAAGAATTTTGAGCAATAATTGAAATAAATAGTTCGTGCGTTTTGATAATTTTAATTTCGTTTGAGAAAATGTCGATGAGTAATTTGCCCGCCATTGAACGACTAAAGGGTCGTGAAAATTTCGACAATTGGAAATTTGCGGTAGAAATTTTTTTAATAATTGATGATCTGTGGGCATCTGTGCAGGGTACGGAAACAAAACCTGAAAAATTGGCTCAGGCTAAAGCAAAAATTATTTTGTTGATGGATCCGTCATTATATGTGCATATAAAGGAAGCGAAAACTCCAAAAGATGTCTGGGATAAATTATCGGAGGCTTTTGATGACTCGGGATTGACCAGAAGAGTTGGACTCCTACGTGAATTGACAACTACTCGCTTGGATGAATGTGCTTCTATAGAGGAGTATGTCAATAAAATTATTGGAACGGCACATAAGCTTAATTCAATTAATATGAAAGTAGACGACGAGTGGATAGGAAGTTTGCTTTTGAGTGGTTTGCCAAATGAATTTCAGCCAATGATAATGGCAATTGAAAGCAGTGGCATACAAATTACGGCTGATGCAATAAAGGCCAAGTTGTTGCAGGACTTTGATTCTTATTACAAAGCGTCGAATTCGAAGGTGTAAGCAATGGCAACATTTGGTGGCAAAGCGAAAGGCAAGGCAAAGGTGTTAAGTGTTTTGGTTGTGGCGGACAAGGTCATATAAAAAGGAATTGTACACAGTCGACGTCTGGAGGCACTGGTAGATTTGCAGCGTATACATCATATTCTGTACAACAGGAAAGTAACTTAAACTGGTTTGTAGACTCAGGGGCGTCGTCTCACATGACGAAGAATGTGGAACTATTTGAGAGTTACATGCAGTTTCCCAAAACTGATGTTGTCATCTTGGCAGATGGTTCCAAGTTAGATGTTCTCGGCAAAGGTGATATTTTAATGCAGGTATGTGGAAAAAATACGACGAATGAAATATTTCTACGTGATGTGCTGTACGTACCAAACATTTGTGTGAATCTGATGTCCATAAGCCAAACTGTGCAGAAGGGGAACACCATTCAATTTGATGAAAAGGGTTGTTCTATTCTTGATCGTGAAAGGAGAGTTTTTGCAACGGCAACTGAAAAGGATAAGGTTTATAAGCTGAATGTTCCAGCGACGAATGCTGCTTATATAACAGCAAACAAAGAGCTTCGGCACAGGCGTATGGGTCACCCGAATAACGAAGTGTTGCGAAAATTGGAATCAGCTGGTGTTGGAGTGGAAAGTGGCAGTGCAGGTGACAAATCGTGTATTACCTGCTGCGAAGGGAAGCAGTGTAAACTTCAATTCAAGCCATCTATAAGTTGCACCACAGATGTTCTGCAATTGATTCACTCGAATGTTTGCGGGCCAATGGAGAAACCATCGCTAGGAGGAGCCAGGCATTACGTTTTGTTTTTAGACGATTTTTCTAAGAAAGTTTTTATATATGCAATAAAAGGGAAAAATGAGGTTGCTGTAAAATTTTTTGCATTTAAGAATATGGTAGAAAATAAGACAAATAAAAAAATTAAAATCTTTCGCTCTGACAATGGGACAGAGTTTGTCAATAAAGCAATGCGAAAGTGCTTTGAATCTTCTGGAATCGTGCATCAAACTTCTGCTCCGTATTGTCCTGAGCAAAATGGGAAGTCCGAGAGGATGAATCGCACCTTAGTTTTTTTTTTTTTTTTTTTTTTAAATTTGCTTACGCTAAAGGGATTTTTTTTCTGTTACAGTACCCTTATAATGCTAAGAACACAGTGTAAGCTACTTGGTATTAGAAAGAATAGAGAGATAGGAAAGAAGTGTTTGGGTGCAGTTGTAGGGTTTTTCTCCACGGGTGGTGTCTAAGTACTTAGGGAGATTACGATTTCATGTATTCGGTATAAAGTAATGGACTTGGCCGGGATTCGAACGCACGACCTTCCATTCGAATACACTACTACTGCACCATTGCCAGCCGCAATGGTGGAGAAAGCCCGCTGACTTCTGCTTGATGGTCGTCTAGATAAGCGATATTGGGGGGAGGCAGTAAACACTGCTGCGTATTTAATTAATAGATCGCCAATCAAAAGCCTGCAAGATCGTTGTCCGGAGGAAGTGTGGTCTGGTGTAAAACCAGATTTGTCGCATTTGCGTGTCTTTGGCTCAGTAGGTATGGTTTTGATTCCAAAACAAAAGCGTCCTAAATTTGATGCCAAATCCATTAAATGTATAATGGTTGGATATGCTGAATATACCAAAGGATACAGAATGTATGATCCAGTGAATAGAAAAATGAACATAACAAGAGATGTCAAGTTCTTGGAAGATCGGCGTTTTTACGAGATAGGTCTATCAAAAAGCGAAACTAATTTTATTGAATTGTCTGCAGATCATAATTTAGTGGGGAATTAGAGGAGAAATTCTGATCTTGTTAAACGAGCTGAAGAGGTTGCTGCTGATGTTGGTGAAGTGTCTGCTGATGAGGAGGATGGCGAAGATGAAAGGACTATGGTTAGGCTCGATGGTGATGCTGTTTTTTCGGAAAATGAGTCATACCTGACTGCGACTGATAGTAATTCAGATGAATCCTCCAGTTCGAATTTTATTCCATCGCCATTAGTATTCAGTGGGGATAGTGTTGGTGGTACTCTGCGACGTTCCGCACGAGTACCTAAGCCAACAAAATTCGAGAATTATGTTGCGTTTGTCAATGAGGGATCCGAAGATGATGACCCGGATACATATGATGAAGCAATTTCTGGACCTAATGCGGCAAAATGGACGGAAGCTATCCAGGAAGAGTACGATTCGCTGGTGAAGAATCAAACTTGGGACATGGTTGATCTTCCAGTTGGCAAAAAAGGACTAAATACTAAATGGATATTCAAGAGTAAGAGAGATATAAGCGGCAAAGTGGTTCGATACAAGGCGCGATTGGTCGCAAAAGGTTGCGCTCAGCGAAAAGGTGTCGATTTTGATGAGGTGTATTCTCCCGTAATAAGATATAGCTCTCTGCGATATTTGCTGTCGCTTGCAACGAAGTTGGATCTACACATCGAACAATTGGATGCAATAACAGCGTTTTTACAGGGTGAGTTATGTGAAGATATTTTTGTTCTCCCACCCAAAGGTTTAAATATTTTTTTTTTTTTTTTTTTTTTTTTTTTTAAAGGAAGTCCAAATCCCAGAGCACTCAGACTCGGTAACGGTCCATTGTACTACCAGGCAGAAATCCTCCTTTTGGTGTAGAGGCATGTGATTGGGTGGCGTATGTTGTTGTTCCCCATGGGGATTGAACCTGCACCGCACGGGTCACAAGCCAACACACTAACCTCTACACCGTCGCCACCCTAGGTTTAAATATTGACAATAACAAAGTTTTGAAGCTGAGAAAATCCATTTATGGATTGAAACAATCATCAAGAGCATGGAATGCTAAGCTTAGTAAAGCTCTTAAGAGATTTAATTTGCGTCAATCAAAGTATGATCCGTGTATTTATTTTAGTAATGAAAACAGTAGTGAGTTATTGATAATGGCTGTCTATGTTGATGACATATTGATTTTTTCAAAAGATTTAAAAGTATCCGAACATTTAAAAACTTATTTAAAATCTGAATTTCAAATGAAAGAGCTAGATACAGTAAACTCATTTCTTGGTATGAATTTAGTATACGATAAAGACTCCGGCAAGCTGTGTATTGACCAGGAACAATATATTTTGAAAATCTTGAATCGCTTTGGTATGCAGAAGTGTAACCCTGTATCAACCCCGATGGATGTAAATGTTAAATTGAGCAAGGATAATTGTCCACAATCTGAACACGATAAAGCTGGAATGGTAAATGTACCTTACCAGGAGTTAATTGGTAGCTTACTCTTCGCGGCCCAAATTAGTCGACCTGATATTTGTTACGCCGTAAATTTTTTGAGCCGATTTAATAACAATCCAGGGAAAGAGCATTGGTTGGCAGCGAAACGAATTCTTAGGTATCTAAAGGGTACTTTAAGTACCAAGCTGTACTATTCTCGGAATGGAAATCCTGATATATTTGGCTATTGCGACGCTGACTACGCTAATGATTTGGATGAACGAAAATCCATAAGCGGATATGTGTTTGTATCGCAAGGTGGTGCGGTGTCATGGGGGTCCAAAAAGCAAGGTACGGTTGCCTTATCCACAACGGAGGCAGAATATATTTCAATCGGTACAGCGGTACAAGAGGCCATATGGCTGCAAGGATTGCAGAAAGAGCTGATGCAAATGTATTCTACCACTAAGCTGTTCTGCGATAGTCAAAGTGCTGTACATCTAGCTTCAAATGAAAGCTATCGCCCTCGCACAAAGCACATCGACATTCGCCATCATTTTATTCGCGACGTCATCGTCGATGGAAAAATTTGTTTAACGCATATTGGTTCTGATAAGATGACTGCTGACATAATGACTAAGGCGCTGCCATCTCCTAAGGCTAAGAGTTTGGTCCAATCATTAGGATTAAATATAGTTTTAGTGGGGATGTTGGTATTAAAAACATAGTTTGGCAGCACTCTTTGTAAAACGTTTTTTTCTTACTTTCTATTTCAATAAAGTTTCTTCTTCTTTTGTATCTCAAAGTGTAAAGTCATCTTTTATTTCTGAAGCTACTTCTTTTTCCAGATTAAACTGCTTTCTGCATCAACACTATTAACAAATATGTATGCACAGTTCTAATAGGTAACACTGTTATATATGATTAAGTATTTATACCAAATTGTTTTAGTTTTCTTTTCGTGCATTTTGCTTTGGAGTTAATTACTTTTATTTTCGCACATAAAAGACCCGCATGGTGTGCTTGATCAATTCTTGATTGTGCTCTTCAATGGAACATGGAAGCTCAAATAGGTTCCTACAAAAGTTTAAAAGAGTATTGAGGACATTTTGTTCGAAGCATAGAGTTTCAAAACGTTCCTCAAAACACTTTATAATTCGTTAAATTAACTCGACAAAATGTGTAGTAGGAATGACTAAACCATCATTAATAGTATCCTCATATTGACGAGCTTCAATAAGACCCTCGGCTTTTGTAGGGGACTCATTTTGACCCTCTTTGCACATAAATAATTTGCATGTTCTACAATAGGGTTTCTTTAAAATGGCATGAGAAATATATCCCGAAAAATAATGTGTTGCCATATCTTTTATAGTTGGAACTGTCTCTGATATTGTTAAATTCTCCCCATCAAAATCGTCATACTCGCAAGCATTGGAATCTTCATTGAATTCGGTGTCGCCATGACAGATAATATTAACATCACCTATGTAATATGATGGATACACAAACTAAGACACACATTAAGACAAAAACTATGACGCAAACATTCTTACTTTGCAATACCGGAACTATCTTCGATGCTAGTGCATCATCTTCATATACTACATCTGTAATTATATAACTACCATCCGGATCGAAGAACTCTATAATTATATTCAATACTTCATAGATTACAATTCCAGACGCCAATCGTGGCAACTAGAACAACAACTCAAAGTTTACACAAGGGCTTCCCCCAGCCACAGACGATGGAATTGTAATTACTATCCATCCACACAATTTTCAAGTGCAACTGAAAAGGATAAGGTTTATAAGCTGAATGTTCCAGCGACGAATGCTGCTTATATAACAGCAAACAAAGAGCTTCGGCACAGGCGTATGGGTCACCCGAATAACGAAGTGTTGCGAAAATTGGAATCAGCTGGTGTTGGAGTGGAAAGTGGCAGTGCAGGTGACAAATCGTGTATTACCTGCTGCGAAGGGAAGCAGTGTAAACTTCAATTCAAGCCATCTATAAGTTGCACCACAGATGTTCTGCAATTGATTCACTCGAATGTTTGCGGGCCAATGGAGAAACCATCGCTAGGAGGAGCCAGGCATTACGTTTTGTTTTTAGACGATTTTTCTAAGAAAGTTTTTATATATGCAATAAAAGGGAAAAATGAGGTTGCTGTAAAATTTTTTGCATTTAAGAATATGGTAGAAAATAAGACAAATAAAAAAATTAAAATCTTTCGCTCTGACAATGGGACAGAGTTTGTCAATAAAGCAATGCGAAAGTGCTTTGAATCTTCTGGAATCGTGCATCAAACTTCTGCTCCGTATTGTCCTGAGCAAAATGGGAAGTCCGAGAGGATGAATCGCACCTTAGTTTTTTTTTTTTTTTTTTTTTTAAATTTGCTTACGCTAAAGGGATTTTTTTTCTGTTACAGTACCCTTATAATGCTAAGAACACAGTGTAAGCTACTTGGTATTAGAAAGAATAGAGAGATAGGAAAGAAGTGTTTGGGTGCAGTTGTAGGGTTTTTCTCCACGGGTGGTGTCTAAGTACTTAGGGAGATTACGATTTCATGTATTCGGTATAAAGTAATGGACTTGGCCGGGATTCGAACGCACGACCTTCCATTCGAATACACTACTACTGCACCATTGCCAGCCGCAATGGTGGAGAAAGCCCGCTGACTTCTGCTTGATGGTCGTCTAGATAAGCGATATTGGGGGGAGGCAGTAAACACTGCTGCGTATTTAATTAATAGATCGCCAATCAAAAGCCTGCAAGATCGTTGTCCGGAGGAAGTGTGGTCTGGTGTAAAACCAGATTTGTCGCATTTGCGTGTCTTTGGCTCAGTAGGTATGGTTTTGATTCCAAAACAAAAGCGTCCTAAATTTGATGCCAAATCCATTAAATGTATAATGGTTGGATATGCTGAATATACCAAAGGATACAGAATGTATGATCCAGTGAATAGAAAAATGAACATAACAAGAGATGTCAAGTTCTTGGAAGATCGGCGTTTTTACGAGATAGGTCTATCAAAAAGCGAAACTAATTTTATTGAATTGTCTGCAGATCATAATTTAGTGGGGAATTAGAGGAGAAATTCTGATCTTGTTAAACGAGCTGAAGAGGTTGCTGCTGATGTTGGTGAAGTGTCTGCTGATGAGGAGGATGGCGAAGATGAAAGGACTATGGTTAGGCTCGATGGTGATGCTGTTTTTTCGGAAAATGAGTCATACCTGACTGCGACTGATAGTAATTCAGATGAATCCTCCAGTTCGAATTTTATTCCATCGCCATTAGTATTCAGTGGGGATAGTGTTGGTGGTACTCTGCGACGTTCCGCACGAGTACCTAAGCCAACAAAATTCGAGAATTATGTTGCGTTTGTCAATGAGGGATCCGAAGATGATGACCCGGATACATATGATGAAGCAATTTCTGGACCTAATGCGGCAAAATGGACGGAAGCTATCCAGGAAGAGTACGATTCGCTGGTGAAGAATCAAACTTGGGACATGGTTGATCTTCCAGTTGGCAAAAAAGGACTAAATACTAAATGGATATTCAAGAGTAAGAGAGATATAAGCGGCAAAGTGGTTCGATACAAGGCGCGATTGGTCGCAAAAGGTTGCGCTCAGCGAAAAGGTGTCGATTTTGATGAGGTGTATTCTCCCGTAATAAGATATAGCTCTCTGCGATATTTGCTGTCGCTTGCAACGAAGTTGGATCTACACATCGAACAATTGGATGCAATAACAGCGTTTTTACAGGGTGAGTTATGTGAAGATATTTTTGTTCTCCCACCCAAAGGTTTAAATATTTTTTTTTTTTTTTTTTTTTTTTTTTTAAAGGAAGTCCAAATCCCAGAGCACTCAGACTCGGTAACGGTCCATTGTACTACCAGGCAGAAATCCTCCTTTTGGTGTAGAGGCATGTGATTGGGTGGCGTATGTTGTTGTTCCCCATGGGGATTGAACCTGCACCGCACGGGTCACAAGCCAACACACTAACCTCTACACCGTCGCCACCCTAGGTTTAAATATTGACAATAACAAAGTTTTGAAGCTGAGAAAATCCATTTATGGATTGAAACAATCATCAAGAGCATGGAATGCTAAGCTTAGTAAAGCTCTTAAGAGATTTAATTTGCGTCAATCAAAGTATGATCCGTGTATTTATTTTAGTAATGAAAACAGTAGTGAGTTATTGATAATGGCTGTCTATGTTGATGACATATTGATTTTTTCAAAAGATTTAAAAGTATCCGAACATTTAAAAACTTATTTAAAATCTGAATTTCAAATGAAAGAGCTAAATACAGTAAACTCATTTCTTGGTATGAATTTAGTATACGATAAAGACTCCGGCAAGCTGTGTATTGACCAGGAACAATATATTTTGAAAATCTTGAATCGCTTTGGTATGCAGAAGTGTAACCCTGTATCAACCCCGATGGATGTAAATGTTAAATTGAGCAAGGATAATTGTCCACAATCTGAACACGATAAAGCTGGAATGGTAAATGTACCTTACCAGGAGTTAATTGGTAGCTTACTCTTCGCGGCCCAAATTAGTCGACCTGATATTTGTTACGCCGTAAATTTTTTGAGCCGATTTAATAACAATCCAGGGAAAGAGCATTGGTTGGCAGCGAAACGAATTCTTAGGTATCTAAAGGGTACTTTAAGTACCAAGCTGTACTATTCTCGGAATGGAAATCCTGATATATTTGGCTATTGCGACGCTGACTACGCTAATGATTTGGATGAACGAAAATCCATAAGCGGATATGTGTTTGTATCGCAAGGTGGTGCGGTGTCATGGGGGTCCAAAAAGCAAGGTACGGTTGCCTTATCCACAACGGAGGCAGAATATATTTCAATCGGTACAGCGGTACAAGAGGCCATATGGCTGCAAGGATTGCAGAAAGAGCTGATGCAAATGTATTCTACCACTAAGCTGTTCTGCGATAGTCAAAGTGCTGTACATCTAGCTTCAAATGAAAGCTATCGCCCTCGCACAAAGCACATCGACATTCGCCATCATTTTATTCGCGACGTCATCGTCGATGGAAAAATTTGTTTAACGCATATTGGTTCTGATAAGATGACTGCTGACATAATGACTAAGGCGCTGCCATCTCCTAAGGCTAAGAGTTTGGTCCAATCATTAGGATTAAATATAGTTTTAGTGGGGATGTTGGTATTAAAAACATAGTTTGGCAGCACTCTTTGTAAAACGTTTTTTTCTTACTTTCTATTTCAATAAAGTTTCTTCTTCTTTTGTATCTCAAAGTGTAAAGTCATCTTTTATTTCTGAAGCTACTTCTTTTTCCAGATTAAACTGCTTTCTGCATCAACACTATTAACAAATATGTATGCACAGTTCTAATAGGTAACACTGTTATATATGATTAAGTATTTATACCAAATTGTTTTAGTTTTCTTTTCGTGCATTTTGCTTTGGAGTTAATTACTTTTATTTTCGCACATAAAAGACCCGCATGGTGTGCTTGATCAATTCTTGATTGTGCTCTTCAATGGAACATGGAAGCTCAAATAGGTTCCTACAAAAGTTTAAAAGAGTATTGAGGACATTTTGTTCGAAGCATAGAGTTTCAAAACGTTCCTCAAAACACTTTATAATTCGTTAAATTAACTCGACAAAATGTGTAGTAGGAATGACTAAACCATCATTAATAGTATCCTCATATTGACGAGCTTCAATAAGACCCTCGGCTTTTGTAGGGGACTCATTTTGACCCTCTTTGCACATAAATAATTTGCATGTTCTACAATAGGGTTTCTTTAAAATGGCATGAGAAATATATCCCGAAAAATAATGTGTTGCCATATCTTTTATAGTTGGAACTGTCTCTGATATTGTTAAATTCTCCCCATCAAAATCGTCATACTCGCAAGCATTGGAATCTTCATTGAATTCGGTGTCGCCATGACAGATAATATTAACATCACCTATGTAATATGATGGATACACAAACTAAGACACACATTAAGACAAAAACTATGACGCAAACATTCTTACTTTGCAATACCGGAACTATCTTCGATGCTAGTGCATCATCTTCATATACTACATCTGTAATTATATAACTACCATCCGGATCGAAGAACTCTATAATTATATTCAATACTTCATAGATTACAATTCCAGACGCCAATCGTGGCAACTAGAACAACAACTCAAAGTTTACACAAGGGCTTCCCCCAGCCACAGACGATGGAATTGTAATTACTATCCATCCACACAATTTTCAAGTGCAGGTGCATGCGATGATTATGGTTCCGCTTCACCTTGAGCCGCGTTGTGCATGGTGTCAAATTGTGCAGGCGGATGGCAAATTTGAAACACTTGTGTTTTTGAGAATTACTGCTGCAACAAGCATTTTATTTTATAGTATTAGCGAATAGGTGTAAATAATTAGAATAAGAATTTTGTATAAATAGGTTAAGAAAGACGCAATAAATTTAATCCTAAACTGGACACAGTGAATGTTTCATCTTAATTTTCTGGTCGGCTCTTTAGAAAAAAACAACACTAAGGCTTTTCAGCCATCCAATTCCACTAGGCTTGGGCTAACCTTCCAATAAGCCCCATAGATTTGTAGGCGAGGTAGACTTTTAGTAAACATACATCACATGTATTACACTTTCATTTGTGTAAAATACACCCAACATATTCGATCACGTTAGACCGCTATTGGCTATATTGCTGACCGTTTTCGCAAAACAAGTGTGTTTAAGAACTTAATAACTAATTGCAGAATGTATTCTCTCGATTGAGCATAAAAAAATGGTTGCTTAATAAAATTACATGTGTTCTGTTAAAAATCAAAGTTTAAACTGGATTACAAAAAAAAACACCATATCTCTAAACGACAAATGCGTACCATCCAGAGGAATGTGCTTTCCTCCAATCGTGATCATTTGTTATTTACAATGTTCAAGTGACTTAAAAACTTAGTTAACTAATTGCGGAATGTATTTTCTCAGTTGAATACAAATAAACCATTCAATGAAATGTCCTCTCTTTTGTTCAAAATTAAAGTTAATACTGTATTAAAAAAGAAGCCTATATCAGTTTAAATATAGGCACTACATGTGCAATGTAGTGACTTCACACTCTAAGGCCATGGTTCAAGCCCAGCAAAAGAATACAAATTATGAAATACTAGCTGTCCCGTGCTCGCTTTGCTTCGCCAGTCTGCCACTTCTCAAATTTAAAACAAAATACTTGCTGATAAGAACTGATAAAAAAAACGTCGAGAGTATCACTACTCATTATAATGGATATATTCTGAGTGTGACTCCCTCTCAATCTAATTTACATTTCATACCCTATCTTTCTCAATCCCATGGCCATGCGCCATGAAAAAACAACACAGACTGCAAAAGGTGCATAAAAAAAGAAAGAAAAAGCACATTACACAAAAGGTACAGGTAGAGAAACAGATTTGTGCCGCACACACACACAAATTTTCCTTCACTCAACGCTGGGAAAATCCAAAGATCTAGCTTCAATCGCACATTTTACTTTTTTGAATTGTATAAAATGTATAGTTTAATGCTTATTGTTCAACTTCAGGATAACCTACAAAGATAACCTACAAAGATTTATATCTTAAAATCTCACCGCTTCTGGACAGCGGATGAAGCGTTTTCCCGCGGTAAGAAGTAGCCTATGTCCACTCTCAGGCTCTAGACTCTCTGTGTACCAAATTTCATTTAAATCGGTTCAGTAGTTTTGGCGTTAAATCGAGACAGACAGACAGACAGAGTTACTTTCGCATTTATAATATTAATATGGATAATAAAATAAATAAAAACTAAAGTTTCAATAGATTCTTATCCAATCGATACAAACCAATATTATTTTTTGTTGCTCCTGAAAAGTTAATGCTCATTGACTTATGTTGTTTCTGAAATAAACGATTCAATTGTTGTCATCGCTACCTATTCACAAGAAAAATAAACATGGGAATATTTTGGTAAATTAATTTTACCAAATGCACGAATCTAGAAAAGCTGGTGTATGCATACACTAAGTTAATACAAATTGTCGCCGCAATGAAGGTCCGTATGTCGCTTCAAAATGAGCGGTGTCCACTTCTATTTGTAGTTATTCAATGGTGTATATACAAAGACAATGGTGACACCATTGTATATAAACTCTATAGTACTATCATGAAGACCATCGACGGGGTCGCCACCTGGTGGTCTAGCTTCGCATGTTACCTTCCACATGCCAATGCACAAACCATTATATGGATAGCAAAACTGTATCGCATTCATGTTCATCCAATTCCCCAAAAAGAATGAAGATGAATGTTTGTTTACATTTGGAAATGGTTCGGTGGCTCTGGCTGGCTTTGTCGTTAGAAAAGGATAGATAATGAAAGCTTTTTATATAGCAAGAAAGACACCAGTTTCGTGTTTTGTTTTCATAAATACATGATTGCAGGTGTGTGTGTAGTGACTCCATTGCAAATTGTTCACCTATGCGTGTAAAAATAAAATAAAATTATGGTATTACCGAAATTGGTGGGAAATTGTATCAGATATTACTTTTTCTTGTTATTTCGTTTTTGCGCAGGTATATGAGAAGAAAGATGATACAGGTAGCGTTGATGGTTGACGGTAGGGCGGAAATGTGAAGGAATAATATCGGGTAAATTTATGCCATATTATTTGTTTGCTCTCAGCTCTGATTGAAGTTTGGGGTAGGTTATGTTTTCTGGTATTTAATACTATTGGTATGTATGTGTATGATGATGAAATGATTTTTTGTTATAATTTATATTTGCAACTTGCAAGTAAAAAATGGATATATGTATACGAGTACATATTCATATTTAAAAGTAGTGGCGATGGTGGATAAAGAAAGGTGGGAGAATTGTCATCGAGTAGATTGATACCTATTATTTGTTGGCTTCGATGAAAGTTTGGGGTAGGTTATGGCATATGCAATTAGACCATCCCAATCACCTGTAACTTGATTCTTTGTATTCAATACAATTGGTATCTGTGTTCACATCGGTGAAGGAGATTCGAATTTCAGCAATGAGGATTCCCAAATGGTTTATAAACCATATTTGCATCTGAAAAAATATTAATTGAGGCAGAGATAAAATAAGATAAGACAAGTTATAGTGTGTGTAAGAGCAAATGCTCAGCTTGTCATAATAGCTGCGGGTATTTATGAACAACTGAAATTGGTTTATTTAATTGCCTTGTAAAAGGACATGCAAATTTGCGAGTACATGTTCCCAGCTACACTGCGAACTATCCTTAAGATTTTCCACTTTAAAAAAAAAAATCGTTGATATTTTCGGACCCGTCAATTGAAATTTGCCACTTTTCAATTTTACATACTAACTTACTGAAGTGTTGACTTATTGGTGGTGCTTGTCTGCGTTGGGTCGAAAATGAAGCATTATTTAAAAAATGTTCGAAGTCCAAACGAGCGTTCGAAGACCTCGTCGGGTTCACATTGGGAGTATTTAAATACAAATTGTACAATCTTCCAACTAAGATATCTCTAATAGACTGCATTTCAAGAATGAAAACTTGTTGGTTTGCCTTGTGGCTTCTTCTTGAACAGATGGACGGTGTTATTATCATCACAATTGTGGTTATCTACCAGTTGTGGTAAAATATTATCCTGGCTTAAACCTACACAAGTCCCAGGTGGAGTACGACTAACTATTGGCCTGAATTCCATTGCTCCTGAACTTACTTACTTAACGAGCTCCCGACCCGTGAAGAGTCTCTGCCTGAGACACAGGAGCCTTCCATCCTCTACGATCCCGGGCACGCTGCCTCCAGTTGGCCAGACCAAGCGCTCTGGCATCCGCGATGGCTTGGTCTTTGAAACGGAGGTTCGATCTTCCTTGCCTTCTCGAAAGCTACAAAAGTATTATTTTTTTTGTTTGCATGTACATATGTTCTTTTCCACATCACCTGCAAAGATTATACAAAACAGATAAAGGGTTCATGGTTTTTCGCTATTTGATTTGCTAATCTTTAATTGTTTTGGATAATCCTTAAGAGGTAGAACATTAGATGCATTTTTTTTTTTGAGGTATCCCCAGTAGGTCTAGTCCTCACTACTTTTCTACTTTTCATGCAATAAAAAAAAGCGTAATATTTCAGTTTTTACAATGAAATTCAACAGAAAAGTGCCTAGGCTAAATAACAAAAAGTAGATAATGGAAAGTAACAATAAAAAAACAACACATCCATTGATAAAATTTAAATAAAAAATAAAGGCTAAGTCGTAGCATTCCTTAGTGTACTTTACAATAAATAAATAAAAAATATTTTAATATACTTATTTAATGTTATTCTTATTTAATCAATCATCATATCAAAGCAATCATCCGACCCTTTTAAAAATAGCAAAAGGGTACCTAGATCACCACCTCACCAGAAGTCGTTGTGCTAAAGGATAGAAAATCCAAAAAGGCAAATGCCAACGAAATAGAAACGCTAAGGAAAAAACCTCAAAATAAGGTATACCTTCCACCTCCAATTAACGTTGTCGGAGTTTCAGACTACAGCAAGCTAAGTAGCCTTCAGGAAATAGCAAAGTCCACATTCAAAGTAACATCTCTGAATAATAATGTGTGGAAAATAAATGTAAGCGATCCTGAGAGCTATCGCGCAAAAAAAGGGAGGAAAAACGAAGGGAGGTGGTTTTTGTTTTCTTATCTTAAGTGAAAAAGAGTCGCATGTACGATTTTCCACGTACCCCTATTATTCGTCCGAGACTAGTTCTGGTTCCAAGTCTCATGCTTTTAACCAGGATAGGTAACTCTCAGCTGAGAGTACCATTAATATTACTATGGCTTGGGAGTAATATTAGAAACTCTATAAAAACAAAAAAACAAATTCTTATTTAGAGACTTCTTTTAGATGGCTTTATATCCTTGTTAATTTTTTTGATAGCAAACATACCTAGTCCAGTCAACAGAAATTTAATAATTGTTTCTTTGTGGCCAGCTGTCACGCAGTTTATTATTAAATTCCTGGTTTTTAGCATCATGATTTCACTTAGCCAGCTTTCCACTAATCTTTCTTGTTGTTTCTCCGAGAATTGTGCTTCGAAAATTGTTTGCACGCTTTTAGCAGTTTGCTCAAACAGTACCGATGGAGCTGTTAGTTTCCCAAACTCCGATGTTGTAGTGTTGGTCTTATAAGCTCTCAGCTCAATTAATAAAGTTTGTTCTCTTGCCTTGTTTATATCGTCCGTCATATACTGAGAGCAGGCCTCGCAGTTGAGCTTCTTTTTAGCTTGCCTGCTGCAAATCCGGCGTAATAAATTGCAGCTGCTTTCTGCAGCTTCTCAGAGCATGATTTTCTCTCGCCATCTTGTAGTTCTAAGTCCATATCTTGTTCCGTGTAATCGCACTCCAGGTCGTTTATATTAGCCGTGTTTCTTTGCACGCGGATATAGGGATAATTTTCAATTTGCATATAAAATACAACAACAATTTATCCTATATACGCTAACTTTAGCGGGGATAGCTATCGCCGCTAAGTCATTTAGCGGGGATAAACAGTGCTTCCAAAACCCATTTTCTTCGTTTTTGATGAATCGAAGCGATGAATTTTTCAGGAAATGTCAAAGTTTGACATCCCGCCGACCACTAACACATCCCGCGGAATATTTTGTTCGGGATTTTATTATTATTATTTTTTTCAAAATTTAGTAAATCTGTGAATGCAAAACTGTTTTTTATAATTTTAGAATATGTTTGACATTAATTTCAACTGTGGGAAATTAATATTTTTGAATTTCACGATTTTCAATACAAATATCTTAATTCAACTTACAGCTGTTTCACCAATAAACGTCATAGGTGCATGTGTGCTGCCAAGTTTTTTTTTTGATGAATTCTTAAGCGGCGATGGTCGTTTTCTGATGCCATCCCTATATCCGCGTGCAAAGAAACACGGCTATTATCATCTTCAATAAACAATTTTTTTTTTTAAAGTTCGTCTTCTATTGGCTCTCTAATCGAAAAATCGTTCTCATTTGCCAATTGTAATTGCATCTTCATATGCAGAATGTTCTGCCGAACTTAGATGCTGGAAGATAATTTGCTTGAGATTTCGCACAAATCTCCAAGCCGAAGGGTTTCTTTCATAGGAGCCTCTATTATATCGCACCATGGAAAACAAATTTTCTGCGACATCAGTGTTTAAATGTGCAAGCAGTAAATAGTTCTGCTCTTCGCTTTTCAGATGCTCCCACATCTGCACGATTCCCAGCAGCGTCTGCCTTAATCCCTTAAAGCAGTGTGGGATTTGAACAATGCTGGTAGATCTCCAAGTCGATATCCATTCTCTTGTGTTTCTTAATGCTTTCAGGGTTTTCTTCGTCAGTCTTAAAGCAGTTTGATGCCAATCCAAACATGATTCCAGAATAAACATTATTGCTAAAAATTTGTGTGGCCAACTTGACGGATAGTTTCTCAAAATTGTTGGGACGAATATGAGACTTGCTCAGTTTAAATAATACCTGAAAATTTCCTTTTGAGTCTTCATCGAAAAGCGTTTCAAGAACGCACCAATCAATCGTATCATTTCCTATACGGATTTGGTGTTTCAATAGTATATTTCTCACGCTTTTGAAAAGATGTGAATAATCAAAGAGCAAAAAAATTCGTTGATTCTCTATATCCACGTAAGGTTCATGCTCCATAAATAGGGGTGGTCCAAGCTTGGTGTATGCTGACAAGTTGTTGGATCCTTGGTCACAGGATGTAGCAACAACAGAAAGTCCACAATTAAGTACTCCTTTAATAATTGTGACTAATATCTTCGATAACGTTTCTCCATTTGGTGTTACAACGTTGTACGCAATAGTTTGTTTCCAGTTCCTATTCAAGCCCCTTAGTCTGAATACCATTGCCAACGGTAAAAGGTGCGTGCCGACGGCAGTTTGAATCCTGCACTCACCAAAAATGAGTAACAGGCCGGGGACTTGTAAAAAACTTTTAAAAAAAATCTTTTTCTTCCTGCTCCCAAGAACTGTTTGCTTTGTGAAACAGCTGTGTGAAAACAAATGTCCGCAGCTCAGCTGTCGAGTTTTCCATCTGTTTCTCCACATTTTTTTATAAATTATACTCACGGTTTTTCCTGAGCCTTTTTGGCGTGCTAAATATATATCGCGGTACGGCACGCAATGGCTGTACCTTTCGAAACGCTTTGTAGGAATATTTCCTCGGTGAAGGAAATTGGGAGGGAGAAATGGATGAAGAAGCAGCCATATCTACAATAGAGGAATCTCTAACATATGGGCATGTGGAGCTCGAAGCCAAATTGGGTAGAGATAAAGGCGAAATTGTATGAAGTGGCTCTGGATAAGCATCGAGTTCCCCAGACGTAACCGTAGAAGTTAGCTCATTCTACGACCTATACGCCTCAATCAAACGAACACATGAAGTGTCAATTGCGTTTTCGGAGCAAATACAAAGCGATAATGAAGATATCGGCAGTGCAGTTTTGGATAAGATCTTACTTGTAAACTTATCCTGTATGTCCTTAGCATAAAAGTGATTTTCACACATTATTGGACGCTTTATGGTAGTAGTAACACTTCCATGTTTCAACCAAATTGCCCTTCTGTAATCTGTTGGGACAATAAAGAATGACAAAGAACTGAACGGTATTTGCTCCTGAACACAGTTATCATAGCAGCACGAAGGCATGATAACAATTTAAATTCTATCTTAAATTAAAATTTAATCGAAACCTATTACAATGATAATCTAAATATTCTGAGTACTTTTACTATATAATAAATATGAATATGTACTAAGTAAATAAACTTTATACCTAAACCGGGAAACAAGCCGAGAGAAATACCTAAATCATATCGTCCGATAAGCCTGACATCGTTTTTTCTTAAAACAATGGAAAGGATTATTGACATTCACATTAGAGAATGCATATCAAAAAGCATGCCTCTGCACCCTCACCAACACTGGATATGAATCCATATCAAATGCTTTGTACCATAGAAATATAGATAAACCAACTATTAAATGGATTAAAGCGATGCTGGAAAGTCGCAAAATAACTTCCTCGTCAGGAACGACCTCAGTATCAGTAACAGCCGTAAGGGGCTGCCCACAAGGGGGAGTACTCTCACCCCTTCTGTGGTCATTGGTCATCGATGACCTGCTACACAAGATGAGCAGTTTGGGCTACACCACAATTGGGTACGCCGATGATATTGTCATCATAGTTAGGGGCAAAGACTCAATAGGAGTCACATCAAAAATGAAAAATGCTCTAAAGACAGCCAAAGACTGGTGCATTAAGGAAAATCTTTCCATAAATCCCAGTAAAGCCGTCATCGTTCCTTTCACTAAAAGGAGGAAATTAGACCTAGGCCTAATCACAATAAACGACACGGTCGTAGAGTATTCCGACGAAGTCAAGTATCTTGGAGTAATCCTGGACAAGAGACTTAACTGGAACTCTCACATAAACAACAAAATCAGTAAAGCTAATAGAGCTTTATGGGCCTGTCGTCGCACATATGGTAGAACCTGGGGAATCTCTCCAAAGATCGTCCACTGGATCTACACAGTGATGATAAGACCCATCATAACATACGCCTCCATAGTATGGTGGACAAAATCCACACAAAAGGTCGCAATAGAGAAGCTCAAAAAGGTACAACGGCTTGCGTGCCTTGGTATCTCCGGAGCCATGCGTACCTGTCCAACAGCTGCCATAGAGGCAATAACAGGAATTATACCCCTCCACATATACGTCCAAAAAGTGGCGATCCGCAGTGCAATAAGTCTAATACAGCTAAACGAGATAAGTCTTAATGATCATCCGGAACTTAAGACCCTTCTCGATGAACTGCCAGAACTTAACATGAACTGCGCGGTCACAGACCGCATTCAAAAAACACTATGCTTCAACAAACGGTTCTCCACGGAGATACCCAAAAGAGAAGCATGGGTTAGCAATAACCCACCAAACAGCCATAACGGCATAAAGTGGTATACGGATGGTTCTAATATGGAAACGGGGGTAGGAGCGGGAATATACGGACCACACAAACGCTTTACGATACCCATGGGAAAAAGTCCCAGCGTATTTCAAGCGGAGCTCCACGCCATTCAAGAATGCGCCAGCCACATTATCTTATCTGGCATAAAAGGTGCAACCATCCATATTTTCACGGACAGTCAAGCAGCTATAAACGCCCTTAGCTGGTATACCATTGACTCCAAATCAGTCATGTACTGCTTCAATACCCTACAATTACTCGGAGCAAGAAACAAGACCAAATTATGGTGGGTTCCGGGTCATGTCGGGGTAGAAGGTAACGAAAAGGCCGACGAACTGGCCAGAAAAGGTTCAGAAACACCTTTCATAGGTCCCGAACCTTTCTGCTGCACCCCTAGATCAGCAGCAACGGCAGCAATTAAAAGCTGGGAACATAGAAAATGTATCTATCATTGGGATAACATCCCAGGTCTAAGGCTGGCCAAACGAGCCATTCGGCCCTTCAATCATAATGCCAGCAAATGTCTAAACCTAAGCAGGCATGATATCAAAAACCTAGTAAGTTACCTTACTGGTCACCACGGTTTAACATATCATCTACACAAAATGAGAATAGCAGATTCTCCTGAGTGCCGACTCTGTCTTGAAGAGGACGAGTCAGCTGAACACATTTTATGTGAATGCCCAGCCCTTAATGGAATTAGAAAGAAGATCTTTCTCAGGGAACAATTGAGCCCCGAGGACATAAAGAATTCTTCTACTGGTAAAATTGTCCGCTTTACACGGAAAGTGGAAATTTTACTAGTTTAAAATTTTTCTGGCCCATACGGTACAAAAGATCTTTTAGGTCGAAGTACCCCCCCTTTTATAAATCGCCTTGGCGAGCCAGAATTTAAAAAAAAAAAAAAAAAAAAAAAAAAAAAAAGTAAATAAACTCACAGCGCAAGCAATGACACTTTCCGCAATTACTTTTTTGCAAACGAGGCTTTTCGATTAAAGTTAATTTTAATTTACTAATGAACACTCATTAATTTAAAGCACAGCATGATCAAACTAAATTATAATTTCAACTGGTAATGTCTGGCTAAAAAAAGCGCAAAATCGAAATAACAAGAAAAAGTAATTTATCTGATACAATTTCCCACCAATATCGGTTATACCGTAATTTTATTTTATTTTTACACACATAGGTGAACAATTTGCAATGTCACTACACACACAGCTGCAATCATATATTTATGAAAATAAAACACGAAACAGGTGTCTTTCTTGCTATATAAAAAGCTATCATTTTCATTTTTATGGAAGTGTTAGTATTTATTTATTTTTCTGTGTAACAGCCGAATACTTTTGATGATTTGCAATGTTGCCTTCGCTTCGGCAAGTAGTATGTTTGATGAGACACAGACACCAATTGTATTGAATACAAAGAAACAAGTTACAAGTGATTGTGATGGTCTAATTGCAATATGCCATAACCTACCCCAAACTTTCATCGAAGCCAACAAATAATAGGTATACCATCAATCAACTCGATGACAATTCTCCCACCTTTCTTTATCCACCATCGCCACTACCTTTAAATATGTATATGAATACATTTTGACTTGCAAATACGAATTATAAAAAAAATCATTTTAGAATCATACACATACATAGTTACCAATTACCAATTGTATTAAATACCAGAAAACATAACCTACCCCAAACTTCCACCAGAGCAAACCTTCAAATCTTCAAAAAAGCGCAAAAATAATTTGCAATGCGAATGCATAGTCACTACACACACACACCTGCAATCATGTATTTATGAAAACAAAATACGAAACTGGTGTCTTTCTTGCTATATAAAAAGCTATTATTATCCATCCTTTTCTAACGACAAAGCCACCGAACCATTTCCAAATGTAAACAAACATTCATCTTCATTCTTTTTGGGGAATTGGATGAACATGAATGCGATACAGTTTTGCAATCCATATAATGATTTGTGCATTGGCATGTGGAAGGTAACATGCCATGTTAGACCACCAGATGGCGACCCCGTCGATGGTCTTCATGATAGTACTATAGAGTTTATATACAATGGTGTCCCGCCAATAATTGCACCGTCGAAGAATGCACTCAGAGCGTCGATTTTGGTCAGTTCTTTAGTCACCGCTAAAGCCTGAACTACATCAAAACCAAAGTGAAGAAAAGTACAAAAAAGTAAAAACATCGAAACTCATCGAAAACACACGCATATTTATATGACATCTATCATTAAAATCTGAACTAAAAAAGCTGAGAAGCTTTTCGGTGGACATTTTAAAATTTCCATTTTGAATCGTATTCTCCATCGTTTATTAATTGTCGCTTGCTTGTAAGAAGCGCTTTTCCTTGCGGAACTGACAGGAATTATGTTATGGAAACGTCATCTATTGGAAAGTCTCGTAAGGTATTCTTTGATTGTGTTTGTTTCTAGAGTTTTGCGAAAAGTGAAAGCTGGAACATGTCTGAGAAATTTTAAAATGAGAAGAAATATACAGAGCGCACTATGCGATGAAGCAGTATATCCGATTTTTTCCACTTTTTTGTACTTTTTCCCACTTTTGTTTCGATGTAGTTCAGGCTTAATGTCGGACTGTTGCTTGGGATATAGATTGAGCCTAGAAGAATATTTTTTGTTTGATGGTTTATTTGTAGTGTTATGGTGGATTTACACGGTCACACATTCCTAACATGTAAGATTAAAGGGATGCTAAATACTAAATATCCGTGTGACTGAAAGGGACAGCATTACCTAACATGCAAAAAAACGTGACACGTATTCAGGTCGGCCATCTTGTTTACGTGGTAGGAATTATGGGAAAGCTATGCATGTTGACATTTTTATAGCGATGGCTTACGAAATTTCGATTTCCTATAAAACAAAATGGGCGCTGCTATCATATGTTTTAATCGCCATAATACATTTTGGCATTTCTCTGCTTCACATCGCCGATTGTACCTACTCAAGATGGAAAACACTATTAATACGGCAGCCTTTACGAGATCCATGTTTTTATTTATTTTTTAATTCTACTACAAAAAAACCGATGAAAATAAATTTGTTTGTTTACATGTGATCTGTCAAATCTCCATAATAATGTTATAGCAAGTTAAAGTAAGTGATCTCACTCTTACACCTTATTAGCATTGACTGCGGATAAACGGATCTCTCTTTTCGGTTTTGTTGCAAAAATGCGCGTGCGTGATGGTGTAAATCCACCATTATTAAAATAAATTTACTTGGGATTTGGGGGTTGTTACTATTCCTGTTACTAGGTCAATAAAACGGTATTTTATGTTTTTTTTTAATAGCAATCGCTACTCCTTGGTTAGCATCATTTCTGATACAGAAGAAGGAATCATGTTGGATGTTATGACGGTGAGTCTGAGGTGAGTCTCTTGAATGAAAGCCAGGTGACAGTTGCTAGCAAGGAGAATTTTTTGCAATTCGATCCTCCTACTGTGCTCAACTAAGGACGAATCGTTATAGGAAATTAGGTTTAAAGACATTATTTATCACTGACTATTATTTGATCAATGAGTTCCAAATATTGGATTCGTTTTTCCGTTTTTCATGGATTGAGCCAGCGCTGTTAACAAATTTAAGGAAATTTTCCATTTTCTGGAGCAAAGTGTGCACTTCAAGCCCGAAAAGATTTTTTGACAGGTCAAAAAATTGCCCGATCACGATAGATTGTGGATTCGAAGGCCGCAGTGGAGCTGTCGGAGGTGCATCCGGCTGTCGGAAGTGACTTGCAAACGAGGCCGTAATAGGAGGTGTACTTTTGGCCAGAGGGAAATGAGCATACGATTTATGTGCGTCTCTCTTTGCTTTAGCTTCTCCTATAATGCTCCTTCTGTCGCTAGCATAGTTTTTATAAGAGGGGCAACCGCGGAAGTTAGCCGGGTGGTCATTTCTACTATTAACACACACGGCCTTCGAGCCTGTTTCTTAAGTGGTTGGGCATTCACAAGGAGAATGGTTGTTAACGCACTTAACACAGTGGTAGTCACTTGCACAATTTTTTGCGAGATGCCCGAATAATTGGCATCTTCTGCATTGCAGGGGACCGCTATTTAACTTTGGTTTCTCCCATAGGATTTGTGTATTGAACAGATATTTAATTTTAGTAATTTCAGAGGGAAGTTTCCTGGGTATAAGTCTGACCAGGAAGACGTTGTATACAATACCTTCTCTTTTAGATTTAATAGTCGAAAATTTGGAGACAATTTGTTGGATCTCATCAAGAATGTCTGATTCGAGGTAGTCTGAGGATAGGCCTCTTAAAACAAGGTTGGCGGTTTTGTCCTCTTTAGGGGTGAACGAGTACGCCTGGATCTCTGGGGAAAGTCTTAACTTGCTCATCATTTCACGATGGGCCGCGATATCCGCTAGATAAATTTTACACCTGTCACCTCTGTTTCTGACTTTAAAAATAATGTTTTTTTTCTAAGGTTCGCCACCAGTTGACGAACATCCGCGTTTATTAAATAAATTGGAGGGCAGTACCTACCTCTGGTTGGTTGTGTTATTCCGCTAATCGGGTTAGTGCTGCTGCTGGCTGCTTGGGAAGGTCTGCTGGTTGATGCTCCGGAACTGCTGCTGTTGGTGTGTTCATGGGTGTTATTTTCGGGAATTTCTTCGACGTCTCTGATGGTTTTTTGTGTTGGAATTTTTGATAGTATGGATGCTGACTTTCTGTTGTTCGACTTCGGGATAATAGTAAAGTCGTTTAAGATGGCGAAACGATTATCGTCCGCTCGTGGTGAACAGGCGGCATCTCCTCCGAGATTATCGGGTGGTTGCCCATCCGTCTGCATGATGTCTTCTTCGTCGGGGACGTAGTCGTTATCATATGTTGCACTAGATGCTTGGTGTGCCATCGAGTCAATTTTCGGTGTTGTTTCGCCCGATGATTTTGTGGTTGTAACCGTATTTTTTAGCAGAAGTTGTTGAGCTGCGTCTAGCTTGTTAGGGCTGGTCAAGTGTATGCGCTTCATTCCACTTTCTCCTACTGTTGGCGACTTTCTTTTAGCATTTTTCATGTTTTGTGCTAACCTCAATTACCAAAGCCAGCGGATAAACCGCGTGGAGTAACTGAGGAAATTTTTGTTGTGACATTCACCACTTGATTTGGTCAATTTATTTGAATAAAATAAGAAATTTTATCTCTAAACTGGTGCAGAGCGCTTAAATTGTTAATTTTTAATTTAATCCGAGTGAAAATACTTGTGATTCTTTTGATTACTTTGGATTTATGTCTGTATCTCACCAAGTCTCAGCGCTTAAATTGTTAATTTTTTCCATTTAATCCGAGTGAAAATACTTGTGATTCTTTTGATTACTTTGGATTTACGTCTGTATCTCACCAAGTCTCAATCGAAAGTTTCCAAGTGAACACATCCCATATTTTCCACAGGAAAGAGATAGTAATGATGTTAAAGGTGTAAAGCTCAAGTGAAAATGGTGCAGAGATAAAATGAATTGATGTGTGCTATCAATGTCGGAAATGTCAACCAAAAAGTTCGGCTTCTATGAATATTTTCTCTGACAGGTATCAAACAGTGGTAGTAAACTGGTTGATGGAGAGGTGCATTTTTCTTTATTCTGTTTGTGTGTAGTCAATAAAAAAATATCTTCTTTTCATTATTAAAAATTATTTGAATAGAAGAAATAAACCACAATGGCTGCTGTAGAAGTTGAATTGTCAAAGGTATTTCCTTATATTTAGAAGTGCATGCAGTATTATTTATGTAAACAGTTGCAATAGATTTTGTTTATTTTCTGAAAAGGGCGTTGCATCCTTTGCATTTGATAATTAGTACACAGGCTGATTAATATTAGTTTCCGCATATAATTTTTAAACATGAGTAGCAGATTTATTGGGTAATGTACATTAAAGCTAACTTAAAAAGGAAAACATTTCTGACTGCTTAAGTGCTTATTAGTATGTATTGGTATTGGTTTGAAATATTCCTGGAAATAATATTATTCAGCCCTCTTCATATGGTTTTCTGGGTTGTCTACGTTAACTAGGCCGTTCAGCTTTCGAATTATAGCACCACACACCATTTTGTGGTGGCTCAATTGTACACTTTGCTTTTAATTTACTTATTGTATAAAATGTTCTGGATAATTAAGACGTCAATTTGATACTTCCTTCACTGTCGGTACATAATGAGTAATTTAAGCAAAATTTACTGCTGACAATTATGCTACAGAAAAGGCCTAGCAAATGAGCATTTGGAATTTGTGACTAATTTCAGATCAGAGATCACGCAAAAAACATATTCAATGTTATATTATTTATTTAGCAGGACTCTGCTATCAAGCAAATTAAACTTACTTAATAAATTCAATTGTACCTTATTTCGCATGTAGAAAAGTTTGTTTCTGGTTTTATATCAAACTAGCTGACCCGGCAAACGTTGTTTTGCCATATAAATTATTTCTAGTGAATATTTTCGTAGGGAAATGAAAATAACTAACTTATTGTAAGTGTTTTGGGATGTGGTCTATGACTTAAAGAGGAATTGAGCGCTGTGGACGTTTTGTCCCTTTCAGATCATTAGCGGATATTGGAGAACGGTGTGTATCAGCAATGAACTCAAGATTATTATTTCTTCTTCAAATCACGATTTTTCGAATCTCTGTACGGTCGCCAACCATGATTCCAGCAAAGTCGTCAACAACAGGTGCATGAAATCCACGCATGTGCTCTACAGCTGGTGTTTTATCAGGATTGATGACAATAGCGTGATTGTCAGTTTGTAATTTGTAAATATTTTTGTTTGGAAGTTTTCTAAACAAACATATTAGATATATGCAATTGAACAGCGCTTTTGGTCAACATATCAACTGTTTTTATACCCTATTCTAAGGATATATTAATTTTGACGTGAAGTTTGAACCATAGAATAATATTGCCCGTAGACCCGTAAAAGTTACTATATTTTATGATCAGCATCGATAGTAGTAATGTCGATCATGTCCGTTCGTCTGTCGGCAAAAATTGGGCCTTTAACCATGTATACTCTCCAGGTCCCCGAAATAATCAAGTTTAAGAATTTTTGAAAACCGCCCACAGACACGCCCACAAACTAAAAAAAAAACATATTTATCGAAAAAAATCGAATTTTTAGCTAGAAAGCTGAAATTTGTTATGATCTTTGAGTCATAAAACTGCTCGGGAGATAAAATTTCTAAAATCAGCCCACTTCCACGCCCACAATTAAATAAAACAATTTTATTGGAAAGTCAAAGTTTGAGCTAGGAAACTGAAATTTATGATATGTCTGCTGGGAATAAGAATAGAATATCCAAAAGTTCGCCAAGCGGACTGTAGCCCGTCCCTATGTTAATTGTTTGTTTTGCTTTAACATACTTTCTCACGTTTTTTCATTATTATTTTTTACTTTTTACCCTTCAATAGCTTCTGTTTGCACTTTCATATTCAGTTCATTAACATTCACAATGATTATTCCATACAATTTGTGCAAATTTCTACAATTTTATCATTCAATTTGTTTCTGTTGTTTAAGACAGGAATTCCGCACTTCATAAAGAGATAGCTTAGTGAAAATGTCTATAGAGCAGGCTATCCAGCTCCCCGACGATGCGTCTGGCATATGGTGAATTGAGGTTATTGTCGCCGCAACGTGCACTTTCGGAGTCCCCACCGCCCATAAAGTAAATTTGTAAAAATGTGTGTGGTTCATTCGGCATTGGCAGCAATGAGCCCACTTTGTGATAACCTTGGCCTTTGATTTTGAATGCAGCATTATTTTTAACTATTTCTGTTGCTCCAAACGATGTCATTTGGAAACATGAATTAAATGTTCGAATTGACTTCAGGAACAGGTTAGAATCTGGATCCATACCGATAAGTAAAGTAAAAAAAATTGAAAAAATCGAAAAAACCTGTCGTAACACGCTGGGTGGTCAAAATAAGACATTTTGAAATTTTTTATTTTAAAACCCGTACTGAGAAAATACCTTTCCAACAAAGTATAAATCATCAAAATCGGTTCGGCCAATCTCGAGTTATAGGATTACATCGCTTCGGACACTTTCTTTTATATATATACATAGATAGTAAGGCGCAAAATTGAATTTAATGGGTGGTTCAATAAAATGTATCTTAAGTCCGACAGTGCCGAACTTACGAATACCTACTGAATGATAAGTTCGAAATGAATGCGTATTGGCTACTGATTAAAGCTTCATTGAGCTATCGGAGTAAAAAGTTCAGATTTTTGCACACAATTCCTACAGTAGTCAGCCCTTAAGCAGTACTAAGCCATATCTGGCCTTCTCGATTTCCCCGCTACTGTATCGAGCGGAGGGTTAAAGTTTTGTTCTTCACCGACCATCTATCTGCTCTTTCAAAGGAAATACTATCTTTATTGAAATGGTTTTGAAAAAAAACAGTTCAAATTTGCGTGTCAGGGTCCAGGTAACTATATTTACGTCTTTACTCGCACTGCAAATACCAAGCAAAGATTTCTGTAAAAAGTAAAATGATAGAAACGAAACGTTCATTCCCACACCGAGAGTTTTTTCTGCAGGTAGACTTTCGGTGCAATCCTAAAATCATTTCAAGGTTCCACCTTAGTTTATTTATTACAAATCTTGTAAATTTCTTTTGAATGTTTTCAGTTCTAATTCAATGAATGTTATAGATAGGATTCCATACTACGTAACAATATTGCAAAATCGACCTAACAGGCAATATAAAGGGAATTGAGGGAATAAGGATCTCTTAGACTTAGACCAATAAAATGTTTCGGCAAATATTTAAAACCAAACAGTTAGCTTTGCTCACAATGAAGTCAATATGCTTAACGAAGTTAAGTTTTTAATCAAGCAGAACTCCAAGATCCTTGTTTTAAATATAGGTATCATAATCTAAGGGAAATTAACGACGGGCGAAGGAAAAACCCTGACATTTGGAAATATTCACACTTAATTAATTAGTCACAATCTGATATACATTGTATGCTCCTAAAAAAGTTGAGATCGTCTGGAAACATAAGGCGCATTGAGTTATACAAAACATCTGGTTAATCGTTAATAAATAACAGAAATAAAATTAGAACAAGATGGCTGTTGAATCTATGCAAACAAACTGAATGCTGCCTTTAAGGTAATAAGACATCAACCAATTCAACATGCTTATGATGAAATCCTATATTTTTCTAATTTTTATATTAGGATATTATCATTTCAAATGCTTTAGCAACTTGGTAACCCTTTTCGACGGTATTAGGAACAAAATTGGTGAAGATGTTTAGGTTTGTAGATGTTGATATACCTGAGACGAAACCATGTTGGTAAGGGGAAACTATTTCTTTTATAAAAAAAACATTGCTAACACACTATTTTTTCAAAAAGCTAGGTATTCCGGACAGAGGGCGGTTTTTCGAAATTTCTTGTTTTGGGCCGCTTTTATGAATGGGAGTAATAAAGGACGTTTTCCATTCTGAAAAAAAAGGACCAGCCTTTAAATCTTTCTTCAATCCGGATATGCAAATTGTTAAATAAGGGTCATTATGTCTGTATTTTCTTTATCAACAATATCCTTTGATATCTTATAAAAAAAATCAAAATTCGACAAATAATACTTGGCTACCCACGCCATATTTGGCTCTAACCAATTTGCGGCCATTTTCAAACGCTGCTTTGTACGAGGGGTTCCAGGTTGGGCGCACTGACTCAGTACAAATAACGCTTGGGCCCGGTAACACCTACAGACCTCTTGCTAAAGTCTAACCAACGTACAACGGTACCAATTGTAATGAGAAGTTTCCTAAATTCACTTTAAGGAGTCAGCATTCGTGATACAAATATAACTTTGCACACACAAATGGTTGAAGAAGCTTGGTTTTGGGCCCTCTATGGGCCATTAATGCTAAATATTTTGTTTGTCCTCCTGACACGATGTTTTTGGTGTATATCTAGATTTTTAATTAGCCATATACATGATTATATTATACAAATAATGTTTTTTTTGTCGCTGTGCGAGACTTTCTACACTGGAGCACTAAGACTCAATACTGGTCCATTGTACTACCAGGAAGACACACCACTTTTACTGTGTAAATTTACTCGTTTTCCTAAGAAAGACCAGTAGGCGGTTTAATGATAAGGAGCTTAGGTTTACAGCACTCACCACATCAGTACCAAATACCTGCCACCTGATACGAGCAAAAGCAGAACAATCACAGAGCAAATGTTCCGCAGTGTCATCGCTTTCTCCACAGGATTCGCATTTGGTGGTATCGCTTAGGCCTAGCACCTTAAGATGCTTTTCGAAAGCGTAATGGCCCGTAAGAACGCCAGTAGTCTGTCTGCAGTCTTTTCTGTTGAGAGACAACAAAAATGCCGCCGATTTTACAGACGTCGGGGAGTAATCGTTTAGTCTGTCTGCACCCTGGAAAGTCATGCCATCTGCAATTGTGTGCATATGAAACCCAACCGTCTATGGAAGCCCTGACCGAGGATGCAGGTAGACATATCGCCGCATCAGGTCCTGAGAAGTACTCCTCTGAGCCCTGTCTAGCAAGTTCATCGGAGATCTCATTTCCCGTGATCCCGTTATGCCCCGCACCCAGACAAGTCTAAATGAATTCAGCCTTAAGACCGAATTCAGAGAGATCTTCATTCACGAACTATTTTGGAGGTGGTTAAGGGGTTGAGCAAGGCCTAAAGCGCAGCCTGACTGTCGCTACATACGCAGATACTTCGCCCCCTCCACTTGTTCCTCGCAACATAATCCATAGCTATTAAGATAGCATAAGTCTCTGTGACTGACGCATATTTGCCTAAAGAGAAGAAAAGTCGAATGTTGTCGCTCTACATGAAAACACCAGTACCGGAACCATCCGTGAAGATTCACCTTCACTCCTTTCCAGGCTCAGACTCTAGCCAGAGCCAGTCCTGAACATGAGGAAAGTCGACTTTGTAGTTGCGCTTCAGCCGAAGTTCCGGTGTCATTGCATTGGACGGCATATCCGTAAGACAAGAGTCAAAGGACAACCGTCGCGCAAGTTCATCAAAACTCCAGTGAGAGTTATAACAAAAGCCACCTCTTCTTAAACGTGAGATAGATTTGATTGTGCAACCCATGATGTAAACATCAAGGGGCGGGAAGTTCAATAATGCATCTATGTCGGAGCCAGGCGTGCTGTGGAAGGCTCCTGTGCAGCCGAGACGTGCCTTCCTTTGGAGTTTGGCTAAAGCAGCAGTAACGTATTTACATGAAAGCTTTTTCCCCCAAACAAGCGATGCGTATGCTAGAAATGGTCTTATCATAGCCGTATAAATCCATAGGACTCTTTTCGGTGATAAGCCCCATGTCTTGCCGAAAATGCACTTGCACTGCCAAAAAACCGACAGCGCCTAGGCAGTCTTCAGCTCAACATGTTTGGACCAAAGAAGTTTGCTATATAGGATGACTCTCAGATATTTTGCTTCATTGGAGCACCCTCAATATCGATGAAAATGAATTATTTTCAGCAAGAAAGAAGTCAGACTGATTGGTCTGTAGCTCTTGACGAGTGAGTAGTAACTTCTGACAATTTTTGGTATAAATGCCACTCTAACCGTACGCCATTGGTATGTATGCCAGTGCTAGGAGAGCGGTGAAGATTCTCTTCATAGTCGGTAGCAACTGGTTTGTACTTTGTTGCAGCATGGCTGTGTATATTCCGTCCGTGCCAGGTGACTTGAAGCAGTCAGAAGACGCAAAAGCGTATTTGATGGCCTCGTCCGTTACCACAGCCTTTGCAATATACCAGCTACGCATTTGTCACGGCTCACTCACAGTCTCGGTAGTCAGGGCTGGTTGTAAGCCAATTGTTATCTGGTTACCCGGAAAGTGAGACTCCAGCAGATGACTAAGAGTTTCCGCTTTCGTCTCAGTGAAAGTGCCATCAAGTTTTCTAAGTGATTATAATTTGGCTGGTTTGCCCTGTTTCAGAACTTTAACCATCCTACTAGTTTCATCCAGTGTTTCAATCTTTTCGCAGAAATTCCTATAAAAAGGACTTTTTGACCCGAATTAACCTCTTATATTCCTTCTGTTTTGATCGGTAGATATTCAAGATTTCCTCCAAACTAGTCTTGAGTAACCCATTTAGAAGTTATCTAACTTGTCTTCGGATTCTTTGCCGTTCCGAGTTTCACCAGGGAAGTGGCGTTCTGCCAGGGGTTTTGTTTACTGAGCACGTCAGTTCAAAATAGCAAGTAATGGCACTGTTCAGGTCTTGAACACCTTCCTCTACCTTTTGTCTCGTCCTGAGTTTGGTTAGAGTTTTCCCTAACTCCTCCCTGAAGCGTATCCGTTAGTTTTTCTCGGATTCCTCATCTCCTACACAGTTACGGCTTCGCATTCGATTTGGAATTTGATATACATATCTATGGTCTGAGAGTTTCCAGTTGGTAACCCCCTAAAAATATCTTTTTGATAAAGTTGGGCCGATAAACTCCTGTCTTCTTGACGTCACAAAAGTTGGCTGTGAACCAATATCGTTGATGGTAAGATGGAATGAAATCCAGGAGATGATTGTTGCATTTGCTGCTGCCCCAAACAGTGTTCTGAGCATTTGCATCGCAACATATAGGGTGTTTTCATAAACGTCCAATATCTGTACAATCGTCTTTCTCGTCGTCATGCCTACTTAAGCACAATTTTAAGAAGTCACTGAATGTTCATAAACGTCATATTTTTTGATATCCAAGACATCAAAGGAGAAGAATGTATCAACTTTTTTCATTTCATATAGCATCGTCCTCCACAAAGAAACCTTTTTCTTTTTCCCAGAGTTGAATTCTTTTTCCATCAGAATTATTTTTTGAATTAATAGCTTAGTTGTCGCCATAATCCACGTCGCAGCTTCTACTTCCCTTAACAAAAAAATTAAATTTGGTTGTAAATAAATAATTATTAAAATATTGCAAATAAAACTTACATTTTTCGCACTTTCAATTTTTGTTTTTACCTCCCGCGCTTTCTGCAGTCAAAAAAATATGGATGCACAATCTGCCAGACGCTGATGACGTTTATGAACATATCTTCTGCAATTCATCTCAATTAGTTCGATCAAAAATCTGACTTTATGAACACATCTAACGCAGGTCGTAGTTAGTCAGACGTTTATGAAAACACACATACTAGGCCCGCCTTCCTGGTGTCGCAATAGTCTGTGAGTTCAGCATAGGGGAGATAAGCTGACGCCACGAAGAAGGTCTTCCAATCTCCATTCGTTTCGTAGCTTATGGCTGCAGCAACCAAATCTTGGCCACAAAATTGTCTAAACTTCGGTTCGACACAGCAAGACAAGCCCAGGGCCTTTCGAACCGCTCGTCACAGAGTATCGTGATGCCACGAACACCTGCAAGGCCACAGATGCGATTTTTTCACACCCGTGGCTGCTGTATGGATGTTATGTGGGGTTTTAAAACTCAACACGGAAAGCTTCTTGCCTTTGAATGTTGATCTGATTAAATATAATTACCGTTTTTTTCTTTGCGATAGGTGTTCCCGCGACAGCAAGCATTGCTGGTTGCAGCAACTGTTCCACCCAGATTTTGTGCGCGGGGAGGTTCCCCTATGAACCACCCGGGGTCGCTCTTGGTGGGGAACCACCCCCAGTTTGGATTTTAGTCGCCTCTTACGACCGGCATGCCTACCTCCGGTAAATTCTAACCCTTATCCCGAAGGGGGACAAAAAATGTTTAATATTATATAAGAATTATTTAGAAATTAGCTACTTAAAAATTAGTTTTGACATAATTGACAATATTTCTTTTGAAAGTTGGTAAATTTGTTTCATTTTTTGTTTCATTGAACATTTTGAAGCCTACATTAGGTCAATTTTTATTCTATAAACTGCCAATAAAACATTCATTATGATCCTTTGCTTGACTGACAGCCATTTTAACGAACCTAACATAAAACGAATTGACAAATATTTATTGCACTTTAAAATACATTGCTTAGCCTTGTTTTGTAACAATTGCAATCTTTGTACAAAGACTATTGCACTTAATGTAGATATATCATTTCTTATTCTTTTCAAAAACCAATCTTTTTTGCAATTTTTTTGCATAAATAGTCAACGTGATTGCTAAAAGTTAATTTACTATCTATTATTAAACCCAAATACTTGATTTCAATGATTTGTTCAATATATTCGCCGTCAATTTTCAGTCTTATGTCCTCTCCTTGTTGTTTATTTGTGATCAGTTGTTTAGTTTTTGTCACATTCAGTTTAAGCTTATTCTTCTTCAGCCATTCTGAAACATTTTCTAGGTCCTATTGCATTTTTTGTTGATATTCGTTATAATTTGTACCCGCCACGTATATCACCGCATCATCAGCAAAATAAGGCAAGTTTCCCATTTGATATTGCACTTTTCATGTCATTTATTTATATTACAAACAATAATATTCCCAAAACCAATCCCTGGGGTACACCGAACATTACATGGACATGATGGACAATTGGACATGATAGTTCACAATTAACTTGTACACATTGAGTTGTTTTACTAAGGTATGATTTGAACCACTCACTTTCCCGTAATATTACAAGCCAAATTTTAATCAATTCATTTAAGAAAGTAAAACGGCTTTGATTGTAAATTAATGATTTATTATTTAGATAACGACTTGCTTCGAAAGCTTTTTATATTCAGACATTCCATGTAACGCGGATGAACTCGCCAGGAAAGGAACCATACTGCACCTTCTACCTGATAAAGGTCCCTTAGGCATCCCAATTGCTACATGCAAACTCATGTTTATGAGGCAGACCATTGAGAAAACTAACCTTAAGTGTGCAATAGCGACAAAACAGATTTGGCCAAAGCTGGATCTGAAACGCTCTAAGTGTTTGATATCTCTGAACAGACTGCACATTGGTGGCATAATTGGTGTAATCACCGGACACTGTCTCATAGGCAAGCATGCAACAGGGCTTGGCGTCTATACAAATGACTTCTGCAGAAGCTGCATGGGCGAGGAGGAGGAAGAGGCGATTATCTACCTTCTCTGCACATGCGCTGCTTTCTCTCAGAGACAAAAACTCCATTTAGGATCTTTCTTTTACAATGATCTTAGCGATCTCATCAACACCGACACTGCCATTATCCATGAATGGCACTTGCATCGCTGAAACCGAAAGACTTTCCATTCTCGGTATGTTTGTCAATGACAACCTTCGTTGGAATGACCACATATCCGATGTCGCCAAGAACGCTGCGAAATGTCTAGGCTTCCTTAAGCGATGTAAGAAATATTTCACCCCTTTTGATCTGGCTACAATTTATAAGGCGTTTATTCGTCCGAAACTCGAGTACAACGCTCATATCTAGTCTGGTGCACCAATAACTTATTTGGAGCTACTTGATAGGATCCAAAAACGCGCGATAAAACTCATTGGCGACCGAGACATCGCAAGATCGATTGACTCTCTTAGTCATCGTCGTAATGTCTCCTGCCTTTCGTTATTTTATCGTTATTTCCACCATAAGTGCTCAAACGAAATAGCCAGTTGCATTCCTCCCCTTGAACATTTCAACCGCAATACCCGCCATGCAAGGAATGCTCATCAGTTCACCCTCAAGCCTGTATTCGGACGTACAGTGAAGTACAAAGAGTCTTTCCTCAGCCGTACAACACGAATGAGGAATACTCTTCCACGCTCTATTTTTCCTTTAAATTATAACATACAAACATTCAAAGCCAACGTGCATCGGCAACTCTCCTTTTCTTCTAATCCTAATTTCCCTAACGCCCGCGCTGTGTAGCCAATACATGATAAGGGTACTAAAAAAATCCCTTTATAAAAAAAAAATCAACAAGCTTCATTATAAGCTCCAACTGGTTCAACGAGTAGGAGGATGATATATCCGTGTGGTATTACAATGGACCTTTCATTGGTCTAAGTGTGTCGGCCTCTGCTGAATGTCACTATAACCTAACCTAACATAACAGCTATACAAAGTTTCAACTTCTTCCCTTTCTGCCGCTTAGACCTCTAGTGCTCAGATCCTATAATTGATAGAACAATTTTCAATACGCCCAAACCTTTCCTGAAATATTAAGATCGCATCCAAATCTGTTAATTGCTTCTCGATATTACCGGCACAAGCTGTCGAACAGGGATTGGAAAAACATCGTTTAACGCCTTTCTGTCCATTATATTCTGTTAATATGAATAAATGTTACAATAGCGCAGGCATACAGAAACATATTTAGTGTCGTATCAGCATAAAATCAATACATAAATGTTGGATTTTTTGTATTTCTATGTGCAGCTAATGCCGCATTTACCTCCAGCATAACTCACCCTATTCCTGTTTTCACATAGTGGGTTATAAGTTTTGTTACACTACGACATAACATATTTACTATGTTTTAACCTTCTTGTTTTCTATTTGTCATGTTTCCAAAAATGTTCATATCTTCATGCGTATGCCGAAAAACGGTCGATATGGTATCGATTATTATAAAGATGGTCGTTAGGAATATTTCACGTTACCAAAACTAGTCGTTTTGAATTGGCCTCTGTAAGTTCACATTTAAGATGTTTATTGGATGACAAAACGAACTGCATTATTTTAATTGAAAAACATTGTCCATTTTCCATCACATACGAATTCGACAGTTTCTCTCAGTTGTAACATAAAATTATTCACCCTTGATGTAAAGTGTTGCGACGATTAAAGTAGGTTAAGGAGTCTTGCGGGGTGAGAATATATTCCTCTTTTGTTATTTGCAATCAAGAAAATTGATTCAGTTTCTAATAATTGTTTGAATAGGCTGGTTGAATGGCGAGAAGGATTAATTATCTTGTACAAAGTGAAAGGCCAATAAACAAATTGTTTTAAATTAAATTTCATTGCTTACAGTATGAACAACACCTCCGAAACCTGAAACAATCAGGACATGTTGGATTTGATAGTCTACCCGATCAGCTAGTCAACAAAAGTGTACAAAATGGATTTGTTTTCAACATCATGTGCATTGGTGAGATCTTCTTATGTGTCTTTAAAACCGCATAACTGACATTGCTTTTTCTTGTCCATTTTTTAGGTGAAACCGGTTTGGGTAAATCCACCCTTATGGATACATTGTTCAACACTAGTTTCGAGTCTACACCAAGTCCCCATACCTTGCCGAATGTTAAACTAAAGGCGCACACATACGAGCTGCAAGAGAGCAATGTTCGTTTGAAGTTAACTATATGCGATACTGTCGGATATGGAGATCAAATCAATAAGGATGACTCTTTCAAAGCGGTAGTCGACTACATAGATGCGCAGTTTGAAGCATATTTACAGGAAGAATTAAAAATTAAGCGGTCACTTTCGACATGTCACGATAGTCGAATTCATGTGTGCTTATATTTTATTTGTCCAACTGGACATGGACTGAAATCCCTAGACTTGGTCTGCATGAAAAAACTTGACACCAAGGTGAACATAATTCCAATAATCGCTAAGGCGGACACAATTTCGAAGGCGGAGTTGCAACGATTCAAGGCAAAAATTATTCAAGAGCTCAGCAATAATGGTGTTCAAATTTACCAATTTCCAACGGACGACGAGACTGTAGCTGAAACAAATACAGCAATGAATGCTCATGTGCCGTTTGCTGTCGTTGGCAGCACAGAGTTTGTACGAGTGGCTAATAAAATGATTCGTGCTCGACAATATCCCTGGGGTACGGTTCAAGTAGAGAACGAAACACATTGCGATTTTGTTAAGCTGCGCGAAATGTTGATTCGAACCAATATGGAAGATATGCGTGAAAAAACTCACACACGTCACTACGAGCTTTATCGGCAGAAGCGTCTCGAACAGATGGGTTTCACTGACGTTGACAGTGATAACAAGCCGGTAAGTAAATGCTTCTTTGAATTTCTTTAATATACATTACCGCTTTATGATATTGCTTGTTATCCGTGTGTGACATACAATCCAAGAATGTAACTATAAAAACCAGTCGTACAAATTCTAATAACCACATCTTAGTCTAGACCCTTACGCAAGGGGCAGCTTTAATTTGCATGCCAAATTACAGCGCACCTTTGGCAACGCGTCCTCCTTTGCGGTTGTGGACAGTCTGGATGGAGATGGAAATATGTATATCAAAGTTCGTGGCAGTTGTAACAACTCGGTCCCGATTGAGATGGCACATTCCGCTCTCTATTATTCACTTCACTCCCGATTGGTGCACTAGATTGTGTTCAAAATTCTCGGGTACCGATTGACGTGGCGAAACACTACTACGCGTATTGTTTCTTAAAATAGCGGTAATGCTATTTAACATTTGTAATAAATTGGATATTGGATCATCGCTAAAAGAGTTTTTTGTACGCTATTGTTTTTAATCCCGTTTACTACAATATCTAATGATGGCTTTCTTGTCCAAATTTTCGCGACAAGCTTATGCCAACATTTGTTAGTAATATTCAATTAAATTTTAATTTTTCGCGGCGATCCCATCAACTGGATATGAATGTCTGCTATATTGACACTGCATGAGAGGTCGCTCAAAAATTACGTAACGAACTCGGACTGTTCTCGAAAGATTTGATCTGCGTACACCCATAACTTGACTGATTTCTCTGTACCGCTAATAGCACTAACTTGCGGGTCCTACCCATACAGAATCTGCAACTGTTCTACGCGTTCAACAAACTGTAGAGACGTCATATCACTGGCACAAGAGTTGAAAACTGGTAAAATTGTTATTATCTCACGCATATTTATCTGTTCACATGCAGCGGCGAACTCGGAATACGTGGCGACATTAGGTAGACCGGCAGATGGGCTGGCACCACACCCGTTCTGCTTTGTGTGGCTCATATACACATGAATTGTGTGGCGTCGTCTGGGCTGTGAAGCCAACAGTATGCGGCGGTGCTGACACTGCATTATTTCCGTGCGTCATGGCAGAGATAGTCGTCGACAACGAAAGTTAGTCCTGCGCGCTCACCCTGGCTTTCGTCCAGAGAGCAAGCTGCTGGGTCAACCTCTCCACAGAACGCTGGAGACCACCGACAATCGTCGGCACTATATATCACTTCTTCTCCGTCTCGTATACTCGCGGTAATTCGTGAACGATTTCGTATCGTTCGAGGTGCGCTCGTTCTGACTTCCGTTGGTATCCATATCAATTTTTTAAAGTAAGCTTTGATCGTGATCGTTTATAATTTAAAGAAGTTCGTTCCACTTCCGAATTTTCTCAGGAAACCAAACATACAAAACTAAGAAAATGAAGAAAAATAAAACACGATCCGATCACCTTCGCGGTTAAATAAAAGCTCTCTTCATTTCTATAATTCATGGGTATGGACATGTTTGACAGGACTTAGGTGTGTGGGGTATTGGTGAAAATTTCAATTCGATTACGCATGAAAGGATTTATTCATGTCGGGATATGTATCGAAGGGACTAGAGGATGAGGATTCAAAATTGTTAGAAATATTATCTGGTTCATTGTTTTTATATGAGTGCAATGTGCTAGGTATTAACAAAACCATAGTTGCAAACTTTGTGCACCAGATAGATTTAGGTTTAGGTGTTTTAGGTATTTTTTATTCTTTAAGCCAAAAACAAAGGGGGTCGTAAAACCATTACTTTCAGCAATTATTGAAAATAATTTCATCAAACCCTTCCAATTCTGTTATTGGTACATTTTCCTTTTTATAGAATGCAATATTATGCAGTACTAACAGCGTATTTAAAAGGCAGCACGTATTTATTCTTTATGCTATTTTCTATTGTCTACGTTCGACGGAGAGTATATTTTCGTCGTCATCACTCAAATCGAAAAAATACAAGAGATAGTTGCCCACAAGGCACTTTCACTGATATAAAGACAATAACCAAATGTAGTCAGATACCATTTTTTTTATTCAGGTGTGCTTTTTCTGTTGTCTATCTGTCAACGCTAATGGAGAGTGAATAAATTGAAACGCTCCATTATACCTCATTTAGTCCTATAAGCCCAGTAAGCAAACCCCCTGGCAGAACACCGGTTCCCTGGTGGAGCTCGGAACTGCAAAGAATTCGTAGAGAAGCTAGAAAGCTTCTAAATAGGTCACTCAAGACTGATTTGGAGACAGACTGGAATCTCTACCGATCGAAGCAGAAGGAATATAAGAGGCTAATTCGGGTATCGAAAAGTGCTTCTTATAAGAATTTCTGCGAAAAGATTGAAAAGCTGGGTGAAACTAGTAGGTTGGTTAAAGTTCTGAAAAAGGGCAAACCAGCCAAACTGGACTCACTTAGAAAACTTGATGGCACCTTCACTGAGACGAAAGCGGAAACTCTTAGTTATCTGCTGGAGTCTCACTTTCCGGGTAACCAGATTACAATTGGTTCACAACCAGCCCCGATTACCGAGACTATGAGTGAGCCAAGACAAACAACTCGGCGTAGCTGGTATATTGCGAAGGCCGTGGTGACGGACGAGGCCATTAAATACGCATTTGCGTCTTTTGACGGCTTCAAGTCGCCTGGTAGGGACGGAATATACCCAGCCATGCTGCAACAATGTACAAACCAGCTGCTACCGACTATGAAGAAAATCTTCACCGCTGTCCTAGCACTGGCATACATTCCAACACCCTGGCGTACAGTTAGAGTGGCATTCATACCAAAAATTGGCAGAAGTGACTACTCGCTCGCCAAGAGCTTCAGACCAATCAGTCTGACTTCTTTCTTGCTGAAAAGCTTGGAAAGGCTGGTCGAGCTTCACGTGCGCAAAGGTGCTTTGCGATTGCACCCACTATCTCCGATGCAACATGCCTATCAACGCGGAAAATCCTGCGAGACTGCGCTCCAAAATCTAGTTGGTAGAATTGAAGGCGCGCTTGACAGAAAAGAATACGCGATGGGCATTTTCATCGATATTGAGGGTGCTTTTGACAATGCGACTTTTGATAGCATGTGCAGCTCCGCCAGACAACACGGAGTAGACGAACCATTGGTGTTGTGGATTAAAGCAATGCTAATGAATAGAACGTTGGTTGCGGATGCGGATTGTGGCCGCTATGTTATGGCGGGGGTAAACAGAGGCTGCCCGCAAGGCGGCGTCATGTCTCCACTGCTGTGGTGTATGCTGGTCGACTCTCTGTTGAACGCACTCAACAGTTCTAATATTTACGCTCAGGCGTACGCGGATGATGTTGCCGTGCTTTCTGTTGGATCATGCCTAGCGACTGTATGCGCCAAGGCGCAGGCGGCCCTTGACGTGATCGACGAATGGTGCACTAGGAATGGGCTCTCGGTCAATCCTCTTAAAACTGAGGTTGTTCTCTTTACGAGAAGGAGGAAGCTGGTCGGGTTGACTCAGCCAGTGCTAAAAGGCGTCACAATCCAACTCTCCAATGAAGCAAAGTACCTGGGAGTCATCCTGGATAGCAAACTTCTTTGGTCCAAACATGTTGAGCTGAAGACTGCCAAGGCGCTGTCTATTTTCTGGCAGTGCAAAGGCATTTTCGGCAAGACATGGGGCTTATCACCGAAAAGAGTCCTATGGATTTATACGGCTATGATAAGACCATTTATAGCATACGCATCGGTTGTTTGGTGGAATAAGCTTTCACGTAAATACGTCACTGCTGCTTTTGCCAAACACCAAAGGCAGGTATGTCTCGGCTGCACGGGGGCCTTCCCCAGCACGCCTGGCTCCGGCCTAGATGCACTATTGAACCTTCCGCCCCTTGATGTTTACATCATGGGCTGTACAATCAAGGCTATCTCACGTCTTACAAGAGGTGGCTTTTGGTATAACTCGCACTGGAGTTTTGATGAACTTGCGCAACGGTTGTCCTTCGACTCCTGTCTTATGGATATGCCGTCTGATGCGATGACACCGGAACTTCGGCTAAAGCGCAAATACGAGGTCGACTTTCCTCGCGTCCAGGACTGGCTCTGGCCGGACTCTGAACCTGGAAGGGAATGCAGTCGAATCTTTACGGATGGCTCCAAAACCGATCAAGGATCTGGTGCTGGTGTCTTCGTGGAGAGCGATAGCGTTAGACTTTTCTTTCCGTTAGGCAAACATGCGTCAGTCTTCCAAACAGAGACTTATGCTATCCTAATGGCCATGGACTATGTTACGAGGAACAGGTGGAGGGGGCGAAGTATCTGCGTCTGTAGCGACAGTCAGGCTGCGCTTAAGGCCTTACTCAAACCCTTAACTACCTCCAAAATAGTACGTGAATGCAAGATATCTCTGAATTCGGTCGGAAGGCTGAATTCACTTAAACTTGTCTGGGTCCCGGGTCATAACGGGATCACGGGAAATGAGATCTCCGATGAACTTGCTAGACAAGGCTCAGAGGGGGACCTCTCAGGACCTGAACCAGCGATCTGTCTGCCTGCGTCCTCGGTCAGGGCTTCTATTGACCGCCGTTGGCATGACTCTCCAGGGTGCAGACAGACTAAGCAAATGCTCCCCGACGTCTGTGGGAAATCCGCGGCATTCTTGTTGTCTCTCAACAGAAAAGACTGCAGACAGACTACTGGCGTTCTTACGGGACACTACGCTTTTGCCAAACACCTTAAGGTGCTAGGCCTAAGCGACACCACCAACTGCGAAGCCTGTGGAGAAAGCGACGACACTGCGGAACATTTCGTCTGTGATTGTCCTGCTTTTGCTCGTATCAGGTGGCAGGTATTTGGTGCGGATATGTTGAGTGCTGTAAACCTAAGCTCCTTATCATTGAAGCGCCTTCTCGTTTTTCTTAGAAAAACGAGTAAATTCCCACAGTAAAATGTGGTGTGTCTGGCTGGCAGTACAATGGACCAGTATTGAGTCTGAGTGCTCCAGTGCAGAAAGTTTCACACATCCCGACAAAAAAAAAAAAAAAAAAAAAAACCCCTCTTAAAAATTCGATTTATGCCTTTTTAGCTAATGCCGGTTTTAAATTGAATGCGCCCATAGTTAATGTAAGGCGGCGTCCTTTCCCACTTCTCTGGAACTTAGTAGTGAATGAACTACTGATATACCTGGTAGGGGAGGGCTGCAGGGTGATTGCATATACGAATGACATTGCTATTGCCGTCTCCGGAAAACACCTCAACACTATAAAGGAACTCTTGCAAAACGCTCTCAACAAGCTAAAGAGATAGACTAATCGTGGTATCAACCCCCACAAAACCAAACTTTTCCCCTTCTCCAGGAAATACAAAATCCCGCATATTGACCCACCCTCTATTGGTGGTATAAGTTTAGTATTTTCCGACGAATTTTTTCCGAAGTTCTTGGGTCTTATCTTCGATAGGAAGTTGAGCTGGAAACCCAACATACAAGAAAGAGTCAAAAAAGCCACAGTATCAATTTTCTCTTGCAAAAAACCCATTGGCAACTAGTGGGGTCTACAATCCCGCATCACTTATTGGCTATATGTATCGGTCGTAAGACCGATTCTTACATAAGGGTTTGCTGTCTGGTTGACTACCCTAGGTAAAGCTACAAACTGTGATAAACCGGGTAAAGTCCAACACACAGCATGTATGTGCATAAGCGGAGCACTCCGAACCACCGATTCCGCAGCACTAGATATTCTGCTACATCTGTTACCCCTCGACATTTTTAGCAGCCAAACAGCGGCCTGTTCTGCTGCCCGCCTTAAAGCTACCTCGCAGTGGGTTAACAATAATATTGGCCACTCCATCATTCTGGACTCATTTTGAATCTCTACCAGGAAACATAGACTACACCATAACCCAATTACAGTTCGGAAAGAACTTTCAAGTCACTATTCCTTCCAGATCATTTTGGGATGACGCTGAATTTGCGGAAGATAAACTCGATCCACTTCTACACCGATGGATCAAAAACTAGTGACGGGGTTGGTGGTGGCGTTTTCTTCGACAGGCTAAATCTTAGTCTCTTTCCGTCTTCCTAATCATTGTAGCGTATTCCAGGCGGAAATTATGGCGATAAAAGAAGCCCTGACGTGGCTGAAGAGGAATGTGATATCCACAAAGGACATCCGTATCTTCTTGGACAGTCAAGCCGCGATCAAGTCCGTGTATTCAGTCTCTTTAAATTCCATCGCAGCCCTTGACTGCCATTCATCTCGTAGGGAGATGGCGGAGCAGTTTAACATTCACCTCTGTTGGGTGCCGGGGCATAGAGACATTCCAGGAAACTGCAGAACTGATGAACTCGCCAAAAAAGGGAACCAAACTACCTCTTTTACCTGAAAAGGGTTCTCTAGGTATACCAATCGCTACTTGCAAACATTTATTCAAGCTATCTGCAATCGAGAGAACAAACCTTAGGTGGACAAGTAGTAATACGTGACTAGCGACTAAGCACATCTGGCCAAAGCTGAACCTGCGTCGGATCTCACTAAACCGACTGCAGCTCCACTATAGGTGCCATTACAGGGCACTGTCTGATAGGCAGGCACGCATCGAGGCTTGGCGGTTATTCAAACGACTTCTGCAGGAGTTGCATGGACGAGGAGGAGGAGGAGACTACACTTCACCTTCTCTGCACATGTCCTGCTCTCTCCTCTCTCCCATAAAAGAAATCTTCATCTGGGAGATTTCTTGCTTAATGATCTTAATGACTTAGCTAACGCTGACATTAGAAATCTATCGCGCTTCATAAGAAGCTCCAAATGGTTTAACGAGTAGTGACAGAAACCAATAGATCCGTGTGGTATCACTATGGACCTTACATTGATCTAAGTGTGTTGGCCTTAGGCTGACAGCCACTATAACCTAACCTAACCTAGTTAATGTAGGCAGCCTCTTTCAAATGGAGAGTGAATAAATCAAATATCTAAAAATTCTGCGCTTTGAATTTAAAAAAGAATCAAAAAAAAAGGATTAAATAAATTTGTTTAAATCCTGTGATAGGTCGAGCTGACTATGAAAAAAAGTTCTGGTCTTGCTCACAGATATTTCTTAGTCAGCTACAATTAATACTTAGAAATTCGTACCACCTTTTTTGTATCTTACAGGTATCATTCCAACAAACTTTCGAAACCAAACGCTCACAGCATCTAGCTGAACTTCAGGCAAAGGAAGAAGAGGTTCGACAAATGTTTGTACAACGCGTAAAAGAAAAGGAAGCTGAGTTAAAGGAGAGCGAAAAAGAGGTAAACTTAAATAAATGCAACATGTAAATTTTGTGTACCCAATGTGTTCTCTCTCCCATTGAAATAGCTTCATGCGAAGTTCGATAAACTTAAAAAGGATCATGCTGACGAGAAAAGGAAACTCGAAGAGTCGCGGAAAAAACTCGAAGAAGAGTTTGTCGAATTTAATAGACGCAAGGCACAGATGGTTGCTTCTCATACACTGACGTTGGGCAAGAGTAAGAAGAAGTAAATCTTATTAACAATTGGAAAAAGATCCCCATATAGCAGATACTTCGAATTTGCATCTATTTAAATTTTATTACCAATATTTATCAATATACACACAGTCGAATCACTCAAAGTCGAACCTCCCCTAAGTTGAATATCCCTCTAATTCGAATTTGTTGACCCAATTTCTCATTCCGTTGCTTTTTATATACATGTAAAAGACATCTGTAAAGTCGAAAAATCTCTAAACCGAGCTGATTTTGAGCTCCTGCGAAGATTCGACTTAAGAGGGATTCGGCTATATTTAGTTTTCGATAACACAACTACAATAACTAATTCATTTAGCTTAACTTATATCAAACGTAAAGTATTTTATTTGAGCATAACTTGTCTTGATTATATTCGTTAAAACAAAACTTGTGTATTTTATTGTCGGGCCTCTGATGAGCTCTTGATTTGAATTCTATTAATATTAAAGGAAAAAAAAATTTTTGAAGATGGGCACTGTAGATAATAATTTTACTTACAGCAAAGGGTATCAGCCTGGCTCTCTTTCTTCACTAAAATTCGTCAAATATAAAATGTCAAAGAGTTGGGATGTAATATTTTCAGATAAAAAAAACTTGAACGCGTTTAACAAAAAGTTTTCTTATTTAAGGCAAAACATATGTACAATAGCAAACCGAAATACAAAAGCCAAAATTAACGAAAAACTGCAAAACAAGTGCAATACATGGATTTCTGCTCGGAAATGCGTTAATGCGACTTTACTGGGGTATACGTACCACCGATGCAATCCAAAGTGATCATGATGGAAAAACATCGTGATTCCTTAATGGATTTGCATATGGTGTTGGTTGATTTTGAAAAGGCCTTTGATAGACAACCAAGGGATCTGTTATGGGTGGCGCTAAGACAGTGAGGAGTTCCAGAAACCTACATACATGGATATGTATTAGGGAGTAAAGACAAGAGTAAGAAGCCCCCGCTGGCGTTAACAAGGAGTTCGCAACCAAAGTCGTTAATTAACCAACGACCATACCACGTCGAGTTAATCGGTTCTCGCCAGATTACCGCAATTAAACGACGTTGGGCGCGGTTAGTACGTAGATGGGGGACCGTTTGAGAACAACCGCGTGTCGTTGGCCAGTCCCATCTACAGAGTTGAGGTAGATAATACGAGGGCGGGTCAATAAGTCAGTGACTTTTTGAATTTCTGACCTCTTTACTGAAACAGCAACACTGCTCCTGTCAACAGGCATCTGTCAGTTGACTCCTGTCAAAATTTAAACTTGCTGCGTCAGTTAGTTTGTGTTTGACAGCTATTTTTATCAGACTACTCACTAATTTGAGGAGAAAATGGAAAAAAAGTGAATTTCGTTGTGCTTATTAAGCATTATTTCTTGCGAAAAAAACCATTACCGAGACCAAGGCTAAGCTTGATAAATACTATATGAACTCTGCACCATCGATTTCAATGGTAAAAAAGTGGTTTACTGAATTTTGTTGTGGCCGTACAAGCACTGAAGATGCCGAACGTCCTGGACGCCCAGTTGAGGTCTCTACACCCGAAACAATCGAAAAAATTCACAAAATTGACTTCCTTCAAAAGGGAAGAACAATCAATGGGGAATATTATGCCAACTTATTGGACCGATTCAATGACGATTTGAAAAAAAAACCGACCTCATTTGGCCAAGAGTTCTTTTCCACCAAGACAATGCAAGGGTGCACACATGTGCAGTTGCGATGGCAAAAATCCATGAATTGGGCTATGAATTGCTCCCTCATCCACCCTTTTCTCCAGATTTGGCTCCGAGCGACTACTTCTTGTTCCCAACCTGAAGAAATGGCTTGGTGGAAAAAGATTTGACTCCAATGATGAAGTCATCTCGCAAACAAAGGCCTATTTTGAGGACCTCGACAAATCATTTTTTTTGGAAGGGATAAAAAAATTGGAGAAGCGTTGGACAAAGTGTATAGAGCTCAAGGGAGACTACGTTGAAAAATAAAATTGTTTTTTTATCAAAAAATCTGTGTTTTATTCCAAAAGTCACGGACTTATTGACCCACCCTCGTACATACGTGGTATCACAATGGACCTAAATTGGTGTAAGTGTGTCGGCTTCTGCCGACAGCCACCTTAACCTAACCTAACCTAAAGTCGGTAATTCAAGCATTAAATTGAATAAATCCATAATTTTAATAATTTGACAAAAAATACCAGTTATCTAGTCTTAAGTTATTCTTTGCTGACGATGGAGCCACCATAAACTAGAATCGAACGTTCCTGCAACGAGCACTTGATGTATGGGACGAGGTTTCGGAGGGGGATGGGTATCGTATTAGTCCGAAGAAAACAGAATACTTATACTGCCCGTTCTCTGATCCACTCCGACCTATTCCAGACATTAATAAGAATGGAAGAGTGATTTCCATGTGGGAAAAGTTCAAATATCTGGGATCTATGATCAATAGCAAAGCAAGCTGTGATGACATTAAGCATCGCGTGCGTAGGATGGATGAAGTGGCGGGAAAACTCGGCCATCTTCTTTGATAGAAAAAATCCCCCTAAGCTGAAAGGAAAGCTCTACACCGCAGTTGTGCATACAAAAAAGTATGAGGCAAATTGACGGCAGCTGAGATGAAGATGCTTCGCATGACAGCAGGAGTAACAAAGATTAATCGAATAAGAAGTTTTAAGTATCTCGAAAAAAATGGAGCGCGACCAATTCAGTTGGTACTGTCATATTCAAAGGAGATATCCTACGTACCCAATCAAAAAGGCAAAATTAATCACGTTCCAATACAAACGTAAAAGAGAGGCAGGCCTAAAATCTCATGGATCACACAAATGCAGCAACACCACCCTTTGATTGGCCTCAGCGACGGAGTAAAGACAAAGACGGATTCAAAATTTATTTTCTGAGGTCCAACCGGCGGACCATTAGGGATGCTGTTAGGTGGGAGGGTTATGAACCCTTTAATCCTGATCATAGCCTCACCGACATTTAATGAAGAAGAAGGAAACTTCATATGATATCGACATCTTTGGCTATTGAATGGATAAGTGATCTTGACGATAACGCGGATTGCACCAAGTACATTGTCACTTTTAATAGCAGTGACTTTTACGTAGTTAAGGAGTTCACCTACTTCGGAGTAAACATTTACTTCCGAAATGACATACCTCCGTACACAGTTAATTTTTTTTGAAAATGTTACGATATTTTTAAATCCATTCACTAATCTGTAAAAACCCTTTGGCAGCAGATAAGAAAGATATAAAGCGATCATGTTGTTAAATTCACGGATAAGCCTGTGGTTTCTAAATCGACCAGGAAACGGCAGCTGAAAATCATTAATAGCGAGTTCCACAGAATTCATAATGGAAATTGAATTGAATTTTTTGTTTAAAAAAATTAAGAATGAATAAAAATGTCGATTCAGTTTAATAGTTTAGTTATCAATAATTTTAAAATCAATCGAATCACAAACAAAATCGGGATGTAAAAATTTCACAAGTGGAAAAGAATGGAGAATTCTACTTAAAAATCAATTACATTTACCAACCTTCGCAGCATTTCGCAGTGGAACAGCGTACAGCAAAACGGAAAGTAGAACGAAATTTTTCGTTTGTGATTTCGTCGTGCCAGTTTGTATAGGAAAATTTTCAAATTTTATGATTTTTTCCCAATGTCATAAAATGTACCTCTTTTTTGTATCAGTTGACTAGCAGCTTGCAAAGCCGGGCGTTGCCCATGACCAAAAATTGTATTGGTCGATATGTTCGAGTAAAACTTCACAGAAAAACTCTCAGGCCAATAGCAAAGATTTGCTGATTTGTGATCAATCAATCGGTTCGGAGGTGAAAGGGGCTCCACCGTTTATATCGGCATAGCTTAGCCCGCTCACACTACTTCGTTGCTCCGCTAAGAGAAGGTGCAAGTTGTCTGGCAGGCGCCTACGTCAGCTTACTTTTTCGAATCACACAGCAACACGAAAGAAAGAAACGCCGATAGAATCACTTTTTGTTCACTTTCACAGCAACTGTTGAACTGAAATTACAGAGACGTGGTGGGAAAAACAGCTGTCCGATGTTCTATTCGCAAAATAAGATGCAACCGCAGAGAAAAGACAATCAAACAAATGTCAGAGCTGTTGATAGTTTTATCTCGCAGAGCCATCTAAATCACTGCTATATCAATCTAATCATTCCCCATGCAAAGTTTCCATACAAAACGCAAATTTCGATTTTACCAAAACCACTGCAGAGTATCATCCAAATCGGTCAAGCCGTTCTCAAGTTTTTGCGAGACTAACGCACGGCAATTGATTTGTTGTTTCGTACCTTAGTTTTTTTACGAATCCAGAAAGTCGTATTATAAAAACCAAATGCTCAAACAAATAAAAAAAAACATCGTGCTAAGGACACTATTCTTGTATTTAACAACTTTTTATTCCTCTGAAATAAGGAAGATAATAGTTTACTAATTTATTTAAATTGTCCTGGAGTTGGACCAAACAAACTTCCACCTTGTTTACTGGCAGCTCGCGATGGTGCAAAACCTAAGAGTTTTTGGATATTTTGTCGAATAGACATTGTGCACAAAATGTAGAGAAAAATGAACGAGCACTCCGAGTAATCGTCTCCTGATAAATTTCTATGACTTAGTCCTTGAATCCACGAAATTGGAATAAAAGGCAGGCGAGCCACAATGCGACCATCAAATCTAAAAAGAAAAAGTTTTGTCAGGTACTAGTATTTACCTACTATGATTCTAACAAATGCAAACTTACATGCTGTTGAACATGCTCAGTAGAGCTGTAAATGCAAAACCAGTTGCAAACATAGACTTCATTTTGACCAGCGACAGATCTCTATTGTTATTTTTCAGTTTCTCCTCATCTCGCTCGATTTTCTTTTTGTGAGACTTATCAAGCGAATCTCCATGAATCTCCTTTCGTCGTTCCACTAGACATACATCAAACAAAATTATTAAACTGTATACAGATGTGCAACCAAAACTTTTTACACTTTTTACTCTGCTTCTCAACCTCGCCCTTTAGTTTTATGTACTTCTCCGTCCGGTAAACTAGCACCCATGTGAGTCCTAAACATATTTTTTCCAAATAAAACTTTTGAATATTTTTTTTAAATATAGACCCACCTTCACCAAGAAACGCGGTGCATATCGAAATAAACACAATCAAAAGAGTATCTGACCACATAATCAATCTAAAAACTGGATCAAATTAGTTTAAAGAGGTGAAATAAATTGTTCAATCCAAGTAACCAAATTAAGGCCGTAGAAAAAATTCTTGGCAGCAGTCTACAGATGTCACACAAAAAATATTATTTAAAGGGTCTATTCAGTACACCACGGCCTCAACCGCTGATTGGTTGACGAGGCGTTTTCTTCCGACATTTGGGTTAGGTAGTTAAAGTTGGTATTCAAGGATTACCGAGCTGTCTCTTTTTACAAAAACTTCATTGCAGCGGCCCCATTCGCGACAAATTGATAGCATACACTAAAACGCGTCTCCACGTGCTATAAATTGTTAGGATACACTAATGTATGCTGCCATTTCTCCGTGCCCATGTTACCATTACGATGGTTTGTGAGAGAAAGCATGCTGTGTTCGCATAATCTTTATAGCAGGTAGCAGGCAAAAAACAAAAGAGGTGATGTTCTTTGCTGTTAGTGCAGTGATGCTCTCCATGAAAGTCGTAACATTTCCCTCTCTCAAACGAACCAAGTATGCGATGAAATGCCCAGCAAACAAAATTTAACAGCTGCTTTGCTTTTGTTTTTTTATTCTGCTTCTGCTGCCTGCTGGAAATTTATAGGGGACTGCTTTCCCAAATAGGAGCACGCACTTCTAATGGACTTTTGTTTTTTTATTTAGTTTGAAAAAGTTATCGCTATAGAACGTGTAAAAATCCGAAAAATAAGTGATTATATTACTCGTTTTTAACCTCACTCTGCTTACAAATTCCATTAAGAATTCACAAGTCCACCCCATAAACAGTGCAATCTGTAAGGGGCATGCCGCCCCCCTGTTTGAGTTCAATGTTTATATTTGGAGTATTTGCGAGATTAGCTACATATATCAATTTTACCTATCATATGTACAACATTTTGACATTTGTCGGGGATTAATTAAAACAATTTGTATGGAAAAACCTTAACTTTGCAAATATAAATTTTAAAAATTGATGCAGAACTTATTCTAAAACTATAATAAACAATTCCACATCAAAAGTTTTGCAGAATTCGTGCTCGTTTTTCGGAAAGCTTAGCCGCTTAAGCCTTTAGGTACAATGTAAAAGCGCGAATAACGCAATAGTAAATAAAAATCGAAGTCGATATTCTAATTAAACATGACTTTGCGATGATAGGGAAGAAAGAAAAGTTGTTCCTGAAATTCTATGGGTATGTTTATATGTTGGGTTGGGTCCGTTTGCCCGCATATCAAAAGCCCGCACACGAATTATTTTCAGAGTTTCGAATAGAAAAAAAGGATGAAAAAATGAAAAAAACGAAACAAAAAAAGTGTATATAAACAATGCAAATAAGCGCCGAATTGAAAAGATAAGGCGAATTTATGCGCATCATGTCGGGTCTATGTAGCCCGCTCGCGGAATCTTAGGATTTAAACTGGTTTTTCCACTAAATAAACGAATAATTCCAAATATGAACTCCTTTACTCGCATGATTTGCGGTCTGCTTTAATCAAATGTATACAAATTCTTTCCATTTTATGAACTTTTTTCTCTTTTATTGGGAGGAATGCTATTATTTTTCAATGGTAAGAGCATCTATTCAACACATGTACTATCCGCACTTGGGCTATGGTTATTTCCTAAACAATTGCGTGTTAAAATAGAAGTAATGTACATTTAAAATCCATTGAATTCACACAGAAATCCATCTGTAAGATGCAAGAAATCATGAGAATCACGGAGAGGGAAGTTGTGTAAAATATATCCTGCAAGAGTTTTGATTGGTTGTCAAAAATATTATCAATTCGAAATGTCTTCGACAAAGTGTATATAAGAAGTGATATTTTTCTGAATTGTCGCATTCTTCGTCGATGCCTGGAGCAGTGCGGTTGCTCCCAATCCAGTGAAAGTGAAGTGATTTTTTGTATTGGTGGTTCTATGAACCAAAATCGTTCTTTTTAGGACGACTAAGTATTCAATGAGAGATATTGACCAATTTCAATTTATGAGGGGTAGAGGTGGATATGGTAAATAAATCGGTTCTTTTTAGGACGAACAAAATTTTTTTAAGAGATTTTACTTGTTTTCAAAAAAAAAGAGGGGAAGAGGTGAGTGTGGTGAATAACTACATCCCCCTCCATATTACTCGGAACAAATATTTCTTTCAAGCGATTTGATTGGCTTTAAAAATTTTAAAATTGAAGTGATGAGGTGAATAACAAAACAATAAGCCCGCATCATATGCGGGCTAAATCTGAAAATAAATTGTGCGGGCTTATGGCATGCGGGCTTTTGTGCTGCGGGCTTTTTCATAATTTGGCGTGCGGGCTTTTGTTACGCGGGCTTTTCATATGCGGGCTTATAGGGGTTTCCCTTATATGTTTTGCCTCTGGCGTTTAAGCTGATGGTAACAAATTGTATTGAATTAAGCGTGTAGTTTATTCAATTGATATGCGTAGTAAAAAATGTTGGTATTGCTGGTTGGCATGGAACTACATTGTTCTTAGTTTTTTTCCCTCAATTAATTTGAAATTCTCAATTAAGTAAAAGAAATTTATAGATTTAAGAAAATTCGATTTATTCACAATTGATTAGAGGTTTAATTCGCACTAATTGAGAATTAAAAGAGCAGTTCTCTTTGTAACAGAAAAAGCACATTCAAAATGAAGATATCCGTGTATGTATTACATTCGATTATTGTCTTTTTATCCTTGTAATTATTTTATGGACAAATATCTCCAGTGTTTGTTGGATTTGAGCGATGACGACGAAAATACACTTGTCGTCGAACTTATACAATGAGAGGAGCTGAGCCTGAGCACGTCAAATGCGTTCTAAGCAGATTAAGCTCAGAGCGCTCCGATTTACTGTTGAAACACACATGAGCCAGTTTGCTGTTATATGATTACCAATCATATTTATTTTACAATTAAAAATCATTTTATTAAATAGTATTACATTTAACGCAGGGAAAACAACTTCCAACAGTCATTTTAATTGTTTCCCTTTATTTTTCTTCCTTTCATTCTGTCCCTGGTCACGCTGAGCTTCTTACTCCAACTACCCGGTCAATATTATGCAGAGCTCACGGAGCGCGCTGTGAGCACCATCTGAACCAAAAAAGAGCGCTTAGAGTGCGCTGAGCTAAAAAAAGAAACACAGATCTTTTTTTAGACAGCTCCGTACACTGCTATGAGCTTAAAAAAAATCGCCTAACACAAAATGCAGACTGGCTGAGTTTTTTCGCCACTTCATCCACCTTACGCTTGCGCGATGTTTAATGACGTCATCACGGCTTGCTTGGCTATTGATAATAGATCCAGATATTTCAATCATATGCAGGGACACTTGACCCTTGCTAAGGAATAACTGATGCACTTTTGAGTCCGCCACTTTTAATTCAAGTAGAAATTCAAGGAGTGTAATAAATATTGTTACATTCAGTTTCATCTTTTCGAATCCTAGGAAAAGATGAAACTGTTTTCTGTATTACTATTCTAAAAATTCACTTTCAAAATTAATCACTTTTAATAAATCAAATAATCAAATATCACTTATTCAATATTTCCTCCTTTTCTCTACACTTATCACTACTGCCGCGTCTATTGCTTTAAATCGCACCACTTCGTCGTTATTCCAATGTCTTCAGTGCTCCAGCGGCACCTATTTATATATCCCAGACACTTATCGAAAGTGCCATAATATTGCTGACGGCTTTTTATAGAAGGTGAGAATAAAAGATGCTATTGTTGCATGTTTGCTCAAACTGTGGCATTCAGCATCAATTAGTCAACTTGCAGCGCCATTTCTTTTCAGGAGCCACCATATAAGATACATCTGTGTTCTCGAACTTTCTGAACTGCAGGAGCACCCAAGACATTCTAGTTTTGAACCGCGATAAAGGAGTGCGATAGATGACAGTAGTGAAAAGTATAGAGAAAAAGTGGAAGTATTGAATAAGAGAAAAGTGATTGTTTATTTAAAGTGATTCATTAGGCGTTTTTCTTTTTTAGCTACGAGCGGGGCACTGAGCTGTCAAAAAAAGAACTGTGTTACTTTTTTAGCTCGGAGCGCTCTGAGCACAAAATTTGTATTTCTTTTTTATCTCTGAGTTAGCTCAGGGCTCGCTCGATGAGCTCGATTAAAAATGACCGAGCACATAGAGCGAAAAGCTGAGCGCGGCTGACTTCATTCATTATTTGTGCTTTTTCCATAGTTTATTTACTAGAAATTATAATTTAAATGGAACAATCCTTGACAAACACCAATTTCAGAAGCAATCCTGACTATTTTGAAAATTAATAGAAAAAAAATTATCTAATGACAGTTCAGTGCCCAATTTTGTTTCTTAATTAGCTCGGAGCGCTCAGGTTATGTTCAGCTCGGAGCGAGCTCTGATCGCTCGGGCCCCGCTCTGTTCCCCGCTCGGGGCTAAAAAAGAAAAACGCCTATTGTGAAAGTGAATTGTTGGATTAAATAAGTAAATTAGTAGAATAATCATCAAGAAGTAAAAGACATTGAAAGAGAACTAATAAAGATTAATTAAAGAGAAATATGTATTATCTTTTCGAATCCTAGCCTGGATGTAACACTATAATTGTTTCATAGCTATTCAAACTGAGCAACCGTCTGCTTTCAAATATGGAATATCGTTATATAGCTCTCGACTACATGGCGCTGAATGTTGAGTAATGGTCCCGAACAAGCACTTCAACTTTCTCGCCAGAAGTGCGAAGGGCAGGTGTCAACACTAAAGGCGATATCTTCAATAGATCCGTAAAGCAAATAAGGCTGAACCTCCGTTTTAAAGACCAAGCCATCGCTGATGGCAGAGCGCTTAATCTGGAGAACTCGAAGCAGCGTGCACGGGATCGAAGAGGATGGAAGGCCGCAGTGTCTCAGGTAGATACTCTTCACTGGTCGGGAGTCCGTTAAGTAAAATAAATTAAGTAGGTGTCAGCATATCATGCGGTTACATATGAGCACATGCGAACGTTTGAATATAAATGGCTAGTAAACAGTTTGTAACACAGCGCGTGCATATCGTATGTGCGCATGACAGCTCACATATAAATGAGGTTTTCTAATACACGATATGCAACATGTAACCATTCGTTTTGTAGACGATTCATTATTTGACAGATTGTTTTAACTTTTTAAAGTGTTTAAAGTTAATTAAAAAATGTCGGAAAGTAAATTTAATGCGGTTGCCCTATTGGCCGCGTTTGTTTTAGAAAAAAAATTAGTGTGCAAGATCACACGACTGAAATAAAACTTCTTTCGCTCCATCTAATTTAAATTGTGGGCGTGTCAGTGGGCGGATTTTGAAAATATTTAAACATGAGCATCAACGGCCCCTGGAGAGTCTGTATTACAAATTGCAGCTCCCTAGCTCAAACTTTGTTTTTTTTTTTTATTTTGGGCGTTTCAGTGTACGAATTTTGAAAATATTTACGCATGAGCATCAAGGGCCCCTGGCGAGTCTAAACTATAAATTTCAACTCAGTAGCTCAAACTTTGTTTTTTTTTTTTGTAAATTGTGGGCGTGTCAGTGGGTGAAATTTGAAAATATTTACACATAAGCATCAAGGGCCCCTGGAGAGTCTATATTATAAATTGCAGCTCCCTATCTCAAATTTTGGATTTTTTTTAAAAATGTGGGCGTGTCACTCGGCGAATTTTGAAAATATTTACACATGAGCATAAAGGGCCCCTGGAGAGTCTATAGCCGTGTTTCTTTGCACGCGGAGATAGGGATGGCATTAGAAAACGACTATCGCCGCTTAAGAATTCATCAAAAAAAAACTTGGCAGCACACATGCACCTATGACATGCACCGTGACACAGCTGTAAGTTGTAGTTAAGAAATTTGTATTGAAAATCCTGAAATTGAAAAATATTTACTTCCGCCAATTGAAATTGATGCCAAGCATATTCTAAAATTATGAAAAACAATTTCACATTAACAGATTTGCTAAATTCAATTACCTTTATAATTAAGCTTGAAAAATAATAATAATAAAATCACGAACAAAATATTCGGCGGGATGTGTTAGTGGTCGGTGGGATGTCAAACTTTGACATTTCCTGAAAAATTCATCGCATCGGTTCATCAGAAGCGAAGAAAATGGGTTTTGGAAGCACTGTTTATCCCCGCTAACTGACTTAGCGGCGATAGCTATCCCCGCTAAAGTTAGCGTAAATAGGATAAGTTGTTGTTGTATTTTACATGCAAATTTCAAATTATCCCTATATCCGCGTGCAAAGAAACACGACTTATATTGAAAATTTCAGCTCCCTAGCTCAAACTTTAGTTTTTTTTTTTTAAATTGTGTGCGTGTCAGTGGCCGAATTTTTAAAATATTTACACATGAGCATCAAGGGCAACTGGAGAGTCTATATTCTAAATTTCAGCTCCCTAGCTCAAACTTTAGTTTTTTGCCATCCGACCTGAATATCTGACGATGACGGTGACGCTCTATATTTCCAACTAATGAACTGCGATTCATGGACACAATGACTTTACTCACTTCCGGTAAATTGCATCTGTCGGCAACTGTTTTAGATGTAGCTTTCTCCTTTGGATCGGTTTGGATAGATGATGAGCTTAGTATTGCCCTCTATTGAGGAGATTCAAGGGTGTTCCACGAACCTTTCCGCCGACTAAATTTTATGGGTTGTAACAAAAGAGTGTACGATACGAAACGTAGTTCTCTCTCTTTCTATCTTCACTAGCTTATATTTCCCTCTCAACTTCCGTTTTGCAGGAAGTATACGTTTGTCAACACTTCCGTATTGCCGGAAATGTACGTTTGTCTACACTTCCGTGACGCATTCACCAGCTTACTCCCCAAGTCAGGCGTGCGTAAAGAAGTTTTACTTCAAAAAATATCGCGGAAACCGCGAAAATAAGAAAGTGGTGCGAAAGCGTAGTACGTGTACGAAGAATTTGCTGAAGCGTCGCGATAGGGAAGACGACTGCGAGAAATTTATGGTGGAATTACGTGCCGAAGACCCTGCATTATATCGCGGTTTCATACGTATGGCTGCCGATAAATTTCATTATTTGGTGAGGCCGTACATCGAAAAACGACCATGAGATCGAGCATTTCTCCCCTAAACCTCCTACACTGACGCTGTGTTTCTTGGCAGCCTGTGAAAATTTCACTTCGTTACAGTATATATTTTGAATTCCGCAGATGAAAATATCGCGCTTCATTCCAGAAGAACTTGATGCAATAATTTACAAAGTACACATACAAGTGTGCTTGTTTTACCTCCCCGTGGTTACCACCGGGTACTGTTCTCGCTCATCCGGGCTAAACTTATAGTGTTCAACACGAAGAAAATAGCAACACTATTGTTTATGCAAATTCTGTCAATCAAGCAACTCCGAGTTATATAATATTTTGTTTATGACAATTTTACGCCAATCAAGCAACTCCAATTTATATCCTAATTGTTACGAATATTGAGTAACTTATTGACCTCAATAGTGGGCCGTGAGTTACTTATTGGGTTATTGGGTTGTTGTGTTGCATAAGTTGGGTAATGGAAAAAAGACGAAAGAAAAACAGGAAAATACATAATAAGCAAAATTGTCAATAGTATAAATAGAGTTAAGAATCAAAATAAAACTGCCAGTTCTTATACCTAGTACAAAGTTTCTTAATTAAACAGTGGTCCTTCGAGCCTTTAAGTTTATAACCATTGCCAAGCCTTTCTTTTGATTCCTAGTGTGAGGCTGCACTAGGGTGGTTATGAACTCTCATATATAAAAGTAATAGTTTACTTTAAACATAATATAGGTAAAAGTTTACCTACCAAGCAGAGCATAAAAATTATTATATAAAAGTAATAGTTTACTTTAAACATAATATAGGTAAAAGTTTACCTACCAAGCAGAGCATAAACATTCATATATAAAAGTAATTGTTTACTTTAAACATAATATAGGTAAAAGTTTACCTACCAAGCAAAGCATAAACATTCGCATATAAAAGTAAAGGTTTACTTTTACAAAAACAAACGTATTAAAGGTAAAAGTTTACCTGCCAAAAAACCTTCAACACCAACTTCGCGTATAAAAGTAAGAGTTTACTTTAAAAACATGAATCAACTTGAGCGCACCATAGATAACTTTCAAGACGTCATCACCCATCTAGAAGGAGTTAGAGTTAACCTCACCAAGCTTTCAATAGAGAGACGTACACAGGAAATACTATCTAGGCAGTACGAAAAGGCAAGGAACCTATGGATCTCCACCGAAGCCTACTACAATATCCTAAAAAACCAAGACGAAAAAACTGCCACCGAATTCCTGCCAAAGTACGAAGCTGGAAAAACGATTTTTTCTAAAATTAAGGAGTTTATCAATAAGAACGCCCCGAAGCTCTTAGACGAAAATACAACTGAAGATGAAGTACCCGGAGCATCAGTCACCAGCCAGGCTTATGAAACACCAACGGCTGCGGTTATGAATCCGGAAGAACTAAAACGTTCCCATCTCACATTTAGCGATACCCGCATTGAACAGCTTATAACAGCTGACGATTCTAAGCAACACCCCCAAGCCCCACGAATTAACCAGGGGGCATCCACGAGCAACATCGCCCAACCATCTATACATGGACATGCCCAACAAGCTGCCCAAACGTGCGAAATGCCAGCCCAGCAAATATTTATACACGTTCCGGGAGTGGGGTATGTCATGCAAAATCCCGCGGGAGGAATATCTGGTCATGGATACAACATCGGTCCCCAACAACAGGTACAGCCGATCCAGGAAATTCAACAGGACTATAAAAACGCGGGAAAAATATCTGGTCATGGATACAACATCGGCCCCCAACAACAGCTACAGCCGACCCAGGAAATTCAACAGAACAACAAAAACACAACCGAAGCACTTCTACACGCTATAGCCAAACTCACGCTAGAGCGAGAGAACGCATCACATGCACCAGGGATGCGGGCGGAAAGAAGTGGTATCAAAATTCCGGAAGTCAATCTAAGGGAATATAATGGTGATATTACAAAATATCGTGAGTTCAAGGAGCAGTTTGACTCACTGGTACAGAGGAGCCAAACGTCCAACATCGATTGCTTCACTCTACTCAAGTCAAAATTAACTGGGAAAGCATTAGAAACAATCAGTGATTTAGACTTAACGGAAGACAACTATCCAATTGCCTGGTCAACATTGGACCGAATGTTTGACAACCCAAGGCATCTAGTTAAATTAGAACTAGAGGCCATGTTAGCTCTACATAACCGACCAACAATCCCAGGGAATGCAGAGTCTATAATAGCATACATGCATCTTACTAAAGGACGAGTCTCCAATCTCAAAAGAAGCAAGATAAATGGAGAGCAGATCATGGCCTATTTAATCCTTGGAGGATTTGATCCTATCACACGAGGTAGAATGGACGATTTTGCAAACTGTAAGACCAGGCTTCCCACCTTAAGAGAGATAGAAGATTTCCTGTTTAAAGAATATCAGCACCATCTAGATCAAGACGACAACGTTCGTTTGACTCAGCTATCCCAAAAAGTGTCTAAAAAAGATTCCAGCATCCCGCAGACCAGGGTACATCTTACGCTCCAACCCAATGAAGCAGGAGCAAAAGTAACAAAAAAGTGTTTCATTTGCACAGAACAGCATCCAATACTAGACTGTCCAAAGTTCCTGAGTGCCCCAAATCGAGAAGCTTTGCTACGTGAATACAAGATCTGTATCTATTGCGTGAAGCATCGATTCGACTATCGTTCCCCTTGCAGATCAAGGCAATATCTTATATGCAAAACCTGTCAAGGACATCACCTTACGGAATTCACTACGAATCCTCCCCGATCACGACTGACACTTCATCAACTAGCAACTCATACCTATGCCAAAATGTGTCCGATGCATCTTCCGGTGTGCTTCTACCTTCTTTTTTTTTTTTTTTTTATAATTTGCGTGCGCTAAAGGGATTTATTTTTTCTGTGATACAGTACCCTTATAGTGGAAACCATAGCGCAGGCATTTTGTTTGTTGCTGTAAGTAGCTCTCAGCAAATGATTCATTGCCTATTTTTGGGTTCTACTTACTTTATGAAAGAATAGAAGGATAGGAAAGAAGTTTGGTGCGATGGGATTTTATCTCCACAGGTGGCGCCTAAATTGCTTTAGGGAGATCTGTTTTTGTTGTGTGTATTCAATTTATAAAAATCATGGCCCTGGTCGGGATTCGAACGCACGACCTGCCAATCACTTAGTGAATACACTACCATCGCACCATTGCCACCTGCCATTGCAACACTTGTGGTTAATAATGGCAACGTTCCAGTCCGCTGTCTACTAGATCAGAGCAGCCAAGCTAACTATATCCGAAGATTTGGTTCAGAAGCTACGATTACCAAAAAAACGGACACTTGTCAAAATCATCGGAGTGGGAGGCGAGATTGTAACAGTCCGTTCCATTGCCAACATATAACTGAAACTGGATCACCCAGACCTGCCAATCGTGAATATAAAAGCACTTGTAGTCAAACGAGTTACTGAATCGCTCCCAAGTATGCCCAGCCACATCGCCTGGAAATCTTCGTTTGACAAGCCACTTGCAGATCCACACTTCAACAAACCAGCCCACATTCCTCTGTTATTAGGTGGTCCTGTATATTCTACAGTTATACGTCCAGGTTTGGAGAAGGGTGGGTTGTTACTTCAAAATACCTACCTTGGTGGATGGATTGTATCAGGAGACCCAGGAAACGGGAAAATTGGAAAACGAACCTCAACCCATACAACACTTTCTGAGTTTGAGGCAAACCTAGTATATTTCTGGGACATGCCCGTCAGTGGAGAAGACATTGGTGAAATGGAGAGCTCATACTGCGAAAACTTATTCATGGAAAAACACTCTAGAACCAAAGACGGCAGATACATTGTTCCAATTCCTTGGAAACTTAACGCACCAGCATTAGGAAACTCCTATCGGAATGCAATCAAATTCTATATCGGACAGGAAAGACGTTGGGAACGAAATGAGAGCCATAAGCAAATCAATCGACTTTATGGAGGACTACCTCGCGTCAAATCACATGTCACCAGTACCTGCTGAAAGGCAACGAGATGAGACCGGAAATGCTTATTACATCCCATATATAAGCATCATCCGAAAAGATGCTGTCACAACCAAGTTGAGGAACGTATTCAACGCCAGCGCGCCATCAAGTAACGGAATTTCTCTAAACCAACTCATCCATCCAGGCCCAAAATTACAATGTCACATCTTCGACATTATCCACCAAAATAGACAATACGAATTTTCCTACTCCAGCGATATGCAACAAATGTTCCGACAATTCCTGATACCGCAGGCAGATCGGGACAAATTTCGAATCCTCTGGCGCCCCAACAAAACACAACCATTGGGTGAGTTCTGGCTAAACACTGTAACCTACGGGGTGGACTGCGCCCCATGGCAAGCAATACGCACCATCCACCAGATCGCCGATGACAATGCCCCAGATGTAAAGACCAAGGACATAATTAAGAACTCTATTTACATGGATGATTTACTCCATGGAGCAGATAGCATTAACGAATGCCAAGAACAAATCGCCAAGATTACCACAACACTAGAAGCCGGAAAGCTGTCTCTAACAAAATGGGCATCCAATAATCCAGCAGTACTTCAAAATATAGAGGGTAATAAAAAACTCGCCGCCTACAAAGAGACCGCCGAACCAACTATGAAAATCTTGGGTATTAACTACAATCCAGTAGAAGATACATTCCTCATCCGTATCCCGAATCAAGACCAAATAATATTCACTAAAAGAGGTCTTTTGTCCATGGCCGCATCTCTTTACGATCCAATGGGCTGGATCCTACCAGTTATCATGCTCCTCCGGATACGCATACAAGAGTTGTGGATACTCAAGTACGACTGGGATGACCAAATAGATGAAAAAATGCAGCAGAAATTCAGCAAAATATTTGAAACCCTATCTCAACTTAGTGGTATTAGAATCCCGCGCTGGATCCAAGGAACCCAGAATACACCTATTCAGCTCATTGGATTCTGTGATGCTTCCGGAGACGGTTACGCAGCAGTGATTTACAGTCGAGTAAAAATGGGGACTCTTTTACAATCCGATTACTAGCAGCAAAAGGTCGAGTCACACCACTCAAGACAAGAGCCAACAATTACAGCAAACTATGCACAATCCCCAAAATGGAGTTAGAGGGCATTGTGCTCCTAACCGAGCTTCTCGAGCAAGTCCGAAGCAAGCTCCACTATCCTAATATCACGAAGATCACATACACAGACAGTGCGGTAGCCTTAAGCTGGGTGCGTAGTAACCACAAGATGGATAACAAATTTGTGACTAGAAGAGTTACCAAAATTCGGAAAGTCATCTGTCCTGCGGACATACACAACGTCAAGTCTGCGGAAAATCCTGCTGACCCCGCTTCAAGTGGACTCACTCCCGGACATCTGGCTAGCTGTCAGATTTGGTTTGAGGGTCCAACCTGGTTAATGCATGACCCGCTTCCACTTACTCCTCTTAAAGACATAGGAATTACACTAACGCATGTCTGTCGAAATGTGAATAATGAAGAAAACTTTATTGAAAGGCTCTCCTGCTTCAACCATCTACTACGAGTAACCGCTTATTGCCTTCGGTGGGCCAACAAGAAGGAAATACGTGAGACCGGACCGATCACCGCTGAAGAAATATCCAAGGCTAAGGCAAAAATCATCCGGTTTCAGCAACATCTATCATTTAATAACGAAATAGCCCACTTCCAAAAAACAAAAACCTTTCCGAAGAAAAGCTGGCTGACTACTTTAACTCCAATGTTTGGTTCAGATGATAATGTCCTTCGTGTGGGGGGGAGAATCTCTCTTGCCAATCTCCCGGAAAGTCACAAGCATCCGATACTGTTAACCAAATGCCACTTGGTTGATTTAATTGTACGCCAAACACACCTGGACCACCACCATAGCGGAAATTCTTTAACGGAGCACTTAATAAGGGAAGAATTCTGGATCCCTGCTGTAAAATCACGCATCAAGAAATGTATCCGCAGTTGTCCTACATGCAATCGATGGAAAGCCCAAACTGTCCAGCCGATTATGGGAAACCTACCAATGGAACGAATCACCCCTGCACCAGCATTTAGCAAAATCGGTGTCGATTTATGCGGTCCTTTCTCTATAAAAGCCAGCGCAATAAGATTCGATAAAATCATTAAAGTTTGGGTAGCAGTCTTTGTCTGTTTAGTTACCAAAGCTGTTCACTTAGAAATTTGCTCGGATCTAAGCACGGAAATGTTCCTGGCAGCCTTCGGACGCTTCGCGAACAGACGGTGTTGGCCATCCCTGGTCCTCTCTGATAATGGTACCAATTTTATTGGAGCAAAACGGAAGATCAACCAAGAATGGAGCAAGGTCACCAATAACTGCAAGGACAGACTAGCGATGCAGGAAATTGTGTGGAAGTGCAACCCGCCCTATAGCCCTAACTTCGGTGGACTATGGGAGGCCGCCGTTAAGTCTATGAAGCATCTAATGAAGAAGATGTCTAATATAACTAGTCTGAACTACGAAGAATTCAATTCATTATTGTGTCGCATCGAAGGTATCTTGAATAGCCGACCATTACATCCAGAATCATCACACGCAGAAGACGCCCCGCCCTCACACCGTTCCATTTTATCACGCAACGAAGCTTCAAGAACGCTGTAATCGACGCAAGTCCAACAACTCCCGTCCCAATCACAAAACGCTGGTTACAAGTACAACAAATCCAACAACATTTCTGGGAACGTTTTCACCAAGAGTACCTCCACCAACTGCAGAAGAGAAACAAATGGAAATTCCCCACTCGAACACTCGGCGTCGGAGATCTGGTATTACTACACGAACCAAGTGGTACTCCTGCCAATTGGAAAATGGGTCGAATTATCGAATGCTCTCCCGACAGTAAAGGAGATGTTCGAAGGGTCGACGTAAAGACAACCAAACGGGAGGTCGTGCATCGCGCAACGAATCGTTTGGTCCCTCTTTTCCCAGAAGATGGCCAGGAACAGGAGCCCGCCATACGCCGAAGTACTCGAACGCCTACTCGCATCACCTCGTTGCTAACTCGAGTACTTTTATGTTGGATGGCTCTTACTACCCCAACAATAAAAGCTTTAGAAATCCAAGCACTCACGCCAGGTATCCATATTCACCGATTGGGAGACGCCTTCATCAAATACTCCGACTTGAAGTTCTCGGTCGAAACCTCCTTCAATCTCACTTCTGATCTGGTTACCATCGAAAATCATGTAAAAGAATTCCACGATTACTGCCAGCAATATCAGAACAGCAACTACTCCAAGCTATATCAACACTGCCGCTCCCTAGAAATAACTGTTAGCCGCGAGGCCCTGACAAATAAGGAAGGAATCACCACAAGCTATCTCAGTGAAAGGGCAAGGCGTTCCATCGGGCCTATCGTTCTAAAAGGAATTGTCAAATATGCTCCCCAAATACTTATGACCGCTGGCATCGCGTATCAAGCAGTAGAGAATTACCAACTAGAACATCAAATTGTCCAATTGGAGAGCAAAATAAAAAAGGTACTAGAAGTTTCCCGCCTCATGACTGACTTAAAGGACCTAGAGTTTAAGGCTGTTGACGTGCAACTTCACGCATTACTTGAACAACAGCAGCAACTTCAGGTTCAATAGCAAATGAACGATTTTTCAATCAACATCCAAATCCTCATAAGCGCTATTCAGGCAAATCATCAGAACATCATCACCATCCGGCCCATTGAAGCCCTACAGACCCATGTCAGCAAATTAAACGAAGGCTTAAACTTATGCAGGCTGCCAACTTTACCCAATGTAGACACTCTATTCACCCTAAACGGAGTAGCGAAGACCATTCGCAGAGATATGGTTGTCGTGACGTTCAACATTTCACTGGTTCAAACGAGAGTTTTCTCCAAACTTGCCTTTGTAAGTGTTCCAACCATCGAGGCTCGTGCTATCCTTCTAAACGGTGCAGACTTCGTGCAACAAATTATACTCAGTGAGGACAACGAAACCTCCTTCGACCCAACCCAAGCCATGGATCTAGGTCACGGAATCTACGACAATGTTAAGGAAGCACACCTAAGTGACTGCTGGAAAAACGTATTCAAGAACCACACTTCCCCCTCGCTTTCAAACATATGCACCTCAATACCGGTCAACACAGAAATCGATAAGGTATACCGATTGCGGAGTGACCTTGCGGTCATATATAGAACAAACTCAAACAATGTTACGGTCATATGCAACGCCACACAAACACCACTCGTTGCAAAAGTTAATCTGGTGAGGTTTCCAGGTTGCAGAATCTCCAGCACCCAGTTTAATGTTATGTCTCCCATCGGAGAGGTCAAGAAAATCGAGACTGATATCAAAAAATTCTCAACCGAAGACTACTTGACTCCTCCCAAAATCGAGCTGAGCGGAGAGCCCGCAGAGGATACCCGGCTTGCCTTACTCAAGGCAAAACTATCAACTGAACTAGATGACGACGACCATGACTCCTGGGAACATCAGCACTGGTACTTAGGAGCTATTTGTGCCATCCTCTGCATCACTATATTGTCCATCATATATGCCTGTAAACGCCGCCGAAGAGAGAGGCCAGAGATTCCTACTGTTAGCTACCTCAACAAAGAAGACAAGATACCCGGCAGTTGGGTAAGAGCGTACATGGTTCACCGCGAAACAGTACCCCACATAACCACGGAAACAGTTTAGAATTAAGGCTTAAGCATTTTTTTTTTCGCCGGGAGTTTGTTTATGCAAATTCTGTCAATCAAGCAACTCCGAGTTATATAATATTTTGTTTATGACAATTTGACGCCAATCAAGCAACTCCAATTTATATCATAATTGTTACGAATTGAGTAACTTATTGACCTCAATAGTGGGCCGTGAGTTACTTATTGGGTTATTGGGTTGTTGTGTTGCATAAGTTGGGTAATGGAAAAAAGACGAAAGAAAAACAGGAAAATACATAATAAGCAAAATTATAGTATAAATAGAGTTAAGAATCGAAATAAAACTGCCAGTTCTTATACCTAGTACAAAGTGTACATTTCTTAATTAAACAACTATAATGCTCTGTCGAAATTGACTGTCTGGCCGAGTCTCAGAACCCTTACATGAGCCCCTCAGAAAGAGGACGTACGGTGGATTAACTCACTAAATTGAATCAACGGTGTAGTCAGCAGTCAGGATGACAGATACCTTGCATGAGCTCTTATACATATTTGGAAATGAGGTCATAAGGGATTTTCAAGACTAAGTCAGGGTGTTAAAAAAGAGATGATGGCGAATAAGCCCTTAATGGGTCAACGGTAGCGCCCATATTACCGAAGTGTACTACTGACACTTCTTCCGGAAGGTATTCTGGAACTGGTCCTCCAGGTTGGAAGTTGTGCCGTCGGGGTAACTTCCGTACCACATTAAAAAAAGTAAGGTATGAGAGACACACCAGTCTCGGATATGGACACTAGGATGTAACTTAAATTTCAAATTCGCTATATTTTTACGCATACCCTCTTAAAACTTTCGTAATAACCCAGTATTGTATAGAAAAAAATATTATCCCGTTTTATAAACGATAACCCGTGCCGACTTGCGATTCAAATTTGTCCATACAAGTAGGCCGGGTAATGCGCTGCGACCTGTAACTACGTGTTTCATTTGTCATTTCATTCTTGATTTTTAAGATTATTAGTATGTTATTGTTTATTGCAGAAAGATGTCAGTGGATTTACGGAGTGATAAACAAAATATTTTCCATATCGGACTGCCTAGCTATCAAATAAATGGTGCAAAATTACCATCTAATCGACAAGTTCTCGCTGTCTTATTTTACAATATTATACAAATCTTGTGATTAAGGAATCCATTATATTTCGAGAAAAGGCAAGAATTCCTACAAAGGCATTTCCAGATTGCGTAAAGAAACTTGTTGATTTATATCATGTTTGGAGAGAGCTGCAAACAAATTGTAAGAAAACTCAGGTCACGTTTAAGACACGTGAAAATAATTTTAAAATTGACCTTGATAACTTATTTGATATTGCACATGCCGATGAATTTGAGAGAATGAAAATAGAGGAAGATAAAGTAGTTTTAAAGAAACAGAGAGAGCCAGGTTGACCGGGATGCTGAGGTGGTGTAGCCAAAAAATTGGCGGAGAAAGCCAAAGACGATTGGAAGAAGAGGAAAGGAACGCAAGACAAAAAGAGCTATTGGCTGTTGAATCTAATTCCACTACAAATAACTTGGAATGTCCAGAAGATTCGGAAGAAGAACAGATTTTGAACTCCCAACTCAGCTTGCCAGATATTCTCTGCCCTGAAAAAAGTACGATAAGAGGTAGAAAGAATTTCATTACACCTAAACTTGTCGCAGCTTTAGATCGATGCCAGTTAAGTATAAGAGATTCCGTTTACATTCTTCATGCGGTCGTGGAGGCGCTTGGTCTGAGCAGCGATGACTTTCCTATTATCAAATCCTCAATTCAGCGAATTCGTACTCAGACCAGAAAATTCAGGGCAGAAGCAATAAAAATTGACTTTAAGAACAGTGTACCTGATGTAGTCACAGTCCATTGGGATGGAAAACTTTTACCAGGATTGGATGTACGAAGTTCAAAAGAAGAGCGTTTGCTAATTGTTGCTTCATTTGATGGTAGAGAACAGCTTCTTGCAGTGCCAAAACTACAGAGTTCTTCTGGAAAAGATCAAGCTAAAGCCGTCTCAACTGCTCTCTTTGACTGGAACCTTCATAGTAAAGTAAAAATAATGTGCTGCGACACAACAGCTTCGAATACTGGCCGTTTCAATGGAGCCTGTGCTGTTTTGGAGCATACTTTAGAAAGAGAATTATTGCCTTTCGCTTGTCGTCATCATGTTTATGAATTGGTTCTAAAAACTATCTTCGATACCAAGATAAAGCAAATTACTAGTAGCCCAGATATTCCGCTTTACAAAAAGTTCAGAGATAATTGGAAAAACATCGATTCGACATCTCCAACTTAAATTGATTTCGTTAAAGAACATGTTGCCGAAACAAACATTACATCTTTGCTAATGTTTTATAAGGCAGAACTGGACAAAGGTTTTATAAGAGACGATTACAGCGAATTGGTTCAATTATGCGTAGTGTTTTTGGGAGGAGATACAGAGAAGAAATTAAAACTCAGACCCCCCGGAGCAATGCATCAGGCACGATGGATGGCAAAGGCGATCTACTCTTTAAAAATATGTTTGCTTCAGTCACAATTTAGAATGATTGCAAATCACAAAAGGGCACTACAAGATGTTTGCTTATTTGTCGTCACATTGTATGTTAAGCCTTGGCTCGAATGCACAGTGGCGATTAAAGCACCTAACCAAGGTTTGTGCTTCTTGAAGGCGTTAAAAGAGTACGAAAAAGTTGACGCAGCAATTTCTAAAGCTTCTGTAAGCAAGTTTAGCCTTCACTTGTCGTATTTATGTGAACAGACTGTCATTCTATCACTTTTTGATGATGAAGTTGATAGCCAAACTAAGAGGAACATGATTGCCAACCTAAACAGCTCAGATTTTGGCAAACGTTATGTCCCATCGGAGGAAGAACTGACCCAAAAGTTGTTTGGTAGCTAAATTATTTTTTTATGTTTTTTTTGTTATTGAACTTGTTATTTCTTTCAGATAAAACGTTGGATGATTTTGTATCGGAAAACAGCAAACAATTTCTATCTCGACTGCAGAACGATGACAGTTTTCTTCAGGAAGATGTATATTCTTGGGATGATAACGCTGATTTTCTGGAAGCTAAAAGAATAATAAGTCGTTTGAAGGTTGTAAATGACACTGCTGAGAGGGCTGTCAAATTAGTGCAAGATTTCAACGGACTTATCACGGCTGAAGAAGAGCAAAAGCAATTCTTATTACGCTGTGTCCAGGAACATAGAAATTTGTATCCAGACTGTAAAAAATCTACACTCAAGAGAAATTACCCTGGCTGATTGTTATTGTTTATGTTTTTAAATGAAGATTAATGTTTATCTTATTTTATTTTAACCCTTATTCACTTTATTTGTTGCGTTTATATTAGTTTTATAGGAGACCGAAATATCAGAACAAAACACAATTTTTAATAAACTTTGTGGTTCGGTTGGCACGGGTTGGATTATGCTAGAAATATGAAATTTCATATTTGGGTATGTTTTAGCATTTATAAAAAAATTAGAGGCTATGCATTTCAAATTAAAAAAAAAAAATCTCATATAAGGAACACCCTAATGGACACCCCTCATTTAAGATCACGATCCGGAACGTTAACGCCCTATGAACTGAGAGTATGCGCCTGGGACGTACGTACAAAAGGATGCACATGTTAGGATGCGAATTCGCAGTGGGAAATCGGCTAAGATCAAAGTCATTGATTACAAGACCATAAGTGATCGCGTGGTAGTAATCCGAAACCAAGGCACACTTTACAATATCAGTCTAATATGAACACACGCCCCACCTGACATAGCAGAAGACCATATCAAGGAGGCGTTCTATGACCTACTGGACGGAGCATACGGAGCCTGTCCGGAATATGACGTTAAGATCGAGCTCGGAGACTTCAACAACATCTTTGGCGGATTAGTCGGCAAGCATAGCTTCCACCGCACGGCAACAGACAACGGCTTCCGACTAATCAACTTTGCAGCAGCCCATAATACTGCGGTAAGTACCACTATGTTCCCAAGACTCTGCATCCATATTTATCATTAGCTTTCTTATAGCTTAGCCAACCTCTTCTATAGTGGGTAGTGCAATCTGCTCTTCATTGCCAGGACGTGGGTTCTCTCTTTGGCATATCATTCTCTCTACATGATGCCCATTTACCAGCTATTGGAAATGCTGCTTAAATACATCTACTATTCGCTGCGCTTCGGTGACTAGGTTTCCGTCGCTGTTTCCCAGAGCCTGCGTTCCGGTCTTAAAGCCAGCAGCCAGTTGCTTCGCTTTCTCCTTGCGTACGCCCTTCTCTTGGGTTAATACTCTTCCTGCTCTTATTCATCATTGCATCTTCTGTCCCCTTCTTGTAACCTTCGCCTGTCCTCAAACCGAATCGCCATTGCCTTGAATTCCTGGTGCCGTGCTTAGCCCGACTCTACTGGGCCAAGTCGTAGGGGCGGAGGGGAAACAAAACCATAAAGAACCACCACCAACCTCTGATTGCCACACGTGGGCGGCACCTGAAACCCTAGCAAATATGCGTCCCTCTCTCCCTTGTATGTATACTAAGTCCTGTGACATTAGGGCCACTCTTCCATTTATACCCGTTCCCGCTGAACACTGCCTTTGCTCCCCTCCTTTTACCGCCGCAGTACCCAGGGTACCACTGCACTCGGATAAAGGGGAGAGGCACGGGTCACCAGGTCGTCTCGCCCCCGCTTACAGGCGACCAGGACGAGAGGACCTGTTCGTAGGAAAGAGAGGGGTTGTCCGGCCGCTCGCAGCCAGGCATGGACACTCTCCCGCGCTAGCTCGTCGGTGGGAGGGGGTTCTTGCTGCGAGTCCGGACAGGGGTCACATTATTTGTACATGCCTGTCTCAATACCAGAAAAACTAGAAGGAAGAACGTCGGTTTCTTCCTCCAAGATCGCATGTCGAAACGAGTACCAGCGGCCATGATGGGCTGCCGCTGCAACCACAAAAGTACCCGCTCAGACAATCCCGCCGAAGCGGAATTATATCAAACAAAACTAACGGTCCCGAAGGGCCACGCCTTACCACTTTACACACTGCTGAATCCTTGAAGTTCACCTAGCTGTTCACGGAAGAAGACAGGAGGGGGAAGATAAGCTGGTAAGTATCCTCCTTATGAGCTGGCCCTCCCCGCTGTACGTGTCGTACAGACACCATGGCCACCACACCATTCCATTAGTGGTGACCCCAAACGCTGACGGGAGTAGGGACCTCTCCCTCTATGAGACGGTGCCTACCCCTTGCTGCTCCTTCATACCCACATGTTGACACGCCCCTTCTTTACCACCCTTCCAACCCGACTTCCCGGGTCTGAGGTGCTAGCACATGATCCCGTCCGGATCAGCGCGGTTTAGAAAGAAAGAATAGAAAAAAAAACTTTTCTCGCGCCCCTGGCTCCGACTCATCGGTCCCGAGGTCAATGACCCAATCAATACCAAAATCAAAATTCCATTATCGGATCCATAATAACTATACAGTATATTTTTATTCAATGAACGATTATCACTAAAATTAATGGGTATATCTAAATAACTAAACTTATGTTAATAGCGCTTAAGCGCGTAGCCGCACGCAGGCTTGGGCATATACTGCCGTGGAGGTGTTCTCCAACTTAAACTTACGGACTCTATCCATTCGAATCCGAATCTTACACACAAAAAAAAAGGAAAATCCAACAAGAAAAGATAATTTCCTCTATGAAACGCTTACGGGGTAATCCGGCACTTAAGTAAGCTTAATCGTACTTCAGAACATGTACGTAGCTATATTTAAGTGAATATATATTTATACCTCGTATCTATGTCGTCGAAGCGTTCATGGATAAACTTATTTGCAATATTACTAATACTAAATTATCAAGTACATAAAATAACAGACAGGACTTAACGATAAAAGAGAATTTTCAAAATAAACGTTGTAGACGACACGCGATGAAACAAATGTACATTAACGATAGATCGAGTAGAACTTCTAGGCAAGAGGCGTTAGAGAAGAGCGACCTTAAATAATCGCTTGACCCGCTTTAGTAGCCGATCTTGGGCGATAATCCCAGATCCGAACGAGAAGAGCCCCGCTCGACTAGTTAATCTAGGCGAATGAGTCGAGGATACGGGAATCTGCGACGTATCCGGCTCGTATTGACACCCTCTCAAAGACACCATGCGCATCCCTAGTAATGGGGGCGTGATGGCTGAGTGAGCGGTGAATGGTCGAAAGGTTCGTAGACGCGGATTTTTGACTCTAAATCGCGAACCGGAAACTACTATGCATCGGGATCACAAAGCCGACCCGTGCAGAACGTTAACACTGCGGTATGAATGGGAGGATATATCACTGTAGACTCTGGCACAATGCCGTCATACGTTTATATATAGATGCATTATACTCCCGGGTGTATATATGGTTTCAATGGAAATATATATTCTCCCTTCATGTTCGAAACACTGCAGATGTGCTTAATCAAAATAAAAAAAGATGAAAGATGAAGATGAAAAGATGATGTAATGGACGGTCGCGATCTATTAACTATGCGCGCAATGCTTTGTAAAGTAATACTTAGAGACATAGACCTGCCACGGTAGGCGGATTCTTAATTGCAAAACTGCACTAGAGCCTTATTTAATCAAATGAAAACTACTATACTACTATAAGAGGATCGATATTTATAACACTTAAGCCAAAATCGCTTTTACACTGTCCGGGCAGATCCGGCAATATAATTCTGCTTGGTGTCGACGCTGATGCTATGCTCGGTGCTGTTGTTGTCGCTGCTGGTCTGGAGGTGATGATGTTGAGCGCTCTTGTCTGCGCGTTTAAAACTTCGGCCCGCCACACCACGTATGGTTCCGCGGTCGTGGGGAGCCTACGTTCGATTATGGAGGGTAAGGATATCCTCGACACCTGCTGCACTGCAGGGCGTAGTTTGTCCGCGTGGACGTCTCGCTACACGTAGAACTGTAAGTGATGTGATTCGACTCACGTGGAACGGAATTCGACGCTTCTGCGCTCGTTTCGCCTGCCACAATTAGGTACGTTAGTGCGACGACTGCGTCCGCGCCCTCGCATTGATTTGCAGTCCACTGAGCCGTCGGTCGCTTTTCCCTTGTTCTGGGTATATATATATCGCTCGCCGCGATCGTGTACGATCGGTCTCCTGCCAAGATTTCGGTTTCCTCGTTCTTCCTCCGTTTTATCGGGGTGGTGGAATTTATGCCACGGAATTTTAATTTTGCTTTATGTTCTCGTCCGCAAGTGGCTGTATTTTCTTTTCTTTTTTGTGTCGTATATATTTTATATTGTGTTGTCCTATATGTGTCTGGCGTGATAGCCAATTTTAATTTTTATTTGTGCAAGTCGGGGGTCTATGCCTCGCCGAAGTCAAAATGTAAAAGATGGTGGCTGGCTTGCTTCAATCCCAATTCCTATTCGAAAAATCTCCTTTCTCTTTCGGGAAGGGTATTCCTGATCTCCTCTATCTTCTCAATAAAAGATGGAGGTATGGAATTTTATCGATGAGGTCGGATGAATGCTTTCAGCTCTGCCTATGAACACACGTATTCCTTTGAGAACTGTTCGACTGAGACTCGGTTTCCTTTCGGAGTATTCTCCTCGGAAATCCGTTGGTGAATTTGATGACAGGGGTTCGTTACATTCTGCCACCTTCTTCCGGAAGTGAGTAAAGTCATTGTGTCCAGAATGTGTGCACGTTTAAGATGTTGGATGCGTGCCTCACATCGATCAGCGCACGGTCGATTTATTTGGTGGTTCGACTATCTGGGATCTGGATCCTGAGCCTTGGTAACCTAGTGCTACTTGTCACCGTATTACGAGCTCCTGCAAAGCCGATTAGTCGGTAGCCATCATCTGTTGTCATGTCGTGAAGACTACCAACTAATCCGCCGAAGATGTCTTCCTTACCGGCCTTGGCATTCAAATCCCCGACCACAACTTTGACATCGTATGGCGGACAGACTTCTAGGAAGTCATAAAACTCCTCTTTGATGGGATCTTCAGTATCATCGGTAGGAGCGTGTGCACGTATTAGGCTAATGTTTTGAAATGTAACTTCGATGCGGATCACAGCCAGTCGATCACTTATCGACTTAAAGTCTACAACTTTTGTCCTAAGCCAATTTTCCGCGACGAATCCGCACCCTTGTTGGCAACGCAGACCTAATCGAATCTATATTGGCTCCATCTAGTTGCCACTAACAAGCAAGAGGGAGGAGGCTAGGGAATCGCCATCTTGGGAGAAAGCGACGGGAGGTTTTGCAGTTTTTGGGTGGTGAAGTAAGGGTAATCGGGTTAGAGTTTTTAGAGTATCTAAGAAGTAATTCTCTTTTTAAGGAAAATAAATATACGTTAAAGAAAAAGAAGTGCTGCGTTTTATTGGACGGAAAACAACACCCTAACATATGCAATCTTTTATGGCAGGTGTAATAAATTTCGAATATTTTATTTTCATCATACCTGATCCTACCCGACGTATCTTCTGCATCGCGGTAATATCTGTCTTGTACCGCTCGAGGACAGACTCAAGTTGTTGAATAACACCTAAGGTGTACTGTATACGCACGTTCCAGGTGCATAATCTCAGATAGTAGTCCGTTAACATTCCGGCGTTAATTCGTTTTGAGAACTTTAATTTCCTATAATTCATTTATTAATTTTAATTATAATATTTTACATAGGTAAGTATAAATAGTTCTTTTACTTTGAATTCTTACTTTTTAAGATTTTTATTCCTTGTTTTTGCCAAATTTCTGCGACTAATCGCGAATCCTTGGTTCCTGGTTTTATTCTCGTACTCGTATTAGTCACCATTATGGCGGCCCTTTTTCCGGCTTGGTAGACGTTTATGATGCTGCCGCCACTGTGTCGAGCTACGAAACTTAAGTGCTGCCAGGTTGGCAATACTCCCCCCTGGCAAGGCGGTTTCTCGAATCGGCTTGCCACTTTCGCCAAACTGGTCAACATATGGCAAGTTTCGCGGTAGGTCTAGTATAAACCCCTGTTGCTGTTTTGACCACCCCGCTTCGAATGTTTCCGTCTTTGCCTGCAAACGTTTTTAGCACGGTTCCTTTCGGCCGAGTGTTTCGCGGGGGTCTGCTATCACCACGATGTCTCCTGCTTGGATCTTCTTTGGCGATGCATACCATTTAGCGCGTCGTGTTAGGTCGGGCAGGTATTCACTGACCCATCGTTTCCAAAAACGATTTGCAAATTCTTCGCTGATAAACAAATTTCTTCTTAGGACGAAACCGTCGCCGCGCAGTTCTCCTGACATCTTGGTTCCATTTGACGACCCTAACAAAAAGTGGTTCGGTGTCAGAGCCTCTTCATTTTCATTGCCTAAGGGAACGTATGTAAGGGGTCTAGCATTGATAATTCTCTCTACCTCAGTCAATACACGCGGATATAGGAATAATTTGAAAATTGCATGTAAAATACAACAACAGTTTATCCTATATACGCTAACTTTAGCGGGGATAACTATTGCCGCTAAGTCAGTTAGCGCGGATAAACAGTGCTTCCAAAACCCATTTTCTTCGTTTCTGATGAACCGATGCGATGAATTTTTCAGGAAATGTCAAAGTTTGAAATCCCTCCGACCACTAACACATCCCGCCGAATATTTTGTTCGTGATTTTATTATTATTTTTTTTTCAAACTTATTATAATAAGGTAATTGAATTTAGCAAATCTGTTAATGTGAAATTGTTTTTCATAATTTTAGAATATGCTTGGCATCAATTTCAATTGGCGGAAGTAAATATTTTTCTATTTCAGGATTTTCAATACAAATTTCTTAACTACAAATTACAGCTGTGTCACGGTGCATGTCATAGGTGCATGTGTGCTGCCAAGTTTTTTTTGATGAATTCTTAAGCGGCGATGGTCGTTTTCTGATGCCATCCCTATATCCGCGTGCAAAGAAACACGGCTATAGTCAATAATAATTCATCCGTAGGTTTTCTCGTCGGTGTAATATAGCTCAATTTTTTCTTCACCGATCTAACCAGCCTCTCCCAACTCCCCCCCCCCCATATGGGGTGACGACGGTGAAATGAAATTCCATTTCAGATTAGGCCCAACGAAGCCCTCTGCCACCCTTTCTACGTCAACGTGCTGCATAGCCTCTTTCACTTCATTGCTCGATCCGCAAAAATTAGTGCCATTATCGCTGAAAATTTCTACAGGCCGTCCTCTACGTGCTATAAAGCGGTTCAAAGCCATTATGCATGAGTCGGTAGATAGTGAACAGGCAATCTCGATGTGAACCGCGCGGACGGTCATGCATGTTATTAGGACACCCCATCTCTTCTCCGAATGTCTCCCTATCGTGACGTAAAGCGGCCCAAAGTAATCGATACCTATATACGAAAAAGGTCGAGTGAACGGCTGCAGTCTCGCTGGGGGTAGATCAAACATGATCGGCGGCTTAGGGAGGCATCGAGTGTTCTTGCAAAATTGGCATTTGGTTCTTTTTAATTTTGGAAGCAAAGCTCTAAGTCTGGGTATAAAAAATCGCTGTCGGAGTCCGTTAACAACCGTTTCGTCGTTTTGGTGACAGAAGGAAGCGTTCGTGATATGCCTTGATGCTCAGTAATATCATGATCGTTGGGTAGGATGATTGGCCGTTTTGTGTCGAGTGATACGCCATAAGCCGCATCAATTCGACCCTTTACCCGCAGTATTGAATTTTCATCCAAGTAAGGGGAGAGCTTGTACAACTTACTTGTCCTATCGACTTCAAACACTTGCTTGTTAATGTTCTCTTTACCACCACTCAGAGCTGCAATTTCTTCCAGAAAGGCTTCGTGTTGACATGTCTTAAAGTAGTAGTTTTCAGCGCTGACAAAATCTAAACTCACAAGATGTTTTTCCGGGTTTATTTGTGCGCAGCCCTACGGATAAAACGAAAAACCTGGGACATCGTACGCACAAGTCGGCTCCAGTCGCTAAAGCGGGAAGAGTCGATGACCGGTTCAAACTTAACAACTTGATGCATGTGGATATGTCTAATTTCTTCAGATGATGGATCTACCTGTTTAAATTTCTCGGGCCATTGGTCGATAGGTTCGTATAAAAAGCTCGGTCCTCGGTACCATCGGCTATCAGAGCAAAATTCGTTATTGCATTGCCACTTGGTGCCTTCATCAGCGACATTCGCTTTGTCTGAAACCCACCTCCAGTTCCTTGCCTCGCTCTCCTCGAGGATTTCACCTACCCGGAATGCGACAAACTGCTTATATTTCCTATGGTCCGAGTTAATCCAACTCAAGACTGTTCTCGAATCCGACCACAAGAACTTCTCCGATATTTTGATGGAATGCCCAGCGGTTATAACTTTTGCAAGTTTTATTCCCAACACCGCTGCTTCTAGCTCTAACCTGGGGATCGACATTACCTTAAGCGGAGCTACTTTCGTCTTAGGGGCTACTAAAACATTCTTGACTACGTTTCCATCAGAAAACCGAAGATATCCCACAGCAGCGTAAGCCAATTCACTGGCATCAACAAAAATACGCATTTGCACAGTTAGGTCCATTTTATGTGTTAGTTGTTTTGCGTATGGCCGCTCAATAGTGATGTTTTTTATATCCGGAATGAACCCTTTCCATTTACGCCATTTCTCGAGATGTTTTGGTTGAATTTTGTCATCCCACTCTATTGCTGAACTCCACACTTCCTGCAAGAGTATTTTAAGGAGTACTAAAAAGTTGGCAACTAAACCTAAAGGGTCAAACACTGTCATTAGAATCTTTAACAGTTCCCTTTTTGTCGGCCATACGTCTTTGGCTAGAACATTTGCTTGGACGATGTTAGCGTTGATGGCAAACGAAAAGGAGTCAGATGGTGGTGACCACCACATACCGACAATTTTCTCCGGGCTCGAAACAACCCTCCGGTTTCTAATACTTTTTTTGTTACTTGCAGCCTTTTCCTTTAAGCTGTTAAGCACGGGTTGAGAATTAGATAAGAAATTCCGAATATCGAATCCACCTTCCCCATGTATAAAGATTACCTCGCTAGCCAACTGGATTGCTTCTTCATCAGTGTCAACACTGTCAAGGTAGTCATCTACGTAATGGTTTTCTACTACTGCTTTTACTGCTCGTGGAAATTTATTTTCGTAGTACTTTGCATTTTCATTTTTTATAAATTGTGTGCAAAACGGAGAGCACGTTGACCCAAATGTCATAACCTGCATTACAAATTCTTCAATTTGTTTGTTTTGTTTCTTTCGCCACAAGAAACGTTGAGCACGTTCATCCGATTTTCGAATTTTCACCTGGTGAAACATTTCTTTAATATCAGCACAAATGCCAATAGTCTAAGAGCCCGCAGTAAATTTTGGACGTGAGAGGCAACCGGATGAATTTTGCGTAAATATATAGCTCTGATTCCCATGATTTCAAATTGGGCCGTCTTGCAGCACGTAATGGCAGCTGAGGGGTGTAACGGCGTATTAAAAATCCGTTAGAATGCAAAATAGGAATAATTAGTACAACCACTTGAATTTGGTGGCAAATAATAGAGTACGAATACCTCAGTACAAACATATGTATCCAAGACGTTTTAGGTGTCGCCAAAATCCTGCCAGACGCGGCGGAAGTGCGTTAAAAATTCCAATTTTGAATAATTAATGCAACCGCACCAATTTCTCCTAAAACGTAGGATATTACAATAGGAATACAAATATGAAGGTCCAAGACTTTTTGGATGTCGCCAAAGGCTTGCCAGACGAAGTCAAACTATTGACAAAAAGCCAATTTGGAATAATTGATGCAACCACTTAATTTTTGTTTTAGAATTTAGAGAAAAATTCCTTGATAACAAATATATAAGTCCAAGACGTTTCACTTGTCGCCAAGTCCTTGCCAGATCGAGATGTCAAAGTTTAACATCCCTCCGACCACTAACACATCCCGCCGAATATTTTGTTTGTGATTTTATTATTATTTTTTTTCAAACCTCATTATAAAGGTAATCGAATTTAGCAAATCTGTTAATGTGAAATTGTTTTTCATAATTTTAGATTATGCTTGGCATCAATTTCAATTGGCGGAAGTAAATATTTTTCAATTTCAGGATTTTCAATACAAATTTCTTAACTACAACTTACAGCTGTGTCACGGAGCATGTCATAGGTGCATGTGTGCTGCCAAGTTTTTTTTTGATGAATTCTTAAGCGGCGATGGTCGTTTTCTGATGCCATCCCTATATCCGCGTGCAAAGAAACACGGCTTATATCCGCGTGCAAAGAAACACGGCTAATAGCGGGGCCGGAGAGCAGCATAGAGTTTAGAGAAATGCCATCTACCCTTGCAGCTGCATCCCAAACAATTATAAGTTTGTTCGGTTTATTGTGATTCAGTACAGGAAAAATGGGAAGGTACCATATACGAGAAAACTGTTGCTGCAAATCCGACTTGGTTAGTTTTCTGGCATACTGCTTTTGTAAGTATTCTTCTATTAGCGTGTTAAGTTTTTCGTATAGTTGCTTATCCTTTTCCATTCTTCTTTCTAGGTGCGTACAGCCATCGGACATCTGGCATTTTGCTTTGCTCATTTCTCCACAATAAAGGTACCACGAAATTTGTTCCTTCCCTTTCCATTTCATTTGTTATTATTGCAATAGCCTTTTCGTCTTCAGATGAACGCAAACCATTCTTGTTACTGGTCCCAGTTGACTCAAGTGAAATAAATTCTTTAAACAGTGTGCTCAAGTTTTCGTCTTCCTTTCGTTGACAGTCGCAGACGTGAAATGTAATATTATCCTGCTTTCTGTCATTTTTCTTCACCAGGCGTATGCACGGTCTGTATGCTGTCCAGCCCAATCTTGTTTTTGAAGCAACTGGCTGATCCTCACGAACTTCCCGTGAACGAAATGGAATTGTAAGCTTCCATTGGTCCAGACCCAACAAAATTTGCGGCTTGGCGTTGAAATACGATGATATAGGAATTCCCTTTAAGTACCTACTGGTATCGGTGTGAAAGTTGTTCCGCGTTTATATCTTGTTGTGGGAGACCTAGCGATTTGACCGTGCGTATATTTGCAATATCGTATTTCTTATTGGAAGAAGTGGATGAAATTTTCATGTTTACAATTTTAGATGTGTTCTGTTATGCGTCGAGGCTTGTCCACAGGGGCATCTTCGGAGTAGTGGAGGAGGACGGTGGCACGCTCGCGCTTGCACGGCTATCGCTCGTCGGACGGGGTAGTTCTTGTCCCCCTCGCACTAAACCACCTCCTCATAAACAAAAAAATATTCGTGCCTGAGAAAAAAAAGGGAGAAGATAGGCAGAGAGAACTAATTCTAAATCGGACGGACAAAAAAAGAAAGGAAAGAGAAGAGAAAAGAAAGATAGGATAGACGAAAAGAAAATCTCAATACCTTTGCCCTACCAAGGAGAGAGTACAGGAAGTCAGATGCATCTCACTTACCCTAACTATGCTAAACTAATCCTATTCTAACCTAAAACGTAAGCTAAACCTTATTCTATATCCCTAATCTAACTTATATCTAACCTAATTCTAGCCTGCTTTGCATCCACTGCTTCCTAATGTCGCTCCCTGGTAAGGTTCGTCTCGTTCCTGAGACTTGCCAGATGATGTTGGCTCTGGCTCGGCCTAACCACCCTATGTGTCGGATGACACTCCTTTGGCTATCTCTCTGGCCGAAAACAACGAGAGATAGCCCCTTTTATGAGTCGAGGCTTGGCCACAGGGGCAGCTTCGGAGTAGTGGAGGAGAACGGTGGCACGCTCGCGGTTGCACGGCTATCGCTCGTCGGACGGGGTAGTTCTTGTCCCCCTCGCACTAAACCACCTGCTCATGAACAAAAAAATACTCGTGCCTGAGAGAAAAAAAAGGAAGAAGATAGGCAGAGAGAGCTAATTCTAAATCGGACGGACAAAAAAGAAAGCAAAGAGAAGAGAAAAGAAAGATAGGATAGACGAAAAGGAAATCTCAATTACCTTTGCCCTACCGAGGAGAGAGTACATGAAGTCAGATGCATTTTTAACTACCCTAACTATGCTAAACTAATCCTATTCTAATCTAAAACGTAAGCTATACCTTATTCTATATCCCTAATCTAACTTATATCTAACCTAATTCTAGCCTCCTTTGCATCCACTGCTTCCTAATGTCGCTCCCTGGTAAGGTTCGTCTCGTTCCTGAGACTTGACAAGATGATGTCGTCCCTCGTCGTCCTGCCGGCAGCATTTTGAGCGATGATCTCTGTAAATTCTAATAAAATGTTGGGCTTTACCGCCTCTTTCTTCACGTCCTCACTTCCACTGAACACTATATCCTTACACTATAATTTACGTTCTAGCAAAAAAAAAAATCAAAGAAAGAACTTAAACTACTTTACTAATTCTATCAATTCACTATATTGTTTGTCTTTAAACGTTATTTTTTTTTTCTGATGCACTATTAAAGGGGTTATGACCCTACAGGATCACAATGGGTGCTGGTAAGCGGAGCGCCTTCTGGCCGCGTTGATCTTTTGAAGGGCAAAGTTCCTGGGCTCTTTGCTCCGTCCTTATTGGTTGCGTCCGTTGCTTGTTGTAGTGCATCAAATCGGTCTTGGCCGTTAATAACACTCGAGCACAGCTAAGTGGACGTTGATTGTCGGATATACCGAACCCCGGGCAAAAAAATCGCAGAGATGAGAGTCGCCTTTTGGCTATACGCATCAACCCAATACCTAGTGGATACAACTGTGTTATCGTCGGCTCACACTTGATTACTATAAAATCGCCTACCTCTGCTATGTTTTTTTTTTTTTTATCTATCTTTTTCCCAATTTGGTTTCGGTGCCTTCTTGCCTTGGATATTGTGTCCGTATGAGGGTACCTAGGGTATTATATAAGTCTTAGTCAAATCTGGCTATCATTTATTTATTTCCTAACTTACCTCTTATTTATCTATTTTTTAAACTAATATTTCAGGAAAATATCGCTTGTATTTGCCTCTGTTCAACTGAATTTGCACGGAATTCGCTATTGTAATTTTAAAAGCTGTGTGGTACTGGTAATACACTGGCTGATTTACAATAAGGCAATGACCCTCAACCATTCTTTTCCAACAAAATTCAAATTCCTATGTAAAAGCTACCTGCATAGCCAAATCGATCTGTCTCTATCGTCATTGTATATAAACCTTATAGTAGTGCAACCGTGCTTAAACGACGATACGCCACCAGTGCGCATTCGCCCGCAACAAATCATGATAGTCTAGTTCTACACCATTCTCGTGCTGGGAATATGAGTAGGAGGATGATGCAGGTAGTGGTGGTGGTTGGCAAAGCAGGTTTCGTGTAGATTTATGGTATATTTTTTGTTTGCTTTGATGGAAGGGGTATGTTATGTTTTCTGGATTTTAACACAATTGGTATGTGTGTGTGTATGATCGTTGAAGGAGAGTCGCATTTCAGCAGTGAAGATTCTCAAATGTTTTTTTTTATAATTCATACGAGTATTTGCAAGTGAAAAGCAGATATTCATATTTAATGGTAGGGGCGATGGTGGATGAAGAGAGGTGGGATAATTGTAGTTGGGTAGATTGATGGTATATTATTTGTTTGCTCTGATCAAAGTTTTTGGGGTAGGTTATGGCATATTGCCATTAGAACAAAACCGTCACCTGGAACTTATTTTGTTGTATTTTATACAATTGGTGTGTATATGTTAAGATCGGCGAAGGAGATTCGCATTTCAGCAGTGAGGCATATCATATTTGCATGTAAAAAAAATTAATTGAGGCAGAGATAAGATAAGACAATTTAGAGTGTGTGTACGAGCGCGTGCCCTGCTTGTAATAATAGCTGCCGTAGGTTATTCATGAACAACTCAAATTGGTTTATTTATTGGTTCATCAAATAAAAAGGGCATTCATTCATAATCGGTATGATCGATGAGACAAATTCTTATCGAGAACAAGCCTTGTTAATACGTCTCAAGGCTTATGAGACCACATAAACTGTGTCAGAGTTTGGGAAGCTTACGGTGCCTACTATAAGCTTCGAAAATACTGCGAAAAGAATAAAGGAGATATTCGAAACAGTTTTTCCGGAGGACCGCAAACAAGCAAACTTGGTTGAAAACCTCATGTCTCAGATGATAAACCAGTTGGAAGTGACAGAAACCATGACGTGTAGCAATTATGGACACAACGAAGACATCGTTAAATTTATTTTAATCGGACTGATTAAATTTACAATAAAAAAAAAACAACAAGGATTTAAGGCTGCCAAACTTTAAGGATAAGCATCATGTAAATAAATATCTATAAATAAAGTTATATTTTAATAAATGAATGGGTGTGTTTTTCTGATTTTCATATATAAATATTTATATGTACTCATATTTATTTTTATTTGTTTTTAGTTATGGTAATATTAATATATAGTTTATTTATTTTTTATATATACTTTAGGTATGCGCTTTTGGTTAAAGGACCCTATGCGTTGTTATGTTACGTAATATTTTATTTATTTATTTATGAACTATGCGCGAGGAGTAGGCCTAATGGGGATACCTCGGTGAAAAAAAACGCATCAAATGTTCCACCTCCTGGGTGATGCGGAAGAGAACAGACTTGTGTTTTTTTTAGTACCAACCACAGCATTAAAAAAAAATTAAATAAAATATTCAATGCTGTGATTGGTACCTATGCCTCGAATATCCAAAGTGGTTAAATGAACATTTCTTTATCTTTAAACTACATACATAATATTCTCAGTATTTGTTTTTTTTTCTTTTAAGAAAGCAATGAAAACATATATTTTTGCATGTCTAAATAGGTAGGTAGTTTGTTTGACATTCATTCAAATAATAAAAAAAAATGTAAATCGACAGGTGAGCTGCCTCTAACAGATATACGTATCCAACAACGTGTTCGCTTATAAATATCTGATAAAAAACAAATCGAATATTTCTGAATCAATTACAAAAGAAATGACAGAAATCGGTGAATTTTTGGACGAGATATACCCAAAATAGCAAGAGTCTAAAAAACCATAAACTCATAATTTCTTTACTTCTTACATGTTCAGTAGATAAAGTAAAGGAACAAGACCAAACTGTGGTGGATTCCGGGCCACGAAGGTTTTGAAGGCAACGAAAAGGCCGACGACGGGTTGCGATATCACCTAAACATAATGAAAATAGTTGACTCTGCAGAATGCCGGCTATGTCTTGAGGAAGACGAAACAGCTGAACACATTCTAGGTGAATGTCCGGCCTCAAAGAACAACTGAGTTCCGAAGATATAAAGAAGTGGTCTGCTGGTAGCATTATCCGCTTTATACGGAAAGAAGAAATACTACTAGCTTAACATATTTCTGGCCCAGACGGTACAAACGACCTCATAGGTCGCAGTACCATATAAATATTCATCGTGTAGGTACCTATTGAAAAATAAGTGGTGGTGCAGCATGGCACAATACCGACACAAAATAAATTATGTCATTGCTTTATAAATTAGACTGAATATTTCTAAATCAATTACAAAAAGAATGATATAAATCGGTACATTTTTCGACAAGATATAGCCTAAATAGCGAGAATCTAAAATGCGATAAATTCATAATTTCTCATTTGAAAGAAAAATACCCAAATCAAATTTTATTAAATTTTTCGTTTCAAACGAATCGCCCCTTCCATCCAGAGAGTCGATAATGCGAAATCCATTATCCATACAAATAACAACTTACTTGGTTTCCATCATCAACCTCTGCTACTTACAAAGCATACGTACATGAACATGCTACCTGCGCTGCCTACGCCTATGCTCCTTCTTACAATGAAAAAAAAATGCATACACATTGGAATGAAATTCGTTCCTACACGATGAATATAATAATATAATAAATAAATAATATAAATTACACATAACTAAAATAAAATATATTTCTGGACGATACAATAAATAATTTAACAAATAACATGAAAATAGATACTAACTTAACAACGGCAGCATGAGTGCGTCATCTTTCTTTGGCGTTGTTATGCGTGGAGGTCCTTCGCATGGAAAACTCCGACCTTTTCGCCTCTCTGATTCCCTATCTCGTAAAGAGAGTTTCCAATAGCCTTAAGCACTATTGCTTTTAGGAATTTTGGCCCTAATTTTGCATTATAGCCATCAGGTTGGCTACTCTGTTTGAAATTGCGTCGGTAAACGACTTGTCCTACCTTATATTTAACGTCCCTACTTCTGGTATTGTATACCTTTGTAGCCTTGTTGTGCGCTAGCCTCAAGTTGTCATATATTTTAGTCCTAATTAATCCTAACCTATCAGTCTTATTGGAGATTCGTATTCCAGTGTCCTTAAGCATGTCCAGTCGGCGTAGAATTTCATACGCGCTTGCGAGCTGGATCATTGGTACGCCGAAGACAGGGCAATATGGTTCTAGTCCGGTGGCGTCGTGCACTACGCTCCTCAAGGCAAATGTCGCATTGCTTACATGCAGATCCCAATTACTTTGGTCGCCGTCTATGTATGGTCAACAGAGAACGATTCACCCTCTCGGAAGCATTCGCTTGAGGAAAGTAGAACGCGGTCCGAACGTATCTGGCTCCATACTTTCTAAATACTTCACTACCTCAGCTGCCGTTGCTTTACGGATAGGCCGCAATAAAACATACTTACTGAAGTGGTCTAACACGATGAAGATATGGGTATGTCCTGTTTTAGTTCGTGGGTAGGGTCCTAAAAAGTCGATATAGAGTCGCTGAAAGGGTCGCTCAGTGATCGTTTGCTGCCCCATCGGCGGACGGGATACCACGTTAAGTGTCTTTTTGCACTTGCAAATATCGCATGACTGCACATGTTTTTGGACATCGGACGCCATTCCTGGCCAGAAGTATTTTTGCTTTAGCTTGGCCAAAGACTTGTTCACCCCGCCATGTTCTGCCGATGGGGAGTCGTGGGCTGTTACCAAAAGGCTCCCACGCAACTCCTTCGGTACCCAGAGTTTCCAGGCCCTATCTTCCTGCAGTTCGTCACCAGTTCGTATGTCTGTCCGTTTGTAAACGTAGCCGTCTGATATACATAAGTCAGGTAGTCTGTCTTGGTTCTTCTCGACCATCTTCCTCAACTCGTCATACTCTTCCGAAGAGAAGTATGGCGACCTGAGATCTACTTCCAAGAGAACAGTGTCAGGCTTGAGCTCCTCGATGTGGACGCGTGAGAGAGTATCCGGGACTACGGATGCCCTTCCTATGTTCTATTACGAAATCAAACACTTGGAGCTTGAGGCTCCATCTAGCCAAGCGGCCTGACAAGTCTTTCTGGGTCATAAGCCACTTAAGGCTTGCGTGATCCGTGATAATAGTGAAAGGCAATCCTTCCACATAGGCTCGGAACTTCTTCACTGACAGAACGGCCGCATAGCATTCAAGTTCCCTAACGCTATAGTTCCGTTGTGCGGAATTAAGCTTCTGGGACATGAATGCTATCGGTCGTTCGTTATTCTGCGCATCCTTCTGGAAGAGAACACTTCCTATACCAGTTGTCGAAGCGTCACACTGTATGTAAAAGTGTTTTGTAAAGTCAGGGTTGGTCAGTATTGACGCGGTAACCAGTGACATTTTGAGCTGGTTGAAAGCTCTAAGCGCCTCGTCAGTCATGTTAAATGTTTGTCCCTTTTTCAAACAGTCTGTCATGGGGCTTGATAGAGTGGCAAAGTTCGGTATGAGCCGCCTGTACCACCCTGTCATACCTAGGAATCGACGGAGTTGCTTGGGAGTCTTTGGAACCGGAAAGTTTTCGGCTGCCGGCACTTTGTCTTTGTCGGTTCGCAGGCATCCATCACCGACTATGTATCCTAGGTACTTGATTTCTTTGTAGCAGAACTTACTTTTTTCTACGTTAATGGTAAGCCCTGCATCTCGTAAACACTTAGAAACCTCCTCTAGCGATCGGGCATGTGACTCGAAGTCTGGAGAACAAACCAAGAGGTCATCGAGGTAGACAAAGACATGCTCCTTTAACTTGGAGGGTATGACTTTGTCCATAAGCCTACACATTCTCTGGGCAGCGTTGCACAATCCGAACGGCATAACCGTGAATTGGTATAACGGCCTGGACTGGAGGAGCTTCTACTGTCGGTGATGGAACTTCGATCTCGCTGATCACATTCGGAGCGACCCTAAACGCACTCCAGAAGTCTACGCCCAGATAGAGTTGTTGTTGCAGGTTTGTTACCCCACGAAACTTGTGTCGTGAACCGTCCCTGTATGCGTTGTGGGTTTCCGTCTGCTGTCCTGAGGTCTGTTGCCATCTTAGTCATGGTCAATCGGTGTCTTCTTAAAAATTCGTCTGCCCCTTTTTCTAGGCAACTAATCGAGGCACCACTGTCTAAAAGGCCTAAAAGTTCTTCTCCCTCTATTGTCACTTTGGCGTAAGGTCTATTGTCGTCTGTTGTGTTTAGTATTGTCGATTCTATTCTACTCTTTCTTCGTCTAAATATTGCACATTTCTCCCTTAGCCTTGAAATTTTCTTAAAATTCCTAACTTTCTTAGGCCGCGTGGTTAGTTACCTTGTCGAGTGCACCATCCTTGTGAGGTTGGTGCCGGTGCGGAGGCTTAAATCGCAAAGATTCAATCGGACCATGTCTGTTTTGATGAGCGATGACTAAGAACTAACCGGACTTGTCGTCCAATTGGGGAGTCAACCCTAACAAATCTCCAACTCCAAGGTTGCATATGCCCATGGATGCATGGCTAGGGGAGTGCCTAGTCACAAGTATGCAAACTCCGAATACCAGGCGACCTTCGGTTTTATTCCAGCCTTCCCATGTCATATCGGGCTCTGGCATGGGCGACTTACTTTCCCGTTTACTCGTGGGTAAAAATTTTAAATAAAACAAAAACAAATATACAGACAGATGCCTCTGAAATCGCATCAACTTCTGGAATTGCTGTCGGGCAACCAGAAGACAACCCAAATCAGGCAGCTATTGGGCTCCCGATGGCTGATGGTTCTTCTGCTACAGAGCAGAACCCGGCCTCCACTTTTCGGCTTGCTGACGGGCAACCGAACCCCCCTAACTCCCAAAGTATGGATAGTGATGTCGTGTGGACAACATCCATACAAAACAGTGCCAGTAAACACAATGCGGAAGCGTCCGCTTCAGATTCTGACACATCCACTCTGGTGGACAATTGTAGCGTGGTCTCCGAGAAATCGGGTTGCTCCTCCATTGGGAAGTGCCTGACTGGGCTACAATTACACAAGCAGAGTGGTTTTGTAAGACTCAGCGGTCTACAAAACAGACGCTTTAAAAGTGCATTGCGGAGAGGCCTAGATAGAGAAAGTGCTCTAATCTTAGCCCAAGCAGCACAATCAGACAAGTCTGACAACAAGCGAGGCAGATCTGAAGATCAGACTCCCTCCAAACCTGCCGCCAAGAAGGTTAGAAAGGGTCCGAGGCCAGAGGTACCCACCTTCAGCCAGGTGGCTAGCCTAGTTAGGCTTGGTATCATACCAGCCGACTTAAGCAAAAACCCTCTTTCTCCAGAGCAAATGGCTGCTGTGAAAGAGGCTGTGATAGACACCTCAATCGAGCTGAGCGACCGTGGCGTGTGGCCCGTCTTCTCTGGCTCGCACCTTAAGACAGGATGGATAATCTTTGTCTGCGCTAACAGCGCCACTGCTGGGTGGATGCGCTCGAACTTCGAGAAAATTAAAGAGAAATGTGGTCTGGACCTGATGCTTGTGGAAGAAGGATCTTTCCCGAAAACACACATCGTCCGCGGACTCTTTCCAGAGAGCCTCGATCTCACAAATGAAAAAGTGCTGGCGTCCATTGGGGCGCAAAATGCCAACATCAGCACCAAATCATGGAGGGTGATACAGCGAGGTAAGGTAGGTGCATTCCTTCACCTCGTAATCTCTATAGACAACGCCTCCCTGACTGAGCTCAATATACTTATGGGAAAGATCGCTTACCGATTCGGCATGATCAGACTGATTCTGAAGAGCACCGACAGAACCTCTAGAGCTGCCTACCGTATAAATAACGAGCCAGATAAGCTTGTACCACCTATCGGAAATGTGTCTGAAGGTATGGTACCTCAAAAGTCAATCACGACTAGCTGTGTCACCGGACCAGAAACCATTGTACAACCTATCGGAAATAAGTCTGAAGGTAGTGTACCATTGCAGTCCACTTCGACTAGCTGTGCCACAGGGCCAAAAACTTTTGTACAACCGATCGGAAATGTGTCTGTAGGTAGTACAACAACGCAGTCCACTTCAACAGGACCAGCTCCTACTAGCAGCCTAGGCAGCGGTCAGACGACAGTGATGTCAGTTCCTGTGAACCCCCCCCAATCAACCAACAGAGGTAGTAAAAATGCCATTGGGCATGCTACCCCGAGCGGTTCTGGGAGGAGCACTAAGGCAACGGCCACCGCGTCGTCCAATCGTCCCTTCCTGCAAGGAAAGATTACTTTTCCTAGGAGAACCGCCAATTCGGCCGAGAACCCCTCCAACCCGGCCAACGCCGCCACTGGGCGGTCAAACCAGGGTTGGAAAAAAGATGAGTCAGCCAGGCAGTTAACAGCAGGTCGCCCTGGACTGGCTGCTTGCCGAAAAGGTAAGGGCCCAAAAAAAGCCCAATTACTCAGGCAAGCCAGATCCTCGAAGGAGGATCTATGAACACCATCAAGGTGCTTCAGGCGAACCTCCATCACGCTAAGGGTGCGTCCGCCACTTTTAGCAAGCGGTTCGCCGAGGAAAAGATAACCCTAGGCCTCATCCAGGAGCCTTGGGTTATCAGCGGACACATTAGAGGTCTTGGGAATGGGGCAGGTAAGCTAATTTACAAGTGCGGTGAGCAAGTGCCGAGGGCGGCCTGCTTAATCGATATAAATAGCAACTTTCTTCCCATTCCAGAATTCATCAGCAGAGACCTGGTTGCCGTACTACTGGAAGTACCTACACCCAGAGGCACACACAACATCATATGTGCCTCTGCGTATTTCCCCGGAGACGACGACAATATCCCTCCACTAGAGGTTCAGGCATTCATCCGCTACTGCCTGCGAAACAACTTGCACTACATCATTGGGTGTGATTCCAACGCGCACAACATGATATGGGGCAGCAGCGACAACAATAAAAGAGGTGAGTGTTTGTTAAATTTTATAGTAGGAAACAATGTAGATATCATAAACAAGGGTTCCAAACCAACCTTCATTAATTCGATTCGCGAAGAGGTACTTGACCTCACGCTCGCTAGTCCATTTATGGCTAATTTCATGGAAAACTGGCATGTGTCAGATGAGGCTTCGATGTCGGATCACCAACACATTAGGTTCGACCTGCCCGGTCAACTGTCACAGGCCACGATTAGATACGATCCTAAGTCGACGGACTGGAATACGTATCGAGGACTTGTCCTCTCTAAAACGGACATGCTAATTTCGTCAATTGAGTCCACGTGGGACCTTGACGAAGCAGCACACCAGCTCAACAAAGTGTTACTAACCTCCTACCAGAGTAGTTGCGTCATTAAAACCAGCACAAAGCGACGTAAGGTCCCCTGGTGGAATGACAGACTTGCTGAATATAGGAAGAAGGTTAGGAAACTCTTCAATCGAGCCAAACACACTAAAAGGTGGGACGATTATAGGATCGCTCTCACTGAATACAACTCAGAACTGAGAAGATCAAAGCGTGCAACATGGAGGAAGTGCTGTGAAGACATAGTAGATATGTCGGTAGCAGCTCGCATCCACAAAGCATTAGGCAGAGATCATAATAACGGTGTAGGATTACTAAAGAAACCAAATGGCACCTACACGACGGACCGAGAAGATTCAATCAGAACACTTCTTCAGGTTCACTTCCCAGGTTCGTCTATTCGCGACATAAGCGGTAACTCTAACGATGTGGACCCCAAGGTACATATAGATAGCAGAGTAAACAGCTTATCTGGAAAAATGTTTAGTCCAGATAAGGTTAGATGGGCAATTGGCTCATTCAAACCATTTAAAGCCCCAGGTGGTGACGGCATATTTCCGGCCCTTATCCAAAGGGTTAGTGATGTCATTCTGCCGATGGCTATTGCTTTATTTAGAGCTAGTTACAACTGGGGATACATTCCACTTTCCTGGAGACAGGCCAACGTGATTTTTATCCCCAAAAATGGCAATAGGCCAAGTGAACTGCCTAAATCATACAGACCCATCAGTCTGACATCTTTCTTTCTCAAAACCATGGAAAGACTTATAGATGTTCATATCAGGGAGCAGATAGCAACATCAAGCCCCCTGCACTCAAGTCAATTTGCGTACAGAAAGGGCAAATCCACTGAAGGCGCTCTTCATTGCCTTGTCAAAAAGGTAGAGGAGACTTTCAAGTCAAAGGAAATTGCACTTTGTGCCTTCTTGGACGTTGAGGGTGCCTTCGATAATACCGGATACGACTCGATTGCCAGGGCGATCAGTAATAAAGGGATCGAAGTATCGACGAACCAATGGATCAGAGCCATGTTGGAAAGTCGTATAATTACCTCCTCCTCTGGAGGTAAATCGGTGTCTGTGACGGCAGCCAAAGGCTGTCCTCAAGGAGGAGTACTCTCTCCCCTCTTGTGGTCACTTGTCATCGACAACCTACTGGTCAGTCTACACAGACTAGGCCTCAACGCCATTGGTTATGCTGATGACCTGGCGATAATTATTAATGGTAAGCGTAGCGCAACCATTACTGATAACATGCAAAAAGCGTTGCTACATGTCTCAGAATGGTGTATTAAGGAAGGACTTTCCATCAACCCTCTTAAAACCATCCTGGTACCTTTTACGCGTAAAAGATTGGTTAACTTTGAACCTATCACCGTAAATGGTACACCATTGAGTTACTCCAATGAGGTCAAATATCTGGGAGTCATCCTGGATAGGAAACTAAATTGGAACTCACACGTAAAGGCCGCCACTGAGCGTGCCACAAGAGCCATGTGGGCCTGTAGACGCCTATACGGCAGAACTTGGGGTCTAAACCCCAGAATGATACACTGGCTGTACACCATGATGGTAAGACCCATCATCATGTACGCCTCCATCGTGTGGTGGCCAAAAGTACTTGAACGTACTACGGCTAACAGACTCCAAAAGCTACAACGTGTGGCATGTCTGGGAATAACTGGTGCCATGCGCACATGTCCTACGACAGCACTTGAAGCCATCATTGGACTGTCACCATTACATGTATTCATTCAGAAAACAGCTGCTAGATGCGCTATCAAGCTTCAGCTTGAATACAAGTATAACTCAAATGACCATGTGGGTCACTTGAAAATACTCAACTCAATCCAAAATTTGGACATGTTTCTCACCATCCCTGACTTAATGGTAAGGGAATATAGCTTCGATAAACTATTTGAGGTGGAAATACTAGACCGTTCTAAATGGGTCTCGGGAGTTCCAGCTGTGGACTCAAAAAGTCTGGTATGGTACACCGACGGATCAAGGATGGAGTCGGGAGTTGGTGCTGGTGTCTTTGGACCCAATACCAGGGTCTCGATACCTATGGGGATGTGCCCCACAGTGTTCCAGGCGGAAATCCATGCCATTGAGATCTGCGCTATCTTAAACTCCAACAAAGGAATTAAGGGCGCTAAGATACATATCTTTTCTGACAGTCAGGCGGCACTTCAGGCACTGTCGTCCAACACAACAGACTCTCTGACTGTAAGAAACTGCTGCTGTGCCTTACAAAAGCTAGCCAAACACAACAAAGTGAAACTCGGATGGGTGCCTGGCCACCGAGGTTTTGTAGGGAATGAATCCGCAGATGAGCTCGCCAGAGCTGGTTCTGAGGCCGCTTTTATCGGTCCCGAACCTTACTGCAGTGTCAACTGGACTACTGCTCTAGGGCTTATCAAAGATTGGGAGCAAGAGACTCGCCTTAAACAGTGGGAAAGCGCCCCCGGTCTGAGACAGTCCAAACGCTTGATTAAGCCCTACTCCTATAAGGAAATCCTTACTCTAAATAAGGAAAACATTAGATTGCTGGTGGGCTTTCTCACTGGCCACTGCGGGCTGAGATACCATCTCAACAAAATGAATCTTAGCCCAACGGCAGAATGTAGATTCTGCATGGAGGACGAGGAAACCTCAGAACACATACTCTGTGAATGCCCGGCTCTGCATTGGTTGAGACGACGCATTCTCCACAGAGAGGTGTTATCACTGGTGGAGCTTCGCAACTCTACCACCAAAGACGTGCTGAGTTTCATTAGGGAAGTCAGTCGCCTCCTGGTATAAGACAACCTTGTGACACAAAAGATCTCTTAGGTCGCAGTGTCGGCCCTTGGGCAAGGGTTATTTAAATTAAAAAAAAAATAGGCCGCGTCAATTCTTCTCCGAAAATTCTCTTTCTAGCTTCTTCGTATTCTTGCATTCGTCTATGTAAACTCTTTTTGGTCGGAACTTCCTTTTTATTGGTGTGAATCGTCAAGTTGGGGTCCCTTCTTAGGATTCGGACTGGCCCGCGTCCATCTGTATCCCCGGGATGGAGTTTGTCGTCGACGGTTTGCTCCCGGATGCACCGCCGTTCCTCGAGTTTCCCTGACACTTCTCGCAGTTGAAGGCCAGACTTCCTTGTCCACAACTGAACCACGTCAGAGTGTGGAAATTTGACGGGCATGTGTGTGGTGCGTTTCTCGTTCCACTTTCGTGTCTACGGTCCCTAGTCGCTTGGGTCGATCTATCGATGGTCGTGAAGTTTGTCAGTCGGTTAGGTCGAATTTGGTGGATGGCAGCTATTTAAACCTCGTCACCTTCTCCTACTTCCTGCTCGGAAACTTTTCTTCCCTCGAGGCCTACACTTCCGACTTCGCTTACGTTTCTCCGGGTCCTACTTTCTCTGGCGGTGATGTGACATTCCGCTCTCCTGCATTCATCGCGAAGTTCCCGGATCGTCAAATTATTGCACCCAAAGATAAGGTTTGCTACCCTATCTTTTAAGTTCTGACGAAGAATGGCCAGTAAATCTCGTTCGTTTGGCCTTTGTCTCATCTGTAATGTCAATGTCCGTATGTCGCTATGAAACTCGTCAAACGTCTCGTGGGGCAACTGTCTTCTATCCATAATTTGACTTAGTATCTCATGGTCCCCCCTACTGTCTTTAAACTGATGGAGCAGTTCGGCTTTGAGGTCAAAATAATTAATCAGAGTGTCTTCTGCGTTCTCTTCCAGGTACTGCCAATACCGACACTCCGCCGGCCCTGTCACCAAATGGTGAATATCGTTAGCAATTCAGCCCTATTTTCCCTTATCGCTAAAGAGACCTCCCTTTGAACTTGGGCTGAGATTCGGTCTTCTAGTGATCGAGTACCTTCTATGGCCCCTCCTTCTTTCTCTTGGAGCATTCGCTCCCCATCTTGCCGCAGTTGTCGATCGCACCTTGCGAGCTCTCAGGCCGTGTGATTTAAATCCTCCGCACAATCGACCATTGTCACAGAAGACTTAAGCCCTTGCATGGGAAGACTCACCTACTGCTGACCCAGGGACTGGCGAAATGCCCAACTCTTGCGTCATCTTCCGCGTTACTCGCCCCGTTGGCGGCTCCGCCAAAGTTGCCTTAGCAACTGTCCCTTTACCTTCCATATCTTTAAAAAAATGAAAGTCTCCTAGCCTCTCTAAAACTAAAATCCTAATTCAAAAAAGGAGGTTTTAAAAAACATGAAAATAAATAAAAAATTAAGAAAATAAAATATGGCTTAATAAAAATGTAGAAAAACTGTTAAAAATAAGAAAATAAACTTGTGTAAATGTAAAAATAGTAAATAGATTAAAAAAGAAATTCAAATAAAGGGAAAAAAACTGTTGTAGGTATATTTCAAATAAAAAAATTAATAAAATCAAAGAAAATTTTAATGTTTTATTTTATTCTAGTTAATTGTGATGGTGTGTGAAGTTTTGGGTCGGTTCTCCTGTACCATTCCGCCGGAGAATCAGTTTTGTTGCTGTCGTTTCTGTTTGTTCTGTCACGTTTGTTTGTCCTAGTCTTGTCTAGTCGTGACTGGGTCTCAGGAACTAGACGAGTGTTGAAAGTATGCCGTTCTGCTATAACCTGATTAAAGGCTGGCTAGTAGCTCCGGGCATACTCCCAACACGATCAAGGCTTTCAGACCAATGCTCTTACCTCACGATGAGCCGTACTCTTGGCCCTTGCTCATTGGATAGCAATTAGAACACGGGTCTGTCCACCCCGATCCGCTCTGCGTTCTAATATGAACTTCCAATTACCTCACATGATCCTTTGGCGCTTGGACTTCGGATTGGACAGCCGTCTTCCGTTCATATTAAGAACTCAGAGCTTATGCGGTTATTGAGAGTCGAAGAAAGACAGAAAAGTAAAATTTAAAAAAGGATAAAAAGAGAAAATAAACTAAAAATCGCGAAAAATCAAAAAAGTAAAAAAATTAAAAAAATTTAACAAATCTGTTGCGGGTCCAAGGTAACAACCTTTGCAACTGAAAATCGTTCCCTTGGAAGCGCAACTTGACTGTCTTTAACGTTGGGCACCATTTTTATGAGTCGAGGCTTGGCCACAGGGGCAGCTTCGGAGTAGTGGAGGAGGACGGTGGCACACTCGCGGTTACACGGCTATCGCTCGTCGGACGGGGTAGTTCTTGTCCCCCTCGCACTAAACCACCTGCTCATAAACAAAAAAATATTCGTGCCTGAGAGAAAAAAAATTAAGAAGATAGGCAGAGAGAGCTAATTCTAAATCGGACGGACAAAAAAGAAAGGAAAGAGAAGAGCAAAGAAAGATAGGATAGACGAAAAGAAAATCTCAATTACCTTTGCCCTACCGAGGAGAGAGTACAGGAAGTCAGATGCATTTGTAACTACCCTAACTATGCTAAACTAATCCTATTCTAATCTAAAACGTAAGCTATACCTTATTCTATATCCCTAATCTAACTTATATCTAACCTAATTCTAGCCTACTTTGCATCCACTGCTTCCTAATGTCACTCCCTGGTAAGGTTCGTCTCGTTCCTGAGACTTGCCAGATGATGTCGGCTCTGGCTCGGCCTACCCACCCTATGTGTCGGACGACACTCCTTTGGCTATCTCTCTGGCCGAAAACAACGAGAGATAGCCCCTTGACCAGAATCCAGCCACTTGACCGTTGCGTGTCCTTGTAGTGGAGAGTACGTACGTCGTCACGTCCCATCCTCATGTCCGTCGGTCGTCTACGTATCGTCTACGTCATGGCACAAGCGGAAGGACGGCCTTCCCAATTACTCCACACACCAAATCACACAAAGTATCTACTCCATTGAAAACATGCAAATAAACCCACTTGTGAAATAAACTATAATTCATTTTTTTTAAATCTTAAAATACTTTAAAACTAAAACCCTAACGGATACCGGTGTTCACAGTGACGAGGATTCTCTAACCTCACTAGAGTTGGATTCAATATGGCAGAATTTCTGCCCACAAATAAAACAAAAGGAATAAAATGTAAAAAACTTACGTCGTATTAATTGTCGTCCCTCGTCGTCCTGCCGGCAGCACTTTGTTGCACTTTTAATTTCGCGATCAAACTACTAATTAATCGCGGACGAAAACGAAATAAAAGACGCGGAATATTTTGCGACCAAAACGTAAAATGAAAATTAGCTAAACTGTCAAACAAACGCGAACACTGCAACAGGCAGCAAAAGTATGCTGATTTCCCGGTCGCTCAGCTGGGGTGGGTTCAACGACAGCGCTAAGTTGCGCTCAAATTAGTGAATGCTTTGGGATTAGCGAACCTAAAAATAAAGTTGGGGTGTTTCTTGTCGTGAAGGAGAAATATGTTCCTCCGATGACAGTAACACAATGGGCGCCACACAATTTTTGTTGGGAAATTGTGAAACCTGAAAACCTGAAAACCCTGAAGGAATCTGAAAGAATCTGAAAGAAACTGAAATTCCGACCACCGAAGAATCACGAACTGAAAAGACAGCTCCCGAACAAAAGAAAGACAGTTATTTTTTTGTACCACGTTATAAGTCCCCGTTGGGGCACGGCAAATTACTTTTAATTAACGGAAATTTTGGGTTAGCACACAAAAGAAATAACGGATTTGCCGTTTGAATTGGCGCAAGATCGCGTTGTCCCGAAATACAAAAATTATAATGACACGGTCGCGGGTCCCGTTCCTTACCGGGATTGTACGGAGCCCGATCCTACCGAGATCTATCTTTAATTTTTTTCCTAATTACCACAAATCACTATACTTATCCCAATTTATATATATTTTTTTTGTTTTATCCTTGTTCTCCTTCCTAGACGCCTGTTCCTCCTGAGTAGGCTTTGGATTTTAGTCCCGCTTAGCAATCTCCTGCACACTCTATTCCTGATTCCTCTTTTTTTCTTCTACTTCCTACGGCACTACGTTACCCTTCTCGATTAAATCACTTTTTTCTACGACTAACTTTTCGCAACGTAAAACGTCTAGCTGCACGACTGGTCAACCAAGAAGTGATTTTTCCAGATGTCTTTGTCCATTCGGCCGGCCAGTGTGCCATTCTTTCGAATTCGCCCCTCACTGGAAACATCCAACGATAAGCGAACCCTCTGGCCGACCCTGGATCTACCCTCACACATTTCAATTTGACAGTTCGCGAATTTAATAACAAGAAAACCATAACCTTTCGAGAAAAGTAAATATTAATTGCACTAATTCGCGCATTAAAAGTCAAGTTCTTCACAAAGGATTAATTAATACATTTAAATCATGTCTCCCCATTCAACTAACCCTAAAGGAATCAAACATAGGAGGCATAGGATTATAAAAATCCCTAGGACCAGGCACCAAAAATCCTAGTCGGGAAAACAATCGACCAGGAAGTTTTCAAGTCGGGATTTATCCTTATCTATGCTAATTTGCCCTAGCTATCTCGGTGGGACCGCGCGCAGATTTGGGGAAAAGGGGAAATGCCAATCTTCGCCAGTTCGCACATATTTGTCTGTAAGTATTTTGATTTGTTGTTTAGTGTTTTTTTTTCTTCTTTTTCGTACTGGTTTCTCGTCGTAACTTGACTCGTACAATTGTGGCAAGTGTTGTGAGAGTGTGTATACGTGGCCGTCCGCCCATACGTCTCTGTGGCTCCTCCGGTGCTCCTTCGACGGAGTTGGGTCAAAAGGGATCGTCACCCCTTCCCTCATCGAACCTGACTCACTACCGTCGTGGTAGATCATTATTCGTTTTCTGGGTCTTTAACGTTTCGGACCGTCCGCCCGCGCCCACCAATCGTTTTTAGATTTGCAGGGTGTGTATATTTGTTTTATGGGGTACACCCCACCGTTGCAGGCCGTCCGTCTGGGTTTGATGTCGCCGTTTGTGCCTCAGACAGTCCGTCTGTAAGGGAGTGCGTTGGTCCGTTGGGAGTCTCCTGACGGTCCGTGTCAGGCTCACCATCCGGACATTTGGGGCCCCACCTCTTGCTTCGCTGAACAAACCGTCCATCTGTTACGGTGGGCCTTTTCCTCGAACCGTCGACTGCCTGTCGATCTGGTTTGCCAGTGTTGGGCCGCCTGCCCAGGCTAAGCGTCTACCTGTTGTGGTCGCCTACCCAATTCTCTAGAGAGGTGGGCGCATGGCTGATGGAACCATGGCTGCCCCTCCACTTCTTCAGACCCTGCATATGCGCACCGAGAAAAGAGTGAATTGGTCAGGGAATGGAGAGTAGAACTTGTTGCGGGAAATTTTACCGCAACAAATCCCACCCTCACCTCCAAGGAAATGTGCTTGGTTTTCGAAAGAACCCCAAGCCATTTCCCGAGGCTAAGGTTAACAACACACAAAGGAAGGGTTTGCCCATCATCGGCCAATTCGCCTGTCCAGATAGCAACAAAATTAAAACGTTCAATCGAAACGCTAAATGAAAAATTTGTACCAAGACCGAGCTACGTTAATGGGAACTGCTGGACTAGGCGTCGGTGGCACTGTGATAGGGCTTAAGGTCCTTCACATGCCATGTGCCACGATCTCGACCGTTTTCATCGCTCAACGTGTATGTCCACGGAGAGACGCGTTTTTTAATAGTGAAAGGTCCGATAAATTTCAGACCGAGATTCGCGGCATAAAAATTAGCGGCGTCGGATAACGCGAAATTCCTTCGCCATACAATCTCGTTCGGGAGATATTGAACGTCTCTCCGACGGAGATTGTAGGCCTTCGCGGACTTCTTAGCTGCCGCCGCTAACTTCCTACCGATGTCGAGTCTGAGTTCGTTAAAACGGTTTTCTACCTCTGAACCCCTGGTTACCTCATCTGGCCCCACTATCTGGCCCTCATCTGCTATACCTAAGCTCCGACTACCTAACCCGCTACTAGGAGTGGCTGCTCCGTTGTCGTCGCCTAGTCCCCTGTCTTCGGTGTGTTCACTTACAGAGGTTATGACCCGACCGCAGGTTGACATCTCTCTATCGAAATTTGCATAATACGGGGACATACCTAAAACGTCGTGTTGCGCGGTGCGTATTGCACACGCTACCTTCGGTAGTTGGACATCCCAACTCCTGTGATTCTCGGAGACATACGCCCTCAGCGTTGTCTTGATGATCTGGTTAATGTGCTCCGCAGGATTAGCCTGCGGATGGTAATGCGCTGTATATCTCAACTGTGACGCGTACGCTTGGCAAAGCGTTTTCAACTCCGTACTACGGAATTGTGTTCCGTTGTCACACACGACCACCGACGGAACGCCAAAAAGTAGGAAGACATTGTCTTACAGTTCCCTACCGACTGCCTTAGCGGTAGCCGATCTCAACGCGAATAACAGTGGAAATTTAGTGAAATAATCAACTACAGTCAGAATGTAGATGAAACCCCTATTGGACTTGGGAAGTGGGCCTACCAGATCTACGCAAATCATTTCCCAAGGCCTTGAAATACCGATCCTCTCTTTCATAAGACCAGCTGGTTTCTCGTTCACCGGCTTCACCTGTTGGCAAACAGAACACCGTTTAACGTACGACGTTATATCTCTCTTCATCTTCGGCCAATAATGTTTGGAACTTACTCTAGCGTAAGTTTTTCGGACTCCCATATGCCCAGCTAACGGACTATCATGACACTCCTGTAAAATCCCCAATCTGCCTGCTTTCCCCACTACTAATTTCCATGTGTGGTGATCTTCATGGATCACGACATGGTGCGCTTTTACAAATTTAAAAAGTCGACCGTTGTCAACTCTCCACGCTGGATATGCCAGCGGGTTCGCTTCTACAGCTGTTCTCATCTTCGCCACCCAAGGGTCCAGATCCGCATCTGAGATTTCGGCAACCACCGGAACTCCTCGCGATAACATGTCGGGAACGACATGCTCTTTCCCCTTTCTGTGGACGATCTCAAAGTCGAACTGCTGAAGCCTCACTGCCCAGCGTGCTAACCTACCCGACGGATCCTTAAGGTTACTTAACCATACCAAAGAGTAATGGTCAGTCACGACCGTGAACCGAATTCCTTCGATGTACAGTGGCAACATCTCAATCGCCCATAGTACAGCCAAGCACTCCTTTTCAGTCGTCGAGTAGTTTCTTTCACATCGGTTGAGGGACCTACTTAGGTAGCAAACTACCTTCTCGCCCTCCTCAAACTCTTGTGACAGTACTGCCCCGATACCAAAATCTGACGCGTCGGTTTGCACCACGAACGGTCGCTGAAAATCCGGACACGTCAGGATCGGTGCTGTCACTAAGCATTCCTTCGCCTGTCGAAAGATTTCTTCGCATTCTGCGGACCAAACAAACTTCCTACTCTTCTTTAACAAATCTGTTAAAGGACGCACTAACTCAGCGAAGTTGGGTACAAAGCGCCTGTACCAAGAAATAGTCCTTACAAAGCTCCTAACTTCCTTCACATTTTTCGGTGTAGGAATCCTCACCATGCTATCCACCTTTTCTGGGTCGACGTGAAGTCCATTCCTATCAACGACATAACCTAAGAATTTTAGAGACGACCGACAAAAGTTACACTTTTCCCGGCTAAGCTTTAATCCCGCTCCACATAAACGCTTAAAGACCTCCTCCAGTATCTCAAGATGTTGTTGAAACGAGTTGGTGACGATAATAATATCGTCTAAATACACGAAGACGTATGGCTCGAGATCGGCACCAAGAACGCTGTCGATAAATCTCTGCCACGTCGCCGGTGCGTTATGTAAGCCGAATGGCATTCGCTTGAACTGGAAGAGACCCCTATTTGGAACCGTGAAGGCTGTGAGCGGTCGGGATCCCTCCTCCATGGGGATCTGCCAGTAAGCTGACTTTATGTCTAACGACGTGAGATATTTCGCATCTCGAAGTTTGTCTAGGGTCGTTGATATATATGGTAGTGGATAAGCATCCCTATCTGTAACTTTATTAAGTTTCCTATAGTCGACACAAAACCGAAAGGACCCATCTTTTTTCCTGATAAGGACGATCGGAGATGCCCACGGACTGTTTGATTTCTCAATGACTCCCGCATTCAGCATCTCCTTCAGTTCCTTATCAATATGAACCTGCATTGCAGGCGAAACCGGGTAATACATTTGTTTGATCGGTTCGGCCGACGTCCTAATCTTATGCTCTACCAATTGGGTACACCCTAAGCCCTCCGGCATAACCCTGAAAATGCTCTCAACCAACATTTCCAGTTGCCTCGCTTCCGTATCGTCTAACTCGGATTTTTCCTTAATGACGGAAATAGAGCCAACCGCCTGCTGACTCGAAAAGTTCCACACGCCCGATCTCAAATCCGGGACTACGCCCGACAGTGCCCAAAAGTCTGCACCCAAGATCATGACGTGTGGTAGAGCTGGTATAACCAAACACTCTAAGAAGACGGACTTATCTTGTACCACAATCGGTAGTGATACTACTCCCAAAACTCCTATACCCGCCCCATCAGCTAATGCTACTGAACTAATCCTACTCTTTGATAAAACTAAACCTAAGTGTTTTAAAATATCCCACCCGTCCCTACAGACGATAGTGCGTGAAGTACCGGACTCCAGCAGACCAAGAAACTGAATTCCATAAATTGAAACATTCAAAAATGGCCGATTGTCTAACCCGTTTGCCTCCAAGGTAAAGCCTAAATGAATTAGAGAAGGGGACAGCTGGTCGCCAGCAGACGACCTAGCTAATTGCGCCGGCGCTCCTGTCCTGCTGACCCAGGAGTCCGTTGCGCGTTTCCCGAACAACGTCGGCAATCCCTACGATAAACCCCTGCCGCACCACAACCATAACAACGCCTAGGAGCGGAACACCTATTCGAGAAGTGACCTTCACTACCGCAATTAAAGCACCTCATTTGCCGACGTTGCTGGTTGTCCTGAGCGACAACCGAAATTCTGGGTTCCTCAGTGCTGATATAAGCCAAATCTGGCTCCAGCAAGTGCCTACTGCCACTCGTTGGCGGAGGAGCAAATGTTTCGACATTTGCTCGCACCGTTTCCAATTTGCGTCCTAGCGCCACCAAATCCTTGACACATTTGGGATCTGCCAGTCCCAACTGCGTCTGATAGAACGGCGCTAGGTTCCTCTGCAGGATTGACTGCTTACTTGTCTCCGAAATCGGATCGGAAAGTCTGCCAAACATGTTCTGCATGGTCGCTACATATACCCCTATAGACTCTTCCTTCCCTTGGGTGCGTCGCCTGATCTCTTCTAGAAGAAGATCATCATAATTTGGAGGAAGGAACTCCAACTTCAGCTCCCTCACCAGCTCTTCCCAGGAACAGACCGACCTCCTAATTGCCCTATACCACAGAAGTGCCTTCCCATCGAAAAGTTCGACTGCTGATCTGAAAAGTTGTGACATGTGAACCCCCCTCGATTCCCGAAGCTCGTCAACCCTTTCTAGAAAGGCATTGACGGAAGCGCCGCATCGTTCTCCCGAAAACTTTAAATCCCACTTGGACAAGTTTTGAAATCGTTCGTTTTGAACGAAGACTCCCTGTCTCTTCCAAAGGCAGAAGTCGTTGGTGGCGAAGGGTCCCGGGCCATCCGTCTAGGTGGGGAGGTTTCCACCTGTGGTTGTCGCCTCGTTTTCGGCGCGTCCTCGTCCTCTGATTCGTCCCCGCTATCCTCGGCACCGTCCTCACCCCCAGAAGTAAGCTTCTCTAGAGCAAAGACTATCTCGTTACGCAAACTGAGCTTTTCGTCCATGTCTTTGCTTTCCGTTGCGTTCGCCCTATCTATTCTTCCCATTGCCCACTCGATCTTTGTGAGAATCTTCAAGAATTCCTTGGATTTAGGATCTCTTGGAGATTCTCTCAACAATTCGTAAATTTCGTCCAGCTTTAATTTGACAGCCTCTCTGTCCTCCTCAAACGAAAAAGGGTAGTTAGCTCGGTCGACCCCTCCCATTGAGCCTCGGCGTTCTAACATCCGAGCAGCTCTTAAGACTTTCCTCATTGTATCGACGGTTCCGGTTGGAAGTCTCCTGGCCTCTACTTCGTAGGCCAACTCATCGGCTGAGGGTCTATTTATTTCCATTGCAGTTTCACAAAAATCCCGCCAGAATAGAAAAAGGAAACGGGGTATCAACTAATCCGAATAACTACAACTAACGCAACTCCAAAATAAAGACGACTAAAGCGAATGAATTGAGTTAGGTAGGATAACAGTCGAAGAGCGATAAAAATCAAGACCGTTCGACAACCGAACAATTTTCACCAAGTCGATAGGCTATTTCTACCAAATTTCCGGATATAAATTCCCAAAACTGATAATCACTTAAACCTTAAAAGCGAAATAACGATCCCACAAAAGCCGGAACAATACTATCAACACTAATAACTAAACCAATTTCACAATCAAAAAAAATAAGGTCTTTCTGCCCAGAAGGCGATCTTCAACTTCAACTCGAGGGACTTCGTTTAATAGTAAGCGCGATAAAGAGAGAGAGCAGAATGTTCACTTTATGAAAACCCGAATAGAAAAATAAAAATCAAAGTTACTAAAGAAACGGCCGATTAAAGTATGTGCGTATATCACCACGAAGGACGCTTGTTGGGTCGATGTTAAGTATATCTACTCAATTATTTCCAATCAAAATGTGTAAGTTTTATTTCTCCCCCGGACGCAGTATAAAACCCCAAAAACCAAAAAAATAATAAAACAAGGAAAATTAGTTCCGTTTAAACCCAAAAAAAAGTTCTCCGTGTTGCGATGGTAACCGTGTTGATTTCAAAACAAAAGTCCGAAAAAATATGTAGGTATGTATAAACCAATGAATGTTAAATGTAGGTAATCATGTAAGTTCAATAGTATGGAGAATAAAAAAGATGGCAGTAAGATATATATATATATAATATGTGATTAAAACAAAATGCCCTAGAAATGTAAAATGTATTTCACTATGGCGAATAAATATATATGCCCAAAAGGTATGAATCTGTTTTTTTTTTTTTTTTTTTTTTTTTATTCAAAAATAAATGGAAACCAAAAATAAAAAAAATTCCAACTACTTGTTGATTTCAAAGAATCTACCTCGAGTTGTCTCTGTTCCTCCGCTGGATTATACTTGCTGATTAAAAAAACCGGTTGCACAGCCAACGGCACGAACTACCACACATTCAATTAAAGATGTATGTATGTATGTACTTATTCTGCAGCCACTCCGATTTATTTAATTGCTCTAAAAGAAAGAAAACTAAAGTAACAAGAACTTCTGAAATGCAAATAAAAGGAATTAAAACAAAACACTTCCCTAAACAGACACTAAAACTCTACTTCGGTGCAATGGACCCCCCACGCTCGCACAACGAAATTCTAATTTCACTTTTCTTTCAATTATTAGGTATATTTTATAATTTTTTTTTTATATTTATTTTATTGCGGGCCCCACGTTGGGCGCCAATTATTGCACATTTAATTTCGCGATCAAACTACTAATTAATCGCGGTCGAAAACGAAATAAAAGACGCGGAATATTTTGCTACCAAAACGTAAAATGAAAATTAGCTAAACTGTCAAACAAACGCGAACAGTGCAACAGGCAGCAAAAGTATGCAGATTTCCCGGTCGCTCAGCTGGAGTGGGTTCAACGACAGCGCTAAGTTGCGCTCAGATTAGTGAACGCTTTGGGATTAGCGAACCTAAAAATAAAGTTGGGGTGTTTCTTGTCGTGAAGGAGAAATATGTTCCTCCGATGACAGTAACACAATGGGCGCCACACAATTTTTGTTGGGAAATTGTGAAACCTGAAAACCTGAAAACCCTGAAAGAATCTGAAAGAATCTGAAAGAAACTGAAATTCCGACCACCGAAGAATCACGAACTGAAAAGACAGCTCCCGAACAAAAGAAAGACAGTTATTTTTTTGTACCACGTTATAAGTCCCCGTTGGGGCACGGCAAATTACTTTTAATTAACGGAAATTTTGGGTTAGCACACAAAAGAAATAACGGATTTGCCGTTTGAATTGGCGCAAGATCGCGTTGTCCCGAAATACAAAAATTATAATGACACGGTCGCGGGTCCCGTTCCTTACCGGGATTGTACGGAGCCCGATCCTACCGAGATCTATCTTTAATTTTTTTCCTAATTACCACAAATCACTATACTTATCCCAATTTATATATATTTTTTTTGTTTTATCCTTGTTCTCCTTCCTAGACGCCTGTTCCTCCTGAGTAGGCTTTGGATTTTAGTCCCGCTTAGCAATCTCCTGCACACTCTATTCCTGATTCCTCTTTTTTTCTTCTACTTCCTACGGCACTACGTTACCCTTCTCGATTAAATCACTTTTTTTTTCCACGACTAACTTTTCGCAACGTAAAACGTCTAGCTACACGACTGGTCAACCAAGAAGTGATTTTTCCAGATGTCTTTGTCCATTCGGCCGGCCAGTGTGCCTCACTCACACCATCATCCAACCTTGGGGAAGCAGAGCCAACGGCAGCCCTAACGTGACAATTCAGCTGTGGCGCTGAAATTGTGGACTGCTTCGTACTCCCTCATTCACACGTACTTGGGTTAAACAATTCACAGCTCCCACACGATAACTCAGCTGTTGCTCTGAGAGTATCAACTGTTCCTTGTTCTACCCCCACCCATTCACGCACATTCACACATTGGCTGGACCATGTCGTTTTTCGCTACACTGTGCCATCTTTACACTAATGCGCTAACGTGATCCCGCTAATGCTCTCACGGTTCTCATTCTTTCGAATTCGCCCCTCACTGGAAACATCCAACGATAAGCGAACCCTCTGGCCGACCCTGGATCTACCCTCACACATTTCAATTTGACAGTTCGCGAATTTAATAACAAGAAAAAGTAACCTTTCGAGAAAAGTAAATATTAATTGCACTAATTCGCGCATTAAAAGTCAAGTTCTTCACAAAGGATTAATTAATACATTTAAATCATGTCTCCCCATTCAACTAACCCTAAAGGAATCAAACATAGGAGGCATAGGATTATAAAAATCCCTAGGACCAGGCACCAACAATCCTAGTCGGGAAAACAATCGACCAGGAAGTTTTCAAGTCGGGATTTATCCTTATCTATGCTAATTTGCCCTAGCTATCTCGGTGGGACCGCGCGCAGATTTGAGGAAAAGGGGTAATGCCAATCTTGCGCCAGTTCGCACATATTTGTCTGTAAGTATTTTGATTTGTTGTTTAGTGTTTTTTTTTCTTCTTTTTCGTACTGGTTTCTCGTCGTAACTTGACTCGTACAATTGTGGCAAGTGTTGTGAGAGTGTGTATACGTGGCCGTCCGCCCATACGTCTCTGTGGCTCCTCCGGTGCTCCCTCGACGGAGTTGGGTCAAAAGGGATCGTCACCCCTTCCCTCATCGAACCTGACTCACTACCGTCGTGGTAGATCATTATTCGTTTTCTGGGTCTTTAACGTATCGGACCGTCCGCCCGCGCCACCGAATCGTTTTTAGATTTGCAGGGTGTGTATATTTGTTTTATGGTGTTGCAGACCGTCCGTCTGGGTTCGATGTCGCCGTTTGTGCCTCAGACAGTCCGTCTGTATGGGAGTGCGTTGGTCCGTTGGGAGTCTCCTGACGGTCCGTGTCAGGCTCACCATCCGGACATTTGGGGCCCCACCTCTTGCTTCGCTGAACAGACCGTCCATCTGTTACGGTGGGCCTTTTCCTCGACCCGTCGACCGCCTGTCGATCTGGTTTGCCAGTGTTGGACCGCCTGCCCAGGCTAAGCGTCTACCTGTTGTGGTCGCCTACCCAAGTCTCTAGAGAGGTGGGCGCATGGCTGATGGAACCATGGCTGCCCCTCCACTTCTTCAGACCCTGCATATGCGCACCGAGAAAAGAGGGAATTGGTCAGGAAGTCAGGGAATGGAGAGTAGAACTTGTTGCGGGAAATTTTACCGCAACAACTTTGAGCGATGATCTCTGTAAATTCTAATAAAATGTTGGGCTTTACCGCCTCTTTCTTCACGCCCTCACTTCCACTGAACAGTATATCCTTACACTATAATTTACGTTCTAGCAAAAAAAAAAATTCAAAGAAAGAACTTAAACTACTTTACTAATTTTATCAATTTACTATATTGTTTGTCTTTAAACGTCAATTTTTTTTTTCTGATGCACTATTAAAGAGGATACGACCCTACAGGATCACAATGGCTGCTGGCAAGCGGAGCGCCTTCTGGCCGCGTTGACCTTTTGAAGGGCAAAGTTCCTGGGCTCTTTGCTCCGTCCTTATTGGTTGCCTCCGTTGCTTGTTGTAGTGCATCAAATCGGTCTTGGCCGTTAATAACACTCGAGCACAGCAAAGCGGACGTTGATTGTCGGATTTACCGAACCCCGGGCAAAAAAATCGCAGAGGTGAGGGTCGCCTTTTGGCTATACGCCTCAACCCAATACCTAGTGGATACAACTGTGTTATCGTCGGCTCACACTTGATTACTATCAAATCGCCTACCTCTGCTATGGTTTTTTTTTTTTTTTTATCTATCTTTTTCCCAATTTGGTTTCGGTGCCTTCTTGCCTTTGATATTGTATCCGTATGAGGGTACCTAGGGTAATATATAAGTCTTAGTCAAATCTGGCTATCATTTATTTATTTCCTAACTTACCTCTTATTTATCTATTTTTTAAACTAATATTTCAGGAAATAATCGCTTGTATTTGCCTCTGTTCAACTGAATTTGCACGGAATTCGCTATTGTAATTTTAAAAGCTGTGTGGTACTGGTAATACACTGACTGATTTACAATAAGGCAATGACCCTCAACCGTCCTTTCCCAACAAAATTCAAATTCCTATGTAAAAGCTACCTACATAGCCAAATCGATCTGTCTCTATCGTCATTGTATATAAACCTTATAGTAGTGCAACCGTGCGTAAACGCCGATACGCCACCAGTGCGCATTCGCCCCCAACAAATCATGATAGTCTAGTTCTACACCATTCTCGTGCTGGGAATATGAGTAGGAGGATGATGCAGGTAGTGGTGGTGGTTGGCAAAGCAGGTTTCGTGTAGATTTATGGTATATTTTTTGTTTGCTTTGATGGAAGGGGTATGTTATGTTTTCTGGATTTTAACACAATTGGTATGTGTGTGTATGATCGTTGAAAGAGAGTCACATTTCAGCTACTGTGAGGATTCTCAAATGATTTTCTTTACAATTCATATTGTAACATCCAGGCTAGGATTCGAAAAGATAAAACGTAATTCTATTTAATTAATCTTTATTAGTTCTCTTTCAATGTCTTTTACTTCTTGATTATTATTCTAATACCTAATTCACTTATTTAATTCAACAATTCACTTTCACTATTAATCACTTTAAATAAACAATCACTTTTCTCTTATTCAATATTCTCTATACTTTTCACTACTGTCATCTATCGCCCTTCTTTATCGCGGTTCACAACTAGAATGTCTTGGGTGCTCCTGCGACATCTATTTATATCTCTTAGTGACACCTTTCGAAATTTCCAGATTCGTTGAGAAGGTTCGTTTAGAAGGTTCGAGAACAACATCATTATGTATGTACTAGTTATTCCACAACTACTCAAATTGCTATTCAAATGCTGCCAAAATCGGTAATATGGCCACTTTCTACTAGATGGCGCTTGCTGAATGACACAGTTTGAGCAAACATGCAACAATATCCCCCTCTTAAACTTGTTCGTCCCGAACAAGCACGTCAATATTTTCGCCATGGTAGCGATGGAGACGATCCACATGGACAACTTTCAGCTTGCCTCTTCCTCGTTGGATCCGGTAGACAACATCGTTTATGCACTTTACTATCTTAGAGGGTCCTTCCCAATCCCGCTGTAGTTTAGCTGACATGCCTTTTCGGCGATGAGGGTTGTATAGCCATACCAGATCTCCTTCCCGGAATCCTGTGGTGAATGCTTTGGTATCGTACCTCGTCTTCATGCGGTCGCTGGATATCGGATGAATATTTCGGTGGATTTCAGTACCCGGTACACACTTTCCAACCACCTCACCTTGCTTCAATTTGACGCTTTTGTGTTCCGCATTAAGAACTCGTACGGGAACAATATTGTTCTTGGGCTCGACAAGCACTTTTCCAACCACGCAGTTTCGGTAGTGGTGGTCTTTTGGCTCGACTAGAGAGAATCGGTGGCTCATAGGATCACCTTCCAGCTTTGTCCGAATCAGTGTCTCTGAAGAAGGTGGTAGGACCTCGTCCTCACTAATGACTGTCCTCAGGGATGCGGCGTTCTCGTTCCCGTACACCATCAGAATCTCTACGTTTCGATACTTGAGTACTTGCATACCAAAGTCCAACACGACATCATGCGCCTTCATGAAATCGATTCCAATGATGCATTCGTCACATATATCGGCTACTAAGAAAGCGTGGGAGAATGCTAATCCTGCCAAATTTATTGTTAGCATGATATCTCCGTACACTTTCGCTGTCGCTCCTGTTGCTGTTTTCAGACAGTAACTGCTGGTATTGTGCAACCAAGACTGACGGACGATGTCCCTCCTTATAATGGAAGCGGTGGCACCGGTGTCGATGGCTGCCACGCACTTATTTTGACCGATATAGGCTTCCACTGTTAAACTCTGGTTTCCTCGTTTGGTTTGGGAGACTTGAATTGTGATCCTGGAGTCATCGATTCCGGAAACCCACTTGCCCCGAGAAGATGCTCCTTACACGTTTCCCGCCAGCTGGTTCTGCGAAGCTATATCTGCCAGATGCTTCTTCGTTGCGCCTCTTAGGCCCGCAATGTGGACAACTGCCTTGTCTGGATGGAGCTCTGCACTGTCTCTGTAGGTGCCCTATTTTGTTGCAGTTCCAGCAGCGCATTCGACCTCTGTTGTCTCTGTTCCGGTCTACGATGTCTGTTCTTTGACATGAGCATTCAACGGCTGTCATTTCCCTTACGCGGTGGAACACATGCGATGCCTGATCAGCAGCTTGCATTGTCAAGGCAAATGCTAGGGCCTCAGCGAGAGTTCTCTTTCCAGCCATTCTTACGGCCATTTGCAGTTGTCTACCTTCAATGCCTTGGATAAACGCCTCCACAGCCATTTCATTGATGAGAACTTCACCAGCATTAGGATATGACAAATGTGTCAGACGTTCGATATCTGCTTGCAGCTGTTGGAGTGTTTCTCCCCTCTTCTGGACTCTACTGCGTAGCTGGACCCTGTACACTTGCTGCATATGCTCATCACCGAAGCGCATCTCTATAGCCTTGACCAGGGCGTCGTAGCTGTGTTGCTTCTCTTCTGAGACGGTTTGGAGTAACTCCGCAGCTGTACCTCTTAGTGCGAGCGTTAGTGCAATCGACTTTTCCTCGTTGTCCGATGTTTGACCATCGAAAACAGGAGGCTGCATCTCTTTCCTTCTCGGGCAGCCCGCAGAATATTCGCGAGCCTTCTGCTTCTTCACGTTCTCGAGCTCTTTAGCCAAATTTTCGAAGTTTGTCTCATGCTTGCAAAACGTGTGATGGATTTCGTCGAATTTGGTTTCAACCTTCTCGAACTTGTGGTCAATTTCTTCGAGTTTCCCTTCGAGAACATTTTTAAAATCTTCCACAGCGCTCTTTTGGGCGGCAACTATGGAATTCTTTTGTTCTTCGAATTTAGAGTGCATTGATTCCAATTTGGAATCTAGAGAATTCTTCTGTTCATCAAATTTAGAGTCCATTGATTCCAATTTAGAATCTAGAGAACTCTTCTGTTCATCAAATTTAGAGTCAATAGAATTTGTCTGTTGTTCTAGGGAATTCTTCTGTTCATCTAACTTAGAGTCCATACAGTCGAATTTCTGATCGAACTTGGCCAGAAGTAGTTCCATCATAGCAGTCATATCAACGGCTGTACTTACTTGTTCTTCTGCTACGTCGAACAAAACGGACTTGGGGTTTTCTCCTTCGTTTTCAACAGCTTCCTGCAGTCGAAGCACCAGATCACTTTTTCCTCCAGCTGTGGAGAGATTTTGCTTTTCTAGCTCAGCTTTTAACTGCGGTATACTGAGCTGTAGTAATTTCAATGTGCGGCTCATTTTTGCTTTCCTTTTATTTTTTCACTAATTCACTTCAATTTAATTTTAGTTTACTGAATACGTTTTATCCCACTTCTGACACCAATGTAACATCCAGGCTAGGATTCGAAAAGATAAAACGTAATTCTATTTAATTAATCTTTATTAGTTCTCTTTCAATGTCTTTTACTTCTTGATTATTATTCTAATACCTAATTCACTTATTTAATTCAACAATTCACTTTCACTATTAATCACTTTAAATAAACAATCACTTTTCTCTTATTCAATATTCTCTATACTTTTCACTACTGTCATCTATCGCCCTTCTTTATCGCGGTTCACAACTAGAATGTCTTGGGTGCTCCTGCGACATCTATTTATATCTCTTAGTGACACCTTTCGAAATTTCCAGATTCGTTGAGAAGGTTCGTTTAGAAGGTTCGAGAACAACATCATTATGTATGTACTAGTTATTCCACAACTACTCAAATTGCTATTCAAATGCTGCCAAAATCGGTAATATGGCCACTTTCTACTAGATGGCGCTTGCTGAATGACACAGTTTGAGCAAACATGCAACAATATTTTCAAGTGAAAAATGGATATTCATATTTAAAGGCAGGGGCGATGGTGGGTAAAGAAAGGTGGGAGAATTGTCATCGAGTAGATTGATGGTAAATTGTTTGTTGGCTTCGATGAAAGTTTGTGGTAGGTTATGGCATATTGCAATTAGACCATCACAGTCACCTGTTTCTTTGTATTTAACACAATAAATTGGTGTGTGTGTTAACATCGGTGAAGGAGATTCGCATTTCAGCAATGAGGATTCCCAAATGGTTTATAAACCATATTTACATCTGAAAAACTATTAATTGAGGCAGAGATAATGAAAAATAAGACAAGTTATAGTGTATTCCCAGCTACATTGCGAACGATCCTTAAGGGTTTCCACTTTAAAAAGAAAATCGTGGATATTTTCGGACCCGTCAAATACAATTTGCCACTTTTCAATATTACAAACTGAACTTACTGAATAAGTTTGATGACTTATTGGTGGTGCTTGTCTGCGTTGGGTCGAAAACGAAGCGTTATTTAAAAAATGTTCGAAGACAGAACGAGCGTTCGAAGGTCTCGTAGGATTCACATTGGGAGTATTTAAATTCAAATTGTCCAATCTTCCAACTAAGGTATCTCTAATAGACTGCATTTCACAAATAAAAACTCGTTGGTTTGCCTCGAGTATTCGTGAACAGGTGGAGGATGTTCATTAATATCTCGTCGCTCATTATTGTTATCACTATTGTGGTTACTTGCCTGCCCCGATTCCATTGCTGCAGGAGGGTTATCTACCAGTTGTGGTAAACTCTCATCCTGGCTTAAGCCTACACTAGCCCCAGGTGGAATACGACTAACTATTGGCCTGGATTCCATTGCTCCTGAACGGGGAGTTATATTTCCAAAAGTGGACGAATTTCTCAAATAACTTGATCTTCCTCTAGATAGAACGTGTATTTGGAACTCTATTATCCATAATATGAAATTTCGGACTTTTAACCCTATTCCTGCCACGCTGTGACTGTAACTAATATACATTTTTTTTTAATTTTTTAACGCAAAATCAGTGTAATGTATTTTATTATTGGTCACAACGTCACTGTTATATACAATTTTTGTTTTTTTATGTTTCGATATTGTTTACGTATTACATAAAATATTTAAAAATAACATAAACTGCTACGTAGTGACTCTAAAACACTTCAACGACTTTAAATTTATAGTTCGTTAACAGCTAAATAAATGGAACTGTATATTGTTTATTCATGTAAGAACTTGATCTCTTGCAAAATAGAATATTTACTGTAAGAAGAACGTGAAGGGCGTGAAAGTGGTAACAAAACTGCTGAATTATTCATAGGACAAGATGGAACTTCAATACCACCAAACTAGCAAGGCCGACCTTCAGCTCGTAAAATCATCCGAGACAAAGTAAATGAAGTTGTGTTACTCCCTTTAAAACACATTGATCATCCTGTGGATGCATTTACGCTGTTTTTTACTGACGTGGTAGAACTTATTGTAAAATACACTAACTTAGACGGAATGAACACAGTAAGCAACAAATGGAAGATGACCGATATGGTGGAAATTCGAGCTTTCATAGGAATATTGATCGATGCTGGATTACGGAGGCAAGGTAGCACGTCCTATGAAGAATTTTGGAATCGGAAGTCCAATTTACTGTTACTGCTGCTCTTATGAAAAAGGACGATCTTCTAAACAATACAGTGGTATTTGTCAGAACCCGTGCGTAATGAGCATTCAGAGAAAACTTTTGTTTGCCTTACATGTCAAAATAAATAGTTTAATAAGTTAAATAATAGATCCCTAAATTATTTGCATTTAATTTCCTTTTTTCCAATAAAATAAATGAATTCTCTATGTATTTTGTATTAGTGTCTCCAACTCACTCCCTGGCAGCTAACGTTAGTCAAATGACATGGCAGTAATAGGGTTAAATAAAACTTCAAAAGTTTTTAACTTTCAATATCTTTTAATAAATCTACATTAAAAAAAATTAATACATGAATAATTTGGGGTCAGCGCGGTCGGTGCTAAATTTGATATTAAATTAGATATTAAGTTTGATAAGATTAGATACAAAATGCTTAAGAGCAAGATATCTATCTTGGTAAACAGACGGACTGTGCAAATCAATGCACACAATACGAACAAGACTGGATATAATTGGCAACTATAGGTAAAATAGTAGCAATATAGTCCAGTGTAATAACTACCAGCCAGACAATGGACTATACTATAAAAGAATTAGGATTTATATATTATAAATATATTCATATGCACAACTTATGCTTTCACGAATAAAATTAGACCAATATGAATACAAAAAGCAGTTCAACTCTTTCTGATATCCAATAGTCGCAACGCGGATTACAATTAAAACTATGAATAAACTGGGACTATAGTAATGAAAGTCATACTCAACTTGAACCGTCAAGAGACACAATACAACACTCTACAATTACTGGAGCTTAGCTCTAGAGTTAGCCAGCATAATCTTTGTAGTGTCGGTCTTAATGCCTCGAAATGTATCTAATGTTAGAACACGTTTAATGCAAAAGAGCAAAAAATACGTTTAATGCAATTAAGCAAAAAATACCAACAAGTGACCTTCCTCGATGCTTCATTGAAAATGTACATGGACTTTAAAATATATACCAACAATTTCAAATGTTGAATAAAGATAAATAAACTTGCGCAATACTCCAATTTAGCAATGCAAAACAACGAAAGTTCTTATTATCGATATAAATATTCATCGTGTAGGTACCTATTGACCAATAAGTGGTGGTGCAGCATGGCACAATACCGACACAAAATAAATTATGTCATTGCTTTATAAATTAGACTGAATATTTCTAAATCAATTACAAAAAGAATGATATAAATCGGTACATTTTTCGACAAGATATAGCCAAAATAGCGAGAATCTAAAATGCGATAAATTCATAATTTCTCATTTGAAAGAAAAATACCCAAATCAAATTTTATTAAATTTTTCGTTTCAAACGAATCGCCCCATCCATCCAGAGAGTCGATAATGCGAAATCCATTATCCATACAAATAATAACTTACTTGGTTTCCATCATCAACCTCTGCTACTTGCAAAGCATACGTATATGAACATGCTACCTGCGCTGCCTACGCCTATGCTCCTTCTTACAATGAAAAAAAAAATGCATACACAATGGAATGAAATTCGTTCGGCGGAAAGATTCGAGAGAGACAAACCGGTTTATTTGGTCTTGCTTTCATCGTTTTCCAAGTGTGTATTTAAAATGAAGATGACAGCAAAAGTTTAGACACAAACATTCTAGCTCAATTCATAACGCCATCTGCATTTAGTCGGCTAAAACAAAAAATTCGACAAGATGGCACCATTGTATATACACTTTATAGTAGTGCCATCATGTCGAATTTTTTGTTTTAGCCGACTAAATGCAGATGGCGTTATGAATTGAGCTAGAATGTTTGTGTCTAAACTTTTGCTGTCATCTTCATTTTAAATACACACTTAGAAAACGAAGAAAGCAAGACCAAATAAACCGGTTTGTCTCTCTCGAATCTTTCCGCCGAACGAATTTCATTCCATTGTGTATGCATTTTTTTTTTCATTGTAAGAAGGAGCATAGGCGTAGGCAGCGCAGGTAGCATGTTCATATACGTATGCTTTGCAAGTAGCAGAGGTTGATGATGGAAACCAAGTAAGTTATTATTTGTATGGATAATGGATTTCGCATTATCGACTCTCTGGATGGATGGGGCGATTCGTTTGAAACGAAAAATTTAATAAAATTTGATTTGGGTATTTTTCTTTCAAATGAGAAATTATGAATTTATCGCATTTTAGATTCTCGCTATTTTGGCTATATCTTGTCGAAAAATGTACCGATTTATATCATTCTTTTTGTAATTGATTTAGAAATATTCAGTCTAATTTATAAAGCAATGACATAATTTATTTTGTGTCGGTATTGTGCCATGCTGCACCACCACTTATTGGTCAATAGGTACCTACACGATGAATATTTATATCGATAATAAGAACTTTCGTTGTTTTGCATTGCTAAATTGGAGTATTGCGCAAGTTTATTTATCTTTATTCAACATTTGAAATTGTTGGTATATATTTTAAAGTCCATGTACATTTTCAATGAAGCATCGAGGAAGGTCACTTGTTGGTATTTTTTGCTTAATTGCATTAAACGTATTTTTTGCTCTTTTGCATTAAACGTGTTCTAACATTAGATACATTTCGAGGCATTAAGACCGTCACTACAAAGATTATGCTGGCTAACTCTAGAGCTAAGCTCCAGTAATTGTAGAGTGTTCTATTGTGTCTCTTGACGGTTCAAGTTGAGTATGACTTTCATTACTATAGTCCCAGTTTATTCATAGTTTTAATTGTAATCCGCGTTGCGACTATTGGATATCAGAAAGAGTTGAACTGCTTTTTGTATTCATATTGGTCTAATTTTATTCGTGAAAGGATAAGTTGTGCATATGAATATTTTTATAATACGAGTATATAAATCCTAATTCTTTTATAGTATTGTTGCATGTTTGCTTGAACTGTGTCATTCAGCATTAATTAGTCAACTGCGCCATCTAGTAGAGAGTAAAAGTAGCCATATTACCGATTTTGGCAGCATTGGAATAGCAGTTTGAGTAGCTGTGGTATAACGTGGTATGTTGTTCTCGAACCTTCTGAACTTAACGAACCTTCTCAACGAATCTGGAAATTTCGAGAGGTGTCACTAGGAGATATAAATAGATGTCGCAGGAGCACCCAAGACATTCTAGTTGTGAACCGCGATTAAGAATGCGATAGATGACAGTAGTGAAAAGTATAGAGAAAAAGTATAAGTATTGAGTTAAAGGAAAGTGATTTTGTATTTAAAGTGATAAATTGTAAAAGTGAATTCTGTAATTAAATAAGTGAATTATTAGAATAATAATTAAGAATTAAATTGACAGAGAACTAATAAAGATTAATTAAATAGAAATTACGTTTTATCTTTTCGAATCCTAGCCTGGATGTAACATTGGTGTCAGAAGTGGGATAAAACGTATTCAGTGTGAAATTAAAGTGAAGTGAATTAGTTTAAAAAAAAAAAGGAAGACAAAAATGGGCCGCACATTGAAATTCTTACAGCTCAGTATACCGCAGTTAAAAGCTGAACTGGAAAAACGGAATCTCTCCACAGCTGGAGGAAAAAGTGACCTGGTGCTTCGACTGCAGGAAGCTGTTGAAAACGAAGGAGAAAACCCCAAGTCCGTTTTGTTCGACGTAGCAGAAGAACAAGTAAGTACAGGCGTTGATATGACTGCTATGATGGAATTACTTCTGGCCAAGTTCGATGAACAGAAGAATTCTCTAGATTCCAAATTGGAATCAATGGACTCTAAATTTGATGAACAAAATAATTCTATAGACTCTCAGTTCAATGAACAGAAGAATTCCCTAGAACTACAGAAGAATTCTATGGATTCGAAATTGGAGTCAATGGACTCTAAATTCGAAGAACAAAAGAATTCCATAGTTGCCGCCCAAAAGAGCGCTGTGGAAGATTTTAAAAATGTTCTCGAAGGAAAACTCGAAGAAATTGACCACAAGTTCGAGAAGGTTGAAACCAAATTCGACGAAATCCATCAGACGTTTTGTAAGCATGAAACAAACTTCGAGAACTTGGCTAAAGAGCTCGAGAAAGTGAAGAAGCAGAAGGCTCGAGAAAATTCTGCGGACTGCCCGAGAAAGAAAGAGATGCAGCCTCCTGTTTTCGATGGTCAAACATCATGGCCAATTTATAAGAAACAGTTTGAAGCAGCTGCAATGGCGAACAGCTGGGACAACGAGGAAAAGTCGATTGCGCTAACGCTCGCACTAAGAGGTATAGCTGCGGAGTTACTCCAAACCGTCTCAGAAGAGAAGCAACACAACTACGACACCCTGGTCAAGGCTATAGAGATGCGCTTCGGTGATGAGCATATGCAGCAAGTGTACAGGGTTCAGCTACGCAGTAGAGTCCAGAAGAGGGGAGAAACACTTCAACAGCTGCAAGCAGATATCGAACGTCTGGCACATTTGTCATATCCTAATGCTGGTGAGGTTCTCATCAATGAAATGGCTGTGGAGGCGTTTATCCAAGCCATTGAAGATAGACAACTGCAAATGGCCGTAAGAATGGCTGGAAAGAGAACTCTCGCTGAGGCCCTAGCATTTGCCTTGACAATGCAAGCTGCTGATCGGGCATCGCATGTGTTCCACCGCGTAAGGGAAATGACAGCCGTTGAATGTTCATGTCAAAGAGCAGACATCGTAGACCGGAGCAGAGATAACAGAGGTCAAATGCGCTGCTGGAACTGCAACAAAATAGGGCACCTACAGAGACAGTGCAGAGCTCCACCCAGACAAGGCAGTTGTCCACATTGCGGGCCTAGGAGGCACAACGAAGAAGAATCTGGTAGATACAGCTTCGCAGAAACAGCAGTCGGGAAACATGGAAGGACCAGTTTCTGTTTCTCGGGGTTGAAGTGGGTTTCCGGAATCGACGACCCCAGGACCAGAATTCAAGTCTCCCAAACCAAACGAGGAAACCAGAGTCTAACAGTGGAAGCCTATATCGGACAAAATAAGTGCGTGGCAACCATCGACACCGGTGCCACCGCTTCCATTATAAGGAGGGACATCGTCCGTCAGTCTTGGCTGCACAACACCAGCAATTACTGTCTGAAAACAGCAACAGGAGCGACAGCGAAAGTGTATGGAGAGGTCATACTAACAATAAATTTGGCAGGATTAGTATTCTCCCACGCTTTCCTAGTAGCCGATATATGTGACGAATGCATCATTGGAATCGATTTCATGAAGGCGCATGATGTAGTATTGGACATTGGTATGCAAGTACTCAAGTATCGAAACGTAGAAATTCCGATGGTGTACGGGAACGAGAACGTCGCATCCCTGAGGACAGTCATTAGTAAGGATGAGGTCCTACCACATTCTTCAGAGACACTGATTTGGACAAAGCTGGAAGGTGATCCTGGGGCCCACCGATTTTTTCTAGTCGAGCCAGAAGACAACCACTGCCGAAATTGCGTGGTTGGAAAAATGCTTGTCGAACCGAAGAACAATATGGTTCCCGTACGAGTTCTTAATGCGGAACACAAAAGCGTCAAATTGAAGCAAGGTGAGGTGGTTGGAAAGTGTGTACCGGTTACTGCCATCACGAAACTATCACAGGAAGGTGTTACGAAGCCTCGTTAACCAATGGGAATGACTGAGGTGAAAAGAACTTTATTCCAGCACTGCGATCTGAATCGGGAGCAGCAAGCCATGGCAGGGAACCTCATCAACGAGTTTGCTGATATATTCGCTTCGCGGGACTGCGAGTATGGCCGAACACACCTTGTACAACACCGGATAGACTCTGGAGATGCGAGACCGATTCGTCAGCCTCCCAGACGATTACCATTGGCTAAGCAGATGGAGGTTGCAGAGATGGTGTCGACGATGGAGAAGGAAGGAGTAATCGAATGCTCTAAAAGCCCATGGGCATCTCCAATTGTCCTAGTCAAAAAGAAAGATGGCAGCACTCGGTTCTGTGTAGACTATCGCCAACTGAATAATGTCACCAAAAAGGATAGCTACCCTCTACCACGGATTGACGATACGCTGGATACACTGTCCGGAGCTCGATGGTTTTCCACTCTAGATCTGAAGAGTGGCTACTGGCAAGTGCAGATACATCCGGAAGACCGTGAGAAAACAGCTTTCACAGCAGGAAACGGGCTCTGGCAATTCACAGTAATGCCATTTGGACTGTGTAACGTGCCAGCAACCTTTGAGCGACTAATGGAGCGTGTTTTGTTGGGGCTAACATGGAAAACGTATTTGGTTTACTTGGACGATGTCATTGTGGTTGGAAAAACGTTTGAAGAACATCGAGATAACGTGAAGGAAGTGTTCCGGAGACTACGAAATGCACAATTAAAGCTTAACCCGAAAAAGTGTGATCTCTTTAGATCTGAGGTAAAATATCTGGGGCACATCATCTCGTCCGAAGGAGTAAGGACTGACCCAGAGAAGGTCGATGCGGTGAAAAATTGGCCCGTTCCCAAAGACAAACACCAACTGAGAAGCTTCCTGGGACTTGCAACTTACTACAGACGGTTTGTGAAGGACTTCGCAAGGATCGCAAAGAGCTTGCATCAACTGACGGAAAAGGGAAAACCATTTAAATGGTCAGGTGAATGCGAAGCGAGTTTCAAGAGTCTCAAACACCAACTGTGTGATGCTTCAATTCTAGCGTACCCTACTCCAGGAAAGACATTTATTGTAGATGCCGACGCTAGTAATGTTGGGATCGGAGCCGTTCTTTCCCAGATCCATGATGGCCAAGAGAGTTTCCTACTTCAGTAAAGTGCTATCCAAGCCGGAGAGGAACTATTGCGTAACCAGGCGGGAACTCCTGGCTTTGATCCTGGCAACAAAGCACTTCCACAAGTACTTATATGGGCAGAAATTCATCCTGCGTACAGATCATGCGTCTCTAAAGTGGCTGCTGCAGTTTAAGAACCCTGAAGGACAAGTCGCGAGGTGGATTGAGCGGCTGCAGATGTATGACTACGAGATACAGCACCGAAAGGGAACTCTTCACGCCAACGCAGATGCCCTCTCCCGGCGACCCTGCAAGGCTGATTGTAAACATTGCGTACGCCAGGAGGAAAAAGATAAAGTGTCAGTCCAACGGTTGAGAGCTGAGGCCATTAGCGGCTGGAGTGCACGGGAGATCCGGAATGCTCAACAGGAAGATCCGGATATCGAGCCGATTCTCGCCTGGAAGGAACATGAGGGCAAGCCGGACTGGCAGCAGATCTCCAATAGGAGCCCGGAACTGAAGGCATACATGGCACAATGGGACTCACTTCATGTCCAGGATGGCGTTTTGAAAAGAAAATGGGAAAGTTCGGATGGAACATCAGCCGTGATGCAACTTGTGGTACCCAGATCGAAAGTCAACGAAGTGCTTAGGGAACTACATGATGGAGTGTCCGGAGGTCACTTGGGGGTAAATAAGACACTCGAAAAAGTGTGAGAACACTTTTACTGAATCCACGCAAGAGACGATGTCGAAAACTGGTGCCGAAAATGCGCCACTTGCGCAGCCAGTAAAGGCCCGAGAGTAAAAATGCAAGGCAAGATGCATCAATACAACGTTGGAGCGCCCTTTGAAAGAATTGCAGTTGACATCGCAGGACCGTTTCCAGAAACCAACAGTGGAAACCGCTATATCCTCGTAGTGATGGACTTCTTCACTAAATGGCCTGAAGCCTTTGCTATACCTAACCAAGAAGCTAAAACCGTGGCAGAGCAGATTGTCCACAACTGGGTAAGCAGATTTGGCGTACCAATGGAATTGCACTCGGACCAAGGTCGCAACTTCGAGTCGAAGATCTTTCAAAGAGTATGCCAGCTACTAGGTATTAAGAAGACAAGAACAACCCCGCTTCATCCACAATCGGACGGAATGGTGGAACGCTTCAATAGAACCTTAAACGAACACCTTTCTAAGGTTGTTGGCGACTGCCAGCGGGACTGGGACAAGCACATCCCCATGTTCCTATTAGCTTATCGAAGCGCAGTTCATAACACAACAGGACATACTCCATCCGAAATCCTTTTTGGTCGAACCATCCGGTTACCTAGTGAATTGATGTTTGGATCTCCGACTGATGAAGCAACGAATGAAGATGATTATGTTGCGGATCTCAGAGAAATCATCAGAAACATTCATCGGAAAACTAGAGATAAGATTCGGATATCCAGCGACCGCATGAAGACGAGGTACGATACAAAAGCAACCACCACAGGATTCCAGGAAGGAGATCTGGTATGGCTATACAACCCTCATCGCCGAAAAGGCATGTCACCTAAACTACAGCAGGATTGGGAAGGACCCTATAAGATAGTGAAGCACATCAACGATGTTGTCTACCGGATCCAGCGAGGAAGAGGCAAGAGGAAAGTTGTCCATGTGGATCGTCTCCATTGCTACCATGGCGAAAATATTGACGTGCTTGTTCGGGACGAACAAGTTTAAGAGGGGGATATTGTTGCATGTTTGCTTGAACTGTGTCATTCAGCATTAATTAGTCAACTGCGCCATCTAGTAGAGAGTAAAAGTAGCCATATTACCGATTTTGGCAGCATTGGAATAGCAGTTTGAGTAGCTGTGGTATAACTTGGTGTGTTGTTCTCGAACCTTCTGAACTTAACGAACCTTCTCAACGAATCTGGAAATTTCGAGAGGTGTCACTAGGAGATATAAATAGATGTCGCAGGAGCACCCAAGACATTCTAATGCGATAGATGACAGTAGTGAAAAGTATAGAGAAAAAGTATAAGTATTGAGTTAAAGGAAAGTGATTTTGTATTTAAAGTGATAAATTGTGAAAGTGAATTCTGTAATTAAATAAGTGAATTATTAGAATAATAATTAAGAATTAAATTGACAGAGAACTAATAAAGATTAATTAAATAGAAATTACGTTTTATCTTTTCGAATCCTAGCCTGGATGTAACAGTATGGTCCATTGTCTGGCTGGTAGTTATTACACTGGACTATATTGCTACTATTTTACCTATAGTTGCCAATTATATCCAGTCTTGTTCGTATTGTGTGCATTGATTTGCACAGTCCGTCTGTTTACCAAGATAGATGTCTTGCTCTTAAGCATTTTGTATCTAATCTTATCAAACTTAATATCTAATTTAATATCAAATTTAGCACCGACCGCGCTGACCCCAAATTATTCATGTATTAATTTTTTTTTAATATAGATTTATTAAAAGATATTGAAAGTTAAAAACTTTTGAAGTTTTATTTAACCCTATTACTGCCATGTCATTTGACTAACGTTAGCTGCCAGGGAGTGAGTTGGAGACACTAATACAAAATACATAGAGAATTCATTTATTTTATTGGAAAAAAGGAAATTAAATGCAAATAATTTAGGGATCTATTATTTAACTTATTAAACTATTTATTTTGACATGTAAGGCAAACAAAAGTTTTCTGTGAATGCTCATTACACACGGGTTCTGACAAATACCACTGTATTGTTTAGAAGATCGTCCTTTTTCATAAGAGCAGCAGTAACAGTAAATTGGACTTCCGATTCCAAAATTCTTCATAGGACGTGCTACCTTGCCTCCGTAATCCAGCATCGATCAATATTCCTATGAAAGCTCGAATTTCCACCATATCGGTCATCTTCCATTTGTTGCTTACTGTGTTCATTCCGTCTAAGTTAGTGTATTTTACAATAAGTTCTACCACGTCAGTAAAAAACAGCGTAAATGCATCCACAGGATGATCAATGTGTTTTAAAGGGAGTAACACAACTTCATTTACTTTGCCTCGGATGATTTTACGAGCTGAAGGTCGGCCTTGCTAGTTTGGTGGTATTGAAGTTCCATCTTGCCCTATGAATAATTCAGCAGTTTTGTTACCACTTTCACGCCCTTCACGTTCTTCTTACAGTAAATATTCTATTTTGCAAGAGATCAAGTTCTTACATGAATAAACAATATACACTTCCATTTATTTAGCTGTAAACGAACTATAAATTTAAAGTCGTTGAAGTGTCTTAGAGTCACTACGTAGCAGTTTATGTTATTTTTAAATATTTTATGTAATACGTAAACAATATCGAAACATAAAAAAACAAAAATTGTATATAACAGTGACGTTGTGACCAATAATAAAATACATTACACTGATTTTGCGTTAAAAAATTAAAAAAAAAGTATATTAGTTACAGTCACAGCGTGGCAGGAATAGGGTTAAAAGTCCGAAATTTCATATTATGGATAATAGAGTTCCAAATACACGTTCTATCTAGAGGAAGATCAAGTAATTTGAGAAATTCGTTCACTTTTGGAAATATAACTCCCCGTTCAGGAGCAATGGAATCCAGGCCAATAGTTAGTCGTATTCCACCTGGGGCTAGTGTAGGCTTAAGCCAGGATGAGAGTTTACCACAACTGGTAGATAACCCTCCTGCAGCAATGGAATCGGGGCAGGCAAGTAACCACAATAGTGATAACAAAAATGAGCGACGAGATATTAATGAACATCCTCCACCTGTTCACGAATACTCGAGGCAAACCAACGAGTTTTTATTTGTGAAATGCAGTCTATTAGAGATACCTTAGTTGGAAGATTGGACAATTTGAATTTAAATACTCCCAATGTGAATCCTACGAGACCTTCGAACGCTCGTTCTGTCTTCGAACATTTTTTTAAATAACGCTTCGTTTTCGACCCAACGCAGACAAGCACCACCAATAAGTCATCAAACTTCTTCAGTAAGTTCAGTTTGTAAGATTGAAAAGTGACAAATTGTATTTGACGGGTCCGAAAATATCCACGATTTTCTTTTTAAAGTGGAAACCCTTAAGGATCGTTCGCAATGTAGCTGGGAATACACTATAACTTGTCTTATTTTTCTTTATCTCTGCCTCAATTAATAGTTTTTCACATGGAAATATGGTTTATAAACCATTTGGGAATCCTCATTGCTGAAATGCGAATCTCCTTCACCGATGTTAACACACACACCAATTTATTGTGTTAAATACAAAGAAACAGGTGACTGTGGTCGTCTAATTGCAATATGCCATAACCTACCCCAAACTTTCATCGAAGCCAACAAACAATTTACCATCAATCTACTCGATGACAATTCTCCCACCTTTCTTTACCCACCATCGCCCCTGCCTTTAAATATGAATATCCATTTTTCACTTGAAAGTATGAATTGTAAAGAAAATCATTTGAGAATCCTCACAGTAGCTGAAATGTGACTCTCTTTCAACGATCATACACACACATACCAATTGTGTTAAAATCCAGAAAACATAACATACCCCTTCCATCAAAGCAAACAAAAAATATACCATAAATCTACACGAAACCTGCTTTGCCAACGACCACCACTACCTGCATCATCCTCCTACTCATATTCCCAGCACGAGAATGGTGTAGAACTAGACTATCATGATTTGTTGCGGGCGAATGCGCAGTGGTGGCGTATCGTCGTTTACGCACGGTTGCACTACTATAAGGTTTATATACAATGATGGCACTACTATAAAGTGTATATACAATGCTATCGTACGCTGGTGTAGATTCCGTATCAACCATATCTATTGCAACATGTTGACCACCTCTGCATACTTTACTTTAACATCAAACAAACAGATACCTATTCTAATTACCACAATACATAATACGTAACCTTAGTCTAAATTGCACTTTCCTAATCCTAATATTGCACTAAACTTAATTGATTTAAAATCCTATCACAGTTCGTATATATTTTCAAAACATATGTAACTACTTAACTTGACACTACCTTATCATGCCTATATTGCAACATCCCATTTATCGAGTCCACATAATCGATAATCTTGAAAATTATCTGCGAGGTGCGAGCAGCCAAGCAGGTGTCTTGTGCACTGAGTGAGTGCAGTCTCCCCTTCAAGCAAAAACACTGACCCAACTTTTCCCGTCATTTTTGGATCCGCGATATATGAGGCGTTACACGAACACATTTGTAAATTGACTGTAACTACATTGCCAATAAGAAGAGGAGCGAGAGTCGAGATTAGTTATTTGTAATGGCGATTCGTTCATCTGTCACTGACACTGTCTCTGGCTGCAGCTGCAGATATAATTTTCTTTGAAAGGTAAACTAAAATTGAATTTATTATTGTACACAATTATTTGCTTAATTAAACTTTGTTTGAATTTAGATTTATCGAAATAACAAAATTGCCAACCGATGAAGATGAAACTAAAAATGGTGTGACGAATTTTTATGATTTTCTTGCTGCCGGCACATGATTTTGTGCTGAAAGTAAGTAACATCCATTGGTATAGATAACATACACATTTATTTGCTTCTTTTCTTTTGCAGGAGAATTTGTTGGAAAAATGGTAGCAGGTATACCAAATAAAAACATGTAGGTATTGTTCATAGAAATAAAATAAACGTGAACAAACATTTCTGATTTTTATTTTAGCGATACTCGATTCTCGATTCCCTTCTTATCTAGCCTCGATTTGTATCTTTTTTTTGGATCAGTTTTGGATTCGTTTTTTGCTGAGTACAGCGAGCTCAATCTGTCACAATACATACACATGTGAGTCCGCGGCTATTACAATTTCCATACTAATTAGATCCGAAAAACGTCGTTTTTCGGACCCGTATGCGGAGCCGTATGCGGAGTAGTCCATATGTCATTGACTCCGTTTGCGGACGTAAAACGGAGTCTCTTGCTTGAAGGGTCGTCTTCATTAAATGTCATTAAAGTTTTATTTTGATTCGCGAAATGTGGACTGTTCAACTTGGTCGTCAGGTAAGTTTAATAGTTTTATTCATTGTCTATTATTTATTTTGTCCAAAAATTTAAGGTTTTTTTCTTTTTATTAGTATTATGTTACTGTACCACCGACGGAGACATGGAATGAAAACCAAATTCGGCGAAACCGATAACCAAACCTTCACGTGGTGGTAGAAATGCATCAAAAATGCACGTAATTCTTCTTTGGAGGAATCAACTCCATCCACAGGTAGGTGCATAAAGTTTACGACACTGATTGCCAATATCTATCAATCGCATCCACCTGAGATTTACCAACCTAAAACAATGAGTTCTATTGTTTTCTTGGCCAGGTAAACTCCTGTGGTTCGGTATAGTTTTATTGCGATCAGTCAGTGTTTGAATGTGCGTGTCGTCATTGTAATGTTCATTTAAGGTTGTTTGTTATTATGTATTTTGTTTTCAATATTTTTTTTTTGTTTGTGTGTTTTAGGGTGGTGCAACATAATCAAATACAAGAGTTCATCGACCTTGGGTTTCTTCACCGGTAAGTAAGATTTCGTTTTGGGATATAGTAGCCCTATATTAAGGTGGTAATTTTGTTTTTGTTTAAGGTAGAATGAATATCGCCCAGGAACCAGGACCCCGTAACAGTTCTCATTGCGATGTGTATTTGCTGTCCACTTTATGCATAGCGGCTTGGTTTCACCCGAAACCCCTAGTTTTGTGACCAGCGCTTCGTCGATAAGCGATATGGAGGAACCGTCGTCGAGGAAAGCAAACGTATTTATTTTTGTATTACCGTTATATAGCGTCACTGGAACTATTCTAAATAACATGCAACTTTTCTCTATTTGTTGGTAATTCAATATGGCATTTGTAGCGGAGCTAGAGGGTGTAGGTATCTCACGCGTTTTGTGGAGCAGTTAATGGTGCTTGTAGGTGCAGCCATCTGCTTTCTAGGCGACAACGAGTTCGTCCTTGTTGGCGGAGGCACGTACAACAAATCATATATCGCTTGATGGCATTCCATTTATCGTTGAGATTAAGGTTTAAGAATCTTTCGCACTGATCGCCTGCATTGCAACTTAATTTGCATATTGGACATCTTTTGTTTGCGTTAAGTTGCGACTCTGAATCAAGATGGACGTTTACTGAAGATTTTGCATACTTTTCGTTTCGTGTTGTTGCTAGGCTTAGTGTGTTCATGCGCGTTACTTGAGAAGCTGAGCTGGCGATTTCTGCAAGCCAATCGCTAAAGACCGCGAGTGTCACCGGGCCTATACCTTTGCGAAAGCTTCCCCATTCCAAACGAATTTGCGGCGGCAGTCTTTCCACAAACTCACGCACCAAAGATGGATTTGCTAAGTGGTCGTGCATCCCAGTCGCTGCCATGATAGCACATGCATTTTGGACCGAAAGTGAAAATTGTATGATGGATTGGAGTCTGTCCATTCTTGGGGATGGTTCTCTTCGTACCTTTTCTATTAATTCATTGATAATATCTTTAGGACGACCGTAGAGCTGATGAAGGCGCTTAAAAGCGCCGGGAACTTGCTCCGGAAAGAATAATCTTATACCAACTGTTTTAAATGCATCACCCTTCAAACAGTTTTGCAGCCGACGCAGATTATCACTGTTTGTATAGCAATATGAGTCCGTTGTACTGGTAAACCAGCTAATAAAAGGCGGCCATTCTTCGATACGTCCACTAAAGATTACATGATCCTTCGACATAACTTGTCTGGCCGCCAGCTGATGCTTGTTCGGAAGTGGAGCTTCTCCAGATGTGCTCGTATTAAACAAGTTTGTTGCTGATCTTTCACCAAGGTGTGCGTCGTAGACGGACGTATTAGTTATTGAAGGATGCCGGCCTGGTTGGTAAGCATCTGGTTGCTGCATTGTGGTTGTGCCTTTGTAGCTATTCCAAGTGTTGTTCAACTGCGATTTCAAACTCGTTGGATTGGATGTTGCTGCATTGTGCTGAATGGGATTTGTTGGGTTGTCCTCAACTTCGCTGTCAGAGCTGGATTGAAAGTCCCTTAGCATGGTGTATTTCTTTTCCAAGAATTCGTTGTCAGGTTTCTCTTGAAGCAGCCTCTCTTCTTCTAAGCGCTGGATACTTTTCGATGAAAGTATTTGTTTTTCCTATTTGGCAGTACGATCTGCAATTTTGTGTCGCTTCAGCGCGGATTGGTTCAGATGAGGCCCATCGTGAGCCTGGGGCCTAACTCTGTAATTCGATTCTAAAGTTAAATCGTTCGAATTCGGAAAATATGTACTGCGTAATTCGAAAATCGGAAATCGAAATCCGAATTTCATTTATCTAGATACATTAGCTCGAAAGTCGGAACTATCGTATTTCACAACTCTATTTTCGTTGCTAAATACATTCCAATTTCGGAAATTTCATTCGATATCTATTAACCATACGGAAAAGTTTTGCTGAAAGCTAAAATGTAAGTTTTTAGTTGAAAAAGACAGAAATAATATTTATTGATAAAATGTTATAAATTAATTGAAGAAAACATATTAAATATTAATATGATGATATGAAAATTAGAAAAAAAATGTGAGTCTTGGGATGTTCCACCGTATCATCCATTAACAGCTCGGATAATCATCCGGTGATCACATATCTACAAGAAACAAAGCTCAATAAATTAATTAAAAGAAATCAAGAACTAGATTTTAAAGTGAACTTACCACCATTGCATTTATGCTGTGCTTCAGTTTCCGATTGAAAAATAAATGTTCATTGTTCTTCGGGCTAATCATTTGAATGTGTGTCCTATCCACGACTTCAACAATTCCCGGTATGCCAGATTTCAAATGGACACAGCTGTTTTTCTATAGCTTTATAGACTTCAGAAATAACCGTAAAAACCGTCTGCTGCGCCAGCCCAGTGAAGCGAACTCGGCCTATTTGCTGCTTGTATCCACCTTGTGCAAGAATTTTAAGCGTTTCACCTAGTTTTATCATTGTAGGTATTGAAGACGATCTTTTCCTTGCCCTCAGATCATCACTTATACTGTTCAAAACATTCACAAATGCATCTTTTGAAAGACGAACAAAACTAGAAGTAATATCTAGTATAAATAAATTATTTCGTCACTAAATTTAGTTTTATATCGCCTTTTACTTGTTAAACCCATTATGTTTTTTTTCACAAATTCTTCATCAAGCCACAATGCAACTGAATCCATATCCACAATGAAATTCCATTAACAACGAATATTAATCAAAAACGAATTATTTGACTTTTTGTTGAATTTAAAATGACATTTTTGACAGAAAACAGCGCGAGTCTCGGAACATTTATTCGAAAGTTGCAAAGGTTTCTTTGCAACATTTTCTTTCGATTCGAAAGTTGTACAGAGTATCATCATTGTATCATTGTATATACACTTTATAGTAGTGCCATCATGTCGAATTTTTTGTTTTAGCCGACTAAATGCAGATGGCGTTATGAATTGAGCTAGAATGTTTGTGTCTAAACTTTTGCTGTCATCTTCATTTTAAATACACACTTTGAAAACGAAGAAAGAAAACCAAATAAACTGGTTTATCTCTCTTTATCGAACCTTTCATAATTGCATTCCCATGTATGTTGTATTTTTTTTCTTTGTAAGAAGGAGCACAGGCATTTTTGTTGTTTAACAGCACAGGTAGCATGTAGGATTTCCAAGTAAGTTAATTTGTATGGATAATGGATCTCGCATTATCGATTCTGTGGTCATGCCATATGATTTTCATTTGTATGGAAATGTAAGTATGTATTTATTTTTCTGTGTAATTGATGATTTGCAATGTTGCCTTCTCTTAGGCAAGTAGTATGTTTGATGAGAGGGAGATGATGGAAATATAATAAATCTGACTTCTTCGTCTGCGAGTAGAAATGATGGAAGAGGCGATTCGTTTGAAGGGAAATATTGAATAAAATTTGATTTCGGTATTTTTCAGCAAATGAGGTATTATGAGTTTGTCGCATTTTAGACTCTCACTGCTTCGGCTATATCTTTTCGCAAAAGGTACCGATTTCTATAATTTTTTTTGTAATTGATTTAGAAATATTCGATCTAATTTATAAAGCAATGACATAATTTTTTTTGTCATTATTGTGCCATGCCGCACCACCACTTCTTGTTCAATAGGTACCTATAAGATGAATATTTATATGGATAGTAAGAATTTTCGTTGTTTTGCGTAGATCTAGATTGCTAAATTGGAGTATTGCACAAGTTTATTTATCTTTAATCAACATGTGAAATTGTTGGTATATATTTTAAAGTCCATGTACCTTTTCAATGAAGCATTGAGGAAGGTCACTTGTTGGTATTTTTTGCTTAATGGAGGTTGCTTGATTGTTTCTCTTTTGCATTAAACGTGTTCTAACATTAGATGTACTTCGAGGCATTAAGAACGTCACTACAAAGATTATACTGGCTAACTTTAGAGTTTTAGCTAAGCTCCAGCAATTGTAGAGTGTTCTATTGTGTCTCTTGGCGGTTCAAGTTGAGTATGACTTTCATTACTATAGTCCCAGTATATTCATAGTTTTAATTGTAATCCGCGTTGCGACTATTGGATATTAGAAAGAGTTGAACTGCTTTTTGTATTCATATTGGTCTAATTTCATTCGTGAAAGGATAAGTTGTGCATATGAATATTTTTTAATATATAAATTCTAATTCTTTTATACCTAGTATAGGTAGTCCATTGTCTGGTAGTTATTACACTGGACTATGTTGCTACTATGTTACCTATAGTTGCCAATTATATACAGTCTTGTTCGTATTGTGTTCATTGTTTGCACAGTCCGTCTGTTTACCAAGACAGATATCTTGCTCTTAAGCATATTGTATCTAATCTTATCAAATTTAATATCTGATTTAATATCGAATTTAGCACCGACCGCGCTGACCCCAAATTATGCATGTATTAATTTTGTTTAATACAGATTTATTAAAAGATATTGAAATTTAAAATCTTTTGAAGTTGTATTTAAAATCCGAAATTTCCTATTATGGATAATAGAGTTCCAAATACGCGTTCTAGAGGAAGACCAAGTAATTTGAGAAATTCGTCCACTTTTCGAAATAACTCCCCGTTCAGGAGCAATGGAATCCAGGCCAATTGTTAGTCGTACTCCACCTGGGGCTAGTGTAGGCTTAAGCCAGGATCAGATTTCACCACAACTGGTAGATAACCACAATAGTGATGATAATAATGAGCGATGATATATTAACGAACGTCCACCTGTTCAAGAAGAAGCCACAGACTCGAGGCAAACCAACGAGTTTTCATTCGTGAAATGCAGTCTATTAGAGATACCTCAGTTCGAAGATTGGACAATTTGAATTTAACAGTGTCACGAATCGCTGATTTAGCGGAATTAAATTAAGATTAAATTTTTTGTTTTTTTTTTAATTGAAATTGTTCACAGAATAGAATATAACAAATTTTTTTAACATATGACTACAAATTTAAAGACAAAACAAAACATACAAACCAGCTTATTTTAATTTTTTTAATTATTTGGTACATATAAAAGTTGCAAGTATTCATGTTCCATGACGCTTTTCTTTCTTCTCGGAAAGTATCTTAGACTTGCTAAGAATTGGATCTGAGGTTATAAGCAATCGATTTAAGAGTTCAGTATTTGTATCTACACGTGACATTTTTCTGGTAGGAAGTTCCCTAAACCTTCTATTTTCCTTGTTTCTTGCGCTTCTTCTGAAAGTTGTCCGATTGGAAGTATACAAGTCGAAATTATTTGTTTTCCATGAAAGAAGACCTTATGCACACTGGCTTGAAATACCAGGCATAATTTTCAAAGGCATCTGCATCTATTGGGAACCCAGACCCAAGAGCTTCTAAGATGATATGAAACTTTTTGATAATTTCTTTAACTATCACTGTAATTTGGGCAGTCTTTTCATCATCTCTAAAAAATCGTATAGCCTTGTTCCCGTCATTAGGATTGCCAGACTGTTGAGTTGGCATATCTACCAATAACCCTGTTTCTCTTGTAAATTTTTCTTGGATTAGTTATTTTCTGGCTTTGACTTTTTCTTTACTGCCTTGGTCTTTTACCTGCCGCAACTTGACATCTAATCTATAAGCTTTTTTCGGTCTTCCTACTCTAGATGAAGAAGGTATTTCATCTAAGATATGTTGTGGTAATGTTAGACTTTCATTTAGCCACGGAGAATTTGAATTTTCGAAGCGCTCTCTATGCCGACCACTTTTGGCCCATGTCTCGTCAAATCTTAAACGTACATAAAGTTTTAAAGGTTAATTTGATTGACTTTGTTGCAGCCTCAGAAAATATTACATGGCTGAAGTAACCCACAACAAAAGCAGAAACAGCATCTAAGCGATTAATTTTAAATTAAGAAATCCAAACATAAAAAATTTGATTTTTCGTGATTTCCATGGGCATCCTAAAAAACGAAAAATTTTGTTGAAACACATTTCAGCAGTGCATATGCAAGGCTTTAGAACAAACACGGTCTCCAACTTGGACAACACTGAACAACTAGGTATACTTTTCGGTTAATGAATACAAAAAACACATATTTTATCTATAAATTTTACTTTCATTTACCCCTTATACCTATTAAACAAAATCTTTAATTATTTAAGAAAAACTTACTTTTATATCAATTGACTTTTAACTTATTGATAAAAGATAAAAAAAAAGCTATAAAATATACGCGAACCAATTAAAACCGGTATAAACACTTTCTCTTCAAATTGACCTTCTTATAAAAAAAATTATATACAATTTGGAGTTTGAGATGATTTTTTTTTGTTGCATTAAGCAACAACAAAAAAATTGCACAGTCATTACGTAGGAGGCTTAAGCGGGTTTTGTTTAATTTTGTGCATGTCATTTTCCTTATTAAACCAAGCTAAATCAGCGATTCGTCACACTGTGCAACGCAGACAAGCACCACCAATAAGTCAACAAACTTCTTCAGTAGGTAAGTTCAGTTTGTAAAATTGAAAAGTGGCAAATTGCATTCGACGGGTCCGAAAATATCCACGATTTGCTTTTTAAAGTGGAAACCCTTAAGGATCGTTCGCAATGTAGCTGAGAATACACTATAACTTGTCTTATCTTTTTTTATCTCTGCCTCAATTAATATTTTTTCACATGCAAATATGGTTTATAAACCATTTGGGAATCCTCAGTGCTGAAATGCGAATCTCCTTCACCGATGTGAACATACACACCAATTGTATTAAAAACAAAGAAAACAAGTTACAGGTGACTGTGATGGTCTAATTGCAATATGCCATAACCTACCTCAAACATTCATCAAAGCCAACAAATAATATACCATCAACTACTCGACGACAATTCTCCCACCTTCCTTTATCCACCATCGCCCCTACCGTTAAATATGCATTTCCATTTTTCACTTGCAAATATGAATTACAAAGAAAATCATTTGAGAATCCTCACAGTAGCTGAAATGCGACTTTCCTTCAACGATCATACACACACATACCAATTGTGTTAAAATCCAGAAAACATAACATACCCCTTCCATCAAAGCAAACAAAAAATATACCATAAATCTACACGAAACCTGCTTTGCCAACCACCACCACTACCTGCATCATCCTCCTACTCATATTCCCAGCACGAGAATGGTGTAGAACTAGACTATCATGATTTGTTGCGGGCGAATGCGCACTGGTGGATTAGCGTCGTTTACGCACGGTTGCACTACTATAAGGTTTATATACAATGATTGTATATACAATTTATAGTAGTGCCATCATGTGGAATTTTTTGTTTTAGCCGACTAAATGCAGATGGCGTTATGAATTGAGCTAGAATGTTTGTGTCTAAACTTTTGCTCTCATCTTCATTTTAAATACACACTTTGAAAACGAAGAAAGCAAGACCAAATAAACCGGTTTGTCTCTCTCGAATCTTTCCGCCGAACGAATTTCATTCCATTGTGTATGCATTTTTTTTTTCATTGTAAGAAGGAGCATAGGCGTAGGCAGCGCAGGTAGCATGTTCATGTACGTATGCTTTGTAAGTAGCAGAGGTTGATGATGGAAACCAAGTAAGTTGTTATTTGTATGGATAATGGATTTCGCATTATCGACTCTCTGGATGGAAGGGGCGATTCGTTTGAAACGAAAAATTTAATAAAATTTGATTTGGGTATTTTTCTTTCAAATGAGAAATTATGAATTTATCGCATTTTAGATTCTCGCTATTTTGGCTATATCTTGTCGAAAAATGTACCGATTTATATCATTCTTTTTGTAATTGATTTAGAAATATTCAGTCTAATTTATAAAGCAATGACATAATTTATTTTGTGTCGGTATTGTGCCATGCTGCACCACCACTTATTTTTCAATAGGTACCTACACGATGAATATTTATATGGTACTGCGACCTATGAGGTCGTTTGTACCGTCTGGGCCAGAAATATGTTAAGCTAGTAGTATTTCTTCTTTCCGTATAAAGCGGATAATGCTACCAGCAGACCACTTCTTTATATCTTCGGAACTCAGTTGTTCTCTGAGGCCTAGAATGTGTTCAGCTGTTTCGTCTTCCTCAAGACATAGCCGGCATTCTGCAGAGTCAACTATTTTCATTATGTTTAGGTGATATCGCAACCCGTCGTCGGCCTTTTCGTTGCCTTCAAAATCTTCGTGGCCCGGAATCCACCACAGTTTGGTCTTGTTCCTTTAATTTACCTACTGAACATGTAAGAAGTAAAGAAATTATGAGTTTATGGTTTTTTAGACTCTTGCTATTTTGGGTATATCTCGTCCAAAAATTCACCGATTTCTATCATTTCTTTTGTAATTGATTCAGAAATATTCGATTTGTTTTTTATCAGATATTTATAAGCGAACACGTTGTTGGATACGTATATCTGTTAGAGGCAGCTCACCTGTCGATTTACATTTTTTTTTTTATTATTTGAATGAATGTCAAACAAACTACCTATTTAGACATGCAAAAATATATGTTTTCATTGCTTTCTTAAAAGAAAAAAAAACAAATACTGAGAATATTATGTATGTAGTTTAAAGATAAAGAAATGTTCATTTAACCAATTTGGATATTCGAGGCATAGTACCAATCACAGCATTGAATATTTTATTTAATTTTTTTTTAATGCTGTGGTTGGTACTAAAAAAAACACAAGTCTGTTCTCTTCCGCATCACCCAGGAGGTGGAACATATTATCGAAGGAGTTAAAAAATTTCGTAAAATTAAATCAAGAAACTACCTGTTCGTAATCAGGTGAGACGGAGGTACATACCAATTGTATTAAATACCAGCAAACATCCTACGGCCTCCTCGCAATATGCCATAACCTACCCCAAATTTCCATTAGAGCCAACAATTAATATACCATCTTTGTATATACATACATAAGTGAATATGAAGACTTTTCTTTTTAGCTTAAAGATGGATAAGTTGTTTTAACTTTCCTTAAACGGTAAACTCTCTTAAGCGGACAAAAATGTGCACCATTAATGTCCCCTCAAGGAAGATTTCACTGTATGTATATACATACATATGAAACTTATATTTTTTCTGGCTGAGGTATTAACGAGGCTAGAATAAAAAATGTGGGTTTCTATAACATGCGATACGTCTAACCATGCGTTTGGTGGAGTTCAATATTTTAATGCATTTGGGTACCTACCTATAAAATTTCATAATTGTACCTACCTACTTCAAAAGATAAATTTAAACTATACTTCATTTCTTTAGTACCTACTGGGACATCCTGAATCCGAAATTTGCATTAAGTATATCGGCCGCTAGTGGTCGGTATGACGGTATCAAAAGAAGTAGGTATCAAAAAGAATACCTAAATCAATGATATTTAGCTGCCCAAACTGAGGCACTCAGGTGCTTGTGCAAAACCAAATGAAAAAATGCTGTTTATATTCGGAGATTCGATTGTGTAACATAATGCAAACGAAATATGAAACTTATATGATTTTGAATACCGATTATAAATGAATGCCCTTTTTATTTGATGAACCAATAAATAAACCAATTTGAGTTGTTCATGAATAACCTACGGCAGCTATTATTACAAGCAGGGCACGCGCTCGTACACACACTCTAACTTGTCTTATCTTATCTCTGCCTCAATTAATTTTTTTCACATGCAAATATGATATGCCTCACTGCTGAAATGCGAATCTCCTTCGCCGATCTTAACATATACACACCAATTGTATAAAATACAACAAAATAAGTTCCAGGTGACGGTTTTGTTCTAATTGCAATATGCCATAACCCACCCCAAAAACTTTGATCAGAGCAAACAAATAATATACCATCAATCTACCCAACTACAATTATCCCACCTCTCTTCATCCACCATCGCCCCTACCATTAAATATGAATATCTGCTTTTCACTTGCAAATACTCGTATGAATTATAAAAAAAAAACATTTGAGAATCTTCACTGCTGAAATGCGACTCTCCTTCAACGATCATACACACACATACCAATTGTGTTAAAATCCAGAAAACATAACATACCCCTTCCATCAAAGCAAACAAAAAATATACCATATACCAAAAATATACTTTGCCAACCACCACCACTACCTGCATCATCCTCCTAATCATATTCCCAGCACTAGAATGGTGTAGAACTAGACTATCATGATTTGTTGCGGGCGAATGCGCACTGGTGGCGTATCGTCGTTTACGCACGGTTGCACTACTATAAGGTTTATATACAATGGTATCATTTGAAATTAGAAATTAGAATTAGAAATTAGAATATTTTTGTTCTAGTGGAATCTGTAAAGGGTTCGGCAATCGCCTTGTGCCGACTGCATTCTGATTTCCCAATGGTGTCTGATTATAAATGAGTAGTGTACGACATTTTACACAACTCCAGGGGTGATCTTTAATATTGTCGTCGACCCCGACGCAGATATAATGGTACCAATCGTCGCATGCGTCGCACTGCACCATGTCGTCGTTGTCCTCGTTTTCGCATGCTTTGCAATTACAATTGTTTATCATACCGATGCAGAGAGAATTATATTGACTATGTATGATGTTAGTACAATGGACCAGTATTGAGTCTGAGTGCTCCAGTGCAGAAAGTCTCACACCCCGACAAAAAAAAAAAAAAAATGCATGATGTTATGGTCACCTGAAAACGTTTAAATGTATGAATAGAAGGGAATTGTGAATCCACCATTCACATTAAAATAGCGGCTACCTAAAGTACATAGCAAATCGAACGATGTGTTGAATACGGGACAGAAGTGGACTATAATTCAAATTAGAAACTCAGCCGAGGCACACTCGAGGTGTAGTTCATCTGCAAGACACAGTAGTGCAAATAAAGTGAAGTTCTTTTTTTTATAAAGCCCTTTAAACAAGGCAGTGGAAAAAAGGGAATTTAAAATTAATATTGTGTAGTAGAATTAAGAGTATTAAAATAATTTTGGGTCCAGCCTGTACTCTAAGTTGGTGAGGAAGTGTAAACTCAGAACAAAAGAAAAGAAAAAGAACTACAACCAACTTCGGGTTGGGCTCGGATATAGATCATATTTCTTGTAATATATTGTAAGAGTAGATGTCATAAGAGGAGACATGGACGATTAAAATTAAATAGAGAATAAAATAAACGAAAAAACTAAAAAATAATCTTTCTTTAACTTCAGATGTGGGGTAACACACAATTCTAACAAATAATATTGTGTGGATGAACGTTATCCAGAAAGATCTGACAAGATTAAGGATGAGCACGAGGAAATTGACGAAGACGCAACTCCAAGACGCACTTCAGGCTGCGCACATTGAAGTTCCGCCTTCTGTTACGATAGCGCAGTTACGGACGCTGTATGAACAGGAGTTGCGGCCAAACATATTTCCAGGCGAACAAAGTGACTCTGAAGGCACCAGTGACGCTGGTCCCAGTGCAACTCCGACGACTTCCATAACTTCCGAAAAGGAAACTTCTGCTGCAACTGCTTCTGCAACGACGACTTCAGCTAAAATCACTTCTGAAACCTCCGCCACCACTTCAGGAACATCGGCTTTTACGCAAATACCAGTGACTTACACGAAAACTTCCGCCAAAACAGGTGTCCCGAACCGAAAGACAACTTCCAGCAGTGAACCAGTGGGTGCAACCGACAGCAACAACACGACCCCCTCAGACGTCGAAGAAGAACGAGAGTTAGCCCGTTTAGAAAGGCGCAAGCGAATCGCTGACCTCCGACGAGAGCTCTCTGAAACGGAGCCAACCAAATCTCCAACCAGGAGAGTGGACTTCGGCGACATAGAGAACGCAGTTACTCCCTTCTCTGGGGATGACTCGTATGGTGTTCGTAAGTGGATTGCCGATTACGAGGACGTGACCACATCCCTCGGTTGTGACAAAAAGTGCAAATATGTGTGTGCGCGAAGATTGCTTACGGGGACAGCAAAAATGCTACTAAGGACAGTCCGAGTGGACAACTGGGATGCTCTGAAGAGCCTCCTCATGTCAGAATTTGATAAGCGGCTGACGAGACAGGAGGTCCATCAGCAGCTAAGCCGCCGAACCCGCCGTAGGGACGAAACACTTCTGCACTACGTCCTATCGATGCAGGAAGTCGCCGCATACGCCGAAGTGGACGAAGCCGACCTGATAGAGTATGTTATAGACGGACTGGGCGACGCCTCATCAACAGTGTCCATTCTGTATGCCGCCAAGTCGCTGCAAGAGCTGAAGAGTTTGCTGCCGCGTTACGAGAAGAGGTGTTTAACAAAACCAGCAGCGGCGATCAGAAGCGGTGTAGTCAGGTCAGCGTCAGCCACCACCACGACGGTGAGAAGTTCCCAGCCAGGACCCGGAGAGGTCCAACCCAGATGCTTCAATTGTTCAGTCTATGGACACATTGCCGCCAACTGCCCCAAGGAAAGGAGACCACCGGGATCATGTTTCCGCTGCGCAGATCCTGGACACGTCAACAAACAGTGCCCGAAAGCGCCGAAGTGGAGACAAGTAGGTGCCGTTAGTAAGAGGAGACTCGATACACCTTCTGAAGCTGAAGACGACTTTGACGACGACGAGCTAGGGCAGTCATTGAGTGCAGTACAGTTGGTAAGCGTTGCTTTTGTTGTTAGCGGGAGTAAGTGCACAGAATTTATTGAATTTAATTGTCTTCTTGATACCGGTAGTCCGGTTAGTTTTATCAAACGTTCTATGGTGCCTGAAGGAATTAAGATGGGTAGTCGGTCGTATTCAAATTATCAAGGGCTCGGAAACTTCAAGATTTTTACTTACGGTACATTATTTTGTTATCTTAAAATTGCTGGAAAAACAAATAAAATTCCGCTTATGATTATTTCAGACGAAGTGATGCCTATGTCTTTGCTAATAGGACGTGATGTACTTCTGACTTTCAACATAAACTTAAGAATTAGTAACAACTTATGTAACATTCGATCAAAACCAACTTGTTCTTCAGACGCCAATAAACATATTTCTAATCGTTCGTACTTGTGCACTTATTTTCCCAATTCTTTAGAGAAAAGATCAAACGATAATATTGTAATTGAAAATGTAAGCGGTTACGGACCTTGTGACGATTGCCAGAATATGATGCCAACGGAATTAGTGGGTGGGGAAGATAATGATTTAAGCCGTGGTGATTCCGTTTCTTTAGGCGTGATTGATGATAAAGATGGGTATACAATTTTTGAAATAGAGTGGGAACAGGGGGATGATATCTTTCCCACGGTACCTTTTGTAAATATTTGTTTATTAAATATTTGTTTATTATCGAAGTTGCGTCTTTACTCCGGTGACACGTTCTATCGCACTTGTGTTAAGGTGTGCTTTATTAGCCGCCAATTACTAGTAGCTCATACTAATGGTTGGCCCTAGCGTTATAAATAACAAAGGGAGTTCCACAATCGCTATGAATAGTGACATCTCTCGAGTTATGGTTGACATTTTGTGTAGTCAGCGTACTGGTCTGCAGGTCTGTTGTTTAAATGCTCAGAGCTTACTTCCGAAAATTGATGAATTCAGATACTTGTTTGCAGATTCAAAGGTGGATGTTGTGTTTGTGACTGAAACATGGTTTCGGCCTGACTTTAATGACTCATTATACGGGTTAAGAGGTTTTGAACTGTTTAGACGGGACCGAGTGGGACGGATTGGTGGTGGAGTCGCGATTTATGCGCGTCGTGGGTTAAAACCAGAGCTTGTGTGCCACTCCTTACCTAACGATGGTACTAATTTCATATTTGTTAAAATAACATGCAAAGATAACAAAATTTTACTCGGTTCAGCCTATAGACCTAACAAATACATTGAAATAGCACCATTATTAAATAAAATAGATGAATTGGCCAACATTTCACCTTATATTATATTAGGTGGAGATTTTAATAGCAATCTGCTCTTAGAATCAGCACTTTCTGATGACATGAGAGCTCTTAACCTATGTCCAGTAAACACGTCAACTCCAACTCACTTTACCAAGGAATCGAGCACTCTGCTTGATGTATTTTTTGTTAGCCACTTGAACAAAGTTCTTCACTATAACCAGCTATCTGCATCCTGTTTTTCTCAGCATGACCTTTTACACCTAACTTTTCAGTGTGAACCTATTGTTTCAAATAATAGTTATAGCTATAGGGACTTTAAAAACATCAATTATAGTTTTTTGGAACGTGACTTAAGGTCGGTTGATTGGCCTCAAGTTTTCAGAATGGTATCAGTTGATGAGCAAGTTTCCTTCATTCAGGATAATATTAACTATCTTTTTAATGTCCATGTTCCTTATAAGACAAAAATTTTGAGATACAATGACCATCCCTGGTTTAACAATAATTTAAAAACCTTAATCAACAAACGAAATATGGCGTATAATACGTGGAAACGTTTCAGACTGGAGGTATTTCGTAAGGCGTATACTGACTTGAGAAATAGAGTTGTACTTCAGATTAGAGAATCAAAAAAACGTTTTTACTCGTCTCGGCTAAATCCTTCTCTGGCTCGTCATAACTTATGGAAAAATTTGAGGGACATAGGTGTTGGTAAGCGTTTGAATAATAATTCAGTTACTAATATTGACTGTGATGAGCTGAATAAAAATTTTACATCGCTCTCATCGTCTGAACCAAATGGCAGCTCTATACTCTCAAGTTTTTCGGAAGCGGACAGCTTTACCTCTGACAGCTTTACCTCTGGGAGATTTAGTTTTGCCGCCGTTAATGAAGAAGATGTTTTAAAATTCTGTTTATCCATAAAATCTAATTCCATTGGATTCGATGGCATTCACCCAGTATTCCTGAAGGCGACTCTTCCCTACACCTTAAAATACATAACCCATGTCTTTAATGTGATAATCATGGACGGAGTTTTTCCTAGCATCTGGAAACGAGCAAAAATCATCCCTGTTCCAAAAAGCCGTAATGAGTATCGCCCAATAGCAATTCTACCATTCTTATCCAAAGTTTTTGAAAAGGTCATGAATACGCAGATAAGGCTATACTTGGATCACCATGACATGTTATGTCAAAGTCAATCTGGCTTTCGTCCTAACCACAGCTGCACGACAGCTTTAATAAATGTAGTCGAAGAAATAAGGCAGAGTGTTGATAAGGACCATGTAACTTTTCTTACACTTTTAGATTTCTCAAAAGCTTTTGACACTGTCAACCACCATATTTTATGCGGCAAACTAAGGGACAAATTCCAGTTCATGTCATCCTCAGTGAAACTTGTGTTCTCGTACTTATCGCTTAGATACCAAGCAGTGGTTGCTGATAACCAAACGTCCTCCTTTCTTCCGCTAAGCAAAGGTGTCCCTCAGGGATCTATACTGGGTCCTTTACTGTTCAGTATTTACATTAATGACCTCCCCTCGCTTGGCTTCAACTCTTCCTTACATATGTATGCTGACGATGTGCAGCTTCGGTATAGCTGTCCTCTGGGTTTAATTGAAAATGGAGCTTGCGAGTTAAATGATGATTTAAGTAAAATTTTGCTCTGGTCCCGATCAAATGGACTCCACTTGAATCCATCCAAGACCAAATGTTTGATTATCTCCAGAAGACCATCAGACACTTCATACTTTCCACAAATACAACTCAACAGTACACCCATTCAGTTTGTTGAGTCAGCAAGAAATCTAGGATTAGTCTTTAACAAAACCCTAACCTGGACCAACCATATACAATTGGCAATCGGAAGAGTGTATGGTGGCTTACGTATGTTATGGGCCACCCAAAGAATTACTCCAATTAAAACAAGAATGATACTTGCAAAGTCACTACTAATCCCCCTACTATTATTTGGGTGTGAAATTTTTTGCAACTGTGATAGCAGGCACAGGAGGAAACTGAATGTTGTTTTCAACAGCGTAGCAAGGTACGTTTTTGGTCTGCGGAGATATGAACATATTTCTACATATTCTAGACAAATATATGGTTTCACTCTGGAAGACTTATTTGCCCTAAGGACCTTAACAATGCTCAACAATATTTTGCAAACACGAAAACCACCGTATCTATATAGCAAAATCCAGTTTTCCTCATCAGGTAGAAATTGTAATCTGACACCAGTACGCTACTCTTACCTCGTTTCGAGTCGTCAATTTTTTGTACATGCGATTCGGTTGTGGAATTCCCTCCCCCAAACAATAAGGATGGTAGGACGTGGCACTCGGTTCGTAGCCCCCCCCCCCCCTCCCACCTACTCCCAGATTGTCTATATTTTAGCTGGCTTTAAAGCTCGCTCTTTGTAAAATTTAAGTTTGGATTGATTTTCTTTATTTTCTATATTTTATCCTTTTTTGAACTTTATCAATGAATTTTATCAGTAACTTAGTTTTCACTCAGTTCATGTAATAGTTTTTGAAACTGAAGCTTACACTACCTTAAAAGATATTGTATCTTACTGTGTAAGTTAAATCGATATAAATAAATAAATATGAAAATATGAAATATGGGCCTGGATTGGATCAGGTCACTTCCGAAACAGTACGCAAAGTGATTCAAGAAGCGTATATTAACTTTGATAAAACGAGTGCGAGACCCATAGAATACGAAATGAAGATCAGACTTACAACAGATACTCCGTTCTTCTGCCCGCCTAGGCGGCTGTCGTTTGCTGAAAAGCGAGAAGTCGACATTATCATTAAAGATCTTCTCAGTCGTGGGGTCATAAAGAACAGTGATTCACCGTACGCGTCGCCTATCGTTCTGACGAAGAAAAAGTCTGGTGAGATAAGAATGTGCGTGGACTATCGTGCCTTAAACAAGCACACTGTGCGGGATAATTATCCACTCCCGCTGATTGAGGATTGTCTTGAATACTTCGCGGGTAAAAAAATATTCACCTTGCTGGACCTCAGGAGCGGCTTCCACCAAGTCAAAGTTTCTTCAGATTCCACCCACCTTACGTCCTTTGTAACTCCAACTGGGCAATACGAGTTCTTGAAGATGCCCTTTGGCCTTAAGAACGCGCCTGGTGTCTTTCAACGTTTTATTTCGCGCGTCTTCCGGAAATTCACTGACCCTAAGCAGATCGTTATATATATGGACGACATAGTCATCGCCAGTGACAATCTAGCTGACCACCTTCACCTATTGCGGGACGTTTTGCGGTGCCTCTCAGAGAACGGTCTCGAATTGAAATTGTCTAAGTGCCGCTTTGTGTATCCCACTATAGAATACCTGGGGTACAATGTGACTGAACACGGTATACAACCAAGCGAGTCCCACCTAAGAGCCATCCGTCAATACCCTGTCCCTAGGAGTACTAAGGAATTGCATTCTTTCCTTGGACTGAGCTCCTACTTCCGGCGATTCGTTAATTCATTTTCCAGGATAGCTCGTCCACTTTACGACCTTCTGAAGAAGGACAAAGCCTACGTTTTTTCCGCCGAGTGTGAGCAGGCATTCCAACAGCTTAAGGATAGGCTGACGTCAGCGCCGGTGCTTGCTATTTACGATCCGACCCGTGAGACCGAATTACATTGCGATGCAAGCTCACTAGGTTATGGTGCAGTTCTCCTGCAGCGACAGGACGATGGACGTCTCCATCCAGTGGCCTACTTTTCCAAGAGCACCACCGCTCAGGAGGCCAAGTACCACAGCTTCGAATTGGAGACGTTGGCCATCATATCCGCCCTCCGACGCTCCGAGTGTATTTGGAGGGAATTCCGTTCACGATAGTGACCGACTGCAGTTCACTTGCGCTTACCTTGAATAAGAAAAGTGTCAACCCTCGGATAGCGAGATGGGCCCTAGAGCTGGAAAACTACAATTACAAAGTTAAACATAGAAGTGGGTCAAGGATGGCCCACACAGATGCACTCAGTAGGTGCTTCACGGTGTCAGTAGTGGACTCCGAAGACATTGATTTTCAGTTGAGGGCGGCTCAAAGCCGAGATCCTACGACTTTACGTCTTAGGGAGAAATTGTGTTCTGAGGACTCCATCAGGTATGTCCTACGTGACGGAATAGTGTTCCGAAGAGACCGTAGCGGAAGGCTGAGCATGTACGTCCCCTCCGAGCTAGAAAACAACCTTATCCGACATGTACATGAGAAGATCGGTCACCTAGGGGTCTCAAAGAGCTACGGCCAGATGCGAATGCATTATTGGTTTCCGAGGATGCGAGAAAAAATAGATGAGTTCATTAGGAACTGCATAAGGTGTATAATGCACTCCTCCCCTGCGCATTCGCGGGAGCATAACATCTTTAACATCCCTAAGGAGCCGATCCCCTTCCATACTATCCACCTTGACCATTTCGGGCCGCTTCCCGCTGTGTCATCCAAGAGGAAGCATATCCTCCTTGTTGTCGACGCCTTCACGAAGTTCGTCAAGCTTTATCCTGTAGTTTCCACAAGTACCAAAGAGGTATGCGCGTCCTTATGCAGATATTTTGAGTATTACAGTAGACCTTCCAGAGTGATCACGGATAGGGGCACGTGCTTCACATCTTTGGAATTCAGCACCTTCCTTTCGGATCGAAACATTACACATGTTAAGACCGCCGTACACTCGCCACAAGCCAATGGCCAGGTGGAAAGGGTTAACCGGGTCCTGGGGCGGATGTTAGCGAAACTTAGTGAGCCTCTGCAGCACGCCGACTGGGTCCAGACGCTTTCGCGGGTCGAGTACGCGTTGAATAACACTGTGCACAGGTCTACGCAGACCACGCCTAGTAAACTATTATTTGGAATCGATCAGCGGGGCGTCGAGATCGATAAGCTCACCGAGTTTCTGGAAGAAAAGGGTATGAATTCGGCCGACAGGAACCTCGAGCAAATCAGAGAGTCCGCTTCTAGCGAGATACTTAAGGGCCAGGAGTATAATCGTCATTACTTTGAGAAACGTAATCACCCGGCTCGCACCTATGCAGTGGGAGAATTTGTGGTTATAAGAAATGTTGACACAACCGTCGGTACTAACAAGAAGCTTATTCCAAAATACAAAAGGCCCTATATCGTTCACAGAGTCTTGCCGCATGATAGATATGTTATCCGCGATATAGAGAATTGCCCTATAACGCAGTTACCATACGATGGAGTGATAGAGTCTAAGAATATTCGATTGTGGAGGAAATGTGTTTCATAAAGAACCACAGGTAGAATAGCTTAGTTAAAGGAGCAAGTCTAGTCAGGTCGTCCAACGTCTAGAAGTAAGTCTATTCTAAGATACTTTAAGACATGTCATATTGGTATGTAAGACACTTCATGTCAAGTTTGTACTGTTGATCGAGTCGATCAAATTGTCAGATCGGCCGAGATGTAGTAGAATTAAGAGTATTAAAATAATTTTGGGTCCAGCCTGTACTCTAAGTTGGTGAAGAAGTGTAAACTCAGAACAAAAGAAAAGAAAAAGAACTACAACCAACTTCGGGTTGGGCTCGGATATAGATCATATTTCTTGTAATATATTGTAAGAGTAGATGTCATAAGAGGAGACATGGACGATTAAAATTAAATAGAGAATAAAATAAACGAAAAAACTAAAAAATAATCTTTCTTTAATTGAAATATAATTGGTACGATCTAAGAAAAAGAAGAAGGGGTAAGTGCCCGAATATCCATAATATACTCCATTTATTATTCAGTCCCTTATTAGGACAGTTCAATTTGAATGTTATTTGGCGGTCATTGATAATAAATTTGATCGTGGAGGCCGAAAATTAATGGTGACACCCTTAATCAATGCACCTACATTGAATACACCTGTGCGAAGGAGACTCATTTAACTCGCCCTTTTAAGCCTCGTCCAGACACATTTTTTTGGGCGCAGGATAATCCTTGATTCCAGACAGGCAATTCTTTAAGTGTCTAGTCCAAATTCGGATACACCTAAGCCACACATAAACGACAAAAAAAAAGGAAACCAAAGAAAAATCAAGGAATTCACGTGTATCAGAAAAGATAGCTAAGTGTTCATATTATGTTTGTACATTATGTAGGTATATACGTTTCACAACTAGCTTAGCAGTTTCGCCGTTATTTAAATGTTTAAATTTGCTAATTTATTAGATTAAATTATTCTTCATTTGTAGTATTTAAGTAACTAGCGATTGATCAAATTAGAGTTATTAACCAGGCCATTAGTTTAAGGATTAGGTATATATATATACATTATGGATTATATACATATTGTTAGCATATTGTTGCACTTCAACATACCGCTGGACAAACAGAGTAGGGAAAAGACTGCATTTACGGTGCCGGGAAGACCCTTGTACCAGTTCACGGTTATGCCCTTTGGGTTGTGTAACGCAGCTCAGAGGATGTGCCGTCTAATGGACAAGGTAATTCCTTCACGGCTAAAGGACCGCGTCTTTGTGTATTTAGATGATCTATTCATCGTTGCTCCGGACTTTGAAACCCATGTTGCCCTGCTTGACGAAGTCGCTACGTGTTTGCGTAAAGCAAATCTCACCATCAACTTGCAGAAATCCAAGTTCTGCTTCAAGGAATTGAAGTATTTGGGTTTCATTGTTGGTGGTGCGATGCTCAAAACTGACCCTTCGAAGGTGGAGGCGATTTCGGAATTTCCAACCCCTAAAACCCCGAGGCAGGTTCGCTGACTGCTTGGTCTTGCAGGGTGGTATAGGAGGTTCATTCGGGACTTCTCCACTCTGACTGCCCCATCACGGCTACGATAAAGAAAAGTAAAGAAAAGTTCATGATGACTGAGGAGGCACTTGTAGCATTTGAGAAGTTGAAAACAACCGCGCCCGTACTCACACATCCGGACTTCTCAAAGCGTTTTTACATCCAGTGTGATGTTTCAGAGTCCGGGATAGGTGCTGTGCTCTTCCAGAGAAACCATGACAACGAAGAGTTTCCCATCTCGTACTTTTCGCAAAAATAAACACCTGCCAGAAAAATTACAGCGTGACCGAGAAAGAGTGTGTGGCGACACGACACGAACGGCATGACGTCACGACAAACCGCGAAGAACAGATGCAAATAATCAAGCTGAACGCAGCCAATAAAAATACGACAATGACAAGAAGAAGAAGAGTAGACGACGACGCCAGAAGGTATTGGCTAGTGAGTCGTGACGGTGGTAATGGCGTTTTGACCGAGGAAAGATATAGGATCCTCTTTTGTTAATTAAGGTCTTTTTGTAATGACTAAATTAACGTAAAATAAAATCTTTTTGTAATCAGTAAAGTAACGTAAAGTAAATAAACGGAAGCTAAGCACCAACCACACAAGTGTCGTGTAATCAATTTTATTTCGGAGCACGCTGAACATTTAAGGCCCTGGTGACTTCCAGGTTACAACACGCGGTAGCACCAGGAGTACCTTTTGTGGTGACCCCGACGTGATCCCGTCGAACCCAACGTACGGTCAGGCGAATTACCGCAGATACCGCAAACCAACGACGAACGCAAACCCTCCAACGCCAACAAAAGCAGCAGCAGCAGCATACCGAGAAACGAGATATTGCAGGCCAAAACCCCGTTACTTACAACCGCAAACTAGCCTTGCACGTCATTCCGTTAGCAGTATCACACCATCGAGCAACGGACCACAGTAATCCAGGCAGCCAGCAGTCGTCATTGTTTTTTTTTGTGTCATATATTCACGTTTATATTTTTGTATTACCGTATTTATTTTTTTTTTTGTGTTTTCTTTTTCCTCTTTCTCTCTTTGCGTTTGTGAAAATTAAAAATAAAATCTTTTTTGTAGTTTGTGGTAGCAAAGCGCCTCACGTTTTACAATCATTTACGCTTAAATTGGTGTCTGTGAACGTCAAACAATTTGTAATTTTTCTCTTTTGCTGTTTCGTAATTTTCCATTCCAGATCATCATCTGTGATTCCTACGGTCAAATCCTACCAACGTCACGATGGAGCGCGAACAACAAACAGCAACCAACGAGACGAACCAAACCAGGATACCCTCCATCAGCGATTCTAGGAGCCATACACCGTTCGCAAACAACGAAGTAAGTGCCTTATCCATTAAGAATTTGCCTTTTTCGCCGGAAAATCCGGATGTGTGGTTCGCGGCGTTAAAAGGCCAGTTTGCGGTGGCCCAAATTAGGTCGGACAACACAAAATATTTTACCGCGCTCGGTTTATTAGACGCAAAAACAATTAACGTGTGTAGGGACGTAATCCTCAATCCGCCGGCAAACGGGCTTTACGACAATTTAAAGAAAATAGTTCTGTCGCGACTTACCGAGTCTGATTACAGCCGGTTACAAAAACTTTTACACGAAACATCGTTAGGCGATAGGAGGCCAAGCGAATTGTTGCGCGAAATGCGTTCCCTAGCCGGCAACCAGTTTCCAGACGCGATATTGCGTAATCTTTGGCTGCAACGTCTGCCAGCGACGGCCCAGGCCATTCTCACTTGTTCACCCGAGGCATTAGATCCCCTGACATAGACCGCGGACAGGGTGATGACAGCACTACCTGCGGCCCAAGATATTTCTGCAATAGGCCACAATCAAACGGGGGCTGCGCATTCTAACATCAGCAGTGCAAAGGCCCCATGCGAGCGGGACTGGGAGAGCCTTGGGCAAGAAATTGCTGCGCTTCGTAGGCAACTAAACAACCAGCGTAACCGTCAGTCTGGAAATAATCCACTCCGAGCACGCGACAATAGGCGGCCAGGTTCTAGCGACCCTGTCAACCCCCGGCATTGTTGGTACCATCGCCGTTTTGGGAATCAAGCCATCCGTTGTGTCTTTCCCTGCAGTTTCAGTCGCCGCAATACTAGCGTGTCGGAAAACTGAAGGCCCAGTCGTTGGCGACTTACGAGATGGGCAAGCTCTCAGCAAAGTGTCGCTTATTTATCCCCGATCACCGGAACAAATACAAGTTTCTCATAGACTCCGGCGCGGACGTTTCGGTCCTACCAGTCAGCACTGCCAAAACGAAACCCACTGCTGGCTCCACCCAACTGTTCGCAGCGAATGGTTCGACGGTCCGTACATTCGGACACGTTAGATTAATGTTGGATTTGGGTTTCAAACGAAAGTTCTCGTGGGTTTTCATTTATGCCAACGTCGACAAAGCGATTATAGGGGCCGATTTCCTAAAAACGTTCGGGTTGTTAGTCGACTTGAAGAATGGTCGACTCATCGATCCGTCCACGTCAAGCCGAGCACAAGGGTTCCTGGCGCAAGGCTTTACTCCCAAACTCTCTGTCCTGGCCCAGACTTCTGTCGACGCAGACATCGGCAAAATAATAAAATCTTTCAACATAGTATCAAACCAAAACGCTTTTGTGGGCAAGGTGCAGCATAATATAACACATCCCATCATAACGGGAGATTCGCGACCCATCTCAAGCAAACCACGTCGTCTGCCTCCAGACAAGCTAAGAATCGCAAAAGCCGAATTCGATTTTATGCTTCAGCAGGGCATCTGTCGACCCAGCGACAGCCCATGGGCTACGCCTCTACATCTCGTAAGGAAAAAGAATGGGGAATGGCAACCGTGTGGGGATTACCGTCGGCTTAACGCTGCCACACAACCCGACAGTTACCCCATACCCCACATTCAAGACTTCGCCCATCAACTACATGCCACCACAGTTTTCTCGACAATCGAACTGGTACGTGCATACCACCAAATCCCCATTAATGGAGACGACGTCCCCTAGACCGCAATAGCAACACCGTTTGGGCTATTCGAATTCACAAGGATGACATTCGGTTTAAGAAATGCGGCGCAGTCTTTTCAACGCTTTATGCATATGATCTTGCGGGAGCTACCCTTCTGTTTTGTTTATATAGACGACATCTTAGTCGCTTCAAAAGATCGCCGAGAGCACCTAACCCACCTCAAACTACTGTTTGCGCGCTTGGAAAAGTACGGCCTGGCCATAAACGCGGACAAGTGCAGGTTCGCCAAAGAGCAGGTTTTGTTCTTGGGACATATGATAACGGCGGAAGGACTCCAACCCTCTCCGGATAGAGTCCAAGCCATTGCGGATTTTAAACAACCCAAAGACGTCTCCGAACTAAGGAGGTTCTTGGGTATGCTTAATTTTTACAGACGTTTCGTACCACGGGCAGCCGCGTCGCAACTACCGCTAACTCAATTCCTAAAAGGCAGGCAACAGAAAAGCGACCGGACCGGTATTAAGTGGTCCGCGGAAACCCTCAAAGCTTTTCAACAATGCAAAGAGGACCTATGCAAAGCAACAATGTTGGCTTTTCCAGCTCCCTCCGCTCAGTTGTCCCTCTGTGTCGACGCTTCGGATTTTGCCATCGGTGGAGTTCTACAACAGAGAATAAAAGGCGCTTGGCAACCACTTTCCTTTTATTCGGTTAAGCTTGACCCAGCGCAGCGCAAGTATAGTGCGTACGATCGGGAACTTCTAGCTATATACCTTGCCATCAAACACTTCCGGCACTACCTGGAAGGGCAGAATTTTACCATTCTTACCGATCACAAGCCGTTAACTTTCGCATTCCGTCAAAAACCCTCCAAAGCATCGCCTCGACAATTACGTCACCTAGATTTTATAGGGCAGTTTTCCACGGATATCCAATACATTCCCGGCAAAGATAACGTGGTGGCCGACACACTGTCGCGTCTGGACGAAATCTCGTTACCACCGGAGATAGACTTCCAGACGATTGCCAACGCTCAAGCTGTCGACACCGAGTTGAGCAATGTTGTCTCTGCTGAAACGGCCTTGAAGCTAGTAAGAGTTGTTTTGCCGGGTTCCATAAAAGGACTCATCTGCGATTACTCAACTAGCACACCACGCCCATACATCCCCGAGTCTTTTCGCAAAAACGTTTTTTTTAAAATGCACAACTTAGCTCACCCAGGAGTCCGAGCTACAGTCAAAATGATCACACGTAAGGTAATATGGCCAGGCATCAATAAAGACTGCCGCAATTGGGCCCGTTCATGCCCAGACTGCCAAAAATCAAAGATTTCCAAACACGACGAAATTCACATAGACCTAGTAGGGCCACTTCCGCCATCGGAAGGGTACAGATATGTCCTCACTGTCATCGACAGATATACGCGATGGCCTGAGGCTATTCCACTACGCGACATTACGGCCGAAACAGTGGCAAACGCGCTAGTTACAGAGTGGTTTTCACGTTACGGCGTACCTTCCACCATATTCTCAGATCAAGGCGCGCAATTCGAGTCCGGATTGTACAAGGAGCTATGCAAAAGACTAGGGGTCGGGCACCGCCGAACCACGGCTTACAACCCTAAGGCTAACGGATTCCTCGAAAGGTGGCACCGCACTCTCAAAGCGGCCCTCAAGTGTCACAAGAGTGTACAATGGACCAGAACGCTACCTCACGTCCTTTTGGGACTCAGGTCCACGTACCGCGAGGAACTGCAAGCATGCGCAGCAGAATTAGTATTTGGGCAGAGCATCCGACTGCCCTCAGATTTGCTAGTCGCAAAGAGTGCGGCAATACCGCAATCCGATTTCTTCAAGGAACTCCGCCAACATTTCGACCGCGTCCGGCCAACCGCACCAACGCGTCACGGTAGCTTCAAACCCTTTGTCTTTAAAGAACTAAGAAACTGCTCATACGTTTTCGTGCGAGTGGACTCCGTTCGCACGCCACTGCAACGTCCTTACCAAGGACCATTCAAGGTTATAGGCCGCGACGCTAAGACCTTCCGGTTACTGGTCAACGGGAAGCAAACGGTCATCGGGATTGACCGCCTCAAACCATGTTTCGGAGAAAGCGAACAAGAACCGAACAGTAATCAGACTCAACCCAAGCAAGACCTCGCGCCAACAACTGTTCCTTCAGCCGCGAATCATACACCACCGGAAAGAAGTAGTAGTAGCGGGAGTTCAATTATACGCCCTGGTAGATATCGTTGAAGGCGCTAACCTAACATTCAACTGGTGGGGGAGTATTGTGGCGACACGACACGAACGGCATGACGTCACGACAAACCGCGAAGAACAGATGCAAATAATCAAGCTGAACGCAGCCAATAAAAATACGACAATGACAAGAAGAAGAAGAAGCCCTTCAAGCAAAAACACTGACCCAACTTTTCCCGTCATTTTTGGATCCGCGATATATGAGGCGTTCCACGCACACATTTGCAAATTGACTGTAACTACATTGCCAATAAGAAGAAGAGCGAGAGTCGAGAGTAGTTATTTGTAATGGCGATTCGTTCATCTGTCACTGACACTGTCTCTGGCTGCAGCTGCAGATATAATTTTCTTTGAAAGGTAAACTAAAATTGAATTTACTATTGCACACAATTATTTGCTTAATTAAACTTTGTTTGAATTTAGATTTATCGAAATAATAAAATTGCCAACCGATGAAGATGAAACTACCAACCGTGTGACGAATTTTTATGATTTTCTTGCTGCCGGCACATGATTTTGTGCTGAAAGTAAGTAACATCCATTGGTATAGATAACGTACACATTTATTTGCTTCTTTTCTTTTGCAGAAGAATTTGTTGGAGAAATGATAGCACGTATACCAAATAAAAACATGTATTGTTCTTAGAAATAAAATAAACGTGAACAAACATTTCTGATTTTTATTTTAACGATACTCGATTCTCGATTCTCTTCTTATCTAGCCTCGATTTGTATGGATTCGTTTTTTGCTGAGCACAGCGAGCTCAATCTGTCACAATACATACACATGTGAGTCCGCGGCTATTACAATTTCCATACTAATTGGATCCGAAAAACGTCGTTTTTCGGACCCGTATGCGGAGCCGTATGCGGAGTCGTCCATATGTCATTGACTCCGTTTGCGGACGTAAATCGGAGTCTCTTGCTTGAAGGGAGAGTAGACGACGACGCCAGAAGGTATTGGCTAGTGAGTCGTGACGGTGGTAATGGCGTTTTGACCGAGGAAAGATATAGGATCCTCTTTTGTTAATTAAGGTCTTTTTGTAATGACTAAATTAACGTAAAATAAAATCTTTTTGTAATCAGTAAAGTAACGTAAAGTAAATAAACGGAAGCTAAGTACCAACCACACAAGTGTCGTGTACTCAATTTTATTTCGGAGCACGCTGAACATTTAAGGCCCTGGTGACTTCCAGGTTACAACACGCGGTAGCACCAGGAGTACCTTTAAGTGTCTAGCTGCGGTCATGGCAGTACAAAAGTTCAGGCCCTATGTCGAAGGAATGACGTTTACTGTCATCACAGACCATTCCAGCTTGCGTTGGTTAATGAGCCTAAAAGATTTGAATGGCAGGTTGGCAAGATGGAGTCTGAAGTTACAGGCCTTCACATTCGACATAGAGCACCGCAAAGGCACGCTCAATGTGGTACCAGACACACTTTCTCGCGTCCATGTTGATAGTATCGAGATGGAAGAGGTAGCACCGATCATCGATCTCGACTCAGAAGAGTTCCAGTCTGAGGAGTACACAAACCTAATCAAAACAGTGAAAAAGCACGCCGAGGAGCTTCCTGACCTGAAAATAGAAGACGGTTATGTGTACAAAAGAGTGCTACCACCTATGGGAGATGAACTGATGGTAGATCACAACTGGCAACTGTGGATCCCGTCAGGCCTAGCAGAAGAAATTATCTCCCGTGCACATAATCCTCCCCAGGCAGCTCATGGTGGAATTAATAAGACCCTTAAACGAATTCGGCAGCATTACTACTGGCCAAACATGACTATTCAGATTAGAAAGTATGTCTCTCAATGTGATATATGTAAGCAGAGTAAGTCGTCCAATCGGATTTCACCTCCACCTATTTGTACCAGTTATTGTTCCGATCGTCCTTTTCAAAAAGTGTATATTGACTTTTTAGGTCCGTACCCTAGAACAAAGTGTGGCAACGCGTATGTTTTTGTAGTCCTTGATCATATGTCCAAGTTTGTTTTATTGAAGCCGTTGAGAAATGCAAACACAAGCAGCGTGGTTAAATTCCTTCAACAAGAGGTCTTTAACATGTTCGGAGTGCCACAAATAATTCACTCCGACAATGGAAAACAATTTGTTGCAAAGGATTTCCAGAATCTGCTGCAGAGGTATGGAATCCGCCACCTGAGGACAGCATACTACGCACCACAGTCGAATGCGTCTGAGAGGTTGAATAGAACGCTTCTAGCCGCCGTTCGCACATATCTAAAAGATGACCAATGCGACTGGGATCTACACCTCAGCGATATAGCTTGTGCAATGAGAAGTTCCACTCATGCTTCAACAAGTGTATCGCCGTACTTCGCTCTCTTTGGAACGAACATGATGACGCACGGAAGTGGCTATGAGCTTGTACAGAGGCTGAATGGGGTGGAAGACGGAGAATTTGCTCCCCTTTCTCGAAAAGACAGACTGCACTGCGTGCGCAGGCAAATTAGGGAAAACATTCTCAAGGCGAACGAAAAGTCTGCCAAGACGTACAATATACGGACACGAAAAACACAATTTCTCCCGGGCCAAGAAATATACCGACGTAATTTCGTACTAAGCGACACCTCCAAGTACCTTGCTTCCAAGCTTTGCCCAAAATTCCTCAAGTGCCGTATAGTGAAAAGGGTCGGGAATAATATGTACGAAGTAGAAAATCTTGCAGGAAAGAAATCAGGAATCTTCCATGCCAAGGATTTGAAACAATAAGACTGATTTTGTGTATCTCTGTTACCCCGTGCATTTTATCTGTTAAGTAAGCATAAGCGGATCTAACTACCCATGCTTGTTTATGTATGCTTGCATAAATTATATTATGTATCTTTCGTTGATCATGTTCATTTATGTAATTCAAGTTATTTATTTATTCACGCATTGTATTTATTCCGTGGTACCTTATTTATTTCGGTGATATTTATGTCTTTACGTTATTTCTGTGCCTAAAAGGTAAAACATCTTATGTCATTTTTGTACACTTTTTAGGAGAGCCATTTTAAACTTTAAGCAGCGCTCTGAAATTGTAATTCGGTAAATCAACTTAAGTCGACCTAAGAATAACGAAGTCGTCACTTTTCTCGCGGTAAAAAATCTTAGGTGCAAATAAGTTTTTTTGCTGTAAAGTAAATCAGGGAAATAATGCAGACATAAGATGTTTTACTACAATTTTGTTTACACTATTTTTCAAATGAAGGGAAATATTGGTACTTAAGCTACTTTGGCTTTTCAAATAATAAACATAAGCTGTTTTACCTTATGCAGGCACTACAGTGGATGACTTAAGCTATTTTACAAACAGTTATAACTTCCTCATTATGTGAAATTTTTTCCACCTGGTGTGGCTTAAGAAATAGAGTAAGGAGAACACAATTCAAATAACCTTAAACAGCTAAAACAACTTAAGTCGACTTAAGATGTTTTACCTTTTAGGCACAGATTTATTCCTATATCTTGATTATTTATTTGTTATTTATTTAGTATTTAGGGCTATTTATTTATTTATTTGTTCAGATTTAGAATATTTAATGATTGTTCATTATGTATCTAATCTATTTATAAGCAGTTATTTATTAGCGTTTAACACGTCCACTAGTGATAATAATTATTCCCTTACGCGTCTTTTAGTTTATTATACATTCTTGTGAGATATTTTTGTTTACATATTGTTACATCCAGGCTAGGATTCGAAAAGATAAAACGTAATTCTATTTAATCAATCTTTATTAGTTCTCTATCAATGTCTTTTACTTCTTGATTATTATTCTAATAATTCACTTGTTTAATTAAACAATCCACTTTCACAATTAATCACTTTAAAAACACAAACACTTTTGTCTTACTGGATACGTATACTTTTTCTCTATACTTTTCACTACTGTCATCTATCTATATTCTTTATCGCGGTTCACAACTAGAATGTCTTGGGTGCTCCTGCGACATCTATTTATATCTCCTAGTGACACCTCTCGAAATTTCCAGATTCGTTGAGTACAGAAGGTTCGAGAACAACATACCAAGTTATACCACAGCTACTCAAACTGCTATTCCAATGCTGCCAAAATCGGTAATATGGCTACTTTTACTCTCTACTAGATGGCGCAGTTGACTAATTAATGCTGAATGACACAGTTCAAGCAAACATGCAACAATATCCCCCTCTTAAACTTGTTCGTCCCGAACAAGCACGTCAATATTTTCGCCTTGGTAGCAATGGAGACGATCCACATGGACAACTTTCAGCTTGCCTCTTCCTCGCTGGATCCGGTAGACAACATCGTTGATGCGCTTCACTATCTTATAGGGTCCTTCCCAATCCTGCTGTAGTTTAGGTGACATGCCTTTTCGGCGATGAGGGTTGTATAGCCATACCAGATCTCCTTCCTGGAATCCTGTGGTGGTTGCTTTTGTATCGTACCTCGTCTTCATGCGGTCGCTGGATATCCGAATCATATCTCTAGTTTTCCGATGAATGTTTCTGATGATTTCTCTGAGATCCGCAACATAATCATCTTCATTCGTTGCTTCATCAGTCGGAGATCCAAACATCAATTCACTAGGTAACCGGATGGTTCGACCAAAAAGGATTTCGGATGGAGTATGTCCTGTTGTGTTATGAACTGCGCTTCGATAAGCTAATAGGAACATGGGGATGTGCTTGTCCCAGTCCCGCTGGCAGTCGCCAACAACCTTAGAAAGGTGTTCGTTTAAGGTTCTATTGAAGCGTTCCACTATTCCATCCGATTGTGGATGAAGCGGTGTTGTTCTTGTCTTCTTAATCCCTAGTAGCTGGCATACTCCTTGAAAGATCTTCGACTCGAAGTTGCGACCTTGGTCCGAGTGCAATTCCATTGGTACGCCAAATCTGCTTACCCAGTTGTGGACAATCTGCTTTACCACGGTTTTAGCTTCTTGGTTAGGTATAACAAAGGCTTCAGGCCATTTAGTGAAGTAGTCCATCACTACGAGGATATAGCGGTTTCCACTGTTGGTTTCCGGAAACGGTCCTGCGATGTCAACTGCAATCCTTTCAAAGGGCGCTCCAACGTTGTATTGATGCATCTTGCCTTGCATTTTTACTCTCGGGCCTTTACTGGCTGCGCAAGTGGCGCATTTTCGGCACCAGTTTTCGACATCGTCTCTTGCGTGGATCCAGTAAAAGTGTTCTCGCACTTTTTCGAGTGTCTTGTTTACTCCCAAGTGACCTCCGGACACTCCATCATGTAGTTCCCTAAGCACTTCGTTGACTTTCGATCTGGGTACCACAAGTTGCATCACGGCTGATGTTCCATCCGAACTTTCCCATTCTGGCCATCCTGGACATGAAGTGAGTCCCATTGTGCCAAGTATGCCTTCAGTTCCGGACTCCTATTGGAGATCTGCTGCCAGTCCGGCTTGCCCTCATGTTCCTTCCAGGCGAGAATCTGTTCGATATCCGGATCTTCCTGTTGAGCATTCCGGATCTCCCGTGCACTCCAGCCGCTAATGAACTCAGCTCTCAACCGTTAGACTGACACTTTATCTTTTTCCTCCTGGCGTACGCAATGTTTACAATCAGCCTTGCAGGGTCGCCGGGAGAGGGCATCTGCGTTGGAATGAAGAGTTCCCTTTCGGTGCTGTATCTCGTAGTCATACATCTGCAGCCGCTCAATCCACCTCGCGACTTGTCCTTCAGGGTTCTTAAACTGCAGGAGCCACTTTAGAGACGCATGATCTGTACGCAGGATGAATTTCTGGCCATATAAGTACTTGTGGAAGTGCTTTGTTGCCAGGATCAAAGCCAGGAGTTCCCGCCTTGTTACGCAATATTTCCTCTCCGGCTTGGATAGCACTTTGCTGAAGTAGGAAACTACTCTCTCTTGGCCATCATGGATCTGCGAAAGAACGGCTCCGATCCCAACATTACTAGCGTCGGCGTCTACGATAAATATTTTTCCTGGAGTAGGGTACGCTAGAATTGGAGCATCACACAGTTGGTGTTTGAGACTCTTGAAACTCGTTTCGCATTCACCTGACCATTTGAATGGTTTTCCCTTTTCCGTCAGTTGATGCAAGCTCTTCGCGATCCTTGCAAAGTCCTTCACAAACCGCCTGTAGTAAGTCGCAAGTCCCAGGACGCTTCTCAGTTGGTGTTTGTCTTTGGGAACGGGCCAATTTTTCACCGCATCGACCTTCTCTGGGTCAGTCCTTACTCCCTCGGACGAGATGATGTGCCCCAGGTATATCACCTCAGATCTAAAGAGATCACACTTTTCCGGGTTAAGCTTTAATTGTGCACTTCGTAGTCTTCCTTCAAGTTATCTCGGTGTTCTTCAAACGTTTTTCCAACCACGATGACATCGTCCAAGTAGACCAAACACGTTTTCCATGTTAGCCCCAACAAAACACGCTCCATTAGACGCTCAAAGGTTGCCGGCGCGTTGCACAGTACAAATGGCATTACTGTGAATTGCCAGAGCCCGTTTCCTGCTATGAAAGCCGTTTTCTCACGGTCTTCCGGACGGATCTGCACTTGCCAGTAGCCACTCTTCAGATCTAGAGTGGAAAACCATCGGGCTCCGGACAGTGTATCCAGCGTATCGTCAATCCTTGGTAGAGGATAGCTATCCTTTTTGGTGACATTATTCAGTTGGCGATAGTCTACACAGAACCGAGTGCTGCCATCTTTCTTTTTGACTAGAACAATTGGAGATGCCCATGGGCTTTTAGAGCATTCGATCACTCCTTCCTTCTCCATCGTCGACACCATCTCTGCAACCTCCGTCTGCTTAGCCAATGGTAATCGTCTGGGAGGCTGACGAATCGGTCTCGCATCTCCAGTGTCTATCCGGTGTTGTACATGGTGTGTTCGGCCATACTCACAGTCCCGCGAAGCGAATATATCAGCAAACTCGTTGATGAGGTTCCCTGCCATGGCTTGCTGCTCCTGATTCAGATCCCAGTGCTGGACTAAAGTTCATTTCACCTCAGTCATTCCCATTGGTGAACGAGGCTTCGCAACACCTTCCTGTGATAGTTTCGTGATGGCAGTAACCGGTACACACTTTCCAACCACCTCACCTTGCTTCAATTTGACGCTTTTGTGTTCCGCATTAAGAACTCGCACGGGAACCATATTGTTCTTCGGCTCGACAAGCATTTTTCCAACCACGCAGTTTCGGCAGTGGTTGTCTTCTGGCTAGACTAGAAAGAATCGGTGGGCCCCAGGATCACCTTCCAGCTTTGTCCAAATCAGTGTCTCTGAAGAAGGTGGTAGGACCTCGTCCTTACTAATGACTGTCCTCAGGGATACGGCGTTCTCGTTCCCGTACACCATCGGAATCTCTACGTTTCGATACTTGAGTACTTGCATACCAATGTCCAATACCACATCATGCGCCTTCATGAAATCGATTCCAATGATGCATTCGTCACATATATCAGCTACTAGGAAAGCGTGGGAGAATGCTAATCCTGCCAAATTTATTGTTAGTATGACCTCACCATACACTTTCGCTGTCGCTCCTGTTGCTGTTTTCAGACAGTAATTGCTGGTATTGTGCAGCCAAGACTGACGGACGATGCCCCTTCTTATAATGGAAGCGGTGGCACCGGTGTCGATGGTTGCCACGCACTTATTTTGTCCGATATAGGCTTCCACTGTTAGACTCTGGTTTCCTCGTTTGGTTTGGGAGACTTGAATTGTGGTCCTGGGGGCGCCTCCTAGGCCCGCAATGTGGACAACTGCCTTGTCTGGGTGGAGCTCTGCACTCTCTCTGTAGGTGCCCTATTTTGTTGCAGTTCCAGCAGCGCATTTGACCTCTGCTCCTGTCTACGATGTCTGCTCTTTGACATGAGCATTCAACAGCTGTAATTTCCCTTACGCGGTGGAACACATTCGATGCCTGATCAACAGCTTGCATTGTCAAGGCAAATGCTTGGGCCTCAGCGAGAGTTCTCTTTCCAGCCATTCTTACGGCCATTTGCAGTTGTCTATCTTCAATGGCTTGGATAAACGCCTCCACAGCCATTTCATTGATGAGAATCTCACCAGCATTAGGATATGACAAATGTGCCAGACGTTCGATATCTGCTTGCAGCTGTTGAAGTGTTTCTCCCCTCTTCTGGACTCTACTGCGTAGCTGAACCCTGTAAACTTGCTGCATATGTTCATCACCGAAGCGCATCTCTATAGCCTTGACCAGGGCGTCGCAGTTGTGTTGCTTCTCTTCTGAGACGGTTTGGAGTAACTCCGCAGCTGTACCTCTTAGTGCGAGCGTTAGCGCAATCGACTTTTCCTCGTTGACCCAGCTGTTCGCCACTGCAGCTGCTTCAAACTGTTTCTTATAAATTGGCCATGATGTTTGACCATCGAAAACAGGAGGCTGCATCTCTTTCCTTCTCGGGCAGACCGCAGAATTTTCTCGAGCCTTCTGCTTCTTCACTTTCTCGGGCTCTTTAGCCAAGTTCTCGATGTTTGTATCGATTTTGTCGAATTTGGTTTCAACCTTCTCGAACTTTTGGTCAATTTCTTCGAGTTTTCCTTCGAGAACATTTTTAAAATCTTCCACAGCGCTCTTTTGGGCGGCAACTATGGAATTCTTTTGTTCTTCGAATTTAGTGTCCATTGCTTGCAATTTGGAATCTAGAGAATTCTTCTGTTCATCAAATTTAGAGTCAATTGATTGCAATTTGGAATCTAGAGAATTCTTCTGTTGTTCTAGGGAATTCTTTTGTTCATCAAATTTAGAGTCCATTGATTGCAGTTTGGAATCTAGAGAATTTGTCTGTTGTTCTAGGGAATTCTTCTGTTCATCTAACTTAGAGTCCATAGAGTCGAATTTCTGATCGAACTTGGCCGGAAGTAGTTCCATCATAGCAGTTATATCAACGGCTGTACTTACTTGTTCTTCTGCTACGTCGAACAAAACGGACTTGGGGTTTTCTCCTTCGATTTCCACAGCTTCCTGCAGTCGAAGCAAAAGATCACTTTTTCCTCCAGCTGTGGAGAGATTCCGCTTTTCTAGCTCAGCTTTTAACTGCGGTATACTGAGCTGTAGTAATTTCAATGTGCGGCCCATTTTTGCTTTCCTTTTTTTTCACTAATTCACTTCACTTTAATTTCATGAATACGTTTTATCCCACTTCTGACACCAATGTTACATCCAGGCTAGGATTCGAAAAGATAAAACGTAATTCTATTTAATTAATCTTTATTAGTTCTCTATCAATGTCTTTTACTTCTTGATTATTATTCTAATAATTCACTTATTTAATTAAACAATTCACTTTCACAATTAATCACTTTAAATACACAAACACTTTTATCTTACCGGATACGGATCGCGGTTCACAACTAGAATGTCTTGGGTGCTCCTGCGACATCTATTTATATCTCCTAGTGACACCTCTCGAAATTTCCAGATTCGTTGAGTACAGAAGGTTCGAGAACAACATACCAAGTTATACCACAGCTACTCAAACTGCTATTCCAATGCTGCCAAAATCGGTAATATGGCTACTTTTACTCTCTACTAGATGGCGCAGTTGACTAATTAATGCTGAATGACACAGTTCAAGCAAACATGCAACAATATGATACAAATAGTCTATTCCGTCTGTTAACGTCGACTTAGTTTAGTTTATTTATTTAGTTATATCTTCACCTAGGCATCAAACTAATAAACAAAATCTTTCTGCCTTTGCATATTAAAAGCGATTTATTGACTGGTTAGGTTATAGCTATCACTTAAAAAAAACATGATCTTAGGTATACTCTAATCATTATATATAATATGTAAAGGGTTGGTGTATCTCACTTACTGGATATCAATTGTATTTTAGTATCATAAATAACTAATGCAGCTGCAAGTCAATGAACCGATCCCATACATTAAATAACGACGACAATTCCTCTCAGTACATCGCAAATCTGTGTCTGCGCTTTAGGAGAAAGCGTGATTGACAAGTTTTCCTACCTGTAATGAAGCATAATGTAAACAAGGCAGCTGGAAATGTCGTCTCATTACCTGTTTGGGTCGGCACAACAAATCCACAACACCCCGCAACGTGTTAATAATCGTCCTCAGGTACACGATGAGGATTATAGGTCAGGTGGTAGAGGTTCTTCCTGGAATGAGTTAAGGCTGAACTATAGCCGTGTTTCTTTGCAAGCGGATATAGGGATAATTTGAAATTTGCATGTAAAATACAACAACAACTTATCCTATATACGCTAACTTTAGCGGGGATAGTTATCGCCGCTAAGTCATTTAGCGGGGATAAACAGTGCTTCCAAAACCCATTTTCTTCGTTTTTGATGAATCGAAGCGATGAATTTTTCAGGAAATGTCAAAGTTTGACATCCCGCCGACCACTAACACATCCCGCCGAATATTTTGTTCGGGATTTTATTATTATTTTTTTTCAAAATTTAGTAAATCTGTGAATGCAAAACTGTTTTTTATAATTTTAGAATATGTTTGACATTAATTTCAACTGTGGGAAATTAATATTTTTGAATTTCACGATTTTCAATACAAATTTCTTAATTCAACTTACAGCTGTTTCACCAATAAACGTCATAGGTGCATGTGTGCTGCCAAGTTTTTGTTGATGAATTCTTAAGCGGCGATGGTCGTTTTCTGATGCCATCCCTATATCCGCGTGCAAAGAAACACGGCTTATAATAGTCGGAAGCAATCGGAAGCTAATGTCAAAATTCTAAGTTAAGTTTTCTTCAGTACTGTCAATTACTCAAGTTGCCCATAATAGACTTTTGTAAATGGAAGCGATTGCCAGAGTGGAAGTCGTTTTGCCTGTCATTTGTGCGTGTTACAATATTTTGCAAAATTATTGAACCTAAAAAAAATTAATAATACACATTCAGTATTACTGGATGATTTAAAATTGTTGCATCTTGCGATGGATGCTTTTAGTGCATTAAACGATATTTTTGCTTTTAAAAACAAAAGAAAAAAAAGATCCTGTTGTGTGCGCCGCATAAACCGAGACCGAAATGTTTTTTTTTAGTGTTTCATTTATAAAAATGAAAGAGTTCGATAGTGCTCAGTTTTTTATCTACACCAGGATGAGTAAAGAACTTTATACTGTGTTGAAAATTAATAAAGGGCATCACCCTGTTTATTTGATTTACTTTTTATATAACTAAGTCCTATACTCTTCTCTTTCTTACCGAATAGTTATGTATATAAATTCCGTTCTATTTTTGCCTATATAAGCGTTTACACAACCATGAATTAGTTGAGTTATCGAATTTCTTTTGACCCGATATAATATTTCGGTTGTTTTACTCGGATTTATAATAAAACTTATTGAACTTGGACCTAAGTAGTTTTTTATTTATCGCCTGGTTGAATATTTTCTCTAAATGGTGCCGAAACCCGGGAATCTGTGTCGGAGTTAATAAGTTTTGTTAAGTTTGCGTCGTACCTAATTTGTTTGCTTTCGAAGATTTATTTGCGCGATCGTTTAGAAATGGAGCTTCAAACACGTGCTGGTTTTCGCAGTCAAATTACGAAGATTGTCAACGAGGCGAACGAGTATTTAAAATCGCACAAATTGAATGTTACGAAGGAATCGTCTGAATTGGATGAAATCGAGGAGGATCTTTCTTCATATCTGCTACGTCTAACCACCGCTAACGCTAATTTAAATATATTGAATAAAGACATTCAGGTAAAACTCGTGGAAGATAAAAACCCCGAGAAAATTGCCGAGTACGAAGATGCTGCCGTGGGAACGATTGCTCGGTTACAAACTCGCCTTACAAAAATTAAACAACTTATCGAACCTAGTTCCAGTTGCGAAAATTCCCAACGATCCTCCTCGAGGACCCATTGCACTCAGCTGCCAAAATTGCAGTTGAAACGATTTTCCGGAAACTACCAGGAGTGGATACCTTTCTGGGAGAACTTTCGCTCCACCGTGCATGAAAATGAATCCCTCTCTGGTGTAGAAAAGTTTAATTTTTTGCAGTCTGTGCTAACTGGAAATGCGGCGAATACGATCGCAGGTTTTACCCCTTCGGATGCATGCTACGATGGAGCCATTTCCCTCTTGCAAGAGGAATACGGAGATACCGAAAAGCTGATCGACAAATTAATGCAACAGCTTATGGCGCTACCAACTGTACACAATAAAACTGATGCGCCAGCATTGAGACAGCTGTACAACACGGTTATAGCTTGCAGTCGCTCACTCACTGCATTAGGTGTACCCTCCTCGCACTATTACATAATGTTGAAAACCATTCTTCTAAAATGCATGCCCACTGAACTACGCATCGACTATCATCGCATACACAAGGAATCAGAGGATTTAGCGGACAAGCGAAAGGAATCGGCTGATTTGTCAGACGATAGCGGTTCCACTCTATCGTTCGATGGAGATAGACAAGTAAAAAATATATTGAGGTTCTTAAAACAAGAAGTGGAGTCAATTGAAAGAGCGGCTGTTGGAAAAGCAGTTAGGCCGCAAGCCAAATACACTCAACCATCAACAGCAGCGGGTCTTTTACTCCTACGAAAGCCTCAGCACATATTTGTTTTTTTTGTAAGTCTACAGAGCACTCTACAAAAGAATGTGACTGTGCGCGTACGATAAACGAAAAGAAAGAGATGCTTAAAAGGGATGGTAGATGTTTTAAGTGCACACATAGAGGACACACAGTGAAGTTTTGCAGAGTTAAATTAGTATGCAAAAAGTGCAAGCGTATGCATGCTACTGCTCTCTGCGGGGGAAACCAAGCACCTACTAACGAAATTAGCAATGAAAGTGCGAGTGATACGGCAATATTAATGTCATCAACGAACTTGTGCTCTTCGAATAATTTGTGTCAATTTTCTACAAACACTTATTTGCAAACTGCACGCGTTTTGGTATCTTCATCGAGAGACGAAGGTGAATTGTTTGTTCGGATCATTATCGACGGTGGCAGCCAAAGAACATATGTAAGGGAAATTGTTGCCAACAAATTAAAACTACCCTTTCTTGGATTTATTAATATGAGCGTCATTCCGTTTGGTAATACAGAGGTTCCCAGTTTTAAAAAATTGAAAACAGTTAAATTAGTAGTAAAAAGTCAATTTAGTGCTCACTCGATAGAAATTGCTGCTGTAGTAGTGCCTGAAATTTGCATCGATACATTGCCGGCTCCCGACAATTGTGGGAGCGAAATACATGGATTTTGCTTAGCTGACACAAATATAGATAGGCATAAACAAGTTGAAGGTTTGAGCGTATTAATCGGTGCGGACTATTTTTGGGAAGTTGTCACCGGAACGCATCAGCGGCTAACTAATGGATTGACGGCGGTAGAAACTATTTTCGGATGGACTCTTCAAGGCCATTATACGTCAGAAAATAATAGTAATTCAGACATTAAAAATGTTTCTACTCTTTGCAGTTTTTCTTCCTTTCAAAGTATGTGGGACATGGAGTTGCTCGGAATACGAAATGATGACTGTGAAATGAAAACGTTTACCAACGAGCTCCAACAGAAATGTATCCGCAAGACGTTAACGAGATATGAAGCCCTTTTGCCCTGGAAGCAACTAGATGTACAGTTAGCAAGTAATAGAGAGAACGCTTTGTCGAGGTTACACTCCCTAACAAGACGACTTTCGAGGGAACCATTGAAGTTGCTTGAGTATGATGCTGTTATGCGTGAATTTATTTCTTCGGGTTGTGCTGAACGAGTGGCCCATAAAACGGAGGCCTCAAAAATATATTACATGCCTCACTGCGCTGTTTACCGTCCAGAGAAGTCTACTACCAAGATTCGAATAGTCTTTGATGCGTCCTCGCATGCTCCAGGTAACCTTGCCTTAAATGATTGCTTGTGGACAGGTTCCAATCTTCTCCCTGACATTTTAAAAATACTGTTACATTTTCGACTTGGTAAAATTGGATTAGTTGCAGATATAGAGAAGGCGTTTTTACAGATCGCTTTAGTGAAAAAGATCGTGACTGTCATCGATTTCTGTGGTTTGCTGATAAAGTACTTCCGTCCACGGGCTTGCCGCCTATTCAGGAGTTCCGTATGACGCGCGTAACATTTGGCGTCACATGTAGCCCTTTTCTACTGTCTGCAACTATAGACGCACATATTCAAACTTTTTCAGATGCATTTTCGGACACTTGTTCTCGGCTACATCGATCCTTTTATATGGATGACTTGGTTACCAGTGTCAACAGTAGAGCTGAAGCCGAAAAGTTTTCTCGGGAATCAATGGAAGTTATGAGTCATGCCTATATGAATCTGAGGAAGTGGGTAAGCAATGATGATAATGTGCGAAGATATTTAGACGTTGAAAGTACGGACTGTGTGCAAACGATTTTGGGCGTGAGGTGGAATACTCGAAGTGATGAACTAACACTTAACATCAAATCGGAGGATCTACAGAACATGAATTCAGCCACTAAACGCAATGTATTGAAGGTTATTGCCCGCATATATGACCCTTTAGGTTACCTCAACCCAGTTGTTATTCGGCTTAAAATTCTATTTCAGTCACTATGGCGAAATAAGCTCTGCTGGGATCAGCCTATTGGGGATGAGTTCATTCGGGAATGGAGTACCTGTGTGAAGGATCTTGATCAAATCGGAAAGCTGCCGTTACCCAGATGGCTGGGGGTTGGTGAGAACTTAAAAGGAACCGAAATGCATATTTTTGCAGATGCAAGTCAGAAAGCTTTTGGAGCAGTTGCATTTCTAAGGATGGAGAGTTCTGGAGGCGATGCGCACGTGAGATTTGTGTGCTCCAAGGAACGAGTGGCTCCTCTTAAAGGGAGTAATATGGACGATCTTAGTTTGCCAAAGCTGGAGCTAGCTGCTGCACTGGTTGCTGCAAGGCTGTGCGCCTACTTCAAGAAATCAAGCATTCCCTGCTATAATTATTATTTGTGGACTGATTCGCAGATAACTTTTCATTGGATTCGTGGAGATGTTCGAAGATGGAAACCGTTTGTTTTTAACCGTGTGAAGGAGATTCAGGATCTTACAAGCGTAAATGATTGGCGGCACTGCTCTGGATCGGAAAACCCCGCGGACTTAATTACAAGGGGTATATCAGTCCATCAATTTGCTGAGTCTGCACTGTGGAAAGATGGCCCATTTTGGTTAAAGGGCAACAAAGCGGATTGGCCTTCCTCTATTCAACGGCTGGAATTTGAAGGATCTACATCGTTATTTGCTGTGTCCGGAGAAACCGTGTCATCGCAATCGAAAGAGGTTTTGGATCCTATTTTCTCGTATGAGAAGATAAGTTCATGGAAAAGGCTTTTGAGAATTACATGTTACATTTTTCGAACAATTGATCTTATTTTTCACCGCACGAAACCTGTATCGAAATTTCTTGGAGCCATTGAACTACAAAAGGCTGAAGATTATTGGTTAAAATACATTCAAAATAAAATGTTTGCTAATGAAATTTTGTCTTTGCAGGTCGGAAAATCTATCTCGCGTTCTTCGACCTTGCTGAAGCTCAACCCTTTTCTGGATGATTCTGGCTTTCTTCGCTTGGGTAGTAGGCTGCAACAACTAGATGAGTCCTTAGACGTCGTTAGTCCTATAATTCTACCAAAAGGCTGTTATTTAAGTAAGCTAATAGCAACTTACTTTCACACATTGACACTTCATGGAGGAGTAAACACTGTCTTGACGAGGATGCGCGAAAAGTTTTGGCTTCAAGGAGGACGTCAACTCATAAAAAGGGCTATTGCTGATTGCCGAGTTTGCAGGCGGTTGAGGGGAAAAGCTGCTTCACAACCATTTGCTCCCTTACCGGTGTCACGGATAAGGGCAGTCAGACCCTTTGAAACAGTGGGAGTAGACTTCGCCGGCCCACTTTATAGCACCCACAATGAGGAAAGATGTAAGGTTTATATTTTGATTTTTACTTGTGCAGCTGTACGCGCCCTACATTTGGAGTTGGTGTTGGACCTTACCACTGAAAGCTGGCTTTTGGCTGTAAGACGATTTATAGCGCGGAGAGGTTGTCCTAACATAATCTACTCGGACAACGCTAAAACCTTCAAAAGGGCCGCCATTGAAGTAAAAGCTGTTGGCGAAATCTTTAGCAGTGAAGTTTTTCATGGGTTCCTTAGTAATCGTGGTATAATCTGGCGCTTCAGTGTGGAACGAGCGCCCTGGTGGGGCGGCTTTTGGGAGCGAATGGTAAAAAGCGTTAAAGACATCCTTAAGGTTACCATCTGGAAAGCAAATGTGGATATAGACGAACTGTACACGCTGTTGACGGAAGCTGAACGTATTATCAACATGAGACCCCTTACTTATATCAGCGCTGACCCTCTGGACTTATCTCCACTTACACCCGACAATTTTCTTTTGGGTTGTTCCCAACCTGTCGACAATGAGAGCAGAGATCGAATCACTTCAACTGAACTTCGAGCAAAATGGATTTCAAGACTTAAGTATACTTCTCTTCTTTGGAAAAGATGGAAAACGGAGTATCTGCATCTTCTACGATCAGCTCACCACTCAAGTAAGTCATTCTCAAAGGAAATCCGACGGGGAGATGTTGTCTTGGTTTATGATGCTGCTAAGCCTAGGATACATTGGAAATTGGCTGTCGTTGAGTTCTGTTTTCCTGGGCGAGACGGTAAGGTGAGAGCAGCAGAAGTCCGCTTTGCTGATGACAAAAGGTTGAGGCGAGCTATACAGCTATTATATCCCCTTGAGATTCGCGATACGTCGCGGGCGGAGGATGTTGAAAATTAATAAAGGGCATCACCCTGTTTATTTGATTTACTTTTTATATAACTAAGTCCTATACTCTTCTCTTTCTTACCGAATAGTTATGTATATAAATTCCGTTCTATTTTTGCCTATATAAGCGTTTACACAACCATGAATTAGTTGAGTAATCGAATTTCTTTTGACCCGATATAATATTTCGGTTGTTTTACTCGGATTTATAATAAAACTTATTGAACTTGGACCTAAGTAGTTTTTTATTTATCGCCTGGTTGAATATTTTCTCTAAATACTGTGTTGTTGGATTTGATAAAACCGTTCCTGGCAAAAACATCCATCAGAGAATCAATTAGTACAGAATGTCGACTCGCTGTAATTTTACTGTGAGTATGTGTATTTATTTTTTTCAATAAAGATAAGTAATTTCGTTTTATTTCACCAGTTATTTATCGCAAGGTACATCGATACAGTCGCTGGCTTGGTCCTTTAAGCTGGGGAAAGAAACTGTACGATGTATTATTTTGGAGACAGCACAAATACTGTGGAACACTCTCTACCCCATATATATGTCCGAGCCAAACACCGACGATTACAGGCAGATTTCCTTCGACTTTTGGAATATATGGGGTATGCCCAACTGTATTGGCGCAATTGATGGCCAGCACATTGCAATAAGGTGTCCTCCAAAAAGTGGCAGCCAATTCTATTGCTATAAGAAGCATTTCAGCATAGTCCTAATAGCATGTGACGCTAAATATCGGTTCACATACGTAGATATTGGCGCATACGGGAGTTAAAGTGACGGAGGTAATAAAAATATATAAATATGCTTTCAATCGTATGCAGGTATTCTTCAAGTAAATCGATTTGGAAAGAGGCTTTTGAGCAATGATCTTCCAATTCCTGCCACCAAAAACTTGCCAAACAGCCGAACGAAAATTCCTCACTACTTTGTTGCTGATGCAGCCTTTCCCCTTGCACTAAATTTAATGCGACCACTTTCAGGCGTGCTGTTGCCACCAGATAAAGAAAATTTTAACAAACGGCTGTCGAGAGCTCGCCGTACCATAGAGAACAGTTTTGGAATCCTTGCCTCCCGTTGGCGCATAATGCTCACAACACTGCACATGTTCCCAGAAAATGTCGAAAAAATAGTATCAGCTTGTGTGGTGTTACACAATTTCATAATGCTAAACAAGGGCAATGATTCATCTTATTGTCCTAACAACTATGTGGATTGGGAGGACTCGGATGGCCAACATCACTATGGATTATGGTGAAGTGAAGTTCGAAGCAACATTCTGTCAATTGTGCCATCAGGTAATATTCATCACTATGGGGAAAGATCATCAACAACCGTACGAAATATTCTCACGGAATTTTTGAACCAAAATTAAAAACAACAACATTTCCATAACTTTTTTTAAAATATAATTGCACTTCATTTTTTGGACTTCATAAGAGTAATAATAATAATAATAAAAACAATAAAATAACAGAATATTTGCACTTCATTTTCTGCTGATAAATAAATATTAAGAAAAAGGATAATGATAATAAAAAAACGTAAACTATTCTTTGTTTGCCCTTCTTACTTCAAGGAGTTTTAAAAATATGTGATCCTTTAAATTATCTTTGGCAACTAATGGCAGATCTTTCATCATCAACAAAACAGTTCTCATAAACAATTCGTCACTGTCGTCAGTTGCAACTGGCATGATGGCTGAGAAGCGTTCTTCCATCCTCCCGATTGCTGATCCGAATCGGTCACATTAATCCCCAATTGCCACTTTTCTACACTTTGCGGGAGTGGACGTTGTAAGGGACTGGTTGGAGTCTTCGGTGAAGGCCTGTATTTTCGCCACTAAATTCACCAGGTGAACGAGAGTTCGAATCCGTCACGTCATCCAATATCTCATTACATTGCGTTCTGTGACAAAAACGAAACAATATCAATTTCCAAATAAGATCAATAGATACACAAACTTACCGTCTGGGATTCATGGAATCTTTTAAAAACAGCATCTCGGAGAATACATAGTGCCCATCCAGTTTCCTCGCAGCCTCCACTACCAGACGGCCTGTCCTCCTTGCGCAGTTCTCGACAGAATTTCTCCCGGAGATGTGTCCACTTCGTTTTACATTTGGAAGCTTTAAAAACAATTCAATTAGCAAGTATTTGCATTTGGACAAAGTTTATTTATATGCTGTTTTATTTTACCTGTCTTGTTGGTTTGTCTCGCTATATCTTCCCAAGCCTTTTCTTTCTTCAGCCGATTAAAATATAAGGGATCCCTTTTTTCGTACAGCAATTTATTTTGTTGAACTAAGTTTATAAGCAGGGAAAGAAAATCGTAGTCCTCTGTGCAAGCCGCAATTTGTGTAGATAAATGCTTGGTATCTATGCAAATGAAATTTAAAAACAATTGTGTTCTTTCAAATGATAATTACATTAATTGCAAACGCACTTACCTTACAAACAATAAAAACAAAATTTCGTTGCTTATGAACTTCCAAATTTAAATGTACACAGCTGTTGAAATGAAATGTCAAATTTTTGTATGAAAGAACAAAAGAAAGAGAAAGAGCGAATGAATTCGCTTTTTCGCAAGTGAGCAAAAGTGAACGAAAACTGAACGAATCGAAGCGAAAAGCTATTATGGTCGTACAATACAAATTGCATGTATTCGCACAGTTACGGAAGTGGTCGTCCGCAACCATCCTCTATTATAGTTCAGCCTTTAGGATTAATAAATAGAGTAAGGGTTAACTACAAGAGACATACATGTATATACATACTGATTGCCCGGCTAGCTCAGTCGGTAGAGCATGAGACTCTTAATCTCAGGGTCGTGGGTACTTCCCCACATTTTTTTTTGCACAAGTGCATGCGACTCTGGGCCGAATACGTGGATTACGATCTCCCTCGTGTAAGTGCCGCAGCAGATGACTCTTCCACCGCCCATGATGTCGGTGGACCTCCATCATCCTCGGAGATTTGTTATGGTCACCGGAAAACGTTTAAATGTAATAATAAAACAAGATTACAAAATACAAACTCATTCGAATCTCATGCCCAATTCACAATGTCGCGTTGACGCGCGCGTGCGTCGGCGCGCTTTGACACGCTTTATAGACACTACGATTTTTAATGCCAAAGCGCACAGGCAACAATTTTGTAAAACTAAATGTCGCTTCAGAGCGTATGCGCGTTGAGAGATTAGAGTATCACAGTGTAAAAGTTCCGTTGGGTTTAGCGTAAAATAAACAAATTCAGAGCAGAATGAAAATTTCAAGTCTAATCTCTTTCCATTTTACAATTGTTATTTGTTGCACCATTTGAAATAATAATTCCGCAAAATAGTAAAGAATTCATAAATAAAACTATATACAAGCAAACAACAACCTTAACACGGAAAAAAACATTTGATATTTATATTTTTCCTGAAAAAAAGGTAAATAAATCACTGAAAGTATCACAAAAAAATTAAATTCCTCATTTCCACACACCAGCATAATTTATTTGCATTTTTAAAACCTTTTACGGCATTTCAAAACTTAAATGTATTGTTACATCCAGGCTAGGATTCGAAAAGATAAAACGTAATTCTATTTAATTAATCTTTATTAGTTCTCTTTCAATGTATTTTACTTCTTGATTATTATTCTAATAATTCACTTATTTAATCCAACAATTCACTTTCACAATTAATCACTTTAAATAAACAATCACTTCTCTTATTCAATATTCTCTATACTTTTCACTACTGTCATCTATCGCCCTTCTTTATCGCGGTTCACAACTAGAATGTCTTGGGTGCTCCTGCGACATCTATTTATATCTCCTAGTGACACCTCTCGAAATTTCCAGATTCGTTGAGAAGGTTCGTTAAGTTCAGAAGGTTCGAGAATAACATACCAAGTTATACCACAGCTACTCAAACTGCTATTCCAATGCTGCCAAAATCGGTAATATGGCCACTTTCTACTAGATGGCGTAGTTGACTAATTAATGACACAGTTCAAGCAAACATGCAACAATATCCCCCTCTTAAACTTGTTCGTCCCGAACAAGCACGTCAATATTTTCCCCATGGTAGCGATGGAGACGATCCACATGGACAACTTTTAGCTTGCCTCTTCCTCGCTGGATCCGGTAGACAACATCGTTGATGCGCTTCACTATCTTATAGGGTCCTTCCCATTCCTGCTGTAGTTTAGGTGACATACCTTTTCGGCGATGAGGGTTGTATAGCCATACCAGATCTCCTTCCTGGAATCCTGTGGTGGTCGCTTTTGTATCGTACCTCGTCTTCATGCGGTCGCTGGATATCCGAATCTTATCTCTAGTTTTCCGATGAATGTTTCTGATGATTTCTCTGAGATCCGCCACATAATCATCTTCATTCGTTGCTTCATCAGTCGGAGATCCAAACATCAATTCACTAGGTAACCGGATGGTTCGACCAAAAAGGATTTCGGATGGAGTATGTCCTGTTGTGTTATGAACTGCGCTTCGATAAGCTAATAGGAACATGGGGATGTGCTTGTCCCAGTCCCGCTGGCAGTCGCCAACAACCTTAGAAAGGTGTTCGTTTAAGGTTCTATTGAAGCGTTCCACCATTCCGTCCGATTGTGGATGAAGCGGGGTTGTTCTTGTCTTCTTAATCCCTAGTAGCTGGCATACTCCTTGAAAGATCTTCGACTCGAAGTTGCGACCTTGGTCCGAGTGCAATTCCATTGGTACGCCAAATCTGCTTACCCAGTTGTGGACAATCTGCTCTACCACGGTTTTAGCTTCTTGGTTAGGTATAGCAAAGGCTTCAGGCCATTTAGTGAAGTAGTCCATCACTACGAGGATATAGCGGTTTCCACTGTTGGTTTCCGGAAACGGTCCTGCGATGTCAACTGCAATCCTTTCAAAGGGCGCTCCAACGTTGTATTGATGCATCTTGCCTTGCATTTTTACTCTCGGGCCTTTACTGGCTGCGCAAGCGGCGCATTTTCGGCACCAGTTTTCGACATCGTCTCTTGCGTGGATCCAGTAAAAGTGTTCTCGCACTTTTTCGAGTGTCTTATTTACTCCCAAGTGACCTCCGGACACTCCATCATGTAGTTCCCTAAGTACTTCGTTGACTTTCGATCTGGGTACCTACCACAAGTTGCATCACGGCTGATGTTCCATCCGAACTTTCCCATTTTCTTTTCAAAATATCATCCTGGACATGAAGTGAGTCCCATTGTGCTAAGTATGCCTTCAATTCCGGACTCCTATTGGAGATCTGCTGCCAGTCCGGCTTGCCCTCATGTTCCTTCCAGGCGAGAATCGGCTCGATATCCGGATCTTCCTGTTGAGCATTCCGGATCTCCCGTGCACTCCAGCCGCTAATGGGCTCAGCTCTCAACCGTTGGACTGATAATTTATCTTTTTCCTCCTGGCGTACGCAATGTTTACAATCAGCCTAGCAGGGTCGCCGGGAGAGGGCATCTGCGTTGGAGTGAAGAGTTCCCTTTCGGTGCTGTATCTCGTAGTCATACATCTGCAGCCGCTCAATCCACCTCGCGACTTGTCCTTCAGGGTTCTTAAACTGCAGCAGCCACTTTAGAGACGCATGATCTGTACGCAGGATGAATTTCTGCCCATATAAGTACTTGTGGAAGTGCTTTGTTGCCAGGATCAAAGCCAGGAGTTCCCGCCTGGTTACGCAATAGTTCCTCTCCGGCTTGGATAGCACTTTACTGAAGTAGGAAACTACTCTCTCTTGGCCATCATGGATCTGCGAAAGAACGGCTCCGATCCCAACATTACTAGCGTCGGCATCTACAATAAATGTCTTTCCTGGAGTAGGGTACGCTAGAATTGAAGCATCACACAGTTGGTGTTTGAGACTCTTGAAACTCGCTTCGCATTCACCTGACCATTTAAATGGTTTTCCCTTTTCCGTCAGTTGATGCAAGCTCTTTGCGATCCTTGCGAAGTCCTTCACAAACCGTCTGTAGTAAGTTGCAAGTCTCAGGAAGCTTCTCAGTTGGTGTTTGTCTTTGGGAACGGGCCAATTTTTCACCGCATCGACCTTCTCTGGGTCAGTCCTTACTCCTTCGGACGAGATGATGTGCCCCAGATATTTTACCTCAGATCTAAAGAGATCACACTTTTTCGGGTTAAGCTTTAATTGTGCACTTCGTAGTCTCCGGAACACTTCCTTCACGTTATCTCGATGTTCTTCAAACGTTTTTCCAACCACAATGACATCGTCCAAGTAGACCAAACACGTTTTCCATGTTAGCCCCAACGAAACACGCTCCATTAGTCGCTCAAAGGTTGCCGGCGCGTTACACAGTCCAAATGGCATTACTGTGAATTGCCAGAGCCCATTTCCTGCTGTGAAAGCTGTTTTCTCACGGTCTTTCGGATGTATCTGCACTTGCTAATAGCCACTCTTCAGATCTAGAGTGGAAAACCATCGAGCTCCGGACAGTGTATCCAGCGTATCGTCAATCCTTGGTAGAGGGTAGCTATCCTTTTTGGTGACATTATTCAGTTGGCGATAGTCTACACAGAACCGAGTGCTGCCATCTTTCTTTTTGACTAGGACAATTGGAGATGCCCATGGGCTTTTAGAGCATTCGATTACTCCTTCCTTCTCCATCGTCGACACCATCTCTGCAACCTCCGTCTGCATAGCCAATGGTAATCGTCTGGGAGGCTGACGAATCGGTCTCGCATCTCCAGTGTCTATCCGGTGTTGTACAAGGTGTGTTCGGCCATACTCGCAGTCCCGCGAAGCGAATATATCAGCAAACTCGTTGATGAGGTTCCCTGCCAAGGCTTGCTGCTCCTGATTCAGATCGCAGTGCTGGAATATAGTTCTTTTGACCTCAGTCATTCCCATTGGTGAACGAGGCTTCGCAACACCTTCCTGTGATAGTTTCGTGATGGCCGTAACCGGTACACACTTTCCAACCACCTCACCTTGCTTCAATTTGACGCTTTTGTGTTCCGCATTAAGAACTCGTACGGGAACCATATTGTTCTTCGGCTCGACAAGCATTTTTCCAACCACGCAATTTCGGCAGTGGTTGTCTTCTGGCTCGACTAGAAAGAATCGGTGGGCCCCAGGATCACCTTCCAGCTTTGTCCAAATCAGTGTCTCTGAAGAAGGTGGTAGGACCTCGTCCTTACTAATGACTGTCCTCAGGGATGCGACGTTCTCGTTCCCGTACACCATCGGAGTTTCTACGTTTCGATACTTGAGTACTTGCATACCAATGTCCAATACTACATCATGCGCCTTCATGAAATCGATTCCAATGATGCATTCGTCACATATATCGGCTACTAGGAAAGCGTGGGAGAATACTAATCCTGCCAAATTTATTGTTAGTATGACCTCTCCATACACTTTCGCTGTCGCTCCTGTTGCTGTTTTCAGACAGTAATTGCTGGTGTTGTGCAGCCAAGACTGACGGACGATGTCCCTCCTTATGATGGAAGCGGTGGCACCGGTGTCGATGGTTGCCACGCACTTATTTTGTCCAATATAGGCTTCCACTGTTAGACTCTGGTTTCCTCGTTTGGTTTGGGAGACTTGAATTGTGGTCCTGGGGTCGTCGATTCCGGAAACCAACTTCTGCCCCACGAAGCTGGTCCTTACACGTTTCCCGACTGCTGGTTATGCGAAGCTATATCTGCAGGATGGATGTTATCCCTGCCAGATGCTTCTTCGTTGCGCCTCCTAGGCCCGCAATGTGGACAACTGCCTTGTCTGGGTGGAGCTCTGCACTGTCTCTGTAGGTGCCCTATTTTGTTGCAGTTCCAGCAGCGCATTTGACCTCTGTTATCTCTGCTCCGGTCTACGATGTCTGCTCTTTGACATGAGCATTCAACAGCTGTAATTTTCCGTACGCGGTGGAACACATTCGATGCCTGATCAGCAGCTTGCATTGTCAAGGCAAATGCTAGGGCCTCAGCGAGAGTTCTCTTTCCAGCCATTCTTACGGCCATTTGCAGTTGTCTATCTTCAATGGCTTGGATAAACGCATCCACAGCCATTTCATTGATGAGAATCTCACCAGCATTAGGATATGACAAATGTGCCAGACGTTCGATATCTGCTTGCAGCTGTTGAAGTGTTTCTCCCCTCTTCTGGACTCTACTGCGTAGCTGAACCCTGTACACTTGCTGCATATGCTCATCACCGAAGCGCATCTCTATAGCCTTGACCAGGGTGTCGTAGTTGTGTTGCTTCTCTTCTGAGACGGTTTGGAGTAACTCCGCAGCTGTACCTCTTAGTGCGAGCGTTAGCGCAATCGACTTTTCCTCGTTGTCCCAGCTGTTCGCCACTGCAGCTGCTTCAAACTGTTTCTTATAAATTGGCCATGATGTTTGACCATCGAAAACAGGAGGCTGCATCTCTTTCCTTCTCGGGCAGACCGCAGAATTTTCTCGAGCCTTCTGCTTCTTCACTTTCTCGAGCTCTTTAGCCAAGTTCTCGATGTTTGTATCGATTTCGTCGAATTTGGTTTCAACCTTCTCGAACTTTTGGTCAATTTCTTCGAGTTTTCCTTCGAGAACATTTTTAAAATCTTCCACAGCGCTCTTTTGGGCGGCAACTATGGAATTCTTTTGTTCTTCGAATTTAGTGTCCATTGCTTGCAATTTGGAATCTAGAGAATTCTTCTGTTCATCAAATTTAGAGTCCATTGATTGCAATTTGGAATCTAGAGAATTCTTTTGTTCCTTGAACTGAGAGCCCATAGAATTCTTCTGTTCATTGAACTGAGAGTCCATAGAATTCTTCTGTTCATTGAACTGAGAGTCCATAGAATTCTTCTGTTCATCTAACTTGGCCAGAAGTAATTCCATCATAGCAGTCATATCAACGCTTGTACTTACTTGTTCTTCTGCTACGTCGAACAAAACGGACTTGGGGTTTTCTCCTTCGTTTTCAACAGATTCCTGCAGTCGAAGCACAAGATCACTTTTTCCTCCAGCTGTGGAGAGATTCCGCTTTTCCAATTCAGCTTTTAACTGCGGAATACTGAGCTGTAGTAATTTTAATGTGCGGCCCATTTTTTTTTTTTAATTCACTTCACTTTAATTTCACACTGAATACGTTTTATCCCACTTCTGACACCAATGTTACATCCAGGCTAGGATTCGAAAAGATAAAACGTAATTCTATTTAATTAATCTTTATTAGTTCTCTTTCAATGTCTTTTACTTCTTGATTATTATTCTAATAATTCACTTATTTAAACCAACAATTCACTTTCACAATTAATCACTTTAAATAAACAATCACTTCTCTTATTCAATATTCTCTATACTTTTCACTACTGTCATCTATCGCCCTTCTTTATCGCGGTTCACAACTAGAATGTCTTGGGTGCTCCTGCGACATCTATTTATATCTCCTAGTGACACCTCTCGAAATTTCCAGATTCGTTGAGAAGGTTCGTTAAGTTCAGAAGGTTCGAGAATAACATACCAAGTTATACCACAGCTACTCAAACTGCTATTCCAATGCTGCCAAAATCGGTAATATGGCCACTTTCTACTAGATGGCGTAGTTGACTAATTAATGACACAGTTCAAGCAAACATGCAACAGTATTAAACATAAGCGAATCTGTGCAACTGCTAAAATGAACGGCAAACTCTATTACTTTAAACGAACATCAAATCGAACAGGTCGCATGAAATGCGAACACATCTGCAACTGTCAAACGAAATATTAATACAATAATACATAAGGCGTTTTTCTTTTTTAGCTCCGAGCGGGGCACTGAGCTGTCAAAAAAAGAACTGTGTTACTTTTTTAGCTCGGAGCGCTCTGAGCACAAAATTTGTATTTCTTTTTTATCTCTGAGCTAGCTCAGGGCTCGCTCGATGAGCTCGATTAAAAATGACCGAGCACATAGAGCGAAAAGCTGAGCGCGGCTGACTTCATTCATTATTTGTGCTTTTTCCATAGTTTATTTACTAGAAATTATAATTTAAATGGAACAATCCATGACAAACACCAATTTCAGAAGCAATCCTGACTATTTTGAAAATTAATAGAAAAAAAATTATCTAATCAGTGCCCAATTCTGTTTCTTAATTAGCTCGGAGCGCTCAGTTTATGTTCAGCTCGGAGCAAGCTCTGATCGCTCGGGCCCCGCTCTGTTCCCCGCTCGGGGCTAAAAAACAAAAACGCCTATAGAGAAGAATTATTTCGATTAAAAATTTTATTTGTATTTGCGATTAAAGAAAAGTTTTGATTAATTTAAATAATGGATACCGATGATCTATTGGACTATTCAATGTTCGCACTGCTGGGATATCTTGGATACGAAGCATTTAAAGCTAGCAGAAGGCGGTCAGAAAACCAGCAATGGGTCCGAGAGCTAAATTTGACTCGGGATTTCGATGGTTTTTATGCACTTAACTACGAGGCTATGCAATCAAGAGACCCGCAGCAGTTTTTTAAAATAACCCGCATTAAGCCGAAAACATTTCAGCTATTACGCACGCTCATCGAACCGTCGTTGGAAAAAACATCTTGGAGAAAACCCAACAGGGGGAGTTGTCGACTTTTTCTGGTTTTGATGTAAATTTGTTGTTATTTTCATGTGAATAGTTGTGTTTACCTACATTCAATTTCGTTTTTGTAACTATTTTCAAGGTTCTTATCACAAGGAGCTCCGAAGCAAGTTCTCACATGGATTTTTCGTATGGGTCTATTGACAGTTGCGTCAATTATTTACGAAACGTGTGACGTCTTATGGAACATATTAATGCCGCTTTATTTAGCGCCTCCCTCACAGGAAAATTGGAAGAACATCTCCAAGGATTTTAAAAACATATGGAATTTGCCTAACTGTGTTTCTGCAATAGATGGGAAGCACATAAACATACGTTGTCCACCAAGAGCTGGTTCGGAATATTTTAACTCAATGGCCACCATTCAATTGTACTTCTTGCTGCATGTGACGCCAATAACATTTTCACTGCAGTTGACATCGGTGCATATGGTAGCCAAAGTGACGGTGGAATGTTCGCTGAATCGTCGTTCGGAAAAGGAATTTTACGTGGTGAGCTTAATATGCCGCCACCTAAACAATTTCCAAACTCTACCATCGTTTTTAGCCACTTCTTAGTTGGAGATGCAGCATTTCCATTAAAAACTTATCTGATGCGACCCTACCCTGGCAAACTTTTAACTGACGAGAGGTTTCATTTCAACAAGCGCTTATCGCGCGCTCGTCGTGTAATTGAAAATGCTTTCGGCATATTAGTGGCAAGATGGCGAATTTTACAAACCACTTTAAATATGCTGCCTGAGAATGCGGATCGTATAGTGAAAGCATCTGTCGTGTTAAATAATTTTATTAAATTAAAGGACGCAGGTTATTGCTCCCAAGATTACGTCGACGCTTATGATGAAAACGACGAAATTACTCATAGAGGCTTGTGGAGAAACGAAGCGCAACCTCTTGCTCGAGCAAGATCGATTGGTTCGAACCATTCTTCAAGGCTAGCATTCCAAATGAGGGATCAATTAAAAGATTATTTGTTCACGAATAATAAATATGTTTTTAATTAGTTTTTATCTTCATTTTCTTTGAAAAATTGCAGAATTTCGTCATACGTCCTTGCAGACGGATTTTGGTTTCCGGTGGCAATATCAGGAAAGTTGTTATGTATTTATTAGCTTATTCGTATTTATAATGGATAATTACAATACCTTCATTTTTTTCGAAATCATGTTCATGAACATGTCGTTGTTATCAAGATCCGGAGCCGGGGTGCTGAATCGTGTCGAAAACGTTTGCGACAAGTTACCGAAGAACTCGTTTATCGGGAACTCTGATGGCGGCGATCTTTTATTTTGCCGTGTGACCATTATTGCCGTTTGGGGGTCATCGACATCGTGTTGCAATGGGGAAAACAAGTCTTGTGCTCCACTGCTCTCATCGCAAGTTTGTTCGTGGTTCCCAGTTTGCCTGAAAAAAATGGGCGTTGAGTGTGCAAAGATATTGATTACATACTTTTACGGCTGCATCGCTTGGTTGAGAAATTCCAGCTGCGGATACAGCTCCAAAGGCTGCATATCTTTGGCACCGCTACCAGAAGGTTGCTCAAGCTTCTTCTTCTCCCTCACAAACCGATCCCGTAGGCTTTTCCACCTTTGTTTGCAGTCTTCAGCTAAATGACATTGAAGAGTTTAACAAAAATGTGTGTTACTGCAAAGCAAAGCACATTACCTGGTCTATGTAGCTGTTCTCCTATTTTCACCCAAGCTGCTTCGCGATTTACGGAATTTTTATATTTTCGCGATTTTGTGTTGTATATAAAATCGTGTTCCTTTACTAAGGCGATCAATTTTTCCTCAAATTTATCAAAGTTTACCATTTTTGGTTTTCAAAATAACGCCTCTGTCAAATCTGTCAAAAAAAGCGCCTAATAATAGGTCCGTTCGCGTACTTTATGTGTAGAAAAATTTAAAGTGTCAAATCTCCTAAATCGAGATAGAATCCTCTCATTTCTAAGAAAAGTACGCGAACGCTTCTGTGTAAAAACTTCTTAGTTTGGCTTGAAATGAAGCAACAGCTGTTTTTTTTTGCTGGCAAACTCATAGGATTTTATCATTTGACAGTATTCATTTTCTTACCAGCTGAAATTCTATGTAAAGAAAAATGAACGAAAGTACATTTTTCTTTCGTTCATCTTTTTACCATTTTCTCAGTACGCGAACGCATTTGTGCAGTTTTGAACGAAAGTTTATATAAATTTACGTTTGCATATTAGTTCGCGAACGGACCTAATAGAAAGTAGGTCTACTCAGGCGTCGCGTTGCAGTTTACGATATTTACGATCTTAAAGCGATCCAACGCCTAAGGTCGCATTTTGGGTTGCACCATATAAACGCGTTGTTTGTACACAATCTATCAACGCACGCGCGCGTCGACGCGACATTGTGAATTGGCTTTCAATCCTTTTTGTGAACTGTCACTCTGTGTTTTGCAGTGTATTTGTCAATCCGTTCCACTTTGCCCATGTATTTTTGTCTTAACTAGTCCGAATTTATTTATGTAGTAGGTACACTAACCGTATGAATAGAAGGGAATTGTGAATCCACCATTCACATTAAAATAGCGGCTACCTAGAGTACATAGCAAATCGAACGATGTGTTGAATACGGGACAGAAGTGGATTATAATTCAAATAAGAAACTCAGCCGAGGCACACTCGAGGTGTAGTTCATCTGCAAGACACAGTAGTGCAAATAAAGTGAAGTTCGTTTTTTTATAAAGCCCTTTAAACAAGGCAGTGGAAAAAAGGGAATTTAAAATAAATATTGAAAAAGAAAAAGGGGTAAGTGTCCGAATATCCATAATATTGTTACATCCAGGCTAGGATTCGAAAAGATAAAACGTAATTTCTATTTAATTAATCTTTATTAGTTCTCTGTCAATTTAATTCTTAATTATTATTCTAATAATTCACTTATTTAATTACAGAATTCACTTTCACAATTTATCACTTTAAATACAAAATCACTTTCCTTTAACTCAATACTTATACTTTTTCTCTATACTTTTCACTACTGTCATCTATCGCATTCTTAATCGCGGTTCACAACTAGAATGTCTTAGGTGCTCCTGCGACATCTATTTATATCTCCTAGTGACCCCTCTCGAAATTTCCAGATTCGTTGAGAAGGTTCGTTAAGTTCAGAAGGTTCGAGAACAACATACCAAGTTATACCACAGCTACTCAAACTGCTATTAATTAATGCTGAATGACACAGTTCAAGCAAACATGCAACAATATCCCCCTCTTAAACTTGTTCGTCCCGAACAAGCACGTTAATATTTTCGCCATGGTAGCGATGGAGACGATCCACATGGACATCTTTCAGCTTGCCTCTTCCTCGCTGGATCCGGTAGACAACATCGTTGATGCGCTTCACTATCTTATAGGGTCCTTCCCAATCCTGCTGTAGTTTAGGTGACATGCCTTTTCGGCGATGAGGGTTGTATAGCCATACCAGATCTCCTTCCTGGAATCCTGTGGTGGTTGCTTTTGTATCGTACCTCGTCTTCATGCGGTCGCTGGATATCCGAATCTTATCTCTAGTTTTCCGATGAATGTTTCTGATGATTTCTCTGAGATCCGCATCATAATCATCTTCATTCGTTGCTTCATCAGTCGGAGATGTAAACATCAATTCACTAGGTAACCGGATGGTTCGACCAAAAAGGATTTCGGATGGAGTATGTCCTGTTGTGTTATGAACTGCGCTTCGATAAGCTAATAGGAACATGGGGATGTGCTTGTCCCAGTCCCGCGCCAACAACCTTAGAAAGGTGTTCGTTTAAGGTTCTATTAAAGCGTTCCACCATTCCGTCCGTTTGTGGATGAAGAGGGGTTGTTCTTGTCTTCTTAATCCCTAGTAGCTGGCATACTCTTTGAAAGATCTTCGACTCGAAGTTGCGACCTTGGTCCGAGTGCAATTCCATTGGTACGCCAAATCTGCTTACCCAGTTGTGGACAATCTGCTCTACCACGGTTTTAGCTTCTTGGTTAGGTATAGCAAAGGCTTCAGGCCATTTAGTGAAGTAGTCCATCACTACGAGGATATAGCGGTTTCCACTGTTGGTTTCTGGAAACGGTCCTGCGATGCCAACTGCAATCCTTTCAAAGGGCGCTCCAACGTTGTATTGATGCATCTTGCCTTGCATTTTTACTCTCGGGCCTTTACAAGTGACCTCCGGACACTCCATCATGTAGTTTCCTTAGCACTTCGTTGACTTTCGATCTGGGTACCACAAGTTGCATCACGGCTGATGTTCCATCCGAACTTTCCCATTTTCTTTTCAAAATGCCATCCTGGACATGAAGTGAGTCCCATTGTGCCATGTATGCCTTCAGTTCCGGGCTCCTATTGGAGATCTGCTGCCAGTCCGGCTTGCCCTCATGTTCCTTCCAGGCGAGAATCGGCTCGATATCCGGATCTTCCTGTTGAGCATTCCGGATCTCCCGTGCACTCCAGCCGCTAATGGCCTCAGCTCTCAACCGTTGGACTGACACTTTATCTTTTTCCTCCTGGCGTACGCAATGTTTACAATCAGCCTTGCAGGGTCGCCGGGAGAGGGCATCTGCGTTGAAGTGAAGAGTTCCCTTTCGGTGCTGTATCTCGTAGTCATACATCTGCAGCCGCTCAATCCACCTCGCGACTTGTCCTTCAGGGTTCTTAAACTGCAGCAGCCACTTTAGAGACGCATGATCTGTACGCAGGATGAATTTCTGCCCATATAAGTACTTGTGGAAGTGCTTTGTTGCCAGGATCAAAGCCAGGAGTTCCCGCCTGGTTACGCAATAGTTCCTCTCCGGCTTGGATAGCACTTTACTGAAGTAGGAAACTCTCTTGGCCATCATGGATCTGGGAAAGAACGGCTCCGATCCCAACATTACTAGCGTCGGCATCTACAATAAATGTCTTTCCTGGAGTAGGGTACGCTAGAATTGAAGCATCACACAGTTGGTGTTTGAGACTCTTGAAACTAGCTTCGCATTCACCTGACCATTTAAATGGTTTTCCCTTTTCCGTCAGTTGATGCAAGCTCTTTGCGATCCTTGCGAAGTCCTTCACAAACCGTCTGTAGTAAGTTGCAAGTCCCAGGAAGCTTCTCAGTTGGTGTTTGTCTTTGGGAACGGGCCAATTTTTCACCGCATCGACCTTCTCTGGGTCAGTCCTTACTCCTTCGGACGAGATGATGTGCCCCAGATATTTTACCTCAGATCTAAAGAGATCACACTTTTTCGGGTTAAGCTTTAATTGTGCACTTCGTTGTCTCCGGAACACTTCCTTCACGTTATCTCGATGTTCTTCAAACGTTTTTCCAACCACAATGACATCGTCCAAGTAGACCAAACACGTTTTCCATGTTAGCCCCAACAAAACACGCTCCATTAGTCGCTCAAAGGTTGCCGGCGCGTTACACAGTCCAAATGGCATTACTGTGAATTGCCAGAGCCCGTTTACTGCTATGAAAGCTGTTTTCTCACGGTCTTCCGGATCTATCTGCATTTGCCAGTAGCCACTCTTCAGATCTAGAGTGGAAAACCATCGAGCTCCGGACAGTGTATCCATCGTATCGTCAATCCTTGGTAGAGGGTAGCTATCCTTTTTGGTGACATTATTCAGTTGGCGATAGTCTACACAGAACCGAGTGCTGCCATCTTTCTTTTTGACTAGGACAATTGGAGATGCCCATGGGCTTTTAGAGCATTCGATTACTCCTTCCTTCTCCATCGTCGACACCATCTCTGCAACCTCCGTCTGCTTAGCCAATGGTAATCGTCTGGGAGGCTGACGAATCGGTCTCGCATCTCCAGTGTCTATCCGGTGTTGTACAAGGTGTGTTCGGCCATACTCGCAGTCCCGCGAAGCGAATATATCAGCAAACTCGTTGATGAGGTTCCCTGCCATGGCTTGCTGCTCCCGATTCAGATCGCAGTGCTGGAATAAAGTTCTTTTCACCTCAGTCATTCCCATTGGTGAACGAGGCTTCGCAACACATTCCTGTGATAGTTTCGTTATGGCAGTAACCGGTACACACTTTCCAACCACCTCACCTTGCTTCAATTTGACGCTTTTGTGTTCCGCATTAAGAACTCGTACGGGAACCATATTGTTCTTCGGCTCGACAAGCATTTTTCCAACCACGCAATTTCGGCAGTGGTTGTCTTCTGGCTCGACTAGAAAGAATCGGTGGGCCCCAGGATCACCTTCCAGCTTTGTCCAAATCAGTGTCTCTGAAGAAGGTGGTAATACCTCGTCCTTACTAATGACAGTCCTCAGGGATGCGACGTTCTCGTTCCCGTACACCATCGGAATTTCTACGTTTCGATATTTGAGTACTTGCATACCAATGTCCAATACTACATCATGCGCCTTCATGAAATCGATTCCAATGATGCATTCGTCACATATATCGGCTACGAGGAAAGCGTGGGAGAATACTAATCCTGCCAAATTTATTGTTAGTATGACCTCTCCATACACTTTCGCTGTCGCTCCTGTTGCTGTTTTCAGACAGTAATTGCTGGTGTTGTGCAGCCAAGACTGACGGACGATGTCCCTCCTTATAATGGAAGCGGTGGCACCGGTGTCGATGGTTGCCACGCACTTATTTTGTCCGATATAGGCTTCCACTGTTAGACTCTGGTTTCCTCGTTTGGTTTGGGAGACTTGAATTCTGGTCCTGGGGTCGTCGATTCCGGAAACCAACATCTGCCCCGCGAAGCTGGTCCTTACACGTTTCCCGACTGCTGGTTATACGAAGCTATATCTGCAGGATGGTTGTTCTCCCTGCCAGATGCTTCTTCGTTGCCCCTCCTAGGCCCGCAATGTGGACAACTGCCTCGTCTGGGTGGAGCTCTGCACTGTCTCTGTAGGTGCCCTATTTTGTTGCAGTTCCAGCAGCGCATTTGACCTCTGTTATCTCTGCTCCGGTCTACGATGTCTGCTCTTTGACATGAACATTCAACGGCTGTCATTTCCCTTACGCGGTGGAACACATGCGATGCCTAATCAGCAGCTTGCATTGTCAAGGCAAATGCTAGGGCCTCAGCGAGAGTTCTCTTTCCAGCCATTCTTACGGCCATTTGCAGTTGTCTATCTTCAATGGCTTGGATAAACGCCTCCACAGCCATTTCATTGATGAGAACCTCACCAGCATTAGGATATGACAAATGTGCCAGACGTTCGATATCTGCTTGCAGCTGTTGAAGTGTTTCTCCCCGCTTCTGGACTCTACTGCGTAGCTGGACCCTGTACACTTGCTGCATATGCTCATCACCGAAGCGCATCTCTATAGCCTTGACCAGGGCGTCGTAGTCGTGTTGCTTCTCTTCTGAGACGGTTTGGAGTAACTCCGCAGCTGTACCTCTTAGTGCGAGCGTTAGCGCAATCGACTTTTCCTCGTTGTCCCAGCTGTTCGAAATTGCAGCTGCTTCAAACTTTTTCTTATAAATTGGCCATGATGTTTGACCGTCGAAAACAGGAGGCTGCATCTATTTCCTTCTCGGGCAGTCCGCAGAATTTTCTCGAGCCTTCTGCTTCTTCACTTTCTCGAGCTCTCTAGCAAAGTTCTCGAAGTTTGTTTCATGCTTGCAAAACGTCTGATGGATTTCGTCGAATTTGGTTTCAACCTTCTCGAACTTGTGGTCAATTTCTTCGAGTTTTCCTTCGAGAACATTTTTAAAATCTTCCACAGCGCTCTTTTGGGCGGCAACTATGGAATTCTTTTGTTCTTCGAATTTAGAGTCCATTGACTCCAATTTCGAATCCAGAGAATTCTTCTGTAGTTCTAGGGAACTCTTCTGTTCATTGAACTGAGAGTCTATAGAATTCTTTTGTTCATCAAATTTAGAGTCCATTGATTCCAATTTGGAATCTAGAGAATTCTTCTGTTCATCGAACTTGGCCAGAAATAATTCCATCATAGCAGTCATATCAACGCCTGTACTTACTTGTTCTTCTGCTACGTCGAACAAAACGGACTTGGGGTTTTCTCCTTCGTTTTCAACAGCTTCCTGCAGTCGAAGCACCAGGTCACTTTTTGCTCCAGCTGTGGATAGATTCCGTTTTTCCAGTTCAGCTTTAAACTGCGGTATACTGAGCTGTAATAATTTCAATGTGCGGCCCATTTTTGTTTTCCTTTTTTTTTTTTAACTAATTCACTTCACTTTAATTTCCCACTGAATACGTTTTATCCCACTTCTGACACCAATGTTACATCCAGGCTAGGATTCGAAAAGATAAAACGTAATTTCTATTTAATTAATCTTTATTAGTTCTCTGTCAATTTAATTCTTAATTATGAAATAACCGACATAAATTGTAATAATCACGTTCTTTATTTGGTAACTAAAAAAATGGCGGATCCCTTTCTAAAAAAAACGTGTTTTCTCCTTCTTTTTCCTTTTTAACAGTGAAGTCAGCCACGGCTACTTCGTTTTACATCTCAAAAAAACATCCAGGTGGCGCAACCCGAGTTACAAAAAGGTTGCGTCCACCAAGTGTATGATAATCGTTACTTTACATTCTTACAGTTCGGCCAATCTACATAACAATCGACCTCGATACATATACACACATTTCTGCTTAAGACTAAGTTATCATATACCCAGTGTTGCTTTCAAAAACTGCTTTAAATCTCATCATCGTTTTTACTTTCAACCCATTTCCGCATTCGAGCGGCTTCAATGACGTTATTATATGGTCGCTGAGTCATTTGACAGTTCTCGACATCGCGAACAACGTATCGATCATTTCCCAACACTTTACAGACTACATACGGACCGCTATATTTAGGGATTAACTTTTTATTTGTCCCGGGGGTAACATCCACATTCCGAATAACAACAAAATCGTTCACCGCGTACTTCTTTGCCGGCGAACTCTTCTTAGCCGAATATGCCTCGTTATAGGCTTGTGATCTTTGGATAGCATGGTTTGCATCTGCACGCATAGTTTTCAAATCGCGAGCAACTGCGGGGCCAAACTCCGCCTGAAGATATTCGGAAAATTCATCAACAACCTTTCCACGCTGTGCCACCCCAAAAAGCAACTCACTCGGTAAATGTTTGGTCGAGCTATGCCTCGAGTTGTTCAAAGCAAATTCTATCGGTGGAAGCATCTGGACCCAATCGGCATGGCTAGCTGGCTCGCACATTTTCCCCAACATGGCCTTTAGAGTCCTATTCACGCGTTCCACCTGACCGTTGGCCTGCGGGGACCCGACCGCGACCTTGACATGCTCGATGTTGTTCCTCTTGAGGAAATCAGCGAACTCTAAACTAGTAAAACAGGTGCCTTGGTCCGAAATAATGCGACGGGGTCTACTGTAGTATGAAAAATACTTTTCAAGACAAATCAGAACCTCCCGGGTACTAGTGGAGTTAACGGCGTAAAGCCTAGTGAATTTCGTGAAGGCATCAGTGACTAACAGAATATGTTTTCGCTTCGAATTTATGGATGGGAGTGGACCAAAATGATCTAGATGAAGTGTGTCAAATGGCTCTGGCTTCTTTTCAATACTATATAGTGTCCGCTCAGACGACCGAACAGGGGCGGCGTACAATATGCAGCGAATGCAGTTCTTAATAAAATTGCAAACTTTATCCCTCATATTCGGAAAGCAGTAATGCCTACGAAGGCCATCAACCGTCTTATCAACCCCCAAATGACCTAATTTCTCGTGCATCAGCCTTATGACATTTTCCTCCATCTCACTCGCTACGTATAACAAAAGTCCGCCCCCCTCGTCTACCTTGAAGACGATACCATCCTTCATCTCAAACCCATCCATCGGGCCATCCTCTAGCTCTTCTCGCACCTTCACGATGCGTTCATCACGGCCCTGGGTGAGCTGTACCCGGAAACAGACTTCGTTACCATCAATCGCATGGATGGTACGACAAAACATATTTGGGGACGCCTCGTCACCCCGGACGCACGAATCATTAACGGCTAACACATCATTAGAATCGTCAAGCGGACTCACGGGCCTCAAAGTTTCCTTGGGGCTAGGATGCAAACGACTCAAAGCATCTACATGCCCCATAGCGAAACCATGCCGGTGTTGCAAAGTGTAATCGTAAGCTTGCAACTCAAGTGCCCACCTAGCGATCCGGGCGTTCATCTGCTTACGCTCCAGGGTCAGTTTAAGCGAATTACAATCAGTAACGATTGTAAACTTCAATCCCTCCAAATAAACTCGATAGCGCCTAAGGGCATATATAATAGCTAACGACTCTAATTCGAAACTATGGTATCGTTGTTCCGCTGGGGACGCTGTCTTTGAAAAAAACGAGACAGGATGAAACTTCCTATCGTCCTGCCTCTGCATCAGCACTGCTCCGAAACCTAATGAACTAGCATCGCAATGGAGCTCAGTCTCCTTGGTTGGATCATAAATCGCCAGAACTGGGCTATTTATCAGCTTGTCCTTGAGCGCATCAAACGCACTTACTCGCTCTGTAGTCATTGCAAAAGGAATGCCTTCACGGGTCAATTCAGTCAGCGGCTTGACTATCCTACTGTGTCCCTCAACAAACATCCGGAAATAGCTAAACATTCCCAAAACAGAGCGCAACTCCTTCAAGTTACGGGGAGGCTGCAATCTTTTTATTGCTTCGATATGGTCATCATTCGGGCGTATGCCGTCAGAAGTGACCGAATAACCAAGGTATTCTATCTTGTTATAGGCAAACTTACACTTGGATAAACGCAGAACTAAACCCTTCTCCGTCATTCGTCTCAAAACCTTCTTCAACAATTTGATATGCTCATCTAAGATTACCGTAGCCAGCACTATGTCGTCTATGTAAATCGAGATCTGCCCAGAGGATATTAGGTCTGAGAAAATTTCACATATGTATCGCTGAAAAATGGCAGGGGCGTTTTTCAAACCAAACGGCATTCGGATATACTCGAACTGACCATGAGGCACCACAAATGAAGTATATTGAATCGAATCAGGCGCCATCGCCACATGGAAAAATCCATCTCTCAAGTCTAAGGTGGAAAAGTATGTCTTTCCCCCGAAATACCCCAAACAATCTTCTATCAGCGGTAGCGGGTAATTATCCCTAGCTGTGACTTTATTGAGTGCCCTGAAGTCAACACACATACGGAGCTCTCCCGATTTCTTTTTAACTAGGACCACCGCCGACGCATACGGAGATTGGCTTGGCCTAATAACCTTTTGTTCCAACAATCTGTCTAAAATTTTCTGTACCTCTATCCTCTCATAGTATGAGAGACGTCTAGGAGTTGTGTGAAATGGCGTCTGATCCGTTAACCTAATTTTCATCTCAAAGTCATGCGGCTTAATCTCTATGTCGTCCGGGCCCAAATATTGTTCATAAATAGTGCGTCTAATTGCATCTACCTCTTGCTTTGTTAGTGAATCATTAATAGCTAATAACTCCTCTGCATCAGCATTATCACTCAATTCGACTGTGTGCACCTCGGGACAAACAAAAATATCTTCTTTAACCTTCACACCATCATTACTGTCAAATAACACAGACGTACCAACTTTCGCCACCGATGGCTTTTCTAAACCTTTGCCTTCTGTTGGTGGGGGTTCACCTGGGTCAAAAATGCAAAAATGCGAACTTTCGTTAAGAATATTTTTATTGGCCATATCGCTGCTTACATGAGCGAAATTTTTGTTCAACTGACATAATTTGATGTTACATTTTTCTAGAAAGTCTCTACCCAAAATGAGTGGAATATTGGTTTGTTCGTCAGGAAGTATTATTAGTTTATGCTTAAGGTACATTTTTCTAAATTTAATGATGCAGTCGATACAGCCAAATGATGAAAGAACCTGATTCCCCAAGCCTCGAAACGAAGTCTTTTGCTTCTTAGATGAAATGGGTTTGTTGATTGTAGAGTACCGGACAAAACTAACCGGACTACCGGTATCAAACAAAGAAAGAAAATTCGTAAAGTCGCGTTCGAAAGCAGATTCAGAATTGAAAACAACACTTACCCAGTTAACAGACCCCAACACCCCTATATCAGCAACAGCAGCACCATCCGGTTCAGTGGTATCCACAGCAGCAGCCAGATTTCGGGGTGTCAGAAGCTTCGATGGATTCGGACAACGTCGGTGGTCATGGCCCATTTGCCAGCATTTGAAACATGCGCCTGGCGGACGTACTTCGTATGGGCATTTACTTTGATAATGCCCCATCTTACTGCAGTTAAAGCATCGAACTGGTTCGCCGGATCTCTGTTCCGGGCTAGCAGCAGTAGTAGTGGGAGCCGATCGCATCGATGGCCGAGGTCGGACTGTGGTCAGTCGTTTAATGTGATCCATGATGCGTTCCCGGTGTATCCCAACAGCGGCCTTCATTTGTTCGATCGTAGTCGTACCACTCAGCAGCAAAACAGTGTCCTCAGGTGGCAGATGCATCCCATCCACGATTATACCCACTATCTCGTATTCGCGTAGTTGGCTATGCTTAGCCAAACCATTCATTATGAGAACGTAGTGATGCATTTCCTCAGCGTCCCGATTCCATTTGCGCCCACGCAGTCGCTTGATTAATTCGGTGTGACTCAAGACGTGGTCGAACTCTTGGGTTAGAACTGCTTTTAGGCCACGGAAATCTCGTTCATCACTCTGCTTGGCGCAGTCAGCAGCAGCGCTCGTCAACAGACTGCGTAGGCAGATGTATTTGAATGCATCGTCACATCTGTATGTTTGGCAAATTTGTTCCAGGTCGTTGATGAAATGCTTGACGTCATAGCCCGACTCGCGATCACCACTAAATTTTGATACCACCCGCACGATATCTTCTACTCGAGCCCGGTTAACAGGTTCAGGACTCATTTGTTCTAATTGGCGTGTGAGTTGAATGATCTCTTGCTTCCTGCGCAGTATAGTTAACTGTTGCTCCAAAGCGGACAGCTCAAAATCGGCATCGCTTAGTGCTGGCTCTCTCTGTGTAGCAGACGCAAACGTGTTCCAGGCAGTGGCTCCACCCATAGCCCGAGAGTCGGCAGCATCTGTGGTCGTACGGACATTCTTAGCGGTAGTGGCAGCGGAGGCGGCAGTGGCGGCGGTGGTGGAAGTAGCAGCGGTGGCCGCAGTGGTAGCAGTAGCAGCAGTGGCAGCAGTAGCAGCAGTGGCAGCAGTAGCAGCAGTGGCAGCAGTAGCAGCAGTGGCCGCAGTAGCAGCAGTGGCAGCAGTAGCAGCAGTGGCAGCAGTAGCAGCAGTGACAGCAGTAGCCTCAGTGGCAGCAGTAGCAGCAGTGGCAGCAGTAGCAGCAGTGGCAGCAGTAGCAGCAGTGACAGCAGTAGCCTCAGTGGCAGCAGTAGCAGCAGTGACAGTAGCGGCAGTGGCAGCAGTGGCGACCTTGGCAGCGGTGACGGCATTTGCGGACTCGACCCCAGAAGTACTCGCTGCAGCGGAATATGATGAATGGCCTATCTCCGAACAAAGCTCATCCCCAGCCTGCGCGTTATCATCTTTAGCTAACGTCGAGTCCAGCAATGCCCGTAATTGGGATACGGTGGCCGACGCAGGAAATTCGACCTCGTATTCCCGCAGTATTTCCATTAAATCGGATTTGCTTTGTTTAGGCATCTTGAATATTCGTATATATATATAGAATACCCCACATCTGATGTTGAAATAACCGACATAAATTGTAATAATCACGTTCTTTATTTGGTAACTAAAAAAATGGCGGATCCCTTTCTAAAAAAAACGTGTTTTCTCCTTCTTTTTCCTTTTTAACAGTGAAGTCAGCCACGGCTACTTCGTTTTACATTTCAAAAAACATCCAGGTGGCGCAACCCGAGTTACAAAAAGGGTGCGTCCACCAAGTGTATGATAATCGTTACTTTACATTCTTACAATTATTATTCTAATAATTCACTTATTTAATTACAGAATTCACTTTCACAATTTATCACTTTAAATGCAAAATCACTTTCCTTTAACTCAATACTTATACTTTTTCTCTATACTTTTCACTACTGTCATCTATCGCATTCTTAATCGCGGTTCACAACTAGAATGTCTTCGGTGCTCCTGCGACATCTATTTATATCTCCTAGTGGCACCTCTCGAAATTTCCAGATTCGTTGAGAAGGTTCGTTAAGTTCAGAAGGTTCGAGAACAACATACCAAGTTATACCACAGCTACTCAAACTGCTATTCCAATGCTGCCAAAATCGGTAATATGGCTACTTTTACTCTCTACTAGATGGCGCAGTTGACTAATTAATGCTGAATGACACAGTTCAAGCAAACATGCAACAATATACTCCATTTATTATTCAGTCCCTTATTAGGACAGTACAATTTGAATGTCATTTGGCGGTCATTGATAATAAATTTGATCGTGGCCGCCGAAAATTAATGGTGACACCCTTAATCAATGCACCTACATTGAATACACCTGTGCGAAGGAGACTCATTTAACTCGCCCTTTTAAGCCTCGTCCAGACACATTTTTTTGGGCGCAGGAAAATCCTTGATTCCAGACAGGCAATTCTTTAAGTGTCTAGTCCAAATTCGGATACACCTAAGCCACACATAAACGAGAAAAAAAGGAAACCAAAGAAAAATCAAGGAATTCACGTGTATCAGAAAAGATAGCTAAGTATTCATATTATGTTTGTACATTATGTAGGTATATACGTTTTCGCAACTAGCTAAGCAGTTTCGCCGTTATTTAAATGTTTAAATTTGCTAATTTATTAGATTAAATTATTCTACATTTGTAGTATTTAAGTAACTAGCGAATTAAAAGCTGGGAACATAGAAAATGTATCTATCTTTGGGAAAGCATCCCAGGTCTAAGACAGGCCAAACGAGCCATTCGGCCCTTCAATAAAAATGCCAGCAAATGTCTAAAACTAAGCAGGCACGATATCAAAAACCTAGTAGGTTACCTTACTGGTCACCATGGTTTAAGATATCATCTACACAAAATGAGAATATCAGACTCTCCTGAGTGCCGACTCTGTCTGGAAGAGGACGAGTCAGCTGAACACATTTTATGTGAATGTCCAGCCCTTAATGGAATTAGAAAGAAGATCTTTTTCAGGGAGCAAATGAGCCCCGAGGACATAAATAATTCTTCTACTGGTAAAATTGTCCGCTTTACACGGAAAGTGGAAATTCTACTAGTTTAAACTTTTCTGGCCCATACGGTACAAAAGATCTTTTAGGTCGAAGTACCCCTCCCCCCCCCCCCCCCCCCCCCCCCTTATAAATCGCCTTGGTGAGGCAGAAATTAAAAAAAAAAAAAAAAAAAAACTAGCGATTGATCAAATTAGAGTTATTACCCAGTGCCATTAGTTTAAGGATTATATATATATATATACATTAAGGATTATATACATATTGTTAGATACCAATCTTGAATTTAAATTTACATATTTATTTACGTATCTGTACATACCTATTTTGTAGTGTTGTTAAATTTATTTATAGTGTTAATTTGGTTAATTTTAGAGTAAAGTTATCAAAGTTGTTTAGAAACCCGAAATTTAGTGTAGGTAATAAGTTTAGTTTTCCCATCACCCTCTGTTTTTTTTTTTTTGTTTGAGACGTGCAAAAAGGTCTTCAGATATCTATTTAGAGCTCTAACTAGGTAGGGAAAGTAGAGTAAATTGCATAGAGATGAATAAATGGATATCTTTCCATAATCAGACGGGCAAAGAAAACCGGATTTAGTTTTTTTGAATAGTTTTTTTTTCTTTTGTATCATACTTGCATATAAACGTACAATTAATAAATGTATTTACTTAAGTTGAACGATAATTTCTGAGCGTATGATTTCTTTAGAAGGATCATGGTAGGTTGGTAAATTATTTTTCAGGGGGTGCGGTAGGGTGTGCTAAAGACCATTCGGTGGGAATGGTCTGATCCTTGAGTAGCAGTCATCTTTGGCGAAATCCAATATCTGGCCACCGGATTTCCAGGTTGGGAGGGTAATGGCTGCAACAGAGGGTATTCATTATACGAGTCTTCATGGTGTCTCTCTATATTTGACTATTTATGTTTGACGATGTCGGGAAGTTACCCCTTAGGCACAACTCCAACCGGGATGGCCAGTTCCATTTTGTTTACCCCTAGCACGAGGGACCGGGTTTTCCGGAGTCAGTAACTCACTATTGGAGATCTCTAAAGACCTGGGATTCATGAATTTTGGGACAAAAACCACATGCACAATTTTCCCGTAAGCAATCACATGTCAATACTTTCTCGTGATTTCAGAGCGACATCCGTATTGTTTTTGTCAATCAATTTGCAAGTTTCTACTGATATTTTTCATTGAAGATAAGATTTGGTTTTTTGCTCAAAAGAACCAATCATTTTCTGTTTTGCATGTCAACAATTCTGGATTTGCCCTTAACACGAATGATGCGATCTCAAATTTTTGGGAGATATTCTCTTTAATTTACCAATCATTACAAACAGCCTTGCATCTGTCGTCAAAGTGATGAAAACATATTTTTGATTTATTGTAAAATAATTACAGTAGCCAAAACATGTTTTATTGAAGAGAGCAATTCGTTCGATTTTCAATGAAAAACGCTATATGTAAACGGAAGGATGACATCACTGCATTCCTATTACAATTGTTACTTGGTAACTCTACCCGATATTGACATTTCAGTAAGGAAAAAGGAAAATAAAAATTATATTGCAAAAAAATATCTGAAATAATGGATAAATCTCAGGCTGAAATTGACAAATTGAATGTGGCTCGGAGAGAAGCTCGCAGAAAGAAAATTCTCGACAACGCTTTAAGCAGGCTGGATAAACTTAGTGGGACGGATAGGAATGCATCTACAATCAATAGTTTGTGGAATCGACTTATACTATCAGTGGCATTTTTAAACAAAACACATTTTTTTCTTGCAGAAGAATGTAGAAATCATTCGACGGAGAGATATTCCGATCCGGAGATCGAACATCCGGAGTATATGAACAGCTATAACCCTACAAACGCGTCAACAGCATCAACTTTGACACAAAATAATCTCGCATGGAACTCTTCGCCTTTTATCACTAGTACCACAATACCGCCAACAAAATTTGAGAAAATTCTATCCAGTCGATTGCATATAGTTGCAGCAAGTGCATTTACATATTTAATGCTTGCTTTAGGTCTTCACGCAATCATTTGCCATAGTACATTTATCGTATTTTTGTCGCTCGAATGTTTAGAGTTGATTGCCTTTCGAAAGGAGCGACCTCTTAGTCCAATTTTAAATATGGTTCTGATAATGAGCGGAATAGATGGTCGCAAAACTGGGCTGTATTTAAAACTATTGGGGTTACTTAATAAGATGGTGCATGATTTAGGTCTCTACATGTTTTGTTTTGTTGCGAGCCATGGTCTATACAGCGGTTTTGTGCGGGGATTAATCGATGATTCTTTTTATTCATTTTGATATACGAAATAAAATAAATTATAAATACAGATTGCATTTAATTGACAGAGTATCCACCTTCCAATAGCAAATGATGCCCGTTCACAAAGCTGGATTGATCGCTTAGCAAGTAAGTAATAGCTTTTATTGCATCGTCGACCTCGCCTAATCGAAGTAGCGGAATGCGTTGAATCAGCGGGCCAGCCTTTCTTTCGTCTCTCCAATTTGCTATACCCATTTCTGTGAGAATAACTGTTGGGTTTAACGAATTAACACGAATCTTTCTTGGTCCAAATTCGTAAGCTAATGCCCGTGTTAGAGAGTCTACTGCCGCTTTAGATGCTCCGTATGCAGCATGATCTGAAAATGCCCTCGAGGATGCTAACGATGAAATGTTAACAATACTGGAAGCAAATTCAAGTTTATCCAACACTGCCTGCGTCACACAAAAAATTGCTTTAGTATTAACATTGAATGTGCTAAAATAACAGATAATGTTAGATTCTATTGGAGGGATATTTATAATTTGCGAGATAACATACGAGTCAATGTCATCTTCCGTCAATTCCGCAAACGGTTTGATAATAGCAACGCCTGCATTGTTTACCAAGCCATCTAATTGGGGTACTTTGGCTAGAGCTTCTTTTGTTTCATTCCAATTATTCAGATCAACTTGAATAGTCTCGATTGAGGGTACATCTGCTTTTAAAGTCTTTAAATGGTCGGCGTTTCGAGACACTGCAATTACCTTTGCTCCCAAGATGGAAAGATGCTGGCACAGTGCATATCCAATGCCTTAATAAAAGAAAATGAGATGATCGAACGTTTTCCGCATTTCCTGAGACTTCACAAATTATGACGTCATTACTCAAGATCAATGGTAGTTGTCGGAACTTGCTTAATATTTTTAATAGCATCTAGAAACCTACCCTGTCCGGCACCAGTAACCAAAATTGTTTTATTTTTAAGGTCCGCCATTTGAAATAATCTTCAACAATTCTATAGGGTCAGTTGAGTAATTCTCCAGTTATTAAACTTGATCACCGAAGGAATTTCTAATCACTAATTTTATTGTTAACCGTTACGATAAAAACTGCCAACAAAAGTACGTGTCTAATAAAGGGTTTGAAATGGTGAGTGATGGAGTATATATAGACAAACACAGACGGTGCGGTGCAGCCATTCCTATCCAATTTTTGTATTCTCGTTCGTAATTTTCTGCGTTTGCTCTAATCGCTCGTTGTTTACATGGCTGAATCGAAAGATCGAATTGAGACTAAATTGAAAATTGAATTGAGAGATTGAATTGAGATATGTCGTTTTCGAATGGGAAAACAAAAAAACATTTTTTTTTTTATCTAGATTACTTTTTTTGATCTCAGATCAGTTTTTATTATATTTATTTCCATTGGGTGCAAGAAATTAATTTTTTTTTATCGAGATCACTTCGCTAATCTTGATTTTGAAGTAAGATTTACAATTACTTGCACAAGCACTAAAATCTTTAGACATTTCTCACTTTGAAGTTGTGCAAAGCTAAATTATCCTTAAATAAATATTTGTGTTTTTAATTGTTTTGTGAAAAATATAATTTGCTCCAGTGGAAAAGCAAAAACAATAACATAATGTTGATTTTGATTGTTTCACCGAAACTACTTTGCTCGAAAAATAATATATTTTTTCTATTTCTTCTCTGGAAAATGAAATAAGTGAACAATAATAACCGTGTTCTTAATTCTACTTCTGTGGAGAAGAACAAAACAATAACATATTTTTTTTCTGCTACCTGTAACAGAAATTTTATACATTATATGTAGTCGTTATTAGTTATTATTAACCTCGATGCCCCACACTTTGTTCGGGCCCCGTTAAATTCGGGCCCACTTGGGAGACACCTGTAACGTATAATGCTCCTTCTTCCTCCTTTGTACCTTGGAAACTGGACCACTGCTGCCCCGTTGTGCCCTGCAGCTTCGCTGCACCGGAGAGCTGGGATGCTACCTTTGGGTCGACTGGCCCCCGCTTACAGGCGGCTAGGACTCAGCCTGCCCTAATGACTGGGAAGGGTGTGCTGCCACTCACAGCCAGGCATGGATACCGCCCGCGTTAGCTCGCCGGCGGGCGTGAATTCTTGTCTGTGAGCCCGTACTGGGGTTCCCTTCTTTTTTTACATGCCTTCAGAAAAATACATTTGCTCGCAATCCTGGAAAACCAAAATACAGAATAGGAGCTCTCTTGATCCGCACGCAATGGACCGATGTACCTCCATTGCTAACCGTTTGCGGAGAGAGAGGGTGTGCGAGAGTTGTATCGCTACCACCTTCTAGGGTGGCCCGAAGGGTAACAAGCCTGTATGATCTTGAGAAGAGAGAGAGTGACCCGCCTATCCGGTAAACCGGAAGAAGCGAGAGCGTGGTTATACCGAGAGAGAGAGAGGGGAGGAGATGGTGTAATCGGCCCTAGCGAGGCTCTCCGATGTGACAAGAATCGGAGGATTTTTGCTTCGAGGTATTCTTCCTAACAGGTATTCGAAGCCTAAATCCTCCGATTCGAATCAGATCGGAGAATTTTCCGTGCCGACGGATACCTCGCTAGGCCCGATTATCTCTCCTGTGCTGACCCGCCCCGCCATGTTTACACATGGACTCCATGGCCACCGCGCCGCACTATCGGCGATGACCCCTTACTTGTAGTGGGAGATAGGCCTTTCAAGCCCCTATCGAAGCCTATTTCCCCTGGGTTGAAATACCCTTCCACTCACTTCCTGTTGTGAGATCCGATCTCCTCCCATGATGTTGATTTATCCGGCCATAACTTGGCTCACAGACCTAAACGTGAAAGTAATAATACGCGGAGATGAATAATCCATGTTCCTTAACGCCCTAAGCGTATCGTAATTTATTTAGGAATTCAAAAAGAAAAATCTCATACTTAAATACGAATTGAAAAACTGACAAAAGGTTCGAAGAAAAAAAGATAACAAAGTAAAAGTAATTTAAAAGTATCTTAAAGGTAGCTTAAATGTAACTTAAATGTATCCGGTAAGTATCTTGTACGTGTCTGGTACATATCTAAAAAATATCTAGACAGTATCTAGAAAGATAAAAGAATGTTTCAAAACTGTTGGTTCTGCCTCGCTGACCAAGGTGGACTACACTAGAGACGACACTGGAAAAACGAACTAAACGGGGAACTATGCTACCCATTTAGGTATGACCGATCGGGTCTGAAGGCGTATCCTCCTTTCGTAAGCTCTACACACAATAACAACACAAAAAGGAATATCCGTGCAGGATGAAAGTTCACTCACGGTTGAGCTTTGACGACACTAAACACACGCTCCTCTGAAGAAGGAGTCCTAGGAGAGAATCCTCGCGTGGATACACTAGCAGTGGCTGGTGTCGACTGTTCGTCTTCGGGTTATCCTCACTTATTTACACTCGTGTGAGAATACACCAATACCGTGGTTTGGAAAAGCGATCGCGGGGGATAAGCCGATGCTGAATGGAGAAAAACTAATGGTCGTTCACTATTCGGGTTCAAAAACGCGATCGAAATTCAAATATACGCCCAAGAGTGGAATATCAATATATATATGTATTTAAGTATATGTTTGATGTAATTTAGCAAAAGTAATTGTTATCAAAATTTAATGTAGGTACTTACTTCGGAAAGCTTCCAGCGATGTGCGCACACTGCCGACGTTCCTGTTGAAAAATGTTTGCTAATTAACGGATTATATATAAACCCTAGTTGAACTTTATAAATTTGCCTCTTAACTATACCCGAGATAGGAGTACGGCCTTTTATGATGCGTATTAACCTTCCGTCCTCACACATATTTTTTCTAACGCGCTCATCACACTGCGGTATCACATACCCCACCCCAAAAGTATTAAAAAAAAGATGTAATTTTATATATATAAATATATGTATATATTTTTTTAATTCATATTTTTATTTCATCAAAATTCAATACGATGAATAACATAAAATATAAAAATAATTAAGAAAAAAATTTCCAAATTAGGTTACAAAAAAAATTAATATAGATGTCAACTAAAATCAGTCAATTTCAGAAAAAAGTTTAAAATAATAGTTTTAAAAACTGTCGCATTACGCTTTCTAATACTCTTACTTTAATGTTTACTCCAATGTATTGTTTTAACAGTGGGATAAATGTTTGCTTTTTTAAACACAAAAATTAAAATTTTTTCACTGCATTCTATGCATTGCAGCGAGTGATCAGTGATGGGAAGCCGGCATGACACGTTTTCAGTATTTTTTTCCGATTACAGAAGTTACACAGTTTTTAATGTTGATTTTCAAGATTCGAAGCTGGTTCATTTTTGGCTTCATCCCTTTAGCATCAAGGAAAAGCCTTTCAATGGATTCGTCTTGAAGAAAAGCCATTTTGCTGTAAAACTATAATTAATATTGTCATCTACAGTAACTTCCTTTATGGCTGAACAAACCTCACACCTCTTTTATTAATTTTTAGTCAAAAATAACTAAAATAAAAAACATTTCACTAAAATAATGTATTCACAAATTCCAAAAAATACTAACACGCACTGCGCACTGGGGTATATGATACCCAAGCTAAAACTTCGAAGCACGAATAAACACGTTTAAAAAATCTAAGAACTGAACACCCTCGCCTGCTACTGCAGAGTTTAAAATTAAATATACATAAGTATGGCATGCTTAGGAAAAATGTTTAACGGGACCTGCACACTTTTGAAATCTATGTGGGGTATCTCATACCCCAGTGTGTGGTTGGAAGGTTAAATCAGAAGAAATGAAAAGATTGACTTCTCATTAATCCTTCTCTTTGTTGTTGGTGCGGCTATTTGTATCTGCGCATGCTTCTTGCACACATAAAAACTTATACACAAGTTCACAAGTACGCGAACAAAACTTTGCTCGGTTTGCCTTTTCAATTCACCGATTTTTAATTCATGTAATTTACTTCGAAATTAATTTGCATTCCCGGTTCTTATTTACTTTAGAGGTTTTAATTTAGACAGAAATTAATCGCGGTGATACTATTTCTACACCCTATGTCTTGACGCTACTACTCCGACTGCTCTTGACTATCTATAACTGCTCTTGACTATCTATAACTGCTCTTGACTATCTATAACCCTTGATGACAAGGTGAATACAAAAACACTAGCACTATTTGCCTCTACCGAAAGTGGTTGAGGTTTATGAAATATCTAATTTTCGAAATATGAAAAATATATATATAAATACACTAGCAATATAGTTCTACTCTACTCGTCGTGCGTTAGCTGGTGCGGTGTGATGTTCTCGATGATGCTCGAGTCGCTTGTGACTCCGAGTGGTGAATCTAGATGAGCTGCTGGATTGAGTCGCTGGTGACTCTGACTGGTGCTGACGCAGGATGTTGATGATTCGGGCTACCGAGGAACTGCGCTGAGGTTATGTCCGTACGCCGAATCACTGATGATGGTTGGTGCGGCTGTAAAGAGGCCTTTTTGTCTGTAAAGAGGCCTTTCCTGACTGCACGTAGTCTGACGCTGCGTGATGTGTAGTATGTTCTATGGACGGAATGTCCTATGAAGAGACCGAGTAACTTACCTCGGTGCCGGATGTCTTGCGTTGCGTGGAAAAAGATTTCGTCTCGTACTCATTCGTCCTCCTCCGCATAACGGGTCCTGGATCATGTGGGGTATTTCGTCCAAGATTTTCTGATGCAATCTATTTGACTGTTGGAATTCTCCGCTTTGTATGAAGTTACCAAACACAAAATCCCACCTGGGATGTGGCTGCTGGTCAAGGATTACACACAATGCTATTCCTTGCCTTGTTGGCTTTGTCCGAATTTGTACTTTCAATTCGATTGCTGGCCGGTTAAGAAAAGAAATGGTCGACTTGTGAAAAATGCGAGGTGACGTGCAACGAGGAAGTTTATCGTTGACATTTCACAAAATGGTTGGCGGTAGCGTTCAGCCTCGAATTTTGGCAATTGTTCGTCGATTTGCGGGTATGTTCGCCTAAGGGCGTTGTCTACACCGTGAAACAGTGAGTTTTGCTTTTATGTTTGCGGAGTCAAGATATTTCCTCCGAACTGCTGGCAGTGGATCGTTACATACCTTCTGTGGAAAATAAAATAAGTAACTAGTGGTACAAATGAGGAAGGAGAAAGTCCGGAAGCCGAACCAGAATCAATTTTGCTGATTGCTGAAAATTAAAAAAAAAACAAAATACTTACTTTACTTAACGGGCTCCCGACCCGTGAAAAGTCTCTGCCTGAGACACTACAACCTTATATCCTCTGTGATCCCTGGCACGCTGCTTCCAGTTCTCCAAACCAAGCGCTCTCTCATCCGCGATGGCTTGATCTTTAAAACGGAGGCACGGTCTTACTTGCCTACTCGGGAGTTTACTCCCAGCCTCTAAAAAAATACAAAAAAAACAATTTTTTCCAATGAATTTTCTTAATGTTTATTTTAATTATTTTTAGAATTTTTTTTTTTTTTAAATCAATCTTCTTCGCATGGCGCTGCTGCTTAAGCAGGACATATTGCTTCTCTCGTTCTTTGCTGTAAAATACAATTCAAACAACGAATATTATGTATATATAAGCTGTTCTAATAATTGGTTGTCAACAACAAGCGGTCTGTCACAATAATTGCCACACTAACACTATTACAAAAAAAAAAATCAATCCCGTTTTGTTCTGCTTTGGGCACGACGGAAAGCCTGAGATCTGAGAGCAAACTCTGAAAAGCTGAATCGACAGCGACATTAATAGCGACAAAAAAGCCATCCAAAATAACACAACAAAGGAAAAAAGGGCGCACACACTTTCACACATCACATCATCGATATGTTGTTGAGAAGGGTTACCTGACACCGCTCTTCCACGAGCAATATCAAAAATCAACATTTTAAAAGATCAGGTGCATAACTTTGACCTTCTCTTTTGTGTTCCTCTTCGATTCGTTTCATGTGTGACATACAAATGCCAATTTGTGCAGGTGGTTAGAGAATACACATCTCGGGAGAATCTCTTATTCCTATAATTATGGAACGATTTTTTGTACCCATTAGGATAAGGAGATGATGCGACAAATATGTACGTGCCTATTATTTACATTTTTTAAGTTAATTAGATATTGTTGCATGTTTGCTCAAACTGTGTCATTGAGCAGCAATTAGTCAAGTTGCGCCATCTAGTAGAAAGTAGCCATATTACCGATTTTGGCAGCATTTGAATATTAGTTTGAGTAGCTGTGGAATAACTAGTACATACATAATTAGATTGTTCTCGAACCTTCTAAACGAACCTTCTCTACGAATCTGGAAATTTCGAGAGGTGTCACTAGGAGATATAAATAGATGTCGCAGGAGCACCCAAGACATTCGAGTTGTGAACCGCGATAAAGAAGGGCGATAGATGACAGTAGTGAAAAAGTATAGAGAATATTGAATAAGAGAAAAGTGATTGTTTATTTAAAGTGATTAATTGTGAAAGTGAATTGTTGAATTAAATAAGTGAATTATTAGAAGTAAAAGACATTGAAAGAGAACTAATAAAGATTAATTAAATAGAATTACGTTTTATCTTTTCGAATCCTAGCCTGGATGTAACATTGGTGTCAGAAGTGGGATAAAACGTATTCAGTGTGAAATTAAAGTGAAGTGAATTAGTTTAAAAAAAAAGGAAAACAAAAATGGGCCGCACATTGAAACTACTACAGGTCAGTATACCGCAGTTAAAAGCTGAACTAGAAAAGCGGAATCTCTCCACAGCTGGAGGAAAAAGTGATCTGGTGGTTCGACTGCAGGAAGCTGTTGAAAACGAAGTAGAAAATCCCAAGTCCGTTATGTTTGACGTAGCAGAAGAACAAGTAAGTACAGGCGTTGATATGACTGCTATGATGGAATTACTTCTGGGTAAGTTTGAGGAACAGAAGAATTCCCTAGAACAACAGGCAAATTCACTAGATTTCAAATTGGATAAACAGAATAATTATCTAGATTCCAAATTGGAATCAATGGACTCCAAATTCGAAGAACAAAAGAATTCCATAGTTGCCGCCCAAAAGAGCGCTGTGGAAGATTTTAAAAATGTTCTCGAAGGAAAACTCGAAGAAATTGACCACAAGTTCGAGAAGGTTGAAACCAAATTCGACGAAATCCATCAGACGTTTTGCAAGCATGAAACAAACTTCGAGAACTTTGCTAGAGAGCTCGAGAAAGTGAAGAAGCAGAAGGCTCGAGAAAATTCTGCGGACTGCCCGAGAAGGAAAGAGATGCAGCCTCCTGTTTTCGACGGTCAAACATCATGGCCAATTTATAAGAAACAGTTTGAAGCAGCTGCAATGGCGAACAGCTGGGACAACGAGGAAAAGTCGATTGCGCTAACGCTCGCACTAAGAGGTACAGCTGCGGAGTTACTCCAAACCGTCTCAGAAGAGAAGCAACACGACTACGACGCCCTGGTCAAGGCTATAGAGATGCGCCTTGGTGATGAGCATATGCAGCAAGTGTACAGGGTCCAACTACGCAGTAGAGTCCAGAAGCGGGGAGAAACACTTCAACAGCTGCAAGCAGATATCGAACGTCTGGCACATTTGTCATATCCTAATGCTGGTGAGGTTTTCATCAATGAAATGGCTGTGGAGGCGTTTATCCAAGCCATTGAAGATAGACAACTGCAAATGGCCGTAAGAATGGCCGGAAAGAGAACTTTCGCTGAGGCCCTAGCATTTGCCTTGGCAATGCAAGCTGCTGATCAGTCATCGCATGTGTTCCCCCGCGTAAGGGAAATGACAGCCGTTGAATGCTCCTGTCAAAGAGCAGACATCGTAGACCGGAGCAGAGATAACAGAGGTCAAATGCGCTGCTGGAACTGCAACAAAATAGGGCACCTACAGAGACAGTGCAGAGCTCCACCCAGGCGAGGCAGTTGTCCACATTGCGGGCCTAGGAGGGGCAACGAAGAAGCATCTGGCAGGGAAAGCAACCATCCTGCAGATATAGCTTCGCAGAACCAGCAGTCGGGAAACGTGTAAGGACCAGCTTCGCAGGGCAGAAGTTGGTTTCCGGAATCGACGACCCCAGGATCACAATTCAAGTCTCCCAAACCAAACGAGGAAACCAGAGTCTAACAGTGGAAGCCTATATCGGACAAAATAAGTGCGTAGCAACCATCGACACCGGTGCCACCGCTTCCATTATAAGGAGGGACATCGTCCGTCAGTCTTGGCTGCACAACACCAGAAATTACTGTCCGAAAACAGCAACAGGAGCTACAGCGAAATTGTATGGAGAGGTCATACTAACAATAAATTTGGCAGGATTAGCATTCTCCCACGCTTTCCTAGTAGCTGATATATGTGACGAATGCATCGTTGGAATCCATTTTATGAAGGCGCATGATGTTGTATTGGACATTGGTATGCAAGTACTCAAGTATCGAAACGTAGAGATTCCAATGGTGTACGGGAACGAGAACGCCGCATCCCTGAGGACAGTCATTAGTAAGGACGAGGTCCTGCCACCTTCTTCAGAGACACTGATTTGGACAAAGCTGGAAGGTGATCCTGGGGCCCACCGATTCTTTCTAGTTGAGCCAGAAGACAACCACTGCCGAAATTGCGTGGTTGGGAAAATGCTCGTCGAGCCGAAGAACAATATGGTTCCCGTACGAGTTCTTAATGTGGAACACAAAAGCGTCAAATTGAAGCAAGGTGAGGTGGTTGGAAAGTGTGTACCGGCTACTGCCATCACGAAACTATCACAGGAAGGTGTTGCGAAGCCTCGTTCACCAATTGGAATGACTGAGGTGAAAAGAACTTTTTTCCAGCACTGCGATCTGAATCAGGAGCAGCAAGCCATGGCAGGGAACCTCATCAACGAGTTTGCTGATATATTCGCTTCGCGGGACTGCGAGTATGGCCGAACACACCTTGTACAACACCGGATAGACACTGGAGATGCAAGACCGATTCGTCAGCCTCCCATACGATTACCATTGGCTAAGTAGACGGAGGTTGCAGAGATGGTGTCGAAGATGGAGAAGGAAAGAGTAATCGAATGCTCTAAAAGCCCATGGGCATCTCCAATTGTCCTAGTCAAAAAGAAAGATGGCAGCACTCGGTTCTGTGTAGACTATCGCCAACTGAATAATGTCACCAAAAAGGATATCTATCCTCTACCAAGGATCGACGATACGCTGGATACACTGTCTGGAGCCCGATGGTTTTCCACTCTAGATCTGAAGAGTGGCTACTGGCAAGTGCAGATCCATCCGGAAGACCCTGTGAAAACGGCTTTCACAGCAGGAAACGGGCTATGGCAATTCACAGTAATGCCATTTGGACTGTGTAACGCGCCGGCAACCTTTGAGCGTCTAATGGAGCGTGTTTTGTTGGGGCTAACATGGAAAACGTGTTTGGTCTACTTGGACGATGTCATCGTTGTTGGAAAAACGTTTGAAGAACATCGAGATAACTTGAAGGAAGTGTTCCGGAGACTACGAAGTGTGCAATTAAAGCTTAACCCGAAAAGAGAAGGTCGATTCGGTGAAAAATTGGCCCGTTCCCAAAGACAAACACCAACTGAGAAGCTTCCTGGGACTTGCAACTTACTACAGACGGTTTGTGAAGGTCTTTGCAAGGATCGCGAAGAGCTTGCATCAAATGACGGAAAAGGGAAAACCATTTAAATGGTCAGGTGAATGAAAAACGTGTTTCAAGAGTCTCAAACACCAACTGTGCGATGCTTCAATTCTAGTGTACCCTACTCCAGGAAAGACATTTATTGTAGATGCCGACGCTAGTAATGTTGGGATCGGAGCCGTTCTTTCGCAGATCCATGATGGCCAAGAGAGAGTAGTTTCCTACTTCAGTAAAGTACTATCCAAGCCGGAGAGGAACTATTGCGTAACCAGGCGGGAACTCCTGGCTTTGATCCTAGCAACAAAGCACTTCCACAAGTACCTATATGGGCAGAAATTCATCCTGCGTACAGATCATGCGTCTCTAAAGTGGCTGCTGCAGTTTAAGAACCCTGAAGGACAAGTCGCGAGGTGGATTGAATGGCTGCAGATGTATGACTACGAGATACAGCACCGAAAGGGAACTCTGCACTCCAACGCAGATGCCCTCTCCCGGCGGTCCTGCTAGGCTGATTGTAAACATTGCGTACGCCAGGAGGAAAAAGATAAAGTATCAGTCCAACGGTTGAGAGCTGAGCCCATTAGCGACTGGAGTGCATGGGAAATCCGGAATGCTCAACAGGAAGATCCGGATATCGAGCCGATTCTCGCCAGGAAGGAACATGAAGGCAAGGCGGACTGGCAGCAGATCTCCAATAAGAGTCCGGAACTGAAGGCATACTTGGCACAATGGGACTCACTTCATGTTCAGGATGGCATTTTGAAAAGAAAATGGGAAAGTTCGGATGGAACATCAGCCGTGATGCAACTTGTGGTACCCAGAGCAAAAGTCAACGAAGTGCTTAGGGAACTGCATGATGGAGTGTCCGGAGGTCACTTGGGAGTAAATAAGACACTCGAAAAAGTGCGAGAATACTTTTACTGGATCCACGCAAGAGACGATGTCGAAAACTGGTGCCGAAAATGCGCCACTTGCGCAGCCAGTAAAGGCCCGAGAGTAAAAATGCAAGGCAATATGCATCAATACAACGTTAGAGCGCCCTTTGAAAGGATTGCAGTTGACATCGCTGGACCGTTTCCAGAAACCAACAGTGGAAACCGCTATATCCTTGTAGTGATGGACTACTTCACTAAATGGCCTGAAGCATTTGCTATACCTAACCAAGAAGCTAAAACCGTGGTAGAGCAGATTGTCCACAACTTTGTAAGCAGATTTGGCGTACCAATGGAATTGCACTCGGACCATGGTCGCAACTTCGAGTCGAAGATCTTTCAAGGAGTATGCCGGCTACTAGGGATTAAGAAGACAAGAACAACCCCGCTTCATTCACAATCGGACGGAATGGTGGAACGCTTCAATAGAACCTTAAACGAACACCTTTCAAAGGTTGTTGGCGACTGCCAGCGGGACTGGGACAAGCAGATCCCCATGTTCCTATTAGCTTATCGAAGCGCAGTTCGTAACACAACAGGACATACTCCATCCGAAATCCTTTTTGGTCGAACCATCCGGTTACCTAGTGAATTGATGTTTGGATCTCCGACTGATGAAGCAACGAATGAAGATGATTATATTGCGGATCTCAGAGAAATCATCAGAAACATTCATCGAAAAACTAGAGATAAGATTCGGATATCCAGCGACCGCATGAAGACGAGGTACGATACAAAAGCAACCACCACAGGATTCCAGGAAGGGGATCTGGTATGGCTATACAACCCTCATCGCCGAAAAGGCATGTCACCTAAACTACAGCAGGATTGGGAAGGTCCCTATAAGATAGTGAAGTGCATCAACGATGTTGTCTACCGGATCCAGCGAGGAAGAGGCAAGCTGAAAGATGTCCATGTGGATCGTCTCCATCGCTACCACGGCGAAAATATTGACGTGCTTGTTCGAGACGAACAAGTTTAAGAGGGGGATATTGTTGCATGTTTGCTCAAACTGTGTCATTGAGCAGCAATTAGTCAAGTTGCGCCATCTAGTAGAAAGTAGCCATATTACCGATTTTGGCAGCATTTGAATATTAGTTTGAGTAGCTGTGGAATAACTAGTATATACATAATTAGAGTGTTCTCGAACCTTCTAAACGAACCTTCTCTACGAATCTGGAAATTTCGTGAGATGTTACTAGGAGATATAAATAGATGTCGCAGGAGCACCCAAGACATTCGAGTTGTGAACCGCGATAAAGAAGGGCGATAGATGACAGTAGTGAAAAAGTATAGAGAATATTGAATAAGAGAAAAGTGATTGTTTATTTAAAGTGATTAATTGTGAAAGTGAATTGTTGAATTAAATAAGTGAATTATTAGAAGTAAAAGACATTGAAAGAGAACTAATAAAGATTAATTAAATAGAATTACGTTTTATCTTTTGGAATCCTAGCCTGGATGTAACAATATGTATTGTAAAGGATTTTTAAACCATCCGATTTTCATTGTATTTGGGAGCGTTAAAGGGCTTTGTTCGATTTTTTTTGGCGATTTATTTGAAAATATGCATAAGGAAAAAATATATCTGATCGGCTGGTGGCATTGCCCATCGATATATTATACATGGATACCCAGTGGTCAACTTATGCGTTTTTCTTTTTAAGCTCAGAGCAGTGGTAGTTGGAGTAAGAAGCTGTCAAGTTAAACGCGGCCAGAAATGGAAGTAGAAAAATAAAGTGAAAACAATTGAAATGCCCATTGGGGATTGCTAATTTGGAGTCAAATGTAATAAAGTTGAATGAAATTATTTTTATTTAAAAAATGAACATGATTGCTGGTCATATGACAGTGAGGTGTTCAAGAGTGTTTCCAAAATAAATCGGAGCGCTCTGACCTTACTCTGCGCAGAGCATACTCGACGAGCTCAGGCTCTGCTCATTGCTCTGCTTAGAGTTTAAATAGAAAACCGCTGCGTGACTCGTGTTCCAACATGTCCAGCGCTAATGTTTCGGGTGAGTAGAAGAGAAAACCATTTCTTTCACTTTTAAGCTCTAAGCCAAGCACGGAGTAGAGCTTGAGCACGTCGAGTGCGCTCTGAACAGAGTTAGCTCAGAGCGCAGGAAAAACAACCTTCCACAGTATTTTTAATTGTTTTCCCTTTATTTGTCTTCCTTTCATTCTCATAGCGTTTTCATTGAAAACCAAAGGAATTGCTCTCAAAATCTAGAATTGCACTCATCAGGAGTTTTTCTTTTTAAGCTCAGAGCAATACACTAAGCTGTATTTCTTTTTTAGCTCAGAGCGCTCTGAGTGCTCTACTTGTGTTTCTTTTTTAGCTCAGAGCGCGATCGGAGGGAAGGAGGGAAAATACAAAAAGAAAATAATTAAAATGGCTTTTGGGGGTTGTTTATCTGACGTTAAATGTAATACAATTTAAGAAAATGATTTTTATTTGACAAATAAACGTGATTGCTAATCATCCAATAATATAACAGTGAAGTACTCAAGTGTGTTTAATAAGTAAATCGTAGAAGTCTTTGCTTACTCTACTCAGATCGCGCTCTGCTCAGTGCTCTGCTCACAGCTTAAAGGAAAAATGCGCAGGAATTTGGACGGTTAGGATTTAAAAATGACATCAGACCGGATGGGGATGGGAGTATGGGAAGGGAATCGTTATGGGAAGGGATGTGTTGTGTGCGAGGAGCATGGCATGCTTGCGTTGTTTGTCTAAGCTCGACGGATATTGAAGGGTCTTCAATTTCCCGTTTTACGCATACAACGGTTACTCCGTAATGGCAAATACGCTGATCGTATTGGTACCGGTGCTGCTGTTTATTTAACTGCAGTATTGGAATATTTGGCAGCAGAAGTTCTCGAATTGGGCGGTAATGCTGCACGAGATAATCAAAAATCGAGGATCATCACACGTCACCTACAATTGGCTATTAGGAATGACGAAGAATTAAACAAATTACTTTCCAACGTTACTATTTTCCAAGGAGGTGTCTTGTCAAATATCCAATCGGTGCTTTTGCCAAAGAATAGCAGAAAAAAAAACGCCCCGTCATCACAAATCATTTAAGTGCTGATAAATCTTTATGAAAACGTCCTTTTCAGGATGCCAAAATTGTACTTTAGGAGGTTTTATATTGATTGCACTACTGTGCGTGGGAGTTAGAGTGCAAGTTTATTATCAACGTCTTATTGTTGTTTTCCAGGAATCAAGTTGATTTCAAAATAAAATCAATTCAGCTGATAAAAAAGTAGTGAGGTTGTGACAAGAAAACAGATTTAAGGAGGTTTACAAAGCCTGGACTTGTGATGAAGGAGGGCAGTTCCATTATTTACATTCTTCAAGAATCGTTTCCTGTCTGAAATAAGCAAAGCTACTTGCAGAATGATTGGAGCACAAAACTAATCCTATTTTGTATAATTTTTGTATGTTCATGTATGTATGTAGACTGGATTGTTTGCTGCGTCCTATTTTTTACAAATGATGGTAAACAGGTTATATTCATATTCATATTCATATTCATGTTTATTCGTATACACTTATACAATAAGATACAATATCTTCTTAAACAGTATAAGCTTAATTGATTAATTTACATAGTGTGTTATGAAGTTATAAAGTTACAAAGTTACAACAGGAAGAAAAAAAAAAATAAAAAAAAGATCTAACAGTAGAAATTAAATTTAATTCAGAGATATCATAAACTGATATAATGAAAATTCATAAAAAGCAATGAAAGAGAAGAAATACGAGGGCGGGTCAATAAGTCCGTGACTTTTGGAATAAAACACAGATTTTTTGATAACATTTTTTTTTTATTTTTCAACGTAGTCTCCCTTGAGCTCTATAAACTTTGTCCAACGCTTCTCCAATTTTTTTATCCCTTCCAAAAAAATGATTTGTCGATGTCCTCAAAATAGGCCTTTATTTGCGAGATGACTTCATCATTGGAGTCAAATCTTTTTCCACCAAGCCATTTCTTCAGGTTTGGGAACAAGAAGTAGTCGCTTGGAGTCAAATCTGGAGAATAGGGTGGATGAGGGAGCAATTCATAGCCCAATTCATGGTTTTTTGCCATGGCAACTGCACATGTGTGCACCCTTGCATTGTCTTGGTGGAAAAGAACTTTTTTCTTGGCCAAATGTGGTCGGTTTTTTTTTCAAATCGTCATTGAATCGGTCCAATAAGTTGGCATAATATTCCCCATTGATTGTTCTTCCCTTTTGAAGGTAGTCAATGTGGACTATCCGGCGTGCATTTCAAAAAACAGTCGCCATAACTTTATTGGCTGACAAACCCACCTTGGCCTTCTTTGGCGCCGATTCACCCTTAGAAACCCACTGTTTTGACTGTTGTTTGGTCTCTGGTGTGTTGTGATGGATCCATGTTTCGTCCACGGTTACAAAACGGCGCAAAAACTCCTCCATATTGCGATTAAACAACGCCAAACCTTCCTGTGAAGTTGTTACACGAATGCGTTTGTGGTCGACTGTGAGCAAACGCGGCACCCATCTTGCGGAAAGCTTTCTCATGCCCAAGTGATCATTCAAAATTGAAACCACTGAGCCATGCGAGATCCCTACGGCTTCCACAATCTCTCGCACTTTCAATCTTCGGTCGGCCAACACCATATCGTGAATTTTTTCGATTGTTTCGGGTGTAGAGACCTCAACTGGGCGTCTAGGACGTTCGGCATCTTCAGTGCTTGTACGGCCACAACGAAATTCAGTAAACCACTTTTTTACCATTGAAATCGATGATGCAGAGTCCCCATAGTATTTTTCAAGCTTAGCCTTGGTCTCGGTAATAGTTTTTTTCTGCAAGAAATAATGCTTAATAAGCACACGAAATTCACTTTTTTCCATTTTCTCCTCAAATAAGTGAGTAGTCTGATAAAAATAGCTGTCAAACACAAACTAACTGACGCAGCAAGTTTAAATTTTGACAGGAGTCAACTGACAGATGCCTGTTGACAGGAGCAGTGTTGCCGTTTCAGTAAAGAGGTCAGAAATTCAAAAAGTCGCGGACTTATTGACCCGCCCTCGTAGAAGTTAAAAGAAGAAAAAAGAAGAAAAGAAGAAAAGTTTGCATAAGGAAAAATCAGTCATAAAAAAAAGAACAAACATGTTGGAAAATTGAGAGATGTGGTCATAGTTTCGTAATCCGAAGATATATATTTGTACGCAACATTAAGTTTACGCTTGTGCTCATAATCACAATTGTAAAAAAGTTCACAACCGTAAAGCAAAATAGGGATAAGTAATGTTTTGGCTAAGACAATTCTTGTTTTTAAGGGTGTAATTTTATGGTTTGTCCAAAGCATACGAAGTCCTCCATAAACTCTCCCGATTGTCAATCTGATATGTTTATTCCAAGAAAGTATTTTTGTAAAAGTTATACCCAGGTTTGTAGCAGAATCGACAAATGCAATTTGATTGTTTTCAAGGTATATTTTGGGAAAGTCAGATTTAACAATAGAGTTTCTTGAGATAATCAAGCACTTTGACTTCAGTGGGTTTATGCATAGTCCATATTTTCGTGTCCAATTGTGAATCTTGTGTAGATCTTCATTAACCTCAACTGCTGCATTTTCGACCAAACCTAGAGGAAAGCTTTTCCGTATCTGTACATCATCAGCGTACATATCTATTTTGGTGTTTTGCAGGCAATTTGGTAAATCATTTATGTACAAAGAAAACAAAAGAGGTCCTAGTATTGAACCTTGTGGGACCCCTCTACTGAGCATGAGAAGTTCAGACACGGAGCCGTTTGCTACGACTGCCTGAGATCTGCAATTAAGGTATAACTGGATTAACCTTGTCGAGAGAAAGGAGAAATTAAACTGATTCATTAACTTACTACACAGAACATTATGGTTGACTGTGTAATGAACCCACCAATATAATTCCATACTCCCACATTGCACTGCATAACAATGTACACAAAACACTTCCTACTTTGTGCAATGCAGTTTAAATCACAATAAACACCACTGACCCACTGACATAACAATCGGACGTCATTGACTCACTACAGTGTCGGGTATCGCATACAGAAAGTATGAATAGAACTTCTGGCGATTACACTGACATTGTAAGTTGATCGATGAATTACGCGATCTATGCCTTGGGTGACGATTAAACGAGAAGTGTGTCATGAGTTCAATGTGGATGAGTATGATGATGACGACTAAAATTAATGGGACGCGATCATTTTTGTATCAACGTGTTTCGGTTAGACTGGGAAGTAAAACTAGTATATAAGACATGGTATTTGTAGAAATAAAACAGAATCTATTCAGACTCTCAAAAGCGTGTTTCATTTATTTTGGCAGACCTCTATGGCATTCGTGCCCTGCCTGAGACACTGGACAAAGTTGGCAAACCTATGGCATTCGTGCCTGCCTGTCTATTCTATCCACGTTGTTAGTAAATATTTGGGAAGTCATTCTAGTAGATAAACATAAGTCACAACGTCCTTACATACCACATTACCAACGTACCTTACAACTGTGTCGAACGCATTAGAAAAGTCTAGAAGGATGAGAAAAGTTGCATTGCCACAGTCGATAGCTTGTCTTATGTTTTCAACAACGTTAATAAGAGTTGTGGTACAGCTATTTTTGGGACGAAATCCAGACTGATTAACGTATAACATATTTTCGTTGCTTAAGTATTTGCGTATCTGCGTATTCATTATCCTTTCCAAGACTTTAGACAGAAATGGTAGAATCGCGATTGGTCTAAACTCTTTTTGATTTTTTGGAATTGGTATAATCTTGGTTTGTTTCCAAGCAGAGGGAAAAACATTCGACATAAAGATTGTGTTGAAAAGATTTGTTATGTATTTTAAAATGTATGGAAGTATGGCTTTAATGAAAACCGGATGAATTTCATTAAGTCCAACTGAACTTGATTTTATACATATGCAACTCTCTAAAACGTCAGATTCATCAACTGATGAAAAGCTAAAACTTGGGGAGGAAAACAGGGTGTTCTCAGCTGATAGAGTCGTCGCGTCATCAATAACTTCCGGACATGGAAGAGAAATAAATTTCTTATTGAGCTCGTTGCAGTCAATATAATCAGTAGTATCATTAATATGTTTTCTAACACCAATATCCCGTAGGTTTTTTCAGAGTTTATGTCCAGCCTTAGAAGGATCCAGTCGGGGGCGAAGTAACGTTTCTTTGCCTCACGTATCTCACTCGTAACTTTATTTTTCAATCTTTTGAAAACATTAAAAAGTATATTTAATCGAAAGCGCTTCCAACTCTTATAGGCCTGGTCACGTTCGCATATAAGATTTCTGATATCACTGTTGAACCATGGGATGCTTTTCCTTGTGACTGTTTTTGTAATTATTGGAACATGTAAATCAAACAAGTCCTTTACGTTATTTTGAATGAAAACCACTTTGTCATCCACATCAGGCATTTCATAAACCCGAAACCATTCGATACACTTTAGATCTTCTTCCAACTGATTAACATTTATATGTTTAAAATCGCGAAAACTTACAGTTCGAGATAGAATCAAGGGCTCACATTGGAACGTCAGCTGGATCAAATCATGACGCGAAAAACCAATGCTGCAATTTGATTGAAGTGTAGAGCTTTGCACAGATGGCTGACAAAAAAGACATCAAGAAGTGTACTACTATGATTGGTAAAATGGGTGGGCAATGTTGTATTTACCGGGAAAAGATTTAAAGTGTTCATATCATGAACAAGAGATGAGTCCTCAAGTATATTGCTATTAAGGTCGCCAACAACAATAACGAAGGGTGATATAAAAGATAATTGATCGATAGCTCTCATAAGCGTTGATGTGTGGATGTTTCGGTTTGGCCTGTACACTCAGCTTAGCAAGATTTTATTGTAGTTACATGTTATTTCTATGAAGACATAGTCAATCTCGCTTCCTAGTGCAGCTTTTTGTATAAACTTACAATTTAATTCACTGCGGGCAAAAATAGCAGCCCCTCCTCCATATCTTCCAATCCTATCAGAACGAAAAGGCTTATGAAAGCCATTCAAAAGACATATATCATTCCCTTGTTCGATTGATAGCCAGGTCTCTGAGACACATATAACGTCAACCTTCGACCCTTCAAATAAGTGTATAAACTGATCAAATTTTGGAAATAAGCTTTGAGCATTGATATGACATACTCGTATATGCAAAGCTGTACGCCGATTACAAAAAACATTCACTATCGCACGCGTAGCACGATTTTGACTTATATCATCTGTGGAGTCTCTGTATCCGTATTAAAGGGATGCCAAAATTAGATAGGGTAAAAGGTATACATAGTTTCCAGCGGGTATAAAATCGATGAAGACAGCAAGTACCAATTTAAAAAATGTTTTTTATAAATTTGTTTGCCTTGCATGCTTTGTTTTGAGTTGTAGTAAAAAAGCTGCAACATGTATGAAGCTCGCAGAAGCTTAGATCGCTGGTTGACAGGCCATATATAGGGTCATTGTATATAAACTCTATAGTACTATCATGAAGACCATCGACGGGGTCGCTATCTGGTGGTCTAGCATGGCATGTTACCTTCCACATGATAATGCACAAACCATTATACGGATTGCAAAACTGTATCGCATTTATGTTCATCCAATTCCCCAAAAAGAATGAAGATGAATGTTTGTTTACATTTGGAAATGGTTGGATGGCTCTGGCTTTGTCGTTAGAAAAGGATAATAATAATAATATTTAGTTAGGGTATATTACACTGCGACCTATTGGTCTATTGTGTCCCCTTGCTTGTGCCTCGGAGAGGTGCATGCCCTCTTTCAGAGCCCTCTCTAGATACTTCTTAGTGAAGCGGCAGGTCACACTCCTTAGAGCACAGCGTCCAATCCAGTTTCTTTAATGAATCTGAGAATGAGCTGTGGGTCCATCGTTTGTATGTCCTTGTCTGTTATTTGGTGCCTGCCCAAATATTTCATCCTATTGTGGGCCAGTGCCCCACAGGATTCCAATATGTGGTCTGGAGTTTCGGCGGTTTCACTGCAAAATCTGCAGAGCCCGTCATCCGATATGCCCATTTTCCTCAGGTGCTCCTTAAGTCTGCAGTGCCCCGTGAGGAGGCCTGTTAGGATTCTTAGGTTGTTTTTGTTAAGGCCGATACAAGCTTTAAATCTCTTTTGGTTGTAATTTCCTAAGAGTTTCTTTGCTTGCCTTAGACCTTTGTGGTGTTCTTCGTTTCTTTTGCTTGGTGCTACTTCACCATGGAGCCTACCGCCCTAAGCCATATAAAGCGCGGCCCGCTCTTTCCTGCTGTATAAAGCGCAGCTCGGTGAAATGAAGGCAATTTACTGCCACAATAATACCAAGAGTCAAGACGTGTGTTCAAGACTGATTTTATTACCGAAAATCCGGTCTATTTATACAACCATTCTTAATGCTAAATTATGCTATTCTAAGTAACAATCATTTCAATGTTCGATTCATAACTTACTACACAACATATGAATCTGATCCAGTTGACCCATATAATACGTGGTGGGTGCAATGGATGAAAATGTAAACAATAGCAAACACATGAACTTACGCGAACCTCTTCGTAGCATGAATCACTGTCGATACCGATTGAATCCCATGTGACACCTCCCGGGTGTGTGGAGCGATACAATGTTACATAATGTTTTCTCGTATTCTGTGTGCTTGCATTGAATCACACTACATCCTTCCCCCACAAAAAAAATGATATTTGTTTACATTTCTTAAAATTTAAATAAATGTCATTTGAATGAAAATAATGACCCTAACTTAACATGTACTCGTTAAGTTAGGGTCATTGTTTTCTTACTTTATATAATGTCAAATGATAATCTTCAGTATGCGCACATATTTTCTTATCTTCTTACTTTTATTCTTACTTCTTAAATTATTATTGTGCATCTCATATTCTTTATTTTCTATTATAATACAGCTATTAGGACCATTTTGTGATATTATTTTATATGGACCTTTAAATGATTTATCAAATTTTTTCTTATTCTGAGTTCTTAAATATACCATATCACCTACTTTAACATTTAATTTATGTACATTGTCTTGTGTATTAATTCTTTTATTCTTATCGTCTAATAAATTGTTTTTAGCTTGTTCATGTGAATACGTTAATTTACATTTTAGTTCATTTAAATAGTTATCCATGTTATAAATTGTTTCTTTATTCGTTAATATCTCACATGGTAATGTGCTTAATTTACCAAAAACTAGTTCAAATGTTGAATATAGAGTACTACTATGTGGCGTTGAATTGTAACAGTATGTGTAGTATGGTAACCATTCATCCCAGCTATCTTTATCTCCTATAGTCATCAGGTAATCATTTAAAACTCTGTGATTTCTTTCTAGAGATCCTAGTGTCTCATGGTGGTATGGTGTTGATACAAATTTTTCCATGCCTAATGCTTTGCAAATGTTTGTTAATAGTTCGTTCGTAAATTCTGTTCCTCTGTCTGTCTTTAATTTTCTAAAACATCCATACTTCAGTATGAATTTCTCTACTATCGTTTTGGCAATGGTGACTGCATCTTTAGTTTCTATTGGGAATGCCTCCACAAATTTTGTTAGTTCACATTGTATGGTTAAAATGTATCTAAATCCTTTTGAATGTCTCAAAGGGCATACGGTATATATTGAGATAATATCAAAAGAGGTACTTGGCGTGTCTGTTATGACGAAATTTTCTTTGGTGTATCTTGTTATTTTGACTTTGTTGCATGTTTCATAATTGTTAATGAATGCTTTTACCATTCGGTTCATGTTTTTCCAAACGTATTTCTGCTTTGGTTTACTGATGCATCTTCTGATTCCACAATGTCCACCTATTTTCGAATCATGATGTTCTTTGATTAATCTGTGCTTTTCTTCTTCATTTATGACCTTCTTCGGAGGTTCATATATCAATATGTCTAAACAATCATTCATGTTTCTATTCTTTTTAATTCTAATAATTCACTTATTTAATTAAACAATTCACTTTCACAATTAATCTTTTTAAATACACAAACACTTTTCTCTTATTCAATATTCTCTATACTTTTCACTACTGTCATCTATCGTACTTCTTTATCGCGGTTCACAACTAGAATGTCTTGGGTGCTACTGCGACGTCTATTTATATCTCCTAGTGACACCTCTCGAAATTTCCAGATTCGTAGAGAAGGTTCGTTTAGAAGGTTCGAGAAGAATCTAATTATGTATGTACTAGTTATTCCACAGCTACTCAAACTGCTATTCAAATGCTGCCAAAATCGGTAATATGGCCACTTTCTACTAGATGGCGCTTGCTGAATGACACAGTTTGAGCAAACATGCAAAAATATCCCCCTCTTAAACTTGTTCGTCCCGAACAAGCACGTCAATATTTTCGCCATGGTAGCGATGGAGACGATCCACATGGACAACTTTCAGCTTGCCTCTTCCTCGCTGGATCCGGTAGACAACATCGTTGATGCGCTTCACTATCTTATAGGGTCCTTCCCAATACTGCTGTAGGTTAGGTGACATGCCTTTTCGGCGATGAGGGTTGTATAGCCATACCAGATCTCCTTCCTGGAATCCTGTGGTGGTTGCTTTTGTATCGTACTTCGTCTTCATGCGGTCGCTGAATATCCGAATCTTATCTCTAGTTTTTCGATGAATGTTTCTGATGATTTCTCTGAGATTCGCAACATAATCATCTTCATTCGTTGCTTCATCAGTCGGAGATCCAAACATCAATTCACTAGGTAACCGGATGGTTCGACCAAAAAGGATTTCGGATGGAGTATGTCCTGTTGTGTTATGAACTGCGCTTCGATAAGCTAATAGGAACATGGGGATCTGCTTGTCCCAGTCCTACTGGCAGTCGCCAACAACCTTAGAAAGGTGTTTGTTCAAGGTTCTATTGAAGCGTTCCACCATTCCGTCCGATTGTGGATGAAGCGGGGTTGTTCTTGGCTTCTTAATCCCTAGTAGCTGGCATACTCCTTGAAAGATCTTCGACTCGAAGTTGCGACCTTGGTCCGAGGTGCAATTCCATTGGTACGCCAAATCTGCTTACCCAGTTGTGGACAATCTGCTCTACCACGGATTTAGCTTCTTGGTTAGCTATAGCAAATGCTTCAGGCCATTTAGTGAAGTAGTCCATCACTACGAGGATATAGCGGTTTCCACTGTTGGTTTCTGGAAACGGTCCTGCGATGTCAACTGCAATTCTTTCAAAGGGCGCTCCAACGTTGTATTGATGCATCTTGCCTTGCATTTTTACTCTCGGGCCTTTACTGGCTGCGCAAGTGACACATTTTCGGCACCAGTTTTCGACATCGTCTCTTGCGTGGATCCAGTAAAAGTGTTCTCGTACTTTTTCGAGTGTCTTATTTACTTCCAAGTGACCTCCGGACACTCCATCATGCAGTTCCCTAAGCACTTCGTTGACTTTCGATCTGGGTACCACAAGTTGCATCACGGCTGATGTTCCATCCGAACTTTCCCATTTTCTTTTCAAAATGCCATCCTGAACATGAAGTGAGTCCCATTGTGCCAAGTATGCCTTCAGTTCCGGACTCTTATTGGAGATCTGCTGCCAGTCCGCCTTGCCTTCATGTTCCTTCCAGGCGAGAATCGGCTCGATATCCGGATCTTCCTGTTGAGCATTCCGGATTTCCCATGCACTCCAGTCGCTAATGGGCTCAGCTCTCAACCGTTGGACTGATACTTTATCTTTTTCCTCCTGGCGTACGCAATGTTTACAATCAGCCTAGCAGGACCGCCGGGAGAGGGCATCTGCGTTGGAGTGCAGAGTTCCCTTTCGGTGCTGTATCTCGTAGTCATACATCTGCAGCCGTTCAATCCACCTCGCGACTTGTCCTTCAGGGTTCTTAAACTGCAGCAGCCACTTTAGAGACGCATGATCTGTACGCAGGATGAATTTCTGCCCATATAGGTACTTGTGGAACTGCTTTGTTGCCAGGATCAAAGCCAGGAGTTCCCGCCTGGTTACGCAATAGTTCCTCTCCGGCTTGGATAGTACTTTACTGAAGTAGGAAACTACTCTCTCTTGGCCATCATGGATCTGCGAAAGAACGGCTCCGATCCCAACATTACTAGCGTCGGCATCTACAATAAATGTTTTTCCTGGAGTAGGGTACGCTAGAATTGAAGCATCACAGAGTTGGTGTTTGAGACTCTTAAAACTCGCTTCGCATTCACCTGACCATTTGAATGGTTTTCCCTTTTCCGTCATTTGATGCAAGCTCTTCGCGATCCTTGCAAAGTCCTTCACAAACCGTCTGTAGTTCGTTGCAAGTCCCAGGAAGCTTCTCAGTTGGTGTTTGTCTTTGGGAACGGGCCAATTTTTCACCGCATCGACCTTCTCTGGGTCAGTCCTTACTCCCTCGGACGAGATGATGTGCCCCAGGTATATCACCTCAGATCTAAAGAGATCACACTTTTCCGGGTTAAGCTTTAATTGTGCACTTCGTAGTCTCTGGAACACTTCCTTCAAGTTATCTCGGTGTTCTTCAAACGTTTTTCCAACCACGATGACATCGTCCAAGTAGACCAAACACGTTTTCCATGTTAGCCCCAACAAAACAAGCTCCATTTGACGCTCAAAAGTTGCCGGCGCGTTGCACAGTACAAATGGCATTACTGTGAATTGCCAGAGCCCGTTTCCTGCTATGAAACCCGTTTTCTCACGGTCTTCCGGATGGATCTGCACTTGCCAGTAGCCATTCTTCAGATCTAGAGTGGAAAACCATCGGACTCCGGACAGTGTATCCAGCGTATCGTCAATCCTTGGTAGAGGGTAGCTATTCTTTTTGGTGACATTATTCAGTTGGCGATAGTCTACACAGAACCGAGTGCTGCCATCTTTCTTTTTGACTAGAACAATTGGAGATGCCCATGGGCTTTTAGAGCATTCGATCACTCCTTCCTTCTCCATCGTCGACACCATCTCTGCAACCTCCGTCTGCTTAGCCAATGGTAATCGTCTGGGAGGCTGACGAATCGGTCTCGCGTCTCCAGTGTCTATCCGGTGTTGTACAAGGTGTGTTCGGCCATACTCACAGTCCCGCGAAGCGAATATATCAGCAAACTCGTTGATGAGGTTCCCTGCCATGGCTTGCTGCTCCTGATTCAGATCGCAGTGCTGGAATAAAGTTCTTTTCACCTCAGTCATTCCCATTGGTGAACGAGGCTTCGCAACACCTTCGTTTCGTGATGGCAGTAACCGGTACACACTTTCCAACCACCTCACCTTGCTTCAATTTGACGCTTTTGTGTTCCGAATTAAGAACTCGTACGGGAACCATATTGTTCTTCGGCTCGACAAGCATTTTTCCAACCACGCAGTTTCGGTAGTGGTTGTCTTCTGGCTCGACTAGAAAGAATCGGTGGGCCCCAGGATCACCTTCCAGCTTTGTCCAAATCAGTGTCTCTGAAGAAGGTGGTAGGACCTCGTCCTTACTAATGACTGTCCTCAGGGATACGGCGTTCTCGTTCCCGTACACCATCGGAATCTCTACGTTTCGATACTTGAGTACTTGCATACCAATGTCCAATACTACATCATGCGCCTTCATGAAATCGATTCCAATGATGCATTCGTCACATATATCAGCTACTAGGAAAGCGTGGGAGAATGCTAATCCTGCCAAATTTATTGTTAGTATGACCTCACCATACACTTTCGCTGTCGCTCCTATTGGTGTTTTCAGACAGTAATTGCTGGTGTTGTGCAGCCAAGACTGACGGACTGTCCCTTCTTATAATGGAAGCGGCGGCACCGGTGTCGATGGTTGCCACGCAGTTATTTTGTCCGATATAGGCTTCCACTGTTAGACTCTGGTTTTCTCGTTTGGCTTGGGAGACTTGAATTGTGGTCCTGGGGTCGTCGATTCCGGAAACCAACTTCTGCCCCGCAAGGCTTATCCTTACGCGTTTCCCGACTGCTGGTTCTGCGAAGCTATATCTGCAGGATGGATGTTATCCCTGCCAGATGCTTCTTCGTTGCGCCTCCTAGGCCCGCAATGTGGACAACTGCCTTGTCTGGGTGGGGCTCTGCACTGTCTCTGTAGGTGCCCTAATTTGTTGCAGTTCCAGCAGCGCATTTGACCTCTGTTATCTCTGCTCCAGTCTACGATGTCTGCTCTTTGACATGAGCATTCAACAGCTGTAATTTCCCTTACGCGGTGGAACACATTCGATGCCTGATCAGCAGCTTGCATTGTCAAGGCAAATGCTAGGGCCTCAGCGAGTGTTCTCTTTCCAGCCATTCTTACGGCCATTTGCAGTTGTCTATCTTCAATGGCTTGGATAAACGCCTCCACAGCCATTTCATTGATGAGAATCTCACCAGCATTAGGATATGACAAATGTGCCAGACTTTCGATATCTGCTTGCAGCTGTTGAAGTGTTTCTCCCCTCTTCTGGACTCTACTGCGTAGCTGAACCCTGTACACTTGCTGCATATGCTCATCACTGAAGCGCATCTCTATAGCCTTGACCAGGGCGTCGTAGTTGTGTTGCTTCTCTTCTGAAACGGTTTGGAGTAACTCCGCAGCTGTACCTCTTAGTGCGAGCGTTAGCGCAATCGACTTTTCCTCGTTGTCCCAGCAGTTGGCCACTGCAGCTGCTTCAAACTGTTTCTTATAAATTGGCCATGATGTTTGCCTATCAAAAAAAGGAGGCTGCATCTCTTTCCTTCTCGGGCCGGCCGCAGAATTTTCTCCAGCCTTCTGCTTCTTCACTTTCTCGAGCTCTTTAGCCAAGTTCTCGATGTTTGTATCGAATTCGTCGAATTTGGTTTCAACCTTCTCGAACTTTTGGTCAATTTCTTCGAGTTTTCCTTCGAGAATATTTTTAAAATCTTCCACAGCGCTCTTTTGGGCGGCAACTATGGAATTCTTTTGTTCTTCGAATTTAGTGTCCATTGCTTGCAATTTGGAAACTAGAGAATTCTTCTGTTGTTCTAGAGAATTCTTTTGTTCATCAAATTTAGAGTCCATTGATTGCAATTTGGAATCTAGAGAATTCTTTTGTTCATCAAATTTAGAGTCCATTGATTGCAATTTGGAATCTAGAGAATTCTTCTGTTGTTCTAGAGAATTCTTTTGTTCATCAAATTTAGAGTCCATTGATTGCAATTTGGAATCTAGAGAATTCTTCTGTTTTTCTAGAGAATTCTTTTGTTCATCAAATTTAGAGTCCATTGAATTCTTCTGTTCATCTAACTTGGCCAGAAGTAATTCCATCATAGCAGTCATATCAAAGCTTGTACTTACTTGTTCTTCTGCTACGTCGAACAAAATGGACTTAGGGTTTTCTCCTTCGTTTTCAACAGATTCCTGCAGTCGAAGCACAAGATCACTTTTTCCTCCAGCTGTGGAGAGATTCCGCTTTTCCAATTTAGCTTTTAACTGCGGTATACTGAGCTGTAGTAATTTTAATGTGCGGCCCATTTTTTTTTTTAATTCACTTCACTTTAACTTCACACTGAATACGTTTTATCCCACTTCTGACACCAATGTTACATCCAGGCTAGGATTCGAAAAGATAAAACGTAATTCTATTTAATTAATCTTTATTAGTTCTCTTTCAATTTAATTCTTGATTATTATACTAATAATTCCCTTATTTAACTCAACAATTCACTTTCACAATTAATCACTTTAAATAAACAATCGCTTTTCTCTTATTCAATATTCTCTGTACTTTTCACTACCGTCATCTATCGCCGTTCTTTATCGCGGTTCACAACTCGAATGTCTTGGGTGCTCCTGCGACATCTATTTATATCTCCTAGTGACACCTCTCGAAATTTACAGATTCGTTGAGAAGGTTCGTTAAGTTCAGAAGGTTCGAGAACAACATACCAAGTTATACCACAGCTACTCAAACTGCTATTCCAATGCTGCCAAAATCAGTAATATGGCTACTTTTACTCTCTACTAGATGGGGCAGTTGACTAATTAATGCTGAATGACACAGTTCAAGCAAACATGCAACAATATAATAATTTTTTTTTTAACTGTATCTTCTGTTTTTTTAAATGTATATAATAATTTTTTGGCGTTGAATTAAAAATTAATCTATTTTTTTGTTATTGAAAATGTATTTGTTGTTATTTTTGTTTGTTTGCTATGTTTTAAATAAAATAAAAGTAATTTCTTTTTTCCTTGGTGGTGGTGATGGAGTTTTATGGTTTTGAATAGTGAGACCGTGTTTAACTATGTTCTGAAATGAATGTTTATGTGTAGAAAGGTAATAAATAGATAATATTGTTGCATGTTTGCTCAAACTGTGTCATTCAAATCAATTAGTTAACTTGTAGCGCCATCTAGTAGAAAGTAGCCATATTACCGATTTTGGCAGCATTTGAATAGCAGTTTGAGTAGCTGTGGGATAACTAGTACATACATAATTAGGTTGATCTCGAACCTTCTAAACGAACCTTCTCAACGAATCTGGAAATTTCGAGAGGTTTCACTAGGAGATATAAATAGATGTCGCAGGAGCACCCAAGACATTCGAGTTGTGAACCGCGATAAAGAAGGGCGATAGATGATAGTAGTGAAAAGTATAGAGAATATTGAATAAGAGAAAAGTGATTGTTTATTTAAAGTGATTAATTGTGAAAGTGAATTGTTGAATTAAATAAGTGAATTATTAGAATAATAATCAAGAATTAAATTGAAAGAGAACTAAAAAAGATTAATTAAATAGAATTACGTTTTATCTTTTCGAATCCTAACCTGGATGTAACATTGGTGTCAGAAGTGGGATAAAACGTATTCAGTGTGAAATTAAAGTGAAGTGAATTAGTTAAAAAAAAAAAAAAAAAATGGGCCGCACATTGAAACTACTACAGCTCAGTATACCGCAGTTAAAAGCTGAACTAGAAAAGCGGAATCTCTCCAAAGCTGGAGGAAAAAGTGATCTGGTGCTTCGACTGCAGGAAGCTGTATAAAACGAAGGAGAAAATCCCAAGTCCGTTTTGTTCGATGTAGCAGAAGAACAAGTAAGTACAAGCGTTGATATGACTGCTATGATGGAATTACTTCTGGCCAAGTTAGATGAACAGAAGAATTCTATGGACTCTCAGTTCAATGAACAGAAGAATTCTATGGGCTCTCAGTTCAATGAACAGAAGAATTCTCTAGATTCCAAATTGCAATCAATGGACTCTAAATTAGAAGAACAAAAGAATTCCATAGTTGGCGCCCAAAAGAGCGCTGTGGAAGATTTTAAAAATATTTTCGAACGAAAACTCGAAGAAATTGACCAAAAGTTCGAGAAGGTTGAAACCAAATTCGACGAAATCCATACAAACTTCGAGAACTTGGCTAAAGGACTCGAGAAAGTGAAGAAGCAGAAGGCTCGAGAAAATTCTGCGGCCTGCCCGAGAAGGAAAGAGGTGCAGCCTCCTATTTTCGATGGTCAAACATCATGGCCAATTTATAGGTTTGAAGCAGCTGCTATGGCGAACAGCTGGGACAACAAGGAAAAGTCGATTGCGCTAACGCTCGCACTAAGAGGTACAGCTGCGGAGTTACTGCAAACCGTCTCACAAGGGAAGCAACACAACTACGACGCCCTGGTCAAGGCTATAGAGATGCGCTTCGGTGATGAGCATATGCAGCAAGTGTACAGGGTCCAGCTACGCAGTAGAGTCCAGAAGCGGGGAGAAACACTTCAACAGCTGCAAGCAGATATCGAACGTCTGGCACATTTGTCATATCCTAATGCTGGTGAGGTTCTCATCAATGAAATGGCTGTGTAGGCGTTTATCCAAGCCATTGAAGATAGACAACTGCAAATGGCCGTAAGAATGGCTGGAAAGAGAACTCTCGCTGAGGCCCTAGCATTTGCCTTGACAATGCAAGCTGCTGATCAGGCATCGCATGTGTTCCACCGCGTAAGGGAAATGACAGCCGTTGAATGCTCATGTCAAAGAACAGACATCGTAGACGGGAACAGACACAACAGAGGTCGAATGCGCTGCTGGAACTGCAAAAAAATAGGGCACCTACAGAGACAATGCAGAGCTCCACCCCCACATTGCGGGCCTAGGAAGCGCAACGAAGAAGCATCTGGCAGATATAGCTTCACAGAACCAGCGGGCGGGAAACGTGTAAGGAGCAGCTTCTCGGGGCAGAAGTGGGTTTCCGGAATCGATGACTCCAGGACCACAATTCAAGTCTCCCAAACCAAACGAGGAAACCAGAGTTTAACAGTGGAAGCCTATATCGGTCAAAATAAGTGCGTGGCAGCCATCGACACCGGTGCTACCGCTTCCATTATAAGGAGGGACATCGTCCGTCAGTCTTGGTTGCACAATACCAGCAGTTACTGTCTGAAAACAGCAACAGGAGCGATAGCGAAAGTGTACGGAGATATCATGCTAACAATAAATTTGGCAGGATTAGCATTCTCCCACGCTTTCTTAGTAGCTGATATATGTGACGAATGCATCATTGGAATCGATTTCATGAAGGCGCATGATGTCGTATTGGACTTTGGTATGCAAGTACTCAAGTATCGAAACGTAGAGATTCCGATGGTGTACGGGAAAGAAAACGCCGCATCCCTGAGGACAGTCAATAGTGAGGACGAGGTCCTACCACCTTCTTCAGAGACAATGATTCGGACAAAGCTGGAAGGTGATCCTATGAGCCACCGATTCTCTCTAGTTGAGCCAAAAGACAACCACTACCGAAACTGCGTGGTTGGAAAAATGCTTGTCGAGCCGAAGAACAATATGGTTCCCGTACGAGTTCTTAATGCGGAACACAAAAGCGTCAAATTGAAGCAAGGTGAGGTGGTTGGAAAGTGTGTACCGGGTACTGAAATCCACCGAAATATTCATCCGATATCCAGCGACCGTATGAAGTCGAGGTACGACACAAAAGCAACCACCACAGGATTCCAGGAAGGAGATCTGGTATGGCTATACAACCCTCATCGCCGAAAAGGTATGTCAGCTAAACTACAGCGGGATTGGGAAGGACCCTATAAGATAGTGAAGTGTATAAACGATGTTGTCTACCGCATCCAGCGAGGAAGAGGCAAGTTGAAAGTTGTCCATGTGGATCGTCTCCATCGCTACCATGGCGAAAATATTGACGTGCTTGTTCGGGACGAACAAGTTTAAGAGGGGGATATTGTTGCATGTTTGCTCAAACTGTGTCATTCAAATCAATTAGTTAACTTGTAGCGCCATCTAGTAGAAAGTAGCCATATTACCGATTTTGGCAGCATTTGAATAGCAGTTTGAGTAGCTGTGGAATAACTAGTACATACATAATTAGGTTGATCTCGAACCCTCTAAACGAACCTTCTCAACGAATCTGGAAATTTCGAGAGGTGTAACTAGGAGATATAAATAGATGTCGCAGGAGCACCCAAGACATTCGAGTTGTGAACCGCGATAAAGAAGGGCGATAGACGACAGTAGTGAAAAGTATAGAGAATATTGAATAAGAGAAAAGTGATTGTTTATTTAAAGTGATTAATTGTGAAAGTGAATTGTTGAATTAAATAAGTGAATTATTAGAATAATAATCAAGAATTAAATTGAAAGAGAACTAATAAAGATTAATTAAATAGAATTACGTTTTATCTTTTCGAATCCTATCCTGGATGTAACAATATATTTCTTACAGCATCTGGTATTGCCAATCAAGTTCACCCTCATTGACAAAATAGACAGCAAACTCTTTTTGAACCTCTTTGGCATGCGGTGCATTGGCTGAACTGCTTTCAAGAGAAAGGAAAGTTCCATTTGGTGCCTCTCTGCGCCAATCACCTGCAATTAACTCGCCTTCCGCTTTATAGCGATCGTAGGATTGTGTTGGTGCGTACCTCTGTCCGCTCGTCGTTATCAGGTAGTTGTGAAATGCGGCACATGCCAAAGTAACGCTTTTTGTTTTGTCGGCGTTAAGGGCTATTGACTTCCGCAAAACACGAAAACGGGCCGACATTATGCCGAAGGCGTTTTCAATGACGCGACGAGCTCTACTGATGCGAATGTTATGGACACGCTCGACCATGTGCAGGTTACGTTGTGCGTATAGCTTCATAACATTGCTTCGCAAAGCGAATGCGTCATCAGCCGATAAAACGTACGGCACAGTTAATTCTCTTCCTGGTAGAGGTTTTGGCGATGGTAGTCTAAGTAGTCCACTGTCCAAAGCGCGAGCAAAGCTGCACGTATTGAAAACGCCACCATCAGAGCAGCGCCCATTGCGACCAACACCAATGTAGATTAGCCTGTAATCGGCGTAGGCTATACCCATCAGCTCGAGGCTATGTGTGCCTTTGTAGTTGTAAAGGACACTTTCAGCATTCGGCGGTGCAACCATTACTACATGCTTACCGTCAACATCGCCAATACAATTAGGGTAATTCCACAAATCGTTGTACCGCTTTGCGACGGTTTCCAAAACCTCTGGAGTTCGAGGTGTCTAAAAATTGAATATCAGTAAATTAGCAATGGCAATGAACTAGCCACTTGAAGATATTCTTCTACAAGAACTTTGTAGATTGCTTCTAGCATCTCGGGGATGATGCTGGTGATGGTTGTCTGTGGAATGCGAAAGAGATATTGTAGGGAACGGAAGCTTTCACCGGTAGCCAAAAAGCGTAAGGTCAGCATCAGTCGGTGAGCCGGGGCAATGCTCGTTCGCATTTGGGTGTTTTTTTTTTCTCTGTGAGTGGCGTCACTAGCTTGCAAAGGTAATTGAACTGCTCTTGCGTCATTCTCACGAAGTTCGTATACAACGCGGGCTCCTCGACTCGTAACTCGCGCATGAGTTTGACGCAAAAGCCATCCTCTTCTCTTTTCCTTACCCATTCTTTCACCCATGCACTTCGCGGTCTACGTGACTTGGGTTGGACAGCGGGTTTTTCGCGACAAGAGATTTCATCGAGCACATAAGCAGCTACAACAAACGCGCAACACTTTTCTACATTCATTTTTAACTACACAAAACCAATAAAATTATGCGAAAATTAGTTTCAAGCAATTAAAAAACAAATCAAATCAAATTTTACCTAGGTATTACTTTCCTGTTTCCGATTTGTATTTATTTTGTTTGAAAAATTAACTTTCGCTTTGACATGAACGGCGTTACCACAACTCACTCTGAAAATATAATAACAAATGCCTTTAATGACCAGCATTGCAAATATGACCAAAATGGTCATTGTGGTCACGTAGTCTAATATACTACCTTGACAGCGCGGAACTTTTAGTCATTTGACAGATAATTTTGTCATTTGACTGTGGTCATTTGAATGCCAACTCGGCATACAGTCTAATCTTACCTTTAGTTTTAAGGAAAATTTAATTAATGGAGTTGTATTGGATTCGTTATAGACAAATTCGTTGGGGTGCCTTCTGTTAAGGAAATAGAATTCTTTGCTGATGCAGAGTCCTAATATTTTTCGTTCCAGGATTTCCATCTCTGAGGCTACCGTGGGAGATATTGGGAAGGCGTATATAAGGATTGGTCTAATTAGCGTTTTGTAGAAGAGTAATTTGGTTCCTTTTTGTAAGTCCCTATGCCTGATTAGTGGAGTCAAGATCTTACTGACTTTTCTTGCTTTGTCAATACTAGATCTTGCATGTCGGTTGAATTTGAAGAGGGTGTGAAAGTGCACTCCTAGGTATTTTATGGTTGTTTTGAAAGGGATAGGGTTGTCATCAAGGTTGAGTACAAGGTCTCTGCTTTCCTTTATCACACCCTCTTTACCCTTCCCGCCACTCCCCTCTCTGTTGTTAATCGACAAAGAGGGGGTGGAAAACTAAAAGGCATCAAATCCAAGGTAAGGTTCGACGCGCCGAGACCTGCATGGCTGAGGGAGTGCTCAGTCGCTAGCGCAAACTCTGGATACCTGGGGACCTCCAGTTTTAACCCTAATTCCCCTTATCTGCATACAGGGGGTGAGTGCAGATGGACCTTCCTTCCCCCCTTACTCGTGGGATTTCAATGAACAAACTAAACAAACAAAACAAAACAAAAGAGACTAAGGTGCAAGGATCGGGCACCACTGACTCTATAAACACCGATCCCCAAACGGAACGACTGACGGAAGAAGAAGAAAATCTTCTTCTGAACCCTTTCGCCAATCTTGGAGTATGGGATGGGGAGAGCGTTGGAACGGATGCTGGCATGGAGGGCATGAACCTTGATGTCAGCGACAGCTGTTCCGTCGCTAGCTCCAACCTCTCTTTGTTGTCAACCTCCTCCAGACGGAAAAAAATTACAAACTGCAGGACAACGATAAAGAGACTAGGAACGAAAAGATGGGACGAACTCACTGAGACTGACCGCAAACGGCTACATAACGCACGTGCGTATCTGCAGGAACAGCATCCAATGGAGAATGAGCCCACTGCTCGTACACCGGCGGATGCTAATCGTGGGGATAACACCAGCGATAAGAAATTGATGGGGCCACCTTCCTCCCAGATTGGCAAAGTCCATCCAGGGGGAGGGTCGACCGCATCAAACACTATGCCAAAGGATGCCACCGAGGAACCATCAAACCCTTCAATCGGATGTTGCATCGAGCCTCTTGCTCGTACGGGTCTTAAGAAGGGGGAGATGCTCCCTGGGGTAAAGGAGATATTGCCTGCGGACGATCCGATGAAGAAAAACCTGCTCGGCTCACCGCAGACAATACCTCTGACTCCTAAGACAAACGTGACAATGACAGACACGAAGACTGAACGATTACAGGAACCGACCACAGGACTACCAGACTCACCGGCCAGACGTTGCATCGAGCCTCTCGCTCGTACGGGCCTGGAAGGAGAGGAGATAGTCACTGAGGGGGTAGGAGAGAGGAAACTGCATCTAGAGAACATCCAGAGCCTCAGCTTCACTTGCAATTTGGATGCGGTATCCTCCCACCAACCAGGTAACTGCAGTCGTAACGTCTCGGGGGGTAACTTGACGATTGACAGCTGCCAAACAGTCGTGGAGGCACAGCCTGCCAATCCCGAACGGGACACTCAAAGAGCGTCAGACTCTAAAGTCCCCAAACCAAAGAAGCCCCTAGAGGAGCATCAGATCCTGCGCAGGCAAAGACGCAACGCGCTTAGGATCGTCCGTAAGATTGGTAGCAAAATTCCGGAATCCTTAACGGAAAAGGAAAAGCTATTCCTCGACAAGGCGAGAGAACGACTAAGGACAATACCCGACAACACAACGGTGAAGAGTAAGCGTACGCCCAACTCTAAGACAATTCCGAAAAGACTGGCTGGAAAGGGGAAGGATAGCCCTCTGCTCTCCACCCCAATAGCAGCCAGACTCAGGAAACCCGTAATTGGCACGAGTGCGGATGTCCAATCCAATCTCGACCCGATTGCGAGCACGTCCAAGAGGGCGAGACAAAACGACATGCTTTCCCCAATCTCCCAAACGAACGCTCGAAAGAAAGCCAAAGTCTCTATACCAACTGCTGTTGGGCAACAAGTCGCCGTAGCAGACTACGGCAATCCTTCACGGAAGTTGACAGAGGACCAATGGCGACTTATTGAACTTCGAATCCTGGATGAGGTGAATGAGGCCATCCTTAAAAACAAGGAACCCCTTCCGCTTTTTGGCACCCTCAACACAATCCAAGGGTTCAAACTTATGACCTGTGAGGAAGAACACACTCTCACATGGCTCAAAGAGTTTATTGCCAGGACGAAAGCTCCATGGCCAAACGCCGACCTTCGTCTAATCGACAGGAAGGAGATCGTACGTATGACAAGGCCTAAGGCCAAACTTGTTGTACGAGGACCACATATCCCAAAGGATCGTATTGAAAGATACTTACGATCCTTAAATACCGATCAGCTGAGCCACACTTGGGAAGTGATCGAGATGGGAGAATACAACGAATCAGGCACGGAAGTGGTAGTGTTGCTTAGCCACAAATCCATTCCGTTGCTGAAAAAGATCGACTTCAAAGTTCGTGTTGGCATAAACCGATGCAAGCTTAGGCTTATTGCGAACTCGGTCAATAAAAATAACAAGGGGGGGCGTCTAAAAACCATGATGAAGATAGTACAAATAAACCTTCATCACAGTAAGGCGGCTAGCGCCAACCTAATCTACCTCATGGAGGATAGGAAAATAGACCTGGCCCTTATTCAAGAACCCTGGGTAGCAGGAGGCAGAATAAGGGGTTTAAACTCGAAGGGACTGGCCCTGTTTAAAACAGTGCAGACAGATCCAAACAGTAAGATCAGAACTTGTATAGTAGCTAGGAAACAGATTAACCTCTTTCTTCTATCTACCTACAGTGATAACGACCACGCGACGGTAAAACTTGAGCGCAATGGGCTCCCTCCGCTGATTATAACATCGTGCTACATGCCCTATGATGCAACGGAAGGACCACCATCAGACCTGACACACCTTATTGTTCAACGGGCTACACTAGAAAGATGGGACCTGGTGATGGGATGCGATGCCAACTCTCATCATGCCCTATGAAGTAGCTCAAATACAAATACAAGGGGTGAGTCACTTTTCGAATTTCTTATAGATCATAACTTATTAATAGCTAATAGGGGCTCAGAACCAACTTTTGTTATTAGAAATAGGCAAGAAGTAATCGATGTTACAATATTAAGTAACTCGAATACAATCAAAATAGACCAGTGGAAGGTATTAAGGGAGGAATCTTTCTCTGATCATAAGATCATTGAATTCCTAATGCCAGACACAAACAATCCCCCAAAACCATATAGGAACCATAGGAAAACTAACTGGGACCTCTTCAATGTGGAAGTGGGAAAGAACATAAGAACGCTCCAGACAAATGCTGCGCATGCACCTGAGAGTACAGACAGGAATGCCGAGGATCTAGGAAAAATCCTAGGCAAAGCCCTCGAAAAATCTTGTCCCTTGAAAACGAAGAGTAGAAGAAAATCGACTCCCCCCTGGTGGACAAGAGAACTGTACGACATTAAAAAAGAAACTAGAAAACTTTTCAATGTAGCAAAACGTACAAGAACGGACAATGACTGGGAAACCTACAAGGCCAGTCAAAGAAAATTCAAAACAGAAACGCAACGAGCAAAGCGATCTTCGTGGAAATCCTTCTGCAGCAAAGTAGAAAACACCACAGAATCAGCTAGGCTCAGGAAAATACTTGCTAAAGAACCAGTACCCTTGGGATCTCTCAAGGATCCTATCGGCAACTGGACAGAATCCTGCAACGAAACGCTTAAGCTACTCCTTGAGACTCACTTTCCAGAATGCAACAATGAACACAATAACTTGGAAGAAGAGCACTACACGGAGCATACAGCACCAGCGGAAATTATAACGGAAGAGAAGATAAGATGGGCTATCAACTCCTTCTCTCCATATAAATCTCCGGGTATTGATGGCATCTTTCCTATGATGCTACAAAGATGTGAAGAATACATAATTCCACATCTTAGGAACATATTCCTAAGTAGCCTAAAATGGGGATATGTACCAAAAGTATGGCGAGAAGTCAAAGTGGTTTTCATACCCAAAGCTGGAAAACCCAGTCACACTACCGCTAAAGACTTTAGGCCAATCAGCCTAACCTCTTTTGTTCTAAAAACTTTTGAGAGACTGATTGACATTTATATTCGTAGCAAACTGAGTCCAGAGGTCTTATCCCCAGCTCAGCATGCGTATACGAAAGGTAAAGGTGTGGATACAGCACTCCATAGTGTAGTCAGCACCATAGAAAAGACATTAAGGGATAAGGAATATACTCTAGCCGCCTTCCTGGACATTGAGGGTGCTTTCAACAACGTCCAAGGGGAAGCGGTAGAAAGAGCCCTAGTAAACCTTAATGTGGAGAATACCATTATTAAATGGATAATGTGCATGCTTAAAAGAAGATGCATCAACTCAGAGTTTGGTGGTGAAATAATCAAGATGTCAGCATCTAGAGGAACTCCTCAAGGCGGAGTCCTATCACCCCTTTTATGGGTACTCGTTTTAAACGAGATTCTGATCGTACTTAGACTTAGTGGAGTCAAGGCAGTAGCCTACGCAGACGACTTAGCACTGCTAGCGACAGGGAAATTCCCTTCCACTCTAAGCGAAGAAATACAAAACGCCTTATCTATGGTTGGTACCTGGACAAAAAACTGCGGACTGGCGGTTAACCCACAGAAAACAGAACTGGTCCTCTTCACCAATAAAAGGATTATACCACAATTTAATAGGCCAACAATTGAAGGTACTCCACTACAAATATCAGAATCCGCGAAGTATCTGGGCGTGATTCTAGACAGAAAATTAAATTGGAGCCTCAACATAAAAGAAAGAGCTAAGAAGGCAATGATAGCCTTATACGCCTGCAGCAGAATTTTCGGCAAAACCTGGGGACCTAGTCCCAAAATTATCATGTGGTTGTATACGGCTGTAGTTAGACCTATACTCACATACGGTAATTTAGTCTGGTGGCAGGGGTTGTGCAAGGCCACCAACCTTAAGACCATGACTAGAGTCCAAAGAACTGCCTGCATTGGTACTACTGGGGCCATGAGAACCACCCCCACAGCGGGGTTGGAGGTAATTCTCAATCTTAAACCTCTAGACCTTTTTGTACAAGAATCCGCAGCAAACAGTGCCTTGCGGCTAAGCCAAACGGAAAACTGGAAACCCAGTACAACTGGACATGCGCGGATTCTAAAGAAATTTACGGGTGATAATGTATGCACAGACTACATTACTCCCAAACTAGACTTTACAAGACCATTTACTGTCTCCCTTCCCTGCAGGGAAGAATGGCATGAGAATCAAACACCAGTCCGTGCAACAACGATCCCCATCTAGACAGATGGCTCCAAGATGGATACTGGCGTTGGCGCGGGTTTCTATTCCGAAACACTCAGAATATCTGGCTCGATCAGACTTGGAAGACGCTGCTGTAGTCGGGGACTACAGCAGCGTCTTCCAAGCTGAGGTTCTGGCGGTGGCAACAGCCACTAAACGGGTTGCAATGACGGCAATACCACAAGCTGATATTACCTTCTTCATTGACAGCCAAGCGGCAATAAAATCGATTTCCGCCACAGAAATAAAATCGAAGCTTGTAGTTCGCTGTCGCGAAGAGCTGCGGGCTCTTGGCGCGCAGCACAGTGTAAGACTCTGCTGGGTCCCCGGACACAGTGGTGTCCCGGGAAATGAAAGAGCCGATGAACTGGCAAGAAAAGGATCCTCCCTTGAATTAAGAGAGGCTGACACAACGGTAAAAACCCAACCCTGTTACCTTAAACAGGTGATCGGTGATAAAACGCTGATGACAGCTAACGAAAGATGGAGTGCCCTTGACTCCTGTGTCAATACCAGGAAAATGTGGCCACTATATGACAAGCGAAAGACCGAGAGAATCCTTCAAATGAACAAAAAGTCTTTGTCCTCTCTCACAGGTGTTATCACCGGACACAACATGCTGGGCTACCATGCAAAGAAATTGAAACTCAGCACAGACGAGCTCTGCAGAGGTTGCGGGGACGAGGAGGTGAACGAGGATACCCCTCATTTCCTCTGTCACTGCCCTGCACTCTGTCACATAAGAAACAATGTCTTTGGCAGATATTTCTTCCAGGACTTAGAAGAACTCTCCGGCAAGTCTGTAAACGACTTGCGTAAGTTCATCAGCGCATCGGGATGGTTTGTAAGCCCGCTAGGTTTTTCATAGGTCCCAAGTAAGGGAATCAACCTCCAGGGTATCACAAAGGGTCTACATAGACCTAAGTGTGACGGGAGCAGGATTCTCTTGCCCCGTCAACCCAGCAACCTAACCTAACCTAACCTACCCTTCCCGCTAGCATTGCTAAAGCAGATGCAGGGCGATTTGATTGTATTAATCGTCATTAAGGTGTGTTTCCAGCTTTCTGAGTGCATGCGTGGAAAATACATCAGAGGCGTATGCGAGCGTATCGTCCGCATACAGTATTGCTCTGGAAATAACAGTGTTGTTTGACCGTAGGCTGTGGGGGAAAGTCGTGCATGAAAACATTGAATAACCTTGGGCCTAAAACCGATCCTTGAGCAACCCCACAATGGGAGTCTAGGATGTTAGAGCTGGTACCTTGAATCCCAATGAAAAAGGTTCTGTTTGTAAGGAAACTATCCAATATATTGAATATTTGTCGGGGGAAGTTTAGCTTTAGAATCTTGTAAAGTAGTTCGTCTCTCCAGACACAATCAAAGGCTTTTTCCATGTCAAGTGAGCAAGCCACCGTGCACTTTTTGTCCCTCAGATTGGAGGTGACATTGTTTTGAAGCTTTAAAAGGGCGTGCCATATTGAGTGTTTTCTTTTGAATCCAAACTGGTATTCAGGAATTGCTTCGATTGGAGATGCCTCCGGTGATTCCATTTTAATGGAGATTAACCTTTCGATGATCTTTCCGATGTTTAAGAGAAGGGAGATTGGGCGGAAGTTGTTGATTGCCGAGTTGTTGATCGTTTTAGCGACTTGTAGGATCTGAGCTAATTTCCAGCTGGTTGGGAAGTAAGAATTCTTGATGCAGTTGTTAAAGAGTATCGTCATGAATTTGACCGCTAGGCTGGACATTTTTTTTAAATAAAATTAGAAATTTTGTCAGGGCCGTATGATTTTTTTGGCTTCACACTACATATAATGGAGGAGACTTCTTCCTGGTTGGTAAAAAATTGAGTTAAGGCAGGGTTTAGTGACGAAAAACTATCGTCAAAGATGAAGATATTGGGAGGTCGAGAGCGCCTGGCTTGCTGGAGTGTGGTTTGAATTTCCCGCGCTAAGTTTTGGTAAGGTATGAAAGCATTTCCGCTAAATGTATTTTCGAAAGCTGAGAGAATGTGCTGCTCATTAGTTAGCTTAGTTTCGTTAACTGTCACTTTATTGCAGGAAAAGTTTTTCTATTTTCCAATAATTCGAAACGCCTCCTTAAATGACCCAGGGCCGGGAGTAATCTTGGAGAGTCTGTTACTCAGTTGTTTGTCAAGCCAGATTTTGACCTTTTCCTTAATAATATTTTTGAGTAAGAAAATACTGCCCGATAGCTCTGAGTATTCATCATTAACCCTGTCATAAGTTCTGTGGAAAGTTTGTTTGAGTTGATTTTGCCATTGATGTTTTATTTTGAATAGTCTTAAGATGTCAGGTGGAAGGTTTCTATATTTCCTGGAGGAATATATAGTTCTGTCAGAGTGTTGTTCTAAAACTGAGGCTACCGCCGTGTTCATCCTCTCAATCAGACGATCAATTCCCATGTTTGTAATGCAAGTAGATCAAGGTCTTCACGGAAGGCCGACCACAGTGTATTCTTATACGACAGCCCGGAGATGGCTTCTATATTGGGTATTTCAAGATTATTAATCCTGATATTAAGGAATAAAGGAAAGTGGTCGGAGAAAGAAGGCAGTGTGTTAATGAAAAAATTATTATCAAGCGAGTTTACCCAGTGATTGGAAATAAGGAAGTGGTCAAGGAAAGATGCTCCCCTCGGAAATGTTGGAGAAGCCGTCGTTAAATTTGACAGCGAAGGAAGTTGTGGGCTTAGCCAATTTTCAAGTGTTTTGCCGTTTTGGTTGAACGTTGTGTCCCCCCCCCCCCAGTTTGGACTCCTGGCATTGATGATTGATGCACTCAGAGCGTCGATTTTGGTCAGTTCTTTAGTCACCGCTAATGTCAGACTGTTGCTTGGGATATAGATTGAGCCGAGAAGAATATTTTTTGTTTGATGGTTTATTTGTAGTGTTATTAAAATAAATTTACTTGGGATTTGGGGGTTGTTACTATTAAGGTCAATAAAACGGTATTTTATGTTTTTTTTAATAGCAATCGCTACTCCTTGGTTAGCATCATTTCTGATACAGAAGAAGGAATCATGTTGGATGTTATGACGGGCGCTGAGGTGAGTCTCTTGAATGAAAGCCAGGTGACAGTTGCTAGCAAGGAGAATTTTTTGCAATTCGATCCTCCTACTGTGCTCAACTAAGGACGAATCGTTATAGGAAATTAGGTTTAAAGACATTATTTATCACTGACTATTATTTGATCAATGAGTTCCAAATATTGGATTCGTTTTTCCGTTTTTCCTGGATTGAGCCAGCGCTGTTAACAAATTTAAGGAAATTTTCAATTTTCTGGAGCAAAGTGTGCACTTCAACCCCGAAAAGATTTTTTGACAGGTCTAAAAATTGCCCGATCACGCTAGATTTTGGATTCGAAGGCCGCAGTGGTGCATCCGGCTGTCGGAAGTGACTTGCAAACGAGGCCGTAATAGGAGGTGTACTTTTGGCCAGAGGGAAATGAGCATACGATTTATGTGCGTCTCTCTTTTCTTTAGCTTCTCCTATAATGCTCCTTCTGTCGCTAGCATAGTTTTTATAAGAGGGGCAACCTCGGAAGTTAGCAGGGTGGTCATTTCCACAATTAACACACATGGCCTTCGACCCTGTTTCTTAAGTGGTTGGGCATTCACCAGGAGAATGGTTGTTAACGCACTTAACACAATGGTAATCGCTTGCGCAATTTTTTACAAGATACCCGAATAATTGGCATCTTCTACATTGAAGGGGACCACTATTTCCCTTTGGCTTTTCCCAACGAAGTTGTGTATTGAATGAATATTTTATTTTAATAACTTCAGAGGGAAGGTTCCCGGGTATGAGCCTGGCCAGAAAGAGGTTGTATACAATTCCATCTCTTTTTGATTCAATTGTTGAAAATTTAGAGACTTTATCCAGGTGCCCCGGGGCGATTTCTGTATTCTCATCGAGAATCTCTGATTCGAGATAGTCTGAGAAAAGGCCTCTTAAAACAAGATGGGCGGTTTTGTCCTCCTTACGGGTGAACGAATAAGCCTGAATATCAGGAGAAAGTCTTAATTTGCTTATCAATTCAGTTCAGTCAGTTAGATAGGTTTTGCATTTGTCACCTCTATTTTTGACTCTAAAGATTATTTTTTTTCCCTGAGGCTCGCCACAAGTTGACGAACGTCTGCAATAATAATATATATGTTAGGGCAATACCTACCTTTGGTCGGTTGTGTTAGTCCGCTACTCGAGTTAGTACTGCTGGCCGCTAGGGTGGGTGTGCTTCTTGATGCTCCGGTGCTGTTGCTGTTGGTGTTGATGTTGTCCTGGGTGTTTTTTCTTGGAAGTTCTTCGACACCTCTGATGGTTTTTTGGGTTGGGATTTTTTCTGCTATAGGTGATGACTTCTTGCTGTTCAGCTTCGGGTAGATAGTAAGGTCGTTGAAGATGGCGAAACGATTGTCACCCGCTAGTGATAAACAGGCGGCTTCTCCTCCGAGATTAACGGGTGGTTGCCCATCCGTCTGCATGATGTCTAATTCGTCGGGGACGTAGTCGTTATCGATTGTTACAGTAGATGTTTGGTGTGCCATCGAGTCCATTTTTGGTGAAGTTTTATCCGTTGATTTTTTGGTTGAAGCGATATTTTTTAGTTGGGGAAGTTGTTGAGCTGCGTCCAGCTTGTTAGGACTGGCTAAGTGTATGCGCCTCATACCAATATCTCCCTCTGTTGGCGGCTTTCTTTTAGCATTTTTCATGCTTTGTCTTGACCTCAATTACCAAAGCCAGCGGGTAAACCGCGTGGAGGAACTGAGGAGATTATGGTGTGATTTCACCACTTAATTTTTTTTTTTGGGGGCTTTAACCGGTAGCGATGCGTGCCAAATATGTGTGGTCGTTTAGTGAAGTTTTAATTGCTATAGCTGTTAAGATCATTTTTACCAGTAAAAAGAAATTTTGAAATTAAATAAAAAAAATAACGTTTACATCGTTTTAAGCAAGTTTATTTAACAATTCGAATTTTTCAGACTAAAAGAACATCTTTTTTTTACATTTAGATTTTATTTATATATAAAACAAAAACCAATTCTTTATCACATAAAAAAAAATATAAATTACGTTTTAATAAACAAGCAATTGATAAGTACCTATCTTCATTATTTTACTTAAATTCTGTGACACAGACGTAGTTGCTAATAAGAAATGATAAGAAAACGTCGAGAGTGTCCCTACTAATTATATGGATATATTCTGCACGCGACAGACTTCAAGCACAAAAAAAGCGACTTGAACGAAATGGCAAATACAACACGTGAAATTCTTTTTTTCCTTGTGGCTATACTTTCCATTGTTTCCGGTTGGTTGGTAGGATGTTCACTTCTGTATGGAAATGTTTAAATATATATACTGCAATGAGAAGAAGAGTATAAATATGTTGTATATAGTTTAGAGAACGCAAAAATTGAGATAACTTCCTCTGAAAGTTAGTCGTTCATGAAATAGTTGAACAATATGAGGCTTCGCCGCTGGCTTTAACCCTATGAATCTTGTTTAAAATAATAAATTTTCTGACGACTTTGATGTAGAGCACTTAATCTTGAATTTATTTTAATCCTGGTGAAAATTCGTTTTGATTGCTTTAATTAATTTGGATTTACGACTATCTCTCACCAAGTCTCAATTCCGAATCTCGGTTGAAATGGCCAGATATTGAGTGATTTTTGACAATCGCGTTACACGCTGTCTCCATGTGCTATAAATTGATAGCATACACTAATGCATAGTGCCATTATCTCGTGTGGAGACCATTCTGCGAGAAAGCATGCTATGCTCACGTACTCTTTATATCACAGACTACCTATCACAGACTACCTATAGGGACTTCCATTTGACTGTCAAATTTTGTTTTTTTTTCTTTTTTTTTCCCCCTGACAAATGTCAGAAAAATACGTAGGGTAAACAAACCAAATCATTTAGCAGTAATAGGCGGGAAAATAATAGGAATCAGCAAACAAAAGTAATTTTTTTTTATTAATAATCAATAGTTTCTCGATATATTTTTAGGAAAATTGATTCATTAAAATATGCAAAGAAGTTGGAAGCAGTAAAGAGAAAGAACTGATCTGCAAAGTTGTCTTTATTTGCCAACTTTCAGGTGATGGCGAAGACGGAGCTGTGGTTTCGTGTGAATAAAGTGTTATCCCGTTTACATGAGAGATTCAATCCGGATTCAATCCGAATTGAATTCCATGTAAACGCAGATTGAAAGATTGAGGGATTCACTCAATCCGATCAGAAAATTTTCTGCGATTGGATTGAAAATCAGCATGTAAACGCAAATTGAATGATCGAGAGATCGAGTGAGATTGTGTGTGCGTACCCTCTTTGTTTTCCTTTGTTATGTTCATTTGACTGGGATTTTTGTCGCCACCAACACAGGCTATCCAAAATACGTATTAAGTAGGAAGTGTGGAACTGAATTCTACTTCAATTCAATCTCTCAATTCGGTGAGAGCGAAAACCCGCCTTGAAAACCAATTCAGTTTCAATTCGATCTTTCGATTCGGTCATGTAAACGTACTATGTGAAAGGCAGTCTTCTTAAAGATAAATTTAAACCAAATACCAAAACAGAGAGAAAATTCTCATCATTTTACAAACGGCTGGTCAATGAACTTGACAAAGACCTATATGGACCCGATAATCATCTCGTAGATTGACATCGAACGTATTTTACTCAAGAAACTGATGCCGTCCAAGTGAAACAACCTGGTGATATAAACGTTCATTGTATAATTCGCTTTCTATATGCCATTGCATTTCAATGTGGACCCAAGTTCGGCGCGTTTGCTGGGAGTGCATTCTCAGACTCATCCAGTAATCACATCAGGCCTTCGGCAATTTATTAGGACACATAAATTACAAGATGCACACATCAGCTCACGAATAAGTTGTGGCGATCCAATGCTCCCGTCTCATGGTCATCAAGTGGTTTTAAGGGGATGACCCTATTGCACTTGGCAGCTGCACTGGGCTATGCAAAGCTGGTGTGTGCCATGCTGAATTGGAGATCGGAGAATCCAAATTTCATTCTAGAAACCGAAATCGATGCATTGAGTCAAGATGTGTATGGACACACACCAATGGTGGGTGTACTCTATTATTAGTAACAAAAGGTTTTTCTTTTCTACAGACTTGGGCATGTGCGCGCGGACACACCGAGACTGCTTTGATTCTATACAAATGGAAATGGAAAACTTGGCACAGCAGACTGGTCAAGCTTGGTATGCGATTGCAAAGCGGTTAGGCTCAAAATCAGTCGCACTTCAGTTACATACAACCGCCGATCATACGACGATTAAGGGCATCTCTGAAGCTGTTCTCGACGTTAGTGCTTTAAAAATATATTTTCATTAGACAATATTAAACCTTCTTCATAACAGAATGTCAAATCGGTGCTCAAAAAGTCTGAGAAGTTCTACATCATTGGCTATTCATTCGGCACATTCATAGCCCTACACATTGCTGGCCTTCTCGAAAAGGCGAGTTACCGTGGACAACTTCTATTAATCGATGATGCTCCCCATTTCCTGAAAAAAAACTAACGCTTGGTCATTTAGGTGAAAACTTTCAGGACGAAGATCTTTATAATTAAATCTTTTCCTGTGTTGTGAACCAAATTTTTCCTGATGAAACAACCGAATCAGCAGCGCAGATTTTCCTACCCTTCAAGACGTACAATGAAAAAATGGACATATTCATGAAATTTGCGGAGAAACAAAAACTTTATAGCAAGGACTATGCTGAAGTTATGGTGCGGGCAATGTTCAATCGGGTTAAGATGGCTGCCGAAATTAATCTCGATAGTTTGGATGTGTTTAACACGCCAATAACATTGATTTGACCACCTGAAATAGTAATGCAGGGCATTGAGGAAGACTATTGCTTATCCAAAATCACTAAGGAAAAGGTGACACTAAGATTTGTGGAAGGAAATCACACAGCGATGTTGGACAATCCTTCATTGGCAGATATTATCAACGACGTTGATCCAACGCTGCAGGAAGACAAAACCTTTGGGAAGTACCTCAAAGATTTCACAGAGGGAGCATAGTTGTAGATGTTCTTACAAAAAGTAAACACTTTTGTTATTTTGGTTAATTCAATATATATACATATAAATAAATACACAGTTAACTAATTTAAAGTTATGTTGGTGGTGAAATTAAACAAGTGAAACTCAATGTGATATTGATATTGTAACTCGGTAAGATACGAGTATCTTAATTTGAATAGGACTTATAAGGTCCGCACTCGGTGACGGTCACAATACCAATAAACCCGCTGGGAGTGGGGAACCAGTTGATAATGCGTTCATTAGCAGCATTGCCAGTTCCCTATTGCACAGGTCTCCAGAGTATGCAATTAAATAATAGTTAGCAAGCTGAAAATCCTTGCTTAGCTACGGAATGTCGTTAATTTGAATTTTATGTGGAAGTCGCAGGATATCAATCAATTAATAACATCTTGTTAATGGACGGTCTGAAAAAATTCCAACAGCCATTGATCATAACTTCGTCTTTAATGAATAATAAGAAATATTAACTTCGTAATGAAGTTAAAAAGTTTACTATGTAAAACTTTCACCTGCTGCCTTTTATCTTATCGAAAGCTTTGTACATCAGATAATTCCTTTCAATAGAGTAATTAATCCAACTTTTGAAAAATGCCAAAGAGGCGAGTGATGAGTAGCTTAAATGTTCCGCATTCACCATTTCAGCTCTCAGGGACCCAAGATTTGAAGCCTGGTTGGAGCAAATGCAGTGTAGTCACAAGTGAAATGTTGCTTTAGGTCGTACCTGCGAACCCCACAGGCGAAACAGTATGGATGCAGTAAAGTAGGAGGGCTATCATATGCTTCGATATGTTAAATTTGTCACTAGGCTCACCTGGATGTAAAGTAAACACGTATACACTGGGCTGTTTTGCATTATTTTTGTCAAGATTTATTGTGTTCGTAATTTTAATAATAAACAATTTTAAAAATTAACTATGAAATCAAGCTCTTGTTCATCCGGGAAACAGGCTGGGAAACCAATAACTTGTTTCTTTATCCTGTTCATCTATCCATCATAACCCTACACTTAGGACCTTTTCAACGCATTGCTTAGCACGATACTCAGTTCACCTAAAGGAAGAACAAATGAAAAATAAGTTCGAAAGTAATATGAATAAACTTCACTCTTACCCCAATTGGTCAACAAGCAGTTGGATGGTTATGAATCCTTGAACAGTACTTAAAGCGGCAGTAAGTAACGAGGCTTCGTCTAAACTTAATTCAGTGGGTATTGATTGCACCATATACTTTCCCTTGTCGAAAGCTCCATTGTCTGAGCAAAACCGTTTAGAGGGACGAAATGTTTCCGCGTCATATATCCTGGACATGTTTTCTATGTTTTCGAACATGTAGTCGTTGTTTGCAACACCACCAAAGATAACTTTAGTCAGGGTTTGATCAATTAAAGTCGATTGTTTTTCAAATACAAAAACTACAGCACTTCACTTAGTTGTGAAACACTAGTCGGACATCATGCAATTTACCAAAAGCACTAAACAACGTTTCCACTTCCTCTTTTGTCATATCGGCTGGTAGTCCCTTGACGAAAAGTTTTTTTTGGCTCGAGATTGGCTAAACAATAACAACATTTGATATAATGCAAATCCCCTTGAAGCTAGGCTGACCAGGCGTCCTCTTTTAAGAGGACAAGTCCTCTTTCTGAGCTCAAAGTCCGGTGTCCGGTATCTTTTTGAAGAAATTAGCAGTTTGTCCTCTTTTTTAGGTTTTTTAAATTTTGAATATTTTCCTGGGAAACAAAACCGCAATAAAAAAAAATATTTTGTTAAGACGGCCTTTAATACATTTTTCATAACAAAAAATTATATGTAACTACTCTGAATTAACTCATTCATTCCTAAATCATAACGCCATCTGTGCTCTCATACTTTATCTATCCACTTATTATTTGAACGCATCCATTCATCTGACAGCTTTTTCAATAATAACTGTTAACTGTTTCTTTTCCGAGTATTCAATTCGTTGTCTGGTATCTTTTGTGTCTTATGAAAAAGTTTGTGTTTAATTAAAATAAAATGCCAAAGCGCAAGTGTATATTCAATAGTGATCTGCAAAAAAAATATCCGATGTTTGTACAAAATGATACAAACACGAAACATATTGTCTTCTGCGCTTCTTGTAACGCGTCATTTTCGCTGGCAAATAAAGGAATAGTAGATCTCGACCAACATTTAAATACCAACAAACATAAAAATAATATACAGACTGCGAGTTCTTGCCAAAAAGTTGTTGATTTTCTTATTCCAAGATATTCCAAATTTGAAAACCAAGTAACTGCCGCAGAAGGTGCTCTAGCGTATCATACTGTAGTCCACCACTTTGGATTCCGATCTGTTGACTGCAGCCATAAGTTCTTAAAGTGCATTTTACCAGATTCGAAGATTGCTCAACACATTTCCAGCGCGCGCACAAAAACTGAAGCAATAGTTGTCAATGTCTTAGCTCCCTTACCACTAAATTGTGCTCTTGAAGATTTCAAACAAACAAATTATTTGTCCATTTCTACCGATGCCAGCAATCATGGAAACCAAAAAATATTCCCCATATTAATACAATATTTTAATAAAGATTCAGGTATGTATTATCTAAAATAAGTTTGTATAAGTTGAACGGTTTTCTAATTATTGCTTACTTATCAGGTGTTAATATAAAACTTGTTGAAATTCAAGCAATGAAAGACGAAACATCAGAAACAATATCCAACTATTTAATATCAACATTAAACAAATAAAATTTATCTTCAAAATGCATTGCGATGTCGGGAGACAACTGCAACACAAATTTTGGGGGTTGCAAACGCGCTGGCAAGAACAATGTATTTACTAAACTAAAATCGAATGGTTTATCCAATTTAATTGGAGTGGGATGTCCGGCTCATATATTGCACAATAACATACAATTCGGGTTTGATGGTTTACCTCTAGACATAGAAAGCATAGTGATGAAAATTTATAATCACTTCTCGGTTTACACTGTTAGAACAGAAAAACTCAAAATTTTTTGTGAGTCTGCTCAAATTGAGTACAAAAAACTTCTAAACCACTCTAAAACACGTTGGTTATCGCTATACCCTGCTGTTGAAAGAATTTTGCACATATTTGAGGGTTTGAAAACTTATTTTCTTTCCATGGATAGCCAACCAGTTTTTCTCAAAATTTTTTTTGAAAACGATATCAATGAAGCGTATTTGTGGTTCTTCCACTTGCTTATGTATTTTTATAACGAACAAATAGGAGCAATAGAAAGGGAGAGAAATACAATAGTAGAAACATTAGAGAAAATTCACACTGTTCAGCAAGTTTTAATTGACAGAGTATCGGAGAAATTTATTCCATTAAAAGTTAAGGAAATCTTAAAAAAAATTATCGTTAATGGTGGAAATAAAAATGAGGCCTTAAGCGTTGAAAAGAATTTATGTGAGGTGTATTCAAGGTGTTTAGAATATCTTCAGAGGTGGTGTGAATCTTTGGAAGAATTTAATTGTTTTACGTGGATGAATCTAAACAAAGTTCCGCAGTGGAGTGACATTGAAAGCTCGTTGCTCTATTTGCGAGACAGAGACGTTAACATAAACGAAAATAAATTATTCAACCAATTTTGTAATTTAAAAACATTTTTAAAAGAAGAAATTAAAAATAATGATTTTGTAAACGCACCTATCCATGAAAAATGGGTAGAATATTTTAAAAATAAATGTAATCCAGAATTATATAGCGAACTTTTGCTAATTGCACAGTTCGTATTCGCAATTCCTGCTCATAATGCTAATGTCGAGCGCATATTTTCATTAATAACAAGCCAATGGACTGATGAACGTAATAGACTAAAAGTTGAAAATATAAAGGCAATTCTTTTCTGCAAATACAATTTTAAGAATATGTCATGGACTGAGTTTTATTATTATATTTTAAAGAGCCCCGACATTTTAATTAAAATAAGGTCCAATGACAAATATAACTAAAGTTGTACCTTCTTGAAGAATATAGGGACCTGAAATAAACAATATTTGTGATGTAAAAAATATAATATTTGTCAAATTGTTATGAAAATCATAAGCAAGGACAAATATAATATTTGTGATACCTCTGCTTAGTTTGCATACTTGGTACTAAGTTATTTATCATGATAAATAATATGCTGAATTAAGCTTTGATTTTTTTTTTATATTTATTGTTTTCTTTGATTGAACACAGCAAAGTGTTGTAATACACTACCTATGTCATGAAGTTTTTGAGTTTAATAAATTTAAAAAAAAAAAAAATGTTTCAGATTTTTTAAGGTGTCCTCTTTTTAGCAAGGACTGATCTGGTCACCCTACTTGAAGCCAATGCATTTACCTGAAAATTTGAACTTCTGCCTCTTCTCTTTATCGCGAAGTACACTCGGTGGACGGCCAGTTTATATTATAAACTGGCCGTCCACTTAGTATTTTCCTATCGAGACGTATAGCTTTTTCCACCTCGGATTAATTTTCCAATTCCACGTAGCCGAACCCTCTGCTTCTACCATTTGATGATCTAATTAGAGTTAGATCTGTTATTCTTATTTCGGGAAGTTGTTCCTTTACATCTTCTTCACTTAAGCTGGAGAGAATATGACAATTTAGCAAAATTAAGCGCAGAAACACCGCAAACATACTTATAATTCAGGTTACTGATGAATATCTTCAAATGGTCCTTGGTAAGATCAATCTCCTGATTCTCATGCTCTTTGAATACTGCTGATTTTGTTTCTTTGCCTTTAAATTGCCGCACAGGTGCATCGTTCTCTCTATGACGTTTCTCAAGTGTGATTTCTTGCGAGAGATCAATTGATGACTGTGGTCCACAGCTCCTTGCCCTTTTTGGCATCCTGAAGTAGTCCATACTTGAGACGTCCCCAAAACTGCAAAATCTCGCAATTGCAGCCGGCCAGCACGCCCCACTGTTGGCCCAGTGATGTCCAACACAAGTTGAAATTGTTCCTCAGGATCTCGCATTCCCCTTCTTCTTTATAGTTAGTGAGTCGCCTAAGATAAGTCAACTCCAGCCATATAGCGACGACTGAATCGGCACTTTGGAACTCAACGGCCAAGGAACTTTCCAGAACGTCTTATCGACTCTTTTCCATCTTCTCCAGCAGTTGTATTCGTTTGATGTACAACTTCTTTTTAATTTGGTTTAACCATTTCACGGAAAGTAGTACAAGTAGTAGAAAACATAAACAAACGACATGTTTGACATTTGCCAAAGTTTTTGATTTTGTGTCGTGGTGAAATTGAGCGGTGCACGGGGTGTGTTTACAGTGACTTTGTAAAAACAAATAACCAATGGAAAAGTTAAAAATTGTTGCAAATGTGTGGTAATTATTTTTACTGATTCATTTGACTTATGTTATTATAATTTCTTTGTTAATTATTCTTATTTTGTTTGAAAATATTTTTTTTCGTACAATTTGTTGACCCCGAACGAACGAAAACCAAATGACAGGCAAGCCACTTTTAATACATTTATGAAATATGAAAAAAAAATTGCGCATTCTGTGACAACAAATTCAAGTTTTTGGTACGACAAAACATGTTTAGCAAAAGATGTGTAAAAGTTAACGCTGTTTCTTAAGTGACAAGATGATTTAACAAATAAATAGTGAATACATTTGGGGCATTTGGAACATTGAGAATAATAGCCGTCTTTTATTTTGCCCATGATCTGATCCAGATCACCAATTAACATTAATTTACAACAAAAACAAATGATCCAGCTTTCTATCTGGATCAATTTTCATGATCTAGGTTAGGTTAGGTTAGGTTGGAAGGGAAGTGCACAGCAGGGCTGCTGTGCTTGCACGGGGGCCCATTGGTCCATTGTGATCCCTTATTGTTTTATGTGGTAAACCTACATTTACAATAAAACACTTACCATACTCAGTTTAGGTTAATCTTGCCGGTTGGCCTATTGGAACCAACCTGTGTTCTTGACAAACCTGATAGTGTCCGTCAGTGGTACCTGCGCTACGTCCACTAAGTCTTCGAAGAATCTGTTGCCCAGATAGCGAAGTCGAGATGTCTGAAGGTTTGGACATTCGCAGAGCAGGTGTTTGATGGTCTCGGTTTCTTCTATATCTTGACAGCTCCTGCAGTAGTCTGGTGAGCTGATGCCCAGCCTGCTTGCCATTACACCTATGGTGCAGTGGCCTGTCAGTACGCCAGTTAAGATACGTATTTCTAGCTTATTCATTTCCAGAATGCTTTTTGTTCTTTTTCGTTAATTCTTGGCCATAGACTGCGAGATATAACACAGTCGTGCCTTTGGGAGCAGGTGGTGTTAATTTGTTCCCTCAGTTTTTGGTCAATGTTTCTTTTTGCTGCACTAATTAGGATGTCTATTGACGTAATGGCGTCTATTGCGTCAAATTCTGACCCGATTCTTGCTAGCTCGTCTGCCTTTTCATTCCCAACAATGTCGCTATGACCGGGGACCCAGCAGAGAGTGATCCTGTGTCGTTCGCCTATTTTGTTGAGGGATTTTTGGCAGTTTGTGACTGTTTTTGACTTTATAGTTTCGCTGTCTAGTGCTTTGATAGCCGCCTGACTGTCTACGAAGATTGTGATCGTGGGAGGATCCAGATTCTTCGCGGAGAAAGTTTCTGCTGCCTTGTCGATGGCGACAATCTCAGCTTGAAAGACGCTGCATTCATTGGGAAGTCTGTACGAGTCCTTTATGTCTAGGGGCACGCAAAAAACTCCCGCTCCTGTCCCCACATCCATTTTCGACCCGTCCGTATAGATGTGGATTTCTTGCACGTTGACGTGCGTGTTCCAGTTCTCTCTTTGGGGTATGTATGTGGAGTAGTTTTTCTCAAAGTTTCGTTTGGGAATTAAGTAGTCCGTTTTCCTGGATAGATCGATACCCAAGTAGTTGTGAATTATAGAGCCGTGTCCATAGGAGCTGTGCCTCCAGATGTTTGCCTCCTTGAGGCGGAGGGCTCCTTTGGCTGCCATGCTGCGAATATATTCACCAAGCGGGGGTAGGTTTAAAATGACTTCCAGCCCGGCTTGGGGTGTTGATCTCATTGCTCCCGTTGTACCAATACATGTTAATCTCTGTACCTTTGAGAGGTTATGGAGATAGGTAGTCCTTTCTGTTGCCTTCCACCATACAATTGACCCGTATGTAAGTATGGGTCGTATGATCGCTGTGTACATCCAGTGGGTTATGTAAGGGCGCATACCCCAACGTTTGCCAAATGTCTTTTTGCATGCGTAGAAGGCGCATAGTGCTTTTTTTGCTCTTTCTTCTGTGTTACGTTTCCAAGTCAGCTTAGAGTCTAGGATGATGCCCAGATACTTTGCCTCCGGGGAAAGTTTCAGACGAATTCCGTTTAGCTTCGGCATATCGAATTTCTCGATTTTTCTTTTCCTAGTGAACAGAACACATTCGGTTTTGACTGGATTAACTCCAAGGCCGTTCGGTCTTGCCCACGAGGATAGTTCTTTTAGGGCAGATTCCATGAGTTAACTAATAGTGGGGAGATACTTGCCACTTATTAGAATTACAATATCGTCTGCGTATGCTACTATTTTCGTTCTTTTGACCTTAAGAGTCGTTAGGATTTTGTTGACCACTATGAGCCACAGGAGGGGAGATAAGACGCCTCCCTGTGGGGTGCCCCTGGTCACTGTTTTCCTTATGTAACTCTCACCGATCTCTGAGTTAATTACTCTGCTGTTGAGCATTTCGTAAACCCAGTTCGTTATTTCTTTATTCGCTCCCAAGTCTTCGAGCGCTGTTTTTATGGCCGCTGTTTTAACATTGTTGAAAGCTCCCTTAATGTCTAAAAATGCAGCCATGGTGAATTCTTTGTGGTGTAGTCCTTTTTCTATTATTGACACAACTTCGTGCAGGGTTGTTTCAACGGACTTGCCTTTGAGGTAGGCGTGTTGAGTGCTGCATAGGTTGTTTTCGTTTAGAAGGTCCCTTGTGTATAAGTCGATTATTCTCTCCAGTGTCTTTAGGAGAAAAGAGGAGAGACTTATCGGCCTATAATCTTTTGCTGTGCAGTGTATATGTCTCCCTGCTTTGGGAATGAATATCACTTTAACTTCTTTCCAGCTTTGCGGTATGTAGCAGAGTCTTATACAGCTTTTGAAAAGAGCTACACTAAGAGCCTGTTGTATCATTGCTGGTATGACATTATCTGGTCCCGCCGATTTGTAAAGCTTGAATGATTTGACTGCCCAAGCAATTTTGTGCTCTGTTATAATGCTTTCCATTGCTATTTCCGTTTGTGTGTCTGGCGGAACAGGAGTGTAGTTGATCTCACACCCAGTGATTTCACTAGACTCCGGAAAGTGGGTATCCATTAATATTTGTAGAGTTTCTTGGCTAGACTCTGTCCAAGAGTCGTCAGCACGTTTAATATAGCCTGGGACCGTGGGGTCTTTGGACAATACTTTACGTAGTCTGGCGGCCTCGTTTGTACTCTCTATGGATTCGCAGAATGTGTTCCAGGATTCGAGTTTTGCTCTCCTTATTTCTTTAGTGTATAGATTAAGTTCGGACCTATACTTAGTCCAGTCTTCATCTGCCTTACTCTGTCTTGCTTTGTTAAACAGTTGTCTTACCAATGTTCGCCACTTTTGAAGCTCACTGGTCCACCAAGTTGCCTTTTTGGGTTTGCGATTGCGAGAGATGGGACAATGTTTAACAAAGGCTTTGTGCATATTTTTGGTAATATAGTAGACTGCGTTGTCGATTGAGTGAGTGTCGACAAACTTGTCCTCTTTCGGATGCTGTGTGTACTCACTAACCGTTTTCGCATAGTCTGCCCAATTTGTTTTCCTAGGGTTCCTAAAAATTTGTTGTACCATATAATGTAAATTGACTGTAAAGAGTATTCTACTATGGTCTGAGAATGAGTTCTCTCGACAAACTCTCCAGTCTTCTACCCTAACATGATCATTGTTGCTTTTGAGAGTTATGTCTAGAATTTCTGCCCTGTTTCTGTTTTGGAAGGTGGGCTGGTTTCCCCTGTTACACAAAACTAGATTTGTGGAAAGAATGTATTCAAACAACGACTCACCTCTTTCATTTATTCCTGAACTACCCCACAGCGTGTGGTGAGCATTCGCATCGCAACCTACCACCAAGGATGTGTTCCGTGTGCTAGCGTGTTCCACTAGTTCCCGGGCTGTATCGGATGGTGGGTTTACCTCCTCGTGTGCCATATAAATTGAAGCGAGGATGAGATTCCTTCCTGAAGCTTCAATATTTACAGCCACTGTGTCTCCATTGCTGTACCTGTGAAGAAAAACTGTATTACTAACGGTTTTTTTGACTAGAATACAGCTACGTACTTTACCTTCTTCTTTGGTGTGGAATAGATGGTAGTATGGCGATTTCAGTCCTTGGATTTTATTTTTAAAAATCCAGGGTTCCTGAATTAATGCCACTTCCACGCTTACCTCAGACATGAACAGCAGTAGGTCGTGTGTTTCTGCTTTACAGTGATGCAAATTAATTTGCACCACTAGCAGCTTTTGCAACCTTTGGCTCTTCATCTTCTTCCAGCCGTGCCCTTACGGCACCTAGCCCGAACTTCAGTTTGCTGCCTGGGGTCTTTCTTATGCTTGTTGCAGAAGATTGGTTGATCGCAAAGCAGAGCTCTTTGCCGTCACCACTTCTTCTGGAGTAAAACTTTACCCATTTTCATGATCTAGAATTTAGTTCAAATTTTCACTGCTTGGCGACCCATTTAAGTCGTGTATGTTGGTAGTTCATTGTAACTTGTCACTGTCAGCCACCGTCAAATGTAAAAAGCAGATATTTTCAAAATTTTCAACATATACATATATATAGCAGATATTTTCAAAGGATAACAATGGATAACGACCAAAAATCGTAAGTTCTGATTGAAAAATTCATATTTTCTATATTAAAACATATGTACCTACACACATGTATTTTCAGGCCAAGGAGAAACTGGACGAATGAGGAAACTATTGCCTTCCTGAGTGCATATTCCGAGAGGAAGGAAGAGTTCCAGCATGCAAAGAAGAGAAAATATGCAATGGGTAATGTGCTGGAAGACTTGATTTACCAAGGAATTTTGGTAAATTAACGTTTTGTAAAGTTTTCTTTACGTATACGAGACAGTTAGTTCTATTTCAGACACAAACAACTACTGTTGATATGCTCAACGCAAAAATTAAAAATTTGCTGAGGGCGTACAAAAGTACCAAGGACAATAACCGAAGGACTGGAGCATCGGCGAGTAAAGCTCCATATGAAGACTTAATGGAAGAAATTTTTGGAAGTCGTCCGGAAATAACAAACTCCAATACAATAAATTTGTTTGGCGAACGATCTAGTGGATTACCAGTGTCGTTTGAGAATGTCGCTCCAGCTTCATCATTGCCGTCTTCATCCGGAACCAACGCTCTTTCTGATGTGCAGATATCTTTAGCCCGAAAGAGAAAATCTGGAAGAGAAAAGCAGTTCGAGAAAAGGCTCGAGCTGAAAGAGAAAAATGCCGCTGATAGAATTGAATTACTGAAGGAATACACACAGGCAAAACTCCAAAAAATGGCGGATGCAGAAGAGGGCCTGGAAAGAAGGCATACAGAAAAAATGGACTTAATAAAGTCCTTATTTCAGTGATAAAAAACTCTTTTTTTTGCGTTCAAAATTGTTTAATGTTTATGTAAAGTGTTATTTTTTTTAAATTAAATAAGTCTACCAAATCAAACCCTATGCAGTAAGTTTTTACTTAAAAGTTCTTCTACTAACGCCTGTCTTCTATCGGTATTCGAAATCACTTCATAGGATTCATGATTTTCAACCTGCAATTCATAATCAGCTGGTTCTTCGTTTTCTAATACATCATTGTGGTCGACACACAAATTGTGTAAAATACAGCCACAGACGACTAAATTTACCACAAGGTTTATATGCACTTGTTCCGTAAAATGCAGCAATCTCCGAAAGCGTGTTTTCAGCAAACCAAATGCATGCTCTACAATAACCCGGCCTGAAGAGTGCAGTATATTAAACTGCCATTGCAAAGTTGTTAAATGTCCATTGTCTTTAAAAGGTTTAACAAGTCAACTTAAGGAAGGATATGCGGAGTCACCAAGCAAAAATGTGTTGTTTGGAAAAGTTGCTGCTTGATTTTCGGAAGCCTTTTGGTAAAGAGCTGATCTCCGAAGAACTCGGCTATCATGCAAGCTTCCTGCCTCACCACAAAAAATGTTCACAAACTTTTTTTTAGCGTCGACTACAGCTTGCACTGAAATACTATAATAGCGTTTTCGATTGAAGTAGCTTTGTTTATTGATTTTAGGGGCTTTGATTCGAATATGTGAACCATCAATGCAGCCCAAAATGCCAGGAACTTTCGTCTTTCTTTCGAAAACAGATGTATTTCGGACGACTTCATTTGCATCTGGCCATTTTAAGAAATCTTGTCCAATTGAAATAAGCCACAACGAAACTCTATTTACGATGTTCCAAGCTGTTGACGAACAAATTCCAAATATATTTGCTACTTCCCGAAATGTATTTGTGTTACCCATGTACCATAAAAATACATGAATTTCCTTGTCGGGTGATATTTTTGGCAATCCTTTTGATGTGGTGGAAATGTAACGATCCGTTGTCTTGTAGCGATCTGCAAATTAACTATAATTTTAGCACTATCTTCGTGTATGTAAATAAAATTTACTTTTACCTATTAAAACCTGGGCAGTAGAACGCTGAAGTCTAAAATGTCGTTTGAAGTCCATTTCACTATATTTTCCAATGACTTCTTCGAAATTCTTCACATTTTCATGCTTCTCCTCAGATTCAGTTGAGGAATCGGATGAGGATTCGGCCATAACTTCCTCCAAAAATGAGCAGTCAGACGACTCACAATTGTAGCTTTCGTCTTCAACCAAAAACTGTAAATAAAAATGTATTTAAACAACTGTTATGGTCGCATATGTTGATGCCTGAAAACAATAAAACATATTACCTTAGGTAGAAATGTTTAAAAATACCTGTGCTCGAGCTGCCGCGTCCCTTGTCTCCCCTAATCAATTGCTGCTGCGGAGCATGGACCAGGTTAGTAAAAATAACCGGGATGCCATTCCTGTCACAACCTTTAGTAAAAGAAAAGAAAATAGGATTAATACATTAATAACACTTTGTTTAATCAGAAAAACTTATTCAATAAAGGCAGCAAGCACATAATGCCGGGATTTATCTTCCTTTTGTTTTGTTGACATGTCAGTTATTTGACAGCAATGGTTGGTTGGAAAATAAAGGAAAGTAATAGATTCCTGGAAAAAAGCTCTTTGGCCGAGGTTATGGAATGCATTAGCAAATGTTTCAAAGAGTAGGACGTTGGGATGATTCGAAAAGGGTAGCATGATCTGGGTAGCGGGTCACTTAAAAACGGGTATGGATACATAGGGCTTTTGGAATAGTGGTAGTGGGTGGTGGTGGGAGAATGATGGGGCATTATTGTCTAGCTCTATTTAAAAGGGAATAAAATCGCGCACTCGAAGTTAAAAGCAGCCACGACTAAACGTCTTTGGTTGTACCGGAGTGATATTATACATACATACATAGAACATATATTTAAAGGTGTCTTTCTAGAATTTTCGTTGTTTTTTGAATTTCTTAACGTTTTTTTGTTTTGTTTGTACTCGTAGTTAAGGAAATTAATTTAATCAAATAAGAAAAGACTACAATATTAGAGTAGTTAAATTATCGCGAAACGCGTATACTAATAAATAAACGCGGGCCGAAGCCCGCGCGAACACCAACCGTTCGCTAATTTAAACCACGATAAGTTTATGAGTAAATATAAGTTTTATTCAGCGAAAGCTCCGCACTATCCAATCTCAGAATTAAGACTCACTTAATAACTACAATATCTTCCTCTGGATAGCTCTGTTCCCAACATCAGAACTGCTGACTCCTCTATTCCGGTAATCGCACGCGCATCCGTTGAGTCGCGCATGCAGGTAATCCGATTCCATGCACTGTGATCGTGAGAACAAGTCTGTGCATGAAAGTGTCAACTCAGCGAATACCGTATGATTCGCTGGCATGCACCTGACTCGTGCAACGTGTTAACTGAGTCAGTGTTAATTGTTTTAAATTTTTAACTGGTGAGTCGTTAACAAATAATAAATAATAGTATATAATGAGACTATCGTCTCTTAGGTGAAATTCTTTGGTGAACAAAGAGGTCAATCGGCGGTCAAAGGCATTCCAAGCAAATAGATTAAGGAAGTCTTGGCCGCCACATTTTTTGTTTTCTCCGATTGCTTTATGAAGACTCCGAAGGCGTTAAGAGATCCACTATCCGCTATGGAGCGCTTCATCTATCGTGAAGATAAATTAAATTAGTTTCTAATAAATAACCACCCATATACACGCAGCTACATGTACGACACACGATTTTTAATTAAACCTATGTACGTTACGCCACGAAACCGGCAATACAGATGCTATATGTTATATGGAAAATAGAACAAATAAATAATTTCATGTCTATATAAATTTACACTCAGTTTTAAAAGTGAAGACACATAGTGATCATTTGTAATAGATTATAGCGTAATTTGGATTAGTGTTTTTTTTTTTTTGTAATAAGTTAAGTTTCCGATGCGTCCGTAATATTTAAGTGTAGGATATACCGCGTCAGGGAGAAAAGTCCTGAACTACCGTCCCCTTGTCTGCACGTATTGGAGACAAAACTTATCAATTAATATTTTCGGTGAATTTTAATTAATTGTATCTTAAGTTTTTTTTTAATTTATTTATTCTTGGTGTTCAAATTAAAGCAAAATCAATAGTAATAAATATTATATACTTCTATGTTCAAATGAAGCGGAAGTCTTGTGTCTTTTTTTGTTGAGCCATAAAGGCTTAATGGAGGAATAATTTTATTTTTCAGGGGGTGGAGTAAGGTGCGCCAAAGCACTTTGGTGGATGTGTTTTGTGATGTGTTACTAGGCAGACGTGCGTGACAGAGTGGTCAGTTTAAGTTGAGTTTAAAATAGTTTCTGAATATTCCAAGGCTTCTGCACCTTATTAAAAGACAATAACACCTCTGCCTTTCTCGCGTAAATTAATATTTCGAAATTTATTAATCGAAATCAGTTTAAAAAGCAAATTAACTAATATTAAATTCGTACTCACATACTTGTTTCCGTCCTGCTCATTGTATTAGAACTCTTGCATCGAAAGCAATTTCCCCTACCACACATACACAAAGACGATTTTAATGGCTTCATTACGGAATAGATTACGGTCCTCAGATTCGCCTTCCCCCAGCCCACAGCTAAAGCCAACATCACTAGCACTACCACCATCACAATCGCCCGCGGGAAAGGTAAACAAAAAAAACTCTCCTCAAGACATTTCATGCTTCATGGAAATGTTTGCAAAATTTGAAAAATCGATTGAAACACAAACTGAGGTAATTTCGTCACGAATTTCGTCGCAGATAGCAGAATCTGAAAAAAGGATCACTGAAAAAATTGACACAGATATAGCAGCATTAAGTTCTTCCATCGAGGGTATTAATGCACGGTTGTCTTCGTTAGAAGAAAAGCAATTAGAATTCGAAGCTCTGAAAGGAGAAAATCGCGAGCTTAAGCAGCAAATACTAATGCACGATCTGAAAATTAAGATTATTTGTACACGCATGGAGGAAAATGAGGAGAAGCAACAACTTAAAGAAACGATGTGTGATGCGCTTCTACACGGAGTTCCCCTTTTACCGACGGAAAATCTACGTTTCACTTTTAATCAACTATGCGCTAATCTCCACTTCAAACCGCCAACAATACGAAGTATTTTCCGACTTAAATCTAAATCCGATAACCTGTCTCCACCGATAATTATAAAATTTTTTTCGCCGCACGACAAGCTAATTGTTTTGCGATCAGTTGCCAACTACAGGAAATCAACAAAACAACCTCTTCACCTTCATGATCTTGGCTTAGACGCTGATAATGATGCAACGGGAAAATCAAGTGTTTACATTCACGAGTGCTTAACGTTGAAGAATCGCTCTCTTATGCAGTACGCGTTAAAAATGAAACGCGACAAAAAACTGTTCTCGGTATTTACTATTCGTGGCCTTGTCTATGTAAAGAAGTGCAAAGATGAGAAGGCAATATTAATTGAGACTACGGACGACTTAGCCGATTCTACCATAATGACGCAGACAACAACAACAACAACAACAACTACATATCCAGCTGAAGATGACGAGTGTATTAAAGATCATTGCCCGAACTAAATGTATACACATTTTCTTTAATTTTTTTTTCATCTATTTACTATTATCTGTTTTTTTTCTTTTTTACCTGAATTATTGTTTTCTAAATTTTTATGAATTATATGTTTCCTTTCTATGGCTTAAATATCTAATCATCGTCATCCTTGTGTTGTGGTTTGTTCGTTTTGTGGAACGGCTCTTGCAATGTTATCTTTCTTTAATCAGGGTGCAACTTATTGGGCACTTCCCATTTTTAATTATTAATGGTTGGTCCCAATGAGCAGAACAGGGAGTCTGAAGCCGCTGTCACTAAGGATACTACGCGGTTAATGTTAGAGATAATATGCAGTCAGCGTACCGGGCTACAGGTCTGCCATCTTAATGCTCAGAGTCTGAGATCAAAAGGAAAACTAGACGAGTTTAGATATTTGTTCGTTGGTTCAAAAATTGATGTTGTATGCGTTTCTGAGTCTTGGTTCTTGAGTGATGTTAAGGATGTGGTTTATGATCTGAGCGGTTATAAGCTCTTTAGATCTGATAGGGACGATCGTGTTGGTGGAGGAGTGGCTGTTTATATTCGTGAAAGTCTAGACTATAAATTTATTCGAAAAGCTCCGTTCGAAAGTGAAATGCAATACGTCTTTGTAAAGATAACTTGCAAGTCTAACAAGATATTGATAGGGTCAGTCTACCGACCTAATTCAAATATTGATACATCGCCGCTGATCTCATTTTTTGACGATTTGTCCTATATATCACCTTTTGTTGTTCTGTGTGGAGACTTCAATAGCAACATTCTCAAAGAAGCATCTCTTGTTAATAGTATGAGGGCACTCAATCTAACGCCAGTAAATACAAATTTTCCCACTCATTTTACCAAGGATAACAGCACTCTTCTGGATGTTTTCTTTGCAAGTCATCCACATAAAGTTCTTCATTTCAGTCAACTCTCGGCTTCTTGCTTTTCTCATCATGATCTAATTCACTTAACTTTTCAATGTGAACCTGTAATATCCGAAAACACCTATAGTTTCCGCGACTTTAAGAAAATTGACTTGAATCAATTACAGGAGGACCTATTTGCGATTGAATGGTACAGGATTTATGGAATGCCCTCGGTCAACAGTCAAGTTGCATTTATTCAAGATAATATCAGGAATCTCTTTAATATTCATGTTCCTCTTATAACCAAGTCTGCCAGACCAGTTGAATGCCAATCTCCATGGGTTACCAACCATATAAAAATCCTAATCTACCATCGTGACCTGGCATACAAGCGCTGGAAAAGATTTCGGCTGGATATACTCCTAAATGATTACCGGATTTTGAGAAATAGGGTTACCTGCGAGATACAAGAATCAAAAAGACGTTATTATGCCCCACGACTTAATCCTTCTCAAGCCAAGCAAAAACTTTGGAAAAACCTTAGGGAAATAGGAGTGGGCAAACAAATGAATCCTTGTTTCAATAATGTTGATTGTAATGAATTAAATAAGAGCTTCGTTTCCGTTTCATCCCCTAACGTCGATTATACCCCAAGCAACCATAACCTTCCAAACAGTGACGATTCGTCGAACATCCTTCCTGTCGAGAACAGTCTTGCTAATTCGCGTTCTTCACTGAGTTTTTATTTTACAGCTGTCAATGACGCTGATGTTTTAGAAAGCGTTTTATCTATAAAATCTAACTCGGTTGGATTCGATGAGATAAGTCCAGTTTTTGTTAAAATCATTCTTCCGCATATATTAAAATATTTAACGTACCTATTTAATAACATATTTATGACCGGTGTTTATCCTCATATTTGGAAACGAGTGAAAATAGTTCCGGTCCCGAAAACCAACAACGAATTCAGACCGATTGCGATATTATCGTTTCTTTCCAAAGTTCTTGAAAGGGTAATGAATTCCCAAATACGGAAATTTCTTTTGAATAAAAATCTACTATGCACTAATCAGTCTGGTTTTCGCCCAAAACATAGTTGTACTACTGCCTTAATAAATGTAACAGAAGGCATCAGACAAGCGGTAGATAATGATGAAGTAACTTTCCTTATACTACTTGATTTCTCTAAAGCATTCGATACGGTTAACCACAACATTCTCTGTAGTAAGCTTAGGAATCAATTTCATTTTTCAGTTCCGTCTACAAACTTGATAGCCTCTTATTTAAATCATAGATTCCAAGCAGTTGTAGTGAAAAACTCCTCGTCAGACTTCCTTTCACTTAGTTCAGGTGTTCCACAAGGTTCGATACTGGGCCCACTTCTTTTCTCAATATATGTAAATGATCTTCCTGAGTGCTTATTAAGTTCCTCAGTTGATATGTATGCAGATGATGTGCAAGTGCGGAGAAGTTTTCCTTTGGGCCTTGTGGAAAACGCCGCATGCGAAATAAATGAAGACATGAACATGATCTCACGCTGGTCTCAGGCTAATCGCCTTCACCTGAACCCTTCTAAATCTAAATGTTTGGTTATCTCTAGGAAGCCGATTGATACCTCCTGTTTTCCAAATATTTATCTGGATAGTAAACCTATTGAATTTGTTGAATCTGCAAAAAATCTCGGTTTAACTTTCAACAAAACGCTTACTTGGAATAACCACATCAGAATTACATTAGGTAGGGTATATGGAGGTCTTCGTATGCTCTGGGCTACGCAGAAAATCACACCTTTAAAGACAAGAGTAATCCTTTCCAAAACGCTGCTCATTCCTATTATGCTATATGGATGTGAGCTTTTCAGCAATTGTGATTATGAGCACAGACGGAAGCTAAATGTGGCATACAACAGTATTGCGCGATATGTTTTTGGAATAAAAAGATATGACCACATTTCCTCGTATTCCAAATCGATTTATGGCATCTCTCTCGAAGACATTTTCAAGCTCAGAACGTTGGTATTGCTTCACAATATACTTCAGACACGCCAACCACCTTACCTTTATAACAGATTCCGTTTTACGCGCTCGAGTAGAACTTTTGATCTCATACCAATTCGTTCCCGTTTCTTGATTTCTGAACGTCAATTCTTTGTCTATGCGATTCGGCTATGGAACTCCCTTCCCCGACCCTTAAGATTGATAAATTGCAAAACGCTGTTCAAGGCAAGGCTGCAACAATACTTTGAAACACTTTGATGGCGATGATTGCATATTTAAGTCCTCCTCTTCTCCTCTCTTTTCTTTTCTTTTCTGCTTTTTTTTCTCTTTAATTATTACTCCCTGTAAATTAATTTATTAGCAATAAGTAATTAATTGAATAATTGATTTAATTTGAATTTGGATTTAACTATTTTTTTTTTTTTATTTTTTTTTTATATTGGTGTACTAGCATTTGATCTGTAAATTATACTGTACCTACTCGTCTCGTAACACTTAAAATTAAGTACATATAGCACTTTGCTGAAGCATGCACTACCAAACAAGATATTGTATCTTACTGTGTATGACTATTTAATAAAGATTTGAAAGATTTGAAAGATTTGAAAGATTTGGATGGCTTGATCCGGCTGAGGCATCCGCCTCTTTGGGGAAGTTCTTATATGGCCAAGGAACTTCCAGGTAGGGTGGGTAACGGCCGCGCTGGTTCCATCGTCAGCGCCCTCTCAATGTGACAACGTCCGTCTGCTGTTAGTAAAAACAACCTGTAAGTCTTGGCACGATATATGTTTTTGTGCATAGGTACTCGTTGTTGTGCGTGGACAAGAATCCCCCCAGTCCGGCGAGCTCGGCCGAGCAACGCAAGCGTGCCATGCTCCTCGCACACAACACCTTCCATCCCATCACGATTCCCTTCCAATAGTCCCATCCCCATCCGGTCTCCTGTCATTTTCATATCCCAACCGTCCAAACTCCTGCAACCTACACAACAATTAATACAATTGCCAACCAAAGTGTTTTTACCTCAAACACAGCTTGCTCCATTTCGGTTTTGTTTACATTAGAGAAAGAAACTTCAATTTTTTTAAGGATTTCACGTCAAGTTCTTTCAGTAATGCCACACGTCAATTGCAATTGATCCTGTTTGTTTTATTATGCTGATCTGATCCGGTTTAGATCATGGGCATAATAAAACACGGCTAATATTCAATTTAACACAACTTTAAAACAGCTTAAGATGACTTATGCAATCACACTTTGAAGCATCGTGTAGAAAGATAAATGTCGTTGAAAGTTAGGAAAGCATTGAAATTAAAATGACAAAACTTGTTTTAACAAATTTATAGTTATTTTTTGCAGATCTTTTCGATATAACGACGAGAATAATTCAAAAGAAATACATTTTAAAACGGCTTATGTTGAAACAGCCGCGTTGAAAGACGCATCAAGAGTAATTATAGAAAATCAGTAAAACCTATAACAAAGCTGCATCCTACTTCAATTTTCAAATGGTATTCGTAAACCCAAAACCTTATGTTTTTTAATGTTGCTGTCAAGCGTTGTATGTCAATGCGAAGTCAGAGAATTGTATTGACATTCAAACTTTTTCTTGGATTAGGACTTGTGTGTTTTGTAATATTTGACACAGGTTGTTTTTCACTTTGTTATGAATGGTCATTAATTGTGTCACACTCATATGTTTCAACAAAATCATAAATAAAATAAAAAGGGTTCGAAATGTTTGCATTACCGATTTGTTTCACTTTTTTATATACGAACTTCAATCAACACACAATAACTATCCAATCATTGTAAGCCATAAATTCAAAATCATTATCACCGATCATATGACCTGCATTTATAATGTTATTGATATATATAGTGTTGGTGTAACGAAAAGATTAAACTCATTTCGTACGAATTCCTGAAAATAATAATTTTGTTGCTAAATAATCAGTCTTTAGCAATGACCGTGGTGAGTGGAGAGTTTCATCATTACTAGTAACAACAATATTTTTGACCATGTATGAGCAGCCAGTACAAACTTTTATATATATTCGACCTATATACGACAAACGATCCTACTTGCTACTGATTTATGGGGTACATAGCGGACAAAATTAAACTATTTTCGTTTATGCTGTGATTTATATTTAAGTTTTATAATTATTATTTCTCTAAAAAAAAGTATTATAAATGATTTAAAACATTATTATGTACAATTTATACTATATTTTACACTTATTACTAATTCACCACGGAACGAAGAAGTTTGCAGGTAGTTTATTAAAATTTTACAAATCCACCTCGAAAGAAGTCGGTTTGTTAACACAGCGCACTTTTCCATCATTTTAAGGTGATTTCGAGAGAGAGCTGCCAACCTTACACCTGACTCCACTAAATATCATATCTGTGTGCAAGCTTCCCATTTGATTTGCATGCAAACACTAATCCAGATAAGCCATTTAGTGGAGTTTTTCAGCTTGTATTCAATCCGAAAAAAAAAACCTCTCAGTTGACTGTCTAGTTGTAGGTAGTCTGTGCTACCATTGTATATAAACCTTATAGTAAACGACGATACGCCACCAGTGCGCATTCGCCCGCAACAAATCATGATAGTCTAGTTCTACACCATTCTCGTGCTGGGAATATGAGTAGGAGGATGATGCAGGTAGTGGTGGTGGTTGGCAAAGCAGGTTTCGTGTAGATTTATGGTATATTTTTTGTTTGCTTTGATGGAAGGGGTATGTTATGTTTTCTGGATTTTAACACAATTGGTATGTGTGTGTATGATCGTTGAAGGAGAGTCGCATTTCAGCAGTGAAGATTCTCAAATGTTTTTTTTTTATAATTCATACGAGTATTTGCAAGTGAAAAGCAGATATTCATATTTAATGGTAGGGGCGATGGTGGATGAAGAGAGGTGGGATAATTGTAGTTGGGTAGATTGATGGTATATTATTTGTTTGCTCTGATCAAAGTTTTTGGGGTAGGTTATGGCATATTGCAATTAGAACAAAACCGTCACCTGGAACTTATTTTGTTGTATTTTATACAATTGGTGTGTATGTGTTAAGATTGGCGAAGGGGATTCGCATTTCAGCAGTGAGGCATATCATACTTGCATGTGAAAAAAATTAATTGAGGCAGAGATAAGATAAGACAAGTTTGAGTGTGTGTACGAGCGCGTGCCCTGCTTGTAATAATAGCTGCCGTAGGTTATTCATGAACAACTCAAATTGGTTTATTTATTGGTTCATCAAATAAAAAGAGCATTCATTCATAATCGGTATTCAAAATCATATTAGGTTCATATTTCGTTTGCATTATGTTACACAATCGAATCTCCGAATATAAACAGAATTTTTTCATTTGGTTTTGCACAAGCACCTGAGTGCCTCAGTTTGGGCAGCTAAATATCATTGATTTAGGTATTTTTGATACCTACTTCTTTTGATACCGTCATACCGACCACTAGCGGCCGATATACTTAATACAAATTTCGGTTTCAGGATGTCCCAGTAGGTACTAAAGAAATGAAGTATAGTTTAAATTTATCTTTTGAAGTAGATAGGTACAATTATGAAATTTTATAGGTAGGTACCCAAATGCATTAAAATATTGAACTCCATTAAACGCATGGTTAGACGTATCGCATGTTATAGAAACCCACATTTTTTATTCTAGCCTCGTTAATACCTCAGCCAGAAAAAATATAAGTTTCATATGTATGTATATACATACAGTGAAATCTTCTTTGAGGGGACATTAATGGTGCACATTTTTGTCCGCTTAAGAGAGTTTACCGTTTAAGGAAAATTAAAACAACTTATCCATCTTTAAGCTAAACAGAAAAGTCTTCATATTCACTTATGTATGTATATACAAAGATGATATATTAATTGTTGGCTCTAATGGAAATTTGGGGTAGGTTATGGCATATTTCGAGGAGGCCGTAGGATGTTTGCTGGTATTTAATACAATTGGTATGTACATCCGTCTCATCTGATTACGAACAGGTAGTTTCATCATCATGGAGACCGATACTTTAAACAATATCGAGTACGATGACGCAGATGAAGACTACGCAAGGAACAGCACTATAGAAACAGTACTAACGAAAGGATGTTCAGAGAAGCTACAGGAAGGAGCTTTGACGTTCTACGCAGGATTTGCAGCGTTTAAGTTACGGAACAAGATTAATTGCGAAGCCTGCACGCAATTTATGATCGATGAGACAAATTCTTATCCAGAACAAGCCTTGTTAATACGTCTCAAGGCTTATGAGACCACACAAACTGTGTCAGAGTTTGGGAAGCTTACCGTGCCTACTATAAGCTTCGAAAATACTGCGAAAAGAATAAAGGAGATATTCGAAACAGTTTTTCCGGAGGACCGCAAACAAGCAAATTTGGTTGAAAACCTCATGTCTCAGATGATAAACCAGTTGGAAGTGACAGAAACCATGACGTGTAGCAATTATGGACACAACGAAGAAATCGTTAAATTTATTTTAATCGGACTGATTAAATTTACAATAAAAAAAAACAACAAGGATTTAAGGCTGCCAAACTTTAAGGATAAGCATCATGTAAATAAATATCTATAAATAAAGTTATATTTTAATAAATGAATGGGTGTGTTTTTCTGATTTTCATATATAAATATTTATATGTACTCATATTTATTTTTATTTGTTTTTAGTTATGGTAATATTAATATATAGTTTATTTATTTTTTATATATACTTTAGGTATGCGCTTTTGATTAAAGGACCCTATGCGTTGTTATGTTACGTAATATTTTATTTATTTATTTATGAACTATGCGCGAGGAGTAGGCCTAATGGGGATACCTCGGTGAAAAAAAAAAACGCATCAAATGTTCCACCTCCTGGGTGATGCGGAAGAGAACAGACTTGTGTTTTTTTAGTACCAACCACAGCATTAAAAAAAATTTAAATAAAATATTCAATGCTGTGATTGGTACCTATGCCTCGAATATCCAAATTGGTTAAATGAACATTTCTTTATCTTTAAACTACATACATAATATTCTCAGTATTTGTTTTTTTTTTCTTTTAAGAAAGCAATGAAAACATATATTTTTGCATGTCTAAATAGGTAGGTAGTTTGTTTGACATTCATTCAAATAATAAAAAAAAAATGTAAATCGACAGGTGAGCTGCCTCTAACAGATATACTGTATCCAACAACGTGTTCGCTTATAAATATCTGATAAAAAACAAATCGAATATTTCTGAATCAATTACAAAAGAAATGATAGAAATCGGCGAATTTTTGGACGAGATATACCCAAAATAGCAAGAGTCTAAAAAACCATAAACTCATAATTTCTTTACTTCTTACATGTTCAGTAGGTAAAGTAAAGGAACAAGACCAAACTGTGGTGGATTCCGGGCCACGAAGGTTTTGAAGGCAACGAAAAGGCCGACGACGGGTTGCGATATCACCTAAACATAATGAAAATAGTTGACTCTGCAGAATGCCGGCTATGTCTTGAGGAAGACGAAACAGCTGAACACATTCTAGGTGAATGTCCGGCCTCAGAGAACAACTGAGTTCCGAAGATATAAAGAAGTGGTCTGCTGGTAGCATTATCCGCTTTATACGGAAAGAAGAAATACTACTAGCTTAACATATTTCTGGCCCAGACGGTAGAAACGACCTCATAGGTCGCAGTACCTTTTTCTTCGCCTTGGCGAACCAGAAGCTAAAAAAAAAATATATTGCAAATTTCAGCAGACATGACAACTAATAATAGAACGAAACGAGGAGTAGGCCGTCTGATTAAAGCTCGCTGATTAAAACACGTATATCTAATGTTACAACATGGGTAATGCGAAAGAGAACCAATCAAGCAACCTTCATTAGAAGCACAAAACACAAACAAGTGACCTTCCTCAATGCTTTATTGCAAAGGTGCAGGGACTTTAAACAACGAAAATTCGTATTATCCATATAAATATTCATCGTGTAGGTACCTATTGACCAATAAGTGGTTGTGCAGCATGGCACAATACCGACACAAAATAAATTATGTCATTGCTTTATAAATTAGACTGAATATTTCTAAATCAATTACAAAAAGAATGATATAAATCGGTACATTTTTCGACAAGATATAGCCAAAATAGCGAGAATCTAAAATGCGATAAATTCATAATTTCTCATTTGAAAGAAAAATACCCAAATCAAATTTTATTAAATTTTTCGTTTCAAACGAATCGCCCCTTCCATCCAGAGAGTCGATAATGCGAAATCCATTATCCATACAAATAATAACTTACTTGGTTTCCATCATCAACCTCTGCTACTTGCAAAGCATACGTACATGAACATGCTACCTGCGCTGCCTACGCCTATGCTCCTTCTTACAATGAAAAAAAAATGCATACACAATGGAATGAAATTCGTTCGGCGGAAAGATTCGAGAGAGACAAACCGGTTTATTTGGTCTTGCTTTCTTCGTTTTCAAAGCGTGTATTTAAAATGAAGATGAGAGCAAAAGTTTAGACACAAACATTCTAGCTCAATTCATAACGCCATCTGCATTTAGTCGGCTAAAACAAAAAATTCGACATGATGGCACTACTATAAAGTGTATATACAATAGGCGTTTTTCTTTTTTAGCCCCGAGCGGGGAACAGAGCGGGGCCCGAACGATTAGAGCTCGCTCCGAGCTGAACATAACCTGAGCGCTCCGAGCTAATTAAGAAACAGAATTGGGCACTGAACTGCCATTAGATATTTTTTTTTCCATTAATTTTCAAAATAGTCAGGATTGCTTCTGAAATTGGTGTTTGTCAAGGATTGTTCCATTTAAATTATAATTTCTAGTAAATAAACTATGGAAAAAGCACAAATAATGAATGAAGTCAGCCGCGCTCAGCTTTTCGCTCTATGTGCTCGGTCATTTTTAATCGAGCTCATCGAGCGAGCCCTGAGCTAGCTCAGAGATAAAAAAGAAATACAAATTTTGTGCTCAGAGCGCTCCGAGCTAAAAAAGTAACACAGTTCTTTTTTTGACAGCTCAGTGCCCCGCTCGGAGCTAAAAAAGAAAAACGCCTAATGGTGCTACCTATTAACTAGACAGTCAACTGAGAGGATTTTTATTCGGATTGCCTACAAGCTGAAAACAGCTGAAAAACCCCGATAAACGCTTATCTGTATTAGTGTTTGCATGCAAATCAAATGGGAAGCTTGCATACGGATAGGATATTTAGTGGGGACAAGTGTGAAGTTGGCAGCTCTATCTCGAAATCACCTCAAAATGATGCAAAAGTGCGCTGTGTTAACAAAACTTGTCGTTTCGAGGTGGATTTGTAGAATTTTAATAAAGTTCCTGCAAACTTCTTCGTTCCGTGGTGAATTAGTAATAAGTGTAAAATATAGTATAAATTGTACATAATAATGTTTTAAATCATTTATAATACTTTTTTTAGAGAAATAAAAATTAAAAAACTTAAATATAAATCACAGCATAAACAAAAATAGTTTAATTTTGTCCTCTTTGTACACCCTAAATCAGTAGCAAGTAGGATCGTTTGTCGTATATAGGTCGAATATATATAAAAGTTTGTACTGGCTGCTCCTACATGGTCAAAAATATTGTTGTTACTAGTAATGATAAAACTCTCCAGTCACCACGGTCATTACTAAAGCCTGAATACTTACTAACAAAATTATTATTTTCAGTAATTCGTGCGAAATGAGTTTTATGTGTCCGAACATCTGAAAAAAGTTTGTCATTACTAATTACTTATTTTATTTATGATTTTGTTGAAACATATTATGAGTGTGACATAATTAATGACCATTCATAACAAAGTGAAAAACAACCTGTGTCAAATATTACAAAACACACAAGTCCTAATCCAAGAAAAAGTTTGACAGTCAATACTATTCTCTGCCATCGCGTTGACACCCACCGCTTGACAGCAACATTGAAAAGCATAAGGTTCTGGTTTGACGAATACCATTTGAAAATTAAAGTAGAACGAAGCTTTGTTATGAGTTTCCTATTATTGCTCTTGATGCGTCTTTCAATGTGGCTGTTTCCACATAAGCCGTTTCAAAATTTATTTCTTTTGAATTATTCTCGTCGTAATGTGAAAAGATCGGCAAAAAAATAACTATAAATTTGTTAAAACAAGTTTTGTCATTTTTATTTCATTGCCTTCCTAACTTTCAACGACATTTATTTTTCAACACGACGCTTCAAAGTGTGATTGCATAAGTCAGCTTAAGCTGTTTTGAAGTTATGTTAAATTGAATATTATTCTCAAAGTTCCAAATGCTCCAAATGTATTCACTATTTATTTGTTAAATCATCTTGTCACTTAAGATATAGAGTTAACTTTTACACATCCCTAGCTAAACCTGTTTCGTCGTACCAAAAACTTGAATTTTTAAACTAATTTATCATAGTACGCCTAGAATAGTAAAATGCGCAATTTTTTTTCCATATTTCATAAATGCATTAAAAGTGGCTTGCCTGTCATTTGGTTTTCGTTCGTTCGAGGTCAACAAATTGTACGAAAAAAATTATTTTCAAACAAAATAAGAATAATTAACAAAGAAATTATAAAACATAAGTCAAATTAATCAGAAAAAAAGTTTAAAAAACATTTGCAACAATTTTTATATGTTCCATTGGTTATTTGTTTTTCCAAAGCTACCACAGTGTTACTGAAAACCGTGCGAACACACCTGCAAACATATCCCCAATCTCACCACAAGACAAAATTAAGAACTTTGGCAAACGTCAAAAGAAATCGTCAAGCCAAATATAAATTTATTTACTTTTGAAGCAACAAGATATTCACTTGAGGTATACTATATACAGCCTAATTTTTATTTTCAACCATTAGAATAGCCAAAAATGGTGATATTTACTATCAGATGTGGAGGCATTATACCACCCAGAGCTCAGGAAATATTGGTAGTCTGTGGACCCATTATAGGAATGTTTGCATGCAGCCGGTATAGATCCCAGCAGTATAGGAGCAATTGCAGTTACAACCAAGCCAGGTTTTTATTATCTAAAATAAACCACGAATTTATGCTACTAGAATTCCGTCCTTAAGGTTTACCGATGAGTCTTATGGGGGATTATGCTATGCAAAGTACTTGGCACGTCAGTACTCTAAGCCAATAATACCAGTTCATCACATGGAAACTCAAGCCTTAGTAGTGAGAATGGAACAAAGGAGGACATATGTTATGTTGGGAACCAGGGTCGAGCCACAGGGGCAACTTCGATACAGGTGAGGAGGACGCGGCATGCTTGTGGTTGCTCGGCTCAGCTCGTCGGACGGGGGTAGTTCTTGTCCCCTCACCATATACCACCTGCTCAACAAACGTTTTGTCCATGCCAAAAAGTTGTGAAAAGAGAGAAAAAAAGGAAGGAAGTTACTCTACGTAGACCACGGACGGACCAAAAAAGATAGAAAAGCAAAAATGAAGGAAAAGAAAATGTCCAAGGACCTGGGCCGATACCCAAGAGAGAGAAGGGAAGGAGCACGCGAACTAACCTAACTAGCCTAAGCTTAAGCTAACTAATCTAACATTAAAAGCTAAGCCCTAAAATATAACTAAGCTAACTTAAAACTACACTAAAACTATCTTACCCTAACCGCAACTCGCTTTCCTTAAATCTCTCTTTGATACCGGGTTCGTCATGAACCCGAAACATGCCAGATGTTATTGGCAAAGGTTGGCCAGCCCACCCTTGTGTCTTTCGACACAACCTTAGCTATCACTCTGGCCGATGTTGTGAGTGATAGCCCCTCGACGAACCCTCCAGTCTCAATTTATGTCAGTATGTACGTAGTGGAAAGTTCGTATGTCGTCGCGTCATGTCGTCAAAGTTTGTATTGTCCTGTTATGTCATTGTCGACCTATAGAAGGACGGCCTTCACAGCCGTTCACACACCAAATGACATAACAGGACTGTTAAGTAACACATCGAGTGCAACAAACTCCGCACCTTGTGACCTACTCAGTCACAAACAGAAACAACCAACAAAAAAGAAACCTCAGCAAACCAGAAACAACAATCGCGTGCTGTGCTGACGCACCATATATAGTTAAGCAAGTAGCATTAAGAACTATGTCGTCTAGGTTAGCACTTTTCAATTATAACATTAAGCAATATAATGTCACTAAGAACTATGTCACTAAGTTAGCAGTTAAGCAATTAATTTTAAGTATAAAAAGAGGCGCTTGGCCCACCAATAAATACAATCAATCACCACTCATTGATCGTCGCTTTTCTTTTTACGTCCTACACTTCAATTTCAGTGTGAACAAGTTCAAGTGCTTGGCTCACAATTCGCAACAAGACTAACAAGTGCAATCGCTTGTTATCTACCCTTACCATCAAGTGCAATCGCTTGGTATCTGCCTTCGCAATCAAGTGCAATCGCTTGTTATTGCCCCGATAAAGGCACATCTAACTCAACATTTTTGGTGACCCCGACGTGATTGTGTGCTGCGGTACTAGGGGCTGAACTCACAAATAGAGTCCGGAACTTCACGAAGGATTCCCCTACCCGAAAAACCACGGAAGAATATTTCACCTCCAGACTAAACCGACTGGATGCCATATGGGAAACATTCGAAACCACTGACACCAGTATTCGTTCTCTCACGACGGTTCCACTAGAGGATGAATATTTCTCCTCCGATTACTACACCAAGATCAAGCAGCTATACACCAAGTATAGACAGATCTTGAGTGATTCTCTGGCACAGATTAGGTCCAGCACCAACGAAAAGGCTGTGCTCGGACAAAAACCGACAGTAAGGCCAGACGAGACACAATCGTCAACCAGCAACCCACGATCATCATCTCCTATCATCAAGAAACTTCCTCTAGTCCCTAATCAAGAGGACAATAAAGACTGGGAGGTTCTCCAAAGACGACAGAAGACAATGATGAGTTCTTTGGCCCGTATCATCCACGGAACGGCCAAGGAAGAAGCACCATCCCAATGCCTACAGGCCATGAATAAACTGTGGAGTCAAATTGAAGAGATCCACTACTCAATTTGTGAAACAGATGACGATCCAGTAGCCAAGGGGTATAATATCGATTTATACATCGAATTAGAAGCCGAGGTTCTAAGGAATCAAGCTCTATTAAGAAGAGCAACGGCAAACAATCAAAACGAAAAGACGTCAAGACAAGCAGCGGACCATCCGGCAATTCAACTGCCCAAGATGACGATACCCAAATTTGACGGAGATCATTTGAAATGGCAGACATTTTCTGACATCTTCCAGAAAATGATTCATGATCAGCCATTACCACCAATCCAAAAAATGTGGTATCTGAAGGCAAACGTATCAGGTGATGCAGAGCGGTTATTGCGACACCTTGAGTTAACCGAGGATAATTACCAGATAGCTTGGAAAACGCTACAGGACCGATTCAGCAACAAAAGGGCCCTCACATCAGCACTGATCCAACGACTTACCGGTTTACCAAATATAAACTCAGAGATGAAAGCAATCCGAGAGTTTCATGACGCCATTCATGAATGCCTAGCAGCACTCAAAACGCTGGGCATCGAGACAGACTCCTGGGACCCACTCCTCATACACCTACTAATCAAAAAATTAGATCGATCTACCCATCTTCTATACGAACAATCTCTGCGAAACCCACGAGAACTGCAAACAATAGATGAGTTCTTAAGGTTTTTGAAATCCCGGTTCGAAGCCTTAGAAGCGGTGGGAGGAAAGGACAAGGCCAGAGCAATAACAACCGTAGCCACCTCCAATATCGAAGGATGCAAGGTATGTGGAACCAAGGGCCACCCTATGTACTACTGCGAAAAATTCCTCAGGATGTCAGCAGCAGAACGGCTCAAATGGACCCAAAAACGACGTCGTTGCGTCAACTGCTTCAAAACCGACCACACAGCTAAAACATGCTCTGCACGATGTTGCACCAAATGCTCAGGGAAGCACAATACCCTGTTGCATCTTGAACGGGCAACCACAACACCTCCTAACGAAGGGCTACCTCCGACAACTGTAGCCACGATCCAGCAAGTAAATAACAAACAAGGTTACGTACTTCTAGCCACTGCAAGGGTGGCCATCATCGCAAACAACGGACAACGATGTGAGGTACGAGCTATGCTGGATTCCGGCTCACAGATAAATCTAATAACGGAGAGACTCATCAAACGTCTCTCTCTATCACCAACACCATCTTCACTCTGCATCGAAGGCATTGGCAGGAGAACACGAAGCTCAAATCAGCGAGTAAATATTGGACTACGATCAACAAGCGGAAACTTTGAATGCAGGGTAGAAGCATTCATACTTCCAAGCATTGTTTCACCTCAACCCACTCAAAATCTGGATACTACCACCTGGAGCCTACCGGATAATATCAAGCTAGCTGATCCAAACTTCCACCGATCGGATAAGATCGATATTCTACTGGGAGCAGAATTTTACCATCAGCTGATGCGACCAGAGAGGATACAAATTGGAGACAGGATGCCTATCCTCCAAAACACCGTTTTAGGTTGGATCGTAGCTGGGAAAATTGGAGACGTCACACCCAACACAGCAACATGTGGGATATTCTGCGAAGACGACTCTACAAATGAATTAATCGAAAAATTCTGGAGGATCGACGATTTCGAAACCACTTCGCGACCATTGACGGCAACAGAAAGGTACTGCGAAACACACTTCACCCAAACTGTGTCGAAATCTGAAACCAACCGTTTCATCGTACGGCTACCCTTTCGAGAAAATGGAACAACGTTGGGTGACTCCAAAAGGACAGCCTTCAATCGATTCCTAGCACTTGAAAGACGACTCAGCAAAAACCAAAAATTAAAGGAGGAGTACGTTAAGTTTATGGATGAATATGAATCCCTGAAGCATATGGAAGAGGTCAAGCAGGAAGTCATCCAAGGATCCCACTTCTTCATACCACACCATTGCGTCTTGAAACCATACAGCAGCACAACCAAACTACGGGTGGTGTTCGACGCATCCGCAAAAACGTCATCTGGGTTATCGCTTAATGACATTCTTCATACAGGGCCCACAATACAAAGTGAACTATTCTCCATACTCCTTCGATTCCGACTCCACAAGTACGTTTTTACAGCCGACATCGAGAAGATGTACAGGCAGATCCTCATCCAGGAAGATGATCAAATGTACCAGCTCATTATTTGGAGAAGGCAACCAACTGATGAGATCAAGTATTACAAACTAAAAACCGTAACATACGGAACATCATCAGCACCCTACCTGGCCACCAAATGCTTACAATATCTAGCATTCCAAAATAAGATTACACATCCAGCTGGAGCACGACTACTTCAAGATGATTTTTATGTCGACGACTGCATCAGCGGAGCAGATAGTATCCCACTGGCAAAGGAAGCCCAAGCTCAAGTCACTGCACTACTTCACAGCGCCGGATTCAAACTACGCAAATGGTGTGCAAACCATCCAGCATTACTTCAGGATCTCCCAGCGGAGGACCACGAAATCAGCCTTGACTTCAGCGAATCAATTCACTGCGCAATAAAAACACTGGGTCTAATTTGGCAGCCAAAGTCGGACCAATTGTGCGGAAGAGCCCAGTTATCCGACATTTCCATACTCACGAAGCGATCAGTCAGTTCCGACATTGCACGCATCTTCGATCCACTAGGACTCTTTGGCCCTGTGGTTGTCAAAGCAAAAATATTTATGCAGCAACTGTGGCACTTGAAACTGTCGTGGGACGACGAGTTGCCCGAACACCTAAGACAAGAATGGATAGCGTTTAGAAACAACCTTTCAACACTCAATCAGGTCAAGGTTTCAAGACACATGTTTAATCAAGGGACTCCAACATCCGTACAAATACATGCATTTGTGGATGCATCAGAGCAAGCCTATGGATCAGCAGTTTATTTGCGGTCAACCTATAAAGATCGAACAAGTCTCGTTAGACTACTCTGCGCAAAATCACGTATAGCTCCGGTAAAACAACAAACCCTACCCCGACTTGAATTGTGTGCTGCGGTACTAGGGGCTGAACTCACAAATAGAGTCCGAGAAGACTTAAGATTCCAAGACACTCCAATTGTCTTCTGGACCGATTCACAAATTGTATTATCGTGGATTAATTCAACTTCCTCATCGCTCCACACCTTTGTGGCAAATCGAGTGGCAAAAATTCAGGAATTATCCGTTCCACCCCAATGGCGCCACGTGCCATCAAAGGAAAATCCAGCAGATCTACTATCTCGCGGAATATCAGCAGCCAGCTTTATGTCATGCAGTATGTGGCTTTACGGACCAATCTTCTTGCACGGGAACGAATCAACATGGCCCCAACCTTTCGTAAAGGAACAAGACCCACATTCCGACCTGGAAAGAAAGAGAAAGCATACAGTTGCGGTAGCATTGACACAAAACAGCACAGATCAAATGATTTACCACATCAATCATCGAAATTCCTTCAAGTTCCTTCAGCACACTATTGGCTACGTTCTTCGGTTCATCAAGAGATCCAGAAAAATAGACACAAATAAGGTAACCCATACAGCACTATCACCTATGGAACTCACCGAAGCTCTCACGGCTATCATAAGGCAAGTACAAGGATCTGAATTCGGGAAGGAAATCCAAGACCTCAAGAGCCACAAGGGATTATGCAGATCTAATACATTAATCACCCTAGCACCAATTTTAGACGAAAGGGGTATTTTACGAGTCGGAGGTCGACTAGAAGCCGCTCCCATTTCCTTCGATGCCAAACATCCCATACTGATGCCATACAATGAATCAGTAACAAAAGTGCTGTTCAAAATGAAACATGACGAGCACAACCATTGTGGACCACAGACGCTCCTGTCGATCCTGAGACAACAATTCTGGCCTATCAAGGGAAAGATCATGGCTCGTCACACAGTTCACAACTGCGTTAAGTGCACCAAAACTAAACCACAACTAATGAATCAAGTAATGGGAAACCTCCCAGCGGATCGCGTCTCACCAAACAGACCATTCATGATTTCCGGTGTTGACTTTTGTGGACCGCTGTGGGTGCACTACAAAATCCGAGGGAAAAAGCCGCACAAGGTGTACCTAGCAGTCTTTTGTTGCTTTACAACCAAGGCCGTACACTTAGAGATTGTCACTGACCTAACAACAGAAGCCTTTATTGGAGCCCTTCGAAGGTTTATTAGCCGACGCGGACGCATTCAAACACTTTACTGTGACAATGCAACCAACTTTGTGGGAGCAAGAAATCAGCTGCTCGACGTTCTCCATGTCCCAGAAGCAAAAGAGGCCATAATCAAGGCCAGCAGCGACAAAGGCATAACATTCAAGTTCATCCCACCTCGAGCTCCTCATTTTGGCGGCCTATGGGAAGCGGCAGTGAAATCCGCAAAACACCTCCTGGTAAAAACAGTTTCACCGGCCTCATTGACACACGAAGAATTGGAAACAATAGTCGTCGAAATTGAAGGCATTTTGAATTCAAGACCACTCACCCCAGTGTCATCAAATCCAAACGACCTATCTGCACTAACACCTGGGCACTTTCTTATTGGCGAGCCTTTGGTTGCTCAAGTCGATAGTGATACCGCACCAGCAAAGGCATCTCTGCTAACCCACTGGAAGGCGATTAGTCATTTAAAATACGAATTCTGGAAACGATGGTCAACGGAGTACTTGAATGAACTACAATATAGGCACAAATGGAATCAGGAAAAGAACAATATCAAGGTTGGCGACATGGTCATAATCAAGGAAGACAACACGCCAACCCTGCAATGGCCGCTCGGAAGAGTGATTCAAATCTTCAAGGGGGATGACAGTATGGTACGAGTAGTCAACGTCAGAACCAAATCTGGAATATGGAAGCGACCAATCCACCGTCTAGCCCCACTATTTAATGAACCAGATGATAGCAACACGAGTACAGCTGAAGCGCTAGGGACATCCACACAAACCACGTCGACTGACTCAACGGAAACGCCCACAAAACGAATTGAAACAGCAATCATAAATACGTTAACAGACGCCCACTATGGGACCATCAGCCCACTTCTGCTGACCCCAACTCAACTACGAGCCGAAATCAACAATATCAAAAATCATCTGCCTCTGTCGGAAAAACTACCGTTTGATCAAGAAGATTTGATTCACTTCTACAAGATCCTAACAACTCAAGGAGGAGCCACTGACAATCATCTGGTGTTTGTCATTAAAATTCCACTAGTCGAACAAGAACCCTTCAATCTGTTCCTACTAATACCATTCCCGGCCACAGTCAATAACACACTCCTCATCATCAATCCATCGATGGAAATTCTGGCAATAAACCGCCACCGGGATCAGTATTTCGAGATGACAACAGCCGAACTTAAGGAGTGCGACAAGGGAAAGGACACTCACTTCATTTGCGTCAACAAAAGAGCAAAACACCACGCTGGTTCCCAAGCATATACTTGTGAATTCAATCTCTTCAACAACAATACAGTACCATCATGCAACCTGATGCAACCAACCAACAACATGATATGGACACAGTTGAGCAACAGTAACCAGTGGATTTTCGGCACGCTCCAAGACGTTCAACTCACTGCCGTATGTAAAACAGAAGCCAATCAATTCAAACTTAGTGGCTCTGGACTACTCTCACTCGAAGACAACTGCGTAATGAGGAACAATCTAATCACCATCCAAGGCCGTCAGATGAAGACCAACACTCTACATTCCTCCTACATCAGTTCTGGAAACCTCTCTTCAATTGCCAAACAGAACGAGGTGCAGGCCGCACTGAAATTCTCCTCTCCAGCAGCTACCAACACCACGTCAGAAGCCTTGAACAATCTTCAAGAGCAACTCGCAGACTTAAAAACCCAAGAATTCCCAGACCTACACGACACCGTACTCTCAAACAGAATTCATCACCATGCAATTAGTTACTTGGCCTTGCTACTGTCAGTTTCCGTCGGATTCTTAATCATCTACAACCTGCGCAGCCGAATGACGTCAGCTACAGGATCCACACCTGTTCCCAAAACTCGAACGCAATACAACGTCAGCGAAACATGAGAGTTTAATTGAATGCAACGCAGTTCAACGCGGGGAGAATGTTAAGTAACACATCGAGTGCAACAAACTCCGCACCTTGTGACCTACTCAGTCACAAACAGAAACAACCAACAAAAAAGAAACCTCAGCAAACCAGAAACAACAATCGCGTGCTGTGCTGACGCACCATATATAGTTAAGCAAGTAGCATTAAGAACTATGTCGTCTAGGTTAGCACTTTTCAATTATAACATTAAGCAATATAATGTCACTAAGAACTATGTCACTAAGTTAGCAGTTAAGCAATTAATTTTAAGTATAAAAAGAGGCGCTTGGCCCACCAATAAATACAATCAATCACCACTCATTGATCGTCGCTTTTCTTTTTACGTCCTACACTTCAATTTCAGTGTGAACAAGTTCAAGTGCTTGGCTCACAATTCGCAACAAGACTAACAAGTGCAATCGCTTGTTATCTACCCTTACCATCAAGTGCAATCGCTTGGTATCTGCCTTCGCAATCAAGTGCAATCGCTTGTTATTGCCCCGATAAAGGCACATCTAACTCAACAAGGACAATACAAACACATAGTCAAATTGTGTTTGTTCAAAAAAGCTGAAAACAACTATACGCTGCATCAAAACTGTGGAGGAAGTACTTTCTTCTTCCTTCGTTCAACACGTTTATTGTGCTGTAAACTCAATGGAGTTTTTTTTTTTTGTTTATGTAGAAAAACCTCCAGATGCTATTATTGCTCATTAAAGCGATTTCTGTGTGGGATTATCAAAAGCAGCAACCAGACAATCGCACGCAACGAGCGCTGGAATTTTGCATACGAAAGGGACTTCGACAATGTAAGGCCGACTGTAGTTATCTCTGGTGGTGTTGCAAACAACGACTACATTTTCGAAAACATAGTAAACATGTCCAGGATATATGACACGGAAACGTTTCGTCCCTCTAAACGGTTTTGCTCAGACAATGGAGCTATGATTGCTTGGAATAGTATTGGGTTAAGGATAATCTATCTAGTGCCATGGTGAAATTTGACAATTTGATTGTAGAGGGCAAGTGCACAATATGTAAAAGTTTAATGGACGAAGTTGTTAGGGAAGATATTAAGTGTAAATTGGTTAAGACTCTGACAATAAAAAAAAATATTTTTTTCTTGTTTTAAGCGAAATATTACTCGTGTTGAATATTGTATTTTGATTATCACTTAAAGTAAGCTGTTGATTGATTTTGACAAAAAGTTAAAGGGAATACTCTGATCGAACTGCTCATCTTGGTAACAGTCTCGAATATTTGAGTACTTTAGTGAATGCTTAAATATTGGACTCTGGAACTGCTGGTCTGTGCTCTGCGTAGTAGAGAAAGCAACGAAATAAATCAAGAAGATTGATTGGCTTTAGTTTAGACCTATTATGTTTTACAAAATGTATACAGCTAGATTTAAATACTCTGTATGTATTAGAAATGTAACAAAAGATAGCCTGGCAGCACCTTCTGACGAGAACAAGAAGAGAGGGAAAGAAGAATATGTGCGTGGATGTAACATAAGAGCGCAACGGGCATAAGGAATGTAGAAGTGACCAAGAAAGGATCTAAAGTTTATAGAAAGTTTATAGAAATATAACTTTACTTCACTTGAAATACAAATAAAAACTGCTTCCTTTGGAACAAAATTGATTGTTGATTTATTGTTATACTATTATAACAGACTACCTATACTATAATAATAGATAATGTCCTGATGGAGCGGTTTCAGTGATTAGGAATAAACAGGAACTTTGCAGAACTAAAGAATGGAAATGATTATTTATTATCAATATTTTTCAGAGAAAAAATACTTACTTTTTTGTTGCTGTTAATTCGCAAGAGTTTTTACGAACTTTCGAGTATAAAGCCTCGATTAATTATTCAACTAGAATTTTTAAATTGCAAAAAAAAGAAGGCGAACGAATAAAAAACTTCGGTTTCAACAACGTTATAAAAAGTTCTTTATTTGACCTCTACGTGATGCGATTCAACCCACTATATTGTTACATTCAGGCTAGGATTCGAAAAGATAAAACGTAATTCTATTTAATTAATCTTTATTAGTTCTCTATCGATGTCTTTTACTTCTTGATTATTATTCTAATAATTCACTTATTTAATTCAACAAATCACTTTCACAATTAATCACTTTAAATACACAAACACTTTTCTCTTACTGGATACTTATACTTTTTCTCTATACTTTTCACTACTGTCATCTATCGTACTTCTTTATCGCGGTTCACAACTCGAATGTCTTGGGTGCTCCTGCGACATCTATTTATATCTCTTAGTGACACCTTTCGAAATTTCCAGATTCGTTGAGAAGGTTCGTTTAGAAGGTTCATCATGTATGTACTAGTATGTACTAGTTATTCCACAGCTACTCAAACTGCTATTCAAATGCTGCCAAAATCGGTAATATGGCCACTTTCTACTAGATGGCGTAGTTCACTAATTAATGCTGAATGACACAGTTCAAGCAAACATGCAACAATATCCCCCTCTTAAACTTGTTCGTCCTGAACAAGCACGTCAATATTTTCGCCATGGTAGCGATGGAGACGATCCACATGGACAACTTTCAGCTTGCCTCCTCCTCGTTGGATCCGGTAGACAACATCGTTTATGCGCTTCACTATCTTGTAGGGTCCTTCCCAATCCTGCTGTAGTTTAGGTGACATGCCTTTTCGGCGATGAGGGTTGTATAGCCATACCAGATCTCCTTCCTGGAATCCTGTGGTGGTTGCTTTTGTGTCGTACCTCGTCTTCATGCGGTCGCTGGATATCGGATGAATATTTCGGTGGATTTCAGTACCCGGTACACACTTTCCAACCACCTCACCTTGCTTGCTTTGACGCTGCTTTGACGCTTTTGTGTTCCGCATTAAGAACTCGTACGGGAACAATATTGTTCTTCGGCTCGACAAGCACTTTTCCAACCACGCAGTTTCGGTAGTGGTTGTCTTTTGGCTCAACTAGAGAGAATCGGTGGCTCATAGGATCACCTTCTAGCTTTGTCCGAATCATTGTCTCTGAAGAAGGTGGTAGGACCTCGTCCTCACTATTGACTGTCCTCAGGTATGCGGCGTTCTCTTTCCCGTACACCATCGGAATCTCTACGTTTCGATACTTGAGTACTTGCATACCAAAGTCCAATACGACATCATGCGCCTTCATGAAATCGATTCCAATGATGCATTCGTCACATATATCAGCTACTAAGAAAGCGTGGGAGAATGCTAATCCTGCCAAATTTATTGTTAGCATGATATCTCCGTACACTTTCGCTGTCGCTCCTGTTGCTGTTTTCAGACAGTAACTGCTGGTGTTGTGCAACCAAGACTGACGGACGATGTCCCTCCTTATAATGGAAGCGGTGGCACCGGTGTCGATGGCTGCCACGCACTTATTTTGACCGATATAGGCTTCCACTGTTAAACTCTGGTTTCCTCGTTTGGTTTGGGAGACTTGAATTGTGGTCCTGGAGTCATCGATTCCGGAAACCCACTTCTGCCCCGAGAAGCTGCCCCTTACACGTTTCCCGACTGCTGGTTCTGCGAAGCTATATCTGCCAGATGCTTCTTCGTTGCGCCTCCTAGGCCCGCAATGTGGACAACTGCCTTGTATGGGTGGAGCTCTGCAGTCTCTGTAGGTGCCCTATTTTGTTGCAGTTCCAGCAGCGCATTTGACCTCTGTTATCTCTGCTCCGGTCTACGATGTCTGCTCTTTGATAGGAGCATTCAACGGCTGTCATTTCCCTTACGCGGGGGAACACATGCGATGCCTGATCAGCAGCTTGCATTGTCAAGGCAAATGCTAGGGCCTCAGCGAGAGTTCTCTTTCCGGCCATTCTTACGGCCATTTGCAGTTGTCTATTTTCAATGGCTTGGATAAACGCCTCCACAGCCATTTCATTGATGAGAACCTCACCAGCATTAGGATATGACAAATGTGCCAGACGTTCGATATCTGCTTGCAGCTGTTGAAGTGTTTCTCCCCGCTTCTGGACTCTAATGCGTAGCTGGACCCTATACACTTGCTGCATATGCTCATCACCGAAGCGCATCTCTATAGCCTTGACCAGGGCGTCGTAGTTGTGTTGCTTCTCTTCTGAGACGGTTTGGAGTAATTCCGCAGCTGTACCTCTTAGTGCGAGCGTTAGCGCAATCGACTTTTCCTCGTTGTCCCAGCTGTTCGCCACTGCAGCTGCTTCAAACTGTTTCTTATAAATTGGCCATGATGTTTGACCATCGAAAACAGGAGGCTGAATCTCTTTCCTTCTCGGGCAGTCCGCAGAATTTTCTCGAGCCTTCTGCTTCTTCACTTTCTCGAGCTCTTTAGCCAAGTTCTCGATGTTTGTATCGATTTTGTCGAATTTGGTTTCAACCTTCTCGAACTTCTGGTCAATTTCTTCGAGTTTTCCTTCGAGAACATTTTTAAAATCTACCACAGCGCTCTTTTTGGCGGCAACTATGGAATTCTTTTGTTCTTCGAATTTAGTGTCCATTGCTTGCAATTTGGAATCTAGAGAATTCTTCTGTTCATCAAATTTAGAGTCCATTGATTGCAATTTTGAATCTAGAGAATTCTTCTGTTGTTCTAGAGAATTCTTTTGTTCATCAAATTTAGAGTCCATTGATTGCAGTTTGGAATCTAGAGAATTTGTCTGTTGTTCTAGAGAATTCTTTTGTTCATCAAATTTAGCCAGAAGTTATTCCATCACAGCAGTCATATCAATGCCTGTACTTGCTTGTTCTTCTGCTACGTCGAACAAAACGGACTTGGGGTTTTCTCCTTCGTTTTCAACAGCTTCCTGCAGTCGAAGCACCAGATTACTTTTTCCTCCAGCTGTGGAGAGATTCCGCTTTTCTAGCTCAGCTTTTAACTGCGGTATTCTGAGCTGTAGTAATTTCAATGTGCGGCCCATTTTTCTTTCTTTTTTTTCACTAATTCACTTCACTTTTATTTCACACTAAATACGTTTTATCCCACTTCTGACACCAATGTTACATTCAGGCTAGGATTCGAAAAGATAAAACGTAATTCTATTTAATTAATCTTTATTAGTTCTCTATCGATGTCTTTTACTTCTTGATTATTATTCTAATAATTCACTTATTTAATTCAACAAATCACTTTCACAATTAATCACTTTAAATACACAAACACTTTTCTCTTACTGGATACTTATACTTTTTCTCTATACTTTTCACTACTGTCATCTATCGTACTTCTTTATCGCGGTTCACAACTCGAATGTCTTGGGTGCTCCTGCGACATCTATTTATATCTCTTAGTGACACCTTTCGAAATTTCCAGATTCGTTGAGAAGGTTCGTTTAGAAGGTTCATCATGTATGTACTAGTATGTACTAGTTATTCCACAGCTACTCAAACTGCTATTCAAATGCTGCCAAAATCGGTAATATGGCCACTTTCTACTAGATGGCGTAGTTCACTAATTAATGCTGAATGACACAGTTCAAGCAAACATGCAACAATATCTTTAACTTCTGTCTCAATCCTTCTTATATGCAGCAAAAATGCTGTTAAAGTTTAAATTCAGCAGTAATAGATTTTTGAAAGACTATAAACTTAGTGCTAGTACTACAATTAATCCATGCAATTCACAATTACATTTTATATTTCACATTCAACTTAATTCAACCAAAAAAAAACGTATTTATGCTACTTTTAACATTCTGCCCGCTTTGAAGTATCTAAGATACTTTAACTGTCTAACTATCTACTGGAAGCGGGGCCAATCGGTGGATAGCTCTTCGCAGGATGCCATTCTTCGTTTTCAAATCCACCACTCGTACCTTACCGTCTTGAGATGGGACGATGTTGACAATTCTCCCCAGTAGCCACTGTTGCGATGAGGTATTATCATCCGATATTAGAACCAACGTATCTAATTTAACATCCTCCGAAGACGCTTTCCACTTTACACGCTTCTGCAACTCTAGAAGGTATTCCTTCGACCAGCGCGCCCAAAAGTGTTGTTTTATTAGAGATAGTCTTCGCCATCTGTCGGGTAATTATTCTCCGACGACAGGGGAGCGAATCTGAAAATAGCGGTTCCAGAAAACTAAAGAGACACGAACACCAAAGCTCTATGAAGCGTATAAACCTTTATTGATTTTGATTGAACTTAAGACTAATGTACAGTATAGATAATTTGATATAATTATTTTGGATATGACGACCGAACCGCTGCGAGATGTCAAGCCGAATCGAACAAAGCACCGTACTAGGTTTTAACCGAAGAACTGCACTGCTCTGATGTTGAAGAAAGACTGCCACGAGAAACCCAAGTGTTTCTCCCAAGTAGTCTGCAGTCGCCAACCCCTTTTGCACCGTCATCCAAAAGGAAAATTATAGGTCCCACGGGAGCAGAGTATCCAGCACTCGATACCATGTCCATGCCTTCGAAAACCATGTACTCACGAAATAGAGTGTGGCACACACACCCGAAATACCCATAGCGATCTGTATGCGCGACATTGTATTTATTCCAAGAATAAACAATGCGCCGATGGATGGCAGTATTTATGGCTCGCACCCTCGCCTGGTTATCTTATGTCAACAACCATTAGGCGACGAGGCGACGACCACAAAGTGCATACGAATGTCTGCGCATAGACTCTGGTATCGGGTGGCGGTTATATGATGCTGACATTCGCTGTGTGGAATGCCAGCTCATCGATGTGTGGATGGATTGATGATGTACTCTGGGTTGGTGGCGACCGGGGAAAATCTACATTGTGTGAAAAGAATAAATTTGAAGTGCCGTATGGCTCGGGCACTTGTACAAAAAGAATTAGATGCGACGTCAGCGGTTCAGTCGCTTTGTTTATAGGAAATTAAGAGTGGATGAAAATCCACTCGCAACAAAGCAATAAATTGTGCGATTAAAAAATGAATACAACCAAAAAACTCATTTAGGTATGAGGACTTACTCTAAACATCCTGCCCGGTCGAACCGTTCGGTTCGAAAGTGGTATCGAGGAGGCGGGCCAGCTTCTGGATAGGGCGCCGGCAATCACCACCAGCTGTCCTCAGGGTGACGTTGCGGGCAAGGCCGTCTCGGCCCGGATGTACTGCGATGACTCTGCCCAGACGCCAGTGGGTGGGTGGCAGGTTATCGTGTCGGATGAGGACTATGTCTTCCACTTGGATGTTGGGCTCCGGTCTTGCCCACTTGCTGCGGGTCTGGAGGGTGGCCAGGTATTCCTCGCTCCACCGCTGCCAGAATTTTTGATGGATCTGTCGGATCCATTGGTACTGCTTGAGACGGTTGCTCGGCACGTCGCCGAGGTGTGGTTCGGGCACTGCGATGAGTGGGGCACCGATAAGGAAGTCGCCTGGAGTAAGCGCGAGCTTGTCCTCTGGATCGTCATGGAGTGGAACCAATGGCCTCGAATTGAGGTATGCTTCGATGCGTGTGGCCAACGTATGGAGCTGGTGGTACCAGAGGGCCTGGGTACCGACGAGGCGAACGAGGTGATGCTTAGCTGATTTAACCGCGGCCTCCCACAATCCACCTTGGTGAGGAGCGCCGGGCGTGATAAAGTGCCATCGTGTGCCGGCATGGGCTAACGTCTGTTGTGTGTAATGTGCCTGGAACACAGCTAGATCTTCCTTCAATAGGCGATTTGCTCCAACAAATGCCGTTCCATTGTCGCTGTAGAGGTCGGGGCAGGGTCCCCGTCTACTGGTGAAGCGAGTAAAGGCGTCCAAGAATGCCTGTGATGTGAGGTCTTCAATAACCTCCAAGTGCACAGCCTTCGTGGCCATGCAGATGAAAATCGCCAAGTAGCCTTTGACGGTGGTGCGGGAGCGCTGGGTCCCCACACGCAGGGTAAATGGGCCGCAATAGTCGACGCCAGAAGCCAAGAAGGGTCGAGCTGCGTTGACCCGCTGGCTGGGCAAAGGGGCCATCTGTTGCCGGATGAGTGTGCCGCGATGTCGTCGGCAGATGACGCACTTATGTAAGTAGGTACGCACCGCTTGTCTTGCGTGTAATATCCAGTACTTGTGGCGCAGTGTCTGCAGCATGAGCTGAACTCCTCCATGCATCGTTGTGATATGGACATGTCGAATGAGAAGCCATACCAAGGCACCGGTCTTCGGGAGCACGATAGGGTAGCGCTGTTCGTGCGGAAGAGATGAGTTTGTGAGTCGACCACCGACTCGTAGGACACCATGATCATCCAGATATGGGTTCAGGGACAGCAGGGGACTGGAGCTGGCCAAGACCACTCCATGTCGTAGATGATGGATCTCCTGAGAGAACGTGGTTGCTTGTTCTCGGAGAATCACTCGTTCCAATGCATTGTCGAGCTCATCCGCTCCGACAATTGGTTGCGCTCGTAGATGGCGATTCGTATGACACCAGCGGAGCATGTAGGCGACTGTGTGTAGAAGACGGTATAAGGAGCTGAACCGCTCAGTCAGCAGGATGGTAGCACCATCGCGGCGCCGTGTAGTTAGAGTGGGGGCACTAGTGGTCACCCCGGTGATGACCAGTGCTCGAAGCTCCTGCTCGACCTGGGCGCGGTCTTCGTGGTCCAGTTGCTCTGCCCGGCTGAGGGGAAGGGATCCGGTTGTCAGCCAGTCGGGACCCTGCCACCATAAGTGATGCTGGAGGAGCTCGTGAGCACCAAGACCTCTGCTGGCGCAGTCCGCTGGATTCTGTGCCGACCGCACGTGGTGCCAATGCGCTGGTGATGTCAGCTCCTGAATTTGTCGCACTCGATTAGCGACGTATGGTTTGAGGGTCGAGGGCTCCTTGCGCAACCAGCACAAGACAATGCTCGAATCGGACCAGAGATAGTAGGGTGCAGTCCGCAACCCCAATGCACTGCGGACGTTCTCAAACGTGGCAGCCAGTAGATTTGCGGCACATAGCTCCAAGCGAGGGATGGTAGCACCTTTGAGCGGGGCTACCTTGGTCCGGGCCGTCAGTAGTGAGACGTGAACCTGGTCGTGGGCGTCGATGGTCATCGTGTAGATAACGGCGGCGTATGCCCTGATGCTAGCATCGCAGAAGCCATGAATTGTGGTTGTCTCACGGCTGTCCATTCCCAGCCACCGTGGGATTTTGACTTGGTTGAGGGCGGAAAGCCCGTCTCGGAATGTGGTCCATGCGTCGCACAGCTCGGCCGGGAGGAGAGCATCCCAAGTGATGCCCGCTGACCAGAGCGTCTGGATGAACACCTTTCCGACTATGACGACTGGGACCAGTAGGCCAGTCGGATCAAATAAACGTGCCACCTCGCTCAGGACACGTCGCTTGGTGGGAGGAGGCGGCTGTGTGTCTAGGTCCACACGGAAGAACAGCTCGTCCGCGGCTGGATCCCATCGCAGGCCAAGCACCGTGGCGGTAGGGGATTCAATGATGAGCTCTGTGGAAAGAGAAGAAGGGGAGATCTCATTAGTGATTAAAGCAATTACCTGCGCACTGTTTGAGTTCCATTTGCGCAACTTGAAGTGTCCGCTCTGCAAGACTGTGTCCAGGTCATTGGCCAGACCGACCGCCTCGGGAACCGTATCGCAACTCGTCAGCAGGTCATCTACATAAAAGGACTTCTCGATGGTCTCGGTCGCCGCTCGGGCACGCTCCGCTTGTGGGATTGTCATCGCATTGTCATGGGCACACTGCACCATTGATCGCACCGAAGTGTATGGGCTGGATGCCATACCATAGGTAACCGTCGTTAGGCGGAAGACGGCAAGTTCGTCTGACGGTGATTCTCGCCAGAGAATCCGTTGGAAGTCTCGATGTTCCGGCGCCACCAACACCTGGCGGAACATCTTCTCAATATCAGCAGTAAGCGCAACGCTGTAGCGCCGGAAGCGAAAGATCACGTTGATGAGTGACTCCTGGATGGTGGGCCCCACCAGCTGGATGTCGTTTAGCGAGACGCCAGTAGTGGTCCGCGCTGAGGCATTGAACACCACGCGGAACTTGGTGGTGACCGCATGATGTGGAATGTAATAACCGTTGGGGAGGTCGTCATGTTGACCTACCCGCTCCATGTGGCCCAGTTGTGAGTACTCGCGCATGAAGGCGACGTACTTAGTCCGTAGCTCTGGATTATTGGTCAAGCGCCGTTCCAAGCTATAAAATTGGCGCAGGGCATTGTTATATGAAGCCCCAAGCCGTGGCGCATCATGCCGGAAGGGGATGTGTATGACGTACCTCCCATCAGCCGTACGGGAGTGCGTGGACACGTAGTGACGACTGCATTCGTCTTCCCTGGTCTCATCGGCCGGAACTTCTTCCAGCTTCCAGAACTTCTGAACCAATTGATCGAGCGTAAACTCTAGGGATGGCTCCGCTGTGGCCTGGCCGTGCAGGGCGCGCGCCGGCAGCAAGCCTCGTGATGTAGCCGCCGGGCCAAATACAACCCAGCCAAGCCGGGTGCGCTGCGCATGCGGTTCATCGGGACGACCATGTATGACGTCGCTCATGACGATAAAGCCCCACGCATCAGCTCCGAGAAGGATGTCGATGTCCCCAGGGATACCGAAATGCTTGTCCGCTAGAGGGATGCCGGACAGATGCTTCCATTTTGTCACCTCCACCTTTGCTGCGGGGAGCGTGGACGTAATAACGGGTAACACAAATGCCTTCAGCGTAATTCTGAAGTCAGACCGAGTGGACCGTAGTGACAACGTCACATGGCCTGAGGATTGGGAGGGCCTTGCAGCCCCGATGCCTTGCACTGCTACTTGGAGTCGTGACCTGCGGAGTTGAAGACGATTAGCAAATGTAGTTGTAACCAAACTTACCTGTGATCCAGGATCACACAAAATCCGCGCAAGCCGGCGCTGTGGTAGGGCACCGTATGCATAGGCGAGCGCCGTTGCGAGCAGTACGGTGGCGTTAGGATCGGCGAGTCAGTGGCTCCATTCAGGCTCCGACTCGCATAAGTCCGCTGGCGGGATGTTCTGATTCCTGTATGCGCGGTTGGGAGGACCTCCGCCTGCCCGGGTCGCCCAGGTGCTGCTGAGTGGCTGTTGCTGTCCCGCTGCGGGCTGATTTCTGCACAGGAGCGTATTGTGGCGCTGACCGCATTGTCGGCACGCACTCGATGGGCATTGCGCTGCATTATGGCCGCGTTTTAAACAATTGAAGCAGACACCGGCTGCTCGGATGGCTTCTAAACGTTGACGATGGTCCATGGCTTGCAATGGCTGGCAGCGTGTAACGCGATGTGGGCCGCTGCAATGGATGCATCGTGTAATTTCACCAGCTGCGGCATGCGTCCGTGCAGTGGTCTGTGCGCGGGCTGGAGCGCGCGTCGCTGGTTCCTGTCGCCCCGATGTGGACGGTCGCCCGACTTCCGTCGCCAGACTGTGGGCGCGCTGTTCCAAAAGCGCGAGCAGACTGGTGAGCGTCGGAATCACCTTTGGATGGCAGTGCATGCACCACGCTTGCTTGGTGGCGGGCGGTAGTTTCGCAACAATTAATGGGACCAGGATGGCATCCCACTCTGCTACCGGCAACTGCATTACTTTGAGTGCACGAAGGGATTCTTGCACCTGGTCGACGATGTGGAGAAGGGCCTTTGACGATTCCTCGCCAACCGGCTATATGTTGAGGAACCTGGAGATGTGTGTCTCCGCCAACAGCTTGGGGTTGTCGAACCTTTCCTTGAGCTCGCTCCAGAGCTCCTCGTATCCCCCGGAATAAATATTTCCCACCATGCCAACATGCTGAGCTTGTATGCCGTCGGGAGCTCCGTGTTATGCACCAAATTTTCGAAGGCGTCTTTAAACGCCAACCAATTGTGTAGAGTCCCGTCGAACGACGGGATTTGCACCGGGTCCAGCTTCATCTCGACCCGCGGGCCACCATGCCCAAGCGCGTCCTGGTGCAGCGCTTCCTTGTGCTCGCCAGCCAGGCTACCCATGCGCCGATTGATGGCGACGCATGCCGCGTTATAAAGCGTTTGCACATGCGCAAGCAGTCCATCGTGCGTGCGCAGCTCGTCGTCGTCGGCCTGGCGCACTAGGACGTAGTGAGGCACCGTAAACCGCTCATACTGCGCCGTGAGGGTACGCAGCTCCTGCTCTAATTCGACGGCGTCGAGCACGCCGACCTCAGCCATGATTTGGTCATGGATGCGTCGGATAGCGGTCGTCGCAGCTGACCGGAGATTTAACTCTGCCATTGGGTACAAACCTTGGGGGACACTGCACTGAGTAATTAAGTCTACGAACTATAGGGGCACCGCACAGGGGGTAGATAGCTCTTAAAGGTATTCTGCGAGCACCAGAATACAATAGAACACCACAACGTAGGTGAGTAACGCGCACAAAATCGTAAACTCGACGAGACACTGTGGGCAGAGCATTCACCTGCACAAATTATTCTTCGCAGACCGAATATATTTTCAATCCTCACAGGAGGCACCAAAATGTCGGGTAATTATTCTCCGACGACAGGGGAGCGAATCTGAAAATAGCGGTTCCAGAAAACTAAAGAGACACGAACACCAAAGCTCTATGAAGCGTATAAACCTTTATTGATTTTGATTGAACTTAAGACTAATGTACAGTATAGATAATTTGATATAATTATTTTGGATATGACGACCGAACCGCTGCGAGATGTCAAGCCGAATCGAACAAAGCACCGTACTAGGTTTTAACCGAAGAACTGCACTGCTCTGATGTTGAAGAAAGACTGCCACGAGAAACCCAAGTGTTTCTCCCAAGTAGTCTGCAGTCGCCAACCCCTTTTGCACCGTCATCCAAAAGGAAAATTATAGGTCCCACGGGAGCAGAGTATCCAGCACTCGATACCATGCCCATGCCTTCGAAAACCATGTACTCACGAAATAGAGTGTGGCACACACACCCGAAATACCCATAGCGATCTGTATGCGCGACATTGTATTTATTCCAAGAATAAACAATGCGCCGATGGATGGCAGTATTTATGGCTCGCACCCTCGCCTGGTTATCTTATGTCAACAACCATTAGGCGACGAGGCGACGACCACAAAGTGCATACGAATGTCTGCGCATAGACTCTGGTATCGGGTGGCGGTTATATGATGCTGACATTCGCTGTGTGGAATGCCAGCTCATCGATGTGTGGATGGATTGATGATGTACTCTGGGTTGGTGGCGACCGGGGAAAATCTACATTGTGTGAAAAGAATAAATATGAAGTGCCGTATGGCTCGGGCACTTGTACAAAAAGAATTAGATGCGACGTCAGCGGTTCAGTCGCTTTGTTTATAGGAAATTAAGAGTGGATGAAAATCCACTCGCAACAAAGCAATAAATTGTGCGATTAAAAAATGAATACAACCAAAAAACTCATTTAGGTATGTGGACTTACTCTAAACACCATCTATTTAGACTGGATACTCGCTCATTTTTGATCATTGGCTCTGCAATTGCGTTGAGAGGCGCTCCAATCAAAAAATGTCCTGGTGTTAAGACCGCCTCATCGCTAGGGTCGCTGGACATCGCACAAAGAGGGCGTGAATTGAGAATGGCCTCTATATCAGCTACCACAGTTGCCAGCTCTTCGAATGTCAAGTACGCTTGCCCTATCGTTCGGAAAAGGTGATTTTTCGCTGACTTAACGGCCGCCTCCCAAAGACCCCCAAAATGCGGAGCTCGTGGAGGAATATGATGAAAATTAATCTGCTCCGCTGCGCACCACGCCGCGATATCATCCTGAGTCTGCTGCTGAATAAATTCTCTTCGAAACTCTGCCAGCTCATTCCTGGCACCAACAAAATTCGTCCCATTATCGCAAAATATGTCGCGACATAATCCGCGGCGAGCCACAAACCTTTTAAGCGCAGCGATGAATCCCTGACTAGATAAATCGGAGACTATCTCCAGGTGCACTGCTTTTGAAACGAAGCAGACGAACACCGCCACATATGCCTTGTAGCTGCGTTGGCCTCGACGTTTTAAGGTGAGGTAAAATGGCCCACAAAAGTCCACACCGCTCTTCAGGAAGGGTCTGGTCAGCTGCACTCTATCTATTGGCAGGTCACCCATTATTTGGTTCAGCAGTTTCGGTCGGTATTTAAAACAATGGAGGCAACGATCTACAACGTTTTTGGCCAGTTTGCGGATACCTAGAACCCAAAATCGTTGTCTGACAATACCCACCAACGCCTGAGGTCCAGCATGGTAATTTTTTCTGTGTAAATAAATAAGCAGATTTTTAACAAATAGGTTAGTTTGTGGGAGAAGGATAGGACATTTCACTAGGTAGGGAATGTTCGCATTCTGCAAACGCCCACCAACTCGGAGGAGTTTTAAAGAATTAGCGTCTAAAAAGGGATTTAGGTTTTTGACGCAACTCTTTGGGCTAATCAATCGTTCCAATCTTAAGCATTCTATTTCTTCTTTAAAAGCTTGTTGTTGGATGTGCCAAACTATTCGGCTCAAAGCTTCGCTCAATACGTCCGCGGATAGCAGATTAGTCGATGCGATTTTTAAGATCTGGTTCTCATCCTTTTCAGAACTATTTTCTGAATAAGTTTTTGACTTCAATTTCTTCATGAACAAAATCACGTATCCAAAACGCCGTATCATCTTTTGAAAATCATTGCTTTGCAAGTATGTTTCAGTGAACTCAGACGAAACTCTTGATGCTACAAGCACAACTTCGCCCTTTCGTTTTCCCGGTATTCCCTTACTGATGGTGGAATAATCTTTCTGAGGCCAACTTTCTTCTGACCCATATAACATTTCCGGGCCAATAAACCATCTGCTTTCTAGCAATTCATTAGCGTATGCACCTCTGGAGATGATGTCCGCTGGATTCTGTTTGGTGCTTACATTCTTCCATTTTGCCGACGGAAGGTCGCATTGTATCTTGGATACGCGATTGGCCACAAAAATTTCCCAGGTGGACGGATGCGCTGACAGCCAACACAGCATGATTTCCGAATCCGTCCACAAATATATGTCGTCAATTAACAGACCCACATCTGGCAAAATCTTTACTAGTAGCGCCACTAGCATCTCTGCAGCGCATAGCTCCAGCCTTGGAATACTTTCCGTCTTAATAGGAGCCACTCTCGATTTGGCGCTTAAGAGTTGACAATAAACGTTGCCCTGTTCGTCAACTGTTCGAATATATACACAACACCCGTAGGCTCGCAATGACGCATCGGCGAAACCATGGATTTGTATCGACTTGGTATGTTGGGATAGAATGTACCGGGGGATTTTTATATTTTCTATTTCCTTTAAACGACTACGAAATACTTCCCACTCGATAAAGATTCTGGCTTGCACTGACTCGTCCCAGTTAACTTTGTTCACCCACAGGGTTTGCAAAATAATTTTTCCCGTCACTATTACAGGGTTAATTAACCCTAAAGGGTCGAACTGGGTTGACAACTCCGATAAAATTACTCGCTTTGTAATATTTTTCGCAAGGGGTATATCGGGGACGACATACTGCAGCTGATCCGTCGATGGATTCCATTTGATCCCCAGCGTCTTTATTATATCGGAATCATTGATTCTTAAAGGAATTTCCTTTTGAGCTTCCGGAATCTCTCAGCAAAGCCGTTTCATTGGTCCACCATTTGCGTAGCTCGAATCCTGCTTTCTTAAGGATGGCGTTGACTTCAGTATAAATGCGTGAGATTTCCTGATACGAATCTCCACCGCTGATGAGATCATCCATATAAAAATCATCCTTTAATACCTTGGATCCTATAGGATGCTCTAAAGAATTGTCATCCGCCAACATTTTTAAGCACCGAGTAGCTAGAAATGGAGCCGATGTGGTTCCATAGGTAATCGTATTCAACTGATATACCTTGACCTCATTCGAGGAATTATCTCTCCACAAGATGCACTGATACTTTCGATCTATCTTGTCTACCAGTATCTGCCGATACATTTTCGAGATGTCGGCTGTTAATGCATATTTAAAAAATCGAAAGCGCAAAATAATTGCAAACAATGTATCCTGGATGACTGGACCCTTCAATAGGACCTCATTCAACGAAATGTTTGACGATGTACGACAACTACAATCGAAGACCACGCGTAGTTTTGTAGAAGAAGACTCCGGTCGAATCACACATTGATGTGGGCAGAAGTACTTTAGTTCCTTCCACTGGTGAGGAGGCACTTCCTAAATGTGACCTAAGTTCTCATACTCCTTTATGAATTGTGCATATTTCACTTTGACTTCTGGATTCCTGTCTAATCTTTTTTCCAGCGAAAGAAATCGTTTCTTAGCGATGTTGAACGAATCCCCTAAAATGTTAGGATTTTCTTTAAATGTTGCACAATAAATCTACCGTCTTCTCCTCGCCTGACTGTCCTTACAAAATGCTCCTCTGATCTTTCCTCTTCAGGCGTAAGAAATCCTTTCTTCCCTTCCACTTTTTCGATGTTCCAAAATTGCTCCACTAGACTATTTAATCGACAATCCTCATCTTCTTCCTGGCCATTTACCAAACAAACCGTGGCATTTGACAACGACGAACTGTCATATCTACCAGATACGACCCAGCCCAAGAGCATCTTCTGTAAAGTAGGCCTTCCTTCTATCTTTATCTGTCCAATGGACAACAGCTCAAAGAAACACTCAGCCCCTATAAGCAAGTCTATCTTAGACGCTGTATTGAAACTAGGGTCCGCTAGTACAATATTATTCGGCATTTCCCAACTTTCAACGTCGAAAGATTGACTCGGCTGTAAATCAGTGATATGCTTTATGACCAAAAAGTCCAATTCGGTTTTGAACTCTGAATTTCTGGACTTGCATATTGCTCGAGTCGTATAGCGAACACTTGAAACTTCCTTGCCGATTCCGCTTATTTGAAGATCAGTTTTCCTTTTTCTTAGCCGTACCCTTTGAGCCATATGCTCTGTTACAAAATTCAATTGTGAAGCTGAATCAAGGAGAGCACGCGCGGTATGGTACGCCCCACAGCTATCCCTGACTTCTAATAGGGCAGTTGCCAAAATCACTTGATTCTTTGTTCGCCCAAGTAAAACCCTTTGGAGTGGAGGCTTTTGCACACCACTGGGTCCAGCCGTAGCGTGTTCGGTTTCCGGCGGAGCGAATCTATGCAGCAGCTGATGGTGTGGAAGTGAACATATGCTACACCTATTTTGCGTACAGCGCCTGACCGAATGACCTTTCTCCAAACAGTTTATGCACAATATCAACCTTTTGGTCTCATGGAAGCGTCTCGCTACTGACAGATCACGAAATTCATTGCAACTCTCAATTCTGTGACCCTCTGATTCGCAAAATGCTCATTGTACCTGATGCATCGCTAAAGTGGTTGGTCTACCCTGTCGCCTAATTGCTTCACTGCCCTGCTTAACCTTGAACCTATGGTCTTTTCTAAGAGCTGGTGCGACCGTAGAAGTTTCCTGACGCTGGGCCTTATATTCTTTGGATTCTAAGTTCTTGCAGCGATGATCCAACACCTGTGCAAATTGATCCCATGATGGCAATTGGCTATAATCAATAGTGTCTTGCCACTTGGCTTGAGTTTCGGAATCAACTCGATCCAACGCAAGCGATATCAGTACGGCGTTGGTGATATCCTTGTAATCTCCTATAGACAACATCGCAGTCAGATGCGTATTAAAACTATCTTCAAGATCTCGCAAAGAATAGGAAGACGTCTTTGAAACTTTCGGAGTGTCCAATAAAAGGTTTATATGCTCCTGAAAGATCAGACATTTATTGTCAAATCGTTGATTCAACCTAGCGAGCGCTTTTCGATAATTTGCTCCTATAAGATCAAACTCTTTTATTGCGGTTAATGCCGCTTTAGACAAACAACCTTTTAAATAATTGCATTTTTGCAGATTATCAAGAGTTTCGTCCTTGTCAACTAAATTCTTGAACAGGCCAATAAAGTTTGGGTACTCTGAGAATTTTCCAGAAAAAATGGGGAGTTTGATTTGTTCCAACCTTGAACGACCAGCTGGCTGCTGCTGAAATAGAGTTGTATTCAAATGGTTTGTCGCGGTTGAACTTTCTTTGATTTCAGCTAAGCTCGCAAGAATTTTCGATTTAGTACCAACATACAATTCTTCTACTTCGCCTCTGAAATCATCATTAGCTATATCCTCATCTCTAATGTCCAACCTTTCAATAGACATTTGAACGTTGAGGGCCTGCTTGAAATAAGATTCCAATATTTCTAATCGGCATTCTAACTCTGTAGCAGATAACGATTCTACCTTATCGGAAATAAACTTTCTTATTCTTGTTAAACTGCCTTTAGTGGTTGCCCGTAAAGCTTTAAGCTCTGACAATTTCTTTTTATCGCTCTTAATGGTTTGGGTGCAGGTATCCCCCTCTGACTCTTTCTTGTTGTCGCTCATCATTATAACAGCCGCTTTGGATATTCGTATAATCCGCAATTCTTTGTGAACAGAAGCAACGCAGAGTTGAATTTTTATTCTACTTTTATTTGATATGAGTGATAGACCTCCAATTAAGTGATATAGTAGAGCAGACAACTAATTAAATCGATCTTTCAACAACTAAATATTTGAAATGTAAACAACCAGGTATTTAAAATGTAAACGCTTATCAACAAAATTCTTCCGCGCAACACTTCTATGAGCTTTCGGTTTGTTTCCAACAATCAAAGCAACATGTACTCAGCAACAAGTCAGGGCTTTGCAACAAATTACCGATTTCCTCAGCAACAATCTCCACTCTTTCGCAGTACAAGAGCAACCAATTTAAAGCAACAATGATTTTATGGTTCCCGATCATATGATGTAATGTTGAAGGGAGACTTACTTGTATAAAGCTTTCGCTGGTCGTTCTCGCTGTACCTAGTTATGTATCCACAACACGATCCACACGTTCTTCTGATTCTTCCGCACTCCCGCCTTCACCAAATAATGCACCAACTGTCGATTCGCTGAGTTAACTGGGCTGCTTGCCTGTGACGAAAAAAAAGCTTTAATTTTGTTCTTGGCATTTACCACATAAGATCGATGACAATGCAAAGTAATCCCACGATGTCCAACGTTCGCAAAATTCCGTCATACGCATGGATGTTGACGCTTTCATGAGACGGCGCTCCTCGACGCTGGAATATTTTGCACTTTTGGCTGTTTAACCGTCTCTAAGATATTTCCGAATCACAATTAAATTCGTTTATTATACCACGATTCGTAGCCACAAAATTAGACCAATTGTAAGGGGCTTTAGTAGACAACTATGTACTCTAAGAAAGTCCCGGGTTTCGGCACCATGTTAATTCGCAAGAGTTTTTACGAACTTTCGAGGATAAAGCCTCGATTAATTATTCAACTAGAATTTTTAAATTGCAAAAAAAAGAAGGCGAACGAATAAAAGACTTCGGTTTCAACAACGTTATAAATAGTTCTTTATTTGACCTCTACGTGAAGCAATTCAACCCACTATATCTTAAACTTCTGTCTCAATCCTTCTTATATGCAGCAAAAATGCTGTTAAAGTTTAAATTCAGCAGTAATACATTTTTGAAAGACTATAAACTTAGTGCTAGTACTACAATTAATCCATGCAATTCACAATTACATTTTATATTTCACATTCAACTTAATTCAACCAAAAAAAAACGTATTTATGCTACTTTTAACAGTTGCCATATCGCTGGAAATGCATTGGGTGAAAAGTAGGTCACCAGCTAGCTTGTCATGGTTGGTTTTCGCTGTGTGAATTATGCTGTGAAAAATTAAATTACATGAAAAGAAAGATATGAAAATTTGTTTTTATAACATACCTACTTTGTTTATGTAACATACTTCGTCCAATGAGATGGTGAATAGTGATTTTTGGCTCTCCTCTACCAACTCTTGGTTTCATTTTGCGGCTAGTAACTCCTTGTTCAAAGACAATGTCCCGAAGGCGGGGTTTCAGTGCTTGAGACCAAACAGGAACTTTGTAGACCTAAGGAATAGAAATTGAATATTTACTATTATTTATGATTATTCATTGTCAGTCCTTTTCAGATGGAAAATACTTATCAGAATCGAACTCAGATTAAAGAGCTCATTAGACAAAACTGTCGGAACTGAGTTTCTGCTGCTTAAGAAAGCCTTTGTAATATCCCTGGAATTGCATTGCGTGCATATGTAGGTCATCAGCTAGCTTGTCAAGGTTGGTTTTTAGTGTTCCAATGTGCTTGTCCACAGCTGGCGAGGAGTTTAGAGGTCGTAACTATTTAAAAGAGAAAAATAAAATTACACGAAAAGAAACATATGAAAATAAATACTTACACAAGTTGTTTTACAATGTAGTCCATCATGAGTGCAATAGGTTGACCCTCCGCTCTCCCATTTGAGGGGCGCAGCGGACGGTGGTAGTGAGAGTTGACTATCTACTTTATATCATGCAAAAAAACAAAAGGGAAAGAATGTTCCCTGCTGTTAGTGGAGTGATGCTCTCCGTGGAAATTGTTGCCAATAAAATACGAAAACTACAATTTGTAAGCGATTGAGGCTAAAATATATTAAATAAAAAAAAAAAAATAAAAAAAAAAATTAGTATGGTTGAATTGATAAGAACGCTTTACATATTTTGTTATATAACATTTAAAGGATTTTATAAAAAAAACGAAGCTTTTGTAAAAAAAACGCTCCCTAGCTCAAACTTTGGTTTTTCAATAAAATGTTTTATTTAATTGTGGGCGTGTCAGTAAGCGGATTTTGAAAATATTTACACATGAGCATAAAGGGCCCCTAGAGAGTATATATTATAAATGTCAGCTCCCTAGCTCAAATTTTGGGTTTTCAATAAAATTGTTTTATTTAATTGTGGGCGTGCCAGTGGGCGGATTTTGAAAATTTTATATCCCGAGCAGTTTTAGGAGTCATAGATCATATATAAAAAATTTCAGCTTTCTAGATCAAAATTCGTTTTTTCCGAAATTTTGTTTTTTGAGTTTGTGGGCGTGTCTGTGGGCGGATTTCAAAAATTCGTAAACTTGATTATTTCGGGACCCTAGAGGGTATATGGTTAAAATTTCAGCTCTCTAGGCCCAGTTTAAAGGCCTAATTTTTGCCGACGGACGGACATGGCTAGATCGACATTACTATCGCTGCTGATCATAAATATAGTAACTTTTAGGGGTCTACGGGCAATATTAAGGTATGATACAAACTATGCGTCAAAATTAATATACCCTTAGAATAGGGTATAAAAACATTTGTATCACACCGCAAAATGAATTGTTGAGTGAAAGCTTACTCCTAAAACTTCATCTTCAAAACCATCCATTATAAAATATCAATTAATCTTATTTTTCAGAGTAATACAAAACTCGGTGGAATGCAATGTAAAGGTAAGATTAGACTGTATGCCACGTTGGCATTTAATGACCATTTTTGACACTTCTCGCTGTCAAAATAGGGTCATGCAGTGTAATCGGCATAACTCAAATGACATAATGACCAAATGACCACAAATGACCATGCTGATTTTGACAGATAAAAATGACAAAATTGCATGCAGTGTAATCGGACAATAAGCACGAATGCCAGTATAATGACCTAATGACCATAAGCAATTTATTGAAATTTGGTTATTGGCATTGCTGTCATTTTTGTCATCTGAAAATTGTCATCTTTTCCAAGCGTGCAGTTATTGAATACTTCAATAATAGCATTTTTGCATAATAATAATAATATTTTTTGGATAACATTTGCCGTAAATTGTTTTAATAATTACATTCTTATTGTGCTTTTGTTCAGTGTTAATTAGTGGGTTTCTTGTTATTTTTATGTGCATGGTTTAGTATTTGTTGTGTAATGTTATGTCTGTGGGACATACAAAAACCAATATTAACTTAAATATACTTTAAAGACACGAAAGATAAGTGTTGTTCACATAGCCAGAAAACAAAGTAAAGTGCACAGAGACAAAATGTCAGCTAACGCATGTGCAGTGGTGGCAGTTGTGAGGACATCTGGTTGTCGATTAACAAATGCTATATGTTCTTTTACTCCAACACCTCCCTCACTTAGAGATATCATAGTCTTCCATCCATGCCGGTGCACGTACAGTTCTTCCTGATGAAGTTACAAGTTCTGGTTCAGGAGTGTCGGTTGTTGAAGGAAACCCTAAGAATTCAGATGTTTCTGAAGTTGATCCGTCTGTAGCATCTTCGAAAACGTCTACGTTATCTGGACTTGAATCCTCGTTGACTATGACTTCAGCATCTTGTATCAATTCAGGTTGTTTATTTACCCGAAACATATCCATCAGTTCGAGGAATACGTTTGATGTGCTTTCGTTGGTGTCTGGAGAATATCGGGCTTTGATTTGATTCGTATGCGATCTTATAAGTTTTGTTTTATTTCCGTCATTTATCAAGACATTATAGTTGACTGTTCCTTTCGATGATGGTACCTGGTACCCAGTGTTCTCTATTATTGCGATAGAGTTTGGCGTAGACAATGTCACCGGTATTAAAATGTCTTTCTTTAGCACCATGGTGTTTATTAAATTGGTGGTTTTGTTTCTCATTTCCTGTTGTTGAAATAGTGGTTTCACGTTGTTGTAATAAGTCCAACGAAGTTCTTATTTTTCGACCAAAGAATGCTTCTGCTGGTGATTTAAAATCGCACACATTTCGATTCGGTGTAGAGCGATAAGTTTGCAGAAATGTTTCTAGATTCTGTTGGCTTGTTCCTTCCTGCCTTAGTTTTTTTAAGGCTCGCTTTAGCGTATCTACGAAACGCTCTGCTTGGCCGTTGGATTGTGGATGAAAAGGAGCAGTCCGCAAATGTTGAATACCTCGTTGTTTACAATCACCATAGCGAGAAAATAGCTCTGTAAATTTACTGCTAATTGTGCTTGACGCAATATTAGTTATTTGTAGAACCTCCAACCACTTTGAAAAAGAATCCAAAATGACAAAATAGTACATTCCGTCACAGGGACCTGCGATGTCGATGTGAATTCGCTCCATCGCTGATGTTGTAGTTGGCCATGATTGAAGAGTTGTTTTTACAGGAGACTTCGCTGTGCTGGCACAAGCATGACACTGACGAACGAAAGATGTTATATCGTTGTCGATCCCTGGCCAATAAACGTGACATCTGGCAATAGTTTCCATTCTGTCAATACCTGGATGTCCTCGATGGAGCTGTCGCAGAACACGTTTTTGAAGACACGCTGGAATGATTATGCGGTCTTTAAACATTAAGCATCGATCGATTACAGCTAAACCTTCCCGTCTGGTAAAATAAGGAGTAAATTCCGTTGATACGGGTAATTTCCAGTTTGAGTTCATCATTTTTATGACTGACTGTAAGATTTCACAATTGTTTGTTGCCTGCTGTATCATTTTGAATTTTACAGGAAGTGTCTTGATTGTGTCTAACAGTGTGGATGTAAAATCTTCTTCAAATCTGGTACAAGCGATTACATAATCCTGGTCGGATTTAACTTTGGTGTTGATCAAACGTGAAAGTATGTCTGCAAATCCAAACTCTTTTGTTGAAATATATTTGATATCGAAATCGTACATCATCAGTGTAAGTGCCTATCTCTGCAGCCTGTTGGCGGTATAAATTGGTATCCCTTTCTTACTACCGAAGATGGCTAAGAGAGGTTTATGATCAGTGAGAAGGAGAAACTTGCGACCAAAAATCATTCGGTGGAATTTCTTAACAGCGAATATGAGTGCTGCTGCTTCTTTTTCAATTTGACTGTACCGTGTCTCAGCTGGAGTCAGAGATCTGGCTGCATGTGATAAGACTTTCTCCGTTCCATCTGGAAAAACATGAATGATGCATGCACCCATCCCAACATTTGACGCATCTGCTGCGACTTTGATAGGCAATGCTGGATTGTAATGAGTGAGCATGAGATCTGATACAAGGATGGATTTGAATTTGGAAAATGATTTTTGACACGCCTCCGACCATTCAAATTTTACCTTTTCCCAAAGCAAATTGTCTAATGGTGAACGAATTTGTCGCATTTGTTTGACAAACTTCCCATAATAATTTACTGCTCCAAGAAATGCCCTGATCTCGGTTACGTTAGTTGGTACTGGCATTGATTTTATTCGTTCAATTTTATCCGGGTCTGGTCGTAATCCATTCGCATCAATGATATGACCCAAATATTTAATTTTAGGCGCAAAAAATGAACACTTACCGATTTTAATTCGGAAGTTGTAATCCAAAAGACGTTGAAGAACTTTTTCTAAATTATGCATATGCTCCTGCCAATCTTTCCCGCTTACAACTATATCGTCGAGATATGCTGCGACGCCATCGACACCTGCAAGCATTGCATCCATCAACTGTTGAAATGCTCCTGGTGCAGCTTTGACTCCAGGCGCTAGCCTATTAAAAGTGAACAAGCCCTTGTGCGTGTTGATGGTGAGTAGCTTCCTTGATTCAGGCTTTACGGCAACTTGGAGATAGGCATCTGCCAAGTCTATGTGTGTATAATATGCACTATTTGCAATTTTGGCAAAAATGTCTTCAGGCAGAGGAAGTGGATATTGATGGGACTCTAGTGACTGATTAAGACCCGATGAGTAGTCTCCACAAATTCGAACGCCTCCCGATACTTTCCTGACGACCACAATAGGTGCTGCCCAGTCTGAGTAATCAACAGGGGTGATGACATTGCGGTCTTGAAGTCGTTGGAGCTCCTCTTTAATAAGCGGTAGGACAGAGTATGCTACTGGTCGCTTTGCCCTAAAGACTGGTGTTGAATTTTTCTTTAGATGAAGTTCTACTTCTGTTTTAGTGCAGACTGATGAATCTTCTTTGAACAGCTCAGCATATCGCTTCTGAATGTTATCGATTGCGAAACGTCGATCGCTGTCTGTCGGATGAATGATTCGAATGCATACTGCACAAATTAAAAATTTCGCACAGATCACTACCTAAAATATTTAAGGTATCAATCTTTGACACGAAAAATTTACATTGTTTAACTTCCCCATTGAGCTGAACTATACACACAAATTCAGCTATTAATTGGATGTCGTCCAGCGAGGCACTCTTAGCGATATAGCCTTCACATTTGGTACCAGGCTGACCCAACTTTTTCCAGGTGGATATGTCGACCATGCTGATGTCAGATTCGGTGTCAATTTGCAGCTTAAGTGAGTGCTTTTGACCCTTAGCGAGAATAATGACTGACACAAATTTTCGTCGCTTGGTATGTGCAACGCAATTGACATTGATACGTATTGACTTGTTTCTTGGCGTAAACTTTTTTCGGTTGTTATATTGTTTGACTTCAACCCGAGCTTCTACCTTATCTTCCTTCTGTCTGTTTGTTTTTGAAAAACAGTTGCAATAACCTTCCCTGTGTCCAGTTTTCTTACATTGTTGGCATTTATGATCTCGGAACGGGCAATCGCGAGAAAAATGCATTTCTCCACAATTCCAGCAAGGAGATCTTGGTTGATTGCTTTGCTGCTGGTGCTTGGGCTTCGGTCGAAAATGGTTGTACTTTTCTTTTCTTACAACATTAATTGAGCCGCTCGAAGTTGACGCATTTCCGATTAGCGCTGTGTCCTTTTTGAGGTTGATGTATTTTTGCACACCCAACAACAGCTTAGCTAAATCCAATTTTTCGTCATCCTCTAACGAGGACAGCAGGTTTGTGCGTATGTCTGCCTCGGCCGATGACTGCAGGCCTGTCACAAACAATAAGCACTTGAATTGATTTGCTGTTAGATCACTTAGCTTGAAATCCTCGCATAATTTGTTTACACGTGCTGCGTAGCTCGTGAAAACTTCTTCAGCATTTTTTACTGTCTGCAGACATCGATATCTTGAATTGAAAAGTGATTCTGTGGCACCGAACATACTTCGAAGCGTTTCTGTGGTTAGTTTAAAACTTCTATCACGTGCATTGTTTGAAAGAATGTATGATACATATTTCTCATGCGCAATAGGGTTGAGTTTCCGCATCAGCAAGCGCACTTTGGATGCGTCATCGAGATCTTTTCCGTCTACATTGAATACATCCTCGTGTCGAGAAAACCATGGATCGTAGCAAAACTCTGATATGCTGTTTGCTAAAGAATCAATGAGTTGTTCTGGCCTTGATTTTGCCGTTGAACTTTCTCCAGCTGTGAGTGCTTGCAGGAGTTTGGATTGAATATCCAAAAGTTCGAGAATCTTCGCATCATTCGCCATTTTGTACAAAAACAAATAAAAGTACAAAAATATAATACTTTATTTAAAAGGGTTATTAACTTAAATATACTTTAAAGACACGAAAGATAAGTGTTGTTCACATAGCCAGAAAACAAAGTAAAGTGCACAGAGACAAAATGTCAGCTAACGCATGTGCAGTGGTGGCAGTTGTGAGGACATCTGGTTGTCGATTAACAAATGCTATATGTTCTTTTACTCCAACCTTTTACCTAGGTATTACTTTAATGTTTCCGATTATCTGTTTTATTTATTTTGTTGAAAAATTAAATTTCGCTTTAACATGTACGGCGTTACTACAACTCACTTTGAAAATATAACAACAAATGCCTTTAATGACCAGCAGGGCAAAAATGACCAAAATGGTCATTGAGGTCACGTACCGTACAGGCCTATTCTGCTATTCACGTGAATCGTAGATTCGATTCACCCATCCGATTCCCTTTCACTCTGGCTTTCCATTCTTCTATCCATCGGGTAAACTACATTATCCAACCCAATTTGACATTCAAGTCAACAGCTTTTCATGTGAAAATAATACGAGGTTCGTCGTTTACAAATTGAAATTAATGTAATCGATTTGATTTCAGTTTACGAAAATCTTTGGAAAGTTGGATATGTTGTTTTGATTAATTATTTTCAATAAAATTAAAAATATAAACAAACAGGTATGAACAGTATTGGACTTTTTTTTCCACTTCCAAACAGTGGATTGTTTCGATTGTTTTAAATTGTTCTCGGGTTATTGTTCTGCTTCAAAAATGTTAATAATCTTTATTTATACAAACAATCAAGCAATAAACTTACATTTTATTGACCACCAACCAGACTGACGACCCATTAAATGAAAAAACCCGCAACATTTTATATGCGGATTTGAATGGTATAGAACGAATGCGTTCACGTGAATAAGAGAATACCGCGCAGTTATATCGATGTTACCGACATTAACGTGGTGAATCCAGATTCAATTCGAATGAATAGTAGAATAGTGTTCAGTGAAAATTGAAGGAAAATCCCCCCCGATGAATAGCAGAATAGTGGTGATAGTCTAATATACTACCCTGACAGCGCTGAACTTTTGGGCATTTGACAGATAATCTGGTCATTTGGCTGTCGTCATTTGAATACACAATTGGAATGCAGTCTAAATCTCGTCTGACGTTTTCTAAGAAGTAATGCTGTTTGGTAAATTAGGTGGTCTTAGGTTAAGTTAGGTTAGGCAAAAGACATACTGAATGCGCCCGATTTGTTTTGGGATTCTGATTTCTGAAATTTTTATATTTGTAATCAACTTCATAAATTTTAATAGCAATGGGAGAAACTAGTCCATCCCTTGAGGTTTTAAATTGGGAAGCAGAGGCAGACGCTATAATTAGAGATGTGCGAAACCACGTAAAAGGCATTACTGTTTCGAGGAAACTCAAAAGTAATTCCTTTGGAATATACATGAATCTGACGACTTTGGAAAATGAAGATTTTTGTATTCGGGCTTCAGGAAATGGATTTCGCATAGTTGCTGCAGCATTTGACAAAGTAATTAAAAAAGAATTACTTGAAGATGATGAAGGAGACATTTTTGAAACTCCATATGCTCTCCTCAATAAAATAAGCCCACGTTACGCGGAATCGTTTAGCAATGAGTTGATAAAACAACTGGACCAATTAAAAGGAGATGAATAATCAAACGATTTAATTAAAAATGTTTTTTCTTTTTTTAATATTTGAAGAATTTTGGAATGCCGCAAACCCCACAGGCGCCCCAGAAGGGTTGCAGTGGGTTATGATTGCAGATCATATCCTCGCCGCCAATGTAAAAGAAGATGAATTCGTAAATCCAATGACAGTTACTGGCAGTTTGTGATGTCGAGGTAAAATCCATATAAGATCTCCTCTAACATACTGAGTTAACGTCTATAGCCGTTCTGCAACACACTAATCGGAACCTACTAGTGTAGCTCCCGGGCCGGCAAATCGACAATAGACCAAATCTTCACGTTAAGGCAAATCCTGGAAAAGACCAATGAATTTCAAGTCGAAACCCGCCATCTTTTCATCGACTTTAAAGACGCATATGATGGCATTCATCGCCAGGAGCTCTACTTAGTCATCGTCGTAATATCTCCTGCTTTTCGTTATTTCCACCATAAGTGCTCAAACGAAATAGGCAGTTGCATTCCTCCCCTTGAACATTTTAACCGCAGTACCCGCCATGCAAGGAATGCTCATCATCACTCTCAAGCCTGTGTTCGGACTTACAGTGAAGTTCAAAGAATCTTTCCTCAGCCGTACAATACGAATGTGGAATACTCTTGCACGCACTTTTTTTCCTTCACATTATAACCTAAAAACATTAAAAACCGAACGTGCATTGGCATCTCTCCTTACCTTAATTTCCTTGTCGCCAGCGCTTTGTAGATAATACATTATAAGGGTCCCAACAAATCCCTTTAGTGCGTGTATATTATAAAAAAAGGAGCTGTACTTGGCGGTGGACGAATTAAGAATCCCGGCAAAGCTGATCCAGTTTTGCCGCGTGGCGCTGGAAAACACGCGGTGCAATGTGCAGTTTGGAAACAGTACTTCCAAACCTGTGCCGGAGATGCGCTGTCATGTGACTTCTTCAATCTTGTTCTGGAGCAGATAGTGCGTACCGCAGGTGTCAATACGGAAGGCACTATCTACAACAGATCCGTCCAACTACTGGGATACACGGACAATATCGACTTTATTATCAGATCTCAGCGTGTCGTGCTAGAGGCCTTCATACCGATTGAAGAACAGTCAAAATTTGGTTGGCCTGGAAGTCAACGAGGACAAGCAAGACCTTAGTGGAGATCGGAGGGAGAATTACCCTAGGAAACCGTTGCTACTTCGGTTTAGCGGAACAAATAGGTTCAAAACTCCTAACTCGGAAGACCAAGTGTAACCTCTACAAAACATTGATAATGGCAATTCTGCTTTACGGCGCTGCTTGCTATACGGTAAGCAAAAGGCAAGCCAAGTTTTGGTTTCTTTCTAAAGAAAAATACTCCGTCGGATGTTTGGTCCTGTGTTCGAGGAGGGCAAAGGAGGAGAAGATATAACCGCAAACTTTATGAGCTGTACCAAGATGTGGATTTAGAGCGAAAAACAACAATTCTCCAGCGAAGAGGATCTTCGACTCCCAGCCCCCAGGTTCGAGACGACAAAGAAGACCAAACCATCTCGGATGCCAGAGCGCTCGGTCTGGACAACTGGAAGTAGCGTGCACGGGATCACGGAGGATGGTAGGCTGCAGTGTCTCAGGAAGAGACTCCACGGGTCGGGAGCCCGTTATGTAAGTAAGGTATAGTTTAGTTTTTACTCATCGTCCATAATCCACTTCCGCCTTACACACACGTCCACAACGCAATACCACAGAATGTACCCAACCGGAAAACTTTCAGAGAAACTTAACTTGAAAGACATTAAACAGTTTGTGGAGTAACTTCTGAGATAACAAGTTATTTATTAAACTATGGATGTGTTGTTTTGAAGTTACAATACAGAAAAACTACGACCGCTCAGAATCTATGTATTCGGAATACGAAGGATCCAAGATTTTGGAGATACATACCTATGGATGTTAAAATTCAGATTGATTGGGGTTAACCGAGACCATTTCTTACAGATTTTTGAAATTAGTAGCAAATGTTTCCTCTTTTTTTTGGAAGTATTTTTTGAGTTTGTAGAGTAGTTCTGATAGATGCTGTGATAACGGCATCTACACCGAGTTTCGCTAAACTCATCATAGTCATTTGGACCACAAACACAATAAAGAAACCCCTTTAATAAAGCTAATGTGTGTATTTAGGGAGATGCAAAATGTATTGATGGTAATAAACATCTACCTCTTGTGCCATCCAATAAATTAATTCATAGACAGTTGACTATCCGGGCTACTAACAAGTATTTGTATCTAAATCTATTTTAACAGCTTTGAGAGCTTCACGAATCCAGTCCGGAACCGGGTCTTCTCCAAAATGACTTTTTATAAATTCATTTACAAATTTCGGGAAAGCATCCTCCTGTATCGCCTTCCGCATGCTGCCCATAAGTCTAAGTTGATACGCAACATTATGAATACTAAGCAAACTGCAAGACACTGGCTCAACGGTAGCTATATGATGCAAGTAAGACCGCGTGTAGGTTCTGCATGTACTGCAATTGCAATTCTCATCGATAGGTCGAATATCTAAAGCGTATTTTTGTTGCTTTAAATTAAGTTGGCCGCTATTGACAAGCGCACAACCGAACCGGGCTGTACGTGTTGGAAACACACAGTCGAACATATCCGCTCCTAGTGCAACACAAACAACTAAGTCAGCTGCAAAGCCAACACCCATCAAATACCTCGGTTTGTCGTTCGGTAAGAGATCTGTACACGTGTGTACAGTGCGCCAGAACTTGTTCTTACTTTCGCCACCACTAAGCCCACCTATAGCAAAACCACGCACCGGGCGCGCGGAAAGTTTCTCCACACATTGCTTCCTTAGCTTTTGATCTAAGCCACCTTGTACGATTGGAAATAAGCTCTGTTCATCATCTCGCTGATTGGCTTCGATACAGCGATCAACCCAACGAATGGTTCGATGCATCGCTTCTTCTACTCTTGGTCCAGTTGTTGTTGTTTTTACGACATCGTCCAACTGCATCATAATATCGGCTCCAATTGCATTTTGAATTGTTATTGAATGCTCAGGGGTAAGCATGCAGGCAGAACCATCGTAGGGAGATTTAAAATTCACACCTGTTTCGTCTATTTCGGCTAACTGTAGAAGGGATACCATTTGAAAACCACCAGAATCAGTCAAAATAGCACGTGGCCAATTCATGTATTGATGCAGACCACCAGCTTTCTTCAGCGTCTCTATGCCAGGACGTATTCCCAAGTGGTATGTATTTGCCAAAAGGATTTGACAATCAAGTGCAATCAACTGATCCGGATGCACACTCTTAAGGGTACCTTGTGTTCCGACAGGCATGAACACTGGCGTGTTAACATCACTGTGTCTAAGGCTCATTACACCAACTCTTGCCTTTGTCGTAGAACACTTCGCGATTACTTTATACATAAGCGGTGCTACCGGGGTATGAGAGGCAGGTACAGGTGGCATTGTGATGTGGGGACGACTTCTTTTTTAAAGGTCAAATATATATTTTTACTTTTCACTTGTAAAAACGTTTAATATTTGGTTTGGTGTGAACTCAATATTTTTGGAATTTTGTGAGGCGTGTACTTTATCACAACGTCAGTGTCAAACAATTTTGCTTGACGTTGAAAAGAAAGGACACATTCCTGTGACATTGGCCGCATTCAGGGCGGTGTTCACCGACAAATCTTATATTATTTTCCATTGGGTTACTTAGATTTTGCTTTCATGGGCCCTACCATGAAACTCGATTCTAAAGTGAAACTATTCGAATTTGCAAAATCGCAACTCTGTAATTTTATAAGTAAGTTCTGAAAACGAAAATCGAACAGTTTGAGTACTGCCAATTCTTTTTTGTTTTCTTAGTACAAAATTGGTACTACCTTTTGCGAAAGTTAATGTCAAATTCGAGCGAATTCGTAAATAATCGTTCTACATCAAATGTGTATGCAAGAAGATAGAATGAAGAATTTTTTTTAAGAATGTAAGTAAATAAGAGTTATAAATGAATAATTCAGGAATTGTAATATGTATGCATAATGTTTTTTTTTTTACCAGGGAATCATCTAAAACCACAAATACAAAAGTTTCACAATTCGAAATTTTGGTGGAGTACATGACCCAGCATCCCGATTTGTCCAAGGGGTATTTGAAAACACCCGAAGCCAGACAGAAATCAAAACATTTGTGGACAATCTACTCAAATGATTTGAATGCTGAAGGTCAACCGCAGCGTGACGCAGCGGGATGGAAAAAGGTAAACAAAGTTTCAAAATTGTCAAATTCTTTTATTTTCTTTTTGTTTCATTAGGATTGGGCCGATTTTAAAGTACACACAAAGGGCAAGATGAGGAAGAACAAAATGAATTTGTCCGGAACTGGTGGTGGTCCGTCTTAATATCTTTCCCTTACTCCTTTGGAAGAAAAGGTCAGTCAGTTGCTTGATTTAGGTCAAGCAGTTAATGGATTGAGTGGTTCTAGGTACTTGGTTTGGGTTGCAGGATACCATTGTTGAACAACATCCAGGCCAAAAATATGAAGATCTATTAGGTATGTGCAATGGTGTCACAGAAGTAGAAACAAATTCCAACAATGTTCTAAGCCCGGAAAAAGAAAATGTCCCACAGCCGCCAATTACACCAAAAAAACGGCAATCACTCCTTGAAAAACAAGTTGAGCATCAAATTATTTATCAAAACAACTCGTATGATGCTCTGAAAGAGATCAATGAAAATTTAAAAGGAATTTTGAAGTATAAAAAAAGGGACTTTGAACTAAATGAAAAAAAAAATACAAAAGAGAAACTCGAACTAAAATTTGAATTTAAAAAAAAAAGAGTTATGTCGAAAAGAACAAAAATACAGTTGCTAAATTGGAAATTAAAAAAGAGATTCTAAGTCTTCGCCAACAAATGAATGCCATACCATAAAAATACCAAAAAAAATGAATATGAAGTGAAAAGTATATTTATGTTTATTTATGTTATTGTAGTTTTGTTAATTAATATTGTTCTTTAATTGCTCATTAAACGTTGGCTTAAAAACTACTAAAAAAACTGCCTTTAAAATCAACAGTCGTTGTCATGTTTTTCTTTTGTTGTGTCAAATATAATGCGAGACTCGTTTGAAAATCGCATATTTGTTGGCAAATAGTTTGGCATTACCGACGTTCGATTCTACTTTCATAGAGAGTACCATTTGAATGTAGAATCGGAAATAACTTTCGAATAGAATCAATAGTAGAAACGGATTTCATAGTAGGGCCCCAGAAAACGCTTAATTTTATTGTTAAAAAGTGTTCGTGTTCACAGAAACTGCAAACTCTAATAGTTTAGTATTAAAACTTTCTCTTCCACAGAAGCAAGCAAAGCCCAAATATTTTAATTTGTTTTTTTTTTTCATCTTTACAGTAAGACAAACACACATCATCATTGTTAGGTAATTTAATTTTCACAAAAGCAGGTACAACATCAATATTTTAGGTTTATTCTGCGCAAAGGAAAAAAACACGACAATTGTCAAATGTTGTGAAGTGCAAGGAGGTGTGAATCTTGCTCCGAACTCGATATTCGAAAATGCTCTGGGTCTGTAAAAGATCGCTTTTTTGCGTCTAATGGAAAATGAAAGCTCTCGAAATTGCTCTAGATCTGTCAAAAATAGTCCTTTGGAAACAGACATTAAACTATGAGCTTCGAACCTATTCACCAGCATTATTGCAGCCGATTTTCCAGCACTCATAATAGGCTATTGGTAGCAAATCAAAATCCAATTCCACAAAAAGATTTCAAAATCTCAGCAACGAGTTGGCGCAGCTCACTAGCAAAATTTTGTTTGACGTTTCAACCAACGACCATAGCATGTCGAGTTATTCGGTTCTTGTCAGATCACCATAATTAAACGACGTTGGGCGCGGTTAGTACGTAGATGGGGGACCGTTTTGAGAACAACCGCGACCAGTCCCATCTACAGAGTTGAGGTAGATAATACATACGTGGTATCACAATGCACCTAAATTGGTCTAAGTGTGTCGGCTTCTGCCGAAAGACACCTAAACCTAACCTAAAGATAATAATTTGCTCGTATTTAATTTTCTATTAATCTTAACCTATTTGCTAAACAATTATAGAAAACTTTAACAACATTATCAACAATTTCTTTTTGACGTATTTTTAATCAGCTGCAGCTTAAATAAGCAACAATCAACGACATATGACAGAATTTGGAATTAAGCTCCCTTGTCGAAAATGCGTGCGTTTGGAATCGATGATACTCTTCTTTATTGGATTAGAAACTATCTTTCGGGCCATTCAATTCAAGTTGTTTTGGACGGTTTCAAGTTTGGAACTCATGAAATAAACGCTGGTGTTCCGCAAGGCTCCATCTTGCCCCTACCCTCTTTCCCATCTTTATAAATGATCTCCTGTCTGTTACATCTAATCCAATTCAATCCATCGCTGTTGACAGTATTCCCAGCTTTTCATATTCGTCCCCTTCTTCACGCCCCTCATCATCGGGTGTAGAACGACAACGTATGTTAATCTCATTAAGTTCCGATCGAGCATAGTTCAGTGGGGTTCAATCAATAAGGTGGAAATTAATGCTTCCAAAATATAATTCTGTCTCTTTTCATTAAAGTAAAACATCAACTATCTGTCATTATCCATGAATATCACTCGCATATCTGAAACCGAATGATGTGTGTAACTGACAACCCTCGTTGGAATGATAACATATTCGATGTCGCCAAAAACGCTGCAAAATGTCTAGGCTTTCTCATGCGATGTAAGAAAATCTCTTATGATCTGGTTACAATATATAGGGCATTTTTTTGACCTAAACTTGATAACAACGCTCATATCTTGTCTGCTGCAGCAATAACCTATTTGGAGCCACTAGATAGCATTCATAAACGCTAGATTAAACTTTGCGATCTTGATATCGTGAAGTCGCTTGCCTCTCTTAGTCATCGTTGCAGTGTCTCCTGCCTATCGCTGTTTTACCGATATTTCCACCACCAATACTCAAACGAAATAGCTAGTTTCATTCCACCCTTACAACATTTCAACCGCAATATCCGTCATGCCATGAATACACATCAGTTCACCCTCAAGCCTTTTTTCGGAGGTTCAGTGAAATAAATACAAACAAATTTTCCTTAGCCGTTCAATACGGATGTGGAATGCTCTGCCCCACTTTGTTTTCCCTGCCCATTATAATTTATAAATATTTTAAAACCAACTTAAATTGGTTTCTTCCCCATTCCCTACCCGTACTATGTGACCATAAACATGTCCACTTTATAAAGGTACTAAAAATCCCTTTAGTGCGCACAAACAATAAAAAAACATATTCCTATCAGACACATAGAGAGTATATGTTATAAATTTCAGCTCCCTAGCTCAAACTTTGGTTTTTGAATAAAATTGTTTTATTTAATTGTGGGCGTGTCAGTAGGCGGATTTAAAAAATATTTCAACGTAAGTATAAAGGGCACCTTAAGAGTCTATATTATAAAATTCAGTTTCCTAGCTCAAACTTAGACTTTTCAATAATTTTTTTTTTCATTTAATTGAGGGCGTGTCAGTGGGAGGATTTTAGAAATTTTATTTACCAAGCAGTTTTAGGAGCTTTCTAGCTCAAAATTCGATTTTTTCGAAAAATTTGTTCTTTTGAGTTTGTTGGCGGATTTTAAAAATTCTTAAACTTGATTATTTCGGGCCCTTAGAGAGTATATGGTTAGAATTTCAGCTCTCTAGGGACAGTTTTAATTCCTAATTTTTAACGACGGATGGACGGACGGACGGACATGGCTAGATCGACATTACTATCGATGCTGATCATAAATATAGTAACTTTTTGGGGTCTACGGGCAATATTAAGGTATGTTACAAACTATGAGTCAAAATTAATATACCGTTAGAATATGGTATAAATATGACCAATAAGAAGAGGGACAAAAAATTGGTGCTCAAACCTCCCCCAACGTTACGAAAATAGAAAATATACCAAGCGCGATTGCTTTTGGTTAAAAAAAACGGAGTCTTCAGGGGTATCCAACTAACTTCACCACCCTATCGTGGAATCTGTCGGATCTGAGATTCACTTCACTTATTCGATTCACGTGAACAGAAAATTGCTATCGTGGGATCCGTCGGATGCTCTCCCTTACCGACCACTATTGGTGATAGGAAATTCAATTGTGGCAGCTCATTTCAAACACATTTGTTTTGTAAAAATTAAATTCATTTTCATTCACATTACCGACATGTGGATGGTTAACGTCTGCGGATTACACGATGCACATTGTTCACTATTAGCGGATCGTTCCCCCAGACGGATTCCACGATAGGGGTGTTAATTAAATACTAAAAGTTCATATAACGCAAAAACACTGTTAAAAAATCGAAGGAGTTCGAAAACCCCATTAGAACCAAGTTTTCTATATGGCCCTGGGTGAAAAAAGATGATTAATTCGAAAGGTGTGTTTGCCTCAACAATAAGCACTTCAATGCCAACTGCAAAAAAAAAACATTGGCTGAATTCATTGATGGGTCAAATCGGTGAATTTGTATGGCCGGAGCCAAGCTTTGCGCGAATATTGCGTACAAAGTTTGTAATAAAGCGAATTATATAAAAGTTAGAGAATTCCAAGCACTCTTTTTGAATACTATTGCAAAACCTAAGTTTGAGCTAGGGTGCTTTTTACGAAAGCTTGGTTTTTTTTTTTAAATCCTTTAAATGTTATATAACCAAATATGTAGAACGTTCTTAACAATTCAAACATACTTAGACTTTTGTCACGTCCACTTATGATTAATAGGGTATCCAACAGTTCGCCCAAGCGGACTGTAGCCCACCCCTATGTTTTTCTTTTCTCTTTAAAAAAAGGAAATCCAAATCTCAGAGCGCTCAGACTCGGTAACGTTCCGTTGTACTACCAGGCAGAAATCCTCTTTTCGGCGTAGAGGGTGGAGAAAACAAGGTGTTATTCGTTTCTCCATATATAGGTGTTGTTGTTTCCCATGTGGATTGAACCTGAACCGCACGGGTCACAAAACAAAACACTATCCTCCACACCGTCGCCACACACGATGTATGTATTGTTGCATGTTTGCTTGAACTGTGTCATTCAGCATTAATTAGTCAACTACGCCATCTAGTAGAAAGTGGCCATATTACCGATTTTGGCAGCATTGGAATAGCAGTTTGAGTAGCTGTATTATAACTTGGTATGTTGTTCTCGAACCTTCTCAACTTAACGAACCTTCTCAACGAATCTGGAAATTTCGAGAGGTGTCACTAGGAGATATAAATAGATGTCGCAGGAGCACCCAAGACATTCGAGTTGTGAACCGCGATAAAGAAGGGCGATAGATGACAGTAGTGAAAAGTATAGAGAATATTGAATAAGAGAAGTGATTGTTTATTTAAAGTGATTAATTGTGAAAGTGAATTGTTGAATTAAATAAGTGAATTATTAGAATAATAATCAAGAAGTAAAAGACATTGCAAGAGAACTAATAAAGATTAATTAAATAGAATTACGTTTTATCTTTTCGAATCCTAGCCTGGATGCAACATTGGTGTCAGAAGTGGGATAAAACGTATTCAGTGTGAAATTAAAGTGAAGTGAATTAGTTAAAAAAAAAAAAAAAAAAAACCTATTTAGTGAAAAAAAAGAAAAGAAAAATGGGCCGCACATTGAAATTACTACAGCTCAGTATACCGCAGTTAAAAGCTGAGCTAGAAAAGCGGAATCTCTCCACAGCGGGAGGAAAAAGTGATCTGGTGCTTCGACTGCAGGAAGCTGTTAAAAACGAAGGAGAAAATCCCAAGTCCGTCTTGTTCGACGTAGCAGAAGAACAAGTAAGTACAGCCGTTGATATGACTGCTATGATGGAACTACTTCTGGCCAAGTTCGATCAGAAATTCGACTGTATGGACTCTAAGTTAGATGAACAGAAGAATTCTCTAGAACAACAGACAAATTCTCTAGATTGCAAACTGCAATCAATGGACTCTAAATTTGATGAACAAAAGAATTCTCTAGATTCCAAATTGCAATCAATGGACTCTAAATTTGATGAACAAAAGAATTCTCTAGAACAACAGAAGAATTCTCTAGATTCCAAATTCGAGTCAATGGACTCTAAATTTGATGAACAAAAGAATTCTATAGACTCTCAGTTCAATGAACAGAAGAATTCTCTGGATTCGAAATTGGAGTCAATGGACTCTAAATTCGAAGAACAAAAGAATTCCATAGTTGCCGCCCAAAAGAGCGCTGTGGAAGATTTTAAAAATTTTCTCGAAGGAAAACTCGAAGAAATTGACCACAAGTTCGAGAAGGTTGAAACCAAATTCGACGAAATCCATCAGACGTTTTGCAAGCATGAAACAAACTTCGAGAACTTGGCTAGATAGCTGGAGAAAGTGAAGAAGCAGAAGGCTCGAGAAAATTCTGCCGACTGCCCGAGAAGAAAAGAGATGCAGCCTCCTGTTTTCGACGGTCAAACATCATGGCCAATTTATAAGAAACAGTTTGAAGCAGCTGCAATGGCGAACAGCTGGGACAACGAGGAAAAGTCGATTGCGCTAACGCTCGCACTAAGAGGTACAGCTGCTGAGTTACTCCAAACCGTCTCAGAAGAGAAGCAACACGACTACGACGCCCTGGTCAAGGCTATAGAGATGCGCTTCGGTGATGAGCATATGCAGCAAGTGTACAGGGTCCAGCTACGCAGTAGAGTCCAGGAGCGGGGAGAAACACTTCAACAGCTGCAAGCAGATATCGAACGTCTGGCACATTTGTCATATCCTAATGCTGGTGAGGTTCTCATCAATGAAATGGCTGTGGAGGCGTTTATCCAAGCCATTGAAGATAGACAACTGCAAATGGCCGTAAGAATGGCTGGAAAGAGAACTCTCGCTGAGGCCTTAGGATTTGCCTTGACAATGCAAGCTGCTGATCAGGCATCGCATGTGTTCCACCGCGTAAGGGAAATGACAGCCGTTGAATGCTCATGTCAAAGAACAGACATCGTAGACCGGAACAGAGATAACAGAGGTCAAATGCGCTGCTGGAACTGCAACAAAATAGGGCACCTACAGAGACAGTGCAGAGCTCCACCCAGACAAGGCAGTTGTCCACATTGCGGGCCTAGGAGGCGCAACGAAGAAGCATCTGGCAGATATAGCTTCGCAGAACCAGCAGGCGGGAAACGTGTAAGGAACAGCTTCTCGGGGCAGAAGTTGGTTTCCGGAATCGATGACTCCAGGACCACAATTCAAGTCTCCCAAACCAAACGAGGAAACCAGAGTTTAACAGTGGAAGCGTATATCGGTCAAAATAAGTGCGTGGCAGCCATCGACACCGGTGCCACCGCTTCTATTATAAGGAGGGACATCGTCCGTCAGTCGTGGTTGCACAATACCAGCAGTTACTGTCTGAAAACAGCAACAGGAGCGACAGCGAAAGTGTACGGAGATATCATGCTAACTATAAATTTGGCAGGATTAGCATTCTCCCACGCTTTCTTAGTAGCCGATATATGTGACGAATGTATCATTGGAATCGATTTCATGAAGGCGCATGATGTCGTGTTGGACTTTGGTATGCAAGTACTCAAGTATCGAAACGTAGAGATTCCGATGGTGTACGGGAACGAGAACGCCGCATCCCTGAGGACAGTCATTAGTGAGGACGAGGTCCTACCACCTTCTTCAGAGACACTGATTCGGACAAAGCTGGAAGGTGATCCTATGAGCCACCGATTCTCTCTAGTCGAGCCAAAAGACAACCACTACCGAAACTGCGTGGTTGGAAAAGTGCTTGTCGAGCCGAAGAACAATATTGTTCCCGTACGAGTTCTTAACCCGGAACACAAAAGCGTCAAATTGAAGCAAGGTGAGGTGGTTGGAAAGTGTGTACCGGGTACTGAAATCCACCGAAATATTCATCCGATATCCAGCGACCCCATGAAGACGAGGTACGGCACAAAAGCAACCACCACAGGATTCCAGGAAGGAGATCCGGTATGGCTATACAACCCTCATCGCCGAAAAGGCATGTCACCTAAACTACAGCAGGATTGGGAAGGACCCTATAAGATAGTGAAGCGCATCAACGATGTTGTCTACCGGATCCAGCGAGGAAGAGGCAAGCTGAAAGTTGTCCATGTGGATCGTCTCCATCGCTACCATGGGGAAAATATTGACGTTCTTGTTCGGGACGAACAAGTTTAAGAGGGGGATATTGTTGCATGTTTGCTTGAACTGTGTCATTCAGCATTAATTAGTCAACTACGCCATCTAGTAGAAATTGGCCATATTACCGATTTTGGCAGCATTGGAATAGCAGTTTGAGTAGCTGTGGTATAACTTGGTATGTTGTTCTCGAACCTTCTGAACTTAACGAACCTTCTCAACGAATCTGGAAATTTCGAGAGGTGTCACTAGGAGATATAAATAGATGTCGCAGGAGCACCCAAGACATTCGAGTTGTGAACCGCGATAAAGAAGGGCGATAGATGACAGTAGTGAAAAGTATAGAGAATATTGAATAAGAGAAGTGATTGTTTATTTAAAGTGATTAATTGTGAAAGTGAATTGTTGAATTAAATAAGTGAATTATTAGAATAATAATCAAGAAGTAAAAGACATGGAAAGAGAACTAATAAAGATTAATTAAATAGAATTACGTTTTATCTTTTCGAATCCTAGCCCGGATGCAACAGTATGATAGCAAAAGGGAAAAAGATATGTGACCCAAAAATGATTTACCGAGTGTTTCTTGGTCGTTTTGTGCGCATTGCCGAATTGCCCTCGATGAACCTGTATAGTTATGTTATATACCTGATGCTGGGGATGAGCTTTCTTTCTTTTACTTTTATTTTCTATCTTTTATAGGTACCTCTTGTGTTATCGTTTTGAAATTTGTAAACTGTTTTTTTTTTCTTTTTATTTATTTTCAGCGAAATCTTCTAATTTTGTATTAACTTAGATCGAAATCCTTATTGGTACGCTTACTTACACTAATTTTCTTGGAATCCACCTCGCTTGACGAATTACCGAATCCCGAATCTAATCGCGTTACTCTGCCATATGCATGGCCTAAAGCCCTGCTCCCTACCGAGGTGAGTATGAATGTCGACTTATCCTACGCCGACGCAAGGATGTAAAATCGCGATATTATATTCTAGCTTATGACCACCATACACCGCTGCTGCAAATATGATGTGCTGAGACGATGGTCTGATGGCTCGGTGACGTTTCGCGGATGGGGTGCGAGTGGTGAATTAAAAATGTCTGCTTTGCCCTAGGCTTTGCTGCGTCACACTGAACTAGCTGTGTCAGAGAACTAGGGAAATAGATCGTCGATTAGAAACGATTCCCACAAAACGTACCCTCTACGTTACTCCGTTCGCGGACGGAATTAGATCGCCTCTTCTTCACACACTACGGTCCGGACGAGCCGGTTGTGAGAATGGAATCCCGGTTCTCTCGCTGCTTCGGCCACCACTGGGCGTTTCAGGAGGAGGAATCTACTGTTTTGATGGAGTGTGCTAATTGCCTACGGTCAGTCGTCGCCGCCGCCGTGGTCGACGGTGTGCTATGACGTGGAAGAGATGCCAATAGCCACGATGTAGTGGTTGGACAATAGAAATTCTATTTCAACCCACCAGCTGGGATCAGTGCGCTTACAATAAAGGTGTTCCCGTCAACTGAGGTTGGGAAGATGACTCCCAGCCGAACTTATTCGGGCTTGATAGAAGTGATTTAAAGGATTCTGAGATCACACAATTTCTGCCGCGTTCTCCAGCTATCACGTTTCTACAATAAATGCGATAGCCGACGCGAATTTGCCGCGAATTCTAACATTTCACAGAGTGTGTTCAGCGCTACTACGAACGAGGGGAGAGTCGGTAAGTAGGAAGTGTTCGTTGGCCTCCGGTGGTGGCACTCTGTCAGACTTCCCTACACATTCGATCACTCCTTGCTTCTCTATCATCGACACCATTTCTGCAACCTCCGACTACTTAGCCAATGGTGTGTCATCCGTGAGGCTGACGAATTGGTCTCGCATATACAGTGTCTATCCGGGGTTGTACAAGCTGTGTTTGGCTATACGCACAGTCTCGCAAAGCTAATATACCAGCAAACTCGTTGATGGCTTGCTGCTCCTGATTCAGATCGAAGTGCTCGAATAAAGTTATTTTCTCCTCAGTCGTTCCTGTTGATGAACATCGCAACACCTTCCTGTGAGAATTTCGCGATGGCAGTAACCGGTGCGGCATTCTCATTCCCGTACACCATTGGAATCTCGATGTCGCGATACATTAGTACTTGCTTACCAATGTTTAATGCTATATTATGCCCCCTCACTAAATCAATTCCAATGCTGCATTTGTCGCATAAATCGGCTACTATGAAAGCGTTACAAAACGCTAATCCTACCGGATTTATCGTTAGTAGGACCTCTCCATACACTTTCGCCGTCGCTCCTATTGCTGTTATCAGACTGCTGGTTTGTGCAGCCAAGACTGACTGTCGATGTTCCTCCTTATATTGGAAGCGGGGGCACCGATGTCTATGGTTGTCACGCACTTATTATGACCAATATAGGCTTCCACTATTGGACTCTGGTTTTCTCGTTTGGCTTACGAAACTCGAATTGTGGTGCTGGAGGCGTTAATTCCTGACTACAAATCCTGAGCCAGTGCCTCAGGGAGAGTTCTCTTTCCAGCCATTCTTACAGCCATCTGCAGTTGTCTATCTTCTATGGATTGGATAAACATCTTTACAGCTGTTTAACCAACGACCATACCACGTCGAGTTATTCGGATCTCGTCAGATCACCGCAATTAAACGACGTCGGGCGAGGTTAGTACGTAGATGGGGGACCGTTTGAGTGTCAGCCGCGCGTCGTTGTCCAGTCCCATCTACAGAGTTGAGGTAGATAATACATACGTGGTATCACAATGGACCTAAATTAGTCTCAGTGTGTCGGCTTCTGCCGACAGCCACCTAAACCTAACCTAACCTGCAGCTGTTTCATTAGTAAGATGCTCACCGACACTGTTGGAGTGTTTCTCCCCTCTTCTGGACTGTAGTGCGTAGTTGAATCCTGTTTACTTGCTGCACATGCCTTGAACAATGCATCGTAGTTGTGTTGCTTTTCTTCTGAGACGGTTTGAAGTTATTCCGCAGCTCTACCTGTTATTGCGAGCGTAAGTGCATTCGACTTTTTTATCAATCGATTCTTAAATTCTTCCACAGCATTGGGCCTTAAGTCTTATGGTGCTCGTAAATCTGCACTAATAATGCTTGGGGAATATGTTTATGAAGCTCATAGTTTAAGATTTGTCGATGATTAGTGCCCTAAATGTAAATGGGATTACTGCGAAACATGCCCCGCATATGGTAGATACAGATCAGCACTTTAATTTCGACTTCGACTTTGACAGGAGCGAGACCTTTAGTGTTTGAAGTCGAGTCAAACACATTGAAAAATGCAAGAGCGAAGCAAAAAATGGTTGTAAACAAAAGAGAAAAATATGTCAAAATACAGGCAAGTCAGAAAATTCGCTCAAAATATAAGCATTTGTTGGGAAAACTGAAAATATCCCCGCAAAGTTTTTTTGATTTGCACTTCAACTTTGAATTTAGGATTTAGATCTAACTTTGAAGTCGTAGTTGAGGTTGGAGTGCTTATGTGTTCCTTCCCATTTAAAAGCATTGGTTCCAAAACAGGCGGTTTGGTTTCAAAGTTGAATTCAAAGTAAAGTGTCTAACCGTTTCTACTATCATTGGTAACCCTACACCATTAAAATTGTATTCTTTCTATTGCCTATAGTGTCATCTAGCGCTCTAAAAATGTTGCCCGCTTGTTAGAACTATATCCGTCCTACTCAAACACAAACAAAATGAACTTTGTAGAGCACTTTTTCATAATCTTGTGTCACCTCCTTCGTTCAGTTGAAATTGAAACGCGCTTTAGAGAAGGTGATTTTCTAGATCAAGAGCTTTGTATTGTGCTCATAGGCATTTTTTTTATACCCAAAAATATTTAATAAGACAGCTAATAAACCAGAATATTAAGGTTATCGTACTGTTTTGCTGATTGATCAAGTTTTCATAGTAAAAAAAAAAAAAAAAAACGTACAATTGAAACGGAAAAAGGAGAAAATATCCTCCCCTCTAACTGCTCGAAAAATCTCGAATAAATTCTTTTAAAAATTTGACGTTTTGCGGTACATTTTTTTTGAGAAAAATTTGCACATCTACATATATACTTATACGAATTTTTTTAGTTTTCCAGTTTTCGTTTGTACAGTGAAAAGTGAATTGTTCTAGAGTAATAAAGAAAATTACATATTTTTCCATTTTGTAGACTACAGAAGGAAATACGGACAACGGAAAAAGTTGGTCGGTCACTCTCCAAAGCTGAGAAGAAAATATATTTCAAATTGAAGAAAAACAATATCGAATAAAATATGTCTGTGATTGGAATCGATTTTGGTAACGAGTCGTGTTATGTTGCGGCTGCCAAAGCTGGAGGAATAGAAACTTTGGCCAATGACTACAGCTTGCGAGCAACGCCGTGAGTACCTTAATTCATCTTAATAATATTCTATTGTTTGATATGAAGGAAGTTAGAGTCACGGGCAACCTCGTGTTGTACTACAAGTTGTCTTCTTTTTGCAGCTTATCGCGACGCGAGTTTCGTAACTTTCACACGGGTATTGCGGTATGCGGTGCCTTTTCTTTCTCTTGTCCGCCTGAATTCACATTTGCAATTAGTGGGCTCTCATGAGATGGCACGAGTAGACCACTTTTTCTCGCACTTAACCTCAAAAGTCTGGGTGGGTTGGGGGGGGGGGGGGATTAGAGTGATTAACTAAATTATTTCTCTATTTAATTTTTTTTTATAACGAAGTGCCTGATCAATTGCTAATTTTCTTTAATCGCCCTTGCTGTTTTTTCTGGTTGGGATAGTTATTTTCCCAATTTGATTCCATTCCAGGTGCAGGTGCTTATTGATTTTCTGTTCTGCTCTTGTCGACGGGGAAAACATATGTTGCGTGTGGAGAGCTCTCTCTCCAACTTACCCAGTATGATTTAATGGAAAGGAAGTTTCTAGATGTTTCAATTTAATCGTGTCATGTTTGTTGCGCTGAGTAATGTACATTATGTGCATAATGTTGTGCGTTGCGTTGTGCCTTTAGCCGGCCTTTTTATTATTAATGGTGATGTATGGTTGTTCTTGTTTTGAGTTGACCAATTCAGGAAACATGCTACTGCATAAATCTCCATGGCAATTCAGATGGTTTCGACAAAACTGGGTACCTCTTGGTGTCTAACCCAATATTAACGTAGTTTTAAAAGATTCAAAAGATACATAATGTAAGTATGAAATCATCAATGGAAAATTGTGGCCCTACATTTTATTGATTTTTGTTTTTACTTTGTATGGCCAGTAATACGTACATATACATACATACAAACATTGATTTGTAACTGCATTTATATTGCAGCAACCTAGACTAAAAATAATGTTGTTTTTGACAGACAAAATGATAATTGTTTTTGTTTTATTAGAACAACAAAATCGAAAAAAAATATTGTTTTATAACTACAATGGGGGAGTTGTGCTGAAAGATTAGCAAGATATCTGAACTAATAAGATTGAATTGAATCAAATAAAGATAGTTATCGTTGTCAGCAGCTTTGACTTAAGCTCAAACCAGCCATCATATTCTGGGTTACGTTAATTAGAAGTGGGTGTCAGCGAAGGCCAACACATTAAGCCCAGTTTAGCATTCATCGCGATCCAAAGAATCTTAGTAAATGTCGCCTTATTGCTTATTAAACCATTATAGAAGAGATGTGTAACAGAAAAAAAGCAGAATTTTTGTGTTAAAAGTCAGAATTTTGCAAAGCATAATTTTGAAAGCAGAATTTCGACCCGCTCCCAAAAAAAACCTAGAAGAAGTAGTAGTGTATTCGCTTACTGAATGGAATGTCGTGAGTTCGAATCCCGGCCAAGTCCATTACTTTATATCGAATACATGAAATCGTAGTCTCCCTAAGCAACTTAGACACCACTCGTGAAGAAAAACCCTACAACTGCACCCACACATTTCTTGCCTATCTCTATTCTTTCTAATAGTAAGTAGCACTGAAAAGCATGCAATGAAATACGATATTGCCAAGTGCTGCTTGCTGTTAAAACACAAATGCTTACGCTGTGTTCTTAAAACTTTAAGGGTACTGTAACAACAGAAAAAAACCCTTTAGCGTAAGCAAATTATAAAAAAAAACCTTTGCTGCTCAATGTTTTCCAATGCTCAATTTTCTCTCACAAAGTAAGCAAGTTGATTCGTCAGCTTCTTCATTATAAGAAACATATTAATTTAACTAAAATGTCTTTATTTTCCCCATTTCAACCAAAATAATAACTATTGAAAATATAAATCGCGAATCGAGAATGATTTGTTTTATGAATCTTTACGGATCCTTATTGCGAGCAAACCATATTCTACCTGAATTTCTTTTTTCCGATCTCTCACGAACGAGAGATGCAGAAAAAAGGATACAGTTCGTTCGTGAGAGAAATACCTATACATTTTTAAAGATCTAAAATTTTATCGTTCGCGAACTTCATTTTGTATGGTTCGTGAGAAGATCGATAGGAACGATAAAGATCCTTATTTTATCCTTTGCGAGAGATATTTTACAAACCCTGGTTTACAACCATTTTTTGTTTCGCCCTCGAAGTTGCATTTTTCAATGTGTTTTACTCGATTTTAAACGCTGAAGTTCTCGTTCTTGTCAAAGTCGAAGTTGAGGGGTTGATGTATTTCTATCATAAAACGTTTTATTTGCCGCTTAATGCGCTACACAGCCACACAATACACGGAACACGGCGCTTTTGCGCACCCTGCATTTTGACAAAAAAAAAATCTTATGAAAAATAAAAAAAAGTATTTATTTATTTCGCAGATTCTGCTATTCATAATTCGTTTACAAACAAAAATTCACAGTATACAATATAAATTTGAAATTATAGTGGGTTGTAAGGAAATCTGTTTTTTATAAAATTCAAAATGTTTCTTTTAAATCTAATTAAGTTGTTTTCAAGTTTAATTTCATTTGGTAGTGTATTAAATAAACTGACAACCTTTATAAACAATACTATTCTGATTTAAATTTACAAGATAGTTTGGAAATCTAAAGTCATTACTATTTCGTAGTTCGCATGGCTGTGTTTCGCCGACATATCTTAGGTATTTTCTTAGATAACTAGGCAACAGATCGTATTTAATTTTGAATATAAAACACAAAACATTCAATATAATTCTTTGTTTAATACTAAGCCACTTTAACGTATTTAACATTAACGCTATCGATGTAAATCTATTGCACTTTAAAATTGTTCTCATTGCTTTGTTTTGCAATCTTTGTAACTTGGACAACTTAAAATCACTACATAAAAATAACACCGTGGAACAGTACTCAAAGTGAGGCTTAATCATCACATTATATATATTTATTGCACATAATACTGATATTCTATTTCGTATTCTCCTAAAAAATATATCTTTTTGGAGACTTTCTTCAAGATGTAGTTTAAATGAAAGTTAAATTTAAGCTTAGCATCTATTACAACACCCAAGTATTTAATTTTTTGAGCTTGTTCAATTACAATATTATCAACACTTAGGCTAACTAGAGAATCATTTTTGAATACTATACATTTAGACTTATTTATGTTTAATTTAAGCTTGTTTGACATTAAACAGGTACTTATCCTAACCAGATCATCTTGTAATTTTTGCTCGCAGTCATCGATGTTTTTCCCGCTTATATATATGAGTGCATCGTCCGCGAATAGGGCAAGATGAGACTTTTTTATCACAGTCTTTATATCGTTGATGTAGATGATGAAAAGCAGTGCACCCAACACTGATCCTTGCGGAACACCAAAAAACGTTTGAATACTATTCGATAATACTCCATTTACTTTTGTTTTCTGTGACCTTCCATTGAGAAACGACTGAAACCACTTTAATTCGTTATTCCTAATGCCATACTTTTGTAATTTCAGGATTAGGAAATTTCTATCGATCGTCTCAAAGGCTCTTTTCAGATCTAGAAAAACTGCGATTACGTTGTTTTTGTTCGCGAGCTCTTCTTTCCAACTAATTATCACATTATTCAAGGCCGATTCACATGAATGTTTTTTTCTAAAACCCGACTGGCATTCCAGAAAAAGATTATTTGCTTCGAAATACTCTTCCACTTGGATTTTTACTATTTTTTCCAGCACTTTTTCGTACACGGGGAGCGCGTTAACTGGCCTATAGTCTTCACACATGACGGATTTTTTTATTTTTTGTATGGGGGTTATCACAGACTCTCCATGTTTCGGGAAATATTCCACTAATTAGGGAAGTATTAACTAATTTTAGAAATAAAGGTCCGACGATATTCAAGGATTCTAATATTAATTTTGCACTGATATAATTAAAATCTTTTTTTTGGCTTATTGATTTCAGCACATTATAATTCGATTGCATTTACGCATCTGAATTTAAAAGACACATTCACGTTACTAGGGCTTATATTAAAGGAGGGGACACAAGGAATAGACACATTGATGTCAGTTATGCTTTTCACAAAAAACGAGTTAAATTGCATTCTAAAGTTACTGTTTACATCGCACGGCACTTTGTTAAAAGTTTAAACCCCTTAAATAATAGCGAGTTTTGAGTTCTAGTTGAAATATAATATGGTAGTCTAAGTTAAAAGTTCTTAACCTTCCAATCACACACTATGGTATGAGATACCCCACACAGATTAAACAAATTTGCAGGTCCCGTTAACATTTTTTCTTAAGCATGCCATGCCTATGTATATTCAATTTTAAACTCTGCGGTATCAGGTGATGGTGTTCAGTTCTTAGATTTTTTTAACGTGTTTAGTCGTGTTTCGAAGTTTTAGCTTGGGTATTATATACACCAGTGTGCAGTGTGTGTTAGTATTTTTTGGAATTTGTGAATATGTACATTATTTTAGTGAAATGTTTTCAATTTTAGTTGTTTTGGACTAAAAATTAATAAAACAAGTGTGATGTTTGTTCAGACATAAAGTAAGTTACTGTAGATGACAATATTAATTTTGTTTTTACAGCAAAATGGCTTTTCTTCGAGGCGAATCCATTGAAAGGCTTTTGTTTGATGCTGAAGGGCTTTTAGAAAGCGGAGCCGAATCTCATCTTTTCGCAGGCGAAGATTCTGAGCAAAGTGCTGAGGAGGAAGAAAGTAAAAAACCACATCCTGCTAAAAAAAAGAGTAAAGTTTTTGAAAGGGAAATATGGTTTTAAATGGAGCACAGTCGCACCTGAGAGACGAGGAAGGCATAAGATGCGAAATTTGGTCACTCATTTGCCTGGTCCCAAGGTTGAGGCGAGAAACATTACAGCCCCTCTTGAAGCTTGGAGCTTACTCCTTTCAGACGATATTTTGGAGAAAGTAGTCGCGCATACAAATGAGAAATGAGCAAATAAAAAAAAAATATTCGGTTTAACTTCTGTGATCGGAAAAAGACCGATGCGAGGAGCATCGCTCACTGCAATATTATCATTCATCTCAGCGGGAAGGTCGGACATACCTATCCCGGTAAATGAAAACCAAGGGATGAGGCTCTGTTGGAACATAGACCTTGTTCTACCCCTTAGGATATGATGAATTATAACATTATTATTGTTTCAATGAACTTAAAAAACACAACGTTCAAACTCCTTGCATTTATATATACGATTATACATTAAAACATAAAAAAACATGGTACATATCTTTATAAACAAAACACACTTCACAACCAGGAAACATAAGATGTAGTGACACAAATTACTTAGCAATTGCTTTTAATCCAATCAATAAGTTTACGTTTAAACACCACAAAGCTTGATTCATCCCTCATTGTAGATGTTAAACTATTATAAAAATGTTAGGGAACTACTTTTTCGACTGAGGTTACATCTGCTCGGGCTGAAATTATTTGAGTTTCTCATGTTGCTACAGCTCATAGATTCTACGGTTGTGTGTTCCATTAGCCCTCCTCGTACACGGGACCAAATATCAGTGTTTTTTATGAGCTTACTCTTGGTCTTCCGAGTAAGAAGTTTTGAACCCATTCGTTTTGTCGGAGAAACAACGGTTTCCTAGGGTAATTCTTCCTCGGATCTGTACTAAGGTGTCATTTGTGGAGTTGATGTTTTACTCCCAGGTAGGTAAACACCCTTACTATCTCGAAGTTGATGCTATCACCAGCGACGTTTTGTCCTAGTCGGTGGACAGATGTTTGTTGAAAGCATGTATGTACCTACTTCGTTTTGTTCCCTTGAGTTTAAGGCCAACCAATTTTGCCTGTTCTTCAATCGCCATGAAAGCCTCTAACACGGCACCTAAAATCGGCCGATGTTGACGGCTCTGTTGAAGATAATGCCTTCCATTTGGACACCTGCGCTGTGCACTATCTGCTCCAGAACAAGATTGACGAAGTCACATGACAGCGCATCTCCCTGCCGGAATACGGTACAAGTTTTTAATAATTCTTTGAAACTGCACATTACACCGCGTGTTTTCAAGTAACACGCGACTAAGGAATCCTGCCAGATTTTAGCTCTAAAACAGTATCGGGATTGGAATCTCCGATTGCGTGCAGTTCATGAGTTAAATTAAAAAAGTTAAAATATGTCAATCAAAATCAGAATTCAAAAGGCCTTAATTGACTTCAAACACCTTATTCAGCTGCGAGATTCTGATGTTGACTTAGCAGTTGAAACAACGACGTCGACGTCTTTTTCGCCATTGAAACTCGCCGTTGATGTAGCAATGAGATTTTGTTTTGATCAATTGGAGAAAAGAAAGCCAGAAAAATTACGAAATCTTTGTCAAACAGAATTAAGCAAAGACGCCGCACAGACCTAATCGGTTTATTAAACTATCTCCAAAATCCTTCATCAGAATATTCAGATAAAGGTGCTGTTTTCCAAGCTCCAAGCCAAGCGTCAATAAGAAACAAAATTAAATCGCTCATTCAAAGATTAACAAGATCTGTCGATCTGCCGGGCCGGAAGCTACACTGGTACGTGCCAATTAGTGTGTTGCAGAAGGGCTTGAGACTTTCACACAGTACGTCGGATAGGATCTTATGTGCGACATTTAGCAGGGATATGCCTCGATAGTTCTTGCAAGAGAAAGGATTGCCTTTTTTGAAGATGGGGCGTATGGAGCTTATAGTCTAGTCATCGGGCATTCTTTCTTCCACCCATACTAAGTTGATGATTTGGAGCATGCGCCCTACCAAAACATCAACTCCGTATTTGAATAGCAATGGTAAACCATCAGAACCGGCGGCCTTCCTCGGATCTTAGAACTTCTTATTCGATCAATCTTCTTACTCCTGCTGTCATGAGAAGTATCTTCATCTCAGCTGCAGTTAATTTGCTCTCATACTTTTTGTATGCTGTCCAACATTGTGAACCGTATGTGAGCGCCGGGTGTACAACTGTGGTGAAGAGCCTTCCTTTCTGCTTAGGGGCATGTTTCGGTCACAGAAAATGGCTGAGTTTTCCCGACACTACCATCCACCCCACGCTTGCGCGATGCTGAATGTCTTCTTTACAGCTTGCTTTGCTATTGATCATAGATCCCATTACATTTAAACTTTTCGCACTTGGGAATCAGTCTTCCATTCATATAAATGTGTGAAAAAGGTCGAAGTTTTTTAGAGGACTAATACGCTACTTTTCCCCTGCAAAACGTTCACCCATATATCAACTGGTCGTTGCAGGCACGTTTGATCCAAAAAATAACTGCTGCACTTTGGAGGTCGTCACTTTTCCTTCAAGCAGATAATCAAGGACTATAATTATAAATATCAAGTGACTTAGATGCTGAGCTCTTATTTTTTTTCAAGTTATTAATATTAATGAATTTATTCAATTTAATCCTTCTAATACCGACGGACATCTTACTTTTGTCTTTACTCCTCCATACATGTCCATTATCAGCTGTAAGCAGGTTTCTGGAACTCCTCGTTGTCTTAGCGCCACCCATAACAGATCCCTTGGTGCCTATCAAACCTTTTCAAAATCAACCAACACCATATGCAAATCCTTTAAGGAATCACGAGGTTTTCCATCATTATCCTTATATGTTCTTTATATAGAGTTATTTCATTCATTCATCTCAGCAGGGAGCTGGGACATACCTATCCCTGTAAACCAAGGGATTAGGCTCTGTTGGAGCATAGACCTTGTTCTAGCCCTTATGATATGCTGAATAATAATAACATTAGTATTAGTTCAATGAACTTTACACACACAACATTCAAACTCCTTGTATTTATATATAAGGTTATACATTGAAGCATAAAAATATAGTACATATCTATTTATAAACAAAACACACGCACAATTAGGAAACATAATATGTAGTGACACAAATGACTTAGGAATTGCTTTTAATCAAATCCGTGAGTTTACGTTTAAACACCACAAAGCTTGATTCATCCTTTATTGTAGTTGGTAAACTATTAAAAATCGTTAAGTCCGTGTACATCAGGGAACTATTCGTTCGACTGAGGTTACATCTGCTCGGCCTGAAATTATTTGAGTTTCTCAGATTATACGGCTACACATCACCAACATTTACCAAATTGGCCCGCAAGTATTCTGGGACCATTTTGTTTTTCATTTTATAAATAAACACCATCGCACTAAATATTAATCTTTGCTCCACATTCATCCATTCTAATGTGCTGAGCATCACTCGAATTGGGGTATATACACTACACTTCAAAATTGCCCGCCTAGCTTTGTTCTGCAACAATTGGAGTCTAGTTTTTATTTCTTGTTGACTATCGTACAAAAGACTGGAACAGTAGTCAAAATGTGGCAATATGAGAGCTTCGATCAGTCTCTCCAGGTTATCCCAGGGAGAGGCCCCACGTGGTCGTGGGCGAGATATGCCGATGCCAACCAGAGTGATCTACCTGCAGTCTCCAGTTTCGCAACAGTTATATCCCGATCGCTGAAATTAGGGAGTAAATAAGCATTAAGGTTTCTTTTCACTAGTATGCACGATCTTGGTTTACCTTTGTCGGTCACATACAGTGAGTAATATCCAGGAGTCTTGAGTCCATGAACCAGGTTGTGTACAATCCATGGTTCTTGGATCAAGACGACATCTTCCCCGCCTTTAGAAAGGCGAAGAATAAGAGCGGCCGAAGCCTTGATTGAGTGTTGGAGGTTAATCTGGATGAACTGCAGCATTGTCGCTACAATCCAGAGGCACCTCCACCACGGTGTTATTTAGGTCTTCCAATTCCGAAGACGAACTGAGAAGTTCATCTTCACTCAGAAGAACCCTATCAAGGAAATCGTCAGTCTCCATATCCGATTGGATATCGCTTACGGAGAGTGACGATTTTGCTGTTGCCGCACTATCGGCGGATGCATCGTCCTCCAGCGAAGGGAACGAGGTAGATGGCTCATCGTTCGAGGGTTCAGGGTGAGGAGAAGGAGGAGGAAGTTTTCCCGCCTCAAGTTCGTCCTTCTTATACACCCTCATTTTGACCTCGATCCAGCCAAATCGTATGAGGCCATCGGTCTTTGCCAGAGGAGCCAGGGTTTCCTGATTGATGATGACTACCGCACATCTGTGGGAACCCTTTTGCTCCTCTAGTTTCGCCATCTTCCAGTTATGGGTCAATAGTGAGGGGTTGCTTAATCTTAGAATGTCTAAGACGCCCTCTGGGGTGGATGGAATTGGGGGGATCCATATACGCGATCTTGGCCGGCAGGGGATGTCCTCCCTCGCAACGACCTCGAGCTTTGCGCCGGGCCACACCTCTCCAAGCCTACTGATCGCAAGCTTGTAGAGGTCAGCCGATCTTTGGTCGCTACATGCGACCAGCTTAATGTGGCCTTGATGCCACCGGCCTTCGTGAATTAGCGGAGGTGGTCCCGGATTTTCTCTCACGAATGAGGCGTAGTTGCCCGAGAGCGCAGAAAGTACATCATCCCATCTTTCGTGGGAGATAGTGCCGTCTATGTGACTACGGTCTATAACCGCGACCACAATTTTATCTTTAGGGACCTCGCTAAACGGCCTGTGGGATATGACAGTGGGAGGGTTGCCGGTGTTGAGCACCCTCTGCCTCTTGGGAACCGAAATGGTCCCTTCCACTGATCTCTGGCGTTTTGTTGACAAATCCCCGCTAGGTTTGCTGAGGATTTGTAGGGCCCATTCCAGTTTCGCGATTTGGTCCGGGGTCCTATCCTTCACCGCGATGTTGCCACACATACGCTGGATCCGGGTGGCATTTCGACGATTTTTGTAATTCGCCGAGGACGGATTGCGATGACGCGATCCGGCGCTGTTGGTGTGGGTAGGACCATGATGCACAGTCCCACCCTCGCCAGAATTGGGTTTTTTTGTGGGTCTACCGCCACTGCTGTTGCCGACACCAGAAGGACCATGAGTAGGCTCAGTCCCTCCTTCAGTCAGCCTTGCAGAAGCGGTGGTGGTTGAGGGGCCAGCAGAGGGGGGACCATGATGCACAGTCCTCTCTCTGTTGGGAAGGGTTTTTTTTGCTCGCAACCGCTAGTGGAGGGACCATGTGTGTCCACAGTCCCAATCCTAGCTGGTGCCACAAGAGCTTTGCCGGTAGACAGTTTGGTCGCCGTACTACCGTCCGGTTTTAAAGTGAAACCGGCCGTAAAATTTTGTTGTTTTGTTTTTGTTTGGATTCATATTTAAGTCCCACGAGTAGCGGAGAAAAGAGGTCCATCTGCACAGATATCCGCATTGTGCAAGGAGGGGAAAGGGGAAGGACGTATTGTCCTGTAAAGGCCGCATAGTAGTACACGTACTTAACTTGCGCCTTGAGAAAGAAAAGAGGAGAGGGGGACGTAGAGTCCGGGTCAATACTTGGTTGACACTCGTCAGCAGCCTGTCTGTCATGGGTGGCCCTTAGACAGCACAGCCCGTTGAAGCTGCGCCATAAGCCTTCGCACCGGCACCATCGAATGCAATGATGGTACACACGTCAAGGTGACTGACCCCGCGAAGGAGAAGTCACCCATAATATAAACAATGTTTTCATTCTCCAAATGTTCTGAATACCGGTTTCTATAGAATTCAATAAACTCGTAAACTCGTTAATGGGCGAGTTTGGTGATCTATACAGCGCAACAAACGAACACTTTTTTCTATCTATCCACACATAAATTTTCAATATCCAAACAAAATAGTCAATTTTTGTTTCATTCCCCAATTCACACCTTATTCCTTTTTTTGCATATATTATAACTCCTCCCGTATGTCTTGAATTTGAAGTACAATTTATACACTTGTAATTATCAAATTGGATTGCATCTGTGGTTGATTTACCTGCGACAAACCTGCACTGGTCTTCAGATAGCCGTATTTTTTCCGCATTCGGCTATCTTTTATACGCTCAGCAATCTTCCTGGTGTGTAAACGGTAATTATCACAGTCTCGCGTATCGCCTTTCCTCCTGGTTAGGCATTGGATCGTCTCTCATCAGTTTGGAGATGAGAATCATGAGGCATTTGGACCCGATGTCTCTCATCTTTTTCCAGAAATCAGAGGGTATCTCGTCCGGCTCAACTGCTTTTCGTTTTTTGGAGTCTTTGACCCCCTTCGAAAGTAATGTCGTGCACTTGTTAATTGTTAGGAACGGCTCTCGGAAAATACATATATCCGAAGAAATTTTTCATTTGGCAGTCTCACAATACTGTTGCCACCTGTGTAGTATTTTTTGTCATCCAAAAGAAGTACCCCATGGGCATTGTTGATGAACTTTGATGAACGGATTTGATGGGCAATTCTTCTTCTCTGGGCGGCTATTTTGAAAATGATTGTGCCCCTGTTCAAGCTGGTTTGTCGGAGTTCGTGGATGGCCTAATTTCTATCAGAAGAAGAAATTTCTTCTTACTCATGATACAGGCCAGGCCCTCCACATACTTTGCTTGAATTTGAGCCCACTTTCTCTCCCGAGCCTCTTGCAAAGTCTGTATTCCAATTCCACTTTTCATTTCCATTATTAGTTTTAACTGCCGTTTTGTCAATTTTCACTGCTTAAGCTTCATCTGTCTACCACAAATTTGCATAGGAAAAAAAATGTATTAAGTATAAAATGTCACTTCTCAAAGACGACAACAAAAAGAAAAGTGATTTATTTGCTTCAAATAAATAAACATAAACACATTATGTTCGAAAGCTATTATGACAAATCAAAAACTGTTCATAAGATCACATTGACAAAGTCAATTACCGTTGGATTTTAGTCAGTTTTTAAAAAAATCTATGGCACAAAGTTACAAAATTATAGCCCAGGAGCCACCAAACATGAAAGTTCCGTCATCACGCCTACTAAAATTTTAAATAAAAAATAAAAGTTAACACAGACGAATAAGATTTGCTTGGTCGGCGTAGATTTAATTGGCCGAAAACATTTTAAATAAATTATAGTATTATTAAATTTCCATCGGTTTTCTCTGTCATCACGGATTTTGATCAATCTCATAGACATTGTGGGAAATATCATATTCTTTGAGAAAAATCTGGCCGACCAATGGTTTTTAGCCGAAAAGGTCGCGCATACATATTTAAATGGTGTGATAAGAGTTTAAAATTTATCCATTATCACGGAAACCTTTTTTTTCATTTTACGCGTTTTGATGTTATATTCATAAATATCTTGGTATGCGTGCTTACAAACTGCCGGAAGTATCGCGCATACCAGATTTAATTATGTGGTTAGATTATACGGTCATGAATTTTACTTCATTCAAGACATTTCTTCCGGAGTCATGTCTTTCTTCTACCTCTAGTTTCTTCCTGTATCGCAAGGACACTCACAAATCAAAAACTCCTCAGTCAAACAGTAGCAGATAGTTAAGGTTGCGCGGTGGACTCTATCAAACAACAACAATTCCATACTATACATACAAAGCTTAATGGCTTAATAGAAATAAAACTCGTGTTCAAATTTAATTTTATTATTTTTAATTGTTTATTGCCGACTCGTTTTGAGAACTTTTAAGTTGGGAATGAATTCTAGCCTTCGTCTTTGCCTGATAATATTTATATAATATTTTTTCAACTTTTAACGGTGCTGATGGGCCAATGTACCACAATGGTTTAAGTTTACTGGATTCATTTAATTGCCATCCAATCCACATTCCGTTGGATCGTATAAAATACAAGTAGTTTCAGTAGCATTTTGCCACATTGCGTTTACAAACATGGTGCGTAAAATTTTTTGCCTTAAAGGAATATTACTAGAATTGAAATTTATCATACCGTTGTAAAATTCTTCTTTGTCGCTTGTATTTGCAAAAAATTTTATTGCAGTCAAATATTTTACACCAACATATTGTTTTTCCTCTAGACCGCGGCCCAAACTAATTTAAGTATGTTTTCCCATTTCTTCTAACAATATTTTTAAATTAAAAAACAGTTGAACTTTATCTTTTTAAAATCACGTTCACTCTTATTTGTTTCCTCTGAGTACTAACAAGCGTCACTCCGTATTGTGGTTTCTTCACTTGTTTCAGACCACTGACAAGAATTCAAGTCAACCCGCCTTTTAAAATACATTATGAAAAAACGTAAGCACTCTTATTGCAAATCTAGTGTGACCAACCACCATAAAAACCAGCAAATAAAGAGTCAAATAATTTTTATTGTTACTAGGCCGTACACCGGATTGCATTTTTTTTAGCGAAATCAAAGCAAAAAAGAAGCATTTATTTTCATATTCTTGACTGAAGGGTAATTGTAGAGGTTCATAATTAGGTGTAATCAGTATAAAAAAAGGTAATCAGAAAATCAGCCATAAACCATTTAAAAAAAAAGTAAAGCAGGTAGCACTGCACGAAGTGAAAAGTTAAAGCAAGAAAATAGATTTAGAAGAAAGATATGACTCGGAAAGACATGTCTTGAATGAAGTAAAATCCATTACCGTATAATCTCTAACCACATAATTAAATCTGGTATGCGCGATACTTCCGGCAGTTTGTAAGCACGCATACCAAGATATTTATGAATCTAACATCAAAACGCGTAAAATTAAAAAAAAAGGTTTCCGTGATAATGGGTAAATTTTACCCCCTATCACACCATTTAAATAGGTATGCGCGACCTTTCCGGCTAAAAACCATTGGTCGGCCTAATTTTTTCTCAAAGAATATGCTACTATTTCCCACAATGTCAATGAGATTGATCAAAATCCGTGATGACAGAAAAAAATGATGGAAATTTAATAATACATATATAATTTATTTAAAATGTTTTCGGCCAATTAAATCTACGCCGACCAAGCAAATCTTATTCGTATGAGTATTAACTTTTATTTTTTATTTAAAATTTTAGTAGGCGTGATGACGGAACTTTCATGTTTGGTGGCTCCTCGCCTATTGAAAATGTGACATTGATTACGTGCAAAAAAATTGAATTTGACCATCAGAGTCATGAGATTTGGATCAATGTCGAGCACATATATTTCATAAAAATATGCACATATATAAAACATAATTATCCATGGTGTGCAAACTCAAACGTCATAATCATACCCTATATTTTTTACTATAGTTTTATTACCAATTTCCGGCCTCTGCTGAAAGGTATACAATTAAATTTCAAGACGTTTTTTAACTTACCGATTGACAAATGCAATTAAGACAAATAAAATATGTATAGCTATCAGTGGCGTGGCGTGGATAATTTTAAAAGGGAAGGCGTTGAAAAATTTAGTCACCTATAAAAATAAAAATCTTTAAAACCTGAAATAAAATAATTTTTAATGGGGATATTGTATCTACATAATATGCATTCCACATTGACTTAGCAAAAATATTCTAGCCACATTTTTTATACTTCAAGACATTAATATTTCAATCAACAATGAGCTTAAAGCATAACAAAAGTGGCTTCAAAAGAAGCAGGTCTTGACAGACGCATGATACAATAACTTAAAAAAATTCAGCATAATGTGGATAGTACCTAATTTTAAAATAAGAAAATTCAGAAGAATTATATGGATAATTCTTTATATTTGCTAAAATATAAAAACGATACAAATAATAATGTCAGCAATAAAAATAAATCAAAATTAAAAACAGCTAAAATTCACACACTTAAAAAAAAAAAAGTGAAAAGTTTTGTTAAAATATTAGTTCTTTATAATTATTTGTATTCTAATGCTATTCGACGATCTTTTTTGATAAACTCTGCCAATACCCTTTCATAGAAGTTTGATCTATTTTTAATTTTAAGAAGAAGTCTTCTTTCTATCGATATGAGGGCTAAATCAGAGAGCCTATCCTCGCCCTGTGAGTTTCTTAAATAAGTATGAATTCTTTTTAAAGCAGAAAAAGACCTCTCAACGGAGGCGACGGAAATGGGAAGTGTTAAAAGTAAACTACTTAAGTTTAAGACTTGAGAGAACACTTCTTTCAATGCTTCACTATTCAAATGGTTGTGAAGGTCGAGAACCTCAAACTGCCGAAGTGACGAAGTGACGACGAAGAATATAAAACATTAAGTTCATTTTTTAATGCCGTGAAGTCAAAAATGCTAGGAAAAAACTTAATTAGGGAACATCTGGACTGGAACGAGAAAAAGTGTCATACTTCAAATTATTTAGTAAATCCAAAAATGTAAGATTACTAAATGATTTATATCTGGCATTTATTTGGCTAATTATATTGTCTTTAATTTCAACAAAAAGGCGCTTATAATTCGTCTTCAAATCGAAGTCAAGCAACCTGCGTTTACGTGGAGGTTCGATGCAATCATTTACGCTGTCATAAATAACTTCAAACATATTTAAAAAGTCAGAGCTTATCCATGACTCAAAACGTTCGATTTCTTGCTTGGCATAACTAACGTCTGTTTGTTTTTTTTGAATTAAATTAAATAATACATCGGTCTTTGCAAATATTTCAGAAAGGGTATGAAGCAAAAAACAGAATTCCTTGCTCTCTAATTTATTTAATAAACTTTCTGCCATCGAAAGTGTGTCTGTATCCCATTCCCTAGAGTCATTAATTATTTTACTAAAAGTTTCAATTATATCTATTCTACAGTTAAAGATTACGTTTATTATTCTTGAATGATAATGCCATCGAGTTTCCGATACTCCTGGCATGCGTCGATTGGAAATTTGTTTTAAAAGATTGGACCGCTTTGTGGATTTATTAAAAAATCGAACGATGCTATTAGTATAGCCAAAAAATAGTTTAAGTTCTGCTATGTTCTCTAGAGATCGGGATAGTACTAAATTTAAAACATGTGCATAACAAGGAATAAAATTTGCCGTCGGGCATTCATCAAGGACCTTCTTTTGAACACCACCCCCCTCGCCGGACATAACTGCGGCACCATCGTAGGATTGTCCTATTAACTTTTCCTTGCAGTCGTATGTTTCAAGAATTTTAAATATATGATTGGATAACTCATTTGCATTACGACTTGCGCTAACGTCAAAAAATCCAAGAAATCTTTCTTGTATACCATCCTCTGACAAGTACCGAAATATGGCACTCAGTTGTTCCCTATGACTCAAATCTGGTGTTTCGTCGATCATAATCGACACGAACCGAGCATCCTTGATTTCCGTTTTAATTTCGGATTTAATAACCGCCGCGATACTATGTATCAAATCGTTTTGAATATCGTTGGATAAACCTGAAAAAATTGGATTGTGTGTACTTGAACACTGCTCTAAATGGGATTCCAATAAAGTGTCATATTTAGATAAAAAATAAACCGCGCCTGCATCGAATTTTGGCCGTTCAGACACAAGGTTATTTATGAGAAGGTTCCATATTTCTGGGTGTATTTGGCCGATCTGTAAAAAGGTATTTTTAAATTTGACTAACATCCGGACCTACGCTGAATGTTCCTTGTTTTTCCAACACTTATGGTAGTCAAATAAAGGTTTCTGTATCACATTTTAAGCACTTCTAACCTCTAAGAGCGGGAAACATTGCATTTCGTCTCCAGCACAATATAAATTCAAATTTTATGATGCTTTTCCCAATATGGTCATAAATTTAGTCCTTTTTTCGTCTCACTTAATAACGAACAGTAACTAAATCCACCTGTTATCATATTTTAAATCAAATATAAAGGCACCTTAGTTCAACACATAACTTTATATAAACAACAATTATGGGTTAAAGAAATTCATTAACCAAGGAGGAGAAGATTGGAAGAGGATCAACTGTTGTTCGTAGCTATCTTAAGGACCCTGAGAACTATGGTAGTTTAGTGAGAAGAAAAAATGACTAATTTTATGACCTTATTGGGAAAAGCATCATACAAATTGAATTTATCTACGTCATCCCAATTTTTTGTTTCACAACAAACATAATGCATTTGGTTCTTTCATATTGCATTTGGTTTTTTCAGATTATCGAAGGATTTAAAAAGGTCGTAAAATTAAATCAAGAAACTGCCTGTTCGTAATCAAGTGAGACAGAGTGTATATAAAATATAATAAAATTAAAACTGAAAATTATGAATCTTACGAAAAGCAATCACAAAATATTATAAATAGACTCACTCCTGCGACTTCTCGCATTTATTTCGCCCACACATTTGCACTTTCTCTCTTACATATTTTTCATATGTATCTATGTTTATACATATTATGTATATGTGTAACGTCATCTGAGAACTACGATATTTAAATACGAACGCAGATCTTTGACTAATTTTCCTGAGTCATAAAGCACAAATTGGTAATCTCAATTATTACTTATATTTTGGAACCGATATATGGTCCACCTGTGATGATTTTGTGTGTCGTGATTACATTGGTGGATGATATTTTGAGGCTATATTATGTTAGACTTTATCTCTTTTAAAGAACAACGAATTAATAAGAAGTTTTTTTTCCATATTTCAATTAATCAAGCTAATTGACTAGGTGTCATTTCTAAAGACCTAAAGGTCTCCGGTTCAAACTCCGCCAAGGCCAAGTAACGCCTTAACCCATTTATTCCCGTGGTTGCGTTAACGCAAACCAACGACCATACCACGTCGAGTTAATCGGTTCTCGTTAGATCACCGAAATTAAACGACGTTGGGCGCGGTTAGTACGTAGATGGGGGACCGTTTGAGAACAACCGCGTGTCGTTGGCCAGTCCCATCTACAGAGTTGAGGTAGATAATATACGTGGTATCACAATGGACCTAAATTGGTCTAAGTGTGTCGGCTTCTGCCGACAGCCACATAAACCTAACCTAACCTAACCTGCGTTAACGCAAAATTGAAAAAATATTTTTTTTCGAGCTAAAACTTTAACATTACTGATGCACTTGCAGTTCTATTGCATTTAGAAATATTTAAACCCACATTAAATTTTGGTGTTTGATTATATCTAAAATAAAATTGACAAATGTCCAAGAAAAAACTACATAATTTATAAATTCCCTAAATATTACTGTTTTTCAAATATTGTACAGTCCGAATAAGGTTTTACATAAAATATACTGCTAAGATTTACTTTCCGGAAGTACTTTTAAGTGGCTTGGTTTAGTAACGTTGCGAAAACGCAACATTGACATTGTAGTAGGCTCTGAAAAATATTCCTGTTAGACATTTTCATGTCAACGAACATTGTTTATTTATCTGTTTGTGGTGCTTTGTTGTTGAGTAGTGCAAGGCAGTGCCATTGTGGTATACGGAAAGACTGAAAAGGTTAAATTCATTCGCGGTTCGATCTTTTGAACACCAATTTCTGAAATGGTGGTATCTTTTCACATAATTTGCCAATAGATGAACAAATTGTCCTTTAACCGCCGTTCAGCGAAAATGTTTCTTAAAGGAAAGCCAGTACGCTTTGGGTTCAATATGTGGTGCCTGACGTCAATCGATTTATACTTGTATCGGTTCATACCATATGGTGGGAAAAGTGTTATCAATGCCAAAAGAAAATGTTACCCTTGGTGGAACTTGCTTGTCAAAGATCTCTAGTAAGTTATTGGTAATAGAAATTTTCAGAAGGTATATATTGATAACTTTACTATCTTTAGTTCATTTTAGAAATGAAAGATATTTTGCTAACGGAATCGTCCGCGAAAATAGAATCCTGAAATGTCCACTAGAGACGAACAAGTCAATAGGCAAAAAAATCGTGGAGCAATGGATTCCTGCCATTATCACTAGAATGAAATAAGTATGATACGTTGAAACGACAATTCCGTTGTAACAGTGGCAGCCAATTGCGAGTCAGCTCAATCAAATGCCATTGTAAAACGATATAGTCGTTAGGAGAAGAGGGAGATCTCGATAACACAACCATATAATATGATTGTCATGTAAAATAAATAAGTGGGGATGTTGACATGCACGACCATGCAATGACAAACCACCGTTTAAATATTGCCGGCAAAAAATGATTGGTGGCCGCAATGGCGCATAGGTTAATGTGTTGGACTACTAATCTAAAGGTTTCAGGTTCAAATCCCGCCGTAGGCAAGTAACATCTTAACATTTTTTCACTGCCCCACCACTTGCGAACGTCTGACAAACATCCAACATCAATTGGTATGAGAAGCTTCTCAAATTTTCCAATTCGCTCAAGCAAAGGCCCTGTATTGGCCGTTAATGCCTAATATGTACAGTGAACTCTCTCATAAGCGGACACTGACGGTACCAAGAAATTTGTCCGCTTATTAGAGGTGTCCGGTTATGAGAAAAAATATTTCATTGACAACCTTGAAAAAAGGAACAATACATATGCATTTATGGCACCTATAACATTTTATTTTAAAATGGAATGCATTTTTTGTGATAAACATTAATTGTAGGTAATAAAAAGGATAATAACAAAACATGAACAAGAACTAAGCCTTTAAAAATTCATTTTTGCATTACATACCTACTTGAAACTGTATTTATGCTTCAAATTATGCATACACTTACACACAAACCTACGTATTGCGCTGCGGCACGAGAATTTTAGTCGGATAGTCGACAGACGGCCGCCGGCGGCGCAGCCTACTATGTTTACATTCTTTATCGTTTTTTTTTTAATTTTTTGCTGGGTATCAAGGGCAAAGCGCAAAGAAAAGGAAAAAAAGCAAACAAAATAAAAGACAACGACGTGTGCCAAATGCGTTTTGTCCGTTTAAGAGAGAGTGAAATTCTATTGTGGCTATGAAAACTGGTGTCCGCGTCCGGTTATAAAAGAGTCCGTTTATGAGAGAATTATTTACATTAAAAATTGTGTAGATTATTCCGTTCTTTGAAATTTTTCCGGTTATGAGAGGTGTCCGCTTATGAGGGGTGTCCGTTAGGAGAGAGTACACTGTACTATATATATATATATATATTAGAAATGGTGGTGGCCATTAATACGATAGGCTCTGCAATAGAGAATGCTTGGAAGATGCACAAAATTGTGTACAAGGAAAAACTAATTTCGCAACTGGACTTAGGTCTGAATTAGTTAGTAAGTAGTCTCAAGTGCCAACAAGTGCAAAACACAATCCGTCCGAGAACGCGGTTCAACCTCATTTCTACCAACCACTTCGCGATTAGATAACGTTAACCACATTATCGAAAGGAATCCTGCAAATTTAAGAAGACGATGCAGAGTTTGTAATTGCACAACTGTATTTATTGTCAACAAATGCGCGATTCCGTTACATTCTCATTGTTTTAAGTCTTACCATATTTAATTTTTTCTTGCGTATTGTGTCAATGTTGCGTTAAAACACCCCAAAATGATTGAAAAAAAAAATTAAATGCGAAATGTTTTTATACTCTCAATAAAAAAGATATAAATTCAAATATTGGCGTTTTTCTGAAAATTTATGTAAGTGGTCCTAAATGGGTTAAAGTATTTTCCACTGCCCACCTCTTGCGAACGTCTGAGAAAAGTCCAAAGGTATCAATTGGTATCAGAAGCTTCTCAAAATTGCCGTTTGGATTCGGCTTAAAATTGTTGGTCCCTTCCACTTCGCACAAGCAAATGGTTGGAGAAGCTAGGTTTAACGCCCTGTTTGGGCCGTTAATGCCCATGTGCTTATGGTGTTGGACTACTAAACGATGGGTCTCAAGTTCAAATCACTCCGGTCCCAGTAATACCTAATTTTTTTGTTGCCGGCCCCACCTCATGCAAAAGTCTGACAAACTTCCGAGAGTATCAATTGTCCTGAGAAGTTTCTCAAACTTGCCGTTCTCAGTCTTCGGGTGTGAGATTATGCCTAATATTTTTTTTGCCATCTTTACTTCTATTGAAATTTGTTTAGTTATTTGTTTGGTTGACACCCAACCATGCGCCTGTAACAACAAAATATTTTAAGGTATTAAAATAAAATAATTTTTTTTCTGTAATAAATGGAAATTAAATGGAAATTAAATTTATCGAATAATTTTTGTGATGTTATTAATTATTTTGGTCGCTAAACAAGCTTTTCGACGGCTCTGATTCACGCTGAACACTAGGGTAGGGCAGAATGGCCCTATTGGTGGCAATAAATCAGCGAATAGAGCTAGGAACCTAAAAATGCATGGAAAAGTTTATATTAACTCTTCTGTTCTGATGATCTTTAAAGGATTTTATGTATCAGGATTTTTAAACAAACGTCTTGCCGTATTACCATCATTAGAATTCCCAAATTCGGGCTTTTGATTTGCCTATTATCAAACCACAACGACCTTTGAATTCTTTTTGTATCCTCTTTTTGTTGTCTGCAAAATAATCTTGTCATATCCTCGAGCTTGACACTTCTTAAGAGCTAATTTGTAATATAAGTAAAGCGAAGGAGAACGGACAGGGCGAATTCAAAGTTTTCAGTTTGTACTTTATTTCAGCTCTTCTTAGTACATTAATAACTTCCTTCTACGATTTTAACAAACGCTTTGTGGTAAGATCTAGCAGTTCCTAAAAGGTAACCTCTACTGAAATTTCAGTAACTTTTATGTATTCGGGGGATTTACAACATTTTTTTTTTGCAGATTCACAGGAATTTTTTCTGGTGCACTCATACTTATAATATTGTATTGATGTCGAGATAGTTGGGCTTCAACTTCAACCCCTAGTGCTTCTTGGCCTGACATATGAGAATTTTTTATTTCAAATGACTTATATGACTGTCTATATCTGTTTGCTCGGGCAGTGGTTTTTGCTGTTATCTCCTTTAATACTTCAGAAGCCTTTCTTGTCCCACTGCTCTCAAGCTCATTTGAGTAGCATAGCTCAATATAGAAATCAATGTAGAATTTCTCAATTTCGCAGTTTTCATTCTTTTTGTACGTTTAGTACTTGTATCGAAACACTTAGTTGACCATGCTTAAGCCTTTCTTCTGAGTAACAAAGAAAAGAAACAGATGTTTCAAGCCTTCTTTGTTTTTTGAAAATATCTTGAATTTTCTAAAAGCCTTTTTCACCGAGATTTGGACCTACTCAGATTTGAAGTATGCTAGTTTTTCATTTAAACCTAACCGCATTATAGTGACAAGCTCCCTCCGGGTAATCAAAATCATATTTCAACTTGTACCTAAATGTTAAAAACCAAAATTTTTAATTTTTTACAATCGTAATTTTTTTTTATGCAATCAACACCACAAATTTCTTCACAACAAACTCCAGCTATCTGTGAACAAGAATGGCTTGCGCGGAAGCATGATATGCAAAATGGATTTATGATAACTGCTTAAAACTGTTACAGCAATAACAGTGGGGTGTTTGACTATTAAAAAAAAAAAAATAACAATGACCCCATACGGGCAACTTCAATTTTTTATTTATTGAAACCGATTGGGCCATTCTGCCCCAATGTGCGCTGGATAGAAATAAAATGGGTCCAGCAAACCCGCTTTCGGCTTTAACCGGAATGCATTTTTATTTGGTTGTTGAAAACCGGTAACTAGCTTGCAAGCGTGTTCTTTCAGTTTTTTAGTTTTTCTGGTATTCAATTGATGGCACCATGTTCACTAAGCCAAGTATCTCTTACGCGTGAAGTGAGCCACAAGGTCTTGTAATCAATCCGCGAGTTAAGTTAAACAATAAAGCCCATGGCGCAATTGGTTAGAAATCCGGCGTTAACTGTTTGAAGCTCTGGGCGAGTCAACCTTTTTTAGTATTATTATTTGTAGTACTACACATACACACCGATTTTTTCTCATTCAAGTACATTTTTTTTTGATTTTTTCCCTTAACTTTTATTTTAAATTTACGACTAAAGCCTGAACTACATCGAAACAAAAGTGGGAAAAAGTACAAAAAAGTGGAAAAAAAATCGGATATACTGCTTCATCGCATAGTGCGCTCTGTATATTTCTTCTCATTTTAAAATTTTACTGTGGTTCAAAGCTCAAATATGTTCCAGCTTTCACTTTTCGCAAAGCTCTAGAAACAAACACAATCAAAGAATACCTTACCGAATTTTTCACTAGATGACGCTTCCATCACATAATTCCTGTCAGTTTCGCAAGGATAAGCGCTTTTGACAAGCAAGTGAAAATAAATAAACGATGGAGAAGACGATGAATGGAAATAATTGGAACCATTTTCGCGTCACGGCTATTAGAGCACATTTTTAAAGATGACGTTATCAAATCTTTTATATATTTCCAAATTTCACATAAATTTTTCAATTTTTTGTTTTTAAATTTGTTTTTGAAATTCCAGGAAATTTTAAAATGTCTAACGAAAAGCTTTAGAGCTTTTTTAGTTCAGATTTTGATTATAGATGTCATATAAATATGCGTGTGTTTTCGATGAGTTTCGATGTTTTCACTTTTTTGTACTTTTCTTCACTTTTGTTTCGATGTAGTTCAGGCTTAAACATGATCCTTTTAATCCTAATCATAGCATTGCCCTAAAGGAAGTATAAAAGGAAGACACATAGCTGACAGGTGACAGTGCTACATAAAATATCTTTTGTATTAAAGATTTCATTATTCGAAGAGAGCGCCTTCCTAATGACAGTCAGTATATCTTTGATGGAGGAGTTTCTTAATTCTGTTGGTATTATCAGATCCGGAGGACTTATGGTTCTTTAGTTTTTTTACAGCTATGCCAACATCTTCAATACTCTATGGTGGGAACGATTCTTCATTGACTGGACGTGGGTTCTCATCTTTCACTCTCTATCAATCTCTTTTCATGCTGATTTAACACAGCTACTATTCCCAGTGGGGATTCGAACATCAAACCCTTTGCCCAGTGAGCAACCGCATTAGCATCAATAATCTGGTTCCCGAATGCTAGTTTCATACACCATACAAAACTTTAGTTTGTGTCATTTGCACTATTAAAGCTAATTACAAATATATTGAATTCATTCTTATAACTCCTTATAAGGCTTTTTTAAAATAACATTGTGCGAAATTGGAAAGCGCTCGTACGTATTACTTCCAACAGTATATTACTTCACATAACATACCTAACCTATATACAAAAAGCAATAATATATCCCACTCTTTCTCCATAATTTTGCCTTAAAATAAGCTTTTGTGTGCTGACTTTTATGTCAGGCGTTAATCGAAATTGCATGTTGTTTTTTTATTTGTTTCTGCGTGTTCATTCTTTAATCAAAACTATTACGTAATGCTATGTTTTGCCGGTATAAGCAACATCACCACATGTCATCGGTAGGATGATTAACAGAAAAAAAGAAGCAGAAAGTCAATTGATGTCTATTTATGGTGATGAACAAAACTAAATCTGTGCAAACTAAAAATAAACAACGAATATAATTCTTTGGTTAGAATTAACTTCGAGTTTCAATGTACCCTGCCATTATGACCTCCATTTATTTTCCTCTTCAAGGTCGAAATTCGGAGAGACAATTTTTGCTTCCAGGTTTTCAATTTTATGCAATTTATTAAGGTTTACCCTTGTCTGCGTGTCAGTGTTCAAATCAACTGATGCCTCAAAAGGAATTACGCCTACGATATAGATCATTTCTTGTTAATGGATTATTTTGTTTTGCATTTTATGCCCTTCTAGTGTTGAAACATTAACTAATAGTTACTTTTACTTTTCTTTACAGATCATGTGTTGCATTCGATGGCAAGAAACGTATCATTGGTGTTGCGGCCAAGAATCAACAAGTCACAAACATGAAAAATACAGTTGGTGGATTCAAGCGTTTATTGGGGCGTAAATTTAACGATCCACATGTACAACGTGAACTCAGTTCCATTCCATATAAAGTAGAGCAACGGCCAGATGGCGGCATTGGCATACGTGTCAACTATCTTGATCAGGATCAACTTTTCTCTCCTGAGCAGTTAACTGCGATGCTCTTCACAAAATTGAAGGAGACGTCCGTTGATGCACTGCAGGCTCAGGTATATTTTTTATATGTGATTCGATTAGCTTAATTTGAAATTATTTATTTTAGGTAAACGATTGTGTAATAACTTGCCCTATTTATTACACAAACGCCGAGCGTAAGGCATTGCTTGATGCAGCCAGCATTGCCGGGCTTAACGTGCTCCGTTTGATGAACGAAACAACAGCTACGGCCCTATCGTACGGTTTCTATAAGCAAGATCTCCCGGAGGATAAGCCTCGCAATGTTGTGTTCGTCGACTGTGGACATTCGGCACTGCAGGTCAGTGTTTGTGCATTTACCAAGGGCAAACTAAAGATGATCGCCAGTACATGGGATCAAATTGGAGGACGGGACTTTGATTATGTCCTAGCAGACTACTTTGCCCAGGAATTCCAGGAGAAATACAAACTGAATGCAAAAACGAATGCTAGGGCATACTTGCGATTGATCACGGAACTGGAAAAAATCAAAAAGCAAATGTCCGCAAACAGTACAAAACTACCATTAAACATCGAATGTTTCATGAATGATGTCGATGTACATTCAAGCATTCAACGTTCAACAATGGAGGAGTTGTGCGCTCATCTATTCGAACGTGTCGATGTAACATTAAGGAAATGCTTACAAGAGTCGAAACTGTCGCTCGATGAAATTCATTCAGTGGAAATTGTCGGCGGAAGCTCTCGTATTCCATCCATTAAGGCATTAATTGAACAGGTGAGACTCGAAGAAATGTATTTTTTTTATTAAAAAAGTGCTGTTTTTATTCAGATCAATTAAAAATGACTAAATACCATAATGAATTCGCTCAATCAAATAAATTATATTATTAGGAGAGTATATATGCTCTTGTTATTGAATTTTGTTGCTTGCGGTAGAATTCAAAGATGGCAATAGCGTTGCTATTGGATGTTAAAATTACCTAGATATGATTTGTGATTGGTCGCCTTTTATGAAAAGCGTTTTTTTTGGGGGACGCTGTAGTGATAAGTATCTCAAAGAAAATTCAGCGCAACCGGCTCGTTGGTATTGTCATGTTCACAGGAAAGATCCTACTAGCCCCCCTTCAAAAATGCAATATCAATCAACGTTCCTATACCTTTGCGAAAGGGAGGCAGGCCAAAACTTCCTTTATCACACAAAGGCAACAAAACCAGCATTTGATTGCTTCAAGTGATTCCCAATGGGAGGCCTACCAGTCTACTTTTGAGGTCGAACCGGTGAATCCCACGAGTGGGCAAGTAGGGATGCACTGAAGTCGGAGGGTTATGATCCCGTAACCTCGTTGTTAGCGAAGAAAGGAGAAGAAGTAATTATTGATATATTGTAGAATAGTTTTGTTGATCTATTGTCAAAAAGTAGGTATGCCGCATGTGTCATCTTGGAAGTATTAATATTTCCGATTTAAAGAAAATGATATTTAAATGCAGCCAGGAACTACAGGGGCATTTCTTAGGGATACAGTTGTACAAATTCTAATATGAGTTTTGAAGAGTATACGAAAAGCTTGGGTAAGGAGTAATACGATAATGAACGAATACCCTGACCGGGTTTGGAAAATGATACACAACCATTCGCATGGTTGCATGGAAATTAGAAAGTCTGTGCTTTTTTTTGTTCATTTTAAATAAGCGTTTAACTACTCTAAAAGTCTCTTTTCTATAAGGTGTCATCTTTTGGAATAACGTCGAAGATTTTTAATCTGCAGAAAGAATTATTTTCAACACCGAAGCAGCCACTTGGGATGGAGTTTAAATGTCTAATTATTTTGAGACTAACATGGAGGTCAAACTAGGAGGCATTCTCTAGCCGATTATTCTGTGCTATTTCTGAATGACCTGCATTATGTTCGGCTATTTGGAACCCCGCAAAGATGATTCTCAAATTAGAACACTACTGTAACTTGTGAAATATATAAGTTAACCTTTATAAATCGAAGACTATGGCTTTTCAGAAAGATTGTCGTACAGAGAAGAATATTTAAGTCGTTAAGTCATTCAAATATGTACTTAAGAATGAGACTTGCTTTTGTAGATCAACTGAAGAATAAAGTTAAGGGGCGTTAGGAAATAACATCCAGGGTTTGTGTTTAAGATGAAGCATGGCCTCTGCCAAGTAAGTTATTGTAATTGGTCCTGACCTGAAAATCGTGATTTACAACATGTTTTAAAATTTCAAGGTTCGAAATATGTTTTGAAATGTTCTTAAGAATTATGTATGTGTAGATGTGTACATAGTACTACGTACTAATCCACACCCAGAAGAATTCATGATATGCGTCTGCCTTGTGTCAGTTGCTTCTGACGCTTCTGCTGCTTCTGATGCTCTCTCTCGTTAGCTTTTCTACTCCCCGCAGCTTATTTTGGATAGTTGTTAGGTTATAGTAGGTTATAGTGGTAGTCGGCAGAAGCCGACACACTTGGACCAATAAAAGGTCCATTGTAATATCACACGGATCTATATTCTTCCTACTCGGTGAACCAATTTTAGTTTTTGATAAAGCTTGAAAGACTTTTAATGTCAATGTTTATGAGATCGTTGTGATCATTGTAAAAGAAAGATCCCAAATGGAGATTTCGTCTTTGAGAGAGAGCAGGGCATGTGCAGAGAGGGTGGAGAATAGTGTCCTCCTCCTTTTCGCCCAAGTAGCTTCTGCAGAAGTCATTTGTATAGACGCCAAGCCTTGTTACATACCAATTGTAGCACCAATGTTCAGTCTGTTCAGAGAGATCAAACACTTGGAGCAATTCAGATCCAGCTTTGGCCAAATCTGTTTTGTCGCTAGACAAGTAGAAGGGGCATTATGGTTAATTTCAGGCGAGTTCATCAGCCCCACAGTTCCCAGAAATATCTCAGTGGACACCCAGTATAGGTGAAGGTTGAACTGCTCCGCCATCTCCGCGAGAGCTGATCGACAGTCTAGGACAACGATGGTGTTTGTAGAGACAGAATCCAGCGATTTTATCGCAGGTTGACTATCTAAGAAGATTCGGATGTCCATAGCGGATATCACGTTCCTCTTCACCCACGATGAACTTCTTTAATCGCTATGATCTCCACCTGGAACACACTGCAGTGATTAGGGAGACGAAAAAAGAGGCTGAGGTTCAACCTGTCAGAGAACACACCTCCACCAACCCCCTCGTCGGTTTTGGATCCATCGGTGTAAAAGCGGATCGATTCATCTTCGACAGAGCCTTGCTCCCAGAATGTTCTGGCCATGATGGGGGATGTTGATTTTCAAGTTCTTGTCAAAACGGAGCATTCTAACATTTTTTGGAATAGAGTAGTGGCCGATTTCATTCTCGGACCACTGAAACGTTGTTTTAGGGCGGACAGGCGCACTAGCAGCCGCTTGCTTACTAAAGATGTCGAAAGGTGTCAGGTGAAACAGAATGCCCATAGCAGCAGAGGGAGCAGTGCGCAGTGCACCACTCATGCAAAGATACGCTGATCGTTGGACTTTGCTTAGCTTATCGCGATTTATCACTTTTTCTAAGGCAGTCCACCAAAGAACTAGTCCGTACATAAGTATCGGTCTTATTACCGAGATGTATAGACAGTTGGTAATGCGGGAACCCCACTTATTACCGATGACTTTTTTTTGCAAGAGAAGAGACCTTTCCGATCCCTTTATTGCATGTTAGGTTTCCAGCTAAGCTTTTTATCTAGAATGCGACCCAAGTATTTGGCTTCATCAGAAAAGACTAAGCTTGTGCCCTTGAGTGAGTGATGTTCAATGTGTGGAATTTTATATTTCCTAGTGAATAGAACAAGCTCAGTGATGTGGGGTTGACACCTAACCCAAAACGATCTCCTCATGTCGTTAGCTTGTTGAGAACGTTTTGGAGAAGTTCCTTCAGGGTGTTTAGGTGCTTCCCTGAGGCCGCAATTGCAACGTCATCTGCATAGGTAATCACCCTGCGGCATTACCTTTCCAGGCACATTAGCAGCTCGTTCACCACTAAGTTGCTGAGAAGGGGGGAGAAGACTCCGCCTTGCGGGGTTCCTCTACTGACAGATCTTATTGCAGATGTCGCACCCAGTTTTGAGTTTATAATCCGTCTTGTGAGCAGTAGATTAATTAGCTCACCATGCGAGTCATCTACTTTCAGAACTGACAGTGCATTTGCAATTGCGGATGTGTGCGCCTTTAATGTCGAGGAATGCAACAATAGTGTATTCTTTATGGTGAAGGGAGTATTCGATTGAACGTACTAACGTATGTAAGGCTGTTTTAACAGATTTGCCTTTGCAATATGCATGTCGAGCCGTAGACAGGAGTCTTATATCAATGTTAGTACGTAGATGGATATCAATCAGCCTTTCTAACGTTTTTAGAAGGATTGCTGATAGGCTTATGGGCCTGAGATCCTTAGGATTTACATGGGAGCATTTGCCGGCTTTGCGTATAAACACCACTTTACTTTCTCTCCATAACAGCGGAATGTAGACCAGCTCCATGCAGCTTATCAGGATTTCTCAAGCAGAGGCAAGATGATATCCGAGGTGTTTTGAAGCTCTGCTGGTATTGTGCCATCTGGCCCCGCGGATTTGTATGGTTTGAAGCTGTGTAGCGAGCATAGCAGTTTGTCTCTAGTAATCAGACCCGTGTAGTTAGTAGTTCGTGCAATTCACCTATTTCGGTTTGCATAGTTGTTACAAGGTTACAAACTGCCATCCAATTGTCCTCCGGCTGCAACACGTGGTCTATAAGGAGCGCTGGATTGGGCAGATTCGTTCTCCATTCTATGAATCGCCTGCAATGAAAAACTGCCTGCTCTCTATCTTCCTTCTGGTCTGGACATTCTGAGCAAAAGGGCGAGCTGTTGTGTCCAAATCGATGTAAGTATTTGCGATAGCCGCCGTGACCAGTAATTAACTGCGTAAGGTGGTAGTTGCTGTTTCCATTTATTCGATAAGTCCAGGCCGCACTTGTCGTTATCAACTTTTAAATCCATCTGCATTTTGTAGTGTGTCCCACCTGGTTTGCCACATATCAATTGAAGTTGTTTTTTCTTCTTTTATTCTTGCAATTTGGATTGCATCTTGTGCACCCGGTGTTCTCCTGTTGTAGATCCTTAGCATCTTGCCCACTAAAATGTCTTTGGAAATCATTCCAGCTATAACGAAGGCCGCTACGAGCGTGATATTTCATCAAGTCCCATCATGGCTTCTTTTGATCGGATTATTTGATGTCCAACCCAAATATTCAAGTATGCATTTATCTTGATGCGATTAAGTTTTCACTGTTTCGCCTTGAACCAGGTGTGTATATGTTTGACGTTTGTGTGGCGCGTATGTATGGATGTATGCTCGTACTTACCTAAGTACCTTGGTGAAAACTTTTTTCGTGTATTATACCTGTATCGCATATAAAAAATTATATCGATCTCGTTCTGGCCCCAATCGAATCGTTTTCACCTAAATATGATCTGAAAGAAAAAAAATAATTGAATACTGTCTATTGGTTTTTTATTTAAAAAAATCTGAAAAAATAGATTTTAGAATTTCTTGAGAAAGATTTATTCAATACAATACAAAATGTAAAAAAGCAATAAATAAACAATATTGAAAATGAATAGAAGAATCAAATAATATTGATTTTATTGAAAATTCGCGTATGTACTCTCCGTTATTATTATTAATAATATTACCTCAAGTTATAGAGCTGAACTCCGGATGTTCAGCTCTATAACTTTAGTTCAAATTCATACTTACATCTGCAATTTAATTGAGACGTAAGAGCTAAAAATTAAATAATTTTTAAAGGACTTAATTATTTAATGAATCAACGACTGAAATTAAAAACGAAAATGTAGTATTTAAAAAACTGTTAATTACTAACCACATTAGGGCCCAATTTATTGACTCTCAATTAAATTTTAGTTCTAGAAAGGGAAATTTATGGATTTAAGGAAATTTGATATTCACACTCGATTAGAGATTTTAATCGAGGTTGCCGAAATAAACTTGGGGCACTAAATTTAAATCCGGTATAACAGGTCAAAAAAATTAAAACAGCGTTTCTATTCACTTTTAATTAGCGTTGACAGATAGACAACAGACACGGCACGGTCAGGATAAAGATATTCATGTATGTATTAAATTTGGTTATGGTATTTTTATCTGTGAAAGTGCCTCATGGACTTATAGACAATCATCTCCAATTTTTGTTGGATTTTTGTGATGACGACAAAATACATTTGTCATCTAACGTAGGCAATACAAAATGGCAGAAAGAATTAAGACAATATTGGGATGATGAAGATTTTTTCCAACGATATCGTTTGACCAAACCGCTTTTTAAACATTTTTGTTTGGTCTGAAACAACTTCTTCGGCAACGGTGTATGAATATAATATATTACCACATTTACTCATCTCTCCAAATACATCATAATAACAAATGTTTCCAAGACATCATAACATTCGTTTAAAGCTTCTTTCAATAATTGCTTATCGCTAATGCCACTAAACTTTCTGTAAGTGATTGTCTTACGACCTTAACCCTTTGTCATGGTGTAAAGAATCCCAATCCATAGAATTTATGAATAGAATGAATGGAATGCGAATCTTATAAAATTTGCAACTTTCAATTCAGCATGCGGTTTTGTAAAAACAGTCGTATGAAAACAATGAACCAAATAGTAGTTCTCAATAATTGATACCAACTTCTGGTCAATAAATATACATGATCCTCTTACTCAGGGAACCATTTGCTCCTCTAAATGAAGGAGTAAATTTTTTTCATGCAGGTGTTGTTAAGATCATTTAGATCATATACCCAGCGTAGCCTTCCTAATGTTGGCGAGTGCAGGAGGTGATAGATAGCCTCTTCTTTCTCCTTGTCGTAACAGCTTCTACAGAAGTCATTGTAGGGAATGCTTCCTATAGCACAATGCCCGGTGAGGGTGTTTATTAATTTGGAGAGGGTTCCTCTCTTTTGCCTCAGAAGTCACATGGACCTGGATTTATTTAATGTTGGCCAGGGCAGCCTTGTGGTGTTGCATTGGTTGAGTTGGTGCCACCGATGGTTGACTTCGCTCACCGCATTTGCTGTCGATTAGGTATTTAACATAAGACGTTGGCGCCTCGATGTGTGACAAACCAGAAGAGCCTCGTCGAACCAGTTCGTCAGCTTCACAATTCCCTGGTATGTCACAGTGACGCGGCAGCCAGGAAAGGGTAAGTCTTTACTGATCAGCTATCTCGTCAAGAGATGCGCGGCAGTCTTTGACTGATTCGTGCTGGATGCCAGGAATTTGATGGCCGCCTGACTGTCGATGTATATTACAGTATCTGATTTCAATACCGTATTAACCGACAGCCAGTCAGCGGCTTGGCGGGCGGCAGTGAATTCGACCTGACAAACGCTGTAGTGGTCTGGAATGTTAAAGGAAAGGTGAATGTCCTGATCTTTCTAGAAGACTCCGTCCTCGGTTTTTGAACCCATCCTTAAAAGAGAAGATAGAGATTCGTGGTATAGGACATGACGTTGTGTCCACTTGGTTTTGAGTGGAATTAGATGTTGGTTGCCCAACTTGAAATTGCGTTCAGTGGGCAGGTGTTCGGTGATGTTCGCAAAATAAAACTGCATTTTTCCATATAGAATGCTTTGCAAGGGAACCAGGGGAAAAACAGCGGTACTTTTTGAATTATTCTTTCCAAATTATTTTCTCAACATCATAAGCAAACAGTAAGCATCATCAAATGATATATTACACAAGGTTTTGAAAAATCTTAGAAAATGTTTGTGCTTATTCAGTTGAAGCTAAGTGTAGCAGTTTGCATGACATCATGTTGATAATTTACTCCAGTTTCAGACACCGAGAAACTTGATACCGCTACCTATAAATATTTAACTTTTTTTTTTTTTTTAAATTTAATCATGTAGGAGTAAATTGTAAATATGATGGGCAATTTTAGCATTTTCATTGCACTATATCTTCGTATACCCTCCCAAAAACGACTTTTTTTTTACGAAATTGCACCTCTACAAGTGGCAATTCCTAATTCGGCTTCCACTAATTAAGTCTAATTGAATAAAATTTTATAAAAAAAAATCTGATAAACAAAATCGGACCAAAATTCGTGGTCAAGCATATTTATTGCATATTTTCAGTCAAAATGATGTAAGACTCCCTGGGACTTTTAAAATCTCACTTAAATTTAAACGCGACATGAAAAGCGAACCATTAACTAATGAATAAATTGAACATTTAATCAAAGTTAATGACGTCAATAACTAATGACAGAGTTAGCTTAATCCTAAATAATATTTCTATATATTGACTCAATTGAAAAGTGCATATTATGCACTAGGGCCTAGGGGTTATATTTTGTAAAATCGAATAAATACATAATTACAATATACAGTGAGAACGCTCTCATAATCAGACACTGAAGGTACCAAGAAATTTGTCCGCTGTTGAGGAAAAAACTAATTTGAAACCCTTTTAATCCAAAAGTATAAACTGACATTGCCCGTCAGAATAATCTCCGTAGGTTCCATTGGCGTCAAATATCTTCGCATGCACAAAAGCTGGAGAAGGTATGTAAAAAGCCGGTAACGCCTAGTTTTTACTTATTTTTTGTTATTTATTACAACATAAATACATTATCATTCTAATTTTAATTATAACAGCGCTAGCTGCCAATGTGTTTCTCGGAAACAAGATGTTTTAGTGTTAAAATACAGTCACCGTCTGCCATTCAAGCCGGTCACTTCATTAGTCAGCTCGCTCTCTATTTTCTTGCTCACGTCAGTGTGTTCTACCGCTACTTTCTCATCATCCCATACCCATACCCCTGTTCTTCTCCACCCCGGTACCGCAAAAAAAACCTCCTAAGTGCGCAAACAGTGAAAGAATGGCCCCTGGGCCACCAGTGCTTTCGGGCAATAGATTTAGCACGCTCGACATGGAGCTGCAATCTGAGCCCAACAATAAAAAAAGAAAAAAAAATACATATACCCACATGGATCTCAATAAACCACTGCAAACAAACCCAACCCTATCCGACCCGAAATTCATAGTGATATCTCCCAGTGATGAAAGAACCCCCCTCTCTTCCATAAGCATATTCCTTCTCAAAAAAGCTATCGACGGCATAAGTACTGCGTACGAAAGTATCACGTAACTACGAGATGGTAGCCTCCTGGTCTTGGCGAAATCCGAGAAAACAGCCAATTTATTCCTCACAAAAAAAACCCTTGCCAATCTCTGCACAATTTCTGTTAAACTCCACTCCAACTTAAACTCTTGTAAAGGAACGGTATACGCCGCTTGCCTAATAAACGTTTCCGAAGAAGAGATAGTCAAAGAAATGAGAGCCCAAGGTGTAACAGAGGTATATAAGTTTACAAAAACAACGTCTGAACACAAAACTCGTGCCACCGGTCTAATGCTCTTTTCCTTTGATCGCTTCCGCCCCCCCAGCTCGGTTAACATTGGCTGGTATAATGTAAAAGTAGAAGAATACTTCCCCAATCCTATGCGTTGCCGCAAATGCCAACTCCTTGGGCATACCACCAAAAGGTGCACCGGCACAGCCGCCTGTGAGACCTGCAATCTTCCCCCGCATCATCCCGAAAACTGCACTCGCACATCATTCGCCAACTGCGCTGAAGAACATTCATCATCTTCTAAAATGTGCAAACAGTACCTCAACACAAAAGAAGTTCTAAAAATAAAAACAATAAAAAAATGTACCATGGCAGACGCAAACAAAATATTTAAAGAGCAAAATCCGATCCCGTTCTTCACCACAACATATTCAGCAGTCGCACAAAGCTCCGCTACCTCAAACACACACACACCTGCAATAGCTCTACCAAACTCAAACTCCCTTCCCCGCATTCAATACCCCTCCCACACTCCATCACTCATTGAAGCACAAAAAAAAAAAATTACTAAACAACCTGTCACAAAAACCAACACTCGCCCAACAATATCAAACGACCATCACCACACAACCAACCAAGGTAGCAACAAAAAATCGACACAAACTGTCCAATCTCCCCCGTCTATACCCGGCAGGGTCCCACAAAACAACAAATCAATACCTTCCACTCAACATAATGAGAATCACACAGCATCAAACAGCAACGACACTAACTCTGTCTCATCCTCCTTCTCTTCTCCTCTTACGAACCTATCTCAACTTCCTCCAACAGCAGAGTGCTCACTTGCACCTACTGAAACCACTCCACCACAAACATTTGCAAATCTTTATCAACCTCCTCCAACAGCGGCGTGCTCACCTGCACCCACTGAAACCACTCAACCACAAACACTTGCAAACCTTTTATCTCCACTCACAAATATAACAAACAATCTTCTCTCAAACAACAACTACTATATAACTGAGTACAATAACGATGATGAATCAAACTGAAAACACAGAAATGAACCATAACAATGACTCCGCGGTCCGGAGATTGAATCAGGCAGGCTCCCAGCCGAACCTGCCGGCTTCAACATCGGTGCCGCGGAGTCATAATGGACACCCCAACGGCACAACCTCAATTCTGGCACAACACAAAACTCGCTTCATTCATAGAAGTTCCTCACCTAACACAGACCAACCAATAAATGTCCTGCAATGGAACCTAAATGGGTATTTTAACAACTTACATGAACTACAACTTCTCATAAGGGACATAAAACCACACATTATCTCCCTGCAAGAAACCCATATCCCAGCCAATATCCAACCATTCCCACCCAAACAATATTCTTCATATTTCCACAATTCCGATTCGATCGCAAACTCTAAACAGGGTGTCTGCCTCCTCATTGACAAGTCCATCCCCCATACACCTATTGCCATCAATTCAAGCATATCAGCAGTAGGTGTTGAAATCAACCTTAACCTAAGCATTACAATTATCTCCCTCTACATCCCACCCGACAAAAATGTTTCAATACAAGATCTAGAAGGTGTCATAGATGGTATAAACACTCCAATATTAATAACAAGCGACTTCAACTCATGGAGCCCTTCTTGGGGTTCTGGGAAATTGAATAAACGTGGTAAACTTGTCGAACATTTCATTGCTAACTCAGGATTAGCGATTCTTAATGACGGTCGGCCCACCCACTTTTCCACCCACAGAACTCTTACTCACATCGACCTGTCCCTCATATCACCTTCCCTCCTCCCCAAAACCACCTGGAATATCTCGGACAACCTCTCCGGTAGCGATCATTTCCCCATTCTCATCACCCTTTCAGCTGTTCCATACAACCAACAGCTAAAACACCAAAAAAATGTTCTGCTTGACAGAGCAAACTGGGACCTTTTCCGAACCACCATCTCAAGCGAGTTAGCCACGAGGAAAGCCTCCGCTAACATCAATAAAGAATCTGCCCTAATCCACAAATCCATACGAACTGCAGCAAACCTAGCCATCCCTCAAACAAGCGACAAAATACATAAAAAAACAGTCCCTTGGTGGAATAAGGAAATTAGCTTTCTCCGCATGCAAAAACAAAAGGCCTGGCACAAATTCAAAAAATCTCCCTCCGACTTTAATCTCGTACTCTACCGGAAGCTGAACGCAAAGTTCCGGCAAATGGTCAGAGCAGAAAAAAAGACGTGCTTTGAAAAATTGACTTCAAATATAAGTCCAAACTCCACCTCCCAGAAACTTTGGGCTGACATCAAAACCTTAACAGGCACTTACGCGCCGAACACAATCAAAGCAATAAAAACCCATACCAAAACATTGACCCGCCCGATAGAGATTGTCGCACACTTTGCCCAAACGTGGGAACAGTCGGCGGATGACGGGCAATTCAATTCGACATTCATCGTTGAAAAGCGAAAACTCCTAAACGACTCAAACCTATCCTTTAATCCCAGCCAGGCAGCCCTCTCTATTGAATCCGACATAAACATGTGCGAACTTGTCTCCTGCATACACACAGTTAATGGAAAAACGCCCGGTTTTGACCGCATTTCGTACGAAATGCTAAAAAACTCTCCTCCTGCTTTAAGAACTCGCATACTGTCATTGTACAACAACATCTTCGTCACAGGAATAATCCCACATGCCTGGAAAGTTGCTAGCATCATCCCACTACCTAAACCAAACAAAGACCTTACCTCCACCTCCGGGTACAGACCAATCTCACTCCTCCCTTGTTCAGGGAAAGTCCTAGAAAAAATTATCGCCAGACGTCTGTTTTGGCTTCTTGAAAAAGACAACTTAGTTGACAAGCGGCAAGTCGCATTTAAAAAGGGTCGATCCACTTTAGATGCACTCCTTCACCTCGATCATTTCATCTGCTCAACATTGTCCGAGAGAAACCATGCTTCTATTCTCAGCTTAGACTTCGATAAAGCCTTTGACAGGATCGGGGCGCATGTCGTCCTGAATCAACTCTTAAAATGGAAAATTGGCCCAAAAATATATGGTTTCGTAAAGTCTTTTCTCTTTAACAGGAGCTTTCGTATTAAATACTTTAACATCCACTCCAAAGTCCATAAACTTGAAAACGGTATCCCTCAAGGATCGCCATTATCAGTAGTCCTGTTCACCATAGCTTTTAACGAGATCAGCAAAATAATAGACAGCTTCCGAAATGTAGGACATGTACTCTACGCCGACGACCTAATTATCTTTTCAAAATGCAAAGATCTACACGCATTGGGGCATACCTTTTCTCGAATTATCGAAGCCCTGCTGAGTTGGAGCAAATACTCAGGCTCTATTATTTCATACCCAAAATCCGAAGTACTGCATATATGCAAAAAACACAATTGTAATAAATACATAGAAGTAATTTTAAGCAACATCCACATAAAAAATGTAAATTCTATTAAAATTCTTGGGCTAATACATGACTCAAAATTTACTTTTAAAAACCACTGTTCTTATGTTAGGAAAAGACTCACTGCCAGGGTCAACTTATTAAATTCTTATCTTCAAAAAACAGCTGTTCGAATATTAACACTCTTATAAATCTAACTAAATCTATTGTCTTATCAAAAATTGACTATGGTCTGCAAATCTACGGGAGGTGTTCCAAATCCTCACTACAACTCATCACAACACCTTACCACGCCGCCGTCAGGACAAGTACGAGAGCGCTCCGCTCAACTCCCATCAAAATCATACTCACCGAAGCAGGACTTCCCCAACTAGCTGACAGGATCTGCCTCCTTACTTCAACCATCATTCAGAAAATCAACTCACCATACCTAACTCCCATCCACATTGATGTCAGGAATGCTTTGAAGCGGAAAAGAATACAAAGAGTTCAATCAACTTTATGTAACGCCCTCAAGTCCGCAAGAGTCTTGGGTATTCCCATCACGAACCAGAACCACAAAAGTAATGAGAAACCGCCCTGGAACTTTCCAAGCTACGTGACTAATACGGAACTGTGCTACTACACCAAATCCACAACCAATCACAACATCTACAAGGCCTCTTTCCTTAGCATCGCCCACAAATACAAATCCCTCGGATGGAATCTCCTTTTTACGGACGCATCAAAGACATATGCCCACACATCATTTGCAGTTGTAAATGAAAATGGTTCAATCCTGTCCAAATGCCTACTACCAAACTATACGTCTATTTTTACTGCAGAAGCATTTGCTATATTTAAAGCAATAAAACACCGTCACAAAAAAAAGACAGCCATATTTTCTGACAGTCTATCTACCATATCCGCAGTAAAAAACTTATCAAACTCCACCGGAATAATCGCAACCCTACGCGACCTTCTCGTCTCCAACAGCAAGTCACTAAAGATAATTTGGATCCCTGGCCACTCTGGGATCAGTGGGAATGAAGCAGCTGACAAGGAAGCCAGATCAGCGGCAAAAGAGCCCTTGATAATGATCTTTCCACAAAACAAAAAAGACATCAAAAACTACCTCCTGGAAAACTGGAAATACAAACAAAAAATTGATTGGACAAACTACAGCCACACATACAAAAACTTCAACCCAAATGGCGTAAAAACAATATACCCCAGCAACGTCCCGCAAAAGAAGTTAAGAACATACATCAGACTTAGACTTGGCCACTCATACATCACGCACAAACACCTATTCAACAGGGAACCTCCGGCTCTATGCCACCTTTGCGAAGAAAACCTTACCCTCTCCATGACACACCTACTGTCATGTCAAAAAGTCATATCAACTTGCAAAAACGCATCCGACCATAGTCTATCCCACCTCCTAGCAAACGTCACTATTGATAATATTAACCTAGTTTACAACATTTTTGCCGAACTAAATCTTGTTAACTCAATCTAATACCTTATTTCATATTTCATATTTATTTCATTTATTCTACCTAGTTGAAAGCCCTGGCAGCTAACGCTAGTTCCATAAGCTATTAATTTTGTAATTTACTTACACTTTAATAAAATTATAATAATAATAATAGTGTTAAAATATGATTGGGTTGGCACAGGTGGCAAATTGAAGGGTTATCGCTGTTGAGAAGATGGCTATGGGTTAACTGAGTGTGACCGAGTCGAATCGGCCATTAGGTTAATGACAGAGTAGTGGCAGATGTATGTTTTCTATTCTTCCCTTCTATTGTACTCACAGTGGGTATTTATAAGATTCAGAAATTCTTTACAAAGGCGGAAACGGGGGTGTTTTAATTATTAGGAATGTGCATTTTTTGATATTCACAAAGATTGATCGAATAAGAAGTTCCAAGAACTGAGGAAGCCTTCAGTTCAAAGAACATATCTCGAAAAAAATGGATCGCGACAGTCTTAGTTGGTACTGTCATGTTCCAAGGAGAGATTCTACGAATCCAGTCAAAAAGGCAATATCAATCAACGTTTCCATACAAACGCGAAAGAGAAGCAGGCCAAAAAACTCGTGGATCACACAAATGCAGTAACACCAGCATTTGATTGGCTTCAGTGAAGAAGTGATTCAAAATTACCTTACCGCCATTCAGGAAGAGCAAGACTTTTGTCGAGCAAATAACAAAATTTTTGGTAGAACTATAAGCTATTTCTGAATCATGCTTTGGATAAAATAAATTTTGTAGTAGTGTAATGAACATCGCATTTTTTGTGAATATTTGCAATACAGTTGGATTAAGACCCAACTGTATACAAAATATCCCATAAGCACTTGTTTTGTTTATTTCCTTTTCTAGCTTAATTTCTATTATAAATATACACATTTTGTATGTTTGTTTCGTTAATTGTAGTCAGAAGATATTGAGATTTTTGTTACAAATGTTTTTACAGAGTAGTTTAATTTGACTAGAAGTATATACTAATGTTCAGCCTTGGTGTTTCGTGGTATAAAATTGAATTCGACTACTTAGTAATATCGACATCTATTCGTTATTGTCATGGAGGGATGTTTGCGAAAATTAGAAAATAATGTATTACTTAAGCTAAGAGCAGGTATTATGTGAAAGTCGCATATGTACGCGAGTGCTGACGTCACGAAATAACTCGCAAATGTGCCGCAAATTCCATACGTACGGCAGTGCTCGCAAACTCGCATATAGGTCAAGGTGCTCGCATATGATATGTCCGCAAATGTTGAGGTGTTCACACGATATGCGACAGAATATGCACATCACATATTTTCAATCATATGCAGGTTTGCGAACATAACATCGATCTGTCACTTTGTGTTGCTGATTTTTGCGTACCTCGTCTCAAACATTTTAAAGTGCTAAATTAAATTTAAAATGTCGAAAAGAAAGTGGGCTGCTATTGCTGTTTTGGCATTAGATATGCTGGAAAATGACGACAAAGAAGCTAGTTCGATAAAAGTGAAACATGTGCGTCGTGTGTGGACAAAGGATTGGCTGCGACTTCGCGAGACGGAAGGCTTTTGCGCAAAATTGTTGCTTGAATTACGTGGCAATGAACCAGATTTATATCGCGGTTTCGTTCGCATGTCGGCCGATCAATTGGCATCGCAGCATATAACTAGGCCCATCTTCCTGGTGTCGCTGTTTTAAAACTTACCTAAGTTACTAAGTTGCCTTACCCACACTATTAGTGATAAACAATATGAATAAGAATTGTGTTTTTGTTATGTTTTTTTTAAATTAGTTTGTGTATTAAGCTTGGAGAAAGAAGTTCCTTTTATTTAGTTTTACTTTGTTGAGAAACTTTATAAACATTATAATATTTTCGTTTATTTTTTTTAAACTCAAATAAAGAAAGAATTGAATTTTGATTCCAATAAAAATATTTGATATCCTAATTTTTGTATTTTTCTGTGTGTCCTATATCCATCCAATACAAATTCCACTGGAGACAATATTTGTAACTTTGATTTTTAATGTGTTCGCAACTGTATGGACAGGTGTCCTATATCCATTTCACTACTTTTTTTTAAACTCAATTAAATCAATGTTCATAAACCATAAAATGCAAAATGCTTTATGTATGGTTGGCCGAATACCCAATCTTTCAAAAAATATAAAAATCTCTGTGATTATGCGCAAAAAAATAAGCAAACCACCACTTTTAAGTTTAAAAACGCTCTCCTGAAAAGTTACGTTAGAGGTCTAGGACAAACAAGAACTCCCATGACGAACTGTTTGCTCGCAAATGGCAGAATATGCAATGTTCTGTTTTCGTGCGGTCGCATATAGTTGGGACGCTCGCAAATGCTCGCATATGTTCGCAAATTGTCACAAATTATATGCGAGCGTGTTAAGTCGCTTATCGATTTGTGACTATATATCGCATATCGTCCGCATATGGTTTGCGAGCATTTTTGCGGACTGTCCCAAAAAGGCGTTCAGACGATATGCGAGCAAGAATCGTATATTATGATGCAAAAATTACGTCAGACTCGCATATATATGCGACTTTCGCATACCGTCTGCTCGTAGCTTAAGTTTAATTTAAATTGTTCATCTTTATCGACGAAGATTGGAGAAATCATAACCTTGCCACTTTACTGTCTGTACTGGTCCGCCTATGAAATGTGTTAGAGATTTGATTGGCGTTCAACTTCTGAATACAGAAGAAAGTTGAATAAGAGCTCTATGTACTCTGGGGTGTGTTAGGTAACCGAATCGATTTCAAGCTTTTGCTCTGAATACAACTGATATTGAAATTAAATTACTACTTTTTAACAAATAAATAATGTGACTATTAAATAACTTCATATATTTTTTTGCAGACCTTTGGTAAAACTGCCAGCACAACTTTGAATCAAGATGAATCTGTTTCTCGTGGAGCTGCGCTACAATGCGCTGTAATGTCTCCAGCTGTACGTGTTCGCGAATTTGGCGTTACAGACATTCAAAACTATGCCGTTAAAGTTATATGGGAACCAGAGGGCTCTCTTACCGGTGGAGAAATTGAAGTATTCCCCGCCTTTCATGCAGCTCCATTTAGTCGAATGCTTACTCTAAATCGCAAGGAACCATTCAACATGACAGTTCAATATGCCCAGCCTGTCCCATATCCAGAATCAATAATCGGTAAATGGCTTATTAAAGATGTCAAGCCAAACGAGAAAGGAGAACTACAAGAAGTAAAAGTTAAAGTACGCATTAACAATCATGGTATTGTGTTGATATCGAGTGCATCATTGGTCGATAAAAAAGAACTCGATGAAACACAAGGCGCAGAAGAGGCACAATCTGGCGATCAGCAGCCTCCCGCAACGGCTACTGGTGAACCTATGGAAGTGTCCCAGGAGGTAAGTGCTTCTGTTTCACTTTCCGATGCTCTTCGCTTTTATTATTTCGATTGCTTGATTCTGAAGAGCTTCTAGAGTTTGTCAATTCTATTTCAAGAACAAAATTAATTATACTAGTAAAACAACTAATTTGAAAAAAAGACAAGCAAATGAGTACAACAAATTCTGTATACTTTTGTGTATTATTGTCATTGTTGTGTAGGAAAGTTATAATAATGATGATGGTAGTAGAGATTCGCCAACAGCCTCATCACCAGGAGGACAAGGGTGGGCCCAGCGGGTCAAGGGATGGTTTACTTCGGTACGTGTGTATAGATAAAAAAAAACAAAAATTCAGAAACACAGAAAAAGCCAAGTGATTGAAACGTAACAATTTTTGCAATCGTATTACTCAAGTTTCGCGAGAAAATATTTTTTTACTTTTGAACTACCTTATCGAACGCAATTAAAAATAAGAGCAAATAAAGTCGTTCTCCTCTTGTGTTTTTCTGAAAAATATTGTTTGCATTATTTTTTTTACTTCCCTGTATAAATTGTACGGACAAAGAAACTATATAATATAATATGTAGTTGTCTTTTTTAATCTTTATTGTGTTTTTTTACTGTAAATCGAATTCGGATTGTTTTTTGATAAATTTTAAACACAGAAAAGAAGACCGCTCATGTGCCTACCCTGTGTGCTCCACAAAAAATTAAACAACTGACGTTTGTATTCAGAATAGTTCTTGCTTACATTACAAATGCCAAATTTTTCTCTATCTATCTCTCACTTCTCTATACAATATAAGTCTGATTTCTCATAACGTTTTAAGTTAATATTTTTTTCTGATGTTCATTTTCAATAAATGCTGGGAGACAATTTAAATTGAATCATTTGTTTGCTATGAGCTTAATCGTTTTTTTTATTTAACAGTTATTTTTTGTAAAATGGTGTGCTTCATGTTATATAATGCATACATACATTTTTGTAGAAACAACAAATTGGTGAAGGGCTGATTGGCATTTCAAGTAAATGTAATATTACATATTAAGAGAAACTGTTTATTTTTATTTTTTTTGTGTAAGAAGTGGATCCATTCGGGGTGGGTATTTCGGAGCTGGATTATTTTGAAATAATTAACACTATGCTGCTTTTTAAGATAATGGTTTTACATGGAAAAGTTAAGTATTTAAACTACTTAGTTTTAAAAACACGTAGTAGATATTCCCAAATCATTTGTATACTAACATTTTCATAAAAGCAGCAATTACGATTTATTGCACTCGGTTGACTTGTTTTTTGACTGCCACGAAGAAAGGTGGACGATTTATTGAGAAGAAGTTCTTATGAGGAAACAAATGATTATAAGTGGTGTTTAAATCTTAAAAAAAATAATCGGGTACGGTACTCAGCGGGCGGGGGTTGGGACCCGTAAGAGAATCTGCTGAGACACTGCAGCCTTCCATTATCTGCTAAGGTACAGCTGACAAAGTTCACTATCTGCTCTTTTTTGAGAATCTGAGAATCGTTAATTGTAGAACTTACACTTTGTCTTGAATTAGGGAGAATAGCGTAGTTTCTTCTCCAGAATAAGATTGAAGACATCACACGTGGATGTGTGAAGGAGTATCAGATGGAGGTTCTACTTTTGATATCCTTCTCCAAAGCCCATCAATGGAAACAAAACCGGTCGAAAAATTTGCGTTAAAAACGACTATTGTATTGTATTGTATGTGCAGTGGGGTCATCAGTAGATGACAAGCACTTAGACCTATTGGTCCATTGTACTTCAGCATAGCTGCCCGCTCGCTGGTTATTGGCGATTAGTAAGATACAGTGAGGGAGAACCTACCAGTAGCCTTGGCAAAGCGAAGAATATTAGCAAGTTCAATGTCCCCCATCTCATCTTCGTTGACGAATTGTTTGCCTATAGTGGTGAGCCTGGTTCTGGCGAAAGCCGGACATTCACAGATGAAGTGAGATACCGTTTCATCCGCCTCCAGGCAGCACTCACATAGGCCCGAGCTCCTAATGTGGATGGTTTTGAGGTGCTCGTTAAGAGGACTGAAACCGGTGACGAGACCAATCAAGGGTCTCAAGTCTTTCCTGTTTAGTCCAAGCAAAAACTTAGCTCTGCTGATTTTCGGACTGTCCACTAGCTTCTTCGAATACCTGCATGAGACCAGGTCATACCAGTATTCGGAATGTTGTTGGCGTAGAGCCGAATCCATTTCACGTTTGTGGACGGATGAGCAGCATCCTATAGATGGTTGTGGGCCAATGAAGGCTGTTGAATAGCCCTTCCTGGCCAGAGCATCCGCTCTTTCATTTCCATCGATACCTGTGTGCCCAGGAACCCAGGCAAGTGATACCGAGTTACATCTACCCAGACGGTTAAGCTTAACCATGGTTTCCTCAACTATTTTTGAGTTGAGAGAACCAGCCGAACAGGCTTTGATAGCGGCTTGGCTATCTAAGCAGATGTATAAGGTTTTACCCTTAATCCTTCTCCTTAACAGGATATTTGCGGCAGTAGCAATCGCAAAGATTTCTGCCTGAAAAACAGTTTTTTGTCTACCCAAGGCTGCAGATAGATATATCCGACAGTCTCTAGAGTAGACCCCGGCTCCGGAGATACCGTCAATGAGTGAGCCATCGGTATAGACGATGACATCACCCGGCTTAAAGCCATTCCACCCCTCACTGTTCCATTTCTGCCGTTCAGGAAGGATGACCTGAAAACGGCGCTCAAAGACTTGCTTCATGCACACAGTGTCAAGTGCTCCTCCCCGATGGCCAGGTAGGCTGTTATAGAGAGCTCTGTACCTAGCACCTCTGGACCCATCGCCGAGATTGACCTGCCGTCCAAGTACTACACACATACGGTATAGTGATTTTCTGGCCTCACTCTCAGCAAGGGAGGTAAACAGAGCAACACTTCTATAGCAACAGTGGGAGTTCCTCTCATCGCACCTGTAATGCATAAGCAAGGTGCTGTAGCTTCGACAGTTGACGTTTGAGGATGTGAGCTCTAGTCCACCATACAATCGCACAATACATAAGGTATGGCCTAACGATGCACGTGCAGATCCAGTCGACCAGCCTGGGACTAAGTCCCCAGGTTCTGCTGAACATCCTACGGCACTGCCAGAGAATGTTAGTTGCCTTCGAAATCCTAGCAAACAAAAGTTCAGAAAAGTTAAGCTTTGGATCTAACACAATACCCAGATACTTAACCTTGCTTGATAGCTTTAGTTGAGTGCCCTGGAAGTAAGGCCACCTCACTTGAGGTATTGCCCTTCTACTCGTGAACAGCATCATCTTAGTCTTCGCGGGGTTGACTGACAGAGCTTGCTCGCGGCACCAACTCCCAACACTATTGAGCGCTGTTTCCATCCGCTCACAAAGAGTTGGTAAAAACCTGCCGCTGACAATAATGCACACATCATCAGCGTACCCAATAACAGGGTGACCTTCCCCATCAAGTCTTCTCAACAAGGAGTCGACCAACAGGTTCCACAATGTAGTGGAAAGTACACCGCCCTGCGCAAAGCCTTTAACAGCGCGCACAGTTCTGACGCAGCCGACAACAGCAGCTGTAACTTCTCTGCTCCTAAGCATTTCCAGGATCCATTCCACAGTTGTAGAATCGACGCCCTTCAGTGTTAAGGCAGACTCAATTCTGCAAAAGGTGGGATTGTCAAAGGCACCCTCAATATCCATGAAGACAGCAAGAGCATAGTTCTTGCGGTCGAGTGCCCTACGCACTCTGGCCGTCAGATCCGTTAATGCCGTCTCAGTGGACTTGCCTTTTTGATAGGCATGTTGGCTATCATGAATACCCAGCGAAGCTGGAATACACTTAAGCCGTACTTCAATCAGTTTTTCAAGGCCCTTTAACAGAAATGATGAGAGGCTGCATATTTTCATCCGCCTTCGCTAACGTGCAAGCTTCTCCGCCTTCGATCAGATCTGGGAAGATGAGGGTCTTATATTGAGTGCTTAGCGATTCTTGGCATGATCTTGTAGCTCCTTAAGTACCTTGTAATGAATAAAAACTCTGGGAGGTCTAGCAGCCTTGTTGTACTTAAGTTTGCTTTCCTCACTTCATTTTAAATGGTACTCCTCCGTTCTTTTCATAATTTCCGGATAAACGCTATCTATTGCTTTTTTTGTTTTTTAGCCAGTTATAGCCATACGTATAAGTTGAGTTTTGCTTTTTTGGAGCACTTTTTTTCTTTCAAAAGAACCCGTTATGAGCTCCCCTTTCCTACTTGTCGTCCAGCACTCAACACCATAAATCAGAACTGGCAGGATTATGCTTCGATAGAGCATGCATATTGTCTTTCAATTAAGAAGTATCGAACCCATTTATTTTGCAAAACCGAAGTAGCACCTGTTTCCTAAGGTAATTCTCCATCGTATCTCCACTAAGGTGTCATTCGTGGAGCTGTTAATTCCAAGGTAGATGAATTCCTTAACTACCTCGAAGTTATTGCTATCAACAGTGACGTTTTCTTTTACTACATTTCGATTTCTTTCCGATTTCTTTACTGTCACACTTTCTACCATATTGCTATGTTCAACTGAGCCCTACTTGTAAAAAGTGCGTTTTTGAAAAGGAACTGAACTGACAAACCATTTGATTCAACGCAGAAAATCTGAGCCTGTCGGAGTTAATTCTGCATTAAAAAAAACCCTCTTAACCGTATTATGTGTGCTACTGAAAATAACAAAAAAATACGTCTACCAAGTAAGTAGACCAGCATATTCATGTAGGGGTGTTGATATAAAAGGAATAAGGTGAATGAATAATGTGTGACTATGCGTTCATTTTCTTTACATATTCATATTTCAAATACTTTCCTAGTGGCGATTCGTCATCATCAGAAATACAGCTGCCTGAAGAACAGCATTGCTCGACTTCCTATGACCGTCGTTTCGAAAAGAGTGATAGCGTGTGTTGTTTGCATGGGTAAATTTGCATACCATAACAGCCGACATATCAGGACTATATTTCACTTTCACTTGAAATGAATTCGAAATCAATCTAAAGTGTTCTTCGACATTTTTCGAAGTTGAAACCAATTAAAATTGCCGGGTTTCATTATATTATTGATTAATGATCTTATCGATTTGTGATTTGAGCAGACGCAATTAAAAATGTGAGTGAATGGGTAATTGCATAATACATTTTTTAGCATCTGCAATAATTGATAAAAGTCTTAAGCGTACGCCTTTTTATTTGTTGTATGCATACTTTTGTTTTTCAATTTTCAACAGCACAGCATATAAAACAGCACTCGTTATTGTATAAATTGCATGCCTTCGCATTTCAAAACCCAAACAATTTAGCAATATGAAACCCATTGGTGGATATCAGCCATTTTCAATTTCACACGAAGTAATTTCGAAGCATTTTTGATATAAGTAAGTCGGTCAAAATGTGAAACACTAAATGATTCAAATTCACTGGATTTGCAATTTCTTATATATTCCGATAATTTTCAGGAACACATGAAGATCACCTGAGGAATAATGCATTCGTATTAACAAAAGACAGAATCTTAACCGAGTTTTTTACATTTAATGCCCTTCATTGCATTATCCAAAACCATTCTTAGCTTAAAATAAAACTTAAATAAGAAAACGTAAAACTATTAAACAAAGAAGCAGCATCGATATTTTTTTCTTGTCAATATTACTTTAATGTTTTCTATTAACTCCTCTACCTCGTCTAATTCATTTATTTACATTTGAGCTACATGATTCATTTATCATTTCCTAGATCATTAAGTTATTTAGTTTTAAACATTAATTAACTCATTAATTAAAAATTATTTACATTTTTTTAGGGCGCCGATAAGAAAAAGAAGTCCAGCAAGTTAATAGAGCTTTCAATGGATGTGAAGACTCATGGTTTCTCGCCAGCTGATTTGGCTAATTATGCTCAACAAGAGACTAAAATGATTGCCAATGACGCTAAGGAGACGGAACGTGTTGATGCACGTAACGCACTTGAGGAGTTTGTTTATGACATGAGAAACAAATTGCAGGTATGATATAATGCCAAATAATTCTGGTGCAGGCACGGGCCAAGTAACGTGTAAAAAGTAGTTTCCACTGCCCCATCTCTTGCGATTGTCTGACAAGAGTATCAATTGTCATGAGAAGCTTCTCAAATTTGCCGCCCGCATTCGGCTTAAAATTGTAGGTCCCTTCACAAGCAAATGGTTGGAGAAGCTAGTTAATGCCTAATATGTATTTATTTTATTGCAAATAAAATTGAATGTTGAGGGGTTCAGTTAAAGAAGATCAAAATAAAATTATATTGTAGTTTTTTTAGACCTTAACTTTTTGGTTAACCCTTAAATATAAATATTATGAATAGAAATTTCAAACGATTTTGGAGTAAATACAATCTAAAGCTACTATTTACAGGGTGGAGCACTAGAACGTTATGTTGCCGAAGCCGATCGCGAAGCTATTTGTAGACAGCTGAATGATTTAGAAAACTGGTTATACGAAGATGGGGAGAATAGCGATCGCGATACTTATGTCGCTAAATTGAACGGTTTGCATGATCAAACCGATCCCATAAAAGAACGTAGTCAAAACTATGAAAATGCTCCGCTAGCATTCGATGAACTCAGGAAAACCATTGACTTTGCTCGTTCCGCAGTCAATGACTTCCGTTCTGGTTCACCGAAGTATGATCACTTAACTGAAACTGAGTTCATTAATATTTCCGAAGCAACCGATAAGGCGGAAAAATGGCTACAGAATGCCTTGGCCAAGTTCACCCAAACACCACGCACCTTCGACAGTCCTGTTAAAGTAAGCGAAATCCGCCACGAATCACACACGCTGAGTGGCTGTGTAAACTCTGTCGTAAACAGGCCAAAACCTAAACCCCCAACCCCAACCGCCAAGACGACAGACCAAAACGGTGAATCTAATCAAGAAAAGAAGGAGGACCCTAAAGCAAATAGTAATATTCCAGAGGACTCGACGATGGACGTTGAGTAGACAATTATTTATATTTTTTTGTTGTTCTAATTCAAGGAAAACTTTAACTAAATTAAATTCTTTATTATAATTATGAATACATTTATACGATTCTTTCCTATCATAAAGAAGAACAAATATTTCGGTTCTGTTTGACAAGAAAAAACGAAACGCTGCGATATAATATATAAAATATTGCATCAAGTTTAATTAAATGTAGTAACGAATAGTCTAACCAAACACAGAATTAACTTGTTTCCTATTCTAATTCACCAGCACACCAACTTACAAACAACAGCCAACTCATTAATCACATGTTTACTTAAAAATTGCCTAGGTATACAATACAAATTATTTAAATTGTCTTTATTTAAGAGAGCGAGCGTGAGAAAAGAAAATAACTGAAATAGTTGAAAAAAATTGGTTATCAGTTTACATGCACTACATATAAGGAAACCTAAAAAATCCTAATTTCCTATTTCTTGGCTTGACAATTAAATATGTTTTGAAATTTGATTGGTTTATCTTTTATATTTATTTAAAGTTGTAAAAAAGAATAAAGCAAGATTATGTCCAATAAGTAAACACTATTTTCAAAACAGAAACATATTACCTATGTAATGTTGTAATGTTTTTGCGGAAATAAACTGAAGAAAGAATTCTTAATGTTAAGTATGTTTGTTTTATTTCCTTACTTAACGCACCTGTGAAGCTGCCTATCCCAAGGTAGTAGCTGGTAGTCGCCAACAATCTTATAAAGTTTTTCCTGATGGTGTCTCGTCAAGAGGAATACAACGCAAGGTTCGGAGAATTTGTCGAAAGGCTCAAAATGAAAATGGGAAACCGATTACGGCTCATTCGGAACCGTGTAGGAAAATGGTACGACCATTGCCATGGCTTCTTAAAAAACATTTAATCAGTTTTCACTGCCGATAGTGACATTTCACACACATAGCAACACACCTAATACAGGTTTTGACAGCTTTGAAATATAAAGTGCCAAATATATAGAATATGGGCCCATTCATAAATGCAATATTGCGCAAGATATGCTAAGCAGAGAATTCACAAATGCATAAATTTTCGTCACTGCTAAGCAGAGAATTCATAAATGTAGTAGAGTTTTATTTATTGCGCAATTTTGAGCGCAATCGCGCAGATTTCAGAATCATTGCTTTTTAATTTTTTTTTGTTGCTGTAAATTAATTTTTAATTTTGTTGAAAATGGATGAAAATACAACAGATAAGTAGGTAAGTTTAGTTTAGTTTTGAGAACAATCTATCAGATTATTTATTAAAATGACAGCGGTCGATGTAAATTCCATTTTTTCGCAGTTGTTTGTTCATAAACATCTAATATATGCTTTGCAAGCGCATGCTTTGCAGGAAACTTTCGTTTCAATTTGCGCAGTGTTTCCTGCTTTGCAGTACGTTGGCTTTGCAAACCTTGCATTTATGAATGGGCCCTATTATTTTGAAAAAGAAATTAAAAGTTTAAAGAATATTTTTTTTTAAAGGCATTGCATAGCTCGGGTGGAATATTGTTCAGGCGAAACTCACAGTCGTGAGGCTGAATGTCTTCCCCACTACTCCAGTATCAACCCTGAAACCGAAAAAGGACTCTACCCCAAAACAATTCCACCTGCAATACTGAAGAACTTGGTCAGATTTCGACTAGGTCGCACCAACTTAACCCATTGCCACATAATTACGAGACATCCACCATCTTCTTGGCACCTCTGCAACAATAATACACTGTTGTTCATCAAACACCCTACTCACTTGATTACGAGCAGGTAGTTTCTTAATTGAATTTTACGACTTTTTTTATAAAACGGATAGATATGCCTGTTCCTTGTAAGCTGGATGTTGACCTATTTCCTCCTTAGTTAATGAATTTCTTTTACCCATAGTCATTGTTTCGTTGTTTCTATGTTATGTTTTGAACTAATGTCCGTTATACTCTAAAAGCCTTTATATTTGATTTAAAATATGATAACAGGTACATTAAGTTACTGTTCGTTAATAGGCGAGACGAAAAAAATGACTAATTTTATGACGTTATTGGGAAAAGCATCATAAAAATTGAATTTATCTACTGAATCTCTTTTTCTACAACATAAACATAATAGCTTTCTTTCATATTCCATTTGGTTTTTCCCAGATTATTGAAGGATCTAAGTCGTAAAATTAAATCAAGAAACTACTACTTACTTAACGCGCTCCCGACCCGTGAAGACACTGCAGCCTTCCATCTTCTGCGATCCTGGGCACGCTGCTTCCAGTTCTCCAGAGCAAGCGCTCTGGCATCCGCGATGGCTTGGTCTTTAAAACGGAGGTTCGGTCTTCCTTGCTTTCTCGAACCAGGGGGCTGGGAGTCGAAGATCCTCTTGGCTTTTGACTACATCCACATCTTGGCACAGCTAGTAGAGTTCGCGGTGGTATCACACAGAACCAAATATCCGACGGAGTATTTTTCTTTCGAAAGAACCCAATATAAGCTCCCCTTTTCTACTTATCGTCCAGCACTCGGCGCCATAAAGCAGGAATGGCAGAAATAAGGTTCAATAGAGCATGCATTTTGTAAATCGAGTGAGGAGTTTTGAACCCATTTCTTTCGCTAAACCGAAGTAACAACGAATTCCCAACGTAATTCTCCGCTAAGGTGTCATTCGTGGAGTTGATGTTTATTCCAAGGTAGATAAACTCCTTAACTACCTCGAAGTTGTTGCTATCAACAGTGATGTTTTGTCCTAGGCGGTGAACAGATGTTTGTTTGTTTGTTGATAGCATGTGCTTGGTTTTGTCCTTATTTCCTTCAAGACCAACCAATTTCGCCTGTTCTTGAATCGCCGTGAAGGCCTCTAACACGGCACGCTGGGAATGGCCGATTATGTCGATATCGTCCGTATAGTCCAGTAGCTGAACGGATCTATTGAAGATAGTGCCTTCCGTGTTGACACCTGCCCTTCGTATTATTTTCTCCATAACAAGTTTGAAGAAGTCACATGATAGCGCATCTCCTCCCGGTACAAGTTTGGAATAATTCGCAAGAGCTGCTTCCAAACTGCACATTACACCGGGTGTTTTCAAGTGTCACGCGATGCAACTGGAGCAGTTTAACAGGGATCCCGAATTCGGCCATCGCCACGTAGAGCTCCTGACGATGAATGCTATCATATGCGGCTTTAAAGTCAAAGTGAAAAGGTTGTGGGTCTCGACTTGAAATTCATGGGTCTTTTCCAGGATTTTCCTTAGTGTGAAGATTTGGTCTATTGTCGATCTGCCAGGCCGAAAGCCACACTGGTACGTGCCGATTAGTGTGTTGCAGAACAGCTTCAGACGTTCACACAGTACGTTGGATATGATCTTATGTGCGACATTAAGCAGGGATATGCCTCGATAGTTCTTGCAAGTCATATGATCGCCTTTTTTGAAGATGGGGCATACGGAGCTGATAGTCCAGTCATCGGAAACTACCCATTCGTAATCAAGTGAGACGGAGTGTACTTCAGAGGGTGACAAAATGAACTCCACCATGGTGCAACATGCTCCCAATTATAGTCTAAGAGCCCGAAGTAATTTTTCGGTCTGAGAGGTAACCGAAAGATATTTGCATACTGTGTAGCCTGAGTAGAGGGTGTATCGAAAATATTAGTCTGGCAGCAAATCGTGGCGTCCAATTTGTGACAGCGCGTTATTTTCCACAATAGTAATAATGAGTGTAACCACTTGGTTATAGCCCTACGCAACAGAGTAGATCAGCTTGAGCATGAAAATATCAGTCTAAGACGTTTTGCACGCAGCCAAATCAGTGCCAGACGCGATCAAAGCCAGGATCAAACCCATTTTTTAATATTCGACGTAACCACCTGTAGTATTGTACGAAGATCAATAAATAGTCAACTGTCCTGTGCGGTGATAGCGTAAGAACTAAGAAGTGAGTCTTCTCTTACAGCGTTGCTAGACAACACATTTGTTATATATTTAATACAACATTGGTCCTATTCGGAAACGTAAACTTTGCAAAGCAAGAGTAACAAAGCAGTTGAAACGTCAAAAGCATACAAGTGCAAAGCATACTTTTGACGTTTATGTACAAATTATTTGCTTTTTTGCGTTAAAAAATAGCAATGAAAATTTTGAATGTAACAACACTTTATTGGATGGTTATTGCAATAATATCAAAAAAAGGAAATAAATGGGTTTCAAGAAAACTATTCCTTGTTTATAAAAATTTGCAACGGCGTATACCTTAAAATCTGGCTTTTTTTGAGATTATAAACTGTTTTCCGGATGACATCTTTTATAGCCATTTCAGAATGAAAAGCACAACCTTTCAGGTAGAGATATGGGCAACCGTTAGCCATGTTTAGGATCGATTCAACATTGGTCAAGGAATTTCTTATTGTATTGTTACCACGTTTTTAAAGCTTATAACTAGACATCGAAATAGGTTCATAAAGTGGCCAAGAACTGAAGTGGATTTGAACAAGAAGATAGACGAATTCCATGTTCTTAGAAATCATCCATTCCCACGTGTTGTTGGATGTATTGATGGCATGCACATTCAAATTCCCAAGTCTACGAAACGGTGACAGCTATAATTACAACCGACATGGAACGCATTCCGTAATATTGCAGGTAAATTTGTACAAAATACTTTCTACTCTCTTACTTCTACAGGCTGTGTGCGATGCTAAATTTATTTTCACAGACATTTACTTTGGCTGACCAGGAAGGATGCATGATGCTGCTGTGTCGAAATAGCCCACTAGGGGTAGCACAAGAAAATCGTTCAAATCAACGACAGGGAGCATATCTCTTAGGAGATTCGGCGTATCCATTGACATCTTGCTTAATGGTACCATTTCGTGATAACGAGTTCCTAAATGAACATCAAACAATGGGCGTGTTCAATTTACAAGTGAACTACTAGTGCCAACTATTTCACCTTTTCTCATTGATCAAACAACTCAAGTGACCATCGTTTGGCAAGTGGTAGACATTTAATTAGTAGTGAACTTGAAGTTGTCCTGCAAATTGAACGCGCCAAATGTTTGCTTGAGCTCTACTCGAGTAAGCATTGAACAAGCATTTGAAATGCTGAAAAACAAATTTCGGGAGTTGAAATCTTTGCAATTGTTTAAACTAACAGAGGCCAAGTATTTCGTTACAACCTGCGTAGCTCTAGGTACATAATCAGATTATTTATTGTGAACATGCTCCTGATGTGCATAATCAGGAGATTGAAAGCGACAATCACATTGGTACCTACTCCACTTGAACATCTAGAAGAAGTAAGTGTTCGAACTCCAAGAGCCAGCGTTGAAGCTGCGTCCAAGATCTGCATTTCTTAAATTAAAGAAATTAATTTAATTAGTTTTTTTTTGTTTTTTTCTAACTTTTACCTTTCTTCTTCTTCGCACATTTTTCTCTCCGAATCAAACACCGTCCGCAAAGTCAACAAATGTAAAAAGCAACACGATTTTGATATTTGCTTTATTTTGGATATTGTTGCATGTTTGCTCAAACTGCGTCATTCAGCATCAATTAGTCAACTTGCAGCGCCATCTAGTAGAAAGCCATATTACCGATTTTGGCAGCATTCGAATAGCAGTTTGACTAGCTGTGGAATAACTAGTACATACATAATTATGTTGTTCTCGAACCTTCTAAACTCAACGAATCTGGAAATTTCGAGAGGTGTCACTAGGAGATATAAATAGATGTCGCAGAAGCACCCAAGACATTCTAATTGTGAACCGCGATAAAGAAGTGCCATATGGTGGATTTACACCATCACGCACGCGCATTTTTGCAACAAAACCGAAAAGAGAGATCCGTTTATCCGCAGTCAATGCGAATAAGGTGTAAGAGTGAGATCACTTACTTTAACTTGCTATAACATTATTATGGAGATTTGACAGATCACATGTAAACAAACAAATTTATTTTCATCGGTTTTGTTGTAGTAGAATTAAAAAATAAATAAAAACATGGATCTCGTAAAGGCTGCCGTATTAATAGTGTTTTCCATCTTGAGTAGGTACAATCGGCGATGTGAAGCAGAGAAATGTCAAAAATGTATTATGGCGATTAAAACATATGATAGCAGCGCCCATTTTGTTTTATAGGAAATCGAAATTTCGTAAGCCATCGCTATAAAAATATCAACATGCATAGCTTTCCCATAATTCCTACCACGTAAACAAGATGGCCGACCTGAATACGTGTCACGTTTTTTTGGCTTGTTAGGTAATGCTGTCCCTTTCAGTCACACGGATATTTAGTATTTAGCATCCCTTTAATCTTACATGTTAGGAATGTGTGACCGTGTAAATCCACCAATAGATGACAGTAGTGAAAAGTATAGAGAAAAAGTATAAGTATTGAGTGAGAAAAGTGAAAAGTGAGGAGAAAAGTGATTGTGTATTTGAAGCGATTAATTGTGAAAGTGAATTGTTGAATTAAATAAGTGAATTAGTAGAATAATAATCAAAAATTAAATTGAAAGAGAACTAATAAAGATTAATTAAATAGAATTACGTTTTATCTTTTCGAATCCTAGCCTGGATGTAACATTGGTGTCAGAAGTGGGATAAAACGTAATCAGTGTGAAATTAAAGTGAAGTGAATTAGTTAAAAAAAAGGAAAACAAAAATGGGCCGCACATTGAAATTACGACAGCTCAGTATACCGCAGTTAAAAGCTGAACTAGAAAAGCGAAATCTCTCCACAGCTGGAGGAAAAAGTGATCTGGTGGTAGTCTGTGGATCTGGTGCTTCGACTGCAGGAAGCTGTTGAAAACGAAGGAGAAAACCCCAAGTCCGTTTTGTTCGACGTAGCAGAACAACAAGTAAGTACAGGCGTTGATATGACTGCTATGATGGAATTACTTCTGGCCAAGTTCGATAAGAAATTCGACTCTATGGACTCTAAGTTAGATGAACGGAAGAATTCCCTAGAACAACAGACAAATTCTATTGACTCTAAATTTGATGAACAGAAGAATTCTATAGATTGTAAATTGCAATCAATGGACTCTAAATTTGATGAACAGAAGAATTCTCTAGATTCCAAATTGGAATCAATGGGCTCTAAATTCGAAGAACAAAAGAATTCCATAGTTACCGCTCAAAAGAGCGCTGTGGAAGATTTTAAAAATGTTCTCAAAGGAAAACTCGAAGAAATTGACCACAAGTTCGAGAAGGTTGAAACTAAATTCGACGAAATCCATCAGACGTTTTGCAAGCATGAAACAAACTTCGAGAACTTGGCTAAAGAGCTCGAGAAAGTGAAGAAGCAGAAGGCTCGAGAAAATTCTGCGGACTGCCCGAGAAGGAAAGAGATGCAGCCTCCTGTTTTCGATGGTCAAACATCATGGCCAATTTATAAGAAACAGTTTGAAGCAGCTGCAATGGCGAACAGCTGGGACAACGAGGAAAAGTCGATTGCGCTAACGCTCGCACTAAGAGGTACAGCTGCGGAGTTACTCTAAACCGTCTCAGAAGAGAAGCAACACGACTACGACGCCCTGGTCAAGGCTATAGAGATGCGCTTCGGTGATGAGCATATGCAGCAAGTGTACAGGGTCCAGCTACGCAGTAGAGTCCAGAAGAGGGGAGATACACTCCAACAGCTGCAAATATCGAACGTCTGGCACATTTGTCATATCCTAATGCTGGTGAAGTTCTCAGCAATGAAATGGCTGTGGATGCGTTTATCCAAGCCATTGAAGATAGGCAACTGCAAATGGCCGTAAGAATGGCTGGAAAGAGAACTCTCGCTGAGGCCTTAGCATTTGCCTTGACAATGCAAGCTGCTGATCAGGCATCGCATGTGTTCCACCGCGTAAGGGAAATGACAGCCTTTGAATGCTCATGTCAAACAACAGACATCGTAGACCGGAACAGAGATAACAGAGGTCAAATGCGCTGCTGGACCTGCAACAAAAAAGGCACCTACCGAGACAGTGCAGAGCTCCACCCAGACAAGGCAGTTGTCCACATTGCGGGCCTAGGAGGCGCAACGAAGAAGCATCTGGCAGGGATAACATCCATCCTGCAGATATAGCTTCGCAGAACCAGCAGTCGGGAAACGTGTAAGGACCAGCTTCGCGGGGCAGAAGTTGGTTTCCGGAATCGACGACCCCAGGACCACAATTCAAGTCTCCCAAACCAAACGAGGAAACCAGAGTCTAGCAGTGGAAGCCTATATCGGACAAAATAAGTGCGTGGCAACCATCGACACCGGTGCCACCGCTTCCATTATAAGGAGGGACATCGTCCGTCAGTCTTGGCTGCAAAACACCAGCAATTACTGTCTGAAAACAGCAACAGGAGCGAAAGCGAAAGTGTATGGAGAGGTCATACTAACAATAAATTTGGCAGGATTAGCATTCTCCCACGCTTTCCTAGTAGCCGATATATGTGACGAATGCATCATTGGAATCGATTTCATGAAGGCGCATGATGTAGTATTGGACATTGGTATGCAAGTACTCAGGTATCGAAACGTAGAGATGCCGATGGTGTACGGGAACGAGAACGCCGCATCCCTGAGGACAGTCATTAGTAAGGACGAGGTCCTACCACCTTCTTCAGACACACTGATTTGGACAAAGCTGGAAGGTGATCCTGGGGCCCACCGATTCTTTCTACTTGAGCCAGAAGACAACCACTGCCGAAACTGCGTGGTTGGAAAAATGCTTGTCGAGCCGAAGAACAATATGTTCCCGTACGAGTTCTTAATGCTGAACACAAAAGCGTCAAATTGAAGCAAAGGGAGGTTGTTTTGTGTTGAGTGTGGGATCAGTATGAATACCACTAAAAACTTTATCACTTTATCTGCAAAACTATGATAAATTAAAAGACTTTCCCTTTTGGCTGACTAAAACGTTATAATTCTTTATTCTTTGTTCTTCTTATTTATACTGTGACATTACGTTAGAAAGAAAATACATTATTTACATTATGAAACTGTTTACATTATATTTTCTTTTACATGTTTTCAGTTCTAAAAAACAGTGTTGCCGTTTGCAATATGAAACGAAAATAAAATATTTATAAGATGTTCCAATCGAGTTGAGATAACTTTCATCTGTCGCCAACATTCTCCCCCGCCGTGAACGCAGTTCACCTTCGATGTCATCAATCCCTTAGTTCGCTGCTTCAGTGCCAACCCTGGTGTGTAGTATGCCTTTTGATAGTTAAATAGTGTCCTCTCACGACATGTAAAGACAAACCATATTAGTTATTTGAAAACAGACATGCAAAAAAGTGACAACAACATAAACATAATAATCAAAAAAAAATAATAATTGCAATGAATGCATATCATCTGCTCCGGTGCCGTTCTCGCACAATGCTGGTGAGCGAGGTTTGTTGTTTTCGTTTTCCTCTTTGTGCCTTCTTCTTCTTCGTTGGCTATGATGAGATGATCTTTTGTTGTAATCATGATTGTAAAATTTCATTGACAAGTGACTCTGTTCGATGGAGTTATTGTATTTTTTTTTGTAAATTGATAGTGTAATTTAATCGATCGCGAGTTATGAATTGTGACGTAGGAGAAAGGTAAGTGTTTCGTTATTATATTTCATATTTAAATTGGCGAATTGTTGTTTTATTTTGTATTGCAGATATTTTTTTTGTTTTCAGTGATGGATTTTTGTTTGATTTCGCGATCGCGTTGTGTGTGTGTGTGTGTGTGTGAATGCAATCGCGAGCTGAGAATATTCGTTTGTTATGATTTTCCTTGGTTTTTTTTTTTATTATGTTAGTTTACAAATCGGGTTTTATTTTGTTGAATTAATTGATGTGGTAAGTGTATTCTTCAAACCAATATTATTATGAAGTGTTCATATTGGATATTGTTTTGCAGATGTAGTGATATGTTTTGGTTTTTTTTTTTTATTATTATTATTCCATACTGATACATAGAAAGTGGACTGTAACATAGAATGTGTCATGATATATTTTTTGTATCAAGGAGGGTTCCCAAATAATGTATTTTGGGTAACAATCAAAACTCTAAGTTTAATTGAAATTAATATTTTGGAATTATGAATAAGGACTGTGTTGATTAAGCTTTTAAGTATTGAAGAATAAATGTTGATTTTATATTGTTTCAAATGATGAATAAATAGATTGGTTGTTCGAAAGTGTTGGGATTTTAAGATTATTTCAGTTGAATGTGTTGAGTCAAATAGTGTTTTTTATTGAATTGAATATTATGACGGGTTGAGGTTTTTATTCTGTTGTGTTGAATGCTATTATATTGGGTTGAATTTTATGTTGTGTTGGGTTGAATGTTATAATTTGTTAAATTTTGTGTTGTGTTGAGTTGAATTTTATTAGTTTGTTTATTTTTGTGTTGTGTTGGGTTGAATATTAATTAATTTATTGCTGGGTAATGGACAAATTTTTGTTATAGGACGTTTAAGTTCAGTTGTTTCCGTTTTAAGTGTTACAACTCGAACTAAATTATCCGATCCCGGGTGTAACTTTATGATACGGCCTAAATTCCATTTGAGTGGGTGGAGTCGTTCGTCTGTGATCAAGACTAAGTCTCCTTCCTTTATCTCCGAGTTGACGAGTTGAGTCCACTTTGGGCGTTGCTGCAGTCTCGCGAGGTACTCGTTACTCCACAGCTTCCAAAAGGATTGCGAGAGGGCTTGGACTCTCTTCCAGCGTTCTAGGTGCGAGATTTTCTCCAACTGGTATTCTGATTGTGGAGGTGAAATAAGTGGTCCTCCTATGAGAAAGTGGCCGGGTGTTATTGTTCCAAGGTCGTTAATGTCTTCTGACTGTGGACACAATGGTCTGGAGTTCAGACAGGCTTCTACTTGAATCAGAAGCGTGTTGAGCTCTTCAAAAGTCAGTATTTGGTTACCAGCCACACGTTTGAGGTGAAATTTCACAGATTTCACTCCCGCTTCCCATAGACCTCCAAAGTGCGGGGAAGCCGGGGGAATGAAATTCCACTTGGTACCCTCGTTGGCCAGTACCTCTGCCACATTTCTCCAACTGAACTGCGCCTCATTTAGTTGTTTTTGTAGCTCGCTATTGCTGCCTACAAAATTTCGACCACAATCGCTGAAAAGCTCTCTGCACAGACCTCGCCTTCCTATCAACCTCCTAAACGCTCCTAAAAAAGCTTGGGTCGTCATATCACTAACCAATTCTATATGGACAGCTTTCGTTGCCATACAGACGAATATCGCGAAGTATCCCTTTAAAGTTTTAGCGTTGCGTCCTCTCCAGGTTTTTATATCGATGGGTCCTGCGTAATCGACTCCTGCGTAGGTGAATGGACGTGACATGGCTGTCCTTGCTGCGGGAAGATTGCCCATTAGTTGCCTCAATGGTTTCGCTCTGAATTTAAAGCAAATGTTGCAGTCGTGAATTTCCTTTTTTACCGCATTTTTAAGATTGAAAATCCAAAACCGTTGACGAATGTAGGCCATCATTTTTGCGTTACCTCCGTGCAGTGTTTTTTTTTTTTTTTTTTTTTTTTTTTTTTTTTTTTTTTGGTGTGCGTCACTGATAATCCGTTTCGAAAGAAGATGATTTGCCTTGAGAAGGATCGGGTGTTTTTTGTTGATTGGGAGAGTCGAGTTAGATAGCCTCCCCCCACTCGTAAAATCCCCTCTCCGTCTTTGACTGGTATGAGTGATTTGTACCCCTTAGTGTTGATCATTTCTTCCGAACTGAATATTTCCTCCTGAACTGATCGTATGATGCGTGTGAATGCCTCCTCAAGGTCCTGCGGCGATAGTACATCCGTGTACTGTTGAGAAGTCCTGGCCTTGATTCGCATACGTAGGCAGTATGCAACCACTTGAACTGCTTTACTTAGCGTTGAACAATTTTGTAGGACTTGATTTACAGCACTTAACGCATTATTTTCCACGCAGTGATGGACAATAGTAGATCGGGCTTCGTGATGGGTATCTAGACAAGATGGCTGTTCTGGGTAGATGGCATCCCAATGATGCCTTAAAAATCTGGACCTTCCCACCACAGTTTGTTTTCCACAATCATCGACGGAAAAATGCCACGAGAAGCAGCATCAGCTGGGTTCAGCTCCGATGGAATATGTTTCCAAGTTGTGTTGTTGGTGAACTTTTGGATCTGTGACACACGGTTGCAGATGAATGTCTTCCACTTTGACGGAGGAGCTCTAATCCAGCATAACGCGATGACTGAATCGGTCCACGCATAGACATCAGCTGCTTCCAGCTTCAGAGTTTTTGTCGTCTCATGAAGCAATTTTGCCAACAGAACAGTTCCACAAAGTTCCAATCTAGGCAGCGTGATTGTTTCTAAAGGTGCCACCTTCGTCTTTGACAGCAGCAAGTGCATGTGGATTTGACCATTACCATCGAGAACGCGCAAATAAATCGCTGCGGCATACGCCTTCTCCGAAGCGTCGCTGAAACCATGGACCTCGAGCTTCCTGATATTTTTGTCGGTATTGATCCATCGATGAATCTGGACCTTCTCGATCGCTGGAAGTTCTCGACGAAAAGTTAGCCATTCCCGTTCCAATTCTATTGGGATCGGTTTGTCCCAATCTAGTCCTCGTCCCCATAGCTGCTGCATCATTATCTTTGCCTTGATGATACAGGGTGAGATCCAGCCCATTGGATCGTAGAGCTTAGCTATAGAAGATAAGATGGATCGTTTGGTGACTTCCACATTGCCAAAATGTGCGACCTGGAATGAGAAAACGTCAGGAATCGGCAGCCACTTAATACCTAGCGTCTTGACGTCACTCTTTTCAACGAATGGTAGCGAAAAATCGACTGCTCGTTCCCCTGGTTGTATGTGTTGCAACACTTCTTCCGAGTTGCTGACTTGTTTGCGAAGATGGAAGCCTGCAGTTGCTAACATCTCCCTTACCGCTTGCAGTTTGAGCTGCGTCTCCTCAATCGTGTCGGCTCCACTTATGACGTCGTCGACATAAGTTTCTTCCCTGATGACGGAGGTAGCCAGAGGAAAATTAGATGCTTCGTCGTCTGCTAGCTGCAAAAATACCCTAATGGCAAGATACGGCGCTGACGATGTACCAAATGTAACCGTTTCCAGACGGTAAATCCTCAACTCCTGGCTCGGATTTTCTCGCCATAAGATCAGCTGGTAGTTTGCATCTAAGGTGTTGACTCGGATCTGACGATACATCTTTTCGACGTCACCAGTAAAGGTAAACCTATATTTACGCCACCTTAAAATAATGTCCATAACATTTGTAGGTCCAACCATCAACTTGTCATTCAAGGAAGAGCCAAAAAATGGTTTGAAAGTTGCGTCAAAAACGACCCGCAACCTTGTGGTGGTACTGGATTCCTTGATGACGGCGTGATGGGGAATAAAAAAATGAAAGGTTGATTTTAAAACCTCATTGGATTCCTCGATTGGTGTCATATGTCCGAGCTCGAGGTACTCGGCCATACATTTTGCGTACTCCGCAAGTTGAGTTGGGTTGGCTTGCAGTCTCTTCTCCAACTGCAGGAAACGCCTGACCGCACCTTGTCGTGTTGGGCCCATGCTTGGGTATTCGCCACCTCTAAAAGGCAGACGAACTTGGTAGCATCCATTAGGTAAGCGCTTTGTGTGTTTTTTGAAATGCTCCTCACATTCTTTATCTTCCTCAGCTTCAAACTTCTCATATGGTTCTTCCTCGATCTCCCAGAACCTCTTCATCGTCGTGTTGAGATCAATGTGGTTGAAGAATGTACGAACTGTGGTTGATTCCGTCACTGGAACCTTGCCTAGTACAATCCATCCTAATTGGGTCCTTTGTGCTATTGGTCCTAAGCACCCACTACTATGGACAACCTCTCCAAGGATTATTTCGCCGTAGATGTCACTTCCCAGCAACATATCGACTTTCGCAGGAATTTTAAAAGTCGGATCAGCTAACTGCAGTCCCTCCAGGTAAGTCATACCTTCAACATTGATATATTGGGCTGGAAGGAGGCCTGTCAGGGACTTAAGGACGAGAGCCTGAAATCGACCTTCAAAGCTCGAGGTCAGTGATGCGATGCTGAGATTGACGATTTTATTGGATGCTCCACTGTTGACCTCCCCCAACCCAGTAATCCTGCTGAATGTCCACCTCGTCTTCAAATTCAATCGCTGAACTGCTGCCTCAGTTATAAACGACACCTCCGAACCAGTATCGATCAGAGCCCTCAATGTCAAGTAACTTCCATTACCGGCTTTCACACTTACTAAAGCTGTTGAAAGCAAAACCTGTGAGTTAGAATTTGCATGGTAAACTCGGAAGTTTTGACTTGTTGATGGCTGGTCGTTTTGAAACTGTGACTGACTTTGGGGCTGATTTGGATTAGCTGTTTGCGTCTGCGTAGTCGTCGGGTTATTGTGCTGTGTGTGGACTTGGTTGTGGTAGTTGTTGGTTGCTGAAGGCCAATTATTCCCGTTCTGTTGTTGAACCTGGGTTGAATTCGGGACGAATTGGGGCGCGTTTGGGTTGTAGGCTGCAGGAATTGGCAGATTCAGTGGGATGGGATGTAATAAAGTGTTGTGTCGCTGTTTGCAGTGATAGCATGACTTAGAGCTGGGACATTTGTTCTTGAAATGGCTGTAAGCAAGGCAGTTCTCACATACCTTGATGTTAAAAACAGTTTCTTTTCGCTGGCCTACATCCATCTCTAAAAATCTCCTACATTCTCTTACTGGATGTGGCCCTTTTTGACAAACCCTGCAGTTGATTTGCCGTTTCGGAGCCTGCCGAGCATGAAGAACTTGAGTTGGTTTCGCTTTGCTAATTGTTTTAGTACCTGACTGCTGTTCCACAGCTTCCAACGTTCGAAACCTACATTGCAAAAACTCAAAAAAATCTTGTATCTTTGGTAACTCTTTACTACTACCTAACCTCTCTTCCCACAGCTGTTGCGTCGTGTTGGATAATTTCTGGAGCATGACAAAAATCAGGACAGCATCCCAATGCTTCACCGGTACCTCCAAATTCTCCAAAGAGTGGATAATCTCTTGAGACGTATCCAAAATTCGCTTGATGTTGTTTGCTGTCTCGCTGCTCATCGAAACCTGACCAAAAAACAACTTTAATTGAGTGTTGACAAGCACCCTCTTATGGTCGTAACGTTCAGTGAGGATCTCCCACGCCCGGGTATAGTTGCCCTTGTCAATGGCCAAGTGTTGAAGAAGTCTTTCTGCATCACCCCTAACATTACTCTTCAAAAAATGCAACTTCTGAATCTCTGTAAGCGTTGTGGTGGTGTGTACCAGAGAAACAAACATATCGTGAAAAGATCTCCACGACTCATAACCACCCGAAAATGTTGGCAGTGTAATTACAGGCAGCCTTAACTCACTCACTCTTCCATCCCTGCTGTTATCTGCCGACGCGTTCTTCGTTTTATCGGTATCGTTTGGCGATACTTCGGACGTCAATTTGTCAATGGCATCTAACACTTCAGTTTTGTACTCGGCGTAGACTTCTCGGATTACTTCATATGCTGCTTCCAAATCTGCCACATTCAGATCAGCTTCCACCTTTCCAGTTCCGAGTATCTGCTGATGGTAGTGTTCTGCCATCGTCAACTGCTTGTCCATCATCTGGATGCGAGTATTAAGATAATTAAGTTTGGCTAACCTAACTTTATCTGCTTTGCCAAAATTTAACCTATCCTGCCTTATGCTTGAAAGAATATTCAACTGCAGCTTGCCGTAGGACATTTTAAATATATATATATTTCGTGTAGATCACAAGAACAAATAGATACAATGTGCAGACTCACCTGCAGACAAAGAAAATTGCAATTGGGCTGAACTTCTTGGTGCTGATTGAGACTCCAATGTAAATTGTTGTTGTAAATCCAGCGTAAACAGCAAATGTGGTTGAGATGAATCCTTCCCTCAAAGATTTGTAGCCTTCGTTGGAATCCTCCGGAGCGAAAATATCACACTATACTACACACTTGGACGGTAATTAAATTGTTCGATTTTTTTTTACGACAAAATTTTAAAACGCAATTTCTTTTCCTTACAGATTTTCACGGATCGAATGGACCAAAATGTTTTGTGTTGAGTGTGGGATCAGTATGAATACCACTAAAAACTTTATCACTTTATCTGCAAAACTATGATAAATTAAAAGACTTTCCCTTTTGGCTGACTAAAACGTTATAATTCTTTATTCTTTGTTCTTCTTATTTATACTGTGACATTACGTTAGAAAGAAAATACATTATTTACATTATGAAACTGTTTACATTATATTTTCTTTTACATGTTTTCAGTTCTAAAAAAATAGTGTTGCCGTTTGCAATATGAAACGAAAATAAAATATTTATAAGATGTTCCAATCGAGTTGAGATAACTTTCATCTGTCGCCAACAGAGGTGGTTGGAAAGTGTGTACCGGTTACTGCCATCACAAAACTACCACAGGAAGGTGTTGCGAAGCCTCGTTCACCAATGGGAATGACTGAGGTGAAAAGAACTTTATTCCAGCACTGCGATCTGAATCAGGAGCAGCAAGCCATGGCAGGGAACCTAATCAACGAGTTTGCTGATATATTCGCTTCGCGGGACTGCGAGTATGGCCGAACACACCTTGTACACCACCGGATAGACACTGGAGATGCGAGACCGATTCGTCAGCCTCCCAGATGATTAACATTGGCTAAGCAAACGGAGGTTGCAGAGATGGTGTCGACGATGGAGAAGGAAGGAGTGATTGAATGCTCTAAAAGCCCATGGGCATCTCCAATTTTTCTAGTCAAAAAGAAAGATGGCAGCACTCGGTTCTGTGTAGACTATCGCCAACTGAATAATGTCACCGAAAAGGATAGCTACCCTCTACCAAGGATTAACGATACGCTGGATAAACTGTCCGGAGCCCGATGGTTTTCCACTCTAGATCTGAAGAGTGGTTACTGGCAAGTGCAGATCCATCCGGAAGACCGTGAGAAAACGGCTTTCACAGCAGAAAGCGGGCTCTGGCAATTCACAGTAATGTCATTTGGACTGTGTAACGTGCCGGCAACCTTTGAGCGTCTAATGGAGCGTGTTTTGTTGGGGCTAACATGGAAAACGTGTTTGGTCTACTTTGACGATGTCATCGTGGTTGGAAAAACGTTTGAAGAACATCGAGATAACTTGAAGGAAGTGTTCCAGAGACTACGAAGTGCACAATTAAAGCTTAACCCGAAAAAGTGTGATCTCTTTAGATCTGAGGTAAAATATCTGGGGCACATCATCTCGTCCGAGGGAGTAAGGACTGACCCAGAGAAGGTCGATGCGGTGAAAAATTGGCCCGTTCCCAAAGACAAACACCAACTGAGAAGCTTCCTGGAACTTGCAACTTACTACAGACGGTTTGTGAAGGACTTTGCAAGGATCGCGAAGAGCTTGCATCAACTGATGGAAAAGGGAAAACCATTCAAATGGTCAGGTGAATGTGAAACGAGTTTCAAGAGTCTCAAACACCAACTGTCCAGTAATGGCCCGAGAGTAAATATGCAAGGCAAGATGCATCAATACAACGTTGGAGTGCCCTTTGAAAGGATTGCAATTGACATCGCAGGACCGTTTCCAGAAACCAACATATATATATCCTCGTAGTGATGGACTACTTCACTAAATGACATGAAGCATTTGCTATACCTAACCAAGAAGCCGGCCGGCAAAATCTTCCTCCAAACCCTCCCCGTGGGTGCCAGCTGGTAATGGTCACTACAATTGTCTTGTGCGATGTCAAGACGGTGATCAGCTAAGGTCAGGGGGCATCACTGTGGTATTCATTTACTCATCAATAGTTCAATACCCAGCCGATGCTTCTTTACCATAGGACAGAAGGTGCCTAATTTCAGTGGTCGTGCGAGCGTACATAGTACATAAATCCGTGCCGAAGAATGTAAGGCTGAGGGCCAAATCAGTCGATAACGAGCTCCTTCAGACGCCCGGGCAAGGTCTGTCGTACCCCTGTTGCTTTGTGCCGGTATATCGGCTCTGCCGGGATGGACTTTTATTTCCGACCTACTCGTGGGAACCAAATTCTTAATTCAATAAAACATGCCAAACAAAGACGACATAGCAAACGAAAACCGACCTAACCGACCAAGACTTACCAGACAAGACGAACCTAGCCAACAAACACAGGACAAACGCGACGACCAACCCACAACCAGCGATTCGGACCTACTTACAACAACCCTCCCCATTTTCAAAAGCCTAAATATTGAAAGCGCTGAGGAGGGGTCCCAATCCTCATTCAACACCGCTAACATAGGATCTGAGACTGAGGACGAATTGCTGGACGACAAGGAATCTGAGGACAACACCCTGAAACCACACGCAGTCTCCAAGGAGACAAGAAAGCGGAGCAACTACAGGGCCTCAAAACGATTCCTAAAAAAATGACTGAGAAAGATCCAACCTCTATCAACGATAGAGACAGGGCCTTGATCAGGAAGCACAAGAGAGCAATAAAGAGCTATGAAAATCCGAGGGCTCACAAACCCAACGAACCGTCAGCTCCCGAACTGCAAAAAGGAAAAACAGAAGTGGTGACAAGCAAATCGAAAGGTGCCCCTAATAAGGCCCATAAGGAACAGTCCAAAACCATCAGACCTGTGGAATCAAAGAACAAGGCACAGGCTTCGAGCAGGGTCTCTACTGGCACTAAGGCCGGAACCTCTGGCACCTCTTCGAAGAGGCAAAGGTCAGAGGAAGAGAAAAAAGAAAGCCGACCGAAAAGACCCAAGGCTTCAACAAGCCTAGACAGCACTCCAACGAGCCTAATAGCAGCAGTCATTGACGAGCAAGATCCCGATGGGAAGATCACAGCTGAACACTGGCTGCTTGCAGAAAACGTCATCCTCAAGGCTATGATGGTCAATATCCGAAATGGGGGACCAGACTACGAGTTTGACGGGGCAGGATGGCACAAGGGCGTGAAGATAGTGGGGTGTGGAGACGGGAATACTCTTGAGTTTCTCTCCAAAACCATCGCCAGCATTGGTGAACTGTGGGAGGGAGCCAAACTCAAGGTCATACCAAGATCCGCACTTCCACTAAGACAGAAAGCCAAAGTCTGGATACCACCCCCCTTCGATAAAGAAGAGGACGAAAACATCGTGGTACTCCTCGCAGGTCAGAATAAAAACATCCCAATCAAGGAGTGGGTAAAGTTATACTCCAGAAGAAGTGGTGACGGCAAAGAGCTCTGCTTTGCGATCAACCAATCTTCTGCAACAAGCATAAGAAAGACCCCAGGCAGCAAACTGAAGTTCGGGCTAGGTGCCGTAAGGGCACGGCTGGAAGAGGATGAAGAGCCAAAGGTTGCAAAAGCTGCTAGTGGTGCAAATTAATTTGCATCACTGTAAAGCAGCAACACACGACCTACTGCTGTTCATGTCTAAGGTAAGCGTGGACGTGGCATTAATTCAGGAACCCTGGATTTTTAAAAATAAAATCCAAGGACTGAAATCGCCATACTACCATCTATTCCACACCAAAGAAGAAGGTAAAGTACGTAGCTGTATTCTAGTCAAAAAAACCGTTAGTAATACATTTTTTCTTCATAGGTACAGCAATGGAGACACAGTGGCTGTAAATATTGAAGCTTCAGGAAGGAATCTCATCCTCGCTTCAATTTATATGGCACACGAGGAGGTAAACCTACCATCCGATACAGTCCGGGAACTAGTGGAACACGCTAGCACACGGAACACATCCTTGGTGGTAGGTTGCGATGCGAATGCTCACCACACGCTGTGGGGTAGTTCAGGAATAAATGAAAGAGGTGAGTCGTTGTTTGAATACATTCTTTCCACAAATCTAGTTTTGTGTAACAGGGGAAACCAGCCCACCTTCCAAAACAGAAACCGGGCAGAAATTCTAGACATAACTCTCAAAAGCAACAATGATCATGTTAGGGTAGAAGACTGGAGAGTTTGTCGAGAGAACTCATTCTCAGACCATAGTAGAATACTCTTTACAGTCAATCTACATTATATGGTACAACAAATTTTTAGGAACCCTAGGAAAACAAATTGGGCAGACTATGCGAAAACGGTTAGTGAGTACACACAGCATCCGAAAGAGGACAAGTTTGTCGACACTCACTCAATCGACAACGCAGTCTACTATATTACCAAAAATATGCACAAAGCCTTTGTTAAACATTGTCCCATCACTCGCAATCGCAAAGCCAAAAAGGCAACTTGGTGGACCAGCGAGCTTCAAAAGTGGCGAACATTGGTAAGACAACTGTTTAACAAAGCAAGACAGAGTAAGGCAGATGAATTCTGGACTAAGTATAGGTCCGAACTTAATCTATACACTAAAGAAATAAGGAGAGCAAAACTCGAATCCTGGAACACATTCTGCGAATCCATAGAGAGTACAAACGAGGCCGCCAGACTACGTAAAGTATTGTCCAAAGACCCCACGGTCCCAGGCTATATTAAACGTGCTGACGACTCTTGGACAGAGTCTAGCCAAGAAACTCTACAAATATTAATGGATACCCACTTTCCGGAGTCTAGTGAAATCACTGGGTGTGAGATCAACTACACTCCTGTTCCGCCAGACACACAAACGGAAATAGCAATGGAAAGCATTATAACAGAGCACAAAATTGCTTGGGCAGTCAAAGCATTCAAGCTTTACAAATCGGCGGGACCAGATAATGTCATACCAGCAATGATACAACAGGCTCTTAGTGTAATACTGCCATGGCTAAAAGTCATTTTCAAAAGCTGTATAAGACTCTGCTACATACCGCAAAGCTGGAAAGAAGTTAAAGTGATATTCATTCCCAAAGCAGGGAGACATATACACTGCACAGCAAAAGATTATAGGCCGATAAGTCTCTCCTCTTTTCTCCTAAAGACACTGGAGAGAATAATCGACTTATACACAAGGGACCTTCTAAACGAAAACAACCTATGCAGCACTCAACACGCCTACCTCAAAGGCAAGTCCGTTGAAACAGCCCTGCACGAAGTTGTGTCAATAATAGAAAAAGGACTACACCACAAAGAATTCACCATGGCTGCATTTTTGGACATTGAAGGAGCTTTCAACAATGTTAAAACAGCGGCCATAAAAACAGCGCTCGAAGACTTGGGAGCGAATAAAGAAATAACGAACTGGGTTTACGAAATGCTCAACAGCAGAGTAATTAACTCAGAGATCGGTGAGAGTTACAAAAGGAAAACAGTGACCAGGGGCACCCCACAGGGAGGCGTCTTATCTCCCCTCCTGTGGCTCATAGTGGTCAACAAAATCCTAACGACTCTAAAGGTCAAAAGAACGAAAATAGTAGCATACGCAGACGATATTGTAATTCTAATAAGTGGCAAGTATCTCCCCACTATTAGTGAACTCATGGAATCTGCCCTAAAAGAACTATCCTCGTGGGCAAGACCGAACGGCCTTGGAGTTAATCCAGTCAAAACCGAATGTGTTCTGTTCACTAGGAAAAGAAAAATCGAGAAATTCGATATGCCGAAGCTAAACGGAATTCGTCTGAAACTTTCCCCGGAGGCAAAGTATCTGGGCATCATCCTAGACTCTAAGCTTACTTGGAAACGTAACACAGAAGAAAGAGCAAAAAAGCACTATGCGCCTTCTAAGCATGCAAAAAGACCTTTGGCAAACGTTGGGGTATGCGCCCTTACATAACCCATTGGATGTACACAGCGATCATACGACCCATACTTACATACGGGTCAATTGTATGGTGGAAGGCAACAGAAAGGACTACCTATCTCCATAACCTCTCAAAGGTACAGAGATTAACATGTATTGGTACAACGGGAGCAATGAGATCAACACCCCAAGCCGGGCTGGAAGTCATTTTAAACCTACCCCCGCTTGGTGAATATATTCGCAGCATGGCAGCCAAAGGAGCCCTCCGCCTCAAGGAGGCAAACATCTGGAGGCACGGCTCCTATGGACACGGCTCTATAATTCACAACTACTTGGGTATCGATCTATCCAGGAAAACGGACTACTTAATTCCCAAACGAAAATTGAGAAAAACTACTCCACATACATACACCAAAGAGAGAACTGGAACACGCACGTCAACGTGCAAGAAATCCACATCTATACGGACGGGTCGAAAATGGATGTGGGGACAGGAGCGTGAGTTTTTTGCGAGCCCCTAGACATAAAGGACTCGTACAGACTTCCCAATGAATGCAGCGTCTTTCAAGCTGAGATTGTCGCCATCGACAAGGCAGCAGAAACTATCTCCGCGAAGAATCTGCATCCTTCCACGATCACAATCTTCGTAGACAGTCAGGCGACTATCAAAGCACTAGACAGCGAAACTATAAAGTCAAAAACAGTCAGAAACTGCCAAAAATCCCTCAACAAAATAGGCGAACGACACAGGATCACTCTCTGCTGGGTCCCCGGTCATAGCGACATTGTTGGGAATGAAAAGGCAGACGAGCTAGCAAGAATCGGGTCAGAACTTGACGCAATAGACGCCATTACGTCAATAGACATCCCAATTAGTGCAGCAAAAAGAAACATTGACCAAAAACTGAGGGAACAAATTAACACCACCTGGTCCCAAAGGCACGACTGTGTTATATCTCGCAGTCTATGGCCAAGAATTAACGAAAAAAGAACATAAAGCATTCTGGAAATGAATATGTAGAAATACGTATCTTAACTGGCGTACTGACAGGCCACTGCACCATAGGTGTAATGGCAAGCAGGCTGGGCATCAGCTCACCAGACTACTGCAGGAGCTGTCAAGATATTGTTGCATGTTTGCTTGAACTGTGTCATTCAGCATTAATTAGTCAACTACGCCATCTAGTAGAAAGTGGCCATATTACCGATTTTGGCAGCATTGGAATAGCAGTTTGAGTAGCTGTGGTATAACTTGGTATGTTGTTCTCGAACCTTCTGAACTTAACGAACCTTCTCAACGAATCTGGAAATTTCGAGAGGTGTCACTAGGAGATATAAATAGATGTCGCAGGAGCACCCAAGACATTAGAGTTGTGAACCGCGATAAAGAAGGGCGATAGATGACAGTAGTGAAAAGTATAGAGAATATTGAATAAAAGAAGTGATTGTTTATTTAAAGTGATTAATTGTGAAAGTGAATTCTTGAATTAAATAAGTGAATTATTAGAATAATAATCAAGAAGTAAAAGACATTGAAAGAGAACTAATAAAGATTAATTAAATAGAATTACGTTTTATCTTTTCGAATCCTAGCCTGGATGCAACATTGGTGTCAGAAGTGGGATAAAACGTATTCAGCAAGTTATACAAGTAGTATATGTACATTCACGACTCGAGATCGAGTGTGAATTGTTTTTTCCACTTCAAATGTTTCTTCAATTCGAAGAATTAACATAGGAAATGATTATTCAGCCTGTATGTGGCTATGACTGAAAGTCAAAAATTGGGTATATAAAGTCAACTATTTCTAGTCTGACTATATAAAATTGGCGTTTCACCCAGATGTGGTGGTTTGGGATCATCAGTGGATTACCACAAACACATCAAATCCATACGCAATATTTTGCAGGTTATACAAGTAGTATATGTACATTCACGACTCGAGATCGAGTGTGAATTGTTTTTTCCACTTCAAATGTTTCTTCAATTCGAAGAATTAACATAGGAAATGATTATTCAGCCTGTATGTGGCTATGACTGAAAGTCAAAAATTGGGTATATAAAGTCAACTATTTCTAGTCTGACTATATAAAATTGGCGTTTCACCCAGATGTGGTGGTTTGGGATCATCAGTGGATTACCACAAACACATCAAATCCATACGCAATATTTTGCAAGTTATACAAGTAGTATATGTACATTCACGACTCGAGATCGAGTGTGAATTGTTTTTTCCACTTCAAATGTTTCTTCAATTCGAAGAATTAACATAGGAAATGATTATTCAGCCTGTATGTGGCTATGACTGAAAGTCAAAAATTGGGTATATAAAGTCAACTATTTCTAGTCTGACTATATAAAATTGGCGTTTCACCCAGATGTGGTGGTTTGGGATCATCAGTGGTATTCAGTGTGAAATTAAAGTGAAGTGAATTAGTTTAAAAAAAAGGAAAGAAAAATGGACCGCACATTGAAATTACTACAGCTCAGTATACCGCAGTTAAAGCTGAGCTAGAAAAGCGGAATCTCTCCACAGCTGGAGGAAAAAGTGATCTGGTGCTTCGACTGCAGGAAGCTGTTGAAAACGAAGGAGAAAATCCCAAGTCCGTTTTGTTCGACGTAGCAGAAGAACAAGTAAGTACAGCCATTGATATGACTGCTATGATGGAACTACTTCTGGCCAAGTTCGATCAGAAATTCGACTGTATGGACTCTAAGTTGGATGAACAGAAGAATTCTCTAGAACAACAGACAAATTCTCTAGATTCCAAAATGCAATCAATGGACTCTAAATTTGATGAACAAAAGAATTCTCTAGATTCCAAATTGCAATCAATGGACTCTAAATTTGATGAACAAAAGAATTCTCTAGAACAACAGAAGAATTCTCTAGATTCCAAATTGGAATCAATGGACTCTAAATTTGATGAACAAAAGAATTCTATAGACTCTCAGTTCAATGAACAGAAGAATTCTCTGGATTCGAAATTGGAGTCAATGGACTCTAAATTCGAAGAACAAAAGAATTCCATAGTTGCCGCCCAAAAGAGCGCTGTGGAAGATTTTAAAAATGTTCTCGAAGGAAAACTCGAAGAAATTGACCACAAGTTCGAGAAGGTTGAAACCAAATTCGACGAAATCCATCAGACGTTTTGCAAGCATGAAACAAACTTCGAGAACTTGGCTAGAGAGCTGGAGAAAGTGAAGAAGCAGAAGGCTCGAGAAAATTCTGCCGACTGCCCGAGAAGGAAAGAGATGCAGCCTCCTGTTTTCGACGGTCAAACATCATGGCCAATTTATAAGAAACAGTTTGAAGCAGCTGCAATGGCGAACAGCTGGGACAACGAGGAAAAGTCGATTGCGCTAACGCTCGCACTAAGAGGTACAGCTGCGGAGTTACTCTAAACCGTCTCAGAAGAGAAGCAACACGACTACGACGCCCTGGTCAAGGCTATAGAGATGCGCTTCGGTGATGAGCATATGCAGCAAGTGTACAGGGTCCAGCTACGCAGTAGAGTCCAGAAGCGGGGAGAAACACTTCAACAGCTGCAAGCAGATATCGAACGTCTGGCACATTTGTCATATCCTAATGCTGGTGAGGTTCTCATCAATGAAATGGCTGTGGAGGCGTTTATCCAAGCCATTGAAGATAGACAACTGCAAATGGCCGTAAGAATGGCTGGAAAGAGAACTCTCGCTGAGGCCCTAGCATTTGCCTTGACAATGCAAGCTGCTGATCAGGCATCGCATGTGTTCCACCGCGTAAGGGAAATGACAGCCGTTGAATGTTCATGTCAAAGAGCAGACGTCGTAGACCGGAGCAGAGATAACAGAGGTCAAATGCGCTGCTGGAACTGCAACAAAATAGGGCACCTACAGATACAGTGCAGAGCTCCACCCAGACGAGGCAGTTGTCCGCATTGCGGGCCTAGGAGGGGCAACGAAGAAGCATCTGGCAGGGATAACAACCATCCTGCAGATATAGCTTCGCATAACCAGCAGTCGGGAAAACGTGTAAGGACCAGCTTCGTGGGGCAGAAGTTGGTTTCCGGAATCGACGACCCCAGGACCACAATTCAAGTCTCCCAAACCAAACGAGGAAACCAGAGTCTAACAGTGGAAGCCTATATCGGACAAAATAAGTGCGTGGCAACCATCGACACCGGTGCCACCGCTTCCATCATAAGGAGGGACATCGTCCGTCAGTCTTGGCTGCACAACACCAGCAATTACTGTCTGAAAACAGCAACAGGAGCGACAGCGAAAGTGTATGGAGAGGTCATACTAACAATAAATTTGGCAGGTTAGTATTCTCCCACGCTTTCCTAGTAGCCGATATATGTGACGAATGCATCATTGGAATCGATTTCATGAAGGCGCATGATGTAGTATTGGACATTGGTATGCAAGTACTCAAGTATCGAAACGTAGAAATTCCGATGGTGTACGGGAACGAGAACGTCGCATCCCTGAGGACAGTCATTAGTAAGGACGAGGTCCTACCACCTTCTTCAGAGACACTGATTTGGACAAAGCTGGAAGGTGATCCTGGGGCTCACCGATTCTTTCTAGTTGAGCCAGAAGACAACCACTGCCGAAATTGCGTGGTTGGAAAAATGCTTGTCGAGCCGAAGAACAATATGGTTCCCGTACGAGTTCTTAATGCGGAACACAAAAGCGTCAAATTGAAGCAAGGTGAGGTGGTTGGAAAGTGTGTACCGGTTACTGCCATCACGAAACTATCACAGGAAGGTGTTGCGAAGCCTCGTTCACTAATGGGAATGACTGAGGTCAAAAGAACTTTATTCCAGCACTGCGATCTGAATCGGGAGCAGCAAGCCATGGCAGGGAACCTCATCAACGAGTTTGCTGATATATTCGCTTCGCGGGACTGCGAGTATAGCCGAACACACCTTGTACAACACCGGATAGACACTGGAGATGCGAGACCGATTCGTCAGCCTCCCAGACGACTACCATTGGCTAAGCAGACGGAGGTTGCAGAGATGGTGTCGACGATGGAGAAGGAAGGAGTAATCGAATGCTCTAAAAGCCCATGGGCATCTCCAATTGTCCTAGTCAAAAAGAAAGATGGCAGCACTCGGTTCTGTGTAGACTATCGCCAACTGAATAATGTCACCAGAAAGGATAGCTACCCTCTACCAAGGATTGACGATACGCTGGATACACTGTCCGGAGCTCGATGGTTTTCCACTCTACATCTGAAGAGTGGCTACTGGCAAGTGCAGATACATCCGGAAGACCGTGAGAAAACATCGAGATAACTTGAAGGAAGTGTTCCAGAGACTACGAAGTGCACAATTAAAGCTTAACCCGAAAAAGTGTGATCTCTTTAGATCTGAGGTAAAATATCTGGGGCACATCATCTCGTCCGAAGGAGTAAGGACTGAGCCAAAGAAGGTCGATGCGGTGAAAAATTGGCCCGTTCCCAAAGACAAACACCAACTGAGAAGCTTCCTAGGACTTGCAACTTACTACAGACGGTTTGTGAAGGACTTCGCAAGGATCGCAAAGAGCTTGCATCAACTGACGGAAAAGGGAAAACCATTTAAATGGTCAGGTGAATGCGAAGCGAGTTTCAAGAGTCTCAAACACCAACTGTGTGATGCTTCAATTCTAGCGTACCCTACTCCAGGAAAGACATTTATTGTAGATGCCGACGCTAGTAATGTTGGGATCGGAGCCGTTCTTTCGCAGATCCATGATGGCCAAGAGAGAGTAGTTTCCTACTTCAGTAAAGTGCTATCCAAGCCGGAGAGGAACTATTGCGTGACCAGGCGGGAACTCCTGGCTTTGATCCTGGCAACAAAGCACTTCCACAAGTACTTATATGGGCAGAAATTCATCCTGCGTACAGATCATGCGTCTCTAAAGTGGCTGCTGCAGTTTAAGAACCCTGAAGGACAAGTCGCGAGGTGGATTGAGCGGCTGCAGATGTATGACTACGAGATACAGCACCGAAAGGGAACTCTTCACGCCAACGCAGATGCCCTCTCCCGGCGACCCTGCAAGGCTGATTGTAAACATTGCGTACGCCAGGAGGAAAAAGATAAAGTGTCAGTCCAACGGTTGAGAGCTGAGCCCATTAGCGGCTGGAGTGCCGTTCCCTGGAAGGAACATGAGGGCAAGCCGGAGGGCAAGCCGGACTGGCAGCAGATCTTCAATAGGAGTCCGGAATTGAAGGCATACTTGGCACAATGGGACTCACTTCATGTCCAGGATGGCATTTTGAAAAGAAAATGGGAAAGTTCGGATGGAACATCAGCCGTGATGCAACTTGTGGTACCCAGATCGAAAGTCAACGAAGTACTTAGGGAACTACATGATGGAGTGTCCGGAGGTCACTTGGGAGTAAATAAGACACTCGAAAAAGTGCAAGAACACTTTTACTGGATCCACGCAAGAGACGATGTCGAAAACTGGTGCCGAAAATGCGCCGCTTGCGCAGCCAGTAAAGGCCCGAGAGTAAAAATGCAAGGCAAGATGCATCAATACAACGTTGGAGCGCCCTTTGAAAGGATTGCAGTTGACATCGCAGGACCGTTTCCAGAAACGAACAGTGGAAACCGCTATATCCTCGTAGTGATGGACTACTTCACTAAATGGCCTGAAGCCTTTGCTATACCTAACCAAGAAGCTAAAACCGTGGTAGAGCAGATTGTCCACAACTGGGTAAGCAGATTTGGCGTACCAATGGAATTGCACTCGGACCAAGGTCGCAACTTCGAGTCGAAGATCTTTCAAGGAGTATGCCAGCTACTAGGGATTAAGAAGACAAGAACAACCCCGCTTCATCCACAATCGGACGGAATGGTGGAACGCTTCAATAGAACCTTAAACGAACACCTTTCTAAGGTTGTTGGCACTGCCAGCGGGACTGGGACAAGCACATCTCCATGTTCCTATTAGCTTATCGAAGCGCAGTTCATAACACAACAGGACATACTCCATCCGAAATCCTTTTTGGTCGAACCATCCGGTTACCTAGTGAATTGATGTTTGGATCTCCGACTGATGAAGCAACGAATGAAGATGATTATGTGGCGGATCTCAGAGAAATCATCAGAAACATTCATCGGAAAACTAGAGATAAGATTCGGATATCCAGCGACCGCATGAAGACGAGGTACGATACAAAAGCGACCACCACAGGATTGCAGGAAGGAGATCTGGTATGGCTATACAACCCTCATCGCCGAAAAGGTATGTCACCTAAACTACAGCAGGATTGGGAAGGACCCTATAAGATAGTGAAGCGCATCAACGATGTTGTCTACCGGATCCAGCGAGGAAGAGGCAAGCTGAAAGTTGTCCATGTGGATCGTCTCCATCGCTACCATGGGGAAAATATTGACGTGCTTGTTCGGGACGAACAAGTTTAAGAGGGGGATATTGTCGCATGTTTGCTCAAACATCCATTCGAATCCTAGCCTGGATGTAACAATATGTTTGCAAAAAATATTTGGGCTACTGCGTTTTCGAATTGTTTGCTTTATCGTATTGTTACATCCAGGATAGGATTCGAAAAGATAAAACGTAATTCTATTTAATTAATCTTTATTAGTTCTCTTTCAATTTAAGTCTTGATTATTATTCTAATAATTCACTTATTTAATTCAACAATTCACTTTCACAATTAATCACTTCAAATACACAATCACTTTTCTCTTACTCAATACTTATACTTTTTCTCTATACTTTTCACTACTGTCATCTATCGCACTTCTTTATCTTTTCAAGCCAAACTAAGACGTTTTTCACCTTTTTACACAAAAGCGTTCGCGTACTTTTCTTAGAAATGAGAGTATTCTCTCTCGATTTTGGACATTTGACACTTTTCTTTTTTCTACACATAAAGTACGCGAACGGAGCTTATATCTCCTAGGTGAACCTCTCGAAATTTCCAGATTCGTTGAGTTTAGAAGGTTCGAGAACAACATAATTATGTATGCACTAGTTATTCCACAGCTACTCAAACTGCTTTTTAAATGCTGCCAAAATCGGTAATATGGCTTTCTACTAGATGGCGCTGCAAGTTGACTAATTGATGCTGAATGACACAGTTTGAGCAAACATGCAACAGTATATTCATTTCCGAATGATATGGGGTGAATTCGGAAACTCCAAACTGATACCGCATCGATTCGGCATCACTGCTTATTTGCGATGCCGATGCCGATGCGCAGAACAGCTGATGCAAAAATCAAACGGATGTCATTTGTTTGCGTTTCAGAACATTTCACTACCTAAAAATTAAAATAAACCTGGTTGCTGAAATGGAAATGTTACTAAATATTCTTTTTGATAGTAAGGACTTTCAAAATGACATGACTTTGATCAATGTGCACAAGAAGAGGACATTGCGTTTTAAGAGGACGAGAATATTACTTGAAAATAGTTTGAAGGGGCGAACAATTCCAAAAGTACAAAATTACTTCAAAATAATAGATAACTATCCTGAAGATGTATTTTACAGTCATTTGACCAGCTCAGTTTTCAGGGTAACATTTAACAGCTTAACCTGTTTTTGGGTTAATATCAATAGAATCTCTTTATTTCAGGATTTACAAAGTGCATTGCGTCCCTTTTGGACATTGGCAAACACAGGACGAATTGAATATTCGCTTAAGAAATGTTTGCTGATAACTCTATGGAAACTAGCCAACAGCAGAGTTAGCTTTAGAGCTCTTTCCGATCGCTTTAATGTCGGAAAAGGAACTGCATATAAAGTTTTTGTTAAAACTGTTAGCGCGATTCGCAGTTTGAAAAACGAAATTCGGTGGCCTTCTGCTTTTTGAACAGCAAGTCATAATGGAAGATTTCCAAAACAACCGAGAAAATAGTTTTCCCTTCGTTGTGGGTTGCATAGACGCAACCCATATAAGAATACATACGCCAAAAACAGATCCAACGAGTTATTATAACAGAAAAGGAACTTTCACAATAAATATGCAGGTGAATCCGTTTCCATCTGTTTTCAATTTCGATTTTCAATTTTTAACTTTTTAGGCCATATGTGATAGCAGGTTTCGCTTTTTGGACGTTTTTATTGGATTTACAGGAAGCTGTCATGATGTTAATGTGTGGAAAAATAGTCTAGTATGCAAGGCAATTGCAAGTCGCCGAATTGAAATCCCTGAAAATGCGTACCTCCTGGGTGATTCTGCCTACCCTCTTTCCAAGTTTATGATGGTTCCCTACAAAGATAATGGGCAGCTGACCAGAGAAAAAAAATTTAATCATTATCTTAGCTCCACAAGAGTGTTTATCGAACAAGCCTTCGGAATTTAAAAAAAAAGTTTCAAATTTTAGATTATGTAGATATGAGGTCGATAACAACGGCCCTACCATGAAACTCGATTCTAAAGTGAAACTATTCGAATTCGCAAAATCGCAACTCTGTAATTCTATAAGTAAGTTCTGAAAACGAAAATCGAACAGCTTGAGTACTGCCAATTCTTTTTTGTTTTCTTAGTACAAAATTGGTACTACCTTTTGCGAAAGTTAATGTCAAATTCGAGCGAATTCGTAAATAATCGTTCTACATCAAATGTGTATGCGAGAAGATAGAATGAAGAATTTTTTTTAAGAATGTAAGTATGTAAATAAGAGTTATAAATGAATAATTCATGAATATTTCATAAACATTGTAATATGTATGCATAATAATATTTGTATGCATAATGTTTGTTTTTTTTTTACCAGGGAATCATCTAAAACCACAAATACAAGTTTCATAATTTGAAATTTTGGTGGAGTACATGACCCAGCATCCAGATTTGTCCAAGGGGTATTTGAAAACACCCGAAGCCAGACAGAAATCAAAACATTTGTGGACAATCTACTCAAATGATTTGAATGCTGAAGGTCTTTCCTTACTCCTTTGGAAGAAAAGGTCAGTGAGTTGCTTGATTTAGGTCAAGCAGTTAATGGATTGAGTGGTTCTAGGTACTTGTTTTGGGTTGCAGGATACCATTGTTGCAAAACATCCAGGCCAAAAAGATGAAGATCTATTAGGTATGTGCAATGGTGTCACAGAAGTAGAAACAAATTCCAACAATCTTCTAAGCTCGGAAAAAGAAAATGTCCCACAGCCGCCAATTACACCAAAAAAACGGCAATCACTCCTTGAAAAACAAGTTGAGCATCAAATTATTTATCAAAACAACTCGTACGATGCTCTGAAAGAGATCAATGAAAATTTAAAAGGAATTTTGTAGTATAAAAAAGGGACTTTGAACTAAATGAAAAAAAAATACAAATTAAAAAAAGAGAAATTCGAGCTAAAAAAACTAAAATTTGAATTTAAAAAAAAGAGTTCTGTCGAAAAGAACAAAAATACAGTTGCTAAATTGGAAATTAAAAAAGAGATTCTAAGTCTTCGCCAACAAATGAATGCCATACCATAAAAATACCAAAAAAGTGAATATGAAGTGAAAAGTATATTTATGTTTTTTTATGTTATTGTAGTTTTGTTAATTAATATTGTTCTTTAATTGCTCATTAAACGTTGGCTTAAAAACTACTAAAAAAATGCATTTAAAATCAACAGTCGTTGTCATGTTTTTCTTTTGTTGTGTCAAATATAATGCGAGACTCGTTTGGGTTATGTCAAACTCATGTGAGAATCGTTCGAAAATCGCAAATTTGTTGGCAAATAGTTTGGCATTACCGACGTTCGATTCTACTTTCATAGAGAGTACCATTTGAAAGTAGAATCGGAAATAACTTTCGAATAGAATCAATAGTAGAAACAGATTCCATGGTAGGGCTCCAGGTGTCTCAGATGTGGTATTTGCGTGCGCAATACTACACAACTTCATCATAAATCATCAGCATGCAGAAAGTTGGAACCAGATTCAACTCGATTCAACAATTGGCATTGAAAACGTTGATCCTTTTAATTTACCAGAACCAAATGATCCAGTAATGTAAACAGCTGAAGGAGTACAAATAAGGAACAACCTCACAACACTTTTTGCTGTTGAAAAAGCTCTAAAACGAATAAAAATAAGAAAAAACATTAAAGCAACAAAATAATTTCCATTTATTAAATAAAAAAAACAAAACAATTAAAAACTGTTAAAAAAATAAATCAATTCTGCCCTAGCATTTGCTGCAGAATGCCTTTTAGGTCATTAAGATGATTAATGCGCTCCTTTTCTGCAACAAGTTTCTCTCTCTCCAGGGCCATTAATTCCGTGTGTCTCAAATCTTCCTTCTTGGACTCTTGTACCAACAACTCTAAGGTTTCGTTCAGTGCAATCTTTCGGCGTTTGGGAGTACGATGGGTGGTGCATACTGCAACACTGGGAGTTCCTCAACTTCGTCATCATCACTCCCTGGCAATGGTTCGTTTGTTGTATTGATGGATTCACCAAATGTTGATGACGATCGTAAATTTTCCATTGGAGGCTCGACTGAATGCTTCGCGCCATAGATTTGGTCAATTTCGTCGAAAAACTCCCAATATGTTGCCTACCTTCCGGTTGATTTATTCCTTTCTTTTATTCTTTTATATGTGATGATCAAGTTGAGGAACTTACGGTGAATCTGGTCTCTAGTGAAATTAAATGTAGGGTCCTCACTTTTCATTTCTTGGAGCACCTGTCCCCATAGAAATGATTTATTTTTTTTCCACTGATGGCAATTGAACTCTTCTTCGTATTTTAAGCGCGTTGAAATTAACAATTTACTTTGCGCTTTACTTAAATTCTCACTGTGAAACAAAGAAAAAATAAATTTATTTTATTATTACTATTATTTTAGTTTTATTATTATTTATATTTAATTATTATTCACTAGTTTATTTTTCTTACTTTTCCTTCTCCATCGACTCCATGGCGGCATCAACAAATTTAATGATGCTTTTTTTTATGACGTTTGCGCATCAGATGTGACAACTTTGCGAAAATGAACGTTGTGCAAAAAAAGTGATACCAAGTTTTGCGTTTTAGAACGTGATGCAAAGCTAAGGCTGCATCACTACTGCAGTGAGGCGTTTCCGAATTCACCCATGCTTTGCATAACTTGCGCAAAGTTTGCGATTCCGTATAGGCCCATTGCCTAGATACTACACCACCCAATTTCTCTTGCCCCCATACAGGACAGTATTGCTACAGCAGATATATAGGCCCAATTATGTTTCATGTAAATGTAAAAATCCATCAGGTAATGGTTGGGTGTTAGTACAAAATAATTTAAAAATAAAATGGTTCGAGGGAAATACGACACCCGATACTTTGCAAGACCTCCTTAAAGGAGATGCTTCTGAAAGCGACGTTGAAAATATGTAGTACTTTTGACTCATCGGATGAAAGCGAGACAGAATATTTGTTTCATGATTAAATAAAGTTACGAAACATGAACATTTAAAATATTTATTATTCTATTTATACATTTTTGATTAACTACGCAAATGCAAAAGATAACTAAATGCATGGGCTTGAAATTTCTGCTGTTAGTGGGTTTCTGATGGCAATGGGCCTGCAATTTTGTGTTAATAGTGGGTTTCGACAATGCGTCTAGCAAGGACTTAGCTGCGTGTAAAACATCTTGGACTTAAATATCTGTGTTAAGCAGTCTTCAATAGACTTAGAAAAAAAATTGGGTGGTGTAGTATCTAGGCAATGTTGTATTAAATATATAACAAATGTGTTGTATAGCTACGCTGTAAGATATGACTCACTTCTTACGCTAACACCGCATAGGACAGTTAACTATTTATTGATCTTCGTACAATACTACAGGTGGTTACGTCGAATATTAAAAAATGGGTTTGATCCTGACTTTAATTGCGTCTGGCACGAACTTGGCTGCGTGCAAAACGTCTTGGACTGATATTTTCATGCTCAAGAGGGCATGTTCTCTATATATTGAAATTTCATTCGGTTACGTCAAATATTACAAAAAAAGGTTTTAGTGTTGAACTTTGGTCGCGTCTGGCACGGACTTGGCTGCGTGCAACACGTCTTAGACTGATATTTTCATGCTCAAAAGGACATGTTCTATGTATGTTGAAAATTTCATTCGGTTACGTCAAATATTAAAAAATGGGTTTGATGCTGAACTTTGGTCGCGTCTGGCACGGACTTGGCTGCGTGCAAAACGTCTTGAACTGATATTTTCATGCTCAAGCTCTGTTGCTTAGGGCTATAACCAAGTGGTTACGCTATTATTACTATTGTGGAAAATAACGCATATTCACACGCATTGGCCGCCACGATTTGCTACCAGACTAATATTTTTGATACACCCTCTACTCAGGCTACACAGTATGCAAATATCTTTCGGTTACCTCTCAGACCGAAAAATTACTTCGGGCTCTTGGTCTATTACGAATTTGTCGATTTATTAAAAGTGCCCTCCGAACAAAATATTAAAGCAGTTTTTAAACTTTTACGAAATCTTAACTTAGATTCTAATACTAAAAAAAACACAAAAACTTATGTCTCGTAGCCATTGGCCTTAGCAGCTAGTGCTCTAACTTCAACATTGATTATAAATTATATAGTTATGTTCTTATGTATTTTGTTTATTATAATTTGCACTCGCGAAAGGGATTTTACGTTATAATGTAAATAGTTACATAGCGTGGGCAGAAGGGAAATTTGGATTGGAGAGAGAGAGAGAGAGGAGATGCCTATGCACGTTGGTCTTAATTGTTTGTAAATTGCAATGCGAAGGAAAGATAAGCATGGTAAAGCATTACACATTCGTATTGCACGGGAGGAAATTACCACTTGAATTTGACATAGGAAAAGCCGTGACGACAATGTCCTAAAAAACGACATTTTTTGTCGTCTGCAATTTTTCTCCCGACAGTTAGTCGAGTGGTTCAATCAGATGCGTTTGTAATCGTTCTTTTAAAGCAGAATTCATTTCTTCTGAATGGTAATATGCACACAACCACACGCGTTCTTTTTTGGTGGGCATTATTTTTTCCAAATTATTACGTCTGTTCATCAAGTTTAACGCTTAAAAAAATATTAATGCTTTTGGTGGAAATAAGAATGTGAAAATAGAATTCTTAATATTAAGTAATGTAAGTAAGCCAAAAATTGCGCCCATGCACGGACGGGCTACTTTTTTTTATAATAAAAAAGGAAATCCAAATCCCAGAGCACTCAGACTCGGTAACGGTACATTGTCCGGTGTTCTTAGTCGACAGTGAGAATTTACTTCACATTAAAAGGGAACTAAAACCACTCAGAGTTTTCGGAATTTATTTCCCACTTTACATGGGAACTAAGTCCGCTTCGCGAAAGTGGTTCTATTTCCCACTATGTGGGAACTAAGTCCCTCAGTGGACTTATTTCCCTGCACCATATTGTCCTACCAAGCTGAAATCCTCCTTTTGGTGTGGAGGCTGGAGATTGAATGCGTATGTTGTTGTTTCCCATGGGGATTGAACCTGCACCGCACGTTACTGTGTTGGCTTATGACCAACACAGTAACCTCTACACCGTCACCACCCTGCGGGGACGGGATAATCAGCGCATGTCGTTAAAGTCGACAAAGGGGAGAATTCACATCTAGGCAACTTTAAAATCCAGGTGATTTAACATTTTAAATCTGTCCCTCAGGTTAGGTTAGGTTGAGGTGCCTGTTAGCTGAAAGCTAACACACTTAGACCAAAGAGGTCCATTGTGATGCCACTAGGATCGGGAGTATCTACCACTACCCGCTAAAACCATTTGGAGCTTCTGATGAAGCGTGATAGACTTCTAACATCTGTGTTAGCCAAGTCACTGAGTTCATTTAGGAAGAATTCTCCCAAATAGGGATTTCTTTTATGGGAGAGTGCTGGACATGTGCAGAGGAGATGAAGTGTAGTCTCCCCCTCCTCCTCATCCCTGCAACTTCTGCAGAAGTCATTAAAATAGATGCCAAGCCTTGATGCGTGCTTGCCTATTAGACAGTGGCCTGTGATGGCACCTATGACAGAGCTAATATGCAGTCGGTTAAGTGAGATGAAACTCAGAGAGCGTCGCAGGTCCAGCTTTGGCCAGATATGCTTGGTCGCTAGACACGTATTAATACCTGTCCACCTGAGGTTTGTACTCTCAACTGCAGCTAGCTTGAGCATGAGTTTACAAGTAGCGATGGGCATACCTAGGAAACCTTTATCAAGTAGAAGAGGTAATGCTGTTCCCTTTTTGGCGAGTTCGTCTGCCCTACAATTCCCTGGGATGTCTCTGTGCCCTGGCACAAGAAAGAGGTGAATGTTGAACTGCTCTGCCATCTCCTCAAGAGACGAACGGCAGTCTATGGCTACGATGGAGTTTGAAGAGACTGAATCTAGGGATTTCAGCGCGGCTTGACTATCCGAGAATATGAGGATATCCTTAGCGGATATCACGTTTCTCTTTAGCAGCGGATTGCCTGCTGAAAATACCCAGGGGTGTTCGATGCAGTAAAATGTTCAGTGCAGCGGAGGGGGTTGTACGGAGTGCTCCGCAGATACACAGACAAGCTGTGCGTTGCACCTTGCTCAGCTTATCACGGTTTACCGCTTTGTCCAGAGCAGTCCACCAGACAACCACCCCGTATGTCAGGATCGGTCTTACTACCGATACGTATAGCCAGTGTGATATGCGGGGTTTTAGGCCCCACTTATTTCCGATGGCTTTTTTGCAAGAGAAAAGTGCTACTGTAGCTTTCCTTACTCTTTCTTGTACATTGGGTTTCCAGCTTAACTTCCTATCGAATATTAGACCCAGAAATTCAGCTTCATCGGAAAAGGTTAAGCTTGTACCGTTGATAGAGGGAGGGTCGATATGAGGGATTTTAATTTCCTGGAGAAGAGGACAAGCTCGGTTTTGTGAGGGTTAACCCACAACTTCTTGCCCAAATTAACAGCTTGTTGAGGGCGTTTTGCAGGAGTTCCTGAGTGTTGAGGTATTTCCCTGAGACGACAATAGCAACCAAATTCGCCACCAAGTTCCACAGAAGGGGGGAGAGGACACCACCTTGTGGCGTGCCTCTACTGACAGACCTCCTAGCGGATGAATCGCCCAGTTTTGAGTTGATAATCCTGCTTGTGAGCAAAAGATTGATCAATACACCAAGCGATCCAACCACATTTAGTTCTGTTAGTGCATTTGCGATTGCAGATGTGTTGACATTGTTAATAGCGCCTTCTATGTCTAGGAATATACCATAGTGTATTCCTTGTGGTGAAGGGAGTATTCAATGGTGCGTACCAAGGAGTGAATGGCAGTTTCCACTGATTTACCCTTATTGTACGCATGTTGTGCTGCAGACAGCAGTTGCGGGCTTATATTCATGCGAAGATGGATATCAATCAGACGCTCCAGCGTTTTGAGGAGGAATGATGATAGACTGATTGGTCTGAGGTCTTTTGGACTAACATGGGTGTATTTGCCAGCTTTGGGTATGAAGACTACTTTAACTTCTCTCCAAGCCTGAGGAATGTAAGTCAGCCTTAAACAACTTTCATAATCATCTCCAGTATTGGTAGGATGATGTCCGAAGTTCTCTGAAGTTCGGCAGGTATTATGCCGTCAGGTCCTGCAGACTTGAAGGGCTGGAAGCTTTGTAGTGCCCAAAGAAGCTTGTCCCTAGTAATCAGACTTTGAGAATTTGTTACCTGTAAATCCATAGGTGACCTGTTTAGGTTACTATGGCCGGTGATGTTGGAGCTACCAGGGAAGTGTGTGTCAAGTAGCAGATTGAGCGATTCCTCGCTGGATGTAGTCCACGAGCCATCTGCTTTCTTTAGGCAGCTAGGCATGGTTGGATTTGAAGCAAGAATTTTTCTTAGCCTTGATGCCTCTGAAGCTTCCTCTATTTTGCCACAGAAGAGTCTCCACGAAGATCTTTTGTCCTTCCTTATTTCTTTTTTGTATAATTTGAGGGATTCTTTATAGGAGTCCCAGTCAGTATTGGATCTTGTGCTTTTAGCTCGATTGAAGAGTCTCCTGCAATCATTTCTCAGTGGTCCTAATTCAGGTATCCACCAAGTGAGTCGTACGATGGGGCAGGAAACAGCCATCGCTTCCTTAAAAGCCATCGTGAGCTTGTTGATTTTGCTGTCAAGTATCTCTGTATTTGGGTCCAGTCTGTTTTCCGAGGGTTTCGGAATGTGGATTGGCAGATGTCAGCGTTCAGGTTGAAGGTAAGATATCGGTGGTCGGAGAAGGAATGGTCAGCCGAAACTCTCCAACTCGATATCAAATTGTGGATGTTATCGGAGACAAGAGTAATGTCTAAGGCTTCTTGTCGGTTCTTGGTGATGAAGGTGGGTTCATTACCCAGGTTGCACACAATGAGGTTAGTACTTAAAAAATAATCAAAAAGTGACTCACCTCTGCTGTTGATATCAGTGATGCCCCACACGGTGTGATGCGCGTTATGGTGGATTTACACGGTCACACATTCCTAACATGTAAGATTAAAGGGATGCTAAATACAAAATATCCGTGTGACTGAAAGGGACAGCATTACCTAACAAGCCAAAAAAACGTGACACGTATTCAGGTCGGCCATCTTGTTTACGTGGTAGGAATTATGGGAAAGCTATGCATGTTGATATTTTTATAGCGATGGCTTACGAAATTTCGATTTCCTATAAAACAAAATGGGCGCTGCTATCATATGTTTTAATCGCCATAATACATTTTTGACATTTCTCTGCTTCACATCGGCGATTGTACCTACTCAAGATGGAAAACACTATTAATACGGCAGCCTTTACGAGATCCATGTTTTTATTTATTTTTTAATTCTACTACAACAAAACCGATGAAAATAAATTTGTTTGTTTACATGTGATCTGTCAAATCTCCATAATAATGTTATAGCAAGTTAAAGTAAGTGATCTCACTCTTACTTGACTGCGGATAAACGGATCTCTCTTTTCGGTTTTGTTGCAAAAATGCGCGTGCGTGATGGTGTAAATCCACCATTAGCGTCATCCGATGATGAGTGCAACTTTCCGCCTCTCTGCTTCCGCGATAAAACTCTCCAGGTTAGCACCAGGGAGAGGTCCCAGGTTGTCATGGGCAAGATACGCTGATGCCAACCAGTATGTGCTACCAGCAGTCTCCAGTTTGGCAGCCGTCGCGTCGTATCTCGATCGCTGAAATTAGGGAGTAAATAAGCATTAAGGCTACTCTTCACTAGTATGTACGATCTAGGTTTACCTTTGTCGGACACATATAGTGGGTAGTATCCAGGGGTCTTCAGTCCACGAACCAGTTTATTGACGACCCAGGGCTCCTGGACCAACACTAAGTCTTCTCCAGTTTTTGCGAACCGTAGAATAAGGGCGGCCGAAACCTTAATCGAGTGTTGGAGGTTTATCTGGACATTCTGCAGCATTGTTGCTACGATCTTCTGGAGAAGCCTCCATCACTGTGTTATTGAAAATCAGAAGACGAACTGTAAAGTTCATCCTCACTCAGAGGATCCTTGTTGGACAAGCCTTCCAATACAGAGGATGAGCTAAGGAGCTCGCCTTCCCTCAGAAGTTCATTGTCGTTGGTGTCGTACGTGTCCATGACCGACTGGGAGTCGATCACAGGGGGTAGAGACATAGTTGGTTCCTTACAGGGCTCTGAAATGCCATTCTCTAGGGAGGGGAATGTGACTGGTGCGCTTGCACCCGACACAACAGATTCGGATTGATGATGGGGTCGGCTTGTCAGCGTCCAAGTCATCCTTCTTGTAGACTTTCAGCGTGATGTCGTTCCACCCGAACCGAATCACACCTGCGGTCGCTGCTAGATGAGCAAGGGATTCCTGATTGATGATGATAACAGCGCATCGGTAGGAACCCTTTTGTTCTTCCAGTTTTGCGACTTTCCAGTCGTGAGTCGGAAGGGATGGGTTACTGATTTTAAGAAGGTGCAGTATCCTTCCAGGGGAGGAAGGGCTAATTGGGATCCAGGCACGCGATCTCGGTCGGCAAGGGATGTCCTACCTCGCAACAACATCAAGCTTAGCCCCTGGCCATGGCTCACCAAGCTTGTTTATCGTGACCTTGTAGAGATCCAATGATCGCTGATGGTCGCACGCGATAAGTTTAACGCGTCCTTGATGCCAGGCACCATAATGGATTATTGGCGGTGGTCCGGGGATATCTTTGTAGAAATCCTCGAAGTTTTCCAACAGGGAAAGCATAATGAGATCCCACCCTTCAGGTGAGATCCTGCCATCGGCGTCGCTGCGGTCTATAATTGCGACCACAATACCTTTTTTTAGGATATCGCTAAAAGACCTATGAGATATGACGGTAGACGCGCTAGGAGGAATGCTGGTGTTGTGCATCCTCAGGCGCTTGGAGACCGAACCGACCTCCTCCAGCGATCTCTGCCGCTTTGACGCAATTTCTCCGCTGGTCTTGTCCTTTCCTGCGAGTACATTTTGAGCCAAGGTCAATTTACTGATCTGCGCAGGGGTTCTATCCATCTCAGGGATAGTGCCGATAGAGCCAATTATGCGATTTGCATTGCGTTTATCCTTGTAGTGCGACGTCGAGGTGTTGCGGCGACGACTACAAGACGCGCTGGTGGAAGTAGGACCATGTTGCACAGTCCCACTTCCCCCAGGGGGGTGATTGTGTTTGGTAGCAGCATCCATGCGTTTACTGGCGGAAGGACCATGAGTTTGCACAGTCTTACCCCTGACTAGTGTAGTAGGAGTTTTACCAGGGGGCAGCTTTGGGACACTGCCTGAGGGGGTGCTGCCAGTAGAGGTGGGACCATTTTGCACAGTCCCACTTTTGCTGGGAAATTTATTTTTGTGCTCGCAATTACTGACGGAGGAACCACGGTTATCCACAGTTCCGCTGCCAGCTGCCATAGTAGCACTTCCGGTAGACAGCTTTGTCGCCGTACTACCGTCCGGTTTCAAAGGGATACCGGCCTTGAAAATTTGTTTTTGTTTTTGTTTTTGAGTTGGTTTCATAATAGTTCCCACGAGTAGCGGAGAAGGGAAGGGCCGTGTGCACAGAGATCCGCTTTGTACAGATAAGGCTAGCTATTCCGGAGGTCGCCAAGTATCCGGATACTCCGCTCGCGACTGAGCTATTTTTAAACTGGGCCCTCAGCCAGGGGGATAAAGGAGGGAGAGAGATGGGAAGCGGGAGAGGAAGGAAGAGAGGAGTGGGAGAAGATGGGGGGGGGGAGAGTGGGGTCAGGACGGATTGCCCTGTGGGCAGTTCTTAGTAGATGCTGAAACAACGGCCAGCCTGGCATGGGTGACCCTTCTGGTCGACAGCTTAGCCAATTGTATCAGCACCCTTAAGCCTCCACACCGGCACCAACAAATAGAGGTGGGCTCGAAAAGGTGACTGACCCTTCGTGGAGGAATTTGTCCCTCAAGTGTGCATACAAATTCGTGGGTTGACTGGAGATTACCGGTGTCGTAAAAGGTCGATCAAAGAATCACCTCTATTACCGTTGTACTCCAAAACACATAATTCTTTCAAATCATCGATATGTTTGTCGTTTTTAAATGACAAAGGTAGGATGAAAATCATGAATTACCACTTTTCTTTGATTACCTAATGTCCATGTCGATTGGATACTGTTTTTTTACCCCGAGTGCATTCTAACTGCTGTCAGAGCAAATAACCGTTTTCGTTTCAACATAAAAATCACCCTCAATCCACTCTGTGAGTACTCCGTTTTTACCCCAGATAAATAGCGAGGGTAAGCACGAGATATATATAACAAAGAAGAGAGCAATATAATGATCAACAATGTTATTATATCTCGCCTTTATACAATATAAGCTCAAGTATAAGCTACGATCGCAAACACAATGTTGTGGTGTTTAGAAAAAAGCGGTATAAAATAAACAATCGAACTAAAGATCACAGCACCCAGAATATTGTATTGTAAATAAAAATGATCTTGAGTTCACTTTTCATCGTTGCTTCCAGTGTAAGTTATGGTTTTGTCATATCAGCAATTTTTAATATTATAATGCATTTAATTTGAATAAAGGAAGTTAAAGTATCTGTTGGCAACGCTTCCCAATTCTAGTACGGGTAGGCTCCTTCCGCAACCCTTCAAGCAAGAGACTCCGTTTTACGTCCGCAAACGCAGTCAATGACATATGGACTACTCCGCATACGGCTCCGCATACGGGTCCAATTAGTATGGAAATTGTAATAGCCGCGGACTCACATGTGTATGTATTGTGACAGATTGAGTTCGCTTTGGTCAGCAAAAAACGAATCCAAAACTGATCCAAAAAAAAGGCACAAATCGAGGCTAGATAAGAAGAGAAACGAGAATCGAGTATCGCTAACATAAAAATCAGAAATGTTTGTTCATGTTTATTTTATTTCTTAAAAACAATACATTTTTGCATTTTGTATACCTGCAACCATTTCTCCTTCTCCTGCAAAATAAATGAATCAAATAAATGTGCATGTTATCTATACATATGTATGTTACTTACTTTCAGCATGAATTTGTGCCGGTAGCATTTAAATCATCGAAATGCGGCCCACAATTGGTAGTTTCGCCTTCATCGGTTGCTATTTTTTTTTGGTTTTGATATATCTAAATTCAAACAAAGTTTAATTAAGCAAATAATTGTGTGCAATAATAAATTCAATTTTAGTTTACCTTTCAAGAAAAATTATATCTGCAGCTACACCCAGAGACAGTGTCAGTGACAGATGAACGAATCGCCATTACAAATAACTACTCTCGACTCTCGCTCTTCTTCTTATTGGCAATGTAGTTACAGTCAATTTACAAATGTGTGCGTGGAACGCCTCATATATCGCGGATCCGAAAATGACGGGAAAAGTTGGGTCAGCGATTTTGCTTGAAGGGAAGTAATAGATCGCTGTCAGAGGACGCCATTTTTCAAACTCACGCCCGCCATTGCATTTTTGTTCTTTTATTCTGCCAGCATTAAAACGTGATTAGGAGAAATCTAACAAATGAAACCACTGAAATATCAAATCATAAACTAATAACTGAAATACATTATAAATAAAATTAAAAGAGAAAACTAATGTAAGTAAAATTATATTTAGACATTTATGTACGGTACATATAGATTTAACATTTACAATTCCATAAATAAAGGTTGTAACTAAGCCACGAGGACCACGTATTTTTAATCCTCGCCAGCCGGCGAGTTCACAACAAGTTTAATCTCTTGTTGGCACCAATTCGTGCCAACAAATTTACAACACTATTCTCCAAGGAATATTACACCAAGCAACAGTATGCCGCCAAAGAAAAGCCAACATGCTTTCTCCAAGTCCACCAAGACGCCAAGATCACCAGTTCCAGAGGAATTCAACTGCTGTTTGTGCGAAGAACCCGAGCGACAATTGCGGTGCGTGGAGCCACTACACCTGCGCGGGAGTGGATAGTTTTATCCAAAATGAAGACTATTTTTGCACCACATGTACGACAGGTAAGAATGTTCCTTTGTCTAGTAGTTTAGAAGTTGTTTTTGCGTCTGGTGCAAAGAATATTGCCACAATAGACCAGAGAAAATTTAATAAAGCCCCTAATAATGTCGTCTGTACTGCCCCTAATACTGCCTCGCCCTCGCATGCAATTGCTTCAGCGCCAAAGGAATTGGTTTCGGTGGCGTGTATTCCGAGAAACGTTGCAACCTCGGTATCTACGTTCTCTGCTACCACCACTACTGCTGAAAGTAAAACGGGATCAAGAGGATCGCGATCTCAAAGCAAAGAGGGATAGCGAATATCTTGAGAAAAAGTACCGGATTTTGAGTCACATGGAGGACGACTCATCGAGTACTAAGGAAGATAATTTGTCCACTTCAGTCAATAGGGTAACTCAATGGCTTGGTAGTCGTGCAGCGAATGGTTGTTTTGAGTCGACGACCCACAATGCACCGGCGTCTATGGGAGTAAGTCGGGTTGATGATAGAACTTGGACAGGGGCAGCTTTGGTTGTGAATCAGCTACGTAATCAAAAGCACCATCCCATACAATTTGGATCAGCTTCTTCGAACGCGATGCCGCAGCAACCACTGCTGAACACACAGTCCACACGGGCATTTGTGCAACACCAATCCACTTGGACCCAAACCATTGAACCGGCTTATTTAAGGCAGCAGCAGCAACCGATATCTAGCTCTTTAATGCCGATGTCCCAACAGATGCAGAAACCCTCATACTATCAACAGCGAACAACTTTACCACCAAGGCAGACCAGGCAATTCGCTTTCAACGTGGAGCCACAGGAACCAGCTTTCAACTTGCAATCAACAAGAGCAGCACAGCCGAATCCACTGTATCAGCAGCCAGAGAATCCATCAATGCTACGACCACCCGGCCAACAATTGCCCGAGGCGGAGATTCCGGGTCCTGGACTGTCGAGAGCCAATATAGCAGCTCGTCAATTAATATCACGAGATCTGCAATGCTTCGGAGGATGTCCCGATGAGTGGCCGTTGTTTATATCGAACTTTTATAGGAGCACCGAACTGTGCGCATTCACGGATGAAGAAAATCTGGTCAGGTTGCAGAGATCTTTGAAGGGTAAGGCGTTGGAAGCGGTTCGCAGTCTTCTTGTACAGCCGAATTGCGTGCACCGAGTTATTGCTACGCTTAAAATTTTGTATGGAGATCCAGAGCTTATTATCCACACGCTCACACAAAAAATTCAGTCAACGCCAGCGCCGAAAGCAGAGAAGCTGGAGACTATAGTGAACTTTGCCCTTATAGTCCAAAATCTTTGTGCAACGATAGAGGCTTCCGGTCTGCTAGCCCACTTGAAGAATGCAACAATGCTACATCGGCTTGTAAATAAATTACCGCCCGCAATTCGCCTTGATTGGGCTAGGTACAAGCGGGTACTACCGGAATGTAACCTTTCTCATTTCAGTATATGGATTTACCAGATTGCCGAAGCAGCCAACAGTGTTATCGTGCCAGATATTTCATCATCCAATCCGGAGCCCAAGTCACAAGGCAGAAACTGGAAAGAGAAGAGTTTCCTCAACGCTCACTATGCTCAAGTCGACACCAATAACAATAAATTGTCACCATCGGGACACAAGTGCTGCGTTTGCCAAGGCGACTGCGTATCGGTAGCAGTTTGCAAGGAATTCCAAAAACTTAGCCGCACGCTGAAATGGTCAGCAATAAGGCAGCACCACTTATGTCGGCGTTGCTTGGGGGCCCACGATGCAAGAAGTTGCTCTTCCACTACCGTTTGCGGGATAAGCGGATGCCCTTTTAAGCACCACAGACTGCTGCACAATGAAGAGAAGGACCAAGAGAGACAAGGATCATCGGTTGGACGAGTTTCACTGCATACGCAAGCTCACTGCAATACTCACAGCTATGAATCCAAGCTAACTTTGTTCCGCTTCGTGCCTGTGGTCTTGTATAGTGGGGAAATCCAGCTTCACACCTTTGCCTTTTTAGATGACGGGTCTTCTCTATCTCTAATGGACGAAGAGCTAGCCAAAGAGCTAGGGGTTAAGGGATCTCCACAACCGCTATGCTTAAAGTGGACTGGGAATACCCATAGGTATGAGAACAACTCAAAAATGTTCTCTTTGCAAATTTCAGGCTCAGCTTATAACGCGGAACGGTATAGACTGGCGGATGTACACACAGTTAAAAACTTACAGTTGCCGGCACAATCAATTAACCTTGACGGCTTGCAGGAGAAATACGATCATATTCGAGGACTTCCCATTCAACCATATGAGCATGCGATTCCTCGCTTGCTGATTGGGCTGAACAATGCCAAGCTGAGCCTCCCTCTACGATACAAGGAAGGAAGACGGGCAGAACCTGTTGCAACTAAGACGCGCCTGGGGTGGATTGTGCATGGTAATTGTGACAAACGAACTTCTAGAGGCGCATGCGTTTCCGTTCACCATAGCTTCCACATTTGCGAGTGCAATGACGCAGAGCTTCAACGGCTGGTGAAAGAGTTCATTGGAAATGACAATTTTGGGACCTCGAATTCTGAAAGGGTTACATTACCAACCGAGGATAGGCGTGCGTTAGAGTTGTTAAACACCCACCCAATCCGGAAGAACGGGCGCATTGAAACGTCACTGCTCTGGAAGTCGGAAAAAATACTCTTGCCGGACAGCCTGCTCATGGCACAAAAAAGATTGGCATGTCTCCACAAACGAATGAATCCAGAGGCACCCTTAGCTGAGGCACTAAATAACAAAATAGAGGAGTACGTTTCGAAGGGCTACGCTAGAAAACTTTCTGCCAAGGAAATCACTGGATCCCGCCGCTGTTGGTACCTGCCGATATTTCCGGTTCAGAATCCGAACAAGCCAGGAAAGCTTAGGATCGTTTGGGATGCAGCTGCTACCGTCCAAGGCGTGTCATTAAATTCAATGCTACTGAAAGGTCCGGATCAGCTTACCTCGTTAACTTCAGTAATCTACAAGGCGAGAGAAAGTCTCATAGCTATCTGCGGAGACATTATGGAAATGTTCCATCAAGTCCGAATACGTAACGAGGATCGGAATTTTCAAAGATTTCTATGGAGCAAAGCTGCCGATCGTGAACCGGATGTTTACGTGATGAATGTGATGACCTTCGGAGCAACGTGTTCGCCTTGCTGTGCTCAATTCATAAAAAATAAAAATGCTGACGATTTTGCAGAGGCGTTTCCGAGAGCCGTTCGATCCATCAAAGAAAACCATTACGTGGACGACCTCATGGACAGCGTAGCGACGGAGGAAGAAGCAGTTCAGTTGGCAAAAGAGATCAGATATGTGCATCAACAGGCAGGGTTTACCATCAGGAACTGGATTTCGAACTCGTCCTCTGTCCTCAAGGCATTGAAGTCGGACCATACAGACAGCATAGATCTTAATGTCAGTGTGGAGTTGAGCACAGAGAAAGTCCTAGGAATGTGGTGGTGCACTCTATCAGATTGTTTCACATATAAACTAACAACCAACCCAAATCAAACTAAAATTCTTTTTGAAGGGTTCCGGCCTACAAAACGCGATGTTCTGAGGATTCTTATGACAATCCTTGACCCGTTGGGTCTCTTAGCTCATTTTTTGATGTACGTAAACAGGACATCTGGCGCTCAAAAATCGACTGGGACGAAGAGATAAAGGATGAAGAGTATGCAAAATGGCTGAAATGGGTTAAATACATACCGGCGATGGAAACGCTCAAAATTCCCCGATGCTACGTCACCACCAGTCCAGCATGCAACTCCGAACGGCAGCTACATGTTTTCGTCGACGCCAGTGAAAACGGTTTCGCGGCAGTGGCATACCTAAGAAACTCCACCGATGAAGTGGTAGAGTGTGCGCTGATTGGGGCTCGGACACGGGTGGCACCTCTGAAACTCTCAATACCCAGACTCGAACTACAAGCGGCGGTTCTTGGTGCTCGGTTAGCAAAGTGTATCTCGGAGTCCCACACCATCAGTTTTTCCCGGCTATTCCTCTGGTCAGACTCTAGAAACGTCCTTAGTTGGATTCGATCGGATCATCGAAGATATCGACAGTTTGTCGCCTTTCGAGTTAGCGAGATCCTAGACCTTTCGGAGATATCAGACTGGCGGTGGATCCCGACGAAGATGATCTCAGCTGATGAGGGAACATAGTGGCAAAAACTTCCCGAATTTAAAGCGTCGAGTCGGTGGTTCAAGGGACCAGAGTTTCTCAAGTCACCTCCGGAAAGCTGGCCGCAAGAAACCCACCAGGAGTCAGCCACCAAAGAAGAACTTAAAGCTAATTTTATCAATGTACACATTCTATCCCGAGCAAATGTTTTCCGGTATCATGAGATCTCAAATTGGAGGCGATTGCTGAGAAGTACTGCACTAGCATTGCGTTTCATTTACAACGCACGAAGTCGGAGACTTGCACGAGAAAGGATATGTGGACCACTATCCCAAAAGGAACTTCAGGTTGCTGAGTGCTTAATTCTGTCTGAGACACAGGGCAGTGTGTACGCGGAGGAGGTCGCTGACCTCAAAGCCAACCAGTATGTGGACAAGTCCAGTGCACTCTATAATCTTTGTCCATGCGTCGATGAAAATGGCATCATTCGGGCCAACGGAAGGATCAACATCTCTGAAAGGGTGAGTGACTATGCTAAAAGACCCATAATCCTGCCAAGAACGCATCGGGTAACACACTTAATTATAATGGATATGCATTGTCGTTATCACCATCAGAATCACGAGACAGTTGTTAATGAGCTTAGACAAAAATTTCACATATCTCAAATGAGGGCAGCTCTTAATGCGGTCAGGCGGCTGTGTGAGGAGTGTAAAAACAACAGAGCGAGACCCCTTCATCCCATAATGGCGCAACTTCCGCTTGCACGGCTTGCTTCGTTCTGTCGACCATTTTCCTTCATCGGAGTCGACTACTTTGGGCCCATGAACGTTACAATTCTCCGCAGAACGGAAAAAAGGTGGGGCGTACTCCTAACATGCCTAACCACACGAGCGGTTCACCTCGAAATCGCCCATTCGTTATCATCGGATTCTTGCATAATGGCACTTCGGAACTTCGTCGCTCGTCGTGGAACTCCAATTGAAATATATAGCGATAACGGAACGAACTTTCAAGGGGCCGAGCGAGAGCTAAGAGAAGCCTTCCAGAGCGTCGATAAAGATAAGCTGATAGAGACCTTTACCTCAGGTACCACCAAATGGAAATACATCCCTCCAGGATCGCCGCATATGGGAGGAGGCTGGGAGAGACTAGTGCGATCCGTCAAAAGAGTACTTTACCAAATAATGCCAACTCGCAATCCTTCAGACGAACTCCTGCGAAGCATGCTGACCGAAGTAGAAAATATCGTTAATTCCCGTCCCGTTCCCATCGACAGCGAAAACGAGGAGCCCATCACTCTTAATCGCTTCCTTCTAGGGTCTTCAAGCGGGTCCAAACCTATAGCAGTATTCGACGACGACATTAGGGTGCTTAAAAAAAATTGGCTTACGTCTCAGCAGTTCGCGGAACGCTTCTGGAAAAGCTGCGTAAAGGAGTATCTGCCAACGATAACTCGTCGTACAGAGTGGTATCAGACAGTAATCCCCATAGAGGTGGGTGATATTGTCTTAATTGTGGACCCAAATGGTCCTAGGAACTGCTGGCCAAAGGGTCGAGTGGTGCTAACTCGCATCTCCAAAGATGGACAAGTGCGGAGCGCTGTTGTACAAACACAGTCCGGCGTATACGAGAGGCCCGTAGTGAAGTTGGCGGTCTTGGACATCGAACCTCCAAAGGAGGTGAGCCCACGGAAGGACCTACCGGGGGGGGGGAGTGTTGGCAACGCTTCCCAATTCTAGTACGGGTAGGCTCCTTCCGCAAGTAATAGATCCCTGTCAGAGGACGCCATTTTTCAAACTCACGCCCACCATTGCATTTTTGTTCTTTTATTCTGCCAGCATTAAAACGTGATTAGGAGAAATCTAACAAATGAAACCACTGAAATTTCAAATCATAAACTAATAACTGAAATACATTATAAATAAAATTAAAAGAGAAAACTAATGTAAGTAAAATTATATTTAGATATTTATGTACGGTACATATAGATTTAACATTTACAATTCCATAAATAAAGGTTGTAACTAAGCCACGAGGACCACGTATTTTTAATCCTCGCCAGCCGGCGAGTTCACAACAATTTTAATCTCTTGTTGGCACCAATTCGTGCCAACAGTATCCTTTAAGAGGACACTCAAAAAAACGCGAACTCGTGCCCCGTAGGCACATCCGACATTCGACTTACGAATAAAACAACACGATCGTATACACTCAGAATAAATTTATTAAACTCTAACCGAACTTCTACAGATCCAAAATAGAACTAACTCTAAATAACTTTGTTTCCCGTTGGAAAACCGCTCGTCCCACGATGGGAATTGCTGATTAGTCAAATATGCTCCGGTGTCATATCCGTCAGTTGCACTGCGCGTGCATGCAATCCGATTCCATCGCCCTGGTACTGTGGGAATATGTTTGTTCATGAAAGTGATGACGCAGCCATTCCCAGGTGACTGGCTGTTCTGATCTTGGAGTGTTGGATCAGATGTCTCGTGTTAACTCCTCCCCTTTCAAAAATCTACGTCCCGTAGATCATTTGCGGAGACAGAGACGGGCAACGGGGTCTGTGTCAGATGTGGAAAGGACACCCGTGGTCGATGCTCAATGTCCGAGGCGCTTGTCCTTGCAACCGGTAAGGTCACCGTTGGGAGTCCTACTTTTCCATAGATTTTCCGCCAAATAAAACATACGGTAAGTATGACCATCAAGAAAATTACAGCATCCGTCACAGAGGATATCATCGTTTTCTCCGTAAGGTCGTCAAGGCGTTCAGTGTTGGCGACGCTGAGGTTGTGCACGTACACCAGGTCAATCTTGTTAGATTGAGTAGTGATGTTCGCAAGTACCGAAGGTAAAACCTGTATTGCAGTACTAGTGCTGCTCGAGATCAACTTATCTTTCAGGCGGATGCTTTCGTTGATCATCCTGATAACATATGTACCTGTCAAGGGTTATGAAATATTGTTTGAGATCATTTCGCCCTTGAAGTTTGTTAGGAAAATTGCATCATCTTTGACAAGTTCAACGATCTCTTTGCTGTTTATTCGGAAAGTACAGTTAGCGTGTCCTCCTTTAAGGATTCGTGGTATGCAGTCGTCTTCAGGAATTTTTTGGAGAGCCTGCTCCTCGCATATCGTTGAATTGTTAGTCGAAAAACAGTGGTCTACTATTCCAAACGTTTCCTTGTGGCTCACCAGCATTTTCCGGAATTTCAAGTCGAGCTGTTTGTTATTGACGATTGATGCCCTGGTAAGCAGCAGGTTGAACTCATCTTTTCTCACCTTTGGCATAGAAATGACGTACAGCAATATTGTGTTGTTGGAAAAGACCGATGGTTTTCCATATTCAATTGCCTGGATTTCATTTATGTATGGCAAGGTTTCGATTTCGCTGATAATCCTTCTTATTTCTTGTTTATCTAAAAGATTGGTATTAATGATTCCGCTTTTTGCCATCTGGCATGCACGAACTATATCGTTGACCTCTCCCTTAATCATCAGTATTTGGTTCAAAATGTCTTGCTCGAATATTTCCGTGCTGGTTGCCTTGATCTTGTTGAACTTGGTAATCATCCAGTTAATCTTGTCAGTTATCTCTTTGGTAGTTCCAAACAGTTTTTCACTAATCTTGTACTGGTGATTGTTATTTTCCGTTATTCCTTGTTCATTCTGGAGGATTTTGTCCCAGTCCCCAGCGTCAGGGTTTCCTGCAACCCACTTCCAGGCTGAGCCAATCCAGTTGATAGAGCTCCTTGATTTGCGGGGCCCGCCTTTCAGTAGGCTTTAGCGGTCATTTATTTGTGTTAGATGAAATGTAATTATCGCCTTCTTTTCTGATTCCTTGATGGTAGTATTTACTGCGCTCGTTACTTCTTCTACCATGTGTTCAAGTTTCTTCAGGTCAATCACGTGTACCAATTTAAAATAACCGTCTACGATTCGGCCCTGTCCGTCTTTAATTGAAACGATAGGTGTTTCATAATTGAATAGCTGGAACCCGTTAGCAAGGTTATTCTGAAAAATATGTGCGAATATTCTAGATGTTCTTTAAGGATAGGACATGTATAAGCGTATGCAACAAGTGTGATGTAAGCGTGGACTACGATATGCATTTTCATATGGTTAGAACGCATCATTTATATTGGATTATAACAGACTCAATTTTCAACGATAATATCAGATTTTTATTTTACTTCTAGTTCGCTCTTCTTTTTAGTTAGTCTTCTTCCAAAAAAAAACTCAAACTCCATTTTTCAATGATACACTGAACTCTCCTTAAAAACTAAAGGCGCATGCAGATGCATATATCTCTCACAATCTAAGGGCATATGCACATGCATATCGCTTACAACTCGGCCGTTCTGACAAGGAACTCGACTTCATTTTACGTTACAATCATTATCAAATTTTAGGATACATAGGTGTTATATCTAATTTCAGAAGTGTTGCTTTAGGGGCCTCAGTCATATAATCAAGGGATGGTTTTAACCATAATTTTAATTTTGATGCTTCAAGTACACCGTCGTAAGGTAATTGAGTTATTTGACACCCATCAATGTCTCGAATGACATAACGATCATTGGGTAAACATTTATGAATGACTTATGGACCTCGGAATCGCTGAATAAGTTTTTTGTTTGTGCCTATTGTAGCGTCTACATTCTTGATTACGACATAATTACCCACTGCAAAGGTCCTTGCAGGTCTATGATGCGATGCGAATTGTCTAGCGCTTGCTTCTTGTGCTTTACAAATGTTTTGATATGCTTCTTCCCTCACTTTCGGCAGGTCAATCTCAGACGTATCATCAATTTCATCAAGGTATTCCGTAAGTTCATCAACCATGGGGCCACGTTGCTCAACACCGAACAGAAGTACCGAAGGGCTCTTTTTCGTGGAAGATTGGACGGAATTATTTAGAGCATATTCTATTTTAGGGAGCTGGCTTACCCAGTCTGAATGGCTAAGTGGTTCGGAAAGTTTACTTAGCATAGGGCTTAGGACACGATTAATGCGTTCAATTTGGCCATTTGCACGTGGCGAAGCCGTAGCATTTTTTACATGTTTGATATTATTGAAGTTTACAAATTCTTCAAATTCGGAGGAAGTGAAACAGGTTCCGCGGTCGCTAATTATTCGTCTCGGTCTACTATAAAATGGGAAATAATAATTTTTCAACGCTGAACACAATTCACGTGCATTTGTAGTTGCCGTCGGAAAAAGCTTAACGTGTTTGGTAAATGCATCAATAACAGCCAACAGGTATTTTTTCTTTGAATTAATTGACGGAAGTGGACCCAAGTGGTCAACATGAATTGTATCAAAAGGTTCCGGTTTCTTAGGTATAGAATGAAGGTTCGCATTGTTTTCATAGGGTGATGCGGAATAATAAATGCACTTTAAACAATTGGACACGAAATTCTTAACACGCGCTTTTATATGCGGAAACCAGTAATGTTTTTTGATTTTGCTACAACACTTATCGGTCGCTAAATGGCCTATTTTTTCATGGGTTATGCGTATAACATTGTTAATCATTTCAGAAGGGACACAAAGCTGAAGATGACCGGCAGGTGATTTGTGAAAGACTAATCCGTCTTTTAACTCGAAGTCTTTTAATGCAATCTCTTCTAATTTATCCCGTAAATTAAGAATGTAGGGGTCACGGTTTTGAGTGATTTGGAGATGAAAATCAAGATCCGCATTGTCGATATAACCTATGACCCCAGAACGACTAAGTGCATCAACATGAGCCATAGTGGCGCCTGGGCGATGAATGATAGTGTAATCATATTTTTCCAACATTAATGCCCACCTCGCTATTTTGGCCGAATAACTTTGATTTTGCAACGTAAGTGCTAAGGAATTGCAATCAGTTACTAATTTAAATGGAATTCTAATCAAATAAGTGTGGAATCTCTTAAGCGCATAAACGATGGCCAATGTTTCAAGTTCATAACTATGTAATTTTGATTCAGAGGCTGAAGTGGTTTTCGAGAAAAATGACACTGGATGAAGTTTTCCGTCGGTTTGCTTTTGCATAAGTACTGAACCAAAGCCTAGGGAACTGGCATCACAATGAAGTTCGGTTTCGGCATAGGGGCTATAGATGGACAGGATAGGGGCTTCTAATAATTTTCCACGTAAGTTGCAAAAGGCTTGTTTGCATTCGGAATTAAAAACATAGGGGGTATCCTTTCTTAAGAGTTTACTCATTGGTGCTGCAATTGTGGAAAAATTAGGAACAAAACGTCTGAAGTAAGAAAAGAGCCCAAGACATCGCTCTAATTCCTTACGATTAGTTGGTTCAGGGTAATCCGAAATGGCTTTCATATGTGCTCGTTTAGGTGCGATGCCTGCTGAATTTGCTAAGTGGCCCAAATATTCCAATTCGGTATATGCGAATTTACATTTTTTGAGCTGAAGACGTAAACCATTTTGACGTAAGGTACATAAAACATCACGTAAGGTTTGTAAATGGCTTCGGTAATCTTCTGATGCAATTAATATGTCGTCCATATAAATGACTAATTGTCCAGCGTTAATGAACTTCCTCAGAATTAAGTTAATGAAGCGTTGAAATTCAGGAGGCCCATTGCGTAAGCCGAAGGGCATAAACAGATATTCATATTGACCGTCAGGCGTAACAAAAGAAGTATACTTGATTGAATCAGGGTGCATTTTAACGTGATGAAAGCCATTTTTCAAATCAGTTACCGAAAAGAAATGTTTGCCTCCCAAATGCTCAATACACTCTTCCATCAACGGCAGTGGATAATTGTCACGTATGGTAATTTTATTTAAAGGCCTATAATCTATGCATAGACGAATTTCACCGTTTTTCTTTTCAACCGGTACGATGGCAGAAGCGTAAGGTGAATTACTTTCTCGAATAATGTTCTCTTCAAGGAGGGACTGTATTATTTTTCTAATTTCTATTTTTTCATAGTGTGATAAGCGGCGAGGTCGGCAGAAAATCGGTGTGTCATGCGTTACGTTGATCTTCATATTATAATTTAAATTTTGCACTTTGTCTGAAGGAAGATGGTAATATGACTTTGCAATAATATTTTGAATCTCTGAAATACACTCAGCCGAAAGGGACGGATTGATGTCAAGTGAACCTTCCATAACACCAGAAAAGGGGTTTTCAATATCAATAGCACATAGTTCCAGAAACTCATCATTAGCATCATTGACCGCAAACGGATCAGAGGTACTTGCAAAAGGCAGTGTTTTTAACAATTTAAGCGATTTTTCATCTTGAACTGTGTTATGACTGAAGCAATGATTAATTAAACCAAGTGAGTGAAGAACATCAGTGAGTTTCGAATCTAAACTTAAGTTTTTTACATTTTTATTTAATTCAATTAAACGATCTTTGCCATACGTATATTTCATTCTACACAGTTGGATCTTTGCTTTTTTAAAAAAATCTCGACCCAATAAGATTGCATAAGGCATATCTTCAGTTGGAAGTACTATTAATTCATGGTTGATATTTTGATCTAAGAATCTGATGTCACATTGAACTGATCCTAATTGCTTAAGTGGGTGATTCCCAATGCTGCGGTAACTGATGTTTGGCTTCAGTTTGGCGTAAGTGTAAGGTACCTCAGCACATCGAATGAAACTTCTAGGACTACCGGAATCGAAAAGACAAAAAAAACTCCTTAAACTCACTGTGTTCACACTCATTCCGAAAAGCAACACTTACCATTCTTAAAGATTCAATAGATTCAGCGAGAACGTCCTTCTCATCTGGTTCGACGGCGGAAACAATAGCAGCAGTGGCACGGTTGGGGCAATGACGGTACGCATGTTCTGTAGATGCGCATTTGAAGCACGAGTTCGGTGGTCGTTTTGGTTGTGGGCATTGGCTCTGGTAGTGGCCGAACTTTGAGCAGTTGTAACATCGGGGTAGCTCGGATTGATTGGTTGAAGAAGTGACACTTGTTGATCCAGTTTTGCCTGAAGTTGTGATGGCGGATCGTACAGCAGTTGACACATGTCGATTGGCCGCAGATACTGAAGGTCGCAAGCGTTTGCGTTCATAACGTTCCACGTTTTGCTTCAGTTCAGCAATGGTGGATGCTGAATACAATAAACTGGCATTCGCGGATGTATCCCCGATGCCTTCAATGATAAAATCGACAAGTTCGGCTTCGGGTATGTTCGACCGCATTGCAATTTCTTGCATTTCGATAATGTAGCGATGAATTTTCTCATCAGACTTCAAATGGCGTCTGCTCAACTGAGCATACACTTCTTGTACAGTGCGTCTTCTGCCAAACTCTCGCATAAGTGCAGATTTCAATTCGGAATATTGAAAAGCGGAAATCGTGCGTACAAAGATTTTTGCAGTTCCCTCAAGCATACGGCGGCAGGCGACAAAGCGTAAGCGTTCATCAAACTGAAGAATTATGCAAGCATCTTCTAAATCCTCAAACCATTTTTGGACTTCGTAAAAGTTGTCGGCAGAAAATTTCGGCACCATGGATTCAATTGCACTGACGTCAGCTAATCGGTTTTGCTGCAGGTTTGGCTGAAGTGTTTGCCGTGAAAGTGCCTCAATTTCGTTTTGCAGCAACAAAAGATCACGTTGTTTGCGTAATCGCTGCAGTTGTTGATCAATGGTTTCATCGGTGGCCAACGTTGGTGGTACAGCGGTTGCATTAGCGGCATCTGTTTCAGAAGATATTGCATCAGTGGCGGTAGAAGACACATTGACCGCCTCCATTTGTTGGTTATGCACCTTTTCCTCAGTGTCGGATATATCAGACAGGTCGGCAGTGGCACCAGCTGACGGTAGCTGGAAATATAAGCCTTTAATTTGCTTCATTGTTGCAGTCGGTGGCACGATAATTTCTGCAGATTGTAATGCCATGAGCATCATTTCCTTTGTCACGATCACCATTTTGTATTTCGTCGAATTGTCCGCAATTTTGGCAGGAATCGATAAAATATCGGTTTGTTCACTTTTAATTTTAATTGTTTTATTGGTATATCCCACTTCTGAGTTATAACAGACTCAATTTTCAACGATAATATCAGATTTTTATTTTACTTCTAGTTCGCTCTTCTTTTTAGTTAGTCTTCTTCCAAAAAAAACTCAAACTCCATTTTTCAATGATACACTGAACTCTCCTTAAAAACTAAAGGCGCATGCAGATGCATATATCTCTTACAATCTAAGGGCATATGCACATGCATATCGCTAACAGGATAAAGAATATTTTATTGAAGTACGTATTAAAATTTTACAAGACGTTAAACTAATTAAACTATAAATGGTTAGGGTGCAAATTGGAGTGTGCTAAATATCTTAAACTTACTAATCTATAAATCGTAATAGTGCAAATTGTATTGTGCTAGTTAATATAAGTCTTACATGCTCGTGTATGCACACTCTCCTTTTTTTTGAAGTTGTGTGTACTTAATTTTAACAATGTTTGGTCAAACAAATTTGACTCACAAATTTTTCAGGTGTGTTTTGTGGACTCTTCGCCTATCGGCAGTAGTCACTGTCACCCTGTTATTTCGGGCTACTATTTCTTTCCTGAATATAGGCTTGTTTTTTGCCTGGATACCCTTAACCCTTCTGTAGACAACATCATCTTTTTTATAAGTCTTAGGACTTGTTCTTTTTTTATTGCGGTGAAGGTTTGCTGCTTTTTGTTTCTTTTGGATTTCCCCCTTCAGGTCCCGATCAACTCTGACCCGGAAATCCACAAGGTTTTGGTAATTAATCCTCTGATATCTGTTAAAAAAGATATCTGTTAAAAAAGTTTTCGCTTGGTTACGGAGTGGATGCTGTTATTATATCTATCCACGGATATATTTATTAGCTCCTAGACTCGTAACCCCTTATATTCAGTCTTAAGGCATCGATAAATCTCCAACACTGTTGAATGGAATCGCTCCACTTGCCCATTCACTTCACTACGATGCACTGGTGTCTGGTAGATTTCTATGCCCAATTCTTTGATAAAATTCAGTATAATTGGGCTAAGAAAGCTACGTTCATTGTCTATGACGAGTGCTTTAGGGACCGTAAAATAATGCAAGATTTTTGTTATTTTGTCCCTCAAATGGAGCGTTGATCTATTCTTGATATGGAATTGCTTGGCGAACTTATCGATGCAGCTGATAAATTTCTCGTTTTGGATTTCCATTATATCCATGTGTAATATTTCACACGGATATGATGGAATGGGTGTAGACTGAAATTCGGGTCTGAAGGGGTGTCTGTCGTATTTGTTAACTTTACATATCTCACAGGTGCTTGTGTATTTCCTTATGAGGCTTGCCATTCTGGGGAAATAATACTTCTTAATTTCCCTAGGATTGCGATGTGCTCTACTGTGCTCATTGGTGATAAGGGAAGCGACCCGTTCCTCGTCCTTAACGTCTTCGACTACTCTTTGTGTTACTCTTATTTTGTAGTTAACAAAATTTTCCAAGTAGATCTCTTGGAGTAGGCCAAGGCAGGACTCAGGAATTTTAATTCCATTAATAATGTTTGGTTGAAGCTTTTGCTTCAGGATGTTTGCCAGACTTGCCTTCGCTGGATTTTCTACAGCGACATAGTGACGCGAGAACTCAGGGTGAGGTTCTTCATGAATTTCTAACCCCCTGCCGACTTTGACTATGATATGGATTTTGAAGACGTTTAGTGGCGCTTCCACGTGAGGTATAAGGTCAGACCCGTCTTGCTGAGCACTATGCATAGTTTCCGCCTCACTGGCAGTGTCCGTATGTGAATTACTGTCCTGAGCGGTCTCTGTACTTGAGTTGCTTTCGTCGGCGGTGTCCGTGAAGGAACCTTCATTTACCATGCTAGTGCTTGGTGTAGGCTCTGCGTTTGCAGAGTCAGACAAGTGATTGATCTCCGTCTTCAATCTGGAAAGGGCGTCCGCCATAATGTTGGCCTTGCCTGGTTTATAGATCAATTCGCAATTGTATTCTTCGATGCGTCCCTTCCAACGCTTAAGCTTTGCGTTATAGTTTCTATTACCCAAAGCATAGGTCAGAGGCTGATGATCAGTGAAGATCCTGATCTTTTTCGCACCGTAGACATATGACCGCAGGTTATCAGAGCCCACACTATCGCCAACATTTCCTTTTCATTAGTTGCGTAATTTTCCTCGGTCTTATTGAGGGAACGGGAAATGTAGGCTATAGGCCCATCTGTGCCCGCTTCTCCCTGGGATAGTACGGCTCCTATCGCATAGTTAGATGCGTCAGTGGTAAGATTGAATGGCTTTTCGAAGTCAGGGAATACAAGAACTTCTGATGATGTTAACAGAAGTTTCAAGTCATTGAAGGCTTGTAACGCCTTGTCGTCAAGCGTGATGGGAACACGTTTGGATGCGTTCGCCTTAACTTGGGCGTTTTCACCTCTCGTGAGGTTCGTCAGAGGTTTGGCGACCTTCGCGTAGTCGCGTATAAACTTCCTATAGTACGAAGTCAACCCAAGGAAGCTTTTCAGTTCCTTAAGGTTTACGGGTGCCAAAATTCTCTGTATAGCGGTAACATTTTTCATATCAGGTTTAATTCCGTCGGGTGTTATTACATACCCTAAGAATTCAACCTGCGTTTTCATGAAATTTGTCTTTTCTAGGTTCACTTTTAGATTGACCTCACACAGCCTAGAGAAGATTGTCTCAATATTCCTGAGGTGATTGTCATCGCTGTTACCGAAGATAATTACGTCATCGATGTAGACGTAGCAGATCTTACCTATGTGCTCCTTAAGTACGTCGTCAATCATGCGCTAAAAACAAGCAGGCGCGTTTTTGAGACCGAACGGAAGCCTGAGGAACTCATACTTCCCGTTCATGGTTGAGAATGTCTTGGGGATATCAGAAGGTTTCATCGGAATTTGATGGAATCCCGACGTAAAGTCGAGCCACGTGAAAGACTGGCGAGAGTGGAATTCATATCTGGTATTGGGTAAGTATCCGAAATCGTTACTGCGTTGAGCCGTTTGTATTCAATGACCATGCGGTATTGCTTTTCTCCTGTTGGTTTAGGTTTTTTCGGCACTACCCAAATTGGTGAATTATACGGACTCTTTGAAGGCCGAATAATTCCTTCCTCTAACAGTTTACTGATCTCTTTTTCCACTTCCTGTAGCATGTATGCAGGGTAAGGATAGCTGTTGCTGCAAATAGCTTCAGCAGAGGTCGTTTTGATTTCTGCTTTTACCGTAGTATTAATGACTTCGCTGTCAAAAATATGATTGTATTTTTTTACCAGCGCCTTAAGCCGACTCTTCGTGTTTTCGGAGAGACATTCATCTAGGTTATTTAGGGTTATGTTAACTTGTTCGGACAATTTTCCCTTCAGTGGGATCTTAATATTCGGTTTCAGGGTTAGGATATTAATCTTCCTGTCTCTTACCGCTTCCAGTTCTTTCAATGTATCATCTCCGATGATGCCATGAAAGGACGTTAGTCCCGGCAGGACATAGAATGTCAAAACTGTGTCGTTTCCGACTTTCTTGAAGAAGCGCCCACAAAATTTGTCTTTAATTGTAATATTGCCAGCCGCCGAATGTACTACAAATGGTTTTGGCAGGCGTGTAGGCCTGCCTGGGACAGATGCGCTGACAACATTTTTGTTTGCCCCCGTATCGACGAGAAACTTAAGCATCGTCCCATCCCCTATAAAATATGCTATATAAGGTACGCTAGATAGGTGTCCCTCATAAAATTTACTTCTTCGTTTTCTTCCGCCATTTCAGAATATGGAGCGGTCGACTCTTCCTCCATCGTTTGAATATTAAACATCCTCTGATGTTTCTGTTGCGGGTAGTTATTGGAACGCGATCGCCGCTTAAAGGGGTTACTGACTTGCGGCCGATTCATATAATTCACTTGGCGGGATTGGGACTGACGCGATGATTAATGTCGTCATCTCAGGTTTCTTCGCTATTGATCATAGATCGCAGATATTTGAACTTAACGCACTTCGGAAACACTATTCTAGTCAAATAAATGTCTGGAATAGGTCGGAGTGGATCAGAGACTATTCCAGCACAAGTATTCGTTTTTTCTTGATACCCATTCACATCCAAAACATCCACCAATACATCATGTTGAGTGTGGAACCTCTTTTGGTCCCAGTATTGCTCCTTAGATTGCTCCTTACCGCTTGTAGGGGAGCTAATTAAAAGAACTTCTTTTGTGACTGCTGTATAACAAGTGATTTTATTTCTAAAAATATTCAGCTTAAATACTATTATGACCACGGTAAACGTGGGAATAAATTATTAGAGTTAGAAGACGAAATGTCTTATCGGAGCCAGACGAAATGTGACGCTGCATTTTGAGTACAGCTAGTTTGAGGTGTAGTGAGTGTCCGGTGGGAATAATGCTATATCTGAGAACTGTGGATCGTCTGGAGGAACTGATGTGCGTGCACTGCTATGCTATTCATTATTTGTGTCTGTTTCTGCAAGCGCCCGTGGGAGTAGAAGCCTAAATAGTTGGCTTAAGTTCAGGGCTGGTAGAAATGATCCAGCGGCGTTTGATGTATAGAGATTGTGAGAACTGATTTTTTTTTTTTTTTTTTTTTGTCGGGATGTGTGAAACTTTCTGCACTGGAGCACTCAGACTCAATACTGGTCCATTGAACTGCCAGCCAGACACACCACATTTTACTGTGGGAATTTACTCGTTTTTCTAAGAAAAACGAGAAGGCGCTTCAATGATAAGGAGCTTAGGTTTACAGCACTCACCATATCCGCACCAAATACCTGCCACCTGATACGAGCAAAAGCAGGACAATCACAGACGAAATGTTCCGCAGTGTCGTCGCTTTCTCCACAGGCTTCGCAGTTGGTGGTGTCGCTTAGGCCTAGCACCTTAAGGTGTTTGGCAAAAGCGTAGTGTCCCGTAAGAACGCCAGTAGTCTGTCTGCAGTCTTTTCTGTTGAGAGACAACAAGAATGCCGCGGATTTCCCACAGACGTCGGGGAGCATTTGCTTAGTCTGTCTGCACCCTGGAGAGTCATGCCAACGGCGATTGTGTTCATAGGAAACCCAACCGTCAATGGAAGCCCTGACCGAGGACGCAGGCAGACAGATCGCTGGTTCAGGTCCTGAGAGGTCCCCCTCTGAGCCTTGTCTAGCAAGTTCATCGGAGATCTCATTTCCCGTGATCCCGTTATGACCCGGGACCCAGACAAGTTTAAGTGAATTCAGCCTTCCGACCGAATTCAGAGATATCTTGCATTCACGTACTATTTTGGAGGTAGTTAAGGGTTTGAGTAAGGCCTTAAGCGCAGCCTGACTGTCGCTACAGACGCAGATACTTCGCCCCCTCCACCTGTTCCTCGTAACATAGTCCATGGCCATTAGGATAGCATAAGTCTCTGTTTGGAAGACTGACGCATGTTTGCCTAACGGAAAGAAAAGTCTACCGCTATCGCTCTCCACGAAGACACCAGCACCAGATCCTTGATCGGTTTTGGAGCCATCCGTAAAGATTCGACTGCATTCCCTTCCAGGTTCAGAGTCCGGCCAGAGCCAGTCCTGGACGCGAGGAAAGTCGACCTCGTATTTGCGCTTTAGCCGAAGTTCCGGTGTCATCGCATCAGACGGCATATCCATAAGACAGGAGTCGAAGGACAACCGTTGCGCAAGTTCATCAAAACTCCAGTGCGAGTTATACCAAAAGCCACCTCTTGTAAGACGTGAGATAGCCTTGATTGTACAGCCCATGATGTAAACATCAAGGGGCGGAAGGTTCAATAGTGCATCTAGGCCGGAGCCAGGCGTGCTGGGGAAGGCCCCGTGCAGCCGAGACATACCTGCCTTTGGAGTTTGGCAAAAGCAGCAGTGACGTATTTACGTGAAAGCTTATTCCACCAAACAACCGATGCGTATGCTATAAATGGTCTTATCATAGCCGTATAAATCCATAGGACTCTTTTCGGTGATAAGCCCCATGTCTTGCCGAAAATGCCTTTGCACTGCCAGAAAATAGACAGCGCCTTGGCAGTCTTCAGCTCAACATGTTTGGACCAAAGAAGTTTGCTATCCAGGATGACTCCCAGATACTTTGCTTCATTGGAGAGTTGGATTGTGACGCCTTTTAGCACTGGCTGAGTCAACCCGACCAGCTTCCTCCTTCTCGTAAAGAGAACAACCTCAGTTTTAAGAGGATTGACCGAGAGCCCATTCCTAGTGCACCATTCGTCGATCACGTCAAGGGCCGCCTGCGCCTTGGCGCATACAGTCGCTAGGCATGATCCAACAGAAAGCACGGCAACATCATCCGCGTACGCCTGAGCGTAAATATTAGAACTGTTGAGTGCGTTCAACAGAGAGTCGACCAGCATACACCACAGCAGTGGAGACATGACGCCGCCTTGCGGGCAGCCTCTGTTTACCCCCGCCATAACATAGCGGCCACAATCCGCATCCGCAACCAACGTTCTATTCATTAGCATTGCTTTAATCCACAACACCAATGGTTCGTCTACTCCGTGTTGTCTGGCGGAGCTGCACATGCTATCAAAAGTCGCATTGTCAAAAGCACCCTCAATATCGATGAAAATGCCCATCGCGTATTCTTTTCTGTCAAGCGCGCCTTCAATTCTACCAACTAGATTTTGGAGCGCAGTCTCGCAGGATTTTCCGCGTTGATAGGCATGTTGCATCGGAGATAGTGGGTGCAATCGCAAAGCACCTTTGCGCACGTGAAGCTCGACCAGCCTTTCCAAGCTTTTCAGCAAGAAAGAAGTCAGACTGATTGGTCTGAAGCTCTTGGCGAGCGAGTAGTCACTTCTGCCAATTTTTGGTATGAATGCCACTCTAACTGTACGCCAGGGTGTTGGAATGTATGCCAGTGCTAGGACAGCGGTGAAGATTTTCTTCATAGTCGGTAGCAGCTGGTTTGTACATTGTTGCAGCATGGCTGGGTATATTCCGTCCGTACCAGGCGACTTGAAGCCGTCAAAAGACGCAAATGCGTATTTAATGGCCTCGTCCGTCACCACGGCCTTCGCAATATACCAGCTACGCCGAGTTGTTTGTCTTGGCTCACTCATAGTCTCGGTAATCGGGGCTGGTTGTGAACCAATTGTAATCTGGTTACCCGGAAAGTGAGACTCCAGCAGATAACTAAGAGTTTCCGCTTTCGTCTCAGTGAAGGTGCCATCAAGTTTTCTAAGTGAGTCCAGTTTGGCTGGTTTGCCCTTTTTCAGAACTTTAACCAACCTACTAGTTTCACCCAGCTTTTCAATCTTTTCGCAGAAATTCTTATAAGAAGCACTTTTGGATACCCGAATTAGCCTCTTATATTCCTTCTGCTTCGATCGGTAGAGATTCCAGTCTGTCTCCAAATCAGTCTTGAGTGACCTATTTAGAAGCTTTCTAGCTTCTCTACGAATTCTTTGCAGTTCCGAGCTCCACCAGGGAACCGGTGTTCTGCCAGGGGGTTTGCTTACTGGGCACGTCAGTTCAAAACAGCTAGTAATGGCACTATTCAGGTCTTGAACAGCTTCCTCTACCTTTTGTCTCGTCCTGAGTTTGGTTGGAGTTTTGAGAGTTTTCCCTAATTCCTCCCTGAAGCGTATCCAGTTGGTTTTTCTCGGATTCCTCCTCTCCTGCAAAGTTATGGCTTCGCATTCGATTTGAGAACTGATAGTCATCGTTGATTGCTTAATTACACAATTTTGGGCTAATTTTAATAATCCTACTCCGGTCAATTTAGTGCTGAACATGTCGGTTCCACATACTATAGAGAGGGTTTCTTCCTGTTGAAAGGCGAATATCCAGTGGTTCGGGTTGTGTAACTGCACCCACATTTTGCCAGTGTTAGCATATTTGAGAGTGCATTAAGACGATAATTGTTTTCTGTGGTTGAGTAAATGAATTTCACACTGGTTTTCCGTAGAATGGGTGTTAAAAATAGGATGTCGTTGCTTGCAGAGATATTTCCGTTCATCGGTTGCGAGACATCCTTGGAATTCCATTTGAGATACTGGAAAATATTTGTCTCTATATGGACTTACTGCAAGTAAGGGTGTAGATGGCTGTATAAATACAAACGAGTCATTGTGTTGAACAGGTAATGGTGTCAGTTTGAATATCTGGAACACCTGATTACCTATCAATGGTAGTGTGACGAGGAACAGTATCGCCGCTGATGTTATACGGGTTTTAACTCTTAACAGCTCATAAACCATTGGTAGGTTTTCCTCATCGTACCCCGGTAATGTTAAGCTAGCTGGTATTTCTTTCCGAATTTTATGTAGTTCATTTAACAGTTGTCTAGGTGATAATATAAGTGAGTTCATTCTTCCTTGATGGGTGTTGGTTATTGCCTCAAGGATTGTAAATTGAGTGCGCTGGAAGTTGTCCATAAGCCTTGACAGGCTTCATAACATTGGTCGTTGATTCCACAATAGATGTTTGTCTCTTGCTCAATTCGAGTAGGTGCTCTGCGTTTCCTTTTTCCTTTTCGATGTTATCTTCCATATAATGTGTATAATCTGGGTCCAGAATACCAAACAGTTTATTTGCGACAGTGCCAATGAAATCGAAAGGAGATCGTTTTGTACGAATGGCCATCCTATTTCCATGTATTAAAATTTCGTTTAAGCTTTCTGTTGCCTGTAACTGTTGTTCGAGTTGTGTTGTAATTGGATCTTAACTTAAGGCAGTAATCTGCTTCCCATATCTGAAGACAACGTATAGCTAGCTGGGTTGCGACTTAAATCTAGGAAGGCCTAGCCGTAGTGAATCCATAAAGTACTCGGCGACCGAGTTCATAAAACTCAAAAAAAAAAAAAAACTTAATCTAACTACTGGAACTTAAATGAGTAAAATACCCGGTGTACTAACTCTTAATGTAGGCTGGTACACGACGTACTGAATCTTAAAATCTACTAGGTACTGGAGGTACTGTACTGGTCTGACGTCACACGATCTAAAAATCTAAACGTACTCGGGGTACTGTAACTTAAAAAATACAACTAAGTACTGATGGTACTGAATCTCGGTAAGTCTAGCGCGGTGAGAATTCTTCGCGTTGGTTCTTCGTCAGCAGGGCCTAACGTACGGATTATTATGTACGAGTATGATGGCGTTATGGCCCGACCACAAGAGGAAAACTAACGAAAAAGGTCAACGATAACCAAAAGAGAAAGAAAGAATAACCAGAAACCCGATCGATATAACACTGCCGGTGAATATATACACACATATAAGTATCTATATATATATATGTCGCGATATTATAACTATCTAAATATATATTTCTTTTTGTAGATGTAATTAATAAAAGGTTTTATGATAACCAGTAGGGAAAACAAACGTAAATATCTTTTTACTAACGTTCAACTTCAAGATGACTTACCGAGAAATTCCCTCGATGATGTGCGCACACCTCAAGCTGATCTCACTGCACCTGTATAAAGGATGTAATAATAATAATAGGGTATATAATAATTAGGGTATATTACACTGCGACCTATTGGTCTATTGTGTCCCCTTGCTTGTGCCTCGGAGAGGTTCATGCCCTCTTTCAGAGCCCTCTCTAGATACTTCTTAGTGAAGCATGTCGAGGCATTGCTCTGTTTTATCCTTGGCAGGTCACACTCCTTAGAGCACAGCGTCCAGTCCAGTTTCTTTAATGAATCTGAGAATGAGCTGTGGGTCCATGGTTTGTATGTCCTTGTCTGTTATTTGGTGCCTGCCCAAATATTTCATCCTTTTGTGGGCCAGTGCCCCACAGGATTCCAGTAGGTGGTCTGGAGTTTCGGCGGTTTCACTGCAGAATCTGCAGAGATAAAGGATGTAAATACGCGAAGATAATTTGGACGAGGGGAATAGAATTTACCCTGCTATCCCGTACTATTTGACACACCTATGAGAGACTGTATATAGATATATATATATTTTGCATATATACGCATGCGACTGCGCCGATGTAAATTGAATATCGCGCGTAGGTTGCTATTGCGGACAATATCTATATCGCTTTTGGTTATATATCCTTTCTGTGCAGCACCCGCGCTGCTTATCGCGTTCAAAAGTTGGGGTACGTGCCCTCTTCTCGCGAATCCGAAATAACAAATCTAACTCTAAAAGTCGATCCACTAATATTAATCTATTTGTAGCTTATTACTTATCCCCCGCCAGAATGGTGGGGTGAGGGTGTGCATAAGGCTCCCAAGAATTTCAACGTGTGTTGGTGTTACGTAGTTGCACTCCTCTGACCTACCACCTTCCATCCACTGAAGACAGCAACCAGCAGCTTTGTTTGCCTCTCTGCCGCGCTTATGCTGTCCGGAGACCGCAGTAAACGATGAACAGGCAGACGAACAAAGGACAAAACAGATAAAGAAAATGCCAAAAGGCAGCAAAGATCCGCCGAAGAGAAAACAGCAGCTTTGTTTATCTTTCTGCAGCGCTTATGCTGTCCTGACTCCTGAGACCGCAGTAAACGTGAACAGTGGACGAACAAAGAGAAAATCCAAAACAACGAGCGAATCGCCAGAAGGGCAGCGAAGAATAAGAGAACTTCGTTTTCTTTAACGTAACAAATTTTATTTTTAAAGGTAAAAAAATAAATTAAAGAGTAATTACAAAATGGGCTTGAAGAGCGTGAAAACGAAATAATAAAAGAATGCGCTCGAAGAGCGTTAACAAGAAAATGATAACAAAAGAATGCGCTTGAAGAGCGTGAAAAAAAAAACAAGATATGCTTCTATGGCACCTCTGACGCACGTTTTGATTTCGAGTTCATGCTGTCCGGGGACCGCAGTAAAGACGAAGAGAAAAACGCTCGAGAGGAGGGCAGGCGATTAAAACTTAAGTGTGTTAACTTTCCGAGGGCGGTAGTGGTAACCGTCGCTCGACGAGATATCAAACTTAAGTGTGCTTTCAATAAATTTGGTTGGCCTTTTTATACCCAATTCTGGAGCTTCTGGAATTAAAAACCTTTTAACAAAAATGAAAGCTGTTGTGCGCATTCAGCTTATAAAATATTGTGCACACTCAGTGATGCCAAATTTCAATGTTTGTTTACAAAATATTATGAATTGAATTCATTTCTTAAAGGATAAAAATAAAAAAAAATAGGAAATTAAAATAAAAAGTAAAATTAGATAACTAAATAAATGAAAAAAAAATGCAGCGTTACAGTCTCCCCCTCTGGCGCAGAGATCGTCACGATGATGCGACAGGATGTGTTGTTGGTTGTGCTGGTCGTCCTCGTCGGCGAAGTGGCATTACTGGGTCCTCATCTTGCACTGCTGCTGAACTTGTGTATTTCGAGATCGCTGACGAGTGATATGTTCCCAATGGGACGGTGAGATCATCTTTAGAGGCAACTTGGTATGCTGTTGACCCAACTCGCTTGATGATAACGTAGGGACCGTCTCTTCTCTTCATGAACTTTGAAGTTTGGTTTTTTGAGGCTTTGCTAAGAAAGTGGGAAGTTATTAGAATTTTATCACCCACTTTAAAAGAAGGTTGTGGTCGTCTCTTTTTGTCAACGTAGCTTTTGTTGTGATCTTGCATCTTCTCTGTGGTTTCTCTGGCGATTTTCATCAAGTCGGGCAGTTTTATCAGGGAAGGCGTAATCTGTGGGATGAAGTTTTCAGATTGTGCAATGGTTCTTAAGTCGTGAGTGATGTCATCAATGGTGCGAAGCTCGCGTCCGAACGTAAGGTATGATGCTGTAAAACCAGTGCTTTGACATTTGGCGGTGTTGATGGCAAATCTTATTGATGGGAGATCATCTGCCCATGAGGTGTGGTTGAGGCCCACTAGTATAGCAAGCTGTGTCTTCATGTCTCTATTTTTCCGTTCGACTGGGTTCGATTCAGGGTGATATACTGGCGTAAGTGTTTGCTGGATGCCAAGGCAGTAAGTCAGCTGCTGCATAAGTGCTGAGATGAATTGAGGCCCGTTATCGGTATGCAATCGACGAGGAATTCCGTAGCGTAGGAATACTTCGTTGAGTAGGGTTTGTGCACACTTTTCGGCCGTTGCCTCGATGAGTGGGAATATTTCAATCCACCTACTTGCAAGATCTTCGGCAATAAGAATCCACTGATATCCGTCTTGCGTTGCAGGCAAAGGACCGAATAAGTCGACTGAAAGTACTTCGAACCGTTGGTTAGGTTAGGTTAGGTTGTAGTGGCTGTCGGCCGAGACCGACACACTTAGGCCAGTGACAGGCCCATTGTGATGCCACACGGATGTATCATCCTCCTACTCGTTGAACCATTTGGAGCTTCTGATGAAGCTTGACAGACTTTTTATGTCGGTGTTAATGAGATCGTTAAGATCATTGTAAAAGAAGGATCCTAAATGGAGTTTACGTCTTTGAGAAAGAGCAGGGCACGTGCAGAGAAGGTGGAGAACCGTCTCCTCCTCCTCCTCGTCCATACAGCTTCTGCAGAAGTCATTTGCATGGACGCCAAGCCTTGTTGCATGTCTGCCTATGAGACAGTGTCCGGTGATCACACCAATTATAGCACCAATGTGAAGTCTGTTTAGAGAAATCAAACACTTAGAGCGTTTCAGATCCAGCTTTGGCCAAATCTGCTTTGTCGCTAGACAAGTGTTGCCGCTTGTCCACCTAAGGTTACAGTTCTCAATGGTCTGTCTCATAAACATGAGTTTGCATGTAGCGATTGGGATGCCTAGTGAACCTTTATCAGGTAAAAGGGGCAGTGTGGTTCCTTTTCTGGCGAGTTCATCCGCCCTACAGTTCCCTGGAATGTCTGTATGTCCTGGCACCCAGCATAGGTGGATGTTAAAATGCTTCGCCATCTCCACTAGAGATGACCGACAGTCACGGACTACGATAGAGTTTGTGGACCCAGAATCCAGGGATTTTAATGCAGCTTGACTATCTGAGAAGATCCAGATATCCGTAACGGATATCACGTTCTTCTTCAGCCACGACAGGACTTCTTTAATAGCCAAGATTTCTGCCTGGAACACACTGCAGTGATCAGGGAGTCGAAAGGAGAGGCTGAGATTCAGCCTGTCAGAGAACACACCACCTCCTACCCCCTCGTCGGTTTTGGATCCATCAGTATAAAAATGGATCGATTTATTTTCGACGGGTGGCCCTTCCCAGAATGTTCTGGGAGGGATCTTGACATTGAAGTTTTTGTCAAAAAGGGTCTGAGGGGTGATGTAATCTATGTTACTGGGGAGGATTCTAAATTTTTTCAGAATAGAAGCGTGGCCGATTTCATTCTCGGACCATTGAAACGTTGTTTTGAGGCGGATAGCCGCACTAGCAGCCACTTGCTTGCTAAAGATGTCCAGGGGTGTCAGGTGAAACAGAATGTCCATTGCAGCAGAGGGGGTAGTGCGCAGTGCACCACTCATGCAGAGACAAGCTGTACGTTGGACTTTGCCTAGCTTATCGCGATTTATCGCTTTATCCAGGGCAGTCCACCAAACAACCACCCCGTACATAAGTATCGGTCTAATTACCGAGATGTATAGCCAGTTGGTAATGCGGGGTTGGAACCCCCATTTGTTACCAATAGCTTTTTTGCAGGAGAAGAGTGCTGCTGTAGCTTTACGAACTCTTTCCTGAATGTTAGGTTTCCAGCTAAGCTTTCTATCCAGAATGAGACCCAAGTATTTTGCCTCGTCTGAAAAGACTAGACTTGTGCCCCTGATAGAGGGGGGATCAATGTATGGAACTTTATGTTTCCTAGTGAATAGAACAAGTTCGGTTTTGTGGGGGTTAACACCCAACCCACAACGATCTGCCCATGTAGTTAGCTTATTAAGAGCGTTTTGGAGAAGTTCTTTCAAGGTGTTTAGGTGCTTCCCTGAGGCGGCAATTGCAACGTCATCTGCATAGGCAATCACCCTGCAACCCTCCTTTTCTAGGCACATCAGCAGCTTGTTCACCACTAAGTTCCAAAGGAGGGGAGATAGGACTCCACCTTGTGGCGTACCTCTACTGACAGATCTTCTGGCCGATGTCATACCCAGTTTCGAGTTTATAATCCGACTTGTGAGAAGTAGATTAATAAGCTCACCAAGTGAGTCATCCACCTTTAGATCTGACAGTGCATTTGCGATCGCGGATGTATTGACGTTATTAAAAGCACCCTCAATATCCAGGAATGCAACCATAGTGTACTCCTTATGGTGAAGGGAGTATTCGATTGAGCGTACTAACGTATGTAAGGCTGTTTCAACAGATTTGCCTTTGCAATATGCATGTTGAGCCGTAGACAAAAGTCTTGTATCTATGTTAGTACGTAGATGGATATCAATTAACCTTTCTAATGTTTTTAGAAGGAATGACGATAGGCTTATGGGTCTGAGATCCTTAGGATTTACATGGGAACATTTACCGGCTTTGGGTATGAATAGGACCTTTACTTCTCTCCATAACAGCGGAATGTATGCCATTTTTACACAGCTTTTCAGGATTATCTCGAGCAAAGGCGAGATGATATCCGAGGTGTTTTGAATTTCAGCTGGTATTATGCCATCTGGCCCCGCGGATTTGTATGGTTTGAAGCTGTGTATCGCCCAGAGCAGTTTGTCCCTAGTAATCAGACCTTTAAAGTTAGTCGTACGTGCAATTGACCTAGACAGGTTTATATTGCTAGTAACGTGGGAGCTACCTGGGAAATGTGTATCCAGTAGTAGATTGAGCGATTCTTCGCTGGAAGTGGTCCAGGAGCCGTCCGCCTTTTTTAAAAAGCTGGGCATACCTGGGTTGGTTGAGAGGATTTTTCTTAGCCTAGATGCCTCCGAAGATTCCTCTATTTTTCCACAGAAGAGTCTCCAAGACGAGCGTTTGGCTTTCCTCAGTTCCTTTTTGTAAGCATTGAGAGATGCTTTGTATGAAGCCCAGTCGGTTTCAGCTTTTGTGGACTTGGCTTGGTTGAACAGTTTTCTACAACTGCTTCTTAGAGGTCCTAGTGCTGGGGTCCACCAGACCGGCTTCTTTTTGCCTCTAGGCCGTGTGAGCGGGCAGGCAGAGGTCAGAGCCTTATTGAGGGCCAAGGTGAGTACCCTGACCTTCTTATCTAGCTCTATGGTGTTCCGGGGAGGACTAAGGAGTTCAGATTTCATTGAACTTTTCAGCACTTCTCTATACTTGAGCCAGTCAGTTTTCCTATAATTTCTAAAAACTGGCTGGCGGGGAGGGTCATTGGCTAAGCTGAATTGAATGTAACGGTGGTCACTAAAAGAGTGTTCCGCCGAGACTTTCCAGTTTACAATTTCCTGATGGATTGAGTCGGAGACCAGAGTTATATCTAGAACCTCCTGTCTATCTTTTGTAATGAAGGTAGGTTCACTACCAGTGTTACACACAATGAGATTAGTATTAAGAATATAATCAAAAAGAGACTCACCTCTGTCGTTGATGTCAGAACTGCCCCATACTGAATGGTGCGCATTGGCATCACATCCAATAATGAGACCAGTTTTTTGATGTTCAGCTGCCGCGATCAGTCCCTCTAGGTTGACACCAGGCAAGGACCCTACGTGGTCATGGGCCAGATAAGCCGAGGCTATCCAATGGGTGCCTCGAACAGTCTCTAGACTCACGACGGTTGCATCATGGTCGCTGAAATTAGGGAGTAAAAATACATTTAAGCTACTTTTTGCAAGTATGCAAGTTCTAGGTTTACCTTTGTCAGTTGCATACAACAATTTGTATCCATGAGTCCGGAGTCCTCGAACCAGGTTGTTAACAATCCATGGCTCTTGGATCAGGACCATATCTTCTCCATCTCTAGAAAGACGGATAAGAAGGGAGGCCGAAGCCTTTTTGGAGTGGTGGAGGTTGATCTGTACTAATCGCAACATTGATCGTCGCAATCAGGCAGAGGAGTCTCCACCACGGTGTTATTTGAATTTGAGTCAGAGTCAGAGGACGAGCCTAAAAGCTCGTCTTCGCTGAGAAGGACTTTGCTGAGGAGGTCTTCCGTGTCCATACTAGAGTTGGTGTTAGCAGTGGACGTAGAGGGCTGAGTGGGAGCAGCCACAGTTGGTTCATCACCGTTGGTTACTGGATACTGTCTGTAGGAGTCCCGTTGGCTTCATATTGCTAGGCTTATATCTGCGGCAGGCCAAGCAATTTGCGATGTGTTTGGTGATGTGGCTTCTCATTCCCGGCCAATAGTATCGTGATGCGATTCTAGCAATGGTACGGTCGATACCGTAGTGGCCTGCGGTAGCAGCATCATGATAGTTGTAGAGAATAGATTCTCTTTCTTTCGATGGAATGACAAGTTGAGCGTTTTCGGTGTCTGACTCGGGTGAAAACCTGTAGAGTATTCCATCGTTAAGGAGGTATCCACGGGATGTCCATCGAGTGACATTTTCATCATTGGCTTCAAAGGATTCAATGATCCCTTTTAACTGGACGTCTTCTAATTGTGATTCTTGTATTTCCTTTGGTCTTTTGGTGGGTATATCGACATGGAAATTACAGAGTTCGCAAGTGTTGCCCGAGTGCTCTTTATTTTCGCATGGAGGTCTTGATAGCATATCTGCCACAATGTTTGTCCTTCCTGGCGTATAGTCAATTTGAAAATTGTAAGGCTGGAGTTGTAGCGCCCATCGAGCTAGCCTTCCAGTTGGAGATTTAAGACTCATAAGCCATTTCAACGGTTGATGATCGGTCAGCAATGTGATTTCACCTCCTTCTATATAGCCTCTGAACTTGTTTACTGCCCAGACAATAGCGGGAGCTTCCCTTTCAGTGGTGGAGTAGTTTCTTTCGGCCGATGTTAGGAGTCTTGAGGCATATTCGATAGGATGCTCCTCCGACTTCTCCCCCTGCACCAATACTGCACCGATGGCGTAATTGCTGGCATCCGTCTTCAAAATGAAAGGTTTGCCATCGCAGGCTTGTTTGAGGATGGGAGCACTTGTGAGCAGGGTTTTTAAAGTGTCGAATGAAGTTTGTTCTCCATTGCCCCACTTCCACAAGGCATTCTTCTTTGTTAGCTCACTAAGGGGTTTCGATACTTTTGCAAAATTTGCTATGAATCGCCGATACCAGAAGCATGTAACGAAAGGACTTGCTTCACATTTTTTGGCTCTGGACGGTTTCGAATAGCGGTGACTTTTTCTGGGTCGACTTCAATGCCGTTGTTGGTCAGAATATGTCCAAGATATTTGACCACTGGGCTACAGAAATTGGACTTGTGCCCATTAACTTTTAGCTTGAACAGCTTATGTCGCTCAATGACTAGGTGGAGGTCTTGTAGATGTTTTCCAAAGTTGCTGGAACATACGATTATGTCATCTATGTAGATAAGTATGAGTACATCAGTAAGTGTAATACGGAATCTGTCCATCAGTCTCTGAAACGTGGCTGGAGCATTTCGTAGGCCGAGTGGCATGCGCTTAAACCGGAACATTCCGAATGGTGTGATGAATGCCGTCTTGTCACTATCTTCTTCTGCTATTTTAATTTGGTAGTATCCAGACTGTAAATCCAGCGTACTCTTGAATGAAGTGTTAGATGTCGAGTGAAGCAGGTCATCTATACGTGGTAACGGGTACCTGTCGGGAACTGTGATACTGTTCAGTTGTCTGTAGTCGATGCAGACACGAATTCCTCCGTCCTTTTTTGGCACTAAGACAACCGGGGCAGCCCAAGGAGATTCGCTCTCTTCGATTATTCCAGATTGTAGCATATTGTCCAATTCAATTTTAAGTTGCTCTCTTCTGGTTGGTGACAGAATATACGGTGTTACAGCTATTGGGTTACTATTGCCTGTATTGATTTTATGCTGAGCGTACGGTGTTGGTTTGTCAAGTGGGTCAAATACACTGTTTTGTTCTGCCAAGAGTCTGTTAAATTTTCCCCTATCCCTTTCGTTCAGATCAATGGCCTCATAAGATCGAAGCTCTACATCCATGGCATTGATTTCAATAGAGTAGGAATCGGGGTCGAGGTCTTCCTGGGTACGCACTAGTGGGAATAAATCATCCATTGTACGTTTGCGCTCGGGAGTAATGTCCGTATTCCTTAGAGAATCACTGAATATACTCTGTATTGCGTTTGGCGAATAAACGTTACTTTCTGAAGGCAATGTGCTTCCTTTCTTCCGCGGTGGAGTCTGTTCGGATTTCATGGCGTGAGTCGGCGTTGGAGGAATTGGCGAGATTGGTTCCAGTGGCTCGAACCAGGATAGGAAAGCAGAAGTACGCTTTATCAATTTCGACGGAGATGGCGAATCCTGATTTACCTTATTTGGTCGAAGAAACTTTGGCGTTCTGGCGAGTGGTGAAATTGCAACAGAATTGTTTGAAGACATGATGTTTTCTTTTGACCTGCTTACAACTTTCGTGTGAGTTGTATCGTAAAACTCGAACTTCTTTCCTGGTTGGTCTGCAAAATACCACATCCGTTGGCCTAGATCAAGGACTACTCCATTTTGTTCGAGGAGGTCTATTCCTATCAGAGTTCTATTGTCGGTCGCTTTAGGTAAAGCGATGAACTTTATTAGACGCAATCGATTTCCAATAATAATGTTGGTGTCTGCAATGTAGAGTTCTTGTGCAGAGGATTCTCCGTCAGCAAGAGTAACTTTTGCATCGGCTTTTAAAAATTTGGTACCGTTCCGGAGGAGATGCAGAAAGAGTTCTCTTCCAGCGACGCTAGTTCTGGCTGCAGTGTCAATGTACGCTAGACCGGTTTCGCCATGTGCGGCAATTGGTATTGTTGGGATATCTGTGCCTAACGTTGTCTTCATGCAGTTAAAGGATACCGTGGATGGTCCTTTCGGTAAATCTTTACATGTAGGACAGTTAGATCTTACGAATCCCGGTGCTTTACACTTGTAGCAGTGAAGCTTGGACTCGATTTTCGCTGGAACAGTTGACTTCTTTGCGAGATCATGCTTTTCCTTTTTTCGACATTCGTTGATGGTGTGCCCTGTGTATTTGCAAAAATTGCATCTTTTGTTCCTGAGATCTATCGTTGGTTCATGCCCAGCCTGTTTTTCCGAAAAAGAAAGTTCAACCGTCCTTGCCTTGATTAATAGGTCTTGAAAGTTGGTGATGCTTTCCCGGGGTACGCCGTCACGGATTGAAAGACTGAGTAGACCATATACAAGGTCGATCATCATGGGTTCTTTTGGTGCTGGCTCGGGTATTTTTGCTAGTAAAACCCGTTTTGTGCAAATGAAGTCGTCTGTGGGCTCTTGGAGTTTTTGCTTTTGCGCAAAGATATCCATGTAAATGCGATATGCTGCTTTCTCGTATTGCCATACGGTTGTTTTTGGAGTTTGTTCTTTAACTATGTGGTTGGAGTACGAGAAATTCGCTGATATGATACAATGGTCTGACGAACCTAGAGGCGATAATACGTTCAAAGCGTATTTATCGGGGTGAGAGGTAAGAAACAAGTCCAAAGTGTTGGCAGTTTGGCTGCTAATGTCCGGTATTCGTGTCGGCTCATTTACAAGCTGAGTCAGGTTATTTACCTCAGCAAAGATCTCGACGTACCTTCCTTCGGGTGTTGTCTGACCAGAATGTCGAAGGCAGCCTGAATTGTGTATATTGAAATCGCCCGCAATAACGATTTCAGAACGAGGATGAAGGGTCACAATTCTTGTAATGGAATCGGACAGGGCATAAAACTCATTATAAGTTGAATGTCTGTCCAAGTTGGGGCTTCTGTAAATAAAACAGTAGTGGATTAATTGCCTACGGACATGAAATTTGAACCAAATGAAGTTAAATTCCGGATTGGAACACTGACCATACTGGGGCTGAAGTTGGTAGGCTACGTCACTACGTATATAAACGGCGATACCGCGATGGGGAAAGAATAATGGCACTAAGTTGTACCCAGGTAGACTAAACTCTGTTAAATCAGAGCCAACGCTAACCTGGGTTTCACTAAGTGCCAAAACAGCTGGTTTGTTATGAAAAACATGGGCGTATAATGAAAAAAAAATTTTCCTCAACCCACGAATGTTGCTGACATCCACAACGAAATTCCTACACATTAGAAAATACAAACATAAAAGAAAACACAACTCCGACGCTAACTTTGCTTCTTTCTGGACGCCTTGCAACCAATTAACAGCGCTGTCTGTTAGTAACAACGGGAAGCCTTTGATTGCATCTTCGTCATCGATGCGTTCTATGTCTTTGTAGACATTAATTGTGGCGATGAAACCTTCGACGATTTCGGCGTTTCTGTCACCCTTAAATCTGGCTGTGCAGTTGCTGAAACTACCCTTCTTGGGCTGGCTTTGAACTGCTGCCATAAACTGCTTAAATTGGTCATCAGAGAAAACCGCCATCGTATCTTTTGTTGTTGTTGCCGCTGTTTTAGTAGCTATGCGTGAACTTCTACGCACACTGTTGCCTTCTATAGCGAAGAGAGATGATGCTTGCAGGGAATGTCCCTCTCGTTGGGCGTCAATTGTAAGAGTATTTCCTACTCACGGGGTGTTTGTAGTAGGGTTGCGTACGTTTGTTGGTGTTACGTAGTTGCACTCCACTGACCCACCACCTTCCATCCACTGAAGACAGCAACCAGCAGCTTTGTTTGCCTCTCTGCCGCGCTTATGCTGTCCGGAGACCGCAGTAAACGATGAACAGGCAGACGAACAAAGGCAAAACAGATAAAGAAAATGCCAAAAGGCAGCAAAGATCCGCCGAAGAGAAAACAGCAGCTATGTTTATCTTTCTGCCGCGCTTATGCTGTCCTGAGACCGCAGTAAACGTGAATAGTGGACGAACAAAGAGAAAATCCAAAACAACGAGCGAATCGCCAGGAGGGCAGCGAAGAATAAGAGAACTTCGTTTTCTTTAACGTAACAAATTTTATTATTAAAGGTAAAAAAATAAATTAAAGAGTAATTACAAAATTGGCTTGAAGAGCGTGTAAAAAAAAATAACAAAAGAAAACAAATTGCTTGAAGAGCGTGGAAAAGAAAAAAATTATGAAAAGAATGCGCTTGAAGAGCGTGAAAACGAAATAATAAAATAATGCGCTCGAAGGGCGTTAACAAGAAAATGATAACAAAAGAATGCGCTTGAAGAGCGTGAAAAGGAAAAAATAAAAATATGAGCTTGAAGAGCGTGAAAAGGCAATAATAAAAATATGCGCTTGAAGAGCGTGAACAAGAAAATGGAAAAAACCAAGATATGCTTCTATGGCACCTCTGACGCACGTTTTGATTTCGAGTTTATGCTGTCCGGGGACTGCAGTAAAGACGAAGAGAGGAGGGCAGGCGATTAAAACTTAAGTGTGTTAACTTTCCGAGGGCGGTAGTGGTAACCGTCGCTCGACGAGATATCAAACTTAAGTGTGCTTTCAATAATTTTGATTGGCCTTTTTATACCCAATTCTGGAGCTTCTGGAATTAAAAAGCTTTTAACAAAAATGAAAGCTGTTGTGCGCATTTAGCTTATAAAACACTGTGCACAGTCAGTGATGCCAAGTTTCAATGTTTGTTTACAAAATATTATGAATTGAATTCATTTCTTAAAGGATGAAAATAAAAAAAAATTGGAAATTAAAATAAAAAGTAAAATTAGATAACTAAATAAATGAAAAAAAAAATGCAGCGTTACAAACGTTATATTATTAGTACTAATTACATAACACTTAGTGCTAAACAAAAAAAAAACTTAGACGCTCGGCAACGGAGAATGAGGAGGTGCTATGATATTGGATGGGACCAGCCACTGCTCGGGTGCTGGTGCTTGCATACGCCTTTGTGGCGGGATTATCCTGCCGGTTAAGGAGGCCACTGGAAGTAGCTTCGGTGGCTAGGCCGCTTGCTCGTATACGAACGAATTTCCTGAAAAGGTACATAATATTCAGAGACGGTTTAGACCCACTCTGGGAAAGTCTGGGCCTACCTGTTAGAGATCGCGTCAAGGACGTGGGTCCACCCAGTCTCTACGCCGGTGATGTGTTCAGCCGCTCGTGGGATGCCACGTCGGGTACTCCGACTGAAATCGGTCGGGGACGGTGGGCGACCTTGCACCGGACGGAAGTGGATGCTATCCCCTTTCTTTTCCCAGCTGGACGACGATGACTGCGCCGCCTAGGACGGTTGCTTCCTCCTGCTGGTCTGTTGGAACGAGAGGAGGGGTGGATCTGCTATAAAGAGCTTCTGGCGAGGTCAGCGCGGCAACTACGCAGTCGTCTTGCACGTTCTGACCCCCGTTCGGGTCCCGTCCTGATTAGGCCGTGGATGATCCGTCGAGGTGTAGCCCACGTCGCTCTGTGGAAGGAGAATTTCGGGTAGCAGGTTGGTAATTGCCCCTGCCTCGGACCACTTACCGGTATCGTCAATTTTTTTTTTGTGTTGGGAATTCGCTGGAAGAAAAAATCATCGAAAGACATTACAGAGCTAGTAAGCGAGGGATGCTTCTGCAATAGTGAGAGACTTTAACCCATCTAAAAAAAACTCCCGGTGGACTGACATTCGCCATTCCGAATGAGATTGCACCTAGTCGACGACTAATCGGCAATTAGTTTTTGAACTGCATATTTGTTGAATTTAACAGATGAATCCGCCGTTTGTCGGATTTCTAAACTTTTTTCTTGTTTGAAATCAATACCTGATTTCTTAGCCCTAGCTAACTCTTATAGATCAAGAGGTTTTACTCGTCTCAATCTCCTGATTGCATTGTCATTATTTAATAGTTCTGTTATTTCTGTGTTTAAGTGGTTGAGAAGCCTACTTCTATGCCTTTGAGCAACTTTCTTAACTTCATCTTCAACCATTTCAACATTTAGATCTTTATGCAGATCGGCATTGCGTATGTACCAAGGTGCATTAACTATGTTCCTTAGTACCTACCTACTTTATTTTGGAAAACCTCAATTGTTTGTAAATTTGTTTGGCATGTGCTTGTGCATGCCTACAACTGGAGCCCGTAGGTCCATACTGGTTTCAGAACTTGCGTGTATAGCAATAACTTGTTGTAGTTAGACAGGGATGAGAATCTCCCAATAAGCCAATACATTTTACCGCATCGCATGTTCAACTCATCTTTTTTTTTCTTTACGTGCGCTTTCCAACGCAGTTTAGCGTCTAGAGTCATGCCTAGATATTTGGCTGTGTTTGAATATTCCACTACATTGTTGTTAATGTAGACTGGAATGTGTGGTACGTTTTTATACGTAAAATTAATATGGACTGACTTAAGATCATTTAATCTAATCTGCCATTTCATAGTTCATTCTGGACAGGTAGTGATACGTGTCTAGCGACCAAGCATATCTGGCCAAAGCTGGACCTGCGACGCTCTCTGAGTTTGATCTCACTTAACCGACTGCATATTAGCTCTGTCATAGGTGCCATCACAGGCCACTGTCTAATAGGCAAGCACGCATCAAGGCTTGGCGTCTATTCTAACGACTTCTGCAGAAGTTGCAGGGATGAGGAGGAGGAGGAGACTACACCTCATCTCCTCTGCACATGTCCTGCACTCTCCCATAAAAGAAATCTCTATTTGGGAGCCTTCTTCCTTAATGAACTCAGTTACTTGGCTAACTCAGATGTTAGAAGTCTATCACGCTTCATTAGAAGCTCCAAATGGTTTTAGCGGGTAGTGGTAGATACTCCTGATCCCAGTGGCATCACAATGGACCTCTTTGGTCTAAGTGTGTTAGCTTTCGGCTAACAGCCACCTCAACCTAACCTAACCTAGTTCATTCTGAAATATGGTTTATTGCTGTTTGAAGCTTTTTGTTGCTATTTCGACATTTGCTCCCACAGCAAGGACAGCTGTGTCATCTGCAAAAGTAGCTATGATGGTTTCTTCACTTTCAGGAAGATCGCTAGTGAAAAGTAGGTATAGAACTGGACCTAGCACACTGACTTGTGGTACACCAGCTTTAATCTCTCTTAGTGTTGAGTACTCTGCCTCTTGTTTAATTCTGAAGAATTTATCTGATATATAAGACTCCAGAATGGTCACATACTGCTTCGGCAGTTGCTTTTGTAGTTTGTGTATCAGTCCTTTGTGCCAGACTTTATCGAAAGCTTGTGATATATCAAGAAATACTGTAGAGCACACATTTTTCTCTTTAAATGCTTTTTCGATTCTATCTGTGATTCTATGCACCTGATCAATTGTAGAGTGCTTATTTCTAAATCCAAATTGGTGAATTGGGACTAGCGATTTTTTATCTATTATTTTTTGTAGACGTTTTACCAGCACTTTTTCGAATAACTTGGACAACATTGGTAGAATAGATATTGGGCGATATGAGGTAACTTCGTTAGGTGGTTTGCCTGGTTTAGGTATCGTTATTACCTCCGCGACTTTCCACATGCTTGGCGCATACCTTAATCTAAATGCAGCATTAATAATCTGCACTTGTTTTTTTAAACATTTTCGTGGAAATTGCTTCAAAATTTCTCCTGTAATTAAATCAAACCCTGGGGCCTTTTTTATATTTATGCTTTCTTTAATTTCTTTGGCAAGTTCTTTAACTGTTACCGGCCGAATAGGTGTATCTTCTTCGCATCTTATTTCGAGTCCTTGATAACCTTTATCATCATAAGGTTTGAATACGTCTTCAAGATAATCAGCGAAAGTGTTTGCTTTCTCTTGGTTGCTTTTCGCCCAGTTACCTTCTCTGGTTTTTACTGGCGGAATGTGAGCTATTGGCCTGTTCATTTTCTACGTTGCCTTCCATAGCGAGTAGTCGGTACTAGGTTCATTTGTAAAACTTGTGAGGTAAGTTTTCAAAAACTCATTATTGAATTCTCTTACAGATTTTCTGATAATTTAAGCTGTTCAGTGTGGTCTTGTCGCTTGGCGCCCTTGTCTGTTGCCAGCGTTTTCTAGCTTTCCTCTTTTCTGTAATAATTTCACATATTTCGGGAGGATTAGAGTTTTGTTTGATCTTTTTTGTTGTTTTGGGAGTGGCAGCCCACGCAGCTTTTTGTATTCTGAGAATCAATATTTGGACTGCTTCTTCTACTCGTAGTTGATCTTCTGTTTGAATAGCTGGTGATAGTTGGATACTTTCTTCCAACTTCTGTCTGAAGTAGTTCCAATCAGTCAGTCTATTTACTAGTTTTGGGCTATGGTCTTTTATCATTATTTTATCGCTAAGTGTTAAGAGTATAGAGGAATGATCTGATTGAAGATCAGCTCCTTCCTATATGCTTATTTTATTTGAAGATATACTTTTTGATAGAAAGAAGTCGACAAGACCTGGGGTTTTATTACTATCTGTTGGCCAATAGGTAGGTTTTCCCGTTAAGTGATATTTGGCGCCATCCTCTTTAATTGCTTCATATAGTTCTCTGCCTCTAGTATTAGTTAACCTAGATCCCCAATACTTATTTTTGGCGTTAAAATCCCCTCCCGCGATTAATCTATTGTGAAATATGCGGAAAAGACTTTTAAAATGATTTTTCTTTAGTCTATAGCTAGGAGAGCAGTATACTGCTGCAACAGATATTTGTCCACTGCTCGTTTCTACACATATGGAAATTCCTTGGATGGCACATGATTGGAATTTTGCTTCTATATGGTGTTTTATTGTATGCTTTACTAACACTTCGGCCCCACCTTTTGCACAGTTATAAGGATATGGGGAGTGATAGAATTCATATCCTTGCAGTTTGAAGTCAGTAATCAATTTAAAGTGCGTCTCTGAAATGAGACATATATCTATCTGGTGTATGTCAAGAGTCACTTGCATCTCGTCCTTGCGACTCTCTATACCATTAGCATTCCATTCAAGAATTTTTATTTTATTCATCATGTCTATCTTTTGGTAACAGCTCTTTTGTTGCTATTTTGTTTCTCTAACAACAATATTCTATCTAATATCGTTTTATTCGATTTTTCCATGGAGCCAATCCTAATTAGGATTTGTTTCATGAGGTTTTCCATGCCAGTGTTTGGGTCTACTTTGCGTTTTACCGTTTTATCCGCTGGTATTTGAGTATTTATTGATGCTGCCTGAGCATATGCCATTTTTGGACCAGCCGTCTTTTGCTCGGGACCTTTTTGATTATCGCTTGGTCTTTAGGCTTTTCTTTCTGTGGGCTCTTTTGCAAGTCCTTTTTAACTGTTTGTTCATCCTTATTTGAGTATTTTTGTGTTTTCTTTTGCTTTTTGTCCCTTGCAAGTTGGATTTCTTTTGCAACTAAACAACCTCTGTAGCTAGCTGGATGGTTTTCATTGCAGTTTGCACATTTAGGATGTTCATCATCTTTCTTCTTACATTCTTTAGTGTGGTGACTTCCTGCACATTTAACACATCTTGGATTTGAGTTGCAGTATCTATGTGTATGGTCATATCTTTTCCAATTTTTGCATTGGGGCACTTGTTTCGATTTACGTAGGGTAGGAATCTAAACTTGCATCCCAAGTATGTTTTTTATTTCATATATTTTTTTCTTATCAGCTCGAAGCTGAGCGTAAAAATTTTTAGCGGTACTTTGCTTTTAAATTTAAGCATATTTACAACTTCCAAGATTTTAAAGCCTCTGTCTTTTAACTCTTTTTTTTATGATTTCGGGTGAGCATGAGTAATGCAGTCTTTTCACTACCACCTTCATTGGTCTGGTTTGCTTATTTTCATAAGAATACCATTGTACCTTTTTTTGGTTTAGTATTTTAGTGAGTCTTCTGTATCCCTTTTAATCAACCACATTGATTTTGATGTCATTTTTGTTTATTAGCGCTGTACTAGCTTTAATTTTATTTTCCTCAAATACTTTGGCCAAGCTTTCGTACTTATTTACTTGCAGCGCGATAATTGATGGGGGCTTGGTTGGAATTTGTGTTTTATTTTCTTTGTTTGAAGCATACACAGTGACTGTGCAGCTTTCTTTTATTGGTGAGATTTTTGGGGACGCACTCATTTTGCGTTTTTTATTTTTATTCCCCTTGTAACGATGTCCTTCTATCTCTTTTCTTAGTTCTTCCTCGTCTGTTGAGAACTCGGCAGGTTGGACATTTACCTTTTTCTGGTTGTTGACCTCTTCTTTCAACAATTGCAACTCTTGCTTCAGATTATTTATCTCCTTAAGCAGTGTCTCATTGAGTTGCTTAAACCCATCTCTTTCATCGCAGGCTTTTAAATATTTAGCCTTCAATGTTTCAGATTCAGACGGGCGAGTGAAGAGCTTAGTTTCGGGTGAGTGATCGGGAACACTTTATCGTGTTATTGTTTAATTGGTTTCTTATTGGGCATGGGAGAAAAATTTGAACTTCCCCTGGGGAAAAGGATTGGGAAAGGGATGCAGGAAAGATGGGCCTGCTCGGGTGCCGACGGTTAACGCCGGATGTCTTTCGAATGGACTAGCCCCAGATCGTTGCCTTGCGAGTCTTCGAGTTGGTACAGATTCCCTCGGATTCCGGTCACTCGGGCTTTCACAAACTTCCGACAGAATTTCGCGTTGATTCCCTTCGCGAAGTCGCTCAGCTGGTGGTTGCGTTTATAGACGCAGTCGCCTACCTTGTATTTTACGGGAGTGCTGCGAAGGTTGTAAATTCACGCGTACTTCTGATGCGCCTTCTCGAGGGATTCCTTAATGCGGGCATGTAGGATGTTCATCTTTTAGGCCTTGGGAATCAGCTCTAGCTCGGCGTTGTTGAGGCCGTTCAGCTCTCGCAGCAGTTTGTATTCGCTGCCGTGTCCTATCACTCGTTGCCCGAAGACCGCTTCGTATGGTGACATGCCTATGGCGGAATGCACCCCGGAGCGCAAAGTGCAGCCTATGACTGGCAACTGCGCGTCCCACGAAGAGTGTTCCGGGTCGATGTAGGACCGGATCGCCGCTAAGATGGAGCGATTGACTCTTTCGCTGGCATTCGCTTGCGGAGAATAGATGGCCGTTTTGAGATGAGTGATCCCTAAGGAAGAAGTAAACCCTTGAAATTCCTTGCTAATGTACTGTCTCCCGGTGTCCGACAACATGAACTCAAGGACTCCGAAGATTGAAAACACGTCGTCGCGCAGGAAGTTTATCGCCGCTCCCGAGGTCGCTTTGCGCAAGGCTGTGATCAGAGTGAATTTCAAAAATTGGTCCAAGGCCAGGATTATGTGCGTATTCCCGCGCTTGGATCTAAGATACGGGCCTAGGAAATCCGTATAGACATGTTGGAAAGGCCGTTCGACGACAAATGCCTTACCCATTTCCGCCCTCAAGGTGACGTTTGGGGCTTTGGTGGTCTTACACACTTCACAGTTCTCTACAAAAATTTTGACTTGGGCTGCCATGTTTGGCCAGTAAAATTGTTGCCGTAACCGGTACAGCGTCTTTGCCACACCTCCGTGCGAAACGCTCGGGGGGCTATGAGCTAGGCTTATCAAGGAGTCGGTCAGCGCGACTGGAATCCACAGCTTCCAGGTTTGTTCATCCAGTAAAGGATTTCCTGTGCAATGTTTGACCTTCTTGTAAAGGGTTTTTCAATAAGAGCGCTACAAAAGTTTTTTTTTAAATAAAACAAAAACGGTTTTGGATATCAATGAAATTCTTTATTCCTGTGAAAGTACGTTCGATGCCATTATGTATGGAACTCGATTTATTTTGCATGGCCACCACGGGCACGCTTGCAGAAGTCCAGACGCTGAACTCAATTTTCGACGGTTTTCTAGCATAAATCGGCCGATACTGCTGCAATTTCAGGTTCGATATTCGTACGAAGTTCATCAATCGTCGCTGGCTTGTTGGCATAGACCATAGACTTGACGTAGCCCCACAGGAAATAGTCTAACGGCGTCAACTTGGACTTGGAGGACATGTGGTTCCAACAGGATGGCGCCACAAGCCACACAGCGAATGCCACAATCAATTTATTGGAAACCAAGTTAAGAAACCGTGTTATCTCACGAAATGGTCCAGTCGCTTGGCCGCCTCGGTCGTGCGATTTGTTGGATAACCTCTTCTTGATTGCCATCGCCAACAAGCGATCCACCTGCGCATAGATGAGTGCTTCTACCGCTGGGGAGACGGGAGAGTGCCGTCTCTTAATGGGCGGCGCGTCTCCGGTGTCGATCTCATGCGTCATGAGGTGGGTGCGCCCCAGGCCTAGGTTGGCATAGGACGGGAATAGTTTAAGGGTTTGCGTTAATCGCTGATCTTCTTCCGGAGATGAGTCGTGAGCTTGTGAGAGAACTTGGGCCTTGGGGATTGAATCCCCCGTCATGTCGATGCCGACGGTAAGACTACTGATGTCAAAGGTCTTGGTAGGTAGGCGCGGAATAACGTTCGGGGCTAGCTCGAACTCCTTCCAAAAATCGACTACGAGAATAAGCTCCTGCGAGATGGACGGTACGAGGTACAGAGTGATGGTTTCGGCGCGGGATTTATATACGACTTGCGTGGAGATGACTCCCACGATACTTTGCCTTTTCCCATCCGCTGTTGTTACTACGGACGAGAACGGTTTCCAAGGGATATGGTTCGCCTTAAGGTAGTCCACGCCGGCTCCGCCGAGAACGCTGACGCAAGCCCCAGTGTCCAGGAGACCGGACCATTGCTGAGCGAGGAAGTTCACAGAAGCATTTGGTCACGGATCTCCGACAGTACGGGGTGCAGACTCTAGGGTCGACGACGCAATTGTGGCATGTACTTCCCTTTTGTACCCGAATCGTTCCCTAACTTTCGCGATTTAGGGGGACGTGGAGACGGAGTCAAATATTCGCCTCCTAGCCTGTTGGTACTCGACCCATCTCTGGTCGAACGGTTTGTTATGCCGGTTTGGCAGCTTAGGAATGTGGCCATTCTCCGGTGGACTTGGAGTAGTCTCCTGCGGAATGGGATTGGGAGCACTCGGCGGTCGGATAGGCTTGGTCTGTGCCGGACGTTTCGATAGAGTGATGGGACGTGGAGGTAAATTGTCTTATTTTCGATGGCCGGGTGGGTGAACTTCGAACTGCTCTCCCCGGTCTGAGAGTAGTTCGGCTGTCGGTTTCCCCGACAGCGCGGACAGTTGACGGTGAAGACGTCCGCCATCCCGCAACGGAAGCAAAAGGGTGACTCCGGAAGCTTCACGCAGTCATACATTGTGTGACCAGGCTCGCGGCAGACCCAACAGGTGAGCATGCTCTTGTCGCGTTGCCGGTAGGCTACTGCCTCAATGTCAGCTTGCGCGGAATTGCTTTCCCGCTCGTCCGTTTCGGTGAGCTAGTTAACTTGTCCCCGGAAGGGATTTCCGGTAAAGATTTTGGCTTTGCTAGCTTGAAATTCGTGGAAGAACTTTTCGATCAGGCGGCAAACGTACACGTGTTCCGCGATGTCGGAGGTGTTGAAGGTCTTTTCAACCATCCCCAGAACCACATCTTTGGCTGACCACGTACTAAGCGGTGGAAGTTCAGCAGCACGTCTGACCATGCCGCGTTACAGGACTTTCTCTGCCGGTTCAACTGGATCAGGAAGTCATCGACAGAGAGGTCCTTATTCTCGAAATAAATATCCCACTTAGGAATGTTATGGTAGCGCGGATAGGAGCTAGGGAAGGAGGGTGCCTGTGAAGGCCCTGGCCCGTTACTGGGCTGACGAGGCGTTGAGTCATTCAGGTTCAGGTTGATCAGCTACGCCAAGAAATTGTCGACGTTGGCTCCGCGTGCCATGAGCACGGGCTGAGCTTCGGGTGGTAACTCTGGGTTCGTGCAAGGAGGAGGACCGCTACGGTTAGCGAACGTTTCGCCCTGCCTCGCGTTATGGACCACTGGCGGTACCATTGGGGACCGGCCGGGTTGGGTATAAGCGAGTGGACCTTTGCGAAGGTCCGGTGTAGACAGTCCGGTTCTGACTGAAGTCTGATTGGGTCGAGCGTGCGGTCCGAGGAGTACCTCCCGAATGATCAGAGCCATGTCTTGGCGCATAGCGGCTCGGCTGCGGTCCAGTTCATGAGGAATGTACTGCATCTCATCGGTTCGGTGCAGTCCTACGGACGCCGTAACCACTTGACTAATGTACTGTTCGATTTGAGCACTGTCGTCGAGGTGTACCCCGGAGGTTTTTCGGGGCTCGAAAGCCGATCCGGATTCCGGTGGTGGTGGATCTCGGTGAGAAAGCGGAGCTTCAATCCTGGAGGGAATAACGCTGCTCGCTGGTGGATCCTGATGGCACGGAGAAGAGATTGAGACAAATCCCGAGAAGGGTGGTTGCCTCTCAAAGGAAAGTGATCGATCGCTACTTGGACCGGCTTGGTGGATGTCCACTATGATTCGCAGGTTGTCGCTAGGGTCGCCCGATCGTTCGGCTGAATCGGTAAGAATTGGGGAGTGCCTGGGGTTAGAAGGCCTAACTCCCGGGTTGCTGCTCCGGCCTGAGCCTCTGGCTTGGCCTGACCTCTTGGCTCCGCCTCGGAATGAGCGAGAGTCGTTGGCCGATACACCCTGCCGACTAGTTGTCGGGAGATTTGACATGTCAGTTGGAAATAATCTGCTGCTAATAATGTTAACCGTTCAAGATTATGGAAATTACTTGAAAAAAAGGTACTTAAAATATAAACTTATATCGCATACGACATAGACTTACACCTAAAAGTATTTTGGGGGTGTGTTGTTACCTTGTCGATTATCGAACGCTAACAACACGAAAAGAAAAAAAAGAAATTTACGAAAAGGGATATTTAATAAATTTTTGTTTGAGTTGGGTTAGTATGACTCAAGGTGATATACTTGGGTTATACTAGGCTATCTATCATAATGGGATCTATCAATAGTGACGAATCCTTAAAAAAAAACAAGTTTAAAAGGGGTCTAGAGGAGAGAGGAGAAAAAAAAATATGTTTGCGTGAACCGAGTATATAATTGGTATATGTTTGGGGTTGATACTCGATTCCAATTGCGGATCTGTCCAATTCTAGTTCGTAGAGACTGTCTTAGAGCAAAGAAAAACTTTGCGTTTGTAAAGCGATATGCAGACGATGGCTTGGTATCGGAACTATGTAGCTTCAGACGTACACGGGGAACTACTTCTACCCATGCACCGGCCAACATATGCTCTATACCCAAGCTGCTTTCCTCCATCCCTGTAAACGATCAAGGCGCCACAATATTCACGCCGAGGGATCGAGTGGAGTTCATGCAACAGACGTAGAGGGGTCGCTTAGCAGCCCCGAAACCGGACATGAAATCTCCAGCTCCAAACGAAGAGTGTGCGTGCTTGCTTATGTTTACCCGAAGAGCTGCGTCAGACGAACGCGGAGAACATCTTCGATCCACGTCCCGGTCAGGATCGGACGAACATTAGCTGATGGAACCCGATTCACCAAAGGAATCGACACGCTAGAAAAATAAATATTATTCGAACACTCCCGAGGGATGCTTACGCTTGCTATACCGAACTTGGAATGGAAATGGGGGACACCCGAAAAGGTTTCCCCTGGATAACGGAAAAATATTTTTTTTTTTTTTTTTTTGTATAAGTGGGTGCTTCTGTGCAAAACTTCGGGCCCCACGTTGGGCGCCACCTGGAACGTTATACACGCGTTCAGGTGGGTGAGTGTGTCACCTCAACTCGACCTCGAGTCGACGGGCAACTCGGCTTGGCTTGAGTTTCCCCTCACCAAAGGACTGGAGAAACTGAGCCCTGTTGAACGCCACCTGTACCGTGTCGACCTCGCACATCTCGACTAACCGCATCGAAGGGTCCAGCTAACAGGACTCCGGCACGCTCCCAACAGAGAGATGAACGAGGGTGTCCAGCCACCAGCAGCCAGGCATGGTTTTAATGTTCCCCGCGCTAGCTCGTCGGTGGGAGTGGGAACTTGCTGCATGGTCCCGGACTGGGGTCACATTATATTTACATGCCTGAAATAATTTGGGCCGGGTAGTTCCTATGGCCGCGCAGATAGACCGTGGCCGCAACCGAAACATAGAACCCCCAGGAAAAGAAAACAAAGGTACAAAGAACTATTGTAACGATGTCGAGGCCCGAAGCTGCGAAGCCTCCACACAGACCTATAAGTTATCCAAAATGCCGCAAGGGCAAGGGAGGGGGAGAGAGAGATGACATTATGGTACTCCCCCTTGAGCTGGCCCACTCCGCCATGAATAAGCATGGGCTCCTTTGGCCACCGCGCCGCTCCATTTACGGTGGCTCCTAAATCGAATATGGGAAACGACCCTTAATTTTGGATCATTTACCACTGCAACTCTTCCCCTCGAGGTTCCTCACTACCCCATGAAGTGTTCTTAACCGTCCATCTCGGATGGTTGGACGTTACTGGAAAGAGGTGAAGAAGAAATGACCGCCTTCACTTGTTGCAGGAAAATTCTGTTTTTGGGTAATTCGGTATTTATTTACGTTAACATACTTATGGCTATATGGCTAATAGGGATGTCCTTAACATCTTAGGAACCCGCATAGCACACTAAAGATCTTAACTTAAGGCAGTAATCTGCTTCCCATATCTGAAAACAACGTATAGCTGGGTTGCGACTTAAATCTAGGAAGGCCTAGCCGTAGTGAATCCATAAAGTACTCGGCGACCGAGTTCATAGAACTCAAAAAAAAAAAAACTTAATCTACCTACTGGAACGTAAATGAGTAAAATACCCGGTGTACTAACTCTTAATGTAGGCTGGTACACGACGTACTGAATCTTAAAATCTACTAGGTACTGGAGGTACTGTACTGGTCCTACGTCACACGATCTAAAAATCTAAACGTACTCGGGGTACTGTAACTTAAAAAAAAACTGGTTTTTGCTAAGCATATTAATTCTATTATTAATAAATCTAATTCTATGCTGGGCTTCGTAAAAAGGTGGGCCAAAGAATTTAATGACCCTTACGTTTCTATGTCATAGTACAATTGTTTCGTCCGTCCGATTCTAGAGTATGCCTCTCAAGTTTGGACACCGTTCTACAACATCTTTCAAATCGAATAGAGGCCATTCAACGTAAATTTATTCGATTTGCACTTGGAGGACTTCCATGGGATGATCCATTTAACCTTCCTCCCTACAGTCAACGTATCAAGCTTCTTCAAATGTTACCCCTTTCTCAACGAAGGCTTAATAGCGATATCATTTTTTTACAGCAGCTTATATCCGGTCAAATAGATGCACCTGACTTGCTGTCGTCTATTGGCTTTAATTTTCGTGGTGGTGCCCAGAATTTGCGCAGTGCTGAATTATTGTTTAGCCCCCATCATAGAACGAATTATGGGAAGCATGAGCCTATTAGTCGCATGAGTAGAATCTATAATCTAAATGATCATGTGATTGACTTGCATGTTAGTAAAATTAAGCTAAAAAATATTTTGCGTAATAATGCTTTAATGTCTTAAATTGTTTGCATTATTTTGTGTCAGTGTTAGTATTTTGTAGGTACATAATTATTGTATTCTTAATTGTTTTGTCCTTACTAACACCTGCACTAAATGATGAGCCTGTGAGAGCACTTTTTGTGCCGGCAATTTCTGCTCGTGATAGTTGCTTGCTTTAAGCACTACACGACACAGAGCTGATAGTGTATTAAAAAAAAAAAACAACTAAGTACTGAAGGTACTGAATCTCGGTAGGTCTAGCGTGGTGATCAGCAGGGCCTAACGTACGGATTATTATGTACGAGTATGATGGCGTTATGGCCCGACCCCAAGAGGAAAACTAACAAAAAAGGTCAACGATAAAAAAAAGAGAAAGAAAGAATAACCAGAAACCCGATCGATATAACACTGCCGGTGAATATGTACACACATATTGTTCGAGTCGTGAACAAAAGAAAAACCAGAGTTTCAAAGTTAATGGGGCAAACTGTAAACCACTTAGTTTTAGACCGCAATAAAAAAAACTGTTCGTCTTTCAACGTTATAAAGGGCTGTGTTTTATTAAAAATTACGTTAAACATTTTATATATGAGTATTTGACATTTTGTCTAATAAATTGACAGAAATTCCCTTGTGGGATTTTATGATGAAAATGGGTGAGTTCCATCTCACGCGACGTCGAAGTCACCGTCATCGTTGCCATCATCGGTGTCGTCAGTGTTGTCGCCAACATTCTCCCCCGCCAACAAAAATATTCTTGCCAGTTGTTCACTTCTTCTGTGCCCCTTTTTCCAACTGCTGCCTCCACTGTTGCCCTTGGTAACTCGGTTGTTGACATGAATGCGTTTGCGTACATGAAACGAAACAAGAGATTAATGCAAATGTACATGGTCAGACAATGACACGGAAAACAACAACAAACAGTTTACGAGAGAACACAGCAATTACGCCAACAATCGATTTTCGAATCCACACATGATCCCGTTTGGGTATATAGACGACCGTATATGCAGAAAAAAAATTTTTTTTTCTTGTTTGCCTTTCTCTCGCTGATATGTGTATATGATAAGAGTATTGAACTGGAAGTTGAAGAGTTTGCGAAGAGTTTGTTTATGGACTGGAGGTTGAGATGAGGTGTGAAAACGAAGATATTATTTTGGTTGGTGATGGACTGGAACTTGAGATGAGGGGTGAAGCGAAGGTATTGGTTTAGTCGGTGATAGACTGGAACTCCAAGTGAGGTTGAAGGGGATATCGATGTATCATTATGAATGTTATTTTCAGTTGCAGCTTCATTCAGTTTTTTTTTTTTATTATTACGTTGTGAACGTTTGTTGTGCAGTACGGGATTTAATCGATTTGTTTGCGTTTTTGTATTAAATGTAGAATTAATTACTCTTTCGGGAACGCTGAGAATGCAGGTGAGTGAATTCCTTGATTAATTAATTTATTGTAGTTCGTGGTGTATTGTTTGATTAATTAAATTCATTGTAGTGTGTTGTGTAAGTGAATTTAATATGCGTGGTTCTGTGGGTGTATATATATATTGTTGATAGCGTCTTCATTACACGTGTGGGTATTTTAATTATGTTTAGTTTGATAACGTTTATCTGTAATTCTTTGGGATGATGACGGGTATATCACCTATAGAGTGTCATGTAAAGTTAGAGTTAAATAGTATTTCTCAACCTCTATGAAGTTGGAAATTACCTATCCCAGGCTTTGCCAAGGGATTAGGCTCTGATGTTAATAATACTATACCTGCGAAGCCTTATGGCTTTCTGCAGGAGGTTGTATATTAATGCCGGGGCATTTGCAACAAATGGGTAGCTGTGAGTGTGTAGGGTTTATTGGACTGTATCGTAGTGCATATGCGTGTGTAGATTAATTGTGATCATTGCATTCAAAACGGATCTGTTTGTTTGATCACTGGGCGTCGTTGGGTTTGTCTGAAGTGTTGAGTAGAGTTTAAGATGATTATGAGTTAATTTGTTGCGTTGAGGAATCGTCTTCCGCATAAGTAGAGTTAACTGGCAGTGGACACAGTTTGGTTATAGGCCTTTTAAATTCGCCGGCTTGTGTCTTGATCTTCACGACTCTTGTTATATTGTCTGCTCCAGGGTAGGTCTCTGATATGCGGCCTAGGCTCCATCTTGAAGGTGGTAGTCTTTCGTCCTTTAGGAGGACAAGATTTCCGATTTTTAACTGCGGTTGCTGCTTGAGCCACTTTGGTCTATGTTGTAGCCGTGTGAGGTACTCCTGCTGCAATGCTTCCAGAAAGTCTGCATGCGGAGTTGAATCGTCTTCCAGCTGTCGCTTAAGCTGAATTTTCCGGACATCATATCCGGTTCAGGAACAATTAGAACCTCTTGACCGATTAAAAAGTGTGCAGGAGTTAAGGCACGGAAGTTATCGGGGTATTCTGAAAGGGGGCACAATGGCCTAGAGTTAAGACACGCTTCAATTTGTGTCAGAAGTGTGGTTAGCTCTTCATAGGTAAGTGTCCCATTACCGACAACTCTTTTGAAGTGGTGTTTGACACTCTTTACGCCTGCTTCCCATAAACCTCCGAAATGAGGGAAAGCTGGGGGAATGAATTTCCACTGAGTTCCTTGGCTCGCCAAAACTTTAGCTATTTCCTTCCAATCGTGGGTTGCATGGTCTAAAAGTCGATGTAGTTCCACTTCTGCTCCGACGAAATTCGTGCCGCAGTCGCTATACATTTCAAAGCAGAGTCCTCTCCGCGCAGTAAACCTTCTTAATGGAGCTAAAAATGCTTGGGTAGTGAGGTCCGTTACGGCCTCTAAGTGAATTGCCTTGGTTGCCAGGCAGAAGAATATGGCCAGATAGCCCTTATAATTGCTGGTTACTCGACCCCTCCATGTTTTTATCTCTATCGGTCCTGCGTAGTCGACCCCGGTGTGCGTGAAGGGTTTCGCGATCCTCACCCTGGGTCCAGGAAGATCTCCCATTAGTTGATGAGCCGATTTACTGCGATATCTATAGCAGATGGTACAGCCGTGGATGTGTTTTTTGACCGCTCTTTTCAACTGAAAGATCCAATATTTATTTCGCAGATGCCCCATCATCAATTGGATGCCGCCATGAAGAGTCCTACTGTGCGCTTCACCCATGACTAATTTTGTGAGGTGATGGTTTGGTTCCAGGATTATTGGGTGTTGTTGGTCGAATGAGAGATCAGCGTTTGTCAGCCGTCCCCCGACTCTCAGGATGCCTTCACCATCTGTGAACGTGTTCAAGGATCCCATGCCTCTAGTCTTAGCTGCACCTTCCGGAAACATTTCAAGTTGAGCTATACGTGCCAGGACCGTTGTTGCCGCATCGAGTTCCGATGCATTTAATGGTCCAAGTGTTCGGTGTGAGTTCGTTTTTCGGGAGTTCGCAACGAATTTTCTGCTGTAGGCGATTATCGTGATAAGCCTGATAAGCCTAGAGAATCGATGTATCAGCCGACTGAGCCCGCTGTCGGTGACATTGATGTTGGCGTGATGAGCTCTAATGGAACCTTTCCCCTCCTCGGTGTTGAAATCAGCTGGTTGTACTGGAAAGTCAAAGTCCCAATCAAGTCTTAAAAATGTGGGCCCAGTCCACCATAAAGTGGCTTGGACCAACGCAGATGGAAGCATTCCTCGGGAGACCAAATCTGCAGGATTGTGCTGGGTAGGAACATGATTCCATATATCGACCTTCGTCAAACGATGGATCTCCCCGACTCTGTTTCGGACAAAGGTTTCCCACTTCATAGGATCTGCACGTATCCAGCACATTCTGATCATGGAATCTGTCCATGCGAAGGTGGGAATGCCTCTCCCCTCAAGAGTCTGTACAATGTTGTTCATGAGCTTAGCCAGTATAACAGCTCCACATAACTCCAATCGCGGAAGAGTGACTGGGCTTATGGGTGCGACCTTCGACTTGGCCATGAGCAGGTTCATTTGAATGTTGCCGTCTTCATTTTGCACTCTAAGGTACACCGCTGCTCCGTATGCTCTTTCAGAAGAATCGCAGAATCCATGCAGTTGAAGCCGATTGGCTCTGCTCGACGTGCTCAACCATCGTGGAATGTATAAAGTGTTAATGGCTTGCAGATCATTGTGAAACGTGTTCCATTCTTCTGAAATGTCAGGATCAACAGGATCATCCCAGGATTGTTTACGCCGCCAGAGAAGCTGCATTAGGAATTTTGCCTTAGTAATAGAGGGTGCTATCCATCCCATCGGATCGAACAGGCATGCTATCGACGACAATATGGATCGCTTCGTACTCTGCGGAATTTCCGAAGTTGTATAATTGAAGGAAAATACATCCTGCAGCGGGAACCACTGGATACCTAGGGTCTTCACTCTCTCCGAATCTCCAATCGGTAACGAAAAGGATGGCTCACGATCTTGACTGGGTATATTATCAAGAAGATTTTTATGGTTGGCGGTCCATTTTCGTAGATGAAAACCAGTTCCATCCAGAATCTCCTTATTTTCATCCATTTTTTTCATAGCTTCATGCAGGGTTTCAGCTCCTGAAATTAAATCATCAACGTACATTTCATTACGGATCATTCTTGAAGCTGCTGGATGCACTCTTTCGGTTTCCTCTGCTAAAGCCTGAAGGGTGCGAATCGAAAAAAAGGGGCAAGTGCTGTGCCAAAAGTCACAGTCCTTAAGCGATACGTTTTTAAAACATCGGATGGTTGCCTTCGCCAGAGGATAAGTTGGTAATTTGCGTCACGTTCTGGAATCATTATTTGTCGATACATCTTCTCTATATCTCCAGTAAAGGTGTAGCGATAAAATCTCCATCTGAGGATTATGTTCATGATGTTTCGTTGGAGTGCCGGGCCGACCATTCAATAAAATGTTATCAGCCGTCTTGAACAAAGCGTCAAACACTACTCTGAGCTTTGTAGTCGAGCTCCCTTCCTTGAGTACGGCGTGATGTGGCAAAATGTAATGATGCTGTTCTGGAATTGTGGATTCCTCCACTTCTTCCATATGCCCGAGATTCAGGTAATCTTCAATACAGTCTGTGTAGCGTTGTTTTAAATCTGTATCCTCTTCCAGCTTTCTTTCCAGGCTCCTAAAGCGAGCGAGTGCACCTTCTCTGGATCTGCCAAGTATAGGACCGACATCACCTTTGAATGGTAAGGCTACTTGGAAGCGACCATCCCCCAGGCGTTGAACATTTTTCCGAAAATGTGCCTCACACTCGCTGTCCTCTGGCCTTTCATATGGTTGATGACCAATATCTTCCATTTCCCAGAATCTCCGGAGTTCAGTGTCCAGGCAACATGTTTGAAGGAAGTTATGAATTGTTTGATTGACGGTCGGAGCTCTGCCAAACAGTATCCATCCCAATTTCGTCTTCTGAGCGATGGGTAACTTGGTGTCGATCGGTTTGAGCAATTCTGGCAGCAAAATATCAGCCAGGACGTCACTGCCCAGTAACAAGTCGACCTTGGTTGATCGGTTGAAATTGCGATCCGCCAACGTTAAACCTGTCAAATGTTCCCAACCTGTCGTGGATAAAGTTTGGGTTGGAAGATGCCCAGACAGCGACTTGAGGACTAGAGCTTGAGTTGACACTCTAAACGCTGAGTGGTGAGAGGCTAAGGATATATCAACCACCCTTGAGCAGATGCCGCTGTTGACCAAACCCAACCCAGAGACCTTGACGGAACTTTGCCTTGACGGAAGACCAAGTAACTGAACAGCTGATGTGGTTATAAAACTCGCTTCTGAGCCTGAGTCTAATAACGCTCGCAATGAAAAGGATTCGCCGCTCACCGAGTGCACCTTGACTAGGTCAGTGGCAATCAGCACTTGAGTCAATGCGTTTGTTGCATAGAATGCATTGATGTTCGTCCTTACCCCAGTTTCTCTTTCCGGTGGTTGGAAAGAAGGTGCACCAGCGTTCATCAAAGAAGTAGATGGCCCCGAAGCGTATCCTTGAGCAGTACCGGCGTTCGGTTGCCCTACCATTGAATTGTTGTTGACATGAAGAGGATGAAGAGGTGTTTGTTGGTGACAGTTAGGTGGTCCAGCATTCAAAGAGGAAGTGGTCGACTCAATAGTCTGTCCTTGTGCAGTGAAAGCGTTTGTCTGACTCGCGCCCATATTACTATTAACATGGAGAAGTGAATGGTGTGTTTGTTGACAGTAATAACAACGTCGACTACTCGGACATTGATCAGAGGTATGGCTATATGCTAAACAATTTCGACAGATCCCTAATCTATTTACCTGTTTACAGCGATCTGCAATACTCAATTTCAAAAACTTACTACATTTCCTAATAGCATGCTGACCCTTGCTGCAAATTTGGCAAGAGTATTTAGCATTGTTTGTGGTGGAATGCAAAACGTTTCTATGGGACCCCGGCTTCATAGGATTCGGTGTGACTCTAACTGGCTGCTGGTTGACTGCCTCCAACGTGGAACCTAGTTTCCAAGAATTGGGTAAATTCGGCGAATTTCGGCAAAGCTTTGCTGTCATCTTTGGATCCTAACTTCTCCTCCCATAGATGCTGTGTTTTTGCAGGTAGTTTCTGAAGCAACACGAACACAAGTACAACGTCCCAGTGTACAAAAGCAACCTTCAAATTGGCCAAACTATGTACCACTTCGGTCGATGTGTCTAGCAGCTCCTTGATAGAGTCGGCGCGTTCTTGAGAAATCGATGGCCGGTTGAACAAACGCTTTAATTGTGTGTTCACTAGGAAGCGTTTGTGATCATACATATCCTGCAATATTTCCCAAGCTTTGGAATAATTACTTATATCCATACCCAGGTGAGCCAAGAGCTTATCAGCTTCACCAGACACACTTGATTTTAAATAATGCATCTTTTGTGTTTCAGAAAGGGATACATTATGATGGATAAGTGAGACAAAGAGATCACGAAAAGCACGCCAATTCTCGTAGCTGCCCGAGAAAACAGGCAAGTTGATTTTAGGAAGCCTTATCTCTGTCGACCTGGGTGCCTTTGACGAACCTTCTGTGGTGTCTTGCGGTTTGTCATTCAAGGTCACCTTAGAAGCTTCTGCTGTGTCGATTGCATCGAGAAGATCGCTACGATATTCGAAATACGATTCCTTAATTGTCTCGTAGATGTCATCCAATGCAGATTCCTTTTCCTCATCGTCATCACACAACGCAGAGTTTTAATTTGTATTCCTGTTCCGCAGACTCCATTGTCTTTTCAAGCGTGGACAAACGACCCGATAAATAATTTGTTGTACTCCTGGTTAGACCTGTCTTGGCGAAGTTAGAGATATCCTTCTCCAACTGTTTTAAAACCTTTCCTAACATACCCTTTTTCATGTTTGAATTATGGTTTATATATATATATAGTTGTAAATAAATATATATACGTGCAATAAAGATATGCACACAGTAAGGACACCACACAAATGCACTTACTTGTCAATTTCAGCTTCTCGTCCAATTCCCGTCGCACACTCTCTATGCAATTTGATAAATCCAGCGATGAATATTGCTGATTGCCTTAGAAAATCGCCGACGGCAGAACACACTGTTGTTGAAAAAATATTTGTGCTGGTGGTGATGAATCCCGCGATGAATAATGCTGATGGTTGTTGTGTTGAAAAATTCCGACGGCAAAACACGATTTGCTGATATTTTTACAGAATCGCTGACAGCAGAACACTCGTTTCTTTTAATTGTAGTATTTGGTTTAACTTGCCGAATGCCAAAAAAAAATGAAAATCTCTGGTCACAATAAGTGTCGAGTTATAAAGTTAGGCGTAGATGGACCAAATGTTCGAGTCGTGAACAAAAGAAAAACCAGAGTTTCAAGGTTAATGGGGCAAACTGTAAACCACTTACTTTTAGACCGCAATAAAAAAAACTGTTCGTCTTTCAACGTTATAAAGGGCTGTGTTTTATTAAAAATTACGTTAAACATTTTATATATGAGTATTTGACATTTTGTCTAATAAATTGACAGAAATTCCTTTGTGGGATTTTATGATGAAAATGGGTGAGTTCCATCTCACGCGACGTCACCGTCACCGTCATCGTTGCCGTCATCGTTGTCGTCATTATTGTCGCCAACACATATAAATATCTATATATATATATGTCGCGATATTATAACTATCTATATATATATTTCCTTTTGTAGATGTAATTAATAAAAGGTTTTATGATAACCAGTACGGAAAACAAACGTAAATATCTTCTTACTATAAATACTTTACTTTTGCGTATAAATATACGCATGCGACTGCGCAGGTTGCTATTACGGACAATATCTATATCGCTTTTGGTTATATGTATATCCTTTCTCTGCAGCACCCGCGCTGCTTATCGTGTTCAAAAGTTGGGGTACGTGCCCTCTTCTCGCGAATCCGAAATAACAAATCTAACTCTAAAAGTCGATCCACTAATATTAATCTATTTGTAGCTTATTACTTATCCCGTGCAAGAATGGTGGGATGAGGGTGTGCATAAGGCTCCCAAGAATTTCAACGTTATATTATTAGTACTAATTACACAACACTTAGTGCTAAACAAAAAAAAAACTTAGACGCTCGGCAACGGAGAATGAGGAGGTGCTATGATATTGGATGTGACCAGCCACTGCTCGGGTGCTGGTACTTGCATACTCCTTTGTGGCGGGATTATCCTGCCGGTTAAGGAGGTCACTGGAAGTAGCTTCGGTGGCTAGGCCGCTTGCGCGGATACGAATGAATTTCCTGAAAAGGTACACAATATTCAGAGACGGTTCAGACCCACTCTGGGAAAGTCTGGGCCTACCTTTTAGGGATCGCATCGAGGACGTGGGTCCTCCCAGTCTCTACGCCGGCGATGTATTCAGCCGCTCGTGGGATGCCACGTCGGGTACTCCGACTGAAATCGGGCGTGGACGGTGGGAGACCTTGCACCGGAAGGAGGTGGATGCTGTTCCCTTTCTTTTCCCAGCTGGACGACGATGACTGCGCCGCCCAGGACGGTTGCTTCCTCCTGCTGGTCTGTTGGAACGAGAGGAGGGGTGGATCTGCTATAAAGAGCTTCTGGCGGGGTCAGTGCGGCGATCCCCGTGGAGGATCCGTCGAGGTGTAGCCCACGTCGCTCTGTGGAAGGAGAATTTCGGGTAGAAGGTTGGTAATTGCCCCTGCCTCGGACCACTTGCCGGTATCGTGGATTAAATTCACCGGTCACAGACCGCATTCAAAAAACACTATGCTTCAACAAACGGTTCTCCACGGAGATATGTTTCAAATCAAATCAAATCAAATCAAATCTTTATTTAATAACCTTACACAGTAAGATACAATATCTTATTAAGTAGTGCAAGTTTCAGTGAAAGAAATATTCTATAACAATGTTAAATCTATAATGTATGTAGATATACGAGTAAAAAAAATAGGTACTTGTTCAATTTTTTAGAAAAAAAGAAGTTCATATGGATACATATTTACAAATGCAAATTCCAAAAGGACAAAAATGGAAAAGGAAATAAGAGAGAAAAAAAAAAAAAAAAATAATAAAAATAAAATAAGAAATAAAAACAAAATAAAAATAAAAATAGAAGCAAAATAAAAATAAAAATAAAAGCAGAAAGAAAGAAAGACTTAAACAACTTATCATCATCATCGAAGTGCTTGCAGGTATTGCCTGAGTTCCTCTTTGAACAGCGCTTTGCGACTTATCAACCTTATATGTTGGGGGAGGGAATTCCATAGCCGAATCGCATGGATAAAGAATTGTCGCTCAGAAACCAAGAAATTGAAGCGCATTGGTATGAGATCAAGGGTCCTAGTTGAACGCATAAAACGGATCCTGCTAAAAAGGTAAGATGGTTGGCGCGTCTGAAGAATACTATGAAGCAAGATCAATATTCTCAGCTTAAAAATGTTGTCAAGAGAAATGCCATGAATCGATTTTGAAAAAGAGGAAATGTGATCGTATCTTCTTAGACCATAAATATATCGGGCGATACTATTATATGCTACATTGAGTTTTCGCCTATGCTCATAATCACAGTTGCTGAAAAGCTCACAACCAAACATCAGAATTGGAATAAGAAGCGTTTTGGCAAGAATTATTCTTGTTTTTAGAGGTGTGACTTTTTGTGTAGCCCATAGCATGCGAAGACCTCCATAAACCCTGCCTAGAGCTAGTCTGATGTGGTTATTCCAAGTAAGCGTTCGATTAAAAATGATGCCAAGATTTTTTGAAGATTCAACGAATTCAATAGAGGTACCATTGAGATATATTTTAGGAAGACATAGAGTATCAACTTGCTTCCTAGAAATAACCAAACATTTAGACTTAGACGGGTTTAAACGGAGGCAATTTGCTCGAGACCAGCACTGAATCCTTTCCATGTCTTCATTTAGTACTAATGCAGCATTTTCCACAAGACCCAACGGAAAACTCTTTCGTACCTGCACATCATCAGCATACATATCAATAGAAGAATTTAAAATACATGAAGGAAGGTCGTTGACGTACATAGCGAAGAATAGCGGACCCAAAATTGATCCTTGAGGAACACCAAACCTAAGTGGAAGAAAATCAGATGTGGAGTTATTAACCACAACTGCCTGGAATCTCTGACATAAGTAAGAGACTACTAAATTAGTAGCCGAAACCGAAAAATTAAATTGATTTCGTAGCTTATCAGAAAGAACATTGTGATTTACCATATCAAATGCTTTAGAGAAATCGAGCAAGGTAAGAAAAGTTGCTTCGTCTTTATCTACGGCTTGTCTAATTCCCTCTGTTACGTTTATCAACGCAGTAGTACAACAATGTTTAGGGCGAAAACCAGACTGATTAGCACATAGTAGATTATTATCACTCAGAAATCTCCGTATCTGAACATTCACAATCCTTTCAAACACTTTGGAAAGAAACGGTAAAATCGCAATCGGCCTAAATTCGTTTTGGTTCTTAGGAACTGGTATTATTTTGGCTCGTTTCCAAGTAGAGGGAAAAACTGCCGTCATAAATATGTGATTAAATATGTACGTTATATATTTCAAAATGTACGGCAGAATGGCCTTAACAAAAACCGGACAAATGCCATCAAACCCAGTCGAGTTTGATTTGATGGATAAAAAGCTTTCTAAAACATCTGCATCGTCGACCGCTGCAAAGCTAAAACTAGAGATGGAAGCCATGCGACCATCATTGTTCTCGCCTGGGGATATGTTCGGAGAGTCATAGGTGTTCGGTAGTGTAGATACACCCATAGTATCGTCGGCATTCGGAAAGGAGGTTGGAACAAAACTCCTATTCAATTCATTACAGTCAACATTATTAGGAAAAATATTTCTTTGTTTTCCTACTCCAATATCCCTTAAGTTTTTCCAGAGTTTTTTCTTAGCTTGGGAGGGATCAAGTCGCGGAGCATAATAACGTCTTTTTGCCTCATGTATTTCACATGTTACCCTGTTTCTTAAAATACGATACGCATTAAAAAGTACATCAAGCCGAAATCTTTTCCAGCGCTTGTAAGCTTGATCACGCTGATTGATCAGATTTCTAATACCATAAGAAAACCAGGGGCAAGGACGATCATTCGTTCTAATGGAAGAAATGAGAGGAACGTGACTATTAAGAAGATTACTGATGTTTTCTTGAATGAAATTTACTTGAGTGTCAACTGAGAGCATTCCATAAATCCTATACCATTCCACTGCAAGGAGGTCCTCCTTTAATCGATCTACATTAATGTTCCTGTAATCACGAAAGGTACGTATATATTCGGTTATAACGGGTTCACACTGAAAAGTTAAGTGAATCATATCATGGCGTGAAAAACAAGAAGCCGACAGTTGATTGAAGTGAAGGGCTTTGTAAGGATGACTAACAAAAAATACATCAAGGAGTGTACTATTATCCTTTGTGATATGAGTGGGAAATGTATTATTTACCGGTGTTAAATTAAGTGCACCCATACTGTTGACTAAGGACGATTCTTCGAGAATATTGCTGTTGAAGTCTCCACATACAATAACATAGGGGGATATAAAGGATAACTCATCCAAAACCCCAATCAACGGTGAAGTGTCTATGTTGACATTAGGCCTGTATACAGACCCTAGTAATATTTTATTAGACTTGCAAGTTATTTGAGCAAAGACATATTGCATTTCGCTTCCTGGTGGAGCCTTCCGAATAAGTTTATAGTCTAGACTATCACGAATATATACAGCCACACCTCCGCCGACACGATCAACCCTATCAGATCTAAAAAGCTTATATCCTCTGAGGTTATAAGCCACATCCCTAACATCACTTAAGAACCATGACTCTGACACGCACACCACATCTACCTTCGAGCCATCGAACAAATATCTGAATTCGTCCAACTTTGCTCTTGACCTCAGACTCTGCGCATTCAGATGACACACTTGTAACCCAGAGCGCTGGCTGCATATCACATCTATCATTATCCGCGTGGTATCCCTGCTGATATCGACTACGGACTCCCTATAGCTATCCACATTGGAGTCATCCATTTTTATCAATGAAAAAACGGTGCCCAATGTATCGCACCCTCATCAAAGGAAGATAACGCCGCACAACCTGATCCAGAAAGCAAACAAACCGAGACAAAAAGATGATGATGATAAGATGTTTAAGAAGCAAATATATAATTTTTAATTTATAAAAGTAATTCAAAAATATTAATTCACAAAAAATAAGTAGCAGGGAGAAAAATATTAAGGAAACTTGCATATATAAATAATTACATTTATGTTGAACAATGTTCTTCGATACTCTCGTCATCCAGCAGTAGTTGTTGTTTGCGTCGTCGTGGCAGAATCAGCGTCGTCCGTGGTCTCGATTAATTTCGCCTCCCCGTCTTTATTCTTTTTGACATAAACTAGTCCACGAATAGTGAACACAGAGTAAAGTTTTTTCTCGCGTTTAATTTTTAAAGCGTAATGCAGAAGAGTGCGATTTTTAGGCGTTAAGCACTCATAAATGAAAACATTGGATTTTCCCGTTTCTGTCTCTGTGCCTAAGCCAAGATCATGAAGGTGAAGTGGTTGTTTTGTTGTTTTTCGGTAGTCAGCAATCGATCGCAAAACAAGAAGTTTGTCGTGTGGCGAAAAAAATTTAATTATAATCGGCGGAGAGACGGTATCTATTTTAGATCTAAGGCGAAAAATACTTTTTATTGACGGCGGCTTAAATCCCAAATTGGCGCAGAGCTGGTTGAAAGTGAAACGTAGACTTTCAGTTGATAAAAGTGGAACTCCGTGCATAAGTGCATCACACATCGTTTCTTTGAGTTGCTGACTTTCTTCGTTTTTCTCCATGCGCATAAAAATAGTTTTAATTTCCTCGTCGTGCTTCAGTAGTTGTTGTTTTAGTTCGCAATTTTCGTTTCTAAGTGCTTCAAATTCAGTTTGTTTTGCTTCCAATGACAACAACCGTCCGTTAATACCTTCAATAGAAGAGGTTAGTGCTGCTACATCCGTGTTTATTTTTTCGGTGATTCTCTTTTCGGATTCTGCAATTTGTGACGATATCTGTGACGTAATAACCTCAGTTTGTGTGTGAATCGTTTTTTCGAATTTAGCAAACATTTCAATTATACATGTGTTGTCTTCTGGAGAGTTTTTTGTTTTTGTATAGTTCGCTGCCGGTGATTGTGATGATGATTGTGATAAAGATGTTGGCTTTGGCTGCGGATTAGGAGAAGGCGAATCTGCAGAGGACCGTAGTCTGGACCGTAATGAAGCCATGTAAAATCTTTTTCGTTGGTATGCAGAAGGGGAAAAAATGAGTACAAACACGGATGGTTATGTGTGGTATGTAATTTTATATATGTAAGACAGAAATGGGTATGTGGGTATTATTTTAATATTATTTTCCTCTTCTTCTGTATTTTAAATTGTTTTTCTTTTGTAAACTTGGTACACAATTGGATTTTTAATTTAATAGTACGGCAATGGTAGAAGGGTTCTAGCCTTTTTTTTTTAAATGGGTAAAAAATAACCTTGGAATGCTGAATAAACCACTAAGAACTCAGCTTAAAACTGCCACTATGTCACGCACGTCTGTCTAGCAACACATTACAAACTAACTAAGTTACCCAAAAGAGAAGCATGGGTTAGCAATAACCCACCAAACAGCCATAACGGCATAAAGTGGTATACGGATGGTTCTAAAATGGAAACGGGGGTAGGAGCGGGAATATACGGACCACACAAACGCTTTACGATACCCATGGGAAAAAGTCCCAGCGTATTTCAAGCAGAGCTCCACGCCATTCAAGAATGCGCCAGCCACATTATCTTATCTGGCATAAAAGGTGCAACCATCCATATTTTCACGGATAGTCAAGCAGCTATAAACGCCCTTAGCTCGTATACCATTGACTCCAAATCAGTCATGTACTGCTTCAATACCCTACAAACACTTGGAATAAGAAACAAGACCAAATTATGGTGGGTTCCGGGTCATGTCGGGGTAGAAGGTAACGAAAAGGCCGACGAACTGGGCAGAAAAGGTTCAGAAACACCTTTCATAGGTCCCGAACCTTTCTGCTGCACTCCTAGATCAGCAGCAACGGCAGCAATTAAAAGCTGGGAACATAGAAAATGTATCTATCTTTGGGAAAGCATCCCAGGTCTAAGACAGGCCAAACGAGCCATTCGAACCTTCAATAAAAATGCCAGCAAATGTCTAAACCTAAGCAGGCACGATATCAAAAACCTAGTAGGTTACCTTACTGGTCACCATGGTTTAAGATATCATCTACACAAAATGAGAATATCAGACTCTCCTGAGTGCCGACTCTGTCTTGAAGAGGACGAGTCAGCTGAACACATTTTATGTGAATGTCCAGCCCTTAATGGATTTAGAAAGAAGATCTTTTTCAGGGAGCAAATGAGCCCCGAGGACATAAAGAATTCTTCTACTGGTAAAATTGTCCGCTTTACACGGAAAGTGGAAATTTTACTAGTTTAAAAATTTTTCTGGCCCATACGGTACAAAAGATCTTTTAGGTCGAAGTACCCCCCCTTTTATAAATCGCCTTGGCGAGCCAGAATTTAAAAAATAAAAATAAAAATGGCCGAGCTGAAGATGCCGGATGTCACGCAGTCTGTCACACCATTTGAATTTGGGCAAACTGACAGCTGAACGGGGCGCGTTCAGATTGAGACGTGCGAGTGAAGAGCTTGGTTTCGGGTGAGTGATCGGGAAACACTTTATTGTGCGAAACCCCGACTTCTCCCGTAAGATGACGTGATTTCCTACAATCTTCCTACTTCTCCATTTGATGTCCTTATATTAACCACGCGAGCCATTTTGTCTTGACCTGGAATCGTTTTGATAACTCTGCCTAGCAGCCATTTTAGAGCAGTTAAGTTGTCCTCTTATAAGAACAAGGGTTCCTGATTAATTCTCTTCCTGAGGATGCTTCCACTTATAACGTTGCTGGATCTCTTGCAAGTACTCGTTGCTCCATCTGCGTCAGAATTCCCGGTGTATCGAGGTGGCCAAGTTCCATCGAGCGACGTTGGTGAAGTTAGAAGTTCCACAGTCGGAGTCGATGATTGCTGTTAATGGTGCTCCAATCAAAAAATGTCTTGGGGTGAGAACTTCTAGATCGTTAGGATCCGTGGACATAGGGGTTAATGGTCTTGAATTTAGAAATGCCTCTATTTGTGCCAGGCACGTGGTGAATTCTTCTTGTGTCAACGCCGCCCCTGCAAATACTCGCTTTATGTGGTGTTTAGCGGACTTGACCGCGGCTTCCCATAGCCCTCCAAAATGTGGGGACCTGGAAGGTATTGGTCTCCAGTCGATGGATTTTTGGGTACAGTGAGTTATAACGGATGCTGTCCCTTCCTTTGAAAAGATTGAGTTCATTACGTGCTCCCATGAAGTTGGTAGCGTTGTCGGAAAATATTTGAGCTGGGCAACCTCGTCTTGCCACAAATGTTTTGAGTGATCCAATAAATGCCTGTGAGGTCAGATACATTACTAATTCCATATGAACGGCCTTGGTTGCGAAGCATATGAAAACTGATACGTATGCTTTTGTTGGTTGTTTACCCCGTATTTTGTAATGGATGTAGACTGGTCCTAGGAAGTCCACCCCGATATTTATGAATGGTCTGGATGGTGTTACTCGTTCTGGTGGTAGATTGCCCATTAATTGTTCGATACCTCTTGGCTTAGCTTTAAAGCATTTCATGCAGCTGCTTTTTTTTTTTTTTTTTTTTTTTTTTTTTTTTTTTTGTCGGGATGTGTGAAACTTTCTGCACTGGAGCACTCAGACTCAATACTGGTCCATTGTACTGCCAGGCAGACACACCACATTTTATTGTGGGAATTTACTCGTTTTTCTAAGAAAAACGAGAAGGCGCTTCAATGATAAGGAGCTTAGGTTTACAGCACTCACCATATCCGCACCAAATACCTGCCACCTGATACGAGCAAAAGCAGGACAATCACAGACGAAATGTTCCGCAGTGTCGTCGCTTTCTCCACAGGCTTCGCAGTTGGTGGTGTCGCTTAGGCCTAGCACCTTAAGGTGTTTGGCAAAAGCGTAGTGTCCCGTAAGAACGCCAGTAGTCTGTCTGCAGTCTTTTCTGTTGAGAGACAACAAGAATGCCGCGGATTTCCCACAGACGTCGGGGAGCATTTGCTTAGTCTGTCTGCACCCTGGAGAGTCATGCCAACGGCGATTGTGTTCATAGGAAACCCAACCGTCAATGGAAGCCCTGACCGAGGACGCAGGCAGACAGATCGCTGGTTCAGGTCCTGAGAGGTCCCCCTCTGAGCCTTGTCTAGCAAGTTCATCGGAGATCTCATTTCCCGTGATCCCGTTATGACCCGGGACCCAGACAAGTTTAAGTGAATTCAGCCTTCCGACCGAATTCAGAGATATCTTGCATTCACGTACTATTTTGGAGGTAGTTAAGGGTTTGAGTAAGGCCTTAAGCGCAGCCTGACTGTCGCTACAGACGCAGATACTTCGCCCCCTCCACCTGTTCCTCGTAACATAGTCCATGGCCATTAGGATAGCATAAGTCTCTGTTTGGAAGACTGACGCATGTTTGCCTAACGAAAAGAAAAGTCTAACGCTATCGCTCTCCACGAAGACACCAGCACCAGATCCTTGATCGGTTTTGGAGCCATCCGTAAAGATTCGACTGCATTCCCTTCCAGGTTCAGAGTCCGGCCAGAGCCAGTCCTGGACGCGAGGAAAGTCGACCTCGTATTTGCGCTTTAGCCGAAGTTCCGGTGTCATCGCATCAGACGGCATATCCATAAGACAGGAGTCGAAGGACAACCGTTGCGCAAGTTCATCAAAACTCCAGTGCGAGTTATACCAAAAGCCACCTCTTGTAAGACGTGAGATAGCCTTGATTGTACAGCCCATGATGTAAACATCAAGGGGCGGAAGGTTCAATAGTGCATCTAGGCCGGAGCCAGGCGTGCTGGGGAAGGCCCCCGTGCAGCCGAGACATACCTGCCTTTGGAGTTTGGCAAAAGCAGCAGTGACGTATTTACGTGAAAGCTTATTCCACCAAACAACCGATGCGTATGCTATAAATGGTCTTATCATAGCCGTATAAATCCATAGGACTCTTTTCGGTGATAAGCCCCATGTCTTGCCGAAAATGCCTTTGCACTGCCAGAAAATAGACAGCGCCTTGGCAGTCTTCAGCTCAACATGTTTGGACCAAAGAAGTTTGCTATCCAGGATGACTCCCAGATACTTTGCTTCATTGGAGAGTTGGATTGTGACGCCTTTTAGCACTGGCTGAGTCAACCCGACCAGCTTCCTCCTTCTCGTAAAGAGAACAACCTCAGTTTTAAGAGGATTGACCGAGAGCCCATTCCTAGTGCACCATTCGTCGATCACGTCAAGGGCCGCCTGCGCCTTGGCGCATACAGTCGCTAGGCATGATCCAACAGAAAGCACGGCAACATCATCCGCGTACGCCTGAGCGTAAATATTAGAACTGTTGAGTGCGTTCAACAGAGAGTCGACCAGCATACACCACAGCAGTGGAGACATGACGCCGCCTTGCGGACAGCCTCTGTTTACCCCCGCCATAACATAGCGGCCACAATCCGCATCCGCAACCAACGTTCTATTCATTAGCATTGCTTTAATCCACAACACCAATGGTTCGTCTACTCCGTGTTGTCTGGCGGAGCTGCACATGCTATCAAAAGTCGCATTGTCAAAAGCACCCTCAATATCGATGAAAATGCCCATCGCGTATTCTTTCCTGTCAAGCGCGCCTTCAATTCTACCAACTAGATTTTGGAGCGCAGTCTCGCAGGATTTTCCGCGTTGATAGGCATGTTGCATCGGAGATAGTGGGTGCAATCGCAAAGCACCTTTGCGCACGTGAAGCTCGACCAGCCTTTCCAAGCTTTTCAGCAAGAAAGAAGTCAGACTGATTGGTCTGAAGCTCTTGGCGAGCGAGTAGTCACTTCTGCCAATTTTTGGTATGAATGCCACTCTAACTGTACGCCAGGGTGTTGGAATGTATGCCAGTGCTAGGACAGCGGTGAAGATTTTCTTCATAGTCGGTAGCAGCTGGTTTGTACATTGTTGCAGCATGGCTGGGTATATTCCGTCCGTACCAGGCGACTTGAAGCCGTCAAAAGACGCAAATGCGTATTTAATGGCCTCGTCCGTCACCACGGCCTTCGCAATATACCAGCTACGCCGAGTTGTTTGTCTTGGCTCACTCATAGTCTCGGTAATCGGGGCATGCAGCTGCTTACTATCGATTGTGCTAGCCGTCACCCACGCAGTATCCAATAATTCTGCCTGGTAATTGCAAGTTAGGCTTGGGGTCCCGCATGCTTGTGTTCCTTGTGTAGCTCCATCATCAGCAATCGCGAAAATAGATGTGAGCTTGGAAGGAGCATTTGATGTTTTGCATTGTATGACAGATCCGCTGCTTCTAATCGTCCTCCTACTCTGATCACATTTCGTTCGTCAAGAAATGGTGTGAGTGAACTTAACTGGCTGCTCGGTAGAACCCAGCCAGATTTAGTTAGTGATAATAAGTCCGCTGGAAAGGCGGTTTCTTGAAGGTGTTTTATTATAGTTGTTTTTGCCGCTTTAAGTTCCTGTACAGATAGCATCTTGTCCAGAAGTCGACAATTTTTTGCTCGCTTAAGGTTACTGATGAAACGAATCACATATGCCGTCACCCGTTGTAGAACCTTAAATGAGTTTCTATGATCGATTCGTTGAAGGAAGTGATCCCGTGATACTGCTAGTAGTATTGTCTTAATAATTTTCGTCTCTGTAACATCGCCCTTTCGTTCCCTTAATGGTTGTTTGGGCCATTCTGATTGTGGTCTCTTTAGAAATGCTGGACCTCGGAACCAAATTTCGGATTTTAACAACTGTTCAGGGAAGACACCTCGGGATAGGAGGTCGGCTGGATTCAGTTCTGAGCTTATGAATTTCCATTGTGTTTTTGAGGTTTCGTCCTGGATTAGGGTAATGCGTTTAGCCACGAAGGTTTTAAGCGGTGAATTTGTATGTATCCAGGCAAATACAATTTGTGAGTCTGTCCAATACGTCGTTTGTCCGACTTCAATTGGTAGGCTTTCTTTTATTAATTTTACTAGTTGCACTAATAGTTTTGCAGCACAAAGTTCTAGGCGTGGAATGGTTTGTTGCTTTATTGGGGCGACTCGCGTTTTGGAGCATGCCAATTGAATGTGGACTTCTCCCTGCTGATTAGTGGACTTCACATACACCACTGCTCCGTAGGCTCGTTGCGAGGCGTCTGAGTGGCATGCAGTTCTACATGGGCTGCATCTTTTAATATCATGTGGCGGCGAATTTTAAGGTGTTCATGTCGATCGGAAGTGCTGCGTCGCAATCCAGTTTTAAATCCCATAGTTTAGCCATCACCACTACTGGACTCACCATGCCCATCGGATCAAAAATGTGCGCCGTATCTGATAATATGGATCGTTTAGTTACCCTTTTTGTTTCCTTCCAATTTGTTTTTAGAAGAAATTGGCCTGATGCTGGTTGCCTAGTTAACCCCAATGTTTTGATGGATCCTTCTTCTTGATCGTGAAGAATAGTTTCTAATTCACAATCTTGTGTTGGAATACCCTCAAGGAGGGATGATGTATTGGAGCACCATTTTCGTAGCTGAAATTCCCCTTGGGCCAGGAGGTCCTTCAGTTCTGATTGCATTCGTTGAATGTGTTCTAGCTCGTTGCTCCCCGTCAAGATATCATCCATGCCCATGGCATCAAACATCTTAAGACAGCAGCTTACGCACCCCAGGCGAACGGGAGCGAGCGAGTCAATCGCTCGATCTTGAGCGCAATTCGGGCCTATATCGGCACCGATCACTCGACGTGGGACGCTCAACTGCAGCCCATAGGGAGGGCGTTATGAGGCTGTCTTCGGACAGAGAATGATGGAGCACGGAAGCGACTATCAGCTGCTTCGCCAGCTCAATGCATTAAACAACTCGGAAATCGAACTCTTGCCCACGACCACCCGGATGAACATCCTGCACGCCCAGATTAAAGACTCACTAGCAAACGCGCACGCCAAATACGAACAGCAATATAACCTTCGAAGCAAGCCAGTCCGATACAAAGTCGGCGATGAAGTGAACAAGCGGAACCATACGCTGAGCAACTTCGCCCAAGGAGTTAATGCGAAGTTCTGCCGCAAATTTGTAAAAGCAAGAGTAACAGAAGTAGTAAGAAACCTATATCAATTGGCAGATGACCAAGGGAATGACCTGGGTATGGTGCATTCGAAAGATATACGGAGATGACGGCCTTTAGACCGTTGTAACGAGACTACCAATAGGCGAAACATTGGAGTATCGCACATTCCCCTATCCCATCCTATCCCCGGAGTAAAACACAAATTTTTTCCCAACGTCCCTCTAAGAAACCAAACAATACCTAGTACAAGAGCGACCACCTATGGTTTGAAATAGGAAATTTATAAAAAGAGGAATAATAAACCAAAAACAAAAAAAAACACAAAAAAAATAAGGAGGAAAGACGTAAAGCACGGCACGTTTAGAGAACGATTAACTAGAACCATGTTGCATGTGGCCCGACCAGCTCAGCCCGTGCACGAGACTCGGAGAAGCAACACCCTGTAGATCGAGGTGCAGGTTACGTATTCCTTGACGGTTTCCATCGCAGGCTTGGAAAGCGTAAAGGGGTGTAACGAACCATGCATTACCCAATGGAAAGCGAGCGTACATGCCAACCACCTAAAACAGCACTCTACTACAGCTGAACGAACATTCCCCTAGGCTAACTTCAAGTTGTCTGCAAATAGGAGACTGAACGCACCTAACGACAACTTTCCTACAAATTGTCAGGAAGTATATTCGCCATCATTTTAGACCGACCTATCCACCAGTCCAGACGTTTTCTTTTGGAATCTCCAACGATAGATCACACACACAGTGAGTATAATCAACTTTAATCGTGGCATCCAGGCTAAGGATTGGCGGATCGGGACATTCCCTGCAGCCAAAATTAGGCCCAGACTCTGAAAGCAACGGGCGCATCTTCAACGATCCCAGAACCAGAAGGGAAATTATTGCAGCGACGCGTGCGTAGACTCTCGACGGAATCCTTGAGGCATTCTGCCGCGTGCGCATCGGAACCAGGACGAAACTCGCCACAGAGTGCGTTTTGATCGATCTCGACACCCAACCGGAGGCAATTTACGCCCCAAGCGACTTTTCCCCAGCGCCAGGCGAAGGGTATAACCATGGCCAAGCCGCAGCTAAAATTGCTGGTAAGATTGTGCATATAACTCCGTTTATGCCACCCATGCTTATGGGTCGTGTCTTTTAGGCGAAATCTTTGGACAGCTACGACAGCGTCCGTAGCATCTAGCAGCACGCAGACCAACGAGTCGGACAACAGCGTCCGCAGCAGCATTCGTCCACAAGCGGCCTAGAAAGTTAAACGGTCACCAGCGACCGCACCTTTAAGTGACCCTATTCGGTCCCAGCATCTTAGCGAATCGGTCATCAGCGACCAGCTATTAATCACCGCACTCAAGCAGTCATCGGCGCAGTTCAGCAGCAACCGCAGCAGAGGAGAAACCATTTTTTTATTGTGTGCATGCTTTAGTATTAGTAGTGTATTAAGATAGACCGGAGGGTGGCGACGGTGTAGAGGTTAGTGTGTTGGCTTGTGACCCGTGCGGTGCAGGTTCAATCCCCATGGGGAACAACAACATACGCCATCCAATCACATGCCTCTACACCAAAAGAAGGATTTCTGCCTGGTAGTACAATGGACCGTTACCGAGTCTGAGTGCTCTGTTATTTGGATTTCCTTTTTTTAAAAAAAAAAAAAAAAAAAAAAAAAAGATAGACCGGGCGCGGTATTTCAGGCTAGTCCGCGGTACAACCATTTGGGTTTTATTTTTTTATCTGTTCGATAAGTATCTTTCAAGATTATACAGTATTATTATACTGGGTTTACCGTAATTATTCGCGAATTCCGCAGGCTAATCGACGCGACGAACGTCGCAGTTTCGTTAATAATTTCGTGTGCATACCGCTTCGACAATGAAATAGCCGTCGAGTTTTTGTAAATTTAAATTGGAATTCTCCAAGCACCGCACTTAATGAATCCTTCACGGATGTCATACCTAGATTATAGTCAGGTCAACGAATCCTTCACGGAACTAGATACGTGTTTCGAAGTGCGTGTGTGTATGCTGATACAAGCACAGACGCATCTTGTAAGGTGAGACAAATTTATTTCTTCAACCTCGGTGTTGTAACTTTTCTTTCGCTATTTAATTCACGACCATAACTAGTCCCACGATCATACAACGGGTGGACATTCCGTCCACATGGTCGTCTGGTATTTTTGATTTCGATCACCCGTCTAGGGTATAATTCTTCGTCTTGGAGATTGTTTCGTATCACTTAGAGGTCATTGACCTCATAGGATTTTCGTTCGGTATATAAAGTGTAGAAGAACAATCTAGTAGTGGAACTTTATTTGCATAATTACTTTTTCCCTAGGTACAGGTACATCATCGCTGTGCGCACAATGAGGAATTACCAACGTAAGTTTTTACCTAAATGACTTTTTGATGTTCTATTATATTGATGCACTATATTGTTCTTATAAACGTATATATTTACTCATCTGTACGCAACGACATCCGCGATCGACGTTAAGGGCGTAGACGCCTAATACATACCACTAGTGTTTGTAGTCAGGGTTCCAAAACCCAATATACCGTTCCCATATCTGCTTGTCTGTGACATAAGGCTACCAGCCACTCAAGTCTGTTCATCTCTTCATGTTTTTTTTTGTATTTCGTCTCGTGTACTAGTATAAGGTACCACCACCGGTATTGGAGTTGCACCCGAACCTTCTGTTCAGGAGTGCATTTGTTTTCGGTAGTTTAATTCGGAATATCGCCGTTGTAATTAAATGCGATCGGGGACTTGGAAGTTCTTCTTTTGAATTATCAGTCGGAAGTAATGGGATTACCCCAGTTGAAAGTCCTGATCTAACCTACCGGTTCTAATCCGATATTAAGTGTCCGTGTTTCGTTTAGTTAATTTTACTTATGTTAACCTTTTCTTAGTTGTTTAGTCTTATCCGCGCCGGGTATCATTTGATCGGGCTTACGCATCAGCGAGATTAAGGAACCTACCGTTCTGAACCGCGCGAAAAATTATATATATATATTGGGCATCCATAACCTTCTCGAACTCCTTGCTTATAAACGGCTTTCCGTTGTCTGACAACACGGTTTCCGGTACCCCGAAAATGGAAAATACTTCGTCCCCTAGGAACTGGATTGCGGTCTCGGAAGTCGCTCGGCGTATCGCTCGAATCAGGACAAATTTAGAAAATTGGTCCAGAGCGATGATAATATGGGTATTCCCCCGCTTAGACCGAAGATACGGCCCGAGGAAGTCGGTGTACACATGTTGGAACGGACGTTCTACCTCGAAAGCTTTGCCCATCTCTGCGCGTAAGGTGCGGTTGGGTGCCTTGGTGGTCTTGCAGATTGCGCAATTGCTAATAAAGTCTCTTACGTGCGCTGCCATGTTTGGCCAATAGAACTGAGCTCTCAAACGGTATAAAGTTTTCGCAATGCCTCCATGCGAGGCTTCCGGTGGACAGTGAGCCAGGCGGATCAGATGGTTGGTCAGCGCGGCTGGAATCCAGAGCTTCCATGGATGCTCTTCTAGGATGGGGTTATTTGTGCTAGGTTGGATCATCTTGTACACAAAATTGTTTGTGACACGAAGATCCGGTAGCTGGTGTATATTTGCCCCGACGCTGTCGATGATCTGCAGGCGGATCAGATGGTTGGTCAGCGCGGCTGGAATCCAGAGCTTCCATGGATGCTCTTCTAGGATGGGGTTATTTGTGCTAGGTTGGATCATCTTGTACACAAAATTGTTAGTGACACGAAGATCCGGTAGCTGGTGTATATTTGCCCCGACGCTGTCGATGATCTGCCGGTATTGATCCGAGTTGAAACTCGGGTCCGACAGGTCTACATGCAGCACGTCGGTGAGCTCGCTCAACATAGAGCCGCCGGTTCGAAGAGCCTTCACTTCGTGTACACGCGAAAGCGCGTCTGGCACGACGTGTAAACTCCCCTTCCGGTGCACTATCTCGAACGTATAACCTTGGAGCTCAAGACTCCAACGTGCTAGTCTACCTTTAAGCTCCCGCCGACTCATGAGCCATTGCAAGCTCGCGTGGTCTGTTATGACCTTAAACCGATAACCTTCTACATACGGTCGAAATTTTGCGATCCCCATTATCGCTGCTAGACATTCTCTTTCTGTCACGGTGAAGTTCCGCTGGGCTGAGTTCAACTTGTGCGAATAGTAGAAAACAGGTCGCTCCTTTCCTTCGTCGTCTAGCTGACTCAGCACCGCTCCTACGCCTGTGGAACTTGCGTCACACGAAATTATAAATTGTCGCTTGAAGTCTGGGTTGGCCAGGACGGGGGCGCTTACTAACATTTCCTTGATGGCTTGGAATGAAGCAATTGCTTTTTCGCCGAACTGGAATTTTATTCCCTTCTTCAGCGTGTCTGAAAGATCTGCTGACAGAGTCGAAAAGTCTCGGACGAATCTACGATACCATCCGGCCATTCCCAGAAATCGGCGAACCTGTCGTACCGTCTGGGGGATCGGAAAATCTCGGATGGCTTGGAACTTACTGGGGTCCACTTTCAGTACTCCGCTTCCGACAATGAAGCCTAAGTACTTCAATTCCCGGTAACAAAATTTTGATTTTTTCAGGTTGATGGTGAGGCCTGCCTCGCCTAACTTCTTGGCTACTCCGGACAATAGCTCGAGGTGCTCCTCGAAGGAACTCGAAATAATGACCAGATCGTCCAGATACACGAATACTTTGTGTCTCCACTCCACGATGACTTGGTTCATCAGGCGGCACAATCGCTGAGGCGCGTTGCACAGCCCGAAGGGCATAACTTTGAACTGGTAAAGTGGTTTTCCTGGGACGGTGAAGGCCGTCTTTTCTCTACTTTTGTCGTCCAGCGGAATCTGCCAAAAAGCGTCCTTGAGGTCTACGCTAGACATGAAATAAGTGTCTGGCAGACGCGCGAGCAGCCCCTCTATGTTCTGCAGCGGGTACGCATCCTTCTTAGTGACGCGATTGAGATCGCGCACGTCCAAGCACATACGGTGATTATCTCCGCGCCGTACTAGGACTACGGGAGAGCTCCATGCGCTCGGGCTGATCTCAATCACGTCCATAGAAAGCATGCGGTCCAGCTGCGCATAGAGAAGTTCCTCTACCGCTGGGGAGACTGGATAATGACGCCGTTTAACGGGAGCGGCGTCTCCGGTATCAATCTCATGGGACATGAGGTGAGTTCGTCCTAGACCTAAGGTAGCGTAGGACGGAAATTTCTTCAGGGCATCCTCGAGGAGCTAATTCCTCTCGGGAGAAAGAGTGTGAGCGTGAGTCAAAATCTCCGATTTGGGGATAGAGTCTCCGGTCATATCGATGCCGACGTTGATGCTGCTGACATCGAAGGGTTTGGGCGGCGAAGTCGGTATGACGCTCGGAGCTAGGTGGAACTTCTTCCAGAAGTCGACTCCTAGAATCAAACTTTGCGCTATGGAAGGAACCACGTATAGTGTTATAATTTACAAGACTCCGACAATGTTTTGCGCTCGGCCATCGGCAGTGGTGACTACCGAGGAAAAGTCTTTCCACGAAAGGTGGTTGGCCTTTAAAAAGTCTATTCCCGCTCCATCCAACACGCTTATGCAGGCGCCGGTATCCGGGAGACCAGACCAGGATTGGCCGAAAAGTTTCACGTCCGCGTATGGTCGCAGATCTCCGTCAGTACGTGGCGAAGCCTGCAGGGTTGTAGCTGCGATAGCGGCGATAGACTGCCTTCTTCTTTGGTAGCGCTTCCGAACTCGGCGTATGCGGCCTGAAGTCTGGGCCCTCCCGAAAATGCGAGTTATAGCGGCTTGGTATGCCGACCATCGTTGGTCGAAGGTTTTATAATGATGACTGGGTTTCCCTGAGACGTTGGTGCTAACGACGAGAGTCTTAGCGAAAGCTGTCTCGGGTTCCGGATGACGTTCCGAAATGTTGAGGGACGAATCCCCGGTTGGATCGTCGGGTCTTTTAAGGATGGTAATGTTGTCTAGTAAGTTGGTGCTACTTACTGTTCTTTGGACGGTCTTGGGTTCTTCGAACTGCCCTCCCCGGTACAAGGGTAGTTCGTCCTTGGGTTTTCCCGACACTTTTGACAATGGGCGGTAAACATGTTCTCTGAACTGCATCGGAAGCAGAACGACTTCTGCGGTAGCTCTAATCAGTCGAACATAGTATGTCCGGGCTCTCTGCAGATCCAGCAAATTATGTCACTGCCATCGTGCTGCCGGAACGCTACTGCGTCCACGCCGACATCAGCGGTGTCGAGATCGTTGAGATATTTTCCCGTGACTTCACACACGTTGCTCCGTACTGGAGCTCCCGTGGTGAATCTGGTCTTGCTCCAGGAGTCGCCTCTTGGTTCCGCTAAAAAGCGGTCGATGCTCCTGCACACGTAGACAAGCTCTGCCATGTCTAAGGTATTAAACGTTAGCAGATACTGTCCGATCTGTCGCTTGACGTTGCGTTTAACGATTTCTATGAGGTCTCGATTTGCCTTCGGAAACTTCAGCTTAGCGTTGAGCCTTAGAAGCGTTCCATAGAAAGTGTCGAACGTTTCCTGGTCTCCCTGGAGACGTGCTGACATTTATCGAAAGATGTCGAAGTGAGACTCGAGACTGCGATACTGCTCTAAAAGAGCCAGACGTAGTGGTTCCCACGTGGCCTGAGGATTCTTCTTGAACCACCCCCAGAACCAGAGCTTGGGTTGACCCTTCACCAAATGGTGAAAATTCAACACCACGTCTGCCCATGAAGCGTTACAAGCTTCGCGTTTCCTGCTTACTTGCAGCAGGAAGTCGTCGATTGACAATTCTTCATTGTCGAAGTGAATATCCCACTTGGGGATATTGTGGTACCTAGGATAAGAACTCTCCTGCGACGGCCATTGCGAGGGGGCTTGCCTCTCGACGTGGGGTCGTGGCGGCGATGCGTCTAAGTTCATATTACTTAATTGCGCCAAGAAATTGTCCACATTGGCGCTTCTTGCCATGTGTACTGGGTACACAAGGGGATCATTAGCCTGAGTCTCTTTGGGTGGAGGACTCGAGCTAAGAATAAATTGGGGATATGGCTGGGGTGCGGTGCCTGGATGTTCCAAGGCTCCTCTCGCTTGCGCGATGGCAAGCCCTGGGGGACCTGGGTTGTACTGAGGCATAGGCCTCAACACGCCTTCCCGCAAGATACTGGTCATGTCTTGCCGCATCACTGCTCGACTGCGGTTAAGCTCTTCTCTGATATGTCTGAGTTCTTCGGCGCGCCTCAACCCCACGGTAGCCGTAACGACTAGCTGGATGTACTGCTCGAACTGAGCGCTCTCGTTGGCTTCACCTGTGCCGGAACAGTTAGTTTCTGCCGCGCTCGCCGCTCCCGGGTGTCCTGAGACTTCCTGGATCGTAGAGGCTGCCGGCACAGTTGCGTGGCCCGAAGGCTGACTGTCGTTCGACCCGTGCGGTGGCTCGTCAATTGGGAAGGGTCCTAGTATATCATATCGAGGTACTACTTCCGCCTCCCTGGCTTGCCGAAATTCTGGGTATGTCTGGAGTCCCGAGGTATCCGAGGATTCTCCCGGGTTGTCTGGGTTGTCGAGTCTGACGTTCCCCTGCTCGGTGGACAGTCCCGATTGCTTTGGGATGGCTCCACGGCTGGATGGGGTTCCTTCCCTAACTAAACCTCTAGTGGTACGGCGGGTTGGCTTCCACATGCCTTCCGCCCGACCTGTGTTGGAGGGGTTCGACATTCCGACTCCTCAAACTAAAGGGTCTGTATGCTCGCTTCGGACTACTGTAATCAGACCGTTGCGAGCCAAAAGTGAAAAAAAACTTGCTTAACTACCGAAACTTAGTCTATTGAAATTCTTTAATAATGGATTACTTCCCTCTGGTAGGAGCTGTGGTCTTAATTCAGGGGAGACCGCAGTTCCTGTCAAGGATTGGGGTATTGTCGAATTCTTTTTGAATACAAAAAAAAACTTCAGAAATTGTATGGGTTGCTTAAATTTAAAGTGGGGGCTGTAGATATAGATATATATTTAATGCTAGTCTATATACACTACAGTCAACTAAGGATTGATTTTTTTTTTTTTTTTTTTTTTTTTTAATTTAAGTACTATAGGCTTAATCTAACTATAATACTTAACGCTTATAGATACTAATACTGTTACTACTATCTTACATTGGTTAAGGGTAAGGTCGAAATCAGGGTCTGTAAGTGAGTGAGCGGAAGGTATCTCGCGCTCTCCGTACTGCTGCTGATGCACGGTCTTCAGAATTATTGGTTTTTGTCTTGGTTTGGAAGCTGTGAGGAAGGCGCAACTTCTATGGCGGACGGCAACAGATGCGCGCGCGGGGAACTATATCAACCCACGCCCCGAGCTCGCACGCGCTGAAGCTCCGCTGCCTCCATCTGTGGTGATCCCTAATGCGCCGAGGCTTTACCTCGCCCGCTGGGATCGAGTGGCGACTTCGCACACGAGCTTTAGGCGAATTTCCCCTGCCCAAAGCTGGACTAAAGCTCTCCCACTCCTCTTCAAGGATTGCACGAGGATGTTCTTACTACCGCAGTACTCGCAACTAACGAACGCGGCGAAATGCTTCTGCCACGTTTAAGACTAAGCTGGAGTAGCAAGAAAAGATGGTTTCGCTCCGCACTGAGGAACGGATCTCGCGCCAATGGCTCTACTGCCAAGGTTCATCTTAAAGGAAGATGTTGCTGCTACCATTACCGCAAAAGTAAACTTTTGAAAAACCCCAAACCGAAACCTAGGTTCCGAGGGAAAAATTAAAATTCTGAAAAAGTCATATCCAACGGGTGCTACTGGCACAAGTGCCATAACCTGCTCTTCATCGGGCCCCACGTTGGGCGCCACCTGTAACGTATCGCGGTTTAGTTACTGTAGCGCGTTCGACAGCAAAGGTAATGTGGCAGCCCCTTAAACTAACTAGCTTCCTCTTCCTCTCGCTTTGGCACCACCTGTAACTCCACGTTAGCAATGCCACCTAGTGAGCCTAGCTCGATACTGCCCCCTGCTCAAGTGACAGTTCTCCGAAGCCGGTAGTATAGAAGCCGCACAGAGGCTGAGGTTAACAGCGAAACGAAAGAGAAGAGAACAAGAGTGAAAGAGAAACCCCCACAACCCCAAAGACCGTTGGTCTCCTTGATAGACTTCGGACTCATTCCATCCCGAGCCGTCCGTAACTAACATTGAGGGATATCCGCAAGCGCAGGTAAACCTGCCTCTTGTCTCTTGTCTTGGGACGCCACCAGGACCTGCGTCCGTATAATTTTCGAAGCCTCCGAGCTTTCGGCTACTGCCTGCCTCTACGCCGCGCGCTACTTGCGACATGTACCGCACCCTTCCCTGCTCCGCCGCTATCCGCATGAAATTCAATTACAGCGGCTGCCTCCCTCTCGGGGACTGCCGGGCCGTGATCGACGGGCCCCCGCTTACAGGCGACTAGGGCTCCATAGTCCACCTGGGAACAGAGAAGGGGTGTCTGGCCACTCGTTGCCAGGCATGTCCTCCACCACGCGCTAGCTCGCCGGCGGGTGTGAGTACTTGCAACGAGACTCAGACTGGGGTCACATTTTTTTTTTTTATTAAAAAGGAAATCCAAATCCCAGAGCACCCAGACTCGGTAACGTTCCATTGTACTACCAGGCAGAAATCCTCCTTTTGGTGTAGAGGCATGTGATTGGGTGGCGTATGTTGTTGTTCCCCATGGGCATTGAACCTGCACCGCACGGGTCACAAGCCAACACACTAACCTCTACACCGTCGCCACCCTTACGCGGGGTCACATTTAGTTTTACATGCCTGATCTGCTGAACTTGTGGATGTACCACATTCGTATAAACTCACCTCTTATCTCCGGTGGCTAGATGATAGGCCACCATCAACCGTACTAAGAGGCGGGGAGCGGTGTGGTAATTGCTCGGAATCGATTGGCCCGATGAGAGCGATCCCGTTCAGGAATGATGTACTTGTAAAGCAGCCGGATCTATCCAGCTAAGCTGGACGACCCACGTCGGGAAGCCGACCATTGGGGAGGTATGAGATGTAGAATCTCCCCATATGTGCTGGCCCACCCCGCCACGCATGTGCGCGGACACCATGGCCGCCGCGCCGCACTATTGACGACGGCCCCTACTCCGAAAAGGGAGTAAAACTCCCTTTAACTTAGGAAAATATTACCCCCATCTGAGTTGCTCACTCACTTCCCCTGAAAACGTGTTCGACCCTTACCCTTCAAAATCCACTAACCACTCATGATCAGGCTACGGTCTATACTGAAACTAAAGATATATGAAGCCTGCTCTTATCCATTTCAAAAATACTTTATTCAAATATTTAAATAAAAGAAACAAAAGTAATCTAAGAAAAAGAAAGACTATGCTTACTTGCTAGACCGACTGTAAAGGTTCTTAATTCTTAAAATGACTACAATGATTGCTTAAAAGGTATCTTAATTTCTAGTCAGCGTACCTTGGGGATATACTCTGAAGGAGCGCTCGAGGTAGCGACAGTACGTAACCATACGAACGAAAACTGCGTACAGGCAGATCCTTGTAGGTATCTGTTCGAGTATATATATATAATATTTCGGGCGGTTCGGAACGGTAGGTTCCTTAATCTCGCTGATGCGTAAGCCCGATCAAATGATACCATGCGCGAATAAGACTTAACAACTAAGAAAAGGTTAACATAAGTAAAATTAACTAAACGAAACACGGACACTTAATATCGGATTAGAACCGGTAGGTTAGATCAGGACTTTCAACTGGGGTAATCCCATTACTTCCGACTGATAATTCAAAAGAAGAACTTCCAAGTCCTCGATCGCATTTAAATACAACGGCGATATTCCGAATTAAACTACCGAAAACAAATGCACTCCTGAACAGAAGGTTCGGGTGCAACTCCAATACCGGTGGTGGTACCTTATACTAGTACACGAGACGAAATACAAAAAAAAACATGAAGAGATGAACAGACTTGAGTGGCTGGTAGCCTTATGTCACAGACAAGCAGATATGGGAACGGTATATTGGGTTTTGGAACCCTGACTACAAACACTAGTGGTATGTATTAGGCGTCTACGCCCTTAACGTCGATCGCGGATGTCGTTGCGTACAGATGAGTAAATATATAGGTTTATAAGAACAATGTAGTGCTTCAATATAATAGAATATCAAAAAGTCATTTAGGTAAAAACTTACGTTGGTAATTCCTCGTTGTGCGCACAGCGATGATGTACCTGTACCTAGGGAAAAAGTAATTATGCAAATAAAGTTCCACTACTAGATTGTTCTTCTACACTTTATATACCGAACGAAAATTCTATGAGGTGAATGACCTCTAAGTGATACGACACAATCCCCAAGACGAAGAATTATACCCTAGACGGGTGATCGAAATCAAAAATATCAGACGACTATGTGGACGGAATGTCAACCCGTTGTATGATCGTGGGACTAGTTATGGTCGTGAATTAAATCGCGAAAGAAAAGTTGCAACACCGAGGTTGAAGAAATAAATTTGTCTCACCTTACAAGATGCGTCTGTGCTTGTATCAGCATACACACACGCACTTCGAAACACGTATCTAGTTCCGTGAAAGATTCGTTGACCTGACTATAATCTAGGTATGACATCCGTGAAGGATTCTTTAAGTGCGGTGCTTGGAGAATTCCAATAAAAATTTACAAGAACTCGACGGCTATTTCATCGCCGAAGCGGAATGCACACGAAATTATTGACGAAACTGCGACGTTCGTCGCGTCGATTAGCCTGCGGAATTCGCGAATAATTACGGTAAACCCAGTATAATAATACTGTATAATCTTGAAAGATACTTATCGAACAGATAAACAAATAAAACCCAAATGGTTGTACCGCGGACTAGCCTGAAATACCGCGCCCGGTCTATCTTAATACGCTACTAATACTAAAGCATGCACACAATAAAAAAAAAATGGTTTCTTCTCTGCTGCGGTTGCTGCTGAACTGCGCTGATGACTGCTTGAGTGTGGTGATGAATAGCTGGTCGCTGATGACCGATTCGCTAAGATGCTGGGACCGAATAGGGTCACTTAAAGGTGCGGTCGGTGGTGACCGTTTAATTTTCTAGGCCGCTTGTAGCCGAATGCTGCAGCGGACGCTGTTGTCCGAATGCTGGTGGCTGCAGTCGGTCGTCACTGAAGCCGAAATGCTTCGCCGTCACGCCGAATCTCGTTGGATGGTCGCGGACGAGGTTTCCTCTCGCCTCTTGCCGACTCGTTGGTCTGCGTGCTGCTAGATGCTACGGACGCTGTCGTAGCTGTCCAAAGATTTCGCCTAAAAGACACGACTCATAAGCATGGGAGGCATAAACTGAGTTATATGCACAATCTTACCAGCAATTTTAGCTGCGGCTTGGCCATGGTTATACCCTTCGCCTGGCGCTGCGGAAAAGTCGCTTGGGGCGTAAATTGCCTCCGGTTGGGTGTCGAGATCGATCAAAACGCGCTTTAGGGCGATTTTCGTCCTGGTTCCGATGGATCGTTGAAGATGCGCCCGTTGCTTTCAGAGTCTGGGCCTAATTTTGGCTGCAGGGAATGTCCCGATCCGCCAATCCTTAGCCTGGATGCCACGATTAAAGTGGATTATACTCACTGTGTGTGTGATCTATCGTTGGAGATTCCAAAAGAAAACGTCTGGACTGGTGGATAGGTCTGTCTAAAATGATGGCGAATATACTTCCTGACAATTTGTAGGAAAGTTGTCGTTAGGTGCATTCAGTCTCCTATTTGCAGACAACTTGAAGTTAGCCTAGGGGAATGTTCTTTCAGCTGTAGTAGAGTGCTGTTTTAGGTGGTTGACAGGTATGCTCGCTTTCCATTTTGGAATGCATGGTTCGTTACAAACTCCAGTAAATGTTTTTCCAATCACGACCCATCCTAGTAAGGTATTTTGTAGAGTAGGCCCAGTTTGGTTTAATTTGATTTGTCCTACAAAAAGTAGCTCGGGGTACAGTTCTGCACCAATAAGGATATAAATGTCTTGAGGTTGGTTAAAACCTTTATCGGCTAGTTGGATGTTCTCGGGCATTTGCCACCGGCTAGTACCGATAAGCTGGTTGGATTGTTGGGTTGTTATTTTGTTGAGCACGTATGCTTGGATTTGTGCTTTGTACCCAGTGACTTGCGATTGGAGCTGTATATTGACGGCTTTGTTTATTTTAAGCGGCCTATCTCCCATTCCTGAAACTTCTACGGATTCATGTTTTGTAATGAGTTGCAATTTTCTGGCTAGCTTCTCGGTTATGAAGCTGAGTTGAGATCCAGAATCTAGTAAGGCTCTCGCCTGGATAGCTTTACTTGTGCGACTTAGTATGTTTACCGTGGCTGTTCCCAACAGCATATATTTGGATAGTTTCGCCCTCCTTGTCAAAGCTGAGTGGCTGGTCCTGTTGTCTATGATTGGACGTTGAGCTGCAGTTTGCTTTTGAACCTCTGGGGTTTCGATATGAAGCAGAGTGTGATGATACTTATTGCACTTAGTGCAATGTCCAGAATTACAATGGGGCGCCTGATGACCAAACCGTAAGCAATTACGGCATCTGTTGAAGGTCTTAACTTGTTGTAATCGGTTTTTTGTAGAGAGCTGTAGAAATTTAGGACATTTAAACAGGGTATGCCCGTGTTGATTACAAATGACACATCGGTTGCCCTCTCTTTCCATTGCAAGGGATACTCTGCGTAAGCGTTTTGTATCATTTGTTTTCGTTCCCAAAGCCTCTAATGATTGGGACCTTGTTTCCAAATAGGAAGCGATTGCTCCCAAATTGTGAGGGTGCTCCTATCTAACTTCTTGGAGAGAATGTTCATCAGCAGTGGATCCCAATTTGTGGTATTGATACCAAGGTTCTGTAGACTTAAGAGGCATTCTTGAGTAGTATCGTTTAATGATTTAATTGCTTGGGAGCTTTCATTTGATATTGAAGATTGGCTCAGCAATTTATTTACCTGCGCAGTGAGTAATAGGCACGGGTTGTCGTATCGATCGGTTATTACTTGCCATGCTGCATTGTAGTTGGCATCAGCCGTCGTAAAATGCCTGATCAGTTTTTCCGCCTCGCCAGTTAGCATTTTTTGAGGTAAAACAGCTTCTGGCATTTGGCGATGTTTTGTTTATGGACCAGTTCCGTAAAAAGATTGCTGTATTGCTTCCATTGAATGTAGTTACCGTCAAATTTAGGCAACGTAATATTTGGCAGATTTAAAGGAGCCTTAGGTAAGGTCACCGAAGGTGATGGTGGACGGAATGGGGTTGGAATATGAACTGCGAATTCTTGTAGCCTAATCGTAAGCTCAATTATAGCAGTCTGAACTTCGTCTTCCAGCTGAAAATATTCCGCAATATTGTATCCATGTTTGCTTGGATCTTCAGATAGCTCGTTAACTACTCGATGAATTTCCTCTGATTCCGTCCAATACTTCTGTAGTGTTGTTAATTTCACGTCGGAGAAAGTTGGGCTCCAGGTATCTGTTGGCATATTCTTAAGACTTAACAACAATCGCTGTTTAGACTGTGCGGATGTGTTTTGGCTGCGAATAATGCTGCCAACTTCCGTCAGAGGGTTTACTGCAAGTTCTGGATGTTGTTTGGTCTGGTTCTCTTCAGAGGTTCTCTGGGCGGCTAGTTCCTTCCATGTATGGGTCAAAACCTTTGGCCTTGTTCCGACGTCTGGATTCTTTGTCCCCCCAATTGCTCCGACCAGTTCTTCTTGGTCTTCTGAAGCCTCTATGCTCACAATTGAGTCCAGCGTATGCTTTATTTTGCCGTAAGCTATCTTGACATACGTATTTGCTTGGCTATACGGAGTGTCTGCCTTCACGAAATTTCTTATTTTTTCATGATTATAATAGAACTCCAACCATAGTGCTTCCAGTACTTGGTACTTCTTCTGCTAATAGGCGGTAGTTTTTCGGTGGGGGCCGTCCTTGCCTATATTGGTTTTGAGCCTTTGAAGCTCCTCTGTAATGTCTTTCTGTCTGGCCACGATTTTGAAGACCTCCATCTCGTCCATTGTGGATCGGTATCTTCAGTCTCTGTGGGTTCGTATTGTTTCTTAGATTGCTCCTTACCGCTGGTGGGGGGTAGCTAATTAAAAGAACTTCTTTTGTGACTGCTGTATAACAAGTGATTTTATTTCTAAAAATATTCAGCTTAAATACTATTATGACCACGGTAATCATGGGAATAAATTATTAGAGTTAGAAGACGAAATGTCTTATCGGAGCCAGACGAAATGTGACGCTGCATTTTGAGTGCAGCTAGTTTGAGGTGTAGTGAGTGTCCGGTGGGAATAATGTCGATATCTGAGAACTGTGGATTGTCTGAAGGAACTGATGTGAGTGCACTGCTAAGCTTGAACATTATCGAAGGCAGACGAAATGTGACGCTGCATTTTGATTGCAGCTGCTTTGAGGTGTAGTGAGTGTACGGTGGAACAATGTCGATACCTGAGAACCGTGGATCGTCTGGAGGAAATGATGTGTGTGCAGGGCTATGCTTGAAAACATCAAGTTTTCGTTGCATGAACGTTGGGTCAGCAAAGAATAACTGATGTACATTGGATTCCGTCACTTTTCCTCCAAGCAGATAATCAAGGACTGTAATAACTTCCAAGGGATTTAAGATTCTTCCTTGGCATACACCGACTTTATTTGCTACTTGGTGACTCCATCGAAGCATCTTACTCTTGACTTTACTTCCTCATATTTGTCCATGATCGTCTGTACGTAGGTGTCTGAAAGTCCTTGTAGTCTAAGCGTCACCCATAACATATCTCTCGGTTGTATATCAAAGGCCTTTTCAAAATCAACTAACACCATAATGCAAATCCTTAATTGTATTGTAGGTAAGCAAATGTATTTTACTTGATTTTTACCCTTTACCGCCGATTTAACTTTCAATTCACGACTTGACAAAATTTGACCGGACAGCTAAGAACCGCGTAATTATCGCACTAAGCTCTCCCAGTTTTATTTTAAATAAAAATCGTTTCCTTTCGTCTTAGCAATATTTACGATAATACGAATTAAATTCACAATATTAAAATTAGCTTACCACATATAAATAGAAATTCAGAAAATTTTTAAATTAAAAAAAAACCATGAGTTTGTTTAATAAATGACGTCTGATCTACTTTATGCCTGAAACACAATCACGTTTTGGAGCTTTGCATTGACAAACGCACCCAGTTGAACCATAAAAAAATCAATAAAACTTAGCACAAAGCTGCGTTTTACTTAAATTTCAAATGGCATGCGTAACACCACAACGAAGTATTTCATAACGTTCCTGTAAGGCACCATGAGCCAACGCAAAGGTAGAGAAATTAATGGACGTTCAAACTATTTCTTGGTTTAGAATTCGTGCCTTCGGTAGTTTTGGAATTTTTCGTTTCAGTCAAAGATCAAAGCACACGGACTTTGGGCTAACGATAGCAATGCACGCGCCAAAACGGGATGGTGGTTCGTGCATAAAGATCATTTTTATGCTAACATTCCAGAAACCTTTCAAGCCCTCAAAACGAATATCAACCGACCCATTCGTGCGATAGAGCCAGATACAGTCAACAGTTGGAAAATCGGGTTAAAAGGATGCGCTACTGCGAAGCCGGCCGCGGCAGCTGAAATCGTATTCCATAAATAATGGGAATACGATTTCTGATAAAGCCATAACTTCCTGAAATGAATTGATTTTAGTCAATTATATTTTGTTTTTAAAAATGTATTTGGACACCCTTTATAATATAAACACACAACACTAGCTGCAATGTCCATTTCAAATTCAAATTTATATTCAACACACCAAACAGTTGCTGGCACATTTCTGTTTGGGCTGCGGAAACATATTGAGTTAAACTCACCACGCACATGTTTTGCATTGTTTATAAACAGCTGACTTGCCCACATATTTTACATCAAGTACTGGGGTAAATTGTTTTGGGTCTTCTTCCGACCTATAAATAAATCTAAATAACAAACACACGTAATGAAAAAAAAAAACAAATATCAACTAATATTTCATTCAAAACCGACAAAAGTACATAGTTTTTGGCAATCAACCAAATTCATTAACCATAATGAAAACTGTGTAGCAAATTGCTATTGAACATCTAAATTCATTGCCGATTTGTAGTTTGTCGTGCATTAAATTTATTATACATAAATTGGCTTGTTAATATTAATCGGTTAACGTATAATGTACGAAGTATCTTCTGAAATTTATAGTGAAACTGATTTTCAACCAACTAAATGTGAGAACGGAAGTAGGTGTCACAACATATTTTTTCTTGTTGCATAAAAGAATAACTTCCGGATATTTTTTAGGAGTTGTTTCAAAATTTCAATTTAATTACCCAACTAATGAAGCAAATTCTACAGTGGATAAGGATGGTGATTTGGATGTAAAAAGAAAGGAATCAGGAGTGATCGAAATCGGCAAGTTTTATTAGACTAACATTTTAGTAGACGACTCTAAGAAAAGTATCCGTTTTGCAATGTACAAAAACCAGTAAAAGTATGATATAGCAAATCAACCGACCGAGTGGCGTCAACCTCTTGTGCGTTTCGTGCCACCACCTATTCACCGGGTCCTTGTTTAGTCAATCCAGACTTTACGACTACGTGAAAGTTCTTTATGATTAACCTTTCAACTGGCTGAAATTATAATTAATTATTTCTGACTGTTCTAACACAGGTTTTACTCTGTATACAATTTTTTTTAATAAGTCGGTCCAACCGATGCCAATGCATTGCATTGCTTTTGAGGCAAAAGGACGGTCGCTTTTCAAGGCAAAGCACTGAGGTTTACACTTGTTTCTTGTTTTCTGGTTAACATATGTTTCATAGGGACCTATTTACAAAGGATCTAAAACACCTTGTGACCAGATTCTTCATACATTGCTTCGGAAAAGCCATAGTTTGTCAAGCGAATGACATTGCTTCTCAATATTTTAAACAGAATCTCAAACACAGATTTAGCTTTAACACCCGGTTATATATCCGGCATCAATCGACATTGTTGACTACTGAATGTTCATTAATGCATATGCAACGCGATAATATCAGCTTTTTCCGAACGAATTTTCTGCCTTGCGATTCATCTTCTTTTCTTTACGGTGAGGTCATGATCAGGATAAAAGGCATAATATAGGACACATGGTTCATTTCTGCAATCAATGGAGATAGTTGACTCAATAGCGGATGTTCAGCAATGCATACTTGAAAGCAACGCGATGAGATCATTGCATGAGATCATTGCATGGCGACAACTATTCGCTTCTGCACACTTGCCGTCGTTTAGTGATAGTCTATAATATCTGTTAAAGGAATATAGGCCGGCAAAAGGGTCTCTTGGCAAATGGCCTCCTAATGTGAGGTCTACATTTTTGGTAGCGCAATCATTATTCATATGTAGTAGAGCGAGTTCTAAGTAGGTTGAGGTTAAATATGTATGTATATAATTGCAGCCTTTATCAATTTATTTATGTATCTACTTTAAATAAAACTAATGTATAACTTATATACTTTCAGAACACTCTAGCTCTACGGTATTGAAATTTGTTGGCCTGCAGGTTTGGCGAGGAGCTCTTCTCTTAGCTGATTACTTCTTTGACAATCGCCACCAATTTGCCAATAAAAATATTCTTGAACTTGGTGCTGGTGTTGGCTTGACTAGTATTGCAGCAGCCATTTATTGCAATAGTGTCATTTGCACCGATGTGGACATTGGTGGAATTTTAAACTTGATTCGCGAAAATGTTAAACGTAATCGCAAACTACTAAAGAACAACATAAACGTAATGGAATATGACTTTAAATCAACCGAATATTTACCGCCTTTAACAAGCGCCATCGAATTGAGTGATGTGTTCATTGCTGCAGATGGTGTGTGATTGTATCTTGCAAATTTGCAAACTAAATACATACTTAAAGTTTTTTTTAGTTGTCTACGATGATGATTTGACGGAATGTTTCATCAATGTTATCGATCGAATTTTTGCTACAGACACAAATAAAAATAAAGTAATTTACATTGCTCTAGAAAAGCGGTACGTTTTTACTCTGGATGACTTGGAAACAGTTGCGCCTTGTTTTGAACATTTTCTAAAAATTATGGATCCCAAACCTTATCGAGTTGAATACATTCCCACTAATTTCCCACAATACTTCAAATACGAACGATGTAAGCACCTTATACTCTTAAAAATAACGAAGCGATAAAACTAAGCAAAATGTTTTAAAACTTTGTTCAATGCGTTATAAATTCCTACATACAAAATCCTTGTACAAAACCATAGTGGATGTTTTTATTAAAATAAACGAAAAGATTGCTGTCGAATATCCAACAAATTCCAGTTAATGTAAAGTATACTGTTTATTAAATTGCTTACAGATGAGTACAACTAAAACGATTGCATTACTTTTATAAGTTTTCTTATTTTATTTTATGGGAAACACTTATTTTAACAAAAAGTTGTTGTTGTTATCGAATGGAGAAGGTTGGACAAGCCATTTTTCCTCCAACAATCAAATATAAATGTGTTCCAGAGCTGGGCATATTATGAAATGATCTTCGTCTTGTTTTTTATTTGTATTGCATGAGCTCAATTTTTTTCAGGTGTCATGAGTTTAAATCTAGCTTCTGCTTATTTTCTTGGTGCTTCATAGCGTAATCTATGTAGCAGTGTAAGTGTTTCTTATATTTTCATACATCTTCCCTTCCATGGCTGTGTATTTGTTCTGGGGTTCTTGTCCGGTAAGGTAATGCTTGATTTGTTGTAGCCTGTTTAAGATGGATATACTTCCTGGATTTCTAAATGTGCTGGTATACATTGGTATCCATTGGACTCTAATACAGTGTCCTCTTTGATTCAGGGTGAAGTATAATTTTCGGATGATCTTCACTGTTATTGATTATGTTTTCTGTTGTAATTAATAAGTAATATGTAGAGCGGCTTTTGAATTGGATAGTACAGCGATATTTTTTGTGGTTTCGTTTTTCTTAGGATCATAGCACATTCTCTGACTGCGAGGTCTTATTTGAAAACTGTTGAATTCCTTGGAAACGCGAAGTAGTGACTGAATATATCGCAGTATACCGCTGCAGCCGCACCTATACTGTCTCTTAATAGTGATCCGTCTGAGTTAACTCGAAGATTTGTCTAGCTGCATTAAAAGTTGGCGTTGGTCCGATTTTGTCCAGAATATTTTTGGCAATATGTACAAAGCTAGGATTTGTTTTGAGGCGATAGGATGGGAATGTGTTATAATAATTTATGCTCGCTCAACTTTAAAATAAAATATATTTTGAACAATGTTTTAAAAACTATCCCTGATCATTGATGGATCGACTTCATTGCAAGCAGCGTTAGAAAACTTATTGAGTTTTTTAGACCATAGCTTGTTCTATGAGTGGGAATACTATATCGACAGATATAGGTTTTTATCTCATATTTCTGAATGCAGAACGCGTAATCTTTCTTTGAATTCTTTTAATCTAATCCTTTTAATATAATTATCATTAAATGACGACCAAAGGACATACCACTCTTACAATATGGGTAATACCATTGAATAAATACAAATAGAAGGGGACACCGTACATTGCTCAAACGACAATGCGACACTTACAAAAAGGTGACAGCTATAATAACTTTAATGCCCTTTTTATGATATTATTGGTTTTCGTTTCTGCTAATTCATATATCCCATTGCTCAAAAGGGGTCAAAAAAATCCTTTTGGGATTTTTTTTTGAAAGCGAACTGTGGGAATATTTATGAATGAAGAGAAATAATTATGGATGTAGATACATTTGTATAGCTATGTGTTGTGATGGTTTTAATTTTTTTGGTTGATGAAAGCGCAGGTATGTATACATGCAATCGTTTAATATAGGGTGATTTTTTTAAGGTTAGGATTTTCATGCATTAGTATTTGACAGATCACGCGGGATTTCAGACATGGTGTCAAAGAGAAAGATGCTCAGTATGCTTTGACATTTCATCATGAATAGACTTACTAACGAGCAACGCTTGAATTTTCAGTGAATGGGCCCTAGAAAAGTTGGCAGAAAATCCGCTTTTTTATCGACATATTTTGTTCAGCGATGAGGCTCATTTCTGGTTGAATGGCTACGTAAATAAGCACAATTGCCGCATTTGGAGTGAAGAGCAACCAGAAGCCGTTCAAGAACTGCCCATGCATCCCAAAAAATGCACTGTTTGGTGTGGTTTGTACGCTGGTGGAATCATTGGACCGTATTTTTTCAAAGATGCTGTTGGACGCAACGTTACGGTGAATGGCGATCGCTATCGTTCAATGCTAACAAACTTTTTGTTGCCAAAAATGGAAGAACTGAACTTGGTTGACATGTGGTTTCAACAAGATGGCGCTACATGCCACACAGCTCGCGATTCTATGGCCATTTTGAGGGAAAACTTCGGAGAACAATTCATCTCAAGGAATGGACCGGTAAGTTGGCCACCAAGATCATGCGATTTGACGCCTTTAGACTATTTTTTGTGGGGCTACGTCAAGTCTAAAGTCTACACAAATAAGCCAGCAACTATTCCAGCTTTGGAAGACAACATTTCCGAAGAAATTCGGGCTATTCCGGCCGAAATGCTCGAAAAAGTTACCCAAAATTGGACTTTCCGAATGGACCACCTAAGACGCAGCCGCGGTCAACATTTAAATGAAATTATCTTCAAAAAGTAAATGTCATGGACCAATCTAACGTTTCAAATAAAGAATCGATGAGATTTTGCAAATTTTATGCGTTTTTTTTTTTAAAAAAAGTTCTCAAGCTCTTAAAAAATCACCCTTTAGTTCAATAGGTGTCTGTCTCACCATGAAAAAAACAGTTTTAAGTTTTTTTTAATACATTTTTGAGAACAAAAAATTATTACATAAATGCATACACTTTTTGCATTTGTGTTTATCATAGAGGGCTTTGACTTTTTTCTTGTAAGTTATGTGTCCTTTTTTTGTATTTTGTTGAGTGCGTGGTCCGTTTACGAGTGGGAATCACTTGCTGCGTGTTTTAAGTGCATATTCGGTTCTTTTTTGTAAAGGTAAATAATTGTATTGCACTAAATTCATTGAATTAGGTAAAGAGTAAAAATGGTGTACTGTGATTATAAGGATTGCTCAAATAAATATAGTTCAGGTGTTCCGCGGTTTAAATTACCAAAAAATGAAGCTGTAGCCAAAATTTGGCTAGTGAACTCGGGAAATAGTTTTAGCGAAAAGCTAATTACCAATGAACCTCTTTTCATTTGTGCTGATCATTTTAACAGAAGTGAAATATGTTTAAACAGTGTTATGTCGGGAGTAAATATGGGCGCAGTTCCTTATAATTACAAAAATACAAATTTAACGGAAGTCGAACACAATAAGAAATTGTATGTGAGGAATATAACGTAAGTTAAATTAAATCTTATCATAATATTTTCATGATTTAAAGTGGATGTCATTTAAAACAAAAAAGTTACCTCGTGTTATTTATTGTCCTACGAAATTTTTTCTTTTTAAATTGTCTGGATAGTTTTCAAAAAATCTAGGATAAGTCGTTTTCGAAATATTAAATTTAATTTTGCTATTCAAAAAATATTTGTTGGTCTACCTTCCTACAATATATTGGCTGTTTTTTACATGGCTATTAAATCTTGAGCATTTGAGCGACTTGAACTAAAAGAATCATTTTTTAAATTTAAGTAATTTTGAATGTGTGTTCTTTAAAACCCAAACAGTTCTGCCTACAAAAAAAAAGGAAAATTACACCGGTTGAAGATAGTAAGGAAAACGGTTCGACAGTGGATATAGATGATGAATTTCTTCATTTGAATAAAAGACCTCCTCATAAATTTTATACGAATAATGTTAAAAATTCACAAAGAACTTTGAATAATGTTTGTCAACCGCAATATTGGTCACCAACGCCGCCGCCGTCAACAGTTCTAATAGATATTGACAAACTTCTTAAGTCACCAAAGTCAAGCAAGCTCAAACCAATGGGTGTATTAAAAGATACTTGCAATAATATCTTAAATGAGGTCTTAGAAGCAAAAACAAAAAGCGTACAAACTTTCGTGAAAAGCCAAATTATTCACAAAGAAAGAACAAAATGGAACGCAGAAGAAAAAGATCTTTACTTGAAATTCCATTACAAATCTCCGTCGTTCTATAAATTTTTGAAAAATGAAGGATTTTTATTGCCATCCCAAAAAACCTTAACTCGATGGTATGACATGCTGCCGTTTGGAACTGGCATTTCAAAAAGCATCCTTTGCATGCTTAAAGAAAAACTTAAAGATCTACCAATTAGCCATAGAAAGTGTGTGCTCGTCTTTGATGAGATGAGCACCAAAGTTGAATTAGAATACAATTCCAAAGAAGACGTTATTTACGGGTTTGAGGATTTGTTTGAGCTAGGGAGAAACAAGAGAATGGCTAATCACTGTCTTCTTCTAATGCTCCGAGGCCTTAATCAATCCTGGAAACAGGTACATACATAAACATTAAACATACATATTGTATATATCATAGTAACATACATTATATTGAGTAATTATATAATAAAAAATATCGAGCATTGAAATAAATCAGGACAAATGTCAGCATTTAATATTATTAACAATAACAATTATAACTGAATGCTGAAATTATAATAAATATATGTAGATAAAATGGTGGTTGAGGTTCAATTTAACAATTGCCCATAATCATAGATAGTTGATAAAAACTTTTTATGTCGGTGCTGAAGTATTTTAGTGGCATTTAGATTATGGATATAGACAATTTAAACTGATATGCATAGATACAAAAATAAATAAAATTGAATTCCCACGTATATTATGGAGTCTTCCATACAAAATCATTAGTGGTCGATATTAGGGTCACTTTTTGAAATGTGTTAATTTTTATTTATTTAATGTATGTAGGTATTGAAATCATTTGTTTTTAACTTTTCTGTTTGTTTTTTTTAAAAAGACTTAATAAAATTAGACCTCTTTATGATTTAACATGAGTTTATGTTTTGGTATTCCATAATCGTTGCACTTCCTACAAATGCACATCAAATCTGGTTGGAATTTCGATGAATTAAAGAATTTTTTAGCAAGGAAGCTGTAAACTAGGCTTTTAATTCAGAGCTGCCAAATGATATTCTATATTTGTATAAAGAAGCTGTGTCTAACCCGCGTGTTACTTTTATAGACTCGAGTTTAGTTAGAATATGAACATGAATATGAACCAATGTATGCATTTTTATAGTTTATTCAATAGTTATTGAACAAAAAAATACAGTTATATCGTAAGCACGAACCTATGTCATCTATGTTTTCTTATCTTATCACTATCATTATGCTTATTTTTATTGATTCATCATACATATTTTGCAAAATCTACAAGCATAAACATATTACTGTGATACTTTTCTCTCAAAGATAATTGGCTACTACAACGGAAATGTGCTTGGGAACCAGCTGGCTGAAATCCTACAATCCACAATTAAATTATTGATATCCGAAGATATAAACATCATGTGTATTTCGTGTGACCAAGGTGCTCCAAACAGAATGGCCTATAAGAAACTGGGTGTTACAGAGGTTGCCCCTTATGTCATAATATTGGAGCGGAAAATTTTTTGTGTTTATGATATTGTTCATCTCTTTAAAAGTGTCAGAAATAATCTTCTGATATCGGATATAATCGTTGATGGAGAAGTTGTGTCCTGGTCCATTTTAAAAAAATTGTTTTTTGCCGAAAACACATTAATAAGATCTATGCACAAACTTACAGAAGCTCACATTCAACCAGACAGCTTTCAAAAAATGAGTGCTAAGTTAGCAACCCAGGTTTTTAGTCATCACATCTCGTCAGCAATCTTCGCAGCTTCGTCAACGGACATTTTTGATGAAAATGAAAAAGCTATTGCGTTAAGTACTGGCACTTTTTTTTATCGGTTGAACAAGTTGTTCGACAATTTGAACAGTAAAAACAAGTTTTCGCAAAACCCAGATAAATGTGCAATATCTGATAGCCATACAGATGTACTTACCAACATGAAAAATGCCATTAACTGGATTGAAAAGTGGAAACGCGAAAAAAGTGGAGCTGTGTTTTGTTTCAAAGGCTTATGCCAAACATTAAATGGAGTGATACAACTTTGGGACCACATTAAAAGCGAAGATCAATTGTATTTAATAACATCACATTTGAACACAGATTGTTTAGAAAATACTATTTCAGTTGTTCGAAATAATAGGGGTTCCTATGAAAAGAACCCCTCTTCGTTTAGACTGTATAAAAACCTAAAGCAAATGAGTTTTTATAATATCATGGCCGCAGATTCAACAGGCTATGAATCAAACGACTCTGCTATAATTTTGAATATGGCGGATGTAGAAAGTACGTTGTATACTAAATCTAAGTTTTCTTTATTTATTTTTTATTATCGTTAAACATAAAGGATTCATAAGCCCCGACGGAGAGAAAGATACAAGTTTGAATAAGGAAAAAGATGATTTTCTTCCATTGAGTTTAATTCCATTATCTGCAGGTGAGTTTGCATTTGTCGCTTGTAAACCAAACAAATATATTCAGAACAAACAAAAAAAATAAATTATAAGAAAGTAGGTATACTTAACAGATTCCTTTTATACAAAAAAAAAATAAATAAAAAAAAACACTTATTTTTCGAATAGGTATTCCTATTATAACGAGAAGAAGTAAGCTTTAAAAAGCATTTTGAATTTGTTAGGGTTGTAAAGTTTAAGCAAGCTATATGGAAAGGGTTTTTAAGAAAAATGTAGATAAATTAAATGACACGATATAGAAAAATAATTTTAATGTTAAATTAATATGGGAAATAAGATGTTCTTTTCAGTTATGAAATCGAAACCGAAAATCGATTTTTTTTTATAAAAATCCGGAAGTTAACATTTCAAATCAGATTTTAGGCAACTTACCCCATTTAAATATTTTTTTAAGTTTCAAATATCTTATTTACCATATTTATTCAAACATCTTATTTACTATCCTCAAATCCTTGGTCAAATCCTTCTGTATTAATGTTAAGAATCAAAAGAAGTATAAATAACACAAAGATTAACAAGTTTTAAGAATTGTTTGGTTTAAAAACCATTGATTGAATACGAATAATCTTATGAATAAAAAAAATTGCCATGACAGTAGGTAAAGTGGATGTTGTATGTTAAATCCAAAAATGAATTTCTTCAGTAAATACTTTTCGGCGGTTTTTGAATCTTTAAATAAATTTTAAAGAAATGGAATAATTTATTTGAATTGTTGTAAAATAAATAGTACCTACCAGTACCATTAATAATGAATTCCAGTGTTTCTGAAAACAGTTTTAAAATTTATATTGCCTAACTTAAATTAAATAAATCATTTTGTTTTATCTTTTATTGACTTTATTAAGGGGACGTTGAAAATAATTGGGACGAAGTAAACGAAAATGACGAAGAGGAAAACTTATGTGAGCTTGATGATTCTGAAAACGAAGAGTCAGATCCACAAGAGTCAACTCACAACATTAATGAAATATCAACAACATATTTTGCAGGATATATCGCAAAATCTATGTTAAAAAAAACTGACTGTGAATTATGCAAACTTTTCATGATCAAAAGCAAAAATCTAAATGATTATGAAAGAAGTGAAAATTTAATAAAATTTCGTCAATTCGAAAACACCGTTAATGGAGGCTTGACGATTCCCTCAAGAGAATTCGTAAAACTTATTAAAACTATTGTGCAATGTTTTGAAGAAAACTTTGATCAGTTATGTTTTCAAAAAAAAATTTTACAATCCTTCAATAATATTTTCAATGTCGAAGAAAATTACCCCTGTCCATCCATTGAACACACACAAAATTTACTTAACCATACCTTTCTTGTTTTAATAAGAACAAAAAATAAAATTATAAATGCTAGGACTAAGTGTTCAAAAAAAAAAAAATTAAAAAAACTTGATATACTAAGGCACATTTAAAAATGTTTTCAATTCCTATCTCTTCTTTTAATTAAAAAACCAACTAAATGTTCGCTTTAAGTACCTACTTATTTTTAACTTTGTTTATTTAAAAGTGACGATTTAATTTTGTTTTATTTGAAATATTATCCGTTGCTTGATTACCTACATGCACTATATGTATGTACATACATGTTCGTATTAGGGTGCTTCCAAAGAACTCTTTTCTCGTAATTCAACCTCGATAGGATTTAATTATGAATCTGAGATTGATACTAAATGATCAAGACAAAAAATTATAAATTAAGCATCATTTAAATGTCACCACCAGCGGTTTTTCATATATGTATTTGCTTCATAATTAAGCGCGATCGAAGTTAAATTGAAACAGAAGCGTTTTTTTAATCACTCTAATACATACCTACTGTTTTTATAAAATGTGCAAATGTTATAATGTACCCATGTAAAAAAATGGTACACACCTAAGATTTTTTTTTTAATTAACTGAACTCAAATAGGTTGCTATACCTACCTACAAAGTAAAAATAAGTATCTTTCTTAATTTATTGTTCCTATATTTTTTTGTATTAATGTTATTGAGAAAAAAAAAAAAACAAAATAAAAACCTTATTACATAAATCAGACTTTGAATTCCTTTAATTTAGAAGGTAGGTACCTACCGACCAAGATTTATACAATTGTTAGCGCTATTACTCACGAAAATCTATTTTGGCTTTTGGATTCTTTCTTACGATGTATGTAGGTTTCGTTAGTTTTAAAGGTTTCTTAAGTTTATTAAAATTATAAATACATACCTACCTATCTTAGAAATCTCATATATTTTTAATAAACTTTGAAAAAAGGTGAAATTACCTAAATGAGACTTAGATTTGCAAATCAATATATCTTATCAAACTAATAATAAAATTGAAGAAAAACACAAAACTCTCAAATCAATCATCATGTCGAATAACATGCACAAGCACTAACATCATTTTCGTTTTCATTTTATGAATGAGAACGAAATAAAAAAAAAATAGAACTTACCTACAAATACATTTTCTCAAGCGAACGTGATTTGGCCTTGAATGCCTTTTTTTGTAAAAACTTCAAAAGACCAACCTAAACGGTTCTTTTTTTTTGTTGTTCATTCCAAATACAAAGAACAAAATAGTCCCCTTTTCTTCCTTGACCTCGACTATTATATGAGTAAATTTCCCATAAGGACCAAATCTGTAAAATGAGTTTTGTATTTGATAGAGCGATACAATTATTAAATTGTTCGCCGCGGCGATACTAGCGCTTTGTCAAGAATATGTGTCGCCACCTAGAGTAGGTTTTCTCCGGTGTCCCTTCTATTTGTATTTATTCAATGGTAATACCAAAGACATAAAAATTGCCTTTAATGAATATAAATCTTTAAACACCCCAGAAGTCTGACGAAACCTAAAAGAGAATTCGTTTTCGTTATAATAAATCGATATTCGCCGAAAAAGTTATTTTTGAGTTAAAAATTACGCAAAGATCTTTCTCTTCGCATAGTTTTGAATTGTGTTCATTCCTAAACTTATGAGTAAAAGCCACAGGCGACAACGTTCTGTAGGTACTTTAGATTTTACAATTAGATATACTGAATTGCAGATGGTTATATTTACACCAATATAAAAATAAATAAATATCGTTCTAATAATGCAAGCAGTCCTGATTGGAAGATATTGGGCTAAATAATTTAACATCGTGCGCAAAAATAAGACAATCCGAACATTTAAAAGCGTCAGATATGTCATTCATGAACAAACCGCACATAAGCGGCCCCAAAAGACTACATTGTAGAGCACCAGACTCCACCTCAAGGAAAAATTATTGAAAACCATCGACCTGAACAACTTGCTTCCGGTTTGACAAGTACGACTTTAACTGCCATATTATTCACTCCCTTTAATCCGGGTTAAGGGTTACAACCGGATTAAAGATTGTTTAACCCAAAAATTAAACCCAAGCCCATAATATTCAGTCGTTAAACCGAAACATAAACCCAGTTTTTTAAACTTGACAGCGTTTAATCCGATTTAATTTAAACTGCACTCCGGAGACCAGTTTAAGTACTTTAACTCGGGTTAAAACTCTATTTCATAATATTCATTCTTTTTGTCTAGGTCACATTTTTGACATTTCTTTGCTCGCAGGAGGCAGGAAATAAAAAAGTAAAATAAAATGAAAAAAGCTGGAAAAAAGTACAAGACGCTGAAAAAATGGATTTCATTCGTGATATTGACGAAATGTTGTTGTCTTCGTCGCCGGACGATGAATTTATTGAAGAGCTGATGGAACAGCAGATGGTGACGGTGAGTCAACATCGTTCTAATCGTCGAACGTATCGAATGCACAAGCGGGCTTGTGTAAAGGATTACGATACGTTAGATTTCCGGAAATATTTCCGGCTAAAAAAAGAGGCATTTTGGAGGTTACAAAAATTGGCAAACAACAAGAAACAAATGTCGTTATATGTGACTTTTGACACTACGTAGGTTTAAAAAGGATTAAAAACGGTTTAAAGTGTTTTAAATCCGCATTTAAATCCATCTTTAATCCAGCGGGTTTAACGCATGTTTTTTAGTGAATAATATGGACACAGGTTTAAATTGTCGGGTTTAAAAAATGCGGATTAATGGGCGGGTGTAAAATTAACTTAAAATTGAGTTAAACCCTGAGTGAATAATATGGTCGTAAACATTTCAGGGAAGTTATAAAAAAACATGATGAACCCTGTCAAAGGCCTTATGTAAATCTGTGTGTAGGACATCGACTTGCTTCCTTTGCCATAGAATTTTAACAGAAATGGGAAAAAGACACAAATTAGCGGCAGTTGAACGACTACGCACAAACCCATGTTTTTTGAAGTTATCGATTCTTTGACTGAAAAGTATAGCGTCTGCAGGTCCGTTCGCGTACTTTATGTGTAGAAAAATGAAAAGTGTCAAATCTCCAAAGTCGTGAGAGAATCCTCTCATTTCTAAGAAAAGTAGGTACGCGAACTCTTTTGTGTAAAAAGTTGAAAAACGTCTTAGTTTGGCTTGAAAAGATGCAACAGCTGTTTATTTTTGCTGGCAAACCAATGGGCCATTTACACGGTCACACATTCCTAACATGTAAGATTAAAGGGATGCTAAATACTAAATATCCGTGTGACTGAAAGGGACAGCATTACCTAACATGCAAAAAAACGTGACAAGTATTCAGGTCGGCCATCTTGTTTACGTGGTAGGAATTATGGGAAAGCTATGCATGTTGATATAAAACAAAATGGGTGCTGCTATCATATTGTTACATCCAGGCTAGGATTCGAAAAGATAAAACGTAATTCTATTTAATTAATCTTTATTAGTTCTCTTTCAATGTCTTTTACTTCTTGATTATTATTCTAATAATTCACTTATTTAATTCAACAATTCACTTTCACAATTAATCACTTTAAATAAACAATCACTTCTCTTATTCAATATTCTCTATACTTTTCACTACTGTCATCTATCGCCCTTCTTTATCGCGGTTCACAACTCGAATGTCTTGGGTGCTCCTGCGACATCTATTTATATCTCCTAGTGACACCTCTCGAAATTTCCAGATTCGTTGAGAAGGTTCGTTAAGTTCAGAAGGTTCGAGAACAACATACCAAGTTATACCACAGCTACTCAAACTGCTATTCCAATGCTGCCAAAATCGGTAATATGGCCACTTTCTACTAGATGGCGTAGTTGACTAATTAATGACACAGTTCAAGCAAACATGCAACAATATCCCCCTCTTAAACTTGTTCGTCCCGAACAAGCACGTCAATATTTTCCCCATGGTAGCGATGGAGACGATCCACATGGACAACTTTTAGCTTGCCTCTTCCTCGCTGGATCCGGTAGACAACATCGTTGATGCGCTTCACTATCTTATAGGGTCCTTCCCAATCCTGCTGTAGTTTAGGTGACATACCTTTTCGGCGATGAGGGTTGTATAGCCATACCAGATCTCCTTCCTGGAATCCTGTGGTGGTTGCTTTTGTGTCGTACCTCGTCTTCATGCGGTCGCTGGATATCGGATGAATATTTCGGTGGACTTCAGTACCCGGTACACGCTTTCCAACCACCTCACCTTGCTTCAATTTGACGCCTTTGTGTTCAGCATTAAGAACTCGTACGGGAACAATATTGTTCTTCTGCTCGACAAGCACTTTTCCAACCACGCAGTTTCGGTAGTGGTTGTCTTTTGGCTCAACTAGAGAGAATCGGTGGCTCATAGGATCACCTTCCAGCTTTGTCCGAATTATTGTCTCTGAAGAAGGTGGTAGGACCTCGTCCTCACTATTGACTGTCCTCAGGGATGCGGCGTTCTCTTTCCCGTACACCATCGGAATCTCTACGTTTCGATACTTGAGTACTTGCATACCAAAGTCCAATACGACATCATTCGCCTTCATGAAATCGATTCCAATGATGCATTCGTCACATATATCAGCTACTAAGAAAGCGTGGGAGAATGCTAATCCTGCCAAATTTATTGTTAGCATTATATCTCCGTACACTTCCGCTGTCGCTCCTGTTGCTGTTTTCAGACAGTAACTGCTGGTATTGTGCAACCACGACTGACGAACGATGTCCCTCCTTATAATAGAAGCGGTGGCACCGGTGTCGATGGCTGCCACGCACTTATTTTGACCGATATAGGCTTCCACTGTTAAACTCTGGTTTCCTCGTTTGGTTTGGGAGACTTGAATTGTGGTCCTGGAGTCATCGATTCCGGAAACCCACTTCTGCCCCGAGAAGCTGTTCCTTACACGTTTCCCGCCTGCTGGTTCTGCGAAGCTATATCTGCCAGATGCTTCTTCGTTGCGCCTCCTAGGCCCGCAATGTGGACAACTGCCTTGTCTGGGTGTAGCTTTGCACTGTCTCTGTAGGTGCCCTATTTTGTTGCAGTTCCAGCAGCGCATTCGACCTCTGTTGTCTCTGTTACGGTCTACGATGTCTGCTCTTTGACAAGAGCATTCAACGGCTGTCATTTCCCTTACGCGGTGGAACACATGCGATGCCTGGTCAGCAGCTTGCATTGTCAAGGCAAATGCTAAGGCCTCAGCGAGAGTTCTCTTTCCAGCCATTCTTACGGCCATTTGCAGTTGTCTATCTTCAATGGCTTGGATAAACGCCTCCACAGCCATTTCATTGATGAGAACCTCACCAGCATTAGGATATGACAAATGTGCCTGACGTCCGATATCTGCTTGCAGCTGTTGAAGTGTTTCTCCCCTCTTCTGGACTCTACTGCGTAGCTGAACCCTGTACACTTGCTGCATATGCTCATCGCCGAAGCGCATCTCTATAGCCTTGACCAGGGCGTCGTAGTTGTGTTGCTTCTCTTCTGAGACGGTTTGGAGTAACTCTGCAGCTGTACCTCTTAGTGCGAGCGTTAGCGCAATCGACTTTTCCTCGTTGTCCCAGCTGTTCGCCACTGCAGCTGCTTCAAACTGTTTCTTATAAATTGGCCATGATGTTTGACCATCGAAAACAGGAGGCTGCATCTCTTTCCTTCTCGGGCAGTCCGCAGAATTTTCTCGAGCCGTCTGCTTCTTCACTTTCTCGAGCTCCTTAGCCAAGTTCTCGATGTTTGTATCGATTTCGTCGAATTTGGTTTCAACCTTCTCGAACTTTTGGTCAATTTCTTCGAGTTTTCCTTCGAGAACATTTTTAAAATCTTCCACAGCGCTCTTTTGGGCGGCAACTATGGAATTCTTTTGTTCTTCGAATTTAGTGTCCATTGCTTGCAATTTGGAATCTAGAGAATTCTTCTGTTCATCAAATTTAGAGTCCATTGATTGCAATTTGGAATCTAGAGAATTCTTTTGTTCCTTGAACTGAGAGCCCATAGAATTCTTCTGTTCATTGAACTGAGAGTCCATAGAATTCTTCTGTTCATTGAACTGAGAGTCCATAGAATTCTTCTGTTCATCTAACTTGGCCAGAAGTAATTCCATCATAGCAGTCATATTAACGCTTGTACTTACTTGTTCTTCTGCTACGTCGAACAAAACGCACTTGGGGTTTTCTCCTTCGTTTTCAACAGATTCCTGCAGTCGAAGCACAAGATCACTTTTTCCTCCAGCTGTGGAGAGATTCCGCTTTTCCAATTCAGCTTTTAACTGCGGAATACTGAGCTGTAGTAATTTTAATGTGCGGCCCATTTTTTTTTTTAATTCACTTCACTTTAATTTCACACTGAATACGTTTTATCCCACTTCTGACACCAATGTTACATCCAGGCTAGGATTCGAAAAGATAAAACGTAATTCTATTTAATTAATCTTTATTAGTTCTCTTTCAATGTCTTTTACTTCTTGATTATTATTCTAATAATTCACTTATTTAATTCAACAATTCACTTTCACAATTAATAACTTTAAATAAACAATCACTTCTCTTATTCAATATTCTCTATACTTTTCACTACTGTCATCTATCGCCCTTCTTTATCGCGGTTCACAACTCGAATGTCTTGGGTGCTCCTGCGACATCTATTTATATCTCCTAGTGACACCTCTCGAAATTTCCAGATTCGTTGAGAAGGTTCGTTAAGTTCAGAAGGTTCGAGAACAACATACCAAGTTATACCACAGCTACTCAAACTGCTATTCCAATGCTGCCAAAATCGGTAATATGGCCACTTTCTACTAGATGGCGTAGTTGACTAATTAATGACACAGTTCAAGCAAACATGCAACAATATGTTTTAATCGCCATAATACATTTTTGACATTTCTCTGCTTCACATCGCCGATTGTACCTACTCAAGATGCAAAACTCGATTGATGGTATCTAATTCCATGTTTTTATTTATTTTTTAATTCTACCACAACAAAACCGATGAAAATAAATTTTTTGTTTACATGTGATCTGTCAAATCTCCATAATAATGTTATAGCAAGTTAAATTCAACTGCTAGGTAAGTGATCTCACTCTTACACCTTATTAGCATTGACTGCGGATAAACGGATTTCTCTTTTCGGTTTTGTTGCAAAAATGCGCGTGCGTGATGGTGTAAATGCGCTATTTTAAACACATTAATAGGATTTCATCATTTAACAGTTTTCATTTTTTTACCAGCCGAAATTTCTATGTGAAGAAAAATGAACGAAAGTACATTTTTCTTTCGTTCATCTTTTTACCATTTTCTGAGTACGCGAATGCGTTTGGACCTTGAGTTACTAACTTTTCAAACAGCTTTGGGATTGCAGAGAGTTTAAATATTGGTCTGTAATTTTTTACATGGTGCTTTAGGCCACTTTCAGTATCACAATGGACCTTTTATTGGTCTAAGTGTCTCGGCTTCTTCCGACTACTACTATAATCTTTAGGCCACTTTTGTAAACTGGATTTATTGAAAATTAGTTTTAATACGTTGTATTTTGTTTTATTTTATTGGGAGAAAATAACTTTGGCGTTTGGAGTTTAAGACGACTCAACAAGGTTTACTGTTCTTCTTTATATTTCTTTCGGCAACACTTATATCCTGCTGATACAAACATTTATTTCGAAAATCCAACTACATATATCCGAAGCGGAAGAAAACGCGATTGTTCCTCAGGATTATCTGTTTTTTGAACGTTTCAATGCTTTATTTTTAGTGTTTTCTAACGTTTCAACTTGAAAGACGATCTTTTATTTGAAGACTGGGCAAACTTACCAAAGCCTTTAAATATTAATTCTTTAAAGGTGGCATACATATCATGCCTAACGATGGTGCGATTGCTAGCTCACAATTTCACTCTATAGGCGGCCCATAAGGAGGCAGTGAAGTGGGAGGGCGATGATCCCTTTAGTCCAGAACATAACCTCGTCATTAAAGAAGAAGAAGTTACTGGAAAAAGAAGGTTAACTTACCTATTATCGTTCAGTTATATATGAAAGGTTTTACTCGTATGCCTTTTCTTGATCATTGGGTTGTTGTTTGAAAAAAAAAATGGTGATACGTTGCAATGATATATAAACAATTCTGGATAATTATCCCTAGAACATGTATCTGTTATATAGACTTCTAATTAATTAAGATATTTTTCGGTCCACATACGATCAGATTTGTATTACCTTATCGTATAAATTTAGTCAAGATTTTTGCTTTATTTAAAAAAAACATCTAAAAAAGCGTTCTTTACTTTACTTTTGCTTACAGCCTCGCCTAGAATTGCTAATTACTTAGATACCTTATTTCTCAATGAGGATGAGGAATATATTGACTGCTTCCTTTGCCGCTGTCCAAAAACAACAGAGATTTTGAGAACAAAAGGACTAAGAGACGGACAAGTTTTCGCTTCCAATCAAACACTGGTGAGCATTATTGTGACACTTACGGTTGTTTTTTATATGAATCTGGAGGTCCATGTTACAAGTATTGAGCTCCTAGTTTGACTGCTAATTCTTTTGTTGCGTTAATATATAACTACAAGAAGCACGTACAAAAGCGGACATATAAAACATGAAATCATTAACAGTAAACTTAGTAAACAACTTTTGCAGAGTATAGCCAGAGAGATCGGGACTGACTAACATTGAGGGACAGCGCGTGGTCAAAAATTAAAAACAAATATTAGCCTTAAAATTTGAGAAGCTTCTCGTGACAATCGATACCCTTCTGTGGCGGATGAAGCAGCTGGCAACTCTGTCAAGGAAGGGAAGTGAAAGAGAAGTCAGCTGAGAGAGGGAGAACAACGGGTACGACGGAAAACGGACAGGCAGTGTGTTTTGTGGAGTCGTGCTGAGTGGTCAAATACAGAATTGGAAATAATAAAATACAGTAAAATTTAGTGGGTGTACTTTTATGTGAAGGTTGATTTTCCAGCGCAACAGAAATCAGAAGTGGGATAAAGACCGCGTAAAAGATAAGTGGTTTTTAAATCTACACAAGATGTCTTTTAATTCCAACGAGTCTTTTTATTTTCCTTTTCCTTTTCTCACTCTCGTGTTACCTTCTTTTCTGCCAAAAACAAACTACACCACCAAAAATGCCGGAAACCAACAAAACAACATGGAAGCTTCTTTTTCTTTTAGCTCCCTCTTCTCCACTCACATATAGGTGGCACTAACTGTATGGTAATACAGTTTTTTAAAAGTTTTCTTATGAACTAAATATTATAACAGCTCGGCCAATCTGACCTCATGATCGACCACGATCATAATAATAATAACAAAGATAACATATAACCTTAATGATAACCTTAACCTTATTCAGATGAGTGTTGCTTTCTAGAACCAGTGGTTGTAGTGCCCGGATCCTTTGTCTGTGTAACATATCTTCGTATTCGTGACGCTTCTATAACATTATCATATGGTAATTGTGTAAGCTGACAATTATCGATGTCTCTCACCACATAGCGATCATTTGGCAATACTTTGTGAATGACATATGGGCCCCTATACCTTTGAATAAATTTCTTGTTGGTACCGACAGAGGTGTCAACATGTTTGATTACAACGAAATCTCCGACTGTATACGTCTTCGCCGGTACGCTGTGCTTCAGGAAGTATCTCTCGTTGTATTCTTGGGACCTTTTTATAGAGTCGGATGCCTGTGATCGGATTACGTCAAGGTCACGGGTTGTTTCGAAATCAAACCTATCTTCCAAGTATTCAGTAAGCTCGTCAATGATAGTTCCACGCTGCTCTACTCCAAAAAGTAATTTGCTCGGAGATTCTTTCGTCGAGCTATTGGGGGTGTTATTGATCGCATGTTCTACCAATGATAACTTAACAGACCAATCAGCATGGTTGACCGGTTCGCTAACTTTGCTCAACATAGCCTTTATAACTCTATTGACCCGCTCGACTTAGCCGTTTGCTTGTGGAGAGGCTACAGCTGTGAAGGGACCACACCAGTGGCCACTTAACTAATTGCTTACCCAGATCTCATATGCTGGAACATCGAACCCGGAAAACACGCGGCTATTACCTTCCAATTGAATTAAAGCCACAACCCAGTAAGATATCGGGTAGCACAGAGTAGAAATAATAATTAATTAAAAATACCTCACCTGCTCACCGATGTCTACTGAGGATGGCCGGCACAAAGCAAACCGAGGGAAAGATCGCTCACGTTACAATTTCATACAAGCCATTATACAGGCGCGCGCGGCGCACATGATGTACTATCAAGCGCTGGATAATACGTCATGTGCTGAGCACGCAATTCTGGATGAATGTGTGAAGCGGTCATGAGACTTTGTGCCAAGGTAATAGTCAGCATTTAAAAATTATATTAAAAATAAATATTCGATAATAGGTTCGATAGTTTTTAGCATATGCAGCAATTAAACGTGTATATAAACCCCTAACTTTAATGAATAAAGTGGACTCTTATCCCAGAGTTCTTGAGACGAACCACTATAGTTTTATTGTTGCTATTCGCAGCGCTTACTAGGTTCGCTTCATCGAAAAGTCCCTCCCGTACGTAGCAGGTCACTGCTGCCGGGAATCTGCTGAGTGGCGCAATAGCCGAGGCAAGGGCAATCCTTCTCCCAAGACTTTCTCCCATTTCCAGATCTAGCTTGCCCGACTGAACCAAGTCTCGCGGCACAGCATAGCAAGACTTTACATGGCGATCCTGCCAGGAGGGCAAAGAGATTACTAAGGAAATGACAGAGCGCCAGGCTGCATTAAACCTAGCCGCGCAGTACGTAGCCGCCGCCGAAGAGATATTGCGGAATACTTACACACCAGCTGCACCAGTACCGGGTCCACGGCCCCTATCCATTGAAGAATACCGCCGAAGGAACACCCGGCGAAAGGTGGAACCCACCGCCGTTCCAGTGCCTACTCCACCGCAAACTAGAGGAGGGCAAAGAGTAAAAAGACGACAACAAATCGGAGAACTGTGCCGACTCGCCAATATCCCCGACCAGAGCACCGCTAAGAAAAACGGCTTTTTGCGACAGATTTGGGAGATCCGTCACCTACACCGGCAAAACCAACGTAAGGAGAATAAACCTTTCCTGGACCACCAGTTCCACGAACTTTTTGACTCCGTCGTGGAACGAGCCAAGAATGGGCTCCCAAGAGAGTAAAGAGACCATCAATACGGGCCCCCAAGTGCTGACAGCTGCCAACATTCAACCCACCGAGAACCATACCGCTGCTGTACTAGGCCTAATGTTCGTAACCGCCGTCCTAATCGGTTTAGCTTACCTCGGACTCCAGCATTTCCGAAGGAAAGTAATAGAGGACGTCATCGACAAATTGGAAAAACGACCAGCAACGGTATAGACATCCTATAACTATAAGCCAATATTTTGTTTTCTAACAACCATACCTACATATAAAAATATATAATAAACACCTAGAAATGTCATATCGTAGCCATATAAGAAATTAGCATAATAATAAAATGTTTTCCTCTACCGAAATTTTTTTTTATATAATAATCAGATTGGGTCGAGATATTTTCGTGACTTCATATAGACTTTAGGCATCCGCAGTTCCTTTAGTAGAAGATCCGTTCAAGAAGTTAGAATTTCCTTTTCTCCAACTTAGCAATCCATAGAATTGATAGGACTTCTTCTTCCAGACTATCCTGATGAGTTTCGCGGAACTAGAACTAGCACTAAGCCATTTAAAAATCTGTTACACCAGCCTCTCGAAGTCCCCAAATCGGAAACGGAAGCCTTAAAACGCCGAAACTAAACTACAAGAAATCAGACAACTTTGGGACAACTTCTCAGCTCAGGTCTCTCTAATCGACCAAGGCAAAATAACCGAACTCGAGCGCACGTACCTAAAGCGACTAATTTCGGACGCAAAATACTTCCGAACCCAATCGGAAGATCTAGTAACTCATAGCATTGAGGAAGACAAATCTATTGATAGCAAAGCAACGGAAGAACATAAACCCAATATGAGCGAATTTGATTTCAGTACGGCACAGAAGTTGCCAGTACTCAACTGCGAAGTCAGTGAAAACCGTACGGAGAACATAAGAGACTTCCTCAACTCGATAGAGTTTTATTACGACACCCTCAGCGATACTGCCAAACCTACGCTCATAAAGTTTCTACTGAAATGTAAGATACAGGGTAGAGCATTGACGGAACTAGGGTCAGCCAACCCGACAACATTTGCTGAACTAAAAACCAATCTCATACCCAAATGTGGGGCTAGAGAGACAATAGAAAGTCTCCAGCATAAACTCGACAAGCTTCGACAGAGGAATCGGCCAATGCGAGAGTTTGTGTCAGAGGTTGAATGCCTCATAACGAAAATGACCGAACTAGAAACCAGCATGATAGGAGAATCTGCCAGAGCGACGCTTACAACCGCCAATGAGCGTAGAGGACTAGCATTTCTCAAGCAAGGCATCAACGAGCGATACAAGATCATTCTGGACAGCGCCCGTCATACGAAACTACAAGACGCTATCGACCACCTGCTGGAGATAGAAACCGATAACAACCCCACAACGGAAATTGTACGTTATGCTAATACCCAAACAAGATTTCAGCAACGACGAAATCCACCACATTTCCGAGAAATGATACAACAAGGCTTCCATAATCGCAATACAAACTTTGCTAGCACCTCAAATACCCAACGTACTAACCATTTCCCAAACTACTATCCCAATCTTGGCTTTCAAAATATTCCAACCTACGCTCCTAGACATAATCAACCGATGTACTTTAACCAACCACCTGCTAATCATTACCCTCAAGCCAGTAATACCCCTAATCCACCTAACAATTACCCTACCCTCCAAAGCGAAAATAGGAACAGAAATAATTTCAATCATAGTCATTTTAATAATAGACAACAACCGATTGCCAATAACTGCAATCCTAACAATAGAAACACCCGAAATAACAGGCCAAACCGAATGAATAATTCCCTTCCCCGCCGTAATCAAGGTAACTCAAGAGAAGCAGCTTTCGTAGTGAACCAGGGAAACGAAATAGCCACCGAAAGGGAAGCCGCCCATTCGGAGGGCAGTCAGTAAATCCACCGCCACCAATAGCAATATGTGCAGGGGGAATAACAAACGGCCTGTATGTTCATATCAAAGATATCAATAATAAAACTATCACTTTCCTAATCGACACAGGTGCATCCATCTGCACTATTAGACACGATGTGCTAACTCAGGGAACTACAGTAGACAGCCGAAATAGAATCACAATAATGGGAATCTCGGGTAACCTCAAGACAGTAGGGACATGTACAAATACCCTATTGCTGGGAAAATTACAGACAACCTACACCTTCCACGTAGTACCCGACTCCTTCCCAGTACCAGTAGACGGCATCCTTGGAGCTAATTTTCTGAAGGATTTTCTAGCCATTATCGATTTAGAATATTACACTTTAAAACTAAACACACTCAATGCCTACATTTCATTCCCCATAGTAAACCAACCCCGAACGGCGTCGATATTGCTTTCACCTCGATCAGAGTCAACATATTGGCTCGACAGCTAACACTCAGAAGCACGAGTATTCCATTCACAGCAATTATGTGATGGAGTGTTTATGGCCAGCTCGATCTCACAGGCCAAACAAGGCAAAATGCCAATCAAAATCTTAAACACCCGTGAATCTGAGGTAAAATTATACTGGATAGAACCACAGTCTACACCATTAACTGAATACTACGTGTTAAGAAATAACACCACCGAGGAATTAACCTCCAACCGAAAAAACAATTTACTTGCTAATCTAAACTTTGACACACTGAGCAAAGAGGAGCGTTCAGAACTTGAGCTCATATGCACCAAATACCAAGACATTTTTCATCTTGAAAACGACAAATTGTCATACACTAACATAGGCCAGGCCCACATAGCGCTCAAGGATGGAGCTACCGCTAAATATACCAAACCATATAGACTACCTCATTCACAAAAGAGTGACATACAAATAGAAGCACAGAAGATGTTGGTAGACGATATTATCGAACCATCGATTTCCGCATGGAACTCACCTATCCTGATTGTACCAAAAAAGAAAGATCCAATCACGGGCCTTCAGAAGTTCAGATTGGTGATCGATTACCGAAGGGTAAACGAGGTAACCGAGGACGATAAATTCCCGCTGCCAAACATAACTGACATTTTTGATATGGTAGGAGGAGCAACTTACTTATCCAGTATAGATCTTATCCAAGGGTACTACCAAATGGAACTAGCAAAAGACAGCCGACCCTACATAGCATTTTCAACCGAAGGCGGGCACTACCAACTAAAACGCCTGCCAATGGGTTTAAAAATATCACCCAGCACATTTTCGAGAATGATGTCGGTAGCTATGTCAGGTCTAACCTATTCACGTTGATGACTTAATTGTGTTCGGAAGAAATCTTGAGCAACACAATAAAAACCTAATGGAAGTATTTCAAAGACTCAGAGAAGTTAATCTAAAAATTCATCCCGGAAAATGTTCTTTTCTTAGGAAAGAGGTCCTATATTTGGGACACATCATCTCAAAAAAAGGAATATTACCTGATCCATCCAAATCCGAGGTTATGAAAAACTTCCCAGTACCACGAGACGCGGATGAAGTCCGAAGGTTCGTAGCGTTTGCCAATTATTACCGCAAATTCATACCGAATTTAGCCACGCTAGCCATTCCGCTAAATCGGTTACTTCGTAAAAGGGTAAAATTTAGCTTTGATGAGGACTGCATGACTTCCTTCAATGCACTTAAAAATTTCCTCATAAGCCCAAAAATTCTCCAATTCCCGAATTTTGAAAAGGAATTCATCCTACGAACAGATGCATCCGGATTTGCTTTAGGCGCCGTCCTATCAAATTACGACGACAGACCCATTGCATATGGAAGCAAAACCCTTAATAGTGCAGAAAAAAACTACAGCACTATCGAAAAAGAGTTACTTGCCATAGTCTGGGCTGTGAAGCACTACAGACCATACCTGTTCGGAAGACGGTTCAAAATTCTAACCGACCACAGACCCCTCGTGTACTTGTTCTCACTTAAGGAGCCTTCAAGTAGATTAACGAAATTCAGACTACTTCTCGAAGAATACAACTTCGATGTAGAGTATTCGCCAGGAAAAGATAACAGTACCGCGGACGCTCTGAGTCGGATTAAAATAACTTCCAAAGAACTCCAAGAACTATACGTATGCATAACAACACGAGCTCAAACAAAACAAAATCAGGATAAGCGCACGAAAATATTAAGCAAGGAAGAATACTATAAAAACAAAATAACAGAGTTGTTAAAACCACCAGAAGGTGGGCTGAAAATAGTCGAACTGAAAATAATAAGTAGTTTTAACGAAGAAGAAGAAGATTTTGCAAAATTTAAGGGTACCGAAAAAATATTAGGTCCAAACCTTGTTCTAGGATACGTTCCAACAAGAAATTGTTTGATCTTAAACCGGTCCAAAATAAGCACTACCGCCCGATCGGCATCATTTGACCAAATGATGTCGAGGGACGTGCCTAAAACTGTGGAACCGATGACATCTAACAGCAAAGGATCCAAAATCCCCACTACAGCCCGATCAGCATCATTTGACCAAATGTTGTTGAGGGACGTGCGGGAAATATGCGGACCTTTAGCTATTAAAGAGGTGTATATAACTAAGGAAGAGTTAGGAAAACTCTCAGGCGGCCGCCACAAATTAAAAATAAATATATTAAAAAAAGAATTACAAGAAATATTTAATGAAAGCAAATTAGAGGTGCACCTAATTGCAAACATTACTGAAGTAACGGACCCGTGCAAAATAAAACTATTACTAACTGACTATCACATGCTACCAACAAGCGGACACGCAGGAATTAATCGCATGTTACGCAACATAAAGAAAAAGTATTTCTGGACAGGCATGCAGAACGACGTGGCCACGTTCGTTAAGCACTGCCCCAGATGCCAAAGAAACAAGCATATTCAGCCAAAAAAACAACAAATGACTATAACAACAACAGCAGAATCATCGTTCGAGAAAATTTTCTTGGATTTAGTAGGGCCTCTAGATGAAGCAGAAGATGGATCGAAGTACATTCTTACCTTACAAGACGAACTCACGAAATTTATCGAAGCAATCCCACTCCCAAATAAAGAGGCTTCAACAGTAGCCAAGGGACTTGTGGAGTCTTTTATACTCAAATACGGAGTCCCCGGGACGATAGCTTCGAACCAAGGCACCGAATTCCTGAATAGGGTATTCCGGGACATATGTAAATTGTTAAAGATAGAACAATTGCAATCGACGGCATATCATCACGAGAGCATAGGAGCCCTAGAAAATGCACATAAGGTTCTAGGAGCTTACTTGAGAAATTACGTTTCCGACAAACATTCAGATTGGAACAAATGGCTACCTTATTACGTGTTCTGTTATAACACCTCGGTGCATTCGGAAACAGGAGTCACCCATTTCGAACTTGTGTTCGGAAGACAGTGCATTTTACCTTCGAACATCACCAAAAAGGTAGACCCAGTGTACAACTATGAAGACTACGTAATTGATCTAAGAAAAAAGTTGCAGATAGCTCATAGAGATGCCAGGAATACACTAATAGAAAAAAAGGTCAATAGGAAAAATAGGTATGACAGGGACGGTAAAACGAAACAATCAAATTTCGACATAGGTAGTTTAGTCTTGCTCAGGAATGAAAACCGGAAAAAACTAGACCCAATCTACATCGGCCCTTACGAGGTGATATCCCAAGATGGGGTAAACTGCGAAATCAGTTACGATAACAAAAAATTAAAAGTACATAAGAATAGATTAAAACCATTCTATATGTATATGCTAATGATCTAAACTAATATTAAAAAAAAGGGAAAGCGGATATCCCAACATTAGCATAAAAGCTAAATTATTTGTAAACTTTAAGTATATAAGCATTAAAGCTTAACTGGTTGTAAACTTTTAGTATATAAGCAAAGCATAAAAGCTAAATTATTTGTAAACTTTTAGTATATAAGCTAAACAATTTGTAAACATTAGTATATAAGAATAAAAGCTAAATTATTTGTAAACTTTTAGTATATAAGCTAAGCATAAAAGCTAAATTATTTGTAAACTTTTAGTACATAAGCTAAACAATTTGTAAACATTAGTATATAAGAATAAAAGCTAAATTAGTTGTACACTTTTAGTATATAAGCATTAAAGTTAAATTATTTGTAAACTAGTAGTATATAAGCCTAAAAGCTAAACTATTTGTAACCTTTTAGTATATATAAGCATTAAATTATTTGTAAACTGGTAGTATATAAGCATAAAAGCTAAACCATGTGTAATCTTTTAGTATATAAGCATAAACGCTAAGCAATTTGTAAAATATTAGCATATAATTATAAAACGGGAAAGCACATTTACCTAAGATAACAAGAATTAAAATTTATATATTTAAACGTTCCCCAAATTGTACAAGTGGCACGGGAAAAAAAGAAATCAAGACATAGCATAATTTCTTTTTTTCTCCCCCGGACGGGTGGTGTGAAGGGACCACACCAGTGGCCACTTAACTAATTGCTTACCCAGTTCTCATATGCTGGAACATCGAACCCGGAAGACACGCGGCTATTACCTTCCAATTGAATTAAAGCCACAACCCAGTAAGATATCGGGTAGCACAGAGTAGAAATAATAATTAATTAAAAATACCTCACCTGCTCACCGATGTCTACTGAGGATGGCCGGCACAAAGCAAACCGAGGGAAAGATCGCTCACGTTACAATTTCATACAAGCCATTATACAGGCGCGCGCGGCGCACATGATATACTATCAAGCGCTGGATAATACGTCATGTGCTGAGCACGCAATTCTGGATGAATGTGTGAAGCGGTCATGAGACTTTGTGCCAAGGTAATAGTCAGCATTTAAAAATTATATTAAAAATAAATATTCGATAATGGGTTCGATAGTTTTTAGCATATGCAGCAATTAAACGTGTATATAAACCCCTAACTTTAATGAATAAAGTGGACTCTTATCCCAGAGTTCTTGAGACGAACCACTATAGTTTTATTGTTGCTATTCGCAGCGCTTACTAGGTTCGCTTCATCGAAAAGTCCCTCCCGTACGTAGCAGGTCACTGCTGCCGGGAATCTGCTGAGTGGCGCAATAGCCGAGGCAGGGGCAATCCTTCTCCCAAGACTTTCTCCTATTTCCAGATCTAGCTTGCCCGACTGAACCCAGTCTCGCGGCACAGCATCGCAAGACTTTACACAGCAACCTTAACATGTTCCACATTATTCCGCAGTAAATAGTTTGCAAACTCGAGTGAAGTGAAACAGGTTCCACGATCAGAAACCAAGCGTCTAGGACGGCTGTAATAGCTAAAATACTTATCCATTGAAGTGCAGACTTCTTTGGTGCTAGTCGAGTTGACTGGATACAACCGCAGAAACTTTGTGAAAGCGTCAATAACAACTAGGATGCGCTTTCGTTTGGATGACAGAGCAGGCAAAGGACCAAAGTGATCCACGTGGACAGTATCAAACGGAACCGGGGTCTTCGGAATACTGTAGAGATTATGGTCATTGGAGCGAAAGGTCACAGAATACATAATGCATTTGATGCAGTTTTTAATAAATGCCTCAATCTGCTTCCTCATATTAGGAAACCAGTAAGTTTGCCGAATATTGTTATAACACTTGTCAATGCCCAAATGACCAACCTTTTCGTGCACCATTCTTATCACGTTGTCACGCATCTCGACCGGCACGCAAAGGAGCAATTGTCTTCCTTCGACCTGACGGAAAACTAACCCGTTTCGTAACTTATAATGCTCTAGCGTATCCACCTCCAACTTCTCATGCAAATTCTTAATTTCCGGGTCTCTAATTTGGGCTGCTTGAATATGTAAATCTACCTCGTCACTGGTAAGGGCCGCCACTACGTGACACCGGCTTAATGCATCCACGTGTCCCATCGAAACCCCACTCCGGTGTTGTATAGTATAGTCATAGTTCTCGAGTTCCAATGCCCACCTAGCAATTCTGGGGTTCACCTGTTTCTTGCTTAAAGTAAGGGTAAGCGAATTGCAGTCGGTAATGATTTTGAAAGACAAGCCCTCCAAATATATTCGGAAACGACGTAATGAATAAATGATGGCAAGAGTTTCCAACTCGAAACTATGATATCTACCCTCTGACCCTACCTCTGCCTGTGGCTATTTTTGAGAAATATGCTACAGGATGAAACTTTTTATCATGTTGACGCTGCATTAGAACTGACACAAACCCTAGACTACTCGCATCACAATGTAATTCGGTTTCTCTCTCAGGACTATAAATTGCCAGTACCGGGGCAGAAACAAGTCTGTCACGTAACTCTCGGAAAGCCTTCATACAGTCTGTAGTGAAATCATACCTGCTTTCCTTTCTCAATAATTCTAAAAGAGGTTTGGAAATTTTGGAAAACGAAGGTACAAATCGGCGGAAATAGGAGAACAGACCAATACATCGGTGTAATTCATTTCGATTACTTGGCATCGGGTAATGCTTAATATTTTGAATGTGCGCATCAGTTAATCGAATACCTGACGCATTTTTTTTTTTTTTTTTTTTTTTTTTTAAAGGACATCCAAATCCCAGAGCACTCAGACTCGGTGTAACGGTCCATTGTACTACCAGGCAGAAATCCTTCTTTTTGGTGTAGAGGCATGTGAATGGGTGGCGTATGTTGTTGTTCCCCGTGGGGATTGAACCTGCACCGCACGGGTCACAAGCCAACACACTAACCTCTACACCGTCGCCACCCTACCTGACGCATTTACTGAATAGCCCAAATACTCAAGTTCATTGTAACCGAACTTGCATTTATTCAATTCAAGTTCTAGTCCCTTTTCATAAAGACGGCGTAAAACCTCGGCAATGACCTTCAAATGGGATTCGAAATCAATTGTGGCGATCAGAATATGGTCCAAGTAAATTATTAGCTTGCCTGCTTCAATCAAATCCTGGAATATTTCGTGCAAGAACCGCTGAAAATTAGCGGGTGCATTCTTTAACCCGAATGGCATTTTCACATACTCGTACTGCCCATCGGGTGTCACAAAAGAGGTAAGTTGTACCGAGTCCGGGTCCATTCCCACCTGATGGAAACCATCTTTCAGATCTAGTAATGTAAACCATTTTTTATTTCCTAAGAATTCTACGCAGTATTCGATAAGTGGCAATGGGAAATTATCCCTAATTGTCTTCTTATTCAGTGCACGGTAATCAATACACATGCGCAGCTCACCATTCTTCTTATTTACAAGCACTACCGCGGATGCATAAGGTGACTTACTTCGTCGGATGATCCCCCTTTCCATCATATCTTTTATCTTCCTACAGACTTCCCTCCGCTCGAATACCGACAGTGCTCTTGGTGAGCAATGGAATGGTGTATCGTCTGAAAGGCAGATCCTCATTTTATAATCATGGTATTTACGTTCAATTCCTGTCGGGTTTAAATAAAATGTATCTATAACCTCTTTTAGAACACGAACTTTACTCTCACTCAACCGCGGGCAGATATCATCATCTGATTGCGGTTCCCCTACATCTATCTCAAGAATCGACGAAACACTCCCATCACCACAGCGGACAGGCAACGGAACAACAACATCCGATGGAGCAGGGACATCGGTTTGGTCAACACTTTTACCATTCATCGGACCTAACGACACGACTGAATTGTCAATTAATTCTTTATTGCACAATCGGACTCCCGTGCAACTACAACCACTATATTCACTTATTTTATTGGAGCTAGAAGTGCCAAAGTATATATTTTCAAAGCTTTTACTTAACAAGAGTTCACGTTTATTATCAAAAGTAGGCCTTATTTGGCTTAAATGAATGTCAAAAATACTTAAAAAACTACATCCCAATATTAACGGCAGCGACATCGAGTAATCAGGAAGTACTAAAAGAGAAACTTTTCTAATGACGTTTCGAAATTTAATAAAACATTTAATCGTACCGTATGTAGAAATTTTCATCCGACCGACTCCAATATACTTTGTTTGTTTCAATACTTCGGATATGCGAATGCCACTTGGAACCAGAGAACGTTTAATAATATTAATCGCGCTGCCGGTATCAAATAAAGAAAAACATTTCATAAATTTAGCACTTCTAACTTGATTGACTGAGAAAGCAACACTTACCGTTTGCATGGCGCTGATGGCACCAACCAATTCTTCATTATCACTGTCTGGATCATCCCTCAATGCCTTAGTGACTGCAGCTACGATCCTCTGGTGTTTTTGATTTGCTTTTGGGCAGCTGTTGTGGAAATGCCCGACCTCTTTGCAAATGAAGCAGGCGTTTGGTGGTCTCACTGGCTGGGTACAGTTGCTTTTATAATGGCCAAATTTGGAGCAGTTATAGCAACGCACTGTAGATAGATCCTTCGGTTTCGTGGAGGCAACCCTTAGTTTGTTGAGGGTGACGACCGCAGATGGTTTGACTGATTTCTTCGTGAGGTGTTGGTTGCGTTTGTGCTGGTATCGGTCCAGCCTGGTAAGAAGATCAGCGATAGTCGTCGCATCATTGACACCACCCGTGGAGAAAAACCCTACAACTGCACCCAAACACTTCTTTCCTTTCTCTCTATTCTTTCTAATAGTAAGTAGCACCGAAAAGCATGCAATGAAATGCGATAGTGCTGCTTGTTGTTAAACACAAATGCTTACGCTGTGCTACGCACTATAAGGGTACTGTAACAACAGAAAAAATCCCTTTAGCGTAAGCAAATTATAAAAAAAAAAAAAAAAAAAATCATTGATGAGTGTAATATTGACGCTTTCGTCGTCGAATCCATCAATAATAAATGTCACCAGTTCCGACTAGGGGACAGATATCTTTGCAGCTACGGCCTTTATCGAGATCACAAATTCCAGGCACGATTCATCAGGTCCGATACGTCGTTGCTCGAGCTGCCGATATACGTCACGGTAGGTCACCTGTCGTCCAAAGGTTTCGATAAGGGCGCTCTTCAGTTCTGTGTAGTTGACAACGCCCAAGGTGCCCATAAACTCCTTGGCTGTTTCTTTCAAGAGCCGACGAACACCTAGATACTTTCCGTCAGATGTGAAACCGCGTGTTGCTGCGTACTACTCAAATTCGCAAAACCATTTACGGATGTCGTGATGGTTCTTGCCAGTAAATGAGTTAAGTGAGTTTTCCATGTGATCAAAATTGACACCACCATGGATACGATTTTCGGCCTGTGGGCTGTCTTCCAATTCACGTATTTGCTGTTGCAGCGAAACCATTTCGCGTCGCATACGCAGTATGTCAATCTGCGCCTTCAAACGTCGGGCTTCTGCTTCTTCGGGGCCTGCAGCTGCGGACTGATGCGCATCTTCGAAAGGTTCGTCGGATGGTGGAACGGCACCTGCTTCGTCGGTCGTTATTTCGCATTGCGAAACAACAAATTCGTCATACAAAGGACGTAATTGTGCCACCGTAGCACTTGATGGAAATTCCTACATTTACATCGTAGTAAAATCTTTGTCTGCCACGGAGACTTAATCATTTAATTGCGGCTTAGCCAATTGGATGGTTCATGAACAACCAGTCGCAAAGAAAAAAATCCGTTATCGACAAGCGATAGAAGCGACAATGGGTCTCCAGTTCATGGGGAAACATTTGTAGTGGTGTTCGGCCGATAGCTATACATACGTGGTGGTTAATGCTAGTGTACACATGCATGCGTAGCATCAAGAAAAAAACGGTGAGTTGATGGCGACAACGACAGTATACGTTTTTAGTTTATAATAGAAGGGTATACGTTGCACGGTGTCTGAAGAAAGATGGTGAGTCGATGGCGACAACGGCAGTATACGTTTTTAGTTTATAGAAGGGTATACGTCGCACGGCGTCTGAATCCGAATAAGGGTTGTGTTTGTGTGTGAGCAAAACATTCGTAAGGAAGGAGTGTACATGTAAACGTGAAAGTAAAGTCACAAGAGTAGAACGAAGGAATAAGTAAAACTGTAGTCTAGTCGGTGAACGGAGTTGATGGCACCGATGCCACGGCATTTTCGGTACAAGAAAGAGCTGTTAGGTATTCGTTGCCATCTGGTCCCAAGTTGTCGCCTACAGTTCGAGAGAAACCTTGGTCTCTGATTTTGACCTAAGACTGGAAGTACGGCTATGATTGAATTTGGTAAATTGGTATGCTACCGAGAAAATTGTTCTTGGGGTGCTGTGCTCTGGCTGGGGTTGAGGATGCATGCATTGGATATTACGCCCTGAGATGGGCAAGGCAAGATAGCTGTATCGAGTATGGGTTTAATAGTGAACATATAGGTATGAACGCAATTTGTTCAAGTTATCGCTTTTGATGTTATTTTGAGCATGATCCCTAATCAAACCTTTAAGAATAATCAAAATAACTAGTCTTACGAAACTTATTGTTATCTCGTTTTGTTACTACTAGACCAGTATGGAGAGCCTGAGCATAAGACAACTACAAGCGAAGCTCAAGACCGCGCACTCTGATGAGCAGATGAGCAGTCGAGAGTCGTCATTGAGGAGTCCGCGACATCCGAACCGGAAGTATCAGAACCAACCGAAGGTCTCAGAAGTACGAGCTCCGTAGGGACATCAGTGAACGACGAGGCATTGAGGGCCCGCGAATGGGACCTAATTTTTCGAGAGAAAGTTCTCTTAGAAAAGGAGCGGGCGTTGCTGGTAAAAGAACGGGAGTTGGTCGACAAGCTGAGGCTACTGACCAAAAATAGAACCACGGGCCGCTAAGGAAGCCACAGCTCCAGGGTACGACGGGTGGTTGGATCGTGTCGCAGGCCTGCTACAAATATACCGGTGGGACGAGCGAGCATTGTTGATGGCTGCAGCTTCCAGGATGCAGGGTCCGGCTAGATTTTGGTGGGACACATCAAGTCAAACGTGTACAACATGGGAGCAGTTTGCGACGGGCTGAGGCGGAACTTTCCCCACGAGCACAGCGTGGTGCATATCCACCAGCAACTTGCGCGTAAAATCAGGAGGCCAACCGAAACTGTAGAGAGCTACTGTTATGAGATGAATATGCTGGGCAAGAGGATAAGCCTATCGGACAAGACGATCGTGCAGTACATCCTCACTGGCCTCAATGATCCTCCATTGAGTGGCAGTTTGGCAACAGCACACTTCAGCAGCATCGCGGAGCTGAGTGAGAAAATTAAATGGTGTGAGACCATCCGTGGGAATTTGTCTCGCTCGGGTTCTGCAAATACGGCAGGAGATCCAGCAAGAATAGTGAGTGCGAGCAGGCCACCCCTAGCCAGTGTATACTCAAACTGGCGACCCAGACCACCGATGGATAGGACCGATAGATGGCAAGGGCAGTCGCGTCAACAAACGGCATCAACATCTGCGGCAAGTTGCTACAATTGCAACCAAGTGGGACATTTTGCAGGCAATGCACTCTGTCTCGGAAGAGACCCTTGCCGAAAGCCGAATCAAGTCTCCATCCGAGTGAGGCGGAAAGGCCATCAAAGGAAAACTACCGCATAAAAATTGTTCGCAGCCATCCCCATTGCTACCTCAAAAATATCTCCGTGCAGAATTACGCCGCGGTGTTAGACCCGGGCAGTGAGCAGACAATAATCTCCCAATCAATGGCTTCGGAAATAGCGTCAAGCATGGAGGAGAGTGACGCTACACTACATGGTTTTGGGGGTGGGAAATGTCGGGCTTTGGGAGTCGTACCCTGCGTCCTGAACATTGACGGAGCTGATTTTCCAGTTAAGGCCGTGGTAGTAGGCGATAGATGCCTGACAAATCCTGTGCTCATCGGCAAAGATGTATTGAACAGCTCAGGGTGCGTAATGAGCAAGGTTGGAGATTGCCTGACGGTGAAGCGAGTCGACGTATGTCCAACGAGTAATGTGGTCCGCGAGGATGTGAGGGTCGGCGATCTGCGGATGAATCTGGAGTACGATCCGACGGCTCTCGTTCTCCTCCTTAATAGATACCACCAATGCGTGGCCATGAGCTACAAACTGTTTATACTATTAGATATGGCATCAGGCTACTACCAAATTTCAATAAAGCCCGAACACACACACCTGACTGCTTTTATTACTTCGGATGTTTTGTACGAGTTTTTGGGCATGCCTTTTGGTTTGGTCAACGCTGCCCCAACTTTTCAACGGTTGATGAACACTTTGGTGCGTAAGATGAGACCGGATAAGGTACTCTGCTACATCGACGACATTGTGATCCCCGTGAAGTCTTTCGATGACGGTATGCGTAAGCTGCACAAGTTTTTGGAGCTGTTAAAAGAGGCAAACTTAACGTTAAACTTGAAGAAATGCGAGTTCTTCAAAATCGAAATTGAATTCCTGGGGCATGTTGTTAAGGATGGTAAGATTAGCCCTGGAAAAGCAAACCCTCTCGCCGTGGACAATTTTCTTACTCCGAGGAGTAAACGTGAGGTCCGGCAGTTCATCGGCCTAACTAGTTATTTCCGAAAATTTATCAAGAACTATGCTAGCATTGCCCTGCCTTTGACTAAATTGACGAAGAAAGGCTGCGTTTTCACGTAAAAATGAGCAGGAAGCGTTCGACACGCTGAAAAGGTGCCCCGCGGATGCTCCTGTACTGGCTCTGTATGATATCGCTGCTGAGCACGAACTGCACACCGACGCTAGTGCCCATGGGATTGCTGGGATTTTATTGCAAAAGAAGGAGGAAGGATTGCACCCGATAGCCTACTATAGCAGAAAGACTACGCGAGAGGAAGGTCTTTATCATAGCTACGAGCTTGAAACGCTCGCCGTGGTAGAATCTACTCATCGTTTTCGGCAGTACGTCCTGGGGAAGCACTTCGTCATTGTAACCGATTGCGAGGCATTGAAGTCGGCGATGGAAAAGAAGGAAATGGTGCCCCGTATCGACCTGCAGGATCCTGAAATCAAAGATATCGCTGACCTGCTGCGGAAATTGCCAACAACAAGCGCAGAGAAGCAGATTCATGTGGACTATGCGCTGAAGGATGGGCGAGTCTACCGACAGATAGAGGGCGAGGTCCGACTGTTCGTACCTAAAGGTGTACGGAATCGCGTTTTACGTAGTAGCCATGACCTCCTGGGACATTTTTCTGAAAGGAAAACTTTGAAGCACCTGAGGGCCAAGTATTGGTTTCCCAGGATGACGCAGTTCGTTAAAAAATACCTGCGAGCCTGCGTGGAGTGCGCCTTCAGTAAGAGGGAGGTGCAGCCCCGAGGTGAGTTGTTCTCCATAGAGAAGTGAAGCATACCATTCGATACGGTACATGTAGATCACCTAGGACCGTTTGCCAAGTCTACTAGGTGGAACACTTACCTCATTGCCCTATTAAACGCTTTCACAAAGTACACGATTTTAAAGGCACTTCCCAGTACTCGGACAAAACCCGTCGCAAACTTTCTGATGGACGTGTTCTACAATTTTGGTACTCCACGGCGGCTAGTGTCAGATAGAGGCACATCATACACTGCAAACTTATGCGAAGATTTCCTGAGGAATTACTCAATTCATCATGTTAAGAACGCCACCAGGACTGCCCGAGCTAATGGCCAGGTCGAGCGTTATAATAAAACGGTGTTAGGTGCTTTGCTAGCGACGGTGGAGGATGGCACTAAATGGGACGCTAACGTAAAACTAGTCCAGTGGGGCATCAATAACACTCACAACGAGGCTATTGGAAAGACGTCGCATCAGGTATTAATGGGATATACTCCCAGAGATCCAACATCAGATCCGTTGATTCAAGGGGTGGAGCTGAATCAATCTCCGAGGGACCTGGACCGCATTCGTACCGAAGCAGCTGAATCGATCAGGAAGGCGCAATGTGCGCAGAAACGCTTGCACGATAAGAGGAGCAAAAAGGCTAAAAGGTATGAGGTGGGAGATTTGGTGCTATCTCTTAATGATGGCTCGGGAGCAACGGGCACGTCGAAGAAGTTAGAGGCAAAGTACAAGGGACCGTACCGGGTGGTAGCTGTCCTCCCACATGACCGCTACCAGGTCGCAGACATGCCGTTCGCTCCGAGAACACAGAAGCCGTACACCGCCGTATGGGCAGCCGATAGGATGAAACACTGGATTGAGTTTGACTCAGACTTCGACGAGGGCGGCGAAGACGTCAGGATGGACGAGTCTGTGGCAATTGAAGCAGCTGGCAACTCTGTCAAGGAAGGGAAGTGAAAGAGAAGCCAGCTAGAGAGGGAGAACAACGGGTACGACGGAAAACGGACAGGCAGTGTGTTTTGTGGAGTCGTGCTGAGTGGTCAAATACAGAATTGGGAATAATAAAATACAGTAAAATTTAGTGAGTGTACTTTTATGTGAAGGTGGATTTTCCAGCGCAACACTTGCATGTTTGTCAGACTTTTGCCTTTCTAAAAACGTATCTCGAAAACAGAACTAAAAGAGCAAAAGTAAATGGAACTTTTTCCACAAGAGTTCCACAAGGATCTGCACTTGGGACTTTCATGTTTACTATCTACATAAACGACATTGTACATGTTTTGAAGTATTGTCAAGTTGCCCTGTTTGCATATGATGCTCAGCTTTACCTTGCTAGGGAAAACATTGAAGAATTTGAGCAAAATAAAAAATTCAAAAATTCAAACTAGTCTCCTTTAAATTTATACCTTATATTAGTTGAAAATGATATGATGAAAGAGTTGATAAAATAAAATAAATTGGCATAATGATAGACAATAAACTTTCATTTGAAAGCCACATGGATTATGTTATGCAAAAAAGATTTCCAAAAAGTTACATTTTTTTAAGAATTAGGAGGGAATTTGACTATGCCAACGGCAATAAATATTTATGATATAATTGTGAAACCTCATTTTGAATATTGTCCAACGTTCTTATGTAAATGAAGGTTTAATTTCTAGACTTCAACTATTACGAAATAAAGCAATGCGAAGTATTTTAAAATTTAATATATACATAACGATCAATTTTATGTTAGATGCTCTAAAATGTATGTCCGTTACACAAATAATTATAATGAATATTAATATTTATCCACAAAATAAGCTAATCCCAGACTATTTATCGAAACTCATTCAGTATGTAAGCGAAACCCAGCCATAGACACTAAGAAATATAAATGATTCCAGATCATTCCTTTTCGAAGTCAAAGCGCAAAAGCAGCCAAAGCGCAAACGTATTAATAAAGGTTTTAAAAGTTCAATCAATTACCTAACCATCTTAATTGTGAAACGAATGTGAATTTATTAAAAAAAAAGTATTATATATATGCACATAACAATTTAAAATCAAAACGTTGCGTATTGTAAGTAAAAGCCCTATAATCTAAATTTAATAGAATTAAGCAATCTTGAGTATAGACCCGGGGGTGTTATTTTTGAATTTTGGCCAAAATTGGTTCAGCAGTTTTCACACAACGAAGAATCACTCTTGACAATCGCTGTTTCTTAGGACTAAGAAGGCATCTAAGAAGTTAAGCTCTCTCTCATAGAACCAAGGAGATATAACATACGACCTTAATCATCCCGGTCCTACTGTATGGTGCAGAAGCATGGACCCTGTCAAAAGCGGATGAAAACCTTCTGGGATGCTTTGAGAGAAAGATAATTCGAGTGATATTCGGTCCAGTTTGTGACGATAGAGTGTCAGCGACGCTGACCTAATCCAACCCTGAGGGTCAACGCAGCAGAGAAAAACCCCCATCTTAGGTGGCGCGCACAATTGGATATCGACCTCAACCAACTTGGTGTGCGTAACTGGAGGCAGCTAGCGAGGGACCGAGCTGGTTTGAGGGGCTTGTTGATTGAGGCCGTGGTCCACCCCGCCAGAAGCTTTTAAAAACAACACGACAGCAGAAATAACAGAAAATAGTTATATACTTAGCCCGTCCCTTCATGGCCAGTTTTGAATTAAAAAATAAAAGCAGGAAAAAGAAAGTAAATTCTTGTTGAATGGTTAAAAATTCTTATTAAAACTATTAATGCCACATCATTATTAAAATCAGATATAAAACACAAAACATATACAAAAAAAGATAAACAATTCGATGCACATTATGATCATTAACACCACGAACAAATTGTACAGTGAATAAAAATTATAATTTAATTTAATTACGCTTGTTCTATTTTAAAAATGATACGAAGTAGATGTTACGTAAAAACTAACGTAATGCGTCAGAGAAATGACATACGAAAAATCGACTGTTTAGGGATTGGAGTCATCACGTTCCTTGTCTCGTGTAGGGAACTTAATACTTGGCAACCGATCTTCATTTCCATCTGTTGGCCACATTTCATAAGCCGCCTGAGGTTAATTTATGCAATTACTTATATGCAATCTCATTAATAAATGTTTTTTTACTTACTGGTTCTTCGATGAATGGTGGCCCCATCGGAGGTAATTGTTGAGTTGGCAACGATTGTTGTTGTTGTAGAGTATACCCTCGATTAGGGCGACATGATAACAATTGAATCGCTTCAGCCAAGCCGTCTTGACTAGTTACTGACGATTGCCACATGGAATCTAAAAATTGAAACGGCTATCATATTGGCAATAGAAAACAAAATCTTAGTATTACCTGGTGTGGTGCTAGGACTTCTTTCCGAACTAGCTTTTGAAGGTTGGACAGCCAGCTTTGAAATTGGCATAATACGTGTCTGATGCCACGTAACAGTATTTTTATCAGTCTTGGATGCTTCCCATGGCATTGACCAGCGACGCATTTGACTCTCCACATCGATTACAGGGTCAACAGTGCGTACCTCACCTGCAGCCGCTTCAGACCAGCGGCGTTGTCCGTTTAATGGAAAGAGAGGGAAATTAAGAGGGGACTTCGAACCCCTATAGAAAGGCATTTTCATTCCGAGAAGATGCCCTGGATTTGGTAACGGTCCTCGCACATTATCGAGGAAACCTTGAATTGGGCTTGGTCCACGAATTTCCTGATGTGGCGATGGACCTCGTGTTTGATCCATTCCAACTAATAAGTTATGCTATCAGTTGAATGATGTCAGACCAAAGAAGAATGTTTCTTACCGTAGACATGTTCCGAAGATGCATGGGTTGACCCGGAGCCAAACATTGTGCCTCGGATATCGCTGCTGGTAGGTCCACGAAATATCTCTGGTTTTGGTGGTATCATCGGACCAAAATGAGGTGAAGGTGTCTGGGATCTGGGCTCAGTAGGAAGGCTGTTAAAGACAAAATTAATCAATGCTTTGTATAAATATCGATTATAATGAATATTTGAATGACGAACATCTGAAAGTAAAACAGTACAAACAAAGCGTAGAACCTCACATTTGCTGGCATTTTAATAAAATATTTTCTGTGAACAAGTTGTAGTAAATAGGGACACATTTAACATTATGCAATTTACTGGACAGAGAAAGCATGAGAGCTCATTTTATTACTCGTTTTAGTTTATCTCATCATCGAATTCTTATAATAAGTTGGGACCCGCGTCCAAATTTTTACGAGTTAAGCCTTTTTGGAAATTATACAACGAATCACTGCTAAAAAGGGTAGCGCCCCAAAAAATAGCGCTTGTCGTAAGAGGCGACAAATCACTTCTAGGTCTAGTGACGCATTGACCATTTTGAATCTCTTCCGCAAGTGTACATGCAACACCGTGGGTTGACACGTCTGGAGATCACCGGCGTCGTAAAAGGACGATCAAAGAAAAATCAATAACATGCACGCATCGGAATCGTTAATGGGACAGTTCGGGATCATACCAATGCAATAACGCCATTTGATTGGCCTCAGTAAAGAAGTGATCCAAAACCGCGAAGACTGCCGATGTTAATTGAGGTCAAACCTGCTAACGCCACAGGCGAATCAGTAGGGATGCCATAAAAAGCGAGGGTTACTATACCTATAATTCTGACCGTTAGATTCAACGAGTCACTGCGGCTAGCAGTAAGAAAGTCAGTTATGTTATCTGTCAATCGTCGGATGAACCAAACAAGGAAGTTCAGCAGGGCAGAAAACCAATAGCGTAAGCGTAATAGTTTGCCTAAGCTATGAATTGTGAAAAATAATAATTATAATGCAATGACAGATTCTGTACTCACGTTGGTTTCTGCTGGATCATGGCACACTCATGATCATGTGAAAACCCTACCGGTGCTTGACACGCAAAACAGCACATCAGTGATGAGAATGCGTCATAGCTGGCTGCACAGAACTGATGTTGAATATTTATCATTGTCTGAGTGTTCTCTAAAATTATTTGCTGGTTATGATCTCGTGTTCTTTGTTGATCTGGGGTATCCTGTGCCTGCAAAAGTGGTGGTAAGGGGGTTTGTATCCCTGACGACTGCTGATCCGCAGTTGCAGCCATAAAGGTTGGTCCCATTGGTGATGTAATGAAGTCTTGTAGCACAGAAACGATATGCGACTTCACAGTGGATGTTGCTACAGCAGTGGCTCGTGCTAAATCGTCCCAAGCACTTGTAAAATGCGTAGATGCACTTGCACCAGCTACTTGCGGTGATGGCCCAGCACTTGCCTGCTGCTGTTGTTCAACGGTCTGATGTCCCCACTGCTCAAGAGCCGATAGAGTTTGTGCCAAACGATACCCCGATGCACATAAATTGTTTAATACCTGGTGAACAGACGCGCCGAATAACAAAATACGAATATTACTGACAGAGTTTCATTACTTGCAAGTAGTTTAACCAAGCTCCTAGACATTCGCTAACGGCAGTTTTCCCTGAGCTAGATGCGCTGCTGGAACTAGTTGACGGCGAAATGGAAGAACCGCTACTATAGGACAGCGCCCCCGAACCCAGAGAGCTTCTTGGGGTTATTGGTACAGGAGGGGCGTTTTCATCTTGGTCACTCATAATGGCCTTTTGACGGTTACCACAAGCTAGAACTAATTAATTAATTTGCATTTTAGAGAACAAGAGAAATCAGAATTTTTCGAATTTATTTTGGGTTGTTTGGAGCCGCCAACAAAAGTTTTTTGTTTACAAATCCAAGTGTCAGTAAAATGGCAATTGTTAAATGGTTACAGGGTGACGAAATACTGATCAAAATTATTGCTGATTATTTTAGTCTAGTACAATATAATTATATACAATAATGCTAGATCCACTTACGTACCTACCTATACCTTCCAGATCTCCGAAGGATCCATTAGTGGAATATGAATCCTCAGGAGATTTTTTTTTTCAATGAAACATTTTTGGGAGTAGACTCCTTACTTGTTTATTTTAATCACTTTTTGTGCTTATATGCTTTGGTTCACTGTGGCAGCAAGTGAAAATATGTGTAGGTACGTGTAGATAGATACGTTCTTCCTTAACTATGAAAGTTGTTCCAATAGACCTTGTCACGACAATGTCAGTGTCAAAAGAGAGAGAGAAAAAAAAACGACAATGTCAGTGTCAAAAGAGAAAAAAAAACAAACAAAAAGCTGAATGAAAACAATGGCAAATTTGCATGGCGTTAAATAAGTTCTTCGCGAATAGTTACTAAAAGTTTATAACAAAGCCAATTTTAACAAAAAAAAATTTACGGAACTAAGAAGTAGTATCCAAACCACGTTTTGGATAATTAAAAAGTTAACATTATAATGTGATTGTGTTCAAAAAATAAAAGTGAAAAAGTGAGAATATCGTAGTTGTGGGAAAAAATGTTTTTGTTGCAAAGATCTCGTAATAATTTTATATTAAAGTGAATTATAACAAAAACAAATTTCCAGAACTAAAAAGGAGTATCCAAGCACTATTTTGGAATACTCAAAGGATAACAATACATTAAGATTCTGTACAAAAAATAAAAGTGAAACCGTGACAATCGACTTGTGGCAAAAAATATTTCTGTTTCGAAGCAACTTTTTACTTTAACTTACTTTCTCACGTTTTTTCTCTATAAGCTGGTACTTTTTAATCATCAATTGCTTCTGTTTTCACTTAAACAAATACACTTTATTAACAATCACAATGATTATTCATTTCATTCAGCTGTTTGTTTGTTTTTTTTTTGCTCTTTTGACACTGACATTGTTTTCATTCAATTTGCTTTTGACGTTTGACATTTAAGAAAGGGATGCGGCACTTCAGAAAGAGATAGCTTGATGAAAAGGCCCATTCTTAATAAAATCTCAACTGGGACAGCGGATGAAAATCTCAGACGGATCTGTAAGTGGAATTCGTCTAATGGGTCGTATAAATAAAAACTAGCATTTACCATGAGTATAAGGTCGTATCGTAGTTAAGTAAAAGCATTAAGCAATTGTTTTGCTATGAATTAAATCTTGATTTGCTAGAGTAAGTTCCAATAGTTGAACTAATACGCTCTTCACTCGAAATCTACATCGAAATCTAGATCGCAATTTCCCATATATATTTCAATGAAATCACCAAAAAAACGACATGCAATCCTCGGATTGTTAAACCACACATCACCACTTTCCTCCCAGGTCCGTATCAAGAACTTGGTTTCAATGGGGCATTTCGAACTTTTCCAAAAGTGTCATTTATGTTGTTTTTTGCGGAATAGATTGATTTTTCCGCCCAATGGAACATGATAATTGATTTCAATCTTAAAAAGATGACTTATGGCCGAAATACATCACCACAGCAATAGCAGCAGCGATTTTCTCAGGCGCAGCAATAGTTTTAAGACCGCATATTATCCAACTTAAGGGGGTGCGTCCCTTTTTAACATTCCTGTTGAATTTAATAAATAAACCTATTGATTTTCGTTACTGTGGTTCGCTTTGCTGGAAGCACAATTCCAAATAAATCAGGTAACTTCATTTCTGTCATTTCTAGAATAGACGAAACGATCCTCACCTTAGCAAAATATTAACATTGCTTAACGAACCAACAAAAGATATGTACGAGCATGTCAAAAAACACTTTTTTATCGAATCAGCGTCAGCCAAGAACAACAATTGTGAAAGCTGGTATCGGGATTAGCCCTAGGAGAACGCAAACCATGCTGAGATGCAGTAGCTCAACAAAAGTTCTTTGGACGCAACCTTTGCCTGTACGCTATGGTAGGACCAACCCCCGCGTGAACTGCGGTTAAGTTTGGCAGCAGGCAACAACTTGAATAACGAAGAACTAGCGTAGCTGGCAGTCGACGTATGGAATACGCTTGGCAAACAATTCACAATTCACTGGTGACAGTGCAAATGCAAGCACCGTCACGAAACACACCGCTGGAAGAAGAATTTAATAGTTTATCCTGTTGTTGCTGTTCTTCAGAGCGGAGATGGTGGATAGGCTGTCTGTGAATATGACCGAACTGATTGAATATATACGGGACAAACTTATCGCTTCGAACAAAAAGCTGAAACTTGTTTGGATTCCAGGACATGTTAGCATTAATGGCAATGAAGCCGCTGACGCGGCCGCTAAATCTGCGTCTAAGGAACCACTCATCGAGTTCTCTGCTTTTAACGCAACGGATCTCAAAAGGGCAATTAACGATGCTATACATCAAAACAAGAAATCAATCTGGAAAGAATATCAACACCACTACTCCAGCATAAACCCTGAAGCAGAAAAAGTACTCTATCCCAAAACAATCTCACCCGCAGCACTGAAAAACTTCGTCAGACTCCGTCTAGGGCACACCAATTTAACCCACTGTCACATTATAACCAATCACCCTCCACCATACTGTCATCTCTTCAACAATAACGTACTTTTATCCATCAAACACCTTACCTCAGAATGCGACAAAATTAACTCTACCATGATGCAACTAACTACCAGTCACAAACTTGTCGATTTATTGAAAGTTCCCTCCGAACATAACATAAAAACTGTTTTTAAACTTTTACAAATCCTGAACTTAGAAAATAGTATATAAACACAAAACAAACTTAAGCTTAGTAGCCGTAAGCCCTAGCAGCTAGTGCCCTAACTCTAAGGTTGATATTGTAATTTTATTACATATTAATAAATTATAATAATAATAATAATAATAATAATAAATAGTTTATCCTTTCAACTAGGGAGATGCTAACGGAGGTAAAGACATTCCGACAACGTTCACGTTCCCGTTTCCGGCCACGCAAAGACAACAAAGCGTGGGCATACTGTTTTTACCATTAAAAGTTCGGCGTGAGTGCAAGGAAATGCACGGCTCCGTGCCAGTTTAAACAGGAGAAGAAAAACAAGAAAGTCAACATTCCGCCGACTTTTCTTATTCGACAAAATTACTGGGCGACGGTTTCATACGGGACCCGACTTTTTTGCGGTGCCCGCCAGACGAAATGACAAACAAACATGCATCCCGAGTCAAATTATCACTTGACATCGATTTGCAAAGGCCTGTCCGCTAGGTTTGCAAATTAGCTGACGTAATAATATTAGCAGATCTATTACACGACAACCGTCTGATCATCGTCATCAAAATGAGGTGCATCGAGGACAGTGAAACGAAAATTAAAGTCAAAGGTACACTATCTCCTGCATCCTTTCTTGGAATTTTGCAACTCATCAAAGACGAGATTTTTGTAGATCTTTGCAGACATTTTCCAAACATCCTGGCAAACAACATCACATGACGTTTGCCGTTTCATCGAGACCACCGGCCCACCAGTAGACGAAAGAGTACGAAGATTGTCACCTCAACTGTTTAAGAAGGAAAAAGAAGAATTCCAGTCCTTGGTAGACCAAGGGTTCTGCCGCCCTTCAAGTAGTTCATGGGCGAGTCCGCTACAAATGGTTCCCAAAAAATTTGGCTAATGTGTACCCGATTGCTCACATATATGACTACGAATGCAATCTGCACAGAAAGACAATATTTACCAAAATATATCTGACACCATAGTCCCGTGAACCCGGACCACGTACCGAACACAACGAATAACTCCCTTTGATCTGGTTGAATTTCTGGTCATGACATTCGGTCTCTGCATCTCAGCCCAGACCTTCCAACGATTTACTCAAAAAGTATTGTTACATCCAGGCTAGGATTCGAAAAGATAAAACGTAATTCTATTTAATTAATCTTTATTAGTTCTCTTTCAATGTCTTTTACTTCTTGATTATTATTCTAATAATTCACTTAGTTAATTCAACAATTCACTTTCACAATTAATCACTTTAAATAAACAATCACTTCTCTTATTCAATATTCTCTATACTTTTCACTACTGTCATCTATCGCCCTTCTTTATCGCGGTACACAACTCGAATGTCTTGGGTGCTCCTGCGACATCTATTTATATCTCCTAGTGACATTCCAAATAAATCAGGTAACTTCATTTCTGTCATTTCTAGAATAGACGAAACGATCCTCACCTTAGCAAAATATTAACATTGCTTAACGAACCAACAAAAGATATGTACGAGCATGTCAAAAAACACTTTTTTATCGAATCAGCGTCAGCCAAGAACAACAATTGTGAAAGCTGGTATCGGGATTAGCCCTAGGAGAACGCAAACCATGCTGAGATGCAGTAGCTCAACAAAAGTTCTTTGGACGCAACCTTTGCCTGTACGCTATGGTAGGACCAACCCCCGCGTGAACTGCGGTTAAGTTTGGCAGCAGGCAACAACTTGAATAACGAAGAACTAGCGTAGCTGGCAGTCGACGTATGGAATACGCTTGGCAAACAATTCACAATTCACTGGTGACAGTGCAAATGCAAGCACCGTCACGAAACACACCGCTGGAAGAAGAATTTAATAGTTTATCCTGTTGTTGCTGTTCTTCAGAGCGGAGATGGTGGATAGGCTGTCTGTGAATATGACCGAACTGATTGAATATATACGGGACAAACTTATCGCTTCGAACAAAAAGCTGAAACTTGTTTGGATTCCAGGACATGTTAGCATTAATGGCAATGAAGCCGCTGACGCGGCCGCTAAATCTGCGTCTAAGGAACCACTCATCGAGTTCTCTGCTTTTAACGCAACGGATCTCAAAAGGGCAATTAACGATGCTATACATCAAAACAAGAAATCAATCTGGAAAGAATATCAACACCACTACTCCAGCATAAACCCTGAAGCAGAAAAAGTACTCTATCCCAAAACAATCTCACCCGCAGCACTGAAAAACTTCGTCAGACTCCGTCTAGGGCACACCAATTTAACCCACTGTCACATTATAACCAATCACCCTCCACCATACTGTCATCTCTTCAACAATAACGTACTTTTATCCATCAAACACCTTACCTCAGAATGCGACAAAATTAACTCTACCATGATGCAACTAACTACCAGTCACAAACTTGTCGATTTATTGAAAGTTCCCTCCGAACATAACATAAAAACTGTTTTTAAACTTTTACAAATCCTGAACTTAGAAAATAGTATATAAACACAAAACAAACTTAAGCTTAGTAGCCGTAAGCCCTAGCAGCTAGTGCCCTAACTCTAAGGTTGATATTGTAATTTTATTACATATTAATAAATTATAATAATAATAATAATAATAATAAATAGTTTATCCTTTCAACTAGGGAGATGCTAACGGAGGTAAAGACATTCCGACAACGTTCACGTTCCCGTTTCCGGCCACGCAAAGACAACAAAGCGTGGGCATACTGTTTTTACCATTAAAAGTTCGGCGTGAGTGCAAGGAAATGCACGGCTCCGTGCCAGTTTAAACAGGAGAAGAAAAACAAGAAAGTCAACATTCCGCCGACTTTTCTTATTCGACAAAATTACTGGGCGACGGTTTCTTACGGGACCCGACTTTTTTGCGGTGCCCGCCAGACGAAATGACAAACAAACATGCATCCCGAGTCAAATTATCACTTGACATCGATTTGCAAAGGCCTGTCCGCTAGGTTTGCAAATTAGCTGACGTAATAATATTAGCAGATCTATTACACGACAACCGTCTGATCATCGTCATCAAAATGAGGTGCATCGAGGACAGTGAAACGAAAATTAAAGTCAAAGGTACACTATCTCCTGCATCCTTTCTTGGAATTTTGCAACTCATCAAAGACGAGATTTTTGTAGATCTTTGCAGACATTTTCCAAACATCCTGGCAAACAACATCACATGACGTTTGCCGTTTCATCGAGACCACCGGCCCACCAGTAGACGAAAGAGTACGAAGATTGTCACCTCAACTGTTTAAGAAGGAAAAAGAAGAATTCCAGTCCTTGGTAGACCAAGGGTTCTGCCGCCCTTCAAGTAGTTCATGGGCGAGTCCGCTACAAATGGTTCCCAAAAAATTTGGCTAATGTGTACCCGATTGCTCACATATATGACTACGAATGCAATCTGCACAGAAAGACAATATTTACCAAAATATATCTGACACCATAGTCCCGTGAACCCGGACCACGTACCGAACACAACGAATAACTCCCTTTGATCTGGTTGAATTTCTGGTCATGACATTCGGTCTCTGCATCTCAGCCCAGACCTTCCAACGATTTACTCAAAAAGTATTGTTACATCCAGGCTAGGATTCGAAAAGATAAAACGTAATTCTATTTAATTAATCTTTATTAGTTTTCTTTCAATGTCTTTTACTTCTTGATTATTATTCTAATAATTCACTTATTTAATTCAACAATTCACTTTCACAATTAATCACTTTAAATAAACAATCACTTCTCTTATTCAATATTCTCTATACTTTTCACTACTGTCATCTATCGCCCTTCTTTATCGCGGTACACAACTCGAATGTCTTGGGTGCTCCTGCGACATCTATTTATATCTCCTAGTGACACCTCTCGAAATTTCCAGATTCATTGAGAAGGTTCGTTAAGTTCAGAAGGTTCGAGAACAACATACCAAGTTATACCACAGCTACTCAAACTGCTATTCCAATGCTGCCAAAATCGGTAATATGGCCACTTTCTACTAGATGGCGTAGTTGACTAATTAATGCTGAATGACACAGTTCAAGCAAACATGCAACAATATCCCCCTCTTAAACTTGTTCGTCCCGAACAAGCACGTCAATATTTTCCCCATGGTAGCGATGGAGACGATCCACATGGACAACTTTCAGCTTGCCTCTTCCTCGCTGGATCCGGTAGACAACATCGTTGATGCGCTTCACTATCTTATAGGGTCCTTCCCAATCCTGCTGTAGTTTAGGTGACATACCTTTTCGGCGATGAGGGTTGTATAGCCATACCAGATCTCCTTCCTGGAATCCTGTGGTGGTCGCTTTTGTATCGTACCTCGTCTTCATGCGGTCGCTGGATATCCGAATCTTATCTCTAGTTTTCCGATGAATGTTTCTGATGATTTCTCTGAGATCCGCCACATAATCATCTTCATTCGTTGCTTCATCAGTCGGAGATCCAAACATCAATTCACTAGGTAACCGGATGGTTCGACCAAAAAGGATTTCGGATGGAGTATGTCCTGTTGTGTTATGAACTGCGCTTCGATAAGCTAATAGGAACATGGGATGTGCTTGTCCCAGTCCCGCTGGCAGTCGCCAACAACCTTAGAAAGGTGTTCGTTTAAGGTTCTATTGAAGCGTTCCACCATTCCGTCCGATTGTGGATGAAGCGGCGTTGTTCTTGTCTTCTTAATCCCTAGTAGCTGGCATACTCCTTGAAAGATCTTCGACTCGAAGTTGCGACCTTGATCCGAGTGCAATTCCATTGGTACGCCAAATCTGCTTACCCAGTTGTGGACAATCTGCTCTACCACGGTTTTAGCTTCTTGGTTAGGTATAGCAAAGGCTTCAGGCCATTTAGTGAAGTAGTCCATCACTACGAGGATATAGCGGTTTCCACTGTTGGTTTCTGGAAACGGTCCTGCGATGTCAACTGCAATCCTTTCAAAGGGCGCTCCAACGTTGTATTGATGTATCTTGCCTTGCATTTTTACTCTCGGGCCTTTACTGGCTGCGCAAGCGGCGCATTTTCGGCACCAGTTTTCGACATCGTCTCTTGCGTGTATCCAGTAAAAGTGTTCTCGCACTTTTTCGAGTGTCTTATTTACTCCCAAGTGACCTCCGGACACTCCATCATGTAGTTCCCTAAGTACTTCGTTGACTTTCGATCTGGGTACCACAAGTTGCATCACGGCTGATGTTCCATCCGAACTTTCCCATTTTCTTTTCAAAATGCCATCCTGGACATGAAGTGAGTCCCATTGTGCCAAGTATGCCTTCAATTCCGGACTCCTATTGGAGATTTGCTGCCAGTCCGGCTTGCCCTCATGTTCCTTCCAGGCGAGAATCGGCTCGATATCCGGATCTTCCTGTTGAGCATTCCGGATCTCCCGTGCACTCCAGCCGCTAATAGGCTCAGCTCTCAACCGTTGGACTGACACTTTATCTTTTTCCTCCTGGCGTACGCAATGTTTACAATCAGCCATGCAGGGTCGCCGGGAGAGGTCATCTGCGTTGGAGTGAAGAGTTCCCTTTCGGTGCTGTATCTCGTAGTCATACATCTGCAGCCGCTCAATCCACCTCGCGACTTGTTCTTCAGGGTTCTTAAACTGCAGCAGCCACTTTAGAGACGCATGATCTGTACGCAGGATGAATTTCTGCCCATATAAGTACTTGTGGAAGTGCTTTGTTGCCAGGATCAAAGCCAGAAGTTCCCGCCTGGTCACGCAATAGTTCCTCTCCGGCTTGGATAGCACTTTACTGAAGTAGGAAACTACTCTCTCTTGGCCATCATGGATCTGGAAGAACGGCTCCGATCCCAACATTACTAGCGTCGGCATCTACAATAAATGTCTTTCCTGGAGTAGGGTACGCTAGAATTGAAGCATCACACAGTTAGTGTTTGAGACTCTTGAAACTCGCTTCGCATTCACCTGACCATTTAAATGGTTTTCCCTTTTCCGTCAGTTGATGCAAGCTCTTTGCGATCCTTGCGAAGTCCTTCACAAACCGTCTGTAGTAAGTTGCAAGTTCCAGGAAGCTTCTCAGTTGGTGTTTGTCTTTGGGAACGGGCCAATTTTTCACCGCATCGACCTTCTCTGGCTCAGTCCTTACTCCTTCGGACGAGATGATGTGCCCCAGATATTTTACCTCAGATCTAAAGAGATCACACTTTTTCGGGTTAAGCTTTAATTGTGCACTTCATAGTCTCTGGAACACTTCCTTCAAGTTATCTCGATGTTCTTCAAACGTTTTTCCAACCACGATGACATCGCCCAAGTAGATCAAACACGTTTTCCATGTTAGCCCCAACAAAACACGCTCCATTAGTCGCTCAAAGGTTGCCGGCGCGTTACACAGTCCAAATGGCATTACTGTGAATTGCCAGAGCCCGTTTCCTGCTGTGAAAGCTGTTTTCTCACGGTCTTCCGGATGTATCTGCACTTGCCAGTAGCCACTCTTCAGATCTAGAGTGGAAAACCATCGAGCTCCGGACAGTGTATCCAGCGTATCGTCAATCCTTGGTAGAGGGTAGCTATCCTTTTTGGTGACATTATTCAGTTGGCGATAGTCTACACAGAACCGAGTGCTGCCATCTTTCTTTTTGACTAGGACAATTGGAGATGCCCATGGGCTTTTAGAGCATTCGATTAATCCTTCCTTCTCCATCGTCGACACCATCTCTGCAACCTCCGTCTGCTTAGCCAATGGTAGTCGTCTGGGAGGCTGACGAATCGGTCTCGCATCTCCAGTGTCTATCCGGTGTTGTACAAGGTGTGTTCGGCCTTACTCGCAGTCCCGCGAAGTGAATATATCAGCAAACTCGTTGATGAGGTTCCCTGCCATGGCTTGCTGCTCCCGATTCAGATCGCAGTGCTGGAATAAAGTTCTTTTGACCTCAGTCATTCCCATTAGTGAACGAGGCTTCGCAACACCTTCCTGTGATAGTTTCGTGATGGCAGTAACCGGTACACACTTTCCAACCACCTCACCTTGCTTCAATTTGACGCTTTTGTGTTCCGCATTAAGAACTCGTACGGGAACCATATTGTTCTTCGGCTCGACAAGCATTTTTCCAACCACGCAATTTGGGCAGTGGTTGTCTTCTGGCTCGACTAGAAAGAATCGGTGGGCCCCAGGATCACCTTCCAGCTTTGTCCAAATCAGTGTCTCTGAAGAAGGTGGTAGGACCTCGTCCTTACTAATGACTGTCCTCAGGGATGCGACGTTCTCGTTCCCGTACACCATCGGAATTTCTACGTTTCGATACTTGAGTACTTGCATACCAATGTCCAATACTACATCATGCGCCTTCATGAAATCGATTCCAATGATGCATTCGTCACATATATCGGCTACTAGGAAAGCGTGGGAGAATACTAATCCTGCCAAATTTATTGTTAGTATGACCTCTCCATACACTTTCGCTGTCGCTCCTGTTGCTGTTTTCAGACAGTAATTGCTGGTGTTGTGCAGCCAAGACTGACGGACGATGTCCCTCCTTATGATGGAAGCGGTGGCACCGGTGTCGATGGTTGCCACGCACTTATTTTGTCCGATATAGGCTTCCACTGCTAGACTCTGGTTTCCTCGTTTGGTTTGGGAGACTTGAATTGTGGTCCTGGGGTCGTCGATTCCGGAAACCAACTTCTGCCCCGCGAAGCTGGTCCTTACACGTTTCCCGACTGCTGGTTCTGCGAAGCTATATCTGCAGGATGGATGTTATCCCTGCCAGATGCTTCTTCGTTGCGCCTCCTAGGCCCGCAATGTGGACAACTGCCTTGTCTGGGTGGAGCTCTGCACTGTCTCGGTAGGTGCCTTTTTTGTTGCAGGTCCAGCAGCGCATTTGACCTCTGTTATCTCTGTTCCGGTCTACGATGTCTGTTCTTTGACATGAGCATTCAAAGGCTGTCATTTTCCTTACGCGGTGGAACACATGCGATGCCTGATCAGCAGCTTGCATTGTCAAGGCAAATGCTAAGGCCTCAGCGAGAGTTCTCTTTCCAGCCATTCTTACGGCCATTTGCAGTTGCCTATCTTCAATGGCTTGGATAAACGCATCCACAGCCATTTCATTGATGAGAACCTCACCAGCATTAGGATATGACAAATGTGCCAGACGTTCGATATTTGCAGCTGTTGGAGTGTATCTCCCCTCTTCTGGACTCTACTGCGTAGCTGGACCCTGTACACTTGCTGCATATGCTCATCACCGAAGCGCATCTCTGTAGCCTTGACCAGGGCGTCGTAGTTGTGTTGCTTCTCTTCTGAGACGGTTTGGAGTAACTCCGCAGCTGTACCTCTTAGTGCGAGCGTTAGCGCAATCGACTTTTCCTCGTTGTCCCAGCTGTTCGCCATTGCAGCTGCTTCAAACTGTTTCTTATAAATTGGCCATGATGTTTGACCGTCGAAAACAGGAGGCTGCATCTCTTTCCTTCTCGGGCAGTCCGCAGAATTTTCTCGAGCCTTCTGCTTCTTCACTTTCTCCAGCTCTCTAGCCAAGTTCTCGAAGTTTGTTTCATGCTTGCAAAACGTCTGATGGATTTCGTCGAATTTGGTTTCAACCTTCTCGAACTTGTGGTCAATTTCTTCGAGTTTTCCATCGAGAACATTTTTAAAATCTTCCACAGTGCTCCTTTGGGCGGCAACTATGGAATTCTTTTGTTCTTCGAATTTAGAGTCCATTGACTCCAATTTCGAATCCAGAGAATTCTTCTGTTCATTGAACTGAGAGTCTATAGAATTCTTTTGTTCATCAAATTTAGAGTCCATTGATTGCAGTTTGGAATCTAGAGAATTTGTCTGTTGTTCTAGAGAATTCTTCTGTTCATCTAACTTAGAGTCCTTACAGTCGAATTTCTGATCGAACTTGGCCAGAAGTAGTTCCATCATAGCAGTCATATCAACGGCTGTACTTACTTGTTCTTCTGCTACGTCGAACAAAACGGACTTGGGATTTTCTCCTTCGTTTTCAACAGCTTCCTGCAGTCGAAGCACCAGATCACTTTTTCCTCCAGCTGTGGAGTGATTCCGCTTTTCTAGCTCAGCTTTTAACTGCGGTATACTGAGCTGTAGTAATTTCAATGTGCGGCCCATTTTTCTTTCCTTTTTTTTTCACTAAATACGTTTTTTTTTTTTTAAAACTAATTCACTTCACTTTAATTTCACACTGAATACGTTTTATCCCACTTCTGACACCAATGTTACATCCAGGCTAGGATTCGAAAAGATAAAACGTAATTCTATTTAATTAATCTTTATTAGTTCTCTTTCAATGTCTTTTACTTCTTGATTATTATTCTAATAATTCAATTATTTAATTCAACAATTCACTTTCACAATTAATCACTTTAAATAAACAATCACTTCTCTTATTCAATATTCTCTATACTTTTCACTACTGTCATCTATCGCCCTTCTTTATCGCGGTACACAACTCGAATGTCTTGGGTGCTCCTGCGACATCTATTTATATCTCCTAGTGACACCTCTCGAAATTTCCAGATTCATTGAGAAGGTTCGTTAAGTTCAGAAGGTTCGAGAACAACATACCAAGTTATACCACAGCTACTCAAACTGCTATTCCAATGCTGCCAAAATCGATAATATGGCCACTTTCTACTAGATGGCGTAGTTGACTAATTAATGCTGAATGACACAGTTCAAACAAACATGCAACAATATCCCCCTCTTAAACTTGTACGTCCCGAACAAGCACGTCAATATTTTCCCCATGGTAGCGATGGAGACGATCCACATGGAAAACTTTCAGACAACATCGTTGATGCGCTTCACTATCTTATAGGGTCCTTCCCAATCCTGCTGTAGTTTAGGTGACATACCTTTTCGGCGATGAGGGTTGTATAGCCATACCAGATCTCCTTCCTGGAATCCTGTGGTGGTCGCTTTTATATCGTACCTCGTCTTCATGCGGTCGCTGGATATCCGAATCTTATCTCTAGTTTTCCGATGAATGTTTCTGATGATTTCTCTGAGATCCGCCACATAATCATCTTCATTCGTTGCTTCATCAGTCGGAGATCCAAACATCAATTCACTAGGTAACCGGATGGTTCGACCAAAAAGGATTTCGGATGGAGTATGTCCTGTTGTGTTATGAACTGCGCTTCGATAAGCTAATAGGAACATGGGGATGTGCTTGTCCCAGTCCCGCTGGCAGTCGCCAACAACCTTAGAAAGGTGTTCGTTTAAGGTTCTATTGAAGCGTTCCACCATTCCGTCCGATTGTGGATGAAGCGAGGTTGTTCTTGTCTTCTTAATCCCTAGTAGCTGGCATACTCCTTGAAAGATTTTCGACTCGAAGTTGCGACCTTGATCCGAGTGCAATTCCATTTGTACGCCAAATCTGCTTACCCAGTTGTGGACAATCTGCTCTACCACGGTTTTAGCTTCTTGGTTAGGTATAGCAAAGGCTTCAGGCCATTTAGTGAAGTAGTCCATCACTACGAGGATATAGCGGTTTCCACTGTTGGTTTCTGGAAACGGTCCTGCGATGTCAACTGCAATCCTTTCAAAGGGCGCTCCAACGTTGTATTGATGCATCTTGCCTTGCATTTTTACTCTCGGGCCTTTACTGGCTGCGCAAGAGGCGCATTTTCGGCACCAGTTTTCGACATCGTCTCTTGCGTGGATCCAGTAAAAGTGTTCTCGCACTTTTTCGAGTGTCTTATTTACTCCCAAGTGACCTCCGGACACTCCATCATGTAGTTCCCTAAGTACTTCGTTGACTTTCGATCTGGGTACCACAAGTTGCATCACGGCTGATGTTCCATCCGAACTTTCCCATTTTCTTTTCAAAATGCCATCCTGGACATGAAGTGAGTCCCATTGTGCCAAGTATGCCTTCAATTCCGGACTCCTATTGGAGATTTGCTGCCAGTCCGGCTTGCCCTCATGTTCCTTCCAGGCGAGAATCGGCTCGATATCCGGATCTTCCTGTTGAGCATTCCGGATCTCCCGTGCACTCCAGCCGCTAATAGGCTCAGCTCTCAACCGTTGGACTGACACTTTATCTTTTTCCTCCTGGCGTACGCAATGTTTACAATCAGCCTTGCAGGGCCGCCGGAAGAGGTCATCTGCGTTGGAGTGAAGAGTTCCCTTTCGGTGCTGTATCTCGTAGTCATACATCTGCAGCCGCTCAATCCACCTCGCGACTTGTTCTTCAGGGTTCTTAAACTGCAGCAGCCACTTTAGAGACGCATGATCTGTACGCAGGATGAATTTCTGCCCATATAAGTACTTGTGGAAGTGCTTTGTTGCCAGGATCAAAGCCAGAAGTTCCCGCCTGGTCACGCAATAGTTCCTCTCCGGCTTGGATAGCACTTTACTGAAGTAGGAAACTACTCTCTCTTGGCCATCATGGATCTGGAAGAACGGCTCCGATCCCAACATTACTAGCGTCGGCATCTACAATAAATGTCTTTCCTGGAGTAGGGTACGCTAGAATTGAAGCATCACACAGTTGGTGTTTGAGACTCTTGAAACTCGCTTCGCATTCACCTGACCATTTAAATGGTTTTCCCTTTTCCGTCAGTTGATGCAAGCTCTTTGCGATCCTTGCGAAGTCCTTCACAAACCGTCTGCAGTAAGTTGCAAGTTCCAGGAAGCTTCTCAGTTGGTGTTTGTCTTTGGGAACGGGCCAATTTTTCACCGCATCGACCTTCTCTGGCTCAGTCCTTACTCCTTCGGACGAGATGATGTGCCCCAGATATTTTACCTCAGATCTAAAGAGATCACACTTTTTCGGGTTAAGCTTTAATTGTGCACTTCGTAGTCTCTGGAACACTTCCTTCAAGTTATCTCGATGTTCTTCAAACGTTTTTCCAACCACGATGACATCGCCCAAGTAGATCAAACACGTTTTCCATGTTAGCCCCAACAAAACACGCTCCATTAGTCGCTCAAAGGTTGCCGGCGCGTTACACAGTCCAAATGGCATTACTGTGAATTGCCAGAGCCCGTTTCCTGCTGTGAAAGCTGTTTTCTCACGGTCTTCCGGATGTATCTGCACTTGCCAGTAGCCACTCTTCAGATCTAGAGTGGAAAACCATCGAGCTCCGGACAGTGTATCCAGCGTATCGTCAATCCTTGGTAGAGGGTAGCTATCCTTTTCGGTGACATTATTCAGTTGGCGATAGTCTACACAGAACCGAGTGCTGAAATCTTTCTTTTTGACTAGGACAATTGGAGATGCCCATGGGCTTTTAGAGCATTCGATTACTCCTTCCTTCTCCATCGTCGACACCATCTCTGCAACCTCCGTCTGCTTAGCCAATGGTAGTCGTCTGGGAGGCTGACGAATCGATCTCGCATCTCCAGTGTCTATCCGGTGTTGTACAAGGTGTGTTCGGCCATACTCGCAGTCCCGCGAAGTGAATATATCAGCAAACTCGTTGATGAGGTTCCCTGCCATGGCTTGCTGCTCCCGATTCAGATCGCAGTGCTGGAATAAAGTTCTTTTGACCTCAGTCATTCCCATTAGTGAACGAGGCTTCGCAACACCTTCCTGTGATAGTTTCGTGATGGCAGTAACCGGTACACACTTTCCAACCACCTCACCTTGCTTCAATTTGACGCTTTTGTGTTCCGCATTAAGAACTCGTACGGGAACCATATTGTTCTTCGGCTCGACAAGCATTTTTCCAACCACGCAATTTGGGCAGTGGTTGTCTTCTGGCTCGACTAGAAAGAATCGGTGGGCCCCAGGATCACCTTCCAGCTTTGTCCAAATCAGTGTCTCTGAAGAAGGTGGTAGGACCTCGTCCTTACTAATGACTGTCCTCAGGGATGCGCCGTTCTCGTTCCCGTACACCATCGGAATTTCTACGTTTCGATACTTGAGTACTTGCATACCAATGTCCAATACTACATCATGCGCCTTCATGAAATCGATTCCAATGATGCATTCGTCACATATATCGGCTACTAGGAAAGCGTGGGAGAATACTAATCCTGCCAAATTTATTGTTAGTATGACCTCTCCATACACGTTCGCTGTCGCTCCTGTTGCTGTTTTCAGACAGTAATTGCTGGTGTTGTGCAGCCAAGACTGACGGACGATGTCCCTCCTTATGATGGAAGCGGTGGCACCGGTGTCGATGGTTGCCACGCACTTATTTTGTCCGATATAGGCTTCCACTGCTAGACTCTGGTTTCCTCGTTTGGTTTGGGAGACTTGAATTGTGGTCCTGGGGTCGTCGATTCCGGAAACCAACTTCTGCCCCGCGAAGCTGGTCCTTACACGTTTCCCGACTGCTGGTTCTGCGAAGCTATATCTGCAGGATGGATGTTATCCCTGCCAGATGCTTCTTCGTTGCGCCTCCTAGGCCCGCAATGTGGACAACTGCCTTGTCTGGGTGGAGCTCTGCACTGTCTCGGTAGGTGCCTTTTTTGTTGCAGGTCCAGCAGCGCATTTGACCTCTGTTATCTCTGTTCCGGTCTACGATGTCTGTTCTTTGACATGAGCATTCAAAGGCTGTCATTTCCCTTACGCGGTGGAACACATGCGATGCCTGATCAGCAGCTTGCATTGTCAAGGCAAATGCTAAGGCCTCAGCGAGAGTTCTCTTTCCAGCCATTCTTACGGCCATTTGCAGTTGCCTATCTTCAATGGCTTGGATAAACGCATCCACAGCCATTTCATTGATGAGAACCTCACCAGCATTAGGATATGACAAATGTGCCAGACGTTCGATATTTGCAGCTGTTGGAGTGTATCTCCCCTCTTCTGGACTCTACTGCGTAGCTGGACCCTGTACACTTGCTGCATATGCTCATCACCGAAGCGCATCTCTATAGCCTTGACCAGGGCGTCGTAGTTGTGTTGCTTCTCTTCTGAGACGGTTTGGAGTAACTCCGCAGCTGTACCTCTTAGTGCGAGCGTTAGCGCAATCGACTTTTCCTCGTTGTCCCAGCTGTTCGCCATTGCAGCTGCTTCAAACTGTTTCTTATAAATTGGCCATGATGTTTGACCGTCGAAAACAGGAGGCTGCATCTCTTTCCTTCTCGGGCAGTCCGCAGAATTTTCTCGAGCCTTCTGCTTCTTCACTTTCTCCAGCTCTCTAGCCAAGTTCTCGAAGTTTGTTTCATGCTTGCAAAACGTCTGATGGATTTCGTCGAATTTGGTTTCAACCTTCTCGAACTTGTGGTCAATTTCTTCGAGTTTTCCTTCGAGAACATTTTTAAAATCTTCCACAGTGCTCTTTTGGGCGGCAACTATGGAATTCTTTTGTTCTTCGAATTTAGAGTCCATTGACTCCAATTTCGAATCCAGAGAATTCTTCTGTTCATTGAACTGAGAGTCTATAGAATTCTTTTGTTCATCAAATTTAGAGTCCATTGATTGCAGTTTGGAATCTAGAGAATTTGTCTGTTGTTCTAGAGAATTCTTCTGTTCATCTAACTTAGAGTCCATACAGTCGAATTTCTGATCGAACTTGGCCAGAAGTAGTTCCATCATAGCAGTCATATCAACGGCTGTACTTACTTGTTTTTCTGCTACGTCGAACAAAACGGACTTGGGATTTTCTCCTTCGTTTTCAACAGCTTCCTGCAGTCGAAGCACCAGATCACTTTTTCCTCCAGCTGTGGAGAGATTCCGCTTTTCTAGCTCAGCTTTTAACTGCGGTATACTGAGCTGTAGTAATTTCAATGTGCGGCCCATTTTTCTTTCCTTTTTTTTCACTAAATACGTTTTTTTTTTTTTTTAAACTAATTCACTTCACTTTAATTTCACACTGAATACGTTTTATCCCACTTCTGACACCAATGTTACATCCAGGCTAGGATTCGAAAAGATAAAACGTAATTCTATTTAATTAATCTTTATTAGTTCTCTTTCAATGTCTTTTACTTCTTGATTATTATTCTAATAATTCACTTATTTAATTCAACAATTCACTTTCACAATTAATCACTTTAAATAAACAATCACTTCTCTTATTCAATATTCTCTATACTTTTCACTACTGTCATCTATCGCCCTTCTTTATCGCGGTACACAACTCGAATGTCTTGGGTGCTCCTGCGACATCTATTTATATCTCCTAGTGACACCTCTCGAAATTTCCAGATTCGTTGAGAAGGTTCGTTAAGTTCAGAAGGTTCGAGAACAACATACCAAGTTATACCACAGCTACTCAAACTGCTATTCCAATGCTGCCAAAATCGGTAATATGGCCACTTTCTACTAGATGGCGTAGTTGACTAATTAATGCTGAATGACACAGTTCAAGCAAACATGCAACAGTATTATAGGGGTTGGACTTCGTTTATGCATACCTGTGCCCATGTTCTGTAACTCATGCGATAACTCTTCGCATCGAAAACTTTGGAACACAAAATTCCACCGTTTATCGCATGTGGAAAGAATTGGTGCTCTGTAACTCTATAAAATATACCTTGGTAACTTTTGAATTTGAATTTTAAGTTTGAAATTGGAAGGATTGTCAAAATACTGGAAATTGAAGGGTAGTTTGGCGAGGAAATTAATTGTGTATTTACATATTGTTGGGATAGGAGTGGTGCAGCGCGACTTTTTAGCGGATTATCGGAAAATTACGTGTTTCTGTTGAATTTTCAAAAATACGATGATCGCTCGTTCTGCTCGACGAGATTTTTTGAAATCATTCTGATCCTAACACTGATTTAAAGCAAAATATTGTTGATGAATTTAATGAAGTTAAAATTTTGCATTTATTTTGTATGTCTATGAAAAAAATATATGAAATAATTAAAAAAAAAAACAAGAACCTTTTGCCATCTCTTGTTGGATGTACCAACCTGTTTATTTTTGAAGCAACACAGTTCCAAGAATGTTCAAAATGGATCTTATTTAAGTGCTTGCTGAATTCTTTCGACAGAATGTAGATACCTACATTCTTCTCCATTAATTCGGACTTTTTTTATTAGTTATTTTTTATTTCTTTTGCATTTTTTTAAACTTTAAACTTGATCAACGGACTGTATATTTTGTTTAATAAAAAATCAAAAATGTTTACTGTCCACTATCCGTTTGAAATATCCCTTTCTCGCAAGCCAATTGAAATGTGATAAATTTTGACAATTGAAGTGAATAATTTATCGCATTCGAAAGTTACAGAACACCGATTTATCACATATTTCTAGGGGTTTCATTTCACATTGTTCCATGTGGTATAGTTTTCGCATCGCATAGTTACAAAACACGGAAATGTGATTTTTTTTTATACAATTTGCGTGCGCTAAAGGGATTTCTTTTTTCTGTGGCATAGTACCCTTATAGTGGAAACCACAGCGCAGGCATTTTGTTTGTTGCTGTAAGTAGCTCCCAGCTAATAATTCATTGCCTATTTTTGGGTGCTACTTAATGCATGAAAAAATAGAAGGATAGGAAAGTAGTTTGGTGCGATGGGATTTTTTTTCTCCACAGGTGGCGCCTAAATTGCTTTAGGGAGATCTGTTTTTGTTGTGTGTATTCAATTTATAAAAATCATGGCCCTGGTCGGGATTCGAACGCACGACCTGCCAATCACTTAGTGAATACACTACCATCGCACCATTGCCACCTGCAATGATATTGTTGCATGTTTGCTTGAACTGTGTCATTCAGCATTAATTAGTCAACTACGCCATCTAGTAGAAAGTGGCCATATTACCGATTTTGGCAGCATTGGAATAGCAGTTTGAGTAGCTGTGGTATAACTTGGTATGTTGTTCTCGAACCTTCTGAACTTAACGAACCTTCTCAACGAATCTGGAAACTTCGAGAGGTGTCACTAGGAGATATAAATAGATGTCGCAGGAGCACCCAAGACATTCGAGTTGTGTACCGCGATAAAGAAGGGCGATAGATGACAGTAGTGAAAAGTATAGAGAATATTGAATAAGAGAAGTGATTGTTTATTTAAAGTGATTAATTGTGAAAGTGAATTGTTGAATTAAATAAGTGAATTATTAGAATAATAATCAAGAAGTAAAAGACATTGAAAGAGAACTAATAAAGATTAATTAAATAGAATTACGTTTTATCTTTTGGAATCCTAGCCTGGATGTAACATTGGTGTCAGAAGTGGGATAAAACGTATTCAGTGTGAAATTAAAGTGAAGTGAATTAGTTTAAAAAAAAAAAAAAAAAAAACGTATTTAGTGAAAAAAAAAAGGAAAGAAAAATGGGCCGCACATTGAAATTACTACAGCTCAGTATACCGCAGTTAAAAGCTGAGCTAGAAAAGCGGAATCTCTGCACAGCTGGAGGAAAAAGTGATCTGGTGCTTCGACTGCAGGAAGCTGTTGAAAACGAAGGAGAAAATCCCAAGTCCGTTTTGTTCGACGTAGCAGAAGAACAAGTAAGTACAGCCGTTAATATGACTGCTATGATGGAACTACTTCTGGCCAAGTTCGATCGGAAATTCGACTGTATGGACTCTAAGTTAGATGAACAGAAGAATTCTCTAGAACAACAGACAAATTCTCTAGATTCCAAACTGCAATCAATGGACTCTAAATTTGATGAACAGAAGAATTCTCTAGATTCCAAATTGGAAGAACAAAAGAATTCCATAGTTGCCGCCCAAAAGAGCGCTGTGGAAGATTTTAAAAATGTTCTTGAAGGAAAACTCGAAGAAATTGACCAAAAGTTCGAGAAGGTTGAAACCAAATTCGACGAAATCCATCAGACGTTTTGCAAGCATGAAACAAACTTCGAGAACTTGGCTAGAGAGCTCGAGAAAGTGAAGAAGCAGAAGGCTCGAGAAAATTCTGCGGACTGCCCGAAAAGGAAAAAGATGCAGCCTCCTGTTTTCGACGGTCAAACATCATGGCCAATTTATAAGAAACAGTTTGAAGCAGCTGCAATGGCGAACAGCTGGGACAACGAGGAAAAGTCGATTGCGCTAACGCTCGCACTAAGAGGTACAGCTGCGGAGTTACTCCAAACCGTCTCAGAAGAGAAGCAACACGACTACGACGCCCTGGTCAAGGCTATAGAGATGCGCTTCGGTGATGAGCATATGCAGCAAGTCCAGAAGCGGGGGGGAACACTTCAACAGCTGCAAGCAGATATCGAACGTCTGGCACATTTGTCATATCCTAATGCTGGTGAGGTTCTCATCAATGAAATGGCTGTGGAGGCGTTTATCCAAGCCATTGAAGATAGACAACTGCAAATGGCCGTAAGAATGGCTGGAAAGAGAACTCTCGCTGAGGCCCTAGCATTTGCCTTGACAATGCAAGCTGCTGATCAGGCATCGCATGTGTTCCACCGCGTAAGGGAAATGACAGCCGTTGAATGTTCATGTCAAAGAGCAGACGTCGTAGACCGGAGCAGAGATAACAGAGGTCAAATGCGCTGCTGGAACTGCAACAAAATAGGGCACCTACAGAGACAGTGCAGAGCTCCACCCAGACGAGGCAGTTGTCCGCATTGCGGGCCTAGGAGGGGCAACGAAGAAGCATCTGGCAGGGATAACAACCATCCTGCAGATATAGCTTCGCATAACCAGCAGTCGGGAAACGTGTAAGGACTAGCTTCGTGGGGCAGAAGTTGGTTTCCGGAATCGACGACCCCAGGACCACAATTCAAGTCTCCCAAACCAAACGAGGAAACCAGAGTCTAACAGTGGAAGCCTATATCGGACAAAATAAGTGCGTGGCAACCATCGACACCGGTGCCACCGCTTCCATCATAAGGAGGGACATCGTCCGTCAGTCTTGGCTGCACAACACCAGCAATTACTGTCTGAAAACAGCAACAGGAGCGACAGCGAAAGTGTATGGAGAGGTCATACTAACAATAAATTTGGCAGGATTAGTATTCTCCCACGCTTTCCTAGTAGCCGATATATGTGACGAATGCATCATTGGAATCGATTTCATGAAGGCGCATGATGTAGTATTGGACATTGGTATGCAAGTACTCAAGTATCGAAACGTAGAAATTCCGATGGTGTACGGGAACGAGAACGTCGCATCCCTGAGGACAGTCATTAGTAAGGACGAGGTCCTACCACCTTCTTCAGAGACACTGATTTGGACAAAGCTGGAAGGTGATCCTGGGGCCCACCGATTCTTTCTAGTCGAGCCAGAAGACAACCACTGCCGAAATTGCGTGGTTGGAAAAATGCTTGTCGAGCCGAAGAACAATATGGTTCCCGTACGAGTTCTTAATGTGGAACACAAAAGCGTCAAATTGAAGCAAGGTGAGGTGGTTGGAAAGTGTGTACCGGTTACTGCCATCACGAAACTTTCACAGGAAGGTGTTGCGAAGCCTCGTTCACTAATGGGAATGACTGAGGTCAAAAGAACTTTATTCCAGCACTGCGATCTGAATCGGGAGCAGCAAGCCATGGCAGGGAACCTCATCAACGAGTTTGCTGATATATTCGCTTCGCGGGACTGCGAGTATGGCCGAACACACCTTGTACAACACCGGATAGATACTGGAGATGCGAGACCGATTCGTCAGCCTCCCAGACGATTACCATTGGCTAAGCAGACGGAGGTTGCAGAGATGGTGTCGACGATGGAGAAGGAAGGAGTAATCGAATGCTCTAAAAGCCCATGGGCATCTCCAATTGTCCTAGTCAAAAAGAAAGATGGCAGCACTCGGTTCTGTGTAGACTATCGCCAACTGAATAATGTCACCAAAAAGGATAGCTACCCTCTACCAAGGATTGACGATACGCTGGATACACTGTCCGGAGCTCGATGGTTTTCCACTCTAGATCTGAAGAGTGGCTACTGGCAAGTGCAGATACATCCGGTAGACAACATCGTTGATGCGCTTCACTATCTTATAGGGTCCTTCCCAATCCTCAGAAGTCAACGAAGTACTTAGGGAACTACATGATGGAGTGTCCGGAGGTCACTTGGGAGTAAATAAGACACTCGAAAAAGTGCGAGAACACTTTTACTGGATCTACGCAAGAGACGATGTCGAAACCTGGTGCCGAAAATGCGCCGCTTGCGCAGCCAGTAAAGGCCCGAGAGTAAAAATGCAATCCAAGATGCATCAATACAACGTTGGAGCGCCCTTTGAAAGGATTGCAGTTGACATCGCAGGACCGTTTCCAGAAACCAACAGTGGAAACCGCTATATCCTCGTAGTGATGGACTACTTCACTAAATGGCCTGAAGCCTTTGCTATACCTAACCAAGAAGCTAAAACCGTGGTAGAGCAGATTGTCCACAACTGGGTAAGCAGATTTGGCGTACCAATGGAATTGCACTCGGACCAAGGTCGCAACTTCGAGTCGAAGATCTTTCAAGGAGTATGCCAGCTACTAGGGATTAAGAAGACAAGAACAACCCCGCTTCATCCACAATCGGACGGAATGGTGGAACGCTTCAATAGAACCTTAAACGAACACCTTTCTAAGGTTGTTGGCGACTGCCAGCGGGACTGGGACAACCACATCCCCATGTTCCTATTAGCTTATCGAAGCGCAGTTCATAACACAACAGGACATACTCCATCCGAAATCCTTTTTGGTCGAACCATCCGGTTACCTAGTGAATTGATGTTTGGATCTCCGACTGATGAAGCAACGAATGAAGATGATTATGTGGCGGATCTCAGAGAAATCATCAGAAACATTCATCGGAAAACTAGAGATAAGATTCGGATATCCAGCGACCGCATGAAGACGAGGTACGATACAAAAGCGACCACCACAGGATTCCAGGAAGGAGATCTGGTATGGCTATACAACCCTCATCGCCGAAAAGGTATGTCACCTAAACTACAGCAGGATTGGGAAGGACCCTATAAGATAGTGAAGCGCATCAACGATGTTGTCTACCGGATCCAGCGAGGAAGAGGCAAGCTAAAAGTTGTCCATGTGGATCGTCTCCATCGCTACCATGGGGAAAATATTGACGTGCTTGTTCGGGACGAACAAGTTTAAGAGGGGGATATTGTTGCATGTTTGCTTGAACTGTGTCATTCAGCATTAATTAGTCAACTACGCCATCTAGTAGAAAGTGGCCATATTACCGATTTTGGCAGCATTGGAATAGCAGTTTGAGTAGCTGTGGTATAACTTGGTATGTTGTTCTCGAACCTTCTGAACTTAACGAACCTTCTCAACGAATCTGGAAACTTCGAGAGGTGTCACTAGGAGATATAAATAGATGTCGCAGGAGCACCCAAGACATTCGAGTTGTGAACCGCGATAAAGAAGGGCGATAGATGACAGTAGTGAAAAGTATAGAGAATATTGAATAAGAGAAGTGATTGTTTATTTAAAGTGATTAATTGTGAAAGTGAATTGTTGAATTAAATAAGTGAATTATTAGAATAATAATCAAGAAGTAAAAGACATTGAAAGAGAACTAATAAAGATTAATTAAATAGAATTACGTTTTATCTTTTCGAATCCTAGCCTGGATGTAACAATATAATGAAATTTTGTTTCAATTCACATCGTTCATGTGATAAATATAACGATGCGATAATTACAGAACACGGGCACTGGATGGTCTATTGGTGTCATAAAAACCATTACATGGCCGTTTTTGAACGCCTTCCCAAGTTTGTACTAACGACTAACATAGAAAATGTACGTTCAGAACAAAGACTGTTGAGTACCCCGGATATCAAATTTCGGATGAAGGCTCACAACCACTCAAGGACAAAGTGGAAACGTTTAAATCCTACAAGGAGCGACTGACTCTTGCCCAACTTTGAATATTCTTGGGCATGATCAATTTTCATCGGCGGCATATCAAGGACGACGCCGACAAACAGGCACAATTGCATGAACTTTGCAAGAATTGTCGAAACAAGGACCCAATACCTAAACCATGGACCGAAACCATGCGAGAAGCATTCGAAAAATGCAACTTAGCAAATGCAGCACTCTTGGTCCATCAAACGCACCACGCTTCGCTTGAGAACGGAAGCCTCTGATAAAGCGGTGGATGCAGTGTTGGATCAGCTGGATAATAAACGTCGTTATCAGGCCCTAGCCCAAACCGACCAAAAACCTTTGACGCATGCTTTGAAGCAAATATCTGGCAAAGCAACATACAGACAAGCCCGTCAACTTAGCTACATCAGCCAATATTCAACCAATATCGAAGCACTAAAGGAATGCACAATGTTGTTACAGATACATTATCTAGGATCGACGCCTCACAGCCAACTAACATCACAGCCTCCACTGACTTACCGGCTCTAGCAAAAGCACAAACGACCGATGAGGAGCTCCGAAAATTGTAAGACAATACAACATCTTTAACGATCCAGAAACTCACTTTAGGAACAGACGGCAAGAATTTTTTTGTGACGTTTCCCATCACTACATCTGGCCTTTTGCACATAAGACATTCCGACATATCACCAGTTGGACTCAGAATTGTATTCCATGCCAGTGAGGTCTGGTGGTGGTCAAGGTGCTTAGGTCTGTTCACACCAAATTCACAGCATTTTTGGAACCTGATCAGCACTTCGGCCATATACATACATATCGATATCGTATAGACAACATCGTTGATACGCTTCACTATCTTATAGGGTCCTTCCCAATCCTCAGAAGTCAACGAAGTACTTAGGGAACTACATGATGGAGTGTCCGGAGGTCACTTGGGAGTAAATAAGACACTCGAAAAAGTGCGAGAACACTTTTACTGGATCTACGCAAGAGACGATGTCGAAAACTGGTGCCGAAAATGCGCCGCTTGCGCAGCCAGTAAAGGCCCGAGAGTAAAAATGCAAGGCAAGATGCATCAATACAACGTTGGAGCGCCCTTTGAAAGGATTGCAGTTGACATCGCAGGACCGTTTCCAGAAACCAACAGTGGAAACCGCTATATCCTCGTAGTGATGGACTACTTCACTAAATGGCCTGAAGCCTTTGCTATACCTAACCAAGAAGCTAAAACCGTGGTAGAGCAGATTGTCCACAACTGGGTAAGCAGATTTGGCGTACCAATGGAATTGCACTCGGACCAAGGTCGCAACTTCGAGTCGAAGATCTTTCAAAGAGTATGCCAGCTACTAGGGATTAAGAAGACAAGAACAACCCCGCTTCATCCACAATCGGACGGAATGGTGGAACGCTTCAATAGAACCTTAAACGAACACCTTTCTAAGGTTGTTGGCGACTGCCAGCGGGACTGGGACAAGCACATCCCATGTTCCTATTAGCTTATCGAAGCGCAGTTCATAACACAACAGGACATACTCCATCCGAAATCCTTTTTGGTCGAACCATCCGGTTACCTAGTGAATTGATGTTTGGATCTCCGACTGATGAAGCAACGAATGAAGATGATTATGTGGCGGATCTCAGAGAAATCATCAGAAACATTCATCGGAAAACTAGAGATAAGATTCGGATATCCAGCGACCGCATGAAGACGAGGTACGATACAAAAGCGACCACCACAGGATTCCAGGAAGGAGATCTGGTATGGCTATACAACCCTCATCGCCGAAAAGGTATGTCACCTAAACTACAGCAGGATTGGGAAGGACCCTATAAGATAGTGAAGCGCATCAACGATGTTGTCTACCGGATCCAGCGAGGAAGAGGCAAGCTAAAAGTTGTCCATGTGGATCGTCTCCATCGCTACCATGGGGAAAATATTGACGTGCTTGTTCGGGACGAACAAGTTTAAGAGGGGGATATTGTTGCATGTTTGCTTGAACTGTGTCATTCAGCATTAATTAGTCAACTACGCCATCTAGTAGAAAGTGGCCATATTACCGATTTTGGCAGCATTGGAATAGCAGTTTGAGTAGCTGTGGTATAACTTGGTATGTTGTTCTCGAACCTTCTGAACTTAACGAACCTTCTCAACGAATCTGGAAACTTCGAGAGGTGTCACTAGGAGATATAAATAGATGTCGCAGGAGCACCCAAGACATTCGAGTTGTGAACCGCGATAAAGAAGGGCGATAGATGACAGTAGTGAAAAGTATAGAGAATATTGAATAAGAGAAGTGATTGTTTATTTAAAGTGATTAATTGTGAAAGTGAATTGTTGAATTAAATAAGTGAATTATTAGAATAATAATCAAGAAGTAAAAGACATTGAAAGAGAACTAATAAAGATTAATTAAATAGAATTACGTTTTATCTTTTCGAATCCTAGCCTGGATGTAACAATATAATGAAATTTTGTTTCAATTCACATCGTTCATGTGATAAATATAACGATGCGATAATTACAGAACACGGGCACTGGATGGTCTATTGGTGTCATAAAAACCATTACATGGCCGTTTTTGAACGCCTTCCCAAGTTTGTACTAACGACTAACATAGAAAATGTACGTTCAGAACAAAGACTGTTGAGTACCCCGGATATCAAATTTCGGATGAAGGCTCACAACCACTCAATGACAAAGTGGAAACGTTTAAATCCTACAAGGAGCGACTGACTCTTGCCCAACTTTGAATATTCTTGGGCATGATCAATTTTCATCGGCGGCATATCAAGGACGACGCCGACAAACAGGCACAATTGCATGAACTTTGCAAGAATTGTCGAAACAAGGACCCAATACCTAAACCATGGACAGAAACCATGCGAGAAGCATTCGAAAAATGCAACTTAGCAAATGCAGCACTCTTGGTCCATCAAACGCACCACGCTTCGCTTGAGAACGGAAGCCTCTGATAAAGCGGTGGGTGCAGTGTTGGAGCAGCTGGATAATAAACGTCGTTATCAGGCCCTAGCCCAAACCGACCAAAAACCTTTGACGCATGCTTTGAAGCAAATATCTGGCAAAGCAACATACAGACAGGCTGTGGAGGCGTTTATCCAAGCCATTGAAGATAGACAACTGCAAATGGCCGTAAGAATGGCTGGAAAGAGAACTCTCGCTGAGGCCCTAGCATTTGCCTTGACAATGCAAGCTGCTGATCAGGCATCGCATGTGTTCCACCGCGTAAGGGAAATGACAGCCGTTGAATGTTCATGTCAAAGAGCAGACGTCGTAGACCGGAGCAGAGATAACAGAGGTCAAATGCGCTGCTGGAACTGCAACAAAATAGGGCACCTACAGAGACAGTGCAGAGCTCCACCCAGACGAGGCAGTTGTCCGCATTGCGGGCCTAGGAGGGGCAACGAAGAAGCATCTGGCAGGGATAACAACCATCCTGCAGATATAGCTTCGCATAACCAGCAGTCGGGAAACGTGTAAGGACTAGCTTCGTGGGGCAGAAGTTGGTTTCCGGAATCGACGACCCCAGGACCACAATTCAAGTCTCCCAAACCAAACGAGGAAACCAGAGTCTAACAGTGGAAGCCTATATCGGACAAAATAAGTGCGTGGCAACCATCGACACCGGTGCCACCGCTTCCATCATAAGGAGGGACATCGTCCGTCAGTCTTGGCTGCACAACACCAGCAATTACTGTCTGAAAACAGCAACAGGAGCGACAGCGAAAGTGTATGGAGAGGTCATACTAACAATAAATTTGGCAGGATTAGTATTCTCCCACGCTTTCCTAGTAGCCGATATATGTGACGAATGCATCATTGGAATCGATTTCATGAAGGCGCATGATGTAGTATTGGACATTGGTATGCAAGTACTCAAGTATCGAAACGTAGAAATTCCGATGGTGTACGGGAACGAGAACGTCGCATCCCTGAGGACAGTCATTAGTAAGGACGAGGTCCTACCACCTTCTTCAGAGACACTGATTTGGACAAAGCTGGAAGGTGATCCTGGGGCCCACCGATTCTTTCTAGTCGAGCCAGAAGACAACCACTGCCGAAATTGCGTGGTTGGAAAAATGCTTGTCGAGCCGAAGAACAATATGGTTCCCGTACGAGTTCTTAATGTGGAACACAAAAGCGTCAAATTGAAGCAAGGTGAGGTGGTTGGAAAGTGTGTACCGGTTACTGCCATCACGAAACTTTCACAGGAAGGTGTTGCGAAGCCTCGTTCACTAATGGGAATGACTGAGGTCAAAAGAACTTTATTCCAGCACTGCGATCTGAATCGGGAGCAGCAAGCCATGGCAGGGAACCTCATCAACGAGTTTGCTGATATATTCGCTTCGCGGGACTGCGAGTATGGCCGAACACACCTTGTACAACACCGGATAGATACTGGAGATGCGAGACCGATTCGTCAGCCTCCCAGACGATTACCATTGGCTAAGCAGACGGAGGTTGCAGAGATGGTGTCGACGATGGAGAAGGAAGGAGTAATCGAATGCTCTAAAAGCCCATGGGCATCTCCAATTGTCCTAGTCAAAAAGAAAGATGGCAGCACTCGGTTCTGTGTAGACTATCGCCAACTGAATAATGTCACCAAAAAGGATAGCTACCCTCTACCAAGGATTGACGATACGCTGGATACACTGTCCGGAGCTCGATGGTTTTCCACTCTAGATCTGAAGAGTGGCTACTGGCAAGTGCAGATACATCCGGTAGACAACATCGTTGATGCGCTTCACTATCTTATAGGGTCCTTCCCAATCCTCAGAAGTCAACGAAGTACTTAGGGAACTACATGATGGAGTGTCCGGAGGTCACTTGGGAGTAAATAAGATACTCGAAAAAGTGCGAGAACACTTTTACTGGATCTACGCAAGAGACGATGTCGAAACCTGGTGCCGAAAATGCGCCGCTTGCGCAGCCAGTAAAGGCCCGAGAGTAAAAATGCAATCCAAGATGCATCAATACAACGTTGGAGCGCCCTTTGAAAGGATTGCAGTTGACATCGCAGGACCGTTTCCAGAAACCAACAGTGGAAACCGCTATATCCTCGTAGTGATGGACTACTTCACTAAATGGCCTGAAGCCTTTGCTATACCTAACCAAGAAGCTAAAACCGTGGTAGAGCAGATTGTCCACAACTGGGTAAGCAGATTTGGCGTACCAATGGAATTGCACTCGGACCAAGGTCGCAACTTCGAGTCGAAGATCTTTCAAGGAGTATGCCAGCTACTAGGGATTAAGAAGACAAGAACAACCCCGCTTCATCCACAATCGGACGGAATGGTGGAACGCTTCAATAGAACCTTAAACGAACACCTTTCTAAGGTTGTTGGCGACTGCCAGCGGGACTGGGACAACCACATCCCCATGTTCCTATTAGCTTATCGAAGCGCAGTTCATAACACAACAGGACATACTCCATCCGAAATCCTTTTTGGTCGAACCATCCGGTTACCTAGTGAATTGATGTTTGGATCTCCGACTGATGAAGCAACGAATGAAGATGATTATGTGGCGGATCTCAGAGAAATCATCAGAAACATTCATCGGAAAACTAGAGATAAGATTCGGATATCCAGCGACCGCATGAAGACGAGGTACGATACAAAAGCGACCACCACAGGATTCCAGGAAGGAGATCTGGTATGGCTATACAACCCTCATCGCCGAAAAGGTATGTCACCTAAACTACAGCAGGATTGGGAAGGACCCTATAAGATAGTGAAGCGCATCAACGATGTTGTCTACCGGATCCAGCGAGGAAGAGGCAAGCTAAAAGTTGTCCATGTGGATCGTCTCCATCGCTACCATGGGGAAAATATTGACGTGCTTGTTCGGGACGAACAAGTTTAAGAGGGGGATATTGTTGCATGTTTGCTTGAACTGTGTCATTCAGCATTAATTAGTCAACTACGCCATCTAGTAGAAAGTGGCCATATTACCGATTTTGGCAGCATTGGAATAGCAGTTTGAGTAGCTGTGGTATAACTTGGTATGTTGTTCTCGAACCTTCTGAACTTAACGAACCTTCTCAACGAATCTGGAAACTTCGAGAGGTGTCACTAGGAGATATAAATAGATGTCGCAGGAGCACCCAAGACATTCGAGTTGTGAACCGCGATAAAGAAGGGCGATAGATGACAGTAGTGAAAAGTATAGAGAATATTGAATAAGAGAAGTGATTGTTTATTTAAAGTGATTAATTGTGAAAGTGAATTGTTGAATTAAATAAGTGAATTATTAGAATAATAATCAAGAAGTAAAAGACATTGAAAGAGAACTAATAAAGATTAATTAAATAGAATTACGTTTTATCTTTTCGAATCCTAGCCTGGATGTAACAATATAATGAAATTTTGTTTCAATTCACATCGTTCATGTGATAAATATAACGATGCGATAATTACAGAACACGGGCACTGGATGGTCTATTGGTGTCATAAAAACCATTACATGGCCGTTTTTGAACGCCTTCCCAAGTTTGTACTAACGACTAACATAGAAAATGTACGTTCAGAACAAAGACTGTTGAGTACCCCGGATATCAAATTTCGGATGAAGGCTCACAACCACTCAAGGACAAAGTGGAAACGTTTAAATCCTACAAGGAGCGACTGACTCTTGCCCAACTTTGAATATTCTTGGGCATGATCAATTTTCATCGGCGGCATATCAAGGACGACGCCGACAAACAGGCACAATTGCATGAACTTTGCAAGAATTGTCGAAACAAGGACCCAATACCTAAACCATGGACCGAAACCATGCGAGAAGCATTCGAAAAATGCAACTTAGCAAATGCAGCACTCTTGGTCCATCAAACGCACCACGCTTCGCTTGAGAACGGAAGCCTCTGATAAAGCGGTGGATGCAGTGTTGGATCAGCTGGATAATAAACGTCGTTATCAGGCCCTAGCCCAAACCGACCAAAAACCTTTGACGCATGCTTTGAAGCAAATATCTGGCAAATCAACATACAGACAAGCCCGTCAACTTAGCTACATCAGCCAATATTCAACCAATATCGAAGCACTAAAGGAATGCACAATGTTGTTACAGATACATTATCTAGGATCGACGCCTCACAGCCAACTAACATCACAGCCTCCACTGACTTACCGGCTCTAGCAAAAGCACAAACGACCGATGAGGAGCTCCGAAAATTGTAAGACAATACAACATCTTTAACGATCCAGAAACTCACTTTAGGAACAGACGGCAAGAATTTTTTTGTGACGTTTCCCATCACTACATCTGGCCTTTTGCACATAAGACATTCCGACATATCACCAGTTGGACTCAGAATTGTATTCCATGCCAGTGAGGTCTGGTGGTGGTCAAGGTGCTTAGGTCTGTTCACACCAAATTCACAGCATTTTTGGAACCTGATCAGCACTTCGGCCATATACATACATATCGATATCGTATAGACAACATCGTTGATACGCTTCACTATCTTATAGGGTCCTTCCCAATCCTCAGAAGTCAACGAAGTACTTAGGGAACTACATGATGGAGTGTCCGGAGGTCACTTGGGAGTAAATAAGACACTCGAAAAAGTGCGAGAACACTTTTACTGGATCTACGCAAGAGACGATGTCGAAAACTGGTGCCGAAAATGCGCCGCTTGCGCAGCCAGTAAAGGCCCGAGAGTAAAAATGCAAGGCAAGATGCATCAATACAACGTTGGAGCGCCCTTTGAAAGGATTGCAGTTGACATCGCAGGACCGTTTCCAGAAACCAACAGTGGAAACCGCTATATCCTCGTAGTGATGGACTACTTCACTAAATGGCCTGAAGCCTTTGCTATACCTAACCAAGAAGCTAAAACCGTGGTAGAGCAGATTGTCCACAACTGGGTAAGCAGATTTGGCGTACCAATGGAATTGCACTCGGACCAAGGTCGCAACTTCGAGTCGAAGATCTTTCAAAGAGTATGCCAGCTACTAGGGATTAAGAAGACAAGAACAACCCCGCTTCATCCACAATCGGACGGAATGGTGGAACGCTTCAATAGAACCTTAAACGAACACCTTTCTAAGGTTGTTGGCGACTGCCAGCGGGACTGGGACAAGCACATCCCATGTTCCTATTAGCTTATCGAAGCGCAGTTCATAACACAACAGGACATACTCCATCCGAAATCCTTTTTGGTCGAACCATCCGGTTACCTAGTGAATTGATGTTTGGATCTCCGACTGATGAAGCAACGAATGAAGATGATTATGTGGCGGATCTCAGAGAAATCATCAGAAACATTCATCGGAAAACTAGAGATAAGATTCGGATATCCAGCGACCGCATGAAGACGAGGTACGATACAAAAGCGACCACCACAGGATTCCAGGAAGGAGATCTGGTATGGCTATACAACCCTCATCGCCGAAAAGGTATGTCACCTAAACTACAGCAGGATTGGGAAGGACCCTATAAGATAGTGAAGCGCATCAACGATGTTGTCTACCGGATCCAGCGAGGAAGAGGCAAGCTAAAAGTTGTCCATGTGGATCGTCTCCATCGCTACCATGGGGAAAATATTGACGTGCTTGTTCGGGACGAACAAGTTTAAGAGGGGGATATTGTTGCATGTTTGCTTGAACTGTGTCATTCAGCATTAATTAGTCAACTACGCCATCTAGTAGAAAGTGGCCATATTACCGATTTTGGCAGCATTGGAATAGCAGTTTGAGTAGCTGTGGTATAACTTGGTATGTTGTTCTCGAACCTTCTGAACTTAACGAACCTTCTCAACGAATCTGGAAACTTCGAGAGGTGTCACTAGGAGATATAAATAGATGTCGCAGGAGCACCCAAGACATTCGAGTTGTGAACCGCGATAAAGAAGGGCGATAGATGACAGTAGTGAAAAGTATAGAGAATATTGAATAAGAGAAGTGATTGTTTATTTAAAGTGATTAATTGTGAAAGTGAATTGTTGAATTAAATAAGTGAATTATTAGAATAATAATCAAGAAGTAAAAGACATTGAAAGAGAACTAATAAAGATTAATTAAATAGAATTACGTTTTATCTTTTCGAATCCTAGCCTGGATGTAACAATATAATGAAATTTTGTTTCAATTCACATCGTTCATGTGATAAATATAACGATGCGATAATTACAGAACACGGGCACTGGATGGTCTATTGGTGTCATAAAAACCATTACATGGCCGTTTTTGAACGCCTTCCCAAGTTTGTACTAACGACTAACATAGAAAATGTACGTTCAGAACAAAGACTGTTGAGTACCCCGGATATCAAATTTCGGATGAAGGCTCACAACCACTCAATGACAAAGTGGAAACGTTTAAATCCTACAAGGAGCGACTGACTCTTGCCCAACTTTGAATATTCTTGGGCATGATCAATTTTCATCGGCGGCATATCAAGGACGACGCCGACAAACAGGCACAATTGCATGAACTTTGCAAGAATTGTCGAAACAAGGACCCAATACCTAAACCATGGACAGAAACCATGCGAGAAGCATTCGAAAAATGCAACTTAGCAAATGCAGCACTCTTGGTCCATCAAACGCACCACGCTTCGCTTGAGAACGGAAGCCTCTGATAAAGCGGTGGGTGCAGTGTTGGAGCAGCTGGATAATAAACGTCGTTATCAGGCCCTAGCCCAAACCGACCAAAAACCTTTGACGCATGCTTTGAAGCAAATATCTGGCAAAGCAACATACAGACAGGCTGTGGAGGCGTTTATCCAAGCCATTGAAGATAGACAACTGCAAATGGCCGTAAGAATGGCTGGAAAGAGAACTCTCGCTGAGGCCCTAGCATTTGCCTTGACAATGCAAGCTGCTGATCAGGCATCGCATGTGTTCCACCGCGTAAGGGAAATGACAGCCGTTGAATGTTCATGTCAAAGAGCAGACGTCGTAGACCGGAGCAGAGATAACAGAGGTCAAATGCGCTGCTGGAACTGCAACAAAATAGGGCACCTACAGAGACAGTGCAGAGCTCCACCCAGACGAGGCAGTTGTCCGCATTGCGGGCCTAGGAGGGGCAACGAAGAAGCATCTGGCAGGGATAACAACCATCCTGCAGATATAGCTTCGCATAACCAGCAGTCGGGAAACGTGTAAGGACTAGCTTCGTGGGGCAGAAGTTGGTTTCCGGAATCGACGACCCCAGGACCACAATTCAAGTCTCCCAAACCAAACGAGGAAACCAGAGTCTAACAGTGGAAGCCTATATCGGACAAAATAAGTGCGTGGCAACCATCGACACCGGTGCCACCGCTTCCATCATAAGGAGGGACATCGTCCGTCAGTCTTGGCTGCACAACACCAGCAATTACTGTCTGAAAACAGCAACAGGAGCGACAGCGAAAGTGTATGGAGAGGTCATACTAACAATAAATTTGGCAGGATTAGTATTCTCCCACGCTTTCCTAGTAGCCGATATATGTGACGAATGCATCATTGGAATCGATTTCATGAAGGCGCATGATGTAGTATTGGACATTGGTATGCAAGTACTCAAGTATCGAAACGTAGAAATTCCGATGGTGTACGGGAACGAGAACGTCGCATCCCTGAGGACAGTCATTAGTAAGGACGAGGTCCTACCACCTTCTTCAGAGACACTGATTTGGACAAAGCTGGAAGGTGATCCTGGGGCCCACCGATTCTTTCTAGTCGAGCCAGAAGACAACCACTGCCGAAATTGCGTGGTTGGAAAAATGCTTGTCGAGCCGAAGAACAATATGGTTCCCGTACGAGTTCTTAATGTGGAACACAAAAGCGTCAAATTGAAGCAAGGTGAGGTGGTTGGAAAGTGTGTACCGGTTACTGCCATCACGAAACTTTCACAGGAAGGTGTTGCGAAGCCTCGTTCACTAATGGGAATGACTGAGGTCAAAAGAACTTTATTCCAGCACTGCGATCTGAATCGGGAGCAGCAAGCCATGGCAGGGAACCTCATCAACGAGTTTGCTGATATATTCGCTTCGCGGGACTGCGAGTATGGCCGAACACACCTTGTACAACACCGGATAGATACTGGAGATGCGAGACCGATTCGTCAGCCTCCCAGACGATTACCATTGGCTAAGCAGACGGAGGTTGCAGAGATGGTGTCGACGATGGAGAAGGAAGGAGTAATCGAATGCTCTAAAAGCCCATGGGCATCTCCAATTGTCCTAGTCAAAAAGAAAGATGGCAGCACTCGGTTCTGTGTAGACTATCGCCAACTGAATAATGTCACCAAAAAGGATAGCTACCCTCTACCAAGGATTGACGATACGCTGGATACACTGTCCGGAGCTCGATGGTTTTCCACTCTAGATCTGAAGAGTGGCTACTGGCAAGTGCAGATACATCCGGTAGACAACATCGTTGATGCGCTTCACTATCTTATAGGGTCCTTCCCAATCCTCAGAAGTCAACGAAGTACTTAGGGAACTACATGATGGAGTGTCCGGAGGTCACTTGGGAGTAAATAAGACACTCGAAAAAGTGCGAGAACACTTTTACTGGATCTACGCAAGAGACGATGTCGAAACCTGGTGCCGAAAATGCGCCGCTTGCGCAGCCAGTAAAGGCCCGAGAGTAAAAATGCAATCCAAGATGCATCAATACAACGTTGGAGCGCCCTTTGAAAGGATTGCAGTTGACATCGCAGGACCGTTTCCAGAAACCAACAGTGGAAACCGCTATATCCTCGTAGTGATGGACTACTTCACTAAATGGCCTGAAGCCTTTGCTATACCTAACCAAGAAGCTAAAACCGTGGTAGAGCAGATTGTCCACAACTGGGTAAGCAGATTTGGCGTACCAATGGAATTGCACTCGGACCAAGGTCGCAACTTCGAGTCGAAGATCTTTCAAGGAGTATGCCAGCTACTAGGGATTAAGAAGACAAGAACAACCCCGCTTCATCCACAATCGGACGGAATGGTGGAACGCTTCAATAGAACCTTAAACGAACACCTTTCTAAGGTTGTTGGCGACTGCCAGCGGGACTGGGACAACCACATCCCCATGTTCCTATTAGCTTATCGAAGCGCAGTTCATAACACAACAGGACATACTCCATCCGAAATCCTTTTTGGTCGAACCATCCGGTTACCTAGTGAATTGATGTTTGGATCTCCGACTGATGAAGCAACGAATGAAGATGATTATGTGGCGGATCTCAGAGAAATCATCAGAAACATTCATCGGAAAACTAGAGATAAGATTCGGATATCCAGCGACCGCATGAAGACGAGGTACGATACAAAAGCGACCACCACAGGATTCCAGGAAGGAGATCTGGTATGGCTATACAACCCTCATCGCCGAAAAGGTATGTCACCTAAACTACAGCAGGATTGGGAAGGACCCTATAAGATAGTGAAGCGCATCAACGATGTTGTCTACCGGATCCAGCGAGGAAGAGGCAAGCTAAAAGTTGTCCATGTGGATCGTCTCCATCGCTACCATGGGGAAAATATTGACGTGCTTGTTCGGGACGAACAAGTTTAAGAGGGGGATATTGTTGCATGTTTGCTTGAACTGTGTCATTCAGCATTAATTAGTCAACTACGCCATCTAGTAGAAAGTGGCCATATTACCGATTTTGGCAGCATTGGAATAGCAGTTTGAGTAGCTGTGGTATAACTTGGTATGTTGTTCTCGAACCTTCTGAACTTAACGAACCTTCTCAACGAATCTGGAAACTTCGAGAGGTGTCACTAGGAGATATAAATAGATGTCGCAGGAGCACCCAAGACATTCGAGTTGTGAACCGCGATAAAGAAGGGCGATAGATGACAGTAGTGAAAAGTATAGAGAATATTGAATAAGAGAAGTGATTGTTTATTTAAAGTGATTAATTGTGAAAGTGAATTGTTGAATTAAATAAGTGAATTATTAGAATAATAATCAAGAAGTAAAAGACATTGAAAGAGAACTAATAAAGATTAATTAAATAGAATTACGTTTTATCTTTTCGAATCCTAGCCTGGATGTAACAATATAATGAAATTTTGTTTCAATTCACATCGTTCATGTGATAAATATAACGATGCGATAATTACAGAACACGGGCACTGGATGGTCTATTGGTGTCATAAAAACCATTACATGGCCGTTTTTGAACGCCTTCCCAAGTTTGTACTAACGACTAACATAGAAAATGTACGTTCAGAACAAAGACTGTTGAGTACCCCGGATATCAAATTTCGGATGAAGGCTCACAACCACTCAAGGACAAAGTGGAAACGTTTAAATCCTACAAGGAGCGACTGACTCTTGCCCAACTTTGAATATTCTTGGGCATGATCAATTTTCATCGGCGGCATATCAAGGACGACGCCGACAAACAGGCACAATTGCATGAACTTTGCAAGAATTGTCGAAACAAGGACCCAATACCTAAACCATGGACCGAAACCATGCGAGAAGCATTCGAAAAATGCAACTTAGCAAATGCAGCACTCTTGGTCCATCAAACGCACCACGCTTCGCTTGAGAACGGAAGCCTCTGATAAAGCGGTGGATGCAGTGTTGGATCAGCTGGATAATAACAGTCGTTATCAGGCCCTAGCCCAAACCGACCAAAAACCTTTGACGCATGCTTTGAAGCAAATATCTGGCAAAGCAACATACAGACAAGCCCGTCAACTTAGCTACATCAGCCAATATTCAACCAATATCGAAGCACTAAAGGAATGCACAATGTTGTTACAGATACATTATCTAGGATCGACGCCTCACAGCCAACTAACATCACAGCCTCCACTGACTTACCGGCTCTAGCAAAAGCACAAACGACCGATGAGGAGCTCCGAAAATTGTAAGACAATACAACATCTTTAACGATCCAGAAACTCACTTTAGGAACAGACGGCAAGAATTTTTTTGTGACGTTTCCCATCACTACATCTGGCCTTTTGCACATAAGACATTCCGACATATCACCAGTTGGACTCAGAATTGTATTCCATGCCAGTGAGGTCTGGTGGTGGTCAAGGTGCTTAGGTCTGTTCACACCAAATTCACAGCATTTTTGGAACCTGATCAGCACTTCGGCCATGTACATACATATCGATATCGTATAGACAACATCGTTGATACGCTTCACTATCTTATAGGGTCCTTCCCAATCCTCAGAAGTCAACGAAGTACTTAGGGAACTACATGATGGAGTGTCCGGAGGTCACTTGGGAGTAAATAAGACACTCGAAAAAGTGCGAGAACACTTTTACTGGATCTACGCAAGAGACGATGTCGAAAACTGGTGCCGAAAATGCGCCGCTTGCGCAGCCAGTAAAGGCCCGAGAGTAAAAATGCAAGGCAAGATGCATCAATACAACGTTGGAGCGCCCTTTGAAAGGATTGCAGTTGACATCGCAGGACCGTTTCCAGAAACCAACAGTGGAAACCGCTATATCCTCGTAGTGATGGACTACTTCACTAAATGGCCTGAAGCCTTTGCTATACCTAACCAAGAAGCTAAAACCGTGGTAGAGCAGATTGTCCACAACTGGGTAAGCAGATTTGGCGTACCAATGGAATTGCACTCGGACCAAGGTCGCAACTTCGAGTCGAAGATCTTTCAAAGAGTATGCCAGCTACTAGGGATTAAGAAGACAAGAACAACCCCGCTTCATCCACAATCGGACGGAATGGTGGAACGCTTCAATAGAACCTTAAACGAACACCTTTCTAAGGTTGTTGGCGACTGCCAGCGGGACTGGGACAAGCACATCCCATGTTCCTATTAGCTTATCGAAGCGCAGTTCATAACACAACAGGACATACTCCATCCGAAATCCTTTTTGGTCGAACCATCCGGTTACCTAGTGAATTGATGTTTGGATCTCCGACTGATGAAGCAACGAATGAAGATGATTATGTGGCGGATCTCAGAGAAATCATCAGAAACATTCATCGGAAAACTAGAGATAAGATTCGGATATCCAGCGACCGCATGAAGACGAGGTACGATACAAAAGCGACCACCACAGGATTCCAGGAAGGAGATCTGGTATGGCTATACAACCCTCATCGCCGAAAAGGTATGTCACCTAAACTACAGCAGGATTGGGAAGGACCCTATAAGATAGTGAAGCGCATCAACGATGTTGTCTACCGGATCCAGCGAGGAAGAGGCAAGCTAAAAGTTGTCCATGTGGATCGTCTCCATCGCTACCATGGGGAAAATATTGACGTGCTTGTTCGGGACGAACAAGTTTAAGAGGGGGATATTGTTGCATGTTTGCTTGAACTGTGTCATTCAGCATTAATTAGTCAACTACGCCATCTAGTAGAAAGTGGCCATATTACCGATTTTGGCAGCATTGGAATAGCAGTTTGAGTAGCTGTGGTATAACTTGGTATGTTGTTCTCGAACCTTCTGAACTTAACGAACCTTCTCAACGAATCTGGAAACTTCGAGAGGTGTCACTAGGAGATATAAATAGATGTCGCAGGAGCACCCAAGACATTCGAGTTGTGAACCGCGATAAAGAAGGGCGATAGATGACAGTAGTGAAAAGTATAGAGAATATTGAATAAGAGAAGTGATTGTTTATTTAAAGTGATTAATTGTGAAAGTGAATTGTTGAATTAAATAAGTGAATTATTAGAATAATAATCAAGAAGTAAAAGACATTGAAAGAGAACTAATAAAGATTAATTAAATAGAATTACGTTTTATCTTTTCGAATCCTAGCCTGGATGTAACAATATAATGAAATTTTGTTTCAATTCACATCGTTCATGTGATAAATATAACGATGCGATAATTACAGAACACGGGCACTGGATGGTCTATTGGTGTCATAAAAACCATTACATGGCCGTTTTTGAACGCCTTCCCAAGTTTGTACTAACGACTAACATAGAAAATGTACGTTCAGAACAAAGACTGTTGAGTACCCCGGATATCAAATTTCGGATGAAGGCTCACAACCACTCAATGACAAAGTGGAAACGTTTAAATCCTACAAGGAGCGACTGACTCTTGCCCAACTTTGAATATTCTTGGGCATGATCAATTTTCATCGGCGGCATATCAAGGACGACGCCGACAAACAGGCACAATTGCATGAACTTTGCAAGAATTGTCGAAACAAGGACCCAATACCTAAACCATGGACAGAAACCATGCGAGAAGCATTCGAAAAATGCAACTTAGCAAATGCAGCACTCTTGGTCCATCAAACGCACCACGCTTCGCTTGAGAACGGAAGCCTCTGATAAAGCGGTGGGTGCAGTGTTGGAGCAGCTGGATAATAAACGTCGTTATCAGGCCCTAGCCCAAACCGACCAAAAACCTTTGACGCATGCTTTGAAGCAAATATCTGGCAAAGCAACATACAGACAAGCCCGTCAACTTAGCTACATCAGCCAATATTCAACCAATATCGAAGCACTAAAGGAATGCACAATGTTGTTACAGATACATTATCTAGGACCGACGCCTCACAGCCAACTAACATCACAGCCTCCACTGACTTACCGGCTCTAGCAAAAGCACAAACGACCGATGAGGAGCTCCGAAAATTGTAAGACAATACAACATCTTTAACGATCCAGAAACTCACTTTAGGAACAGACGGCAAGAATTTTTTTGTGACGTTTCCCATCACTACATCTGGCCTTTTGCACATAAGACATTCCGACATATCACCAGTTGGACTCAGAATTGTATTCCATGCCAGTGAGGTCTGGTGGTGGTCAAGGTGCTTAGGTCTGTTCACACCAAATTCACAGCATTTTTGGAACCTGATCAGCACTTCGGCCATATACATACATATCGATATCGTAGGACCACTACCAGAATCATATGTGCATTGATATTGCTTGATAATGATCGACTGCTTCTCAAGATGGCCTGTGGCGAGTCCGATGACAAACAGAACAGCTGATCGTGTCGCCAAATATTTCTTTATCGGCTGAATTGCACGATATGGATACCCAAAAGTAATCCCTTTGGACCAAGGGTCCCAGTTTGAATCCACCTTATTCAAAGCGATCACCAATCTGGGAAGCAAGCGTGTTTGGACAACAGTATATAACCCGGCAGCAAATGGATTAGTAGAAAGGTGACACCGGACATTCAAAGCAGCTATTCGTTGTCATCAGAACCCAGACTGCAACCATCCACCGCCGAATAATTTAACGCATCACCGGTGAATTAATCACGCAAGAAGATCGACCTTCAGATCGAAGCGTTTTCATGGAAGAATTCAGAGTCCATATGCGCAAGTTGAGAAGGGCCCCAGTGCCTCATCATTCAATAGCCACGCCTTTCTACCACAAGGAACTATATAGTGGGAGCCATTGCTTCCTTCGCCAAGACGCTACCAAACAAGGACTTGATCAACCATATTCAGGATGTCGTAATGTTATTACCCGGATTAACGACAAGCATTTCACAATCGACATCAATGGAGGAGTAGCTAACATCGACGTCGAACGACTGAAACTGACTTCCAGATATATTTCCAGCTATAAAATAAATCATCACAGCAACCATGTTCATCAAAATCTACTCCAATAGAACCTAAGACGTACTTAAAATGGGGCAGAAGAGCGAAAATTATAACAACCTGAAGCTCTCGTTTCACGGAAGGGAGTATTGTGGGACACATTCCGTGCCCGAGTGGTTGAAAAATATATCTTATTTATTGCTCGGATACTATCATTCATTAATATCGTTATCCCTTTCTCACTTTGTCAATGGCATGATGTTTGAATTAACAGATAGTTAAAATCTGAATATTGGTAACGCAACACGGGTCCGTTTTTTTTATGTTCCCTGTGTTTCTTTATTCATTTGGAATATTCGGAATATTCCGAGTGAGCCATTTACGTTTCTTTAATCAATTGAATATTCCGAATAATCCATTTCGGTGTTTCTTTATTCATTATGGAATAAATGGAATGCATTCTTTGTTACTGCCGTCTCAAGTTACACCATCAACAGGCACTGTCTAAACAAACCATGTATCTCCACCTTTAAGTATTAAAAGAAACTTTCCTTGCATGCACTTCGTAGCATTCTCATTTTGTGTAATTGACTTTTGTTTGCTGACAAAGAGGGTGTAATATATATTTTAAATTAATTGAAATTAGAAAATAAAGAATAAACAAACGAGAAATAAAAAGAAACTAAGGTAATATTTAAATTTATAACATTGAATTATTATAATTGTGGAATAAATTACAGAATTTTTAAGCCACGCTTAACAGAGGAATAATTGTTTTATTCGACGCACGCGGCTGTAGAAACTTGGCCATAACAATTTCTTAAAAATTCTTATTCTAAGAATATTCGTATTGGATACGTCGGCCATGCCCTCAAACACTAATGCACAAGCAGGCACATCAACACCTGTGGATAAGGTGAGTTGCGAGTTGTGAAAGCGGCCGGATACCTCCGCAATGGTGGCATGTGATGACTGCACCAAATGGTACCACTTTGACTGCGCACAAGTGGATTCTCGCGTCGAGGAGGTCAGCTGGCATTGCGTAAAGTGCCGTGAAAGTGCCCAGCCGATTTCACCCATTCCGGCTCACGTCGACCAAGGTAGACGGGCGAAATCAGCAGCGGAATCAAAGGTTTCATCCCGAGGCAGACTGAAGAAGCAACAGATCTTGATGCAACAACTCGAGGAAGAAAAGGAGCTACGTGAGAGAAGCAACGCCATAAACCTAGAAAAGAAGTACAAGATACTGGTGGAAACAGCTGAATCAGAGGATGAAGAAGAAAGAGAATCAGGTAAGTCAGTATTAGTAGATCGTAGCATTATAACCCAAAGATGAGTAAATAAAATTAATTCTGCGGTCCCCAATGGCGCTCATGAACCCATGCAGCAGAGCCAGGGACCTCAGCGGCCACCTTTGATTACCGAAGAGACTCATGAGCAACCTACCCATAGTGTATTAGGTCAGAATAACGAGGCACCCTCTCTTTGCGACGAGCCTATCGGGGATAAACCCAGCTCCGTTGAAAATAGAGTACATACCCTCTCGCCAACTCAATTAGCAACTAGACACGCGATCCCTAAGGAGTTGCCCCTGTTCAACGGCAGCCCGGAAGAGTGGCCTGTGTTCATTAGCTCGTTCGAACAAAGCACAAATTTAGCAGGTTTCTCGAACGCTGAAAATCTATTACGGTTACAGAGATGTCTTCGCGGGAGAGCATTGGATGCAGTCCAAAACCGCCTTTTGCTACCAACGATGGTTCTAGAGGTCATTAGGGCACTTCGAATGTTGTTCGGACTACCGGAGCATATTCTGCACGCGATGATTGTCAAGGCCAAAACCCAAGCACCTCCAAGACCTGACAAAATGGAAACGATTATCGAGTATGCCTTAGCAATCAGAAACGTCTGCGCCACCATAGAGGCTTCCCATGTGACGGCCCATTTGAATAACCCAACGCTCCTAAAGGAATTCGTCACCAAGCTCACACCCCACCTCCTGTTGAACTGGGTCATATTCTCAAAAGGCTTGAGATCTGCGACTTTGAGCGACTTTTCCAGTTGGCTCTACGAAATTGCAGAAGCGGCATGCACCGTAACCACTCTATCGGTCACAAATTCATCGGAGAAACGCTCCAATAAACGCGGGGGTCATCTGTACAATCATTCAAGAGCAGTAGGTCCTGAAAGCGATCCTGCCGAAGTATGTTTTGTATGCCAAGGCAGTCATTCAGTTGATGATTGCGACGAGTTCAGGGGGGTTGGACGCTCTGGAAGGTGGAGTATGGTCCGCCAATTAAATTTATGCCACACCTGTTTGGGTAAGCACCCACCCTCTCGATGTGGGGTGTCAAGGGTGTGTGGTGCTGAAGGATGCAGACTCAGACATAACCCTCTTTTGCATAGGTTCCAGTTGACATCAACTTCGGTACCTCTGGGCAACCACAGTAACAACCCAGTTGATGGGGGCGGCGCTCCAGATATGGCGGGTTGTTCGTCTGACCAGTCTGCTCAACATAACCAAGGTTTTGGAGGTTGCCATTATAACCCACCATGTAATGATTTTCCGAGTGTGCTATTTAGGATTATCCCTGTAACTCTTTATGGAAGGTCAACGTCGATACGTACTTTCCCTTTCTTAGACGGTGGATCTTCCCTAACATTACTAGACGATGAGCTAGCATGCGCACTGGAACTGCCTGGTCGACCCGAGGAGCTTTGTTTACGATGGCCTGCCGATACAACGCGAGTTGAAAGCGATTCCAGAGTCGTTTTTTTATCGATCGCAGGCCAATATGACGGATGTCCGAAATACCGACTGCAAAATGTTCGTACGGTACAGAGCGGTTGGAGCTGCCAACACAAGCGGTCTGCAGTAGGGTCCTCAAGGATCGATACCCGTATTTAGCCGACATACCCCTTCCATCGTACGAACATGTGAGACCAAGGATCCTCATTGGCATGGACCATTGGAAGCTAGGCGTGCCGTTAAAGGTAGTGGAAGGTAGCTGGTCACAGCCGATGGTTACTAAGACGCGCTTGGGGTGGTCCGTTCATGGACCAGAAAAATTCGGCAATAATGAAAATGAATCAAGGAACTTCAGTCTCTCTATCGGCGAGAATTACAACGACAGGCAGCTACATCAACTTGTGGAAAACTTCTTCTCAATCGAGGATATAGGGGTGCGAATTCCCCCTCAGCAGCTAATTTCAACAGAAGATAAGAGAGCCCTAACCATCTTGGGAAGAACCTGCCAGCATGTTAATGGACATTTTGAGGTGGGCCTTCTGTGGAGGCTGGACGAGATCGTCCTTCCTGACAGCTATCCAATTTCGCTTCGACGATTCGAATATTTGGAAAGGAAAATTATGAGGGACGAGCAGCTCCGCAGTCACTTTAACAAGCAAATTGCGAATCTCGTATCGGAGGGGTACGCTAAGCAACTATGTCCGGAAGAGGTGTTCAATCCCAGCGGAGGTCGTGTGTGGTATTTGCCTATTTTTGTGGTGAAGAACCCGAATAAACCGACCAATATTAGGTTAGTTTGGGACGTTGCAGCGGCATGCAAGGGCAGTTCTCTTAATGACTTCCTAATAAAGGGACCTGACCAGCTTGTGCCAATAACAACAATTTTGTACGGCATCCGTCGCGGAAGAGTGGCTGTTTGTGGAGACATTGCGGAGATGTTCCACCAAGTTCTGGTAAGGAAAGAAGACAGAGGTGGGCAGCGATTCTTGTGGAAAGACCAAAGAGATTCTGGGGAGCCCAATGTTTTCGAAATGCGGGTCATGAAGTTTGGGGCAAAGTGCTCACCATGCATTGCTCATTACATTAAGAATCGCAATGCAATGAGTTTCGCCAGTAGCAAATCCAGAGCCGTTGAAGCCATACTGAGGCATCACTATGTCGATGACTTTATTGATAGCGTGGACACCGTGGAGGAGTACCTCCAACTTGCGAGGGATGTGAGGCAAATTCATTCGAGCGCTGGATTTCATATTAGAAATTGGATGTCTAATTCAACGACAGTATTGGAAGGGCTGGAGGAGGCTGCTGATCCAACTGCTAGTAGGGCGTTAGGAACAAACGACGCCGACATCGCGTTAACGGAAAAGGTCTTGGGAATGCACTGGTGTACCTCAACTGATGTTTTCACGTACGCCTTGAGATTCAATCATCTTAATCTTGAGGTATTGTGTGAAGGTAAGGTTCCAACTAAGCGGAAGTTTTGAGGATACTAATGGGAATATTCGATCCCATTGGGGTTTCTCTCACATTTTCTAGTATTCGTTAATACTCCTACAGGATATCTGGAGGACCGAAATAGGCTGCGATGAAGAGCTGCCCCACCTTTATTTGATAGATGGCTACGGTGGCAAACACTGTTACCTAGAGTGACGGATGTCAAAATTCCGAGGTGTTATTCAACGGGTACAAATTCATACTTTGGTTGACGCTACCGAAAACGTATACGCAGCTGTCTGTTATTTTCGGATTCAATATCAGAAACAGGTAAACGTCACTTTAGTTAGCGCCAAGACCAAGGTAGTCCCCCGACGCCCTTTATCCATCCCGCGACTCGAGCTGCAAGCTGCAGTACTGGGAGTTCGGTTGATGAGTTCCATTTGTGAGGCGCACAGCTTCGCTATGAAGCGGGTATTATGGTCCGATTCAAAGACGGTGCTCTCATGGCTTCGAGCTGACCCGCGGACATTTCAACAGTTCGTCATGTATAGGGTTGGAGAAATCTTAGAGTCGTCAACTATATCAGACTGGAGATGGATACCTACCAAACTCAACCCTGCTGACAAGGCGACCAAATGGAATTCGGATACTGATTTGCACCCAACGGGCGAGTGGTTTAACGGGCGTCCATTTCCACTGAATAGTTCATCGGAGTGGTCGCAGATGCCCGCGATACAAACTACCGACACGGATGAATACCGACCACATGTTCTGCACATCAGCGAAGTTACAGCTAACAACAACTTACTCGATATAGAGCGTTTTGGGACTTGGAAAGCTTTGTTGCGCGCCTTAGCATGCGTCATTATGTTCACGGATTTATGCAGGTATGGACGGGTGCCGCAACCCACTACTGGTCTCATCATATCATCGGCAGCCATGCAGCGTGCACAAGTGCGACTTTATAAGCAAGCTCAGGATGCAAAATGCGCAGAAGAACTCCATCGCTTGAGAGGGAGCCCACCAGGAAAAGCGGTACCCCTCCCAAATAAAAGCCCTCTTGCAAAGTTATCGCCTTTCCTAGATGACAGGGGTGTCCTACGAATGCAGGGCCGCATTGCTTTCGCGGATTTCGTCGACATGGATTGCAAAACACCTATTATTCTGCCAAAGGCATTACTTTTTTGATCATCGACGATTACCATCGCAAATACCATCATTGCAATCATGAGACGATCGTGAACGAGGTTCGACAAAAGTTTTACATTCCGAACATGAGGCCCGTGTTGAAGTCCGTGAGGCGTCTCTGCCAGGCTTGTAGGATCCAAAACGCATGTCCTAGAGTTCCGGAGATGGCCAACCTTCCCTGCGCTCGACTTGGCGCCTTTATGAAACCGTTTTCATTTGTTGGTGTGGACTACTTCGGCCCGATTTTGGTCACTGTTGGAAGGAGGACGGAAAAACGCTGGGGTGCTCTCTTCACCTGTCTCACCATCCGAGCGATTCACATAGAGGTAGCACACACTTTAACCACGGATTCATGCATTATGTGCCTAAGGAATTTTATAGCTCGTCGCGGGACTCCCTTGGAGATATACAGCGATAACGGAACGAATTTTCGGGGTGCAGAGAGAGAACTTCGAGAGGAGCTAAAGAGGGTTTACTTGGGTAGGGTTGCTAATGAGTTCACATCGGCAAGTTTGAAGTGGAAATTTAACCCGCCAGTAGGCCCCCATATGGGTGGAGCGTGGGAGAGGCTTGTACGATCTATTAAAACTGTCTTATACAAAATTCTTCCCACTCATAAATTTGGCGATGAAACGTTGCGCAACGCGCTTATTGAAGTCGAGAATATCATCAATTCGAGGCCACTGACATTTGTGTCCCTAGAATGTACTGACGCCTCATCGTCAGTTTCTCACGCCGAATTATTTCCTTCTCTGCCATTCCAATGGTTCAAAACCACCGTGCGACTCAGAAGTGATCCATATGAGGAAGAGCTGGCGGCATTCGCAACTGATGGCGGACGCGTTTTGGAAAAGGTGGGTGAAGGCGTTCCTGCCGACCTTGAATAGGAGATCTAAGTGGTTTCAGAAGGTAAAGCCTATCGGTAAGGGCGACCTAGTCATTATTGTCGACAACACCTTGCCGAAGAGCTACTGGCCCAGAGGGGTAGTTGTGGACACTGTAACGGCCGAGGACGGACAAGTCCGTAGAGCTACAGTGCAAACATCCAGCGGTTTGTATATGCGACCTGCAGCCAATCTAGCTGTCTTGGACGTAACTGGCTACGGCGATGGGAGTAAGACCGATGCAGAATGCAGTCAACTTACTGGGGGCGGTATGTTACTGATGTCTCAAGTTACACCGTCAACAGGCACTGTCTAAACAAACCATGCAACTCCACCTTTAAGTATTAAAAGAAACTTTCCTTACATGCACTTCGTAGCATTCTCATTTTGTGTAATTGACTTTTGTTCGCTGACAAAGAGGGTGTCATATATATTTTAAATTAATTGAAATTAGAGAATAAAGAATAAAGAAACGAGAAATAAAAAGAAACTAAGGTAATATTAAAATTTGTAACATTGAATTATTATAATTGTGGAATAAATCACAGAATTTTTAAGCCACGCTTAACAGAGGAATAATTGTTTTATTCGACGCACGCGGCTATAGAAACTTAGCCATAACATTCTTTTTATTCCTAGAGAAAGGTGAAATAAAAGGAATATTTTTATATTTTTATGTGTGTTGTTTTAAGTAATTATTTTTTTTATTATATATTTGTAATGTCCTTCCAGAAGCAAATACATTTTTAAAATGGTCTTCTGTGGGCATGAAATGCAGCATAGATGTTTGTGACAAGACGATTTCATGAGCAGTGTTGCCACTTATGCTACATAAAAAGGTGCATGTTTTTTTAACTTGTACTAAATCCTTACTCGAAAGGACAACATATTTAACGTGGTATGGTCGTTGGTTTATAACAATGGCCCCTATTGCGAGTGTCGATTACTGATCGATGAACGACATTTAGCGATTGTCAATCGTCGATTGTAGATTTTGGGATTGTGAATGGAAATTGTGATTGACATTTGTCGATTGGCAATCGCTTGTTGTCGTTTTAATTTTTCTGATCGACTGTCTGTGAAAAAGAAAACAAAAATATTGTTTGCAAACATGTAAGTTGTGTAACGATCCACTGCCAGCTTATCGCAAGAAATAATATTGACTCAGCAATCATCACAGCAAAACTCACTGTTTCGCGGTGTAGGCGACGCCCTTAGGCGAACATACCCGCAAATCAACGAACAACTGCTGAAAGTCGAGGCTGAACGCCGCCATCCGCCATTTTGTGAAATGTCATCGAAAATTCCTAGTTGCACGTCGGTTCACAATTCCCAGCAGACGACCATTTCTTTTCTCCACCGGCCAGCATACGAATTGGAAGTTTTTCTTCCAGACCAGCCAACAAGGCAAGGAATTCACATAAAGTGTAATCCTTGGCCAGCATCCACATCCCAGAAGGGACTTAGCGATTGGTAACTCCACAAAAAGCGGAGAATTCCAACAGTCCCGGGGGGATAAAGATATTAGAATTGCATCAGAAAATCGTGGACGATATACCCTACGTGAACCAGGATTAAATCCACTCCCAACAGCAGTGGCTCGACCACGCAGCAGCAGCAGACAACCCCTCGCCCCAGAGCGAGTATATTCGGAAGCATCCTCCCAACCGTGCACCCACACGGCGGAGAGATCGCCTAAGAAAATTCAACAGGCAAATTCAGTGAACGGAGGAGCAAACCTCCCCGGACCACGCAGCTACAGCAGTTCACACAGGACCAGCAGGAACCTGTTTATACAACCCGTTTATCAGCCGCAAAATATTACGCGGACGGAGGAGGACGAATGAGTCCGAGACAGAATCTATCTTCATCAGCTGTTCACACATCCGGCACCGTGGCAAGTTTCTCGGCCCCTTCACAGGACATACCGTCCATACACCACAGGCATACATTCGCGGGCCCTTCGTATACGCAGCGTCAGACTACGTGCCGCCAGGAAAGGCCCCTTTACAGCCACCCCAACCGCTTCAGCGAGTGGGCGTACTGGCATAACCCCCAGCATACTTCCTCGGCAGTCGGAAACAACATCCAGCTCATCTATATACATCACTCGGAGTCATAAGCGACTCGAGCTTCATCGAGATCAGCATCCCACACCAGCCACGTCGAGTAGTTTAGAATTATATTGCTAATTATATACATATAATATTTCATATTTCGAATATTAGTTATTTCGTAAAATAGTGCTACTGTTTTGTTTGTATTTACCTTGTATTCAAGGGTTTTAGTTTATAGGTAGTCTAGATCAGTCGGAATACTAGCAACGCGACATAGCGTGTAGAAGTAGGAGCACAGTGATTAATTTCTGGTTAAATAATTTCGCGATCTAATCGGAAATCCTCTGAAGTTATTAAGAACCTGGAATGCGAATTAATTTCTGAAGGAAATCAGGATTAACAGTCGGTGAATAGAAAAACCAAACCAAACCGAGCAAGGCTTTGCTCGTGTGTTCGTGAACCCGTGTATAGTTTTCATGTGCTAGAAGCATCCGCAGATACCAATAGCGTACCAGCAACAAACCGAAGTATCAATGAGAAGACTCTTTTCATTTCTCCGGAATTAACACGCATCGTACGAAGCCGTACTCCTATCTCGTGTATAGTTGAGAGGCAAATTTAGAAAGTCCACTAGGGTTATACATATATATAGGTTAATTAGTAAAAAATTTTCAACAGGAACGTCGGCAGTGTGCGCACATCGCTGGAAGTTTTCCAAAGTAAGTACTTTTGAACTTGTGATAACCACTACTCTTGCTATATTGCAGCCATCATATACTTATATACATATATATATATATTTATATTCCACTCTCGGGCATATCTATTTGAATTTCGATCGCGTTTTGTTTTAAATCCGAATAGTCAACGACCAGTAGTTTTTCTTCGTACATCATCGGCTTATCATCAATAGATAAGGTTTAGTATCTCAGTACGCATTCGGAGTTTATCAAGCGCTAAGTGTTAGTTTTTTGATTTCTTTTTCTTTGTTTTTCCTAACCACGGTATTGGTGTAGGCACACACGAGTGTAAATAAGTGAGGATACCACGAAGACGAACAGTCGACATCAACCTCTGCTTGTGTTCCCACGCGAGGATTCTCTTCTAGGATTCTTTCTTCGGGAGTGTGTTTAGTACAAGACAAAGCTCAACCGTGAGTGAACATTCATCCTGCACGGATATTCTTCTTGTTTGTGTTAGTGAGAGTAAAGTTAATAATAGCTAACGGAAGGAGGATACGCCATCGGACCAGATCGGTTATAGCTACATGGGTAGCATAGTTCCCCGTTTAGTTCGTTATTCCAGTGTCGTCCCTAGTGTAGTCCACCTTGGTCAGCCGAGGCAGAACCAACAGTTCTGAACCATCCATTTATCTTTCTAGATAAATTTTAGATACGTACAAGACACGTGTAAGATACTTACCAGATATATTTAAGATACATTTAAGCTACTTTTAAGATACTTTTAAATTACATTTACCTTGTTAAATTTTTCTTCGAACCTTTTGTTAGTTTTTTCATTTCATTTTTAAGTATGAGATTATTCTTTTTGGATTCTTGAATAAATCATGATACGCTTGGGGCGTTGAAGAATAAGGAATATATGTCTCATCGTGTTATTACTTTCACGTTCAGGTCTGTCAGCCAAGTTATGGCCGGGTAAATAAACATCCTGGGAGTAGATCGGATCTCCCAACGGGAAGTGAGTGGAAGGGTATGTCAACCCAGGGGAAATAAGCTTCGATAGAGGTTTGAAAGGCCTATCTCCCACTTGTAGTAATTATTGTAAGAGTTAAGCATGCAACTCACACTGTCAGACCATATTTATACTCATGTACCTTCATTTATAAACTGTGATTATATATATACACATACAGTATAAGATATCTACTTAAATTATTATATTATATTTATATATACACACACATTCATACATATGTTAGCTTAAGAAAAAGAATAAAGAGAGCGTCAGTTTTATGATCGCGTTAAAACCAAACGGACGTGTCATCATTTAGTGAAACAGTACTACAAATTCCTCAGAAGTGGGATTACACAAAAAACAAAAAAAAAAAAAAAAACAGAACAAACAAAATAATAGCTTGCCACAAGTGAAATTGTGTGAAAAATAAAATTGGCGTTACAGATTGTGTGTTTACCACAAAGTTGGTTGTGTCGCCGCGAATTTTTTTTGTCACCGATTGTTCAGTCACCGCGAAATTTTTTTTTATTCTCTTCGCAATAACAAACAGTATTGAATTCAAACGAATTCATAGCAGCAGATGTGCGAGGAGAACATCCAAGTAACGGACGACTACAAGAAGAGATCGAAATAGCCGCTAGACACTGCAGCTGAAAAAAAAAAAAAAAACAACGTCATAATGAGTGAAAATGAACTGTGGCAACGGATCGCAAAATCAAACGATAGAGCAGAAGCTAAAGCAGAAGGTGGGGAAAAACGATCGGACGGTACGACAGGGGAATTTAACGTGGCGAAACAAATTGGATTGTGGAAGGAAATGTTGCCGGAATTTAGCGGAACGGCAAGTGTTGATGTGTGGCTGGCACAGCTAAGGAATGTCGAAGAAGTGTACGGTGTGGAGAAAAAAAATTTTCACGCACTTTTCGTAAGTAAATTGAAAGGCAAGGCACAAGAATGGCTGCACGCACAAGCAAATTTTTTAGACGACGACGTAGACAACCTGACAGAGGAGTTGAAAGAAGTTTTTGGTACAAAACAAAACAAGATGGAGATGAGAAAAAGATTTGAAAACCGAAAGTGGAAAGTGAGCGAAACTTTCAGTGAATATTTTGACGACAAAGTGAGACTGGCGACTGGATTGAAAATGGACGAAGAAGAATGGATTGAATACGCGATTGAGGGATTTTCTGATGACAACATAAGGTTATATGCCCGTGTCCAGGGGTATACAACAAAGGCAGGACTACTTCGAGCGTTCGGCAAAGTAACTCAGCGGAAGGTGCAAACGAGATCGACTGCTAATACATTTAGCAACAAACAGACGGGATTGACAGCAGATAGAACGGCAAAAGATAGACAAGTGGAAGGATAAAGAGTTGTAATCAGGTGCTATAATTGCAACTTGGTGGGACACATGGCAAATGGGTGTTCTAAGCCAAAGAGGAAGTCAGCAGTACATCAGTTGTCAGAAGATGACAAGGCCAATGATTACGTAAGACGTTTGTATTTTAAGTTTATTGTTAATAGTGATAGTATCCTCTTTGACTGCCTCATAGACTCTGGAAGTCCGATAAGTATGGTTAGAAGATCGTGTATACCGACTAATATATCCATATATAAATGTAACACACGGAAAAAATATTTCGGGTTAAATAAAAGTTTGCTTAAAATATATGGAATGGTGTCGTGCGTCGTTTTTTATAAAAAAGTTGGAATTAAAGTAAATTTTATGGTAATAGACGATGGATCGACGAGTTATGAGGCAATCTTGGGGAGGGATTTCCTAAAAAGTGGAAAATTTAAACTAGTTTCACAGTTAGAGAATAATACAACTTGCTCAAATGAAATAGAAAATGATAGTGAACGTTTTGAAAAACAGCTCTTGTTAATCGACTGTAAAGATAATGATAGTTCAGAATTGGATTTAGAAGTTGGTGAAGACGTATGTTATGGTCATAAAGAAAAGCTTAAAATGTTATATAGGTCAAATTATTTACTTGCCGATCGCCCTACGGAACCGGTAATAAAAACTAAAATGAATTTAACGCTAAATGACATAAAACCGTTTCAGTGTCGACCGCGTCGTTTGTCGTATGCCGAAAAAAATGAACTTAGTTCGTTACTAGACGAATATATCAGTAAAGGGTATATTAGAGAAAGCGAATCTGAATACGTGTCGCCGATAGTGCTGGTGAAAAAGAAAACAGGGGATCTTAGAATGTGTATAGATTGTCGTACGTTAAATAAAGCCACTGCAAAAGATAGTTATCCGATACCGATGATCGACGATTTACTAGACAAACTGGTAGATAAGACAATTTTTTCTAAACTAGACCTCAAGAACGGGTTTTTTCACGTATACATGCATGAAGACGCAGTAAAATATACGTCGTTCATTACGCCGTTGGGGCAATACGAATTCTTGCGAATGCCGTTTGGTTTGAAAAACGCGCCGTCAACGTTTCAAAGACACATTAACAAGATATTTGCAGACATGATTAGGAAAGATGAAGTTATAGTATACCTAGATGATATAATGATAGCTACGACGACGTACGAAGACCATTTTAGAATACTCTCTGAAGTTTGGAGGAGGATGGTAGACAATAGATTGGAACTAAGGATAGATAAATGCAAGTTTCTACAAAAGAAAATAAAATATTTAGGTTTTACGATTACGGGAGCGGGTATACAGGCAGATGATAGGGGTATCGAAGCTATAAAAAATTTCCGGTTCCACAAAAAACTCATGCGGTACAAAGTTTTTTGGGTTTATGTTCTTATTTCCGTAGATTCGTTAAAGATTTTTCGACCATAGCAAAACCACTGTACGATCTTACAAAAAAAGATAGGGAATTCAAGTTTGGTGACAAACAGTTAGAGGCCTTCGAAAACTTGAAAAACAAATTGATAGAAGCTCCGGTCTTGGCACTGTATAGCCCAAAGGACGAAACAGAACTTCATTGCGACGCAAGTGCACAGGGATTTGGAGCGATTCTGCTACAAAGAAAGCAAGACGGAAAGTTACATCCGATTTTTTATTTTTCAAAGAGAACGACAGATTACGAAGCAAAATTGCATAGTTTTGAGTTGGAGGCGCTGGCAATAATAAGTGCTTTAAAACGTTTTAGGGTATATTTAGAGGGTAAACAGTTCAAGATCGTAACTGATTGTAATTCATTGACCCTAACGCTAAACAAAAAAGAACTCAACCCTAGAATTGCCAGATGGGCGTTAGAACTGCAAAATTTTGATTACACTCTAGCACACAGGGCAGGTACTCGCATGCAACACGTCGACGCGTTAAGTAGGTCGACAAATATTCTAACGATCGAAACGAATACTTTCGAGGAAAACCTGATAGTATGCCAAGGAAAAGACGGAAATATAGTTAAGATTAAAGAGTTGTTAGAACGATCGAACCATAATTTATATGAAATGAGAAACGGAGTGGTATATAGAAAGAAAAATGATGGCAGTGTCGTGTTTTGTGTACCAACAGAAATGGAAAGTCACGTTTTGTATAAATATCATGACGAAGTAGGTCATGTAGGAACAGATAAGGTGTTAGAGTTGGTGTCAAAAAGTTACTGGTTTCCCAAAATGAGAGAGAAGATAGGATCGCACATAAAGAACTGTTTGAAGTGTATTGCTTTTTCGGCTAAACAGGGACGTGAAGAGGGTTTCATTCACAACATACCTAAAGAAGAAAAACCGTTCGTGGTAGTCCATGTAGATCATTATGGTCCAATAGACAATTCAAGGACGGTTAAAAAATATATACTGGTAGTAATAGATGCTTTTACAAAGTTCGTGAGACTCTACCCGACTAAAACTACAAATACAAAGGAAGTAAATCGAGCGTTAACGGACTATTTTAGAGCGTATAGTAGACCAAAGTATATTATTTCAGATAGGGGTAGTTGTTTTACCTCGGCAGAGTTCAAGGACTTTTTGTCCAAAGAAGGTGTTCAACACATAAAGATTGCGACAGGTTCACCCCAAGCAAACGGACAAGTAGAGAGAGTAAACAGGAGCTTGGGACCAATGATAGCAAAGTTAGTTAAACCAGAAGAAGGGGTATTTTGGGACCACGTTTTAGAGGTAGTCGAACATACACTCAATAACACGGTGGGCAGGACTACAAAAGAACATCCTAGTGTAATGTTGTTTGGAGTGAATCAAAAAGGCAAATGGTCGGATGAACTTAGGGAAAATTTGACAGAACTAGAGTCAGGAGACGTACGCGACCTGGCAAAGACACGTAGCAAAGCAGCTCTAGAACAAAAGAAGTCACAGGCATACAACAAACGATACGTAGATAAAAAACGGTGCAAGCCCACGAAATATAATGTAGGAGACTACGCTATGATAAAAAAATTTTGACTCGCACCCGGGGGCGTCTAAAAAACTGATACCGAAATTTAGAGGACCCTACCAGATCGAAAAAGTCCTACGAAACGACAGATATCTGCTTAAAGATGTTGACGGTTTTCAACAGTCGCGACTACCTTACCAAGGAGTATGGGCGGTTGGCAATATGAAACCATGGCTGAACAAGAGTAAAGCGAATAATTGATTGTAAATTTGCAAGATCAGGTGATCTTAATGGTCAGGATGGCCGAGTTGTAGTAATTATTGTAAGAGTTAAGCATGCACCTCACACTGTCAGACCATATTTATACTCATGTACCTTCATTTATAAACTGTGATTATATATATACACATACAGTATAAGATATCTACTTAAATTATTATATTATATTTATATATACACACACATTCATACATATGTTAGCTTAAGAAAAAGAATAAAGAGAGCGTCAGTTTTATGATCGCGTTAAAACCAAACGGACGTGTCATCATTTAGTGAAACAGTACTACACACTACAGGTAAGGGGTCATCGCCAATAGTGCCGCGCGGTGGCCATGGATTTCATGTGTAAACATGGCGGGGCGGGTCAGCACAGGGGAGATATTCCACCAGGTATCCATGCCTGGCTGTGAGTGGCCGCACACCATTCTTCCCAGATGTGGCATTAAGGTGCAATGGAGGGAGAAGGAGCATGTAGTACTACTGGTATAGGTGGCACTATAATGCACAATTTCTCTTTCGGATGGCCACGGTTGTAGGTTACAGATGGCGCCACGTTGGGCCAATATAACCAACGTGGTGCAAAGATAACCACTGTGGAATAGTGGAGTAGAAGTTTCAGTTATAGATGGCGCCTACCTTGGGGGGGGGGGGGGCGAGCCAAAGGAGGGGCACGAAGTTAACGACGACTATGCTGCTCAGATATGATGCTCAAACGTTACAGCTGATGATGATTTACCGGTTACAGATGGGCGCCCAACGTGGGGCCCGAAGACAAGTAATAGTAGGCCAGTCCAACGGCCTTGAGAAGTTTTTTTTTCATCTTTCCCTGGAAAAATTTATTTTTCGGTACGGGGCTTTCAAGTTTAGTCTAGTACATTAGTAGGTAAGACATCTTCCTTTGAGAAGAACGCTGGTAGTAGAGTGAGTGGCGCGATGTCCGTTTCGCTTTGCGAAGCAAGTCCATCTTCTCGGCACCACTCCATCCCAGTCCTAAGCGTGGATCGAAGTTTTTCTCCGCGTTCGTTAGCTGCGGGTATGAAAGGAGTGTCAGAACATTCGTGCAACCCTCAAAGAGGAGTGGGAGATCCATAGTCTGGCTTTGGGCATGTAATTTTCGCCTAGAGCTTTTGTGTGCGTGGACGTCACTCTGTCCTATAGCAATGGGTTAGGCCATTCGCTCAAGGACCATTACAAGATGAAGGTAGCGGAACTTTAGCGCGCGAGCGAGTCCGGCGCGTGGGTTGACGTTAGTCCCCGCGTGTGTCAGCAGCCGCACGGTGTTATGGTCCCGAGACACCTCAACGCCAAACTATTATACTTATACGTTATAACATTAAAGAGAGCAAGAGAAGCAGACCAGAAGAGCAGGAGATACCGAGATATCCTCTCGCTCACCCACTGGAGTCTTCATTAGACCCCAGGTCAAACCCTGGAGATTCGATCATCCCTAACCCAGAGCAGAGACCAAAAGTAATAGTAGAATAAGTATTAGTTATTACAATAGCAACCTATAGTAGGAAGCTCATTAATCTAAGAACCCTTTATTAATCTTCAAACCTTTTTCCTTAGATCATATTCATAGGTCTAAGACATATTAGGTATAAATAGTAGTTATAAGGCTTTCAGTTTTTCTTTCTATAGTAGGCTTTTGTAGATAGATTCATATCCTTTAAGTTTAAGCAGTAGGGTTAAGTAAGCTTTCGATTTCGGATCGAACTTTAATTCGAATATATTTTTTTTTGTGATTTATAAAGAACAACCCCCAACGGTCTCCCTTACTAAGGACAAGAACTCCACGAAACCATCTTAGTATAGTAATCCACTAAGGACATTTAATTTTAAGACAATTTAGTTTTCTTTTTGACCCTTTTGGTTCACTTCGGTTTCGAATATATCCGTAACCCGAAGTGAACATACAATCCTATCGATTCGGATTGTTGAGTTTACGAGACACCCAGGCAGATGTCTAACCCGTCCAACACAGGTCGGCTTGACACCTCGTAGAAGGTACCACGTCGTGGCCTTAGAGGCAAAGGACGAGACGGAACACCGTCCAGCCGCGCAGTTATCCCAACTCCATCGGGACAGCTCAGCGAGCAGGGGTCTTGTATGCCCGATAACTCAGACAACCCGGGAGTATCCACGGATACCCGGGATAACCAGACTTTCCAAACCTTTCGGCCAGCCAGGGAGCCGGAGCCAGTACCTCTTCCCGAGAGACTGGGACCTTTTCCCATAAGCGACGAACCTTCAGATCCGAGCGAGAATCAGTCCTCAGGCGTTCTCACCGCTTCAGTAGCTCATCCGGATCAGGAAGTCTCACGACCTCCCGATGCGTTAAGCGCCCCAGTACCAGTCGGTTCAGGCGTGGGTGAGGCGAATGACAGCGCTCAGTTCGAGCAATACATTCATCAAGTAGTAACGGCTACAGTCGGATTGAGGCGCGCCGAAGAGTTACGCCATATTAGAGAAGAGTTAGATCGCAGTCGAGCTGTAATGCGGCACGACATGGCGATCATATTGCGAGAAGCAGTCCTGGGACAGAACTCACTTCTTCGCCAAGGTCATACAGGCCTAGGTAACGCGCACGCGCGAGAAGCTGCAGGAACCCAGGGTCCGACTTCTCAGCAACACAACCAACCAATGCAGTCAGCGGCCGCGCAAAGTATTAGCCGGCCGGAGTATATTTTAGGCTCAAGTCCGCCTCCTAGAGGAGCTCCTGCCCAGAACCCACATGAGTTCCCTGTACATATGGCGAGAAGCGCCAACGTTGATAATTTTCTGGCGCAACTAAGCAACATCAACTTGAACGAGTCATCTCCGCGTCCGAACGACGAACGCCAAGCACCTTCGCAAGGACCATCTCAGGCGAGCTCATTTCCTAGATATCATAATATTCCCAAATGGGATTTACAATTCAGCAATGAAGACCTGTCCATTGACGACTTCCTTCTACAAGTCAACCGGCAACGGGAATCTTGTAATGCGTCATGGGCAGACGTTATCCTAAACTTCCACCATCTGGTGAAAGGACAACCAAAACTGTGGGTTTGGGGGTGGATAAAGAAGAACCCTCATGCGTCGTGGGAAGCTTTACGCTTAGCTCTCCTCGAGCAATACCGCAGTCTCGAAACTGATATCGATATTTTTCGACAAATGTCCGCACTCCACCAAGGCGAACAAGAATCGTTTGACTAATATTATGGGAGCGTGCTAAGGCTCAACGCGAAGCTTAAATACCCCAAGGTCAACCGAGATCTAATCGAGATTCTCAAACGAAACGTAAATCGCCAGATAGGGCAACACTTACTTACATTTAACACGTCGGATATCGCCGAGGTAGTGTACGTCTGTCGCAGCATCGAGCGCTTTCTAGCGGAGCCGCACAGCAACCCCGCGAACAAGTCCAAGTTCACGGCAGGAACCCCCTACCGGAGACATGTTAGCGAGCTCAGCGAAGAAGAGCCCATCGAAACCACGGCAGCCGAACTCAGCGTAGAGGCCGTCGGATTTCATCAGCGAGAACGCAGACCCTTAATCTGTTGGATCTGTCGAGAGGCAGGACATTCCATGTATGAGTGCCTCAAGCTACCGCAGAACCCGTTTTGTTTTCGTTGCGGAATGGAGAACGTTTTCACTCCCAATTGTCCAAGATGTCAGGAAAACTCAAGGAAGAACTACCCTCGTACCGGGGAGGGCAGTTCGAGAAACATCAGACCGGCCAAAGAAAATTAGACCCAGACTTACAAAGTAACACCACTATCCTTAAACGCCCAGACCATCCAACCGGGTATTCGTCGGCAAAAGAAAATCTAAAACGTAAACCGGAACCCGATACAGCTACCACCCAGGCTCTCGCCGCAGGTACCAGCGTCTCGAAGATACCAAGTCGACACTACAAATCGTTCGACCAACGATGGTCGGAATATCAAACCGCCAGACAGCGAATTTTCGGGAAGGCTACGCGTTATTCCGCATACGTCGATGAGCGACGACTTTAGGCATCGAAGATCCCAGATCCTCACCTTCCTTCGGCAGAGACAGCAATCGCATTGCTTAAAAAAAAAGTAACACATAGCAACATAAAGATATTTATAAGAAACAACACAACATAATAGAAAGAGAAGAAACGACGAGTTCATAGTAGAAGACGAAGTAAGCGAACGCTTGCCCGGATAACTCAGCCTGTGCATGAGACTAGGAAGCACCACAGCTAATTCATATTAAGTGTTGGCAGCGCCACGTGTTCCTTGCAGTTTATCTCGCAAGGCTCGGAAACTTTAAGGTGTGTAACGATCCACTGCCAGCTTATCGGAAGAAATAATATTGACTCAGCAATCATCACAGCAAAACTCACTGTTTCGCGGTGTAGGCGACGACCTTAGGCGAACATACCCGCAAATCAACGAACAACACTGCTGAAAGTCGAGGCTGAACGCCGCCACCCGCCATTTTGTGAAATGTCATCGAAAATTCCTCGTTGCACGTCGGTTCACAATTCCCAGCAGACGACCATTTCTTTTCTCCACCGGCCAGCATACGAATTGGAAGTTTTTCATCCAGACCAGCCAACAAGGCAAGGATTTCACATAAAGTGTATATATAGAGCGAGTATATTCGGAAGCATCCTCCCAACCGTGCACCCACACGGCGGAGAGATCGCCTAAGAAAATTCAACAGGCAAATTCAGTGAACGGAGGAGCAAATCTCCCCGGACCACGCAGCTGCAGCAGTTCACACAGGACCAGCAGTAACGTGTTTATCCCTTTGTTGACCGACGGTACTTATAAGTACCAATACCTAAATCACTGAATATATTCAACATAGAATTAGTTTTAGCAATGCAGACTCAACCAGACTTTAAAGTACCATTAAAAGTAATCGAGTGTGCTTTGACTTTCACTTCACATTCGGTTTTGAATTAAAAGTAACGATTTCCGTGTTTGATGTATTGGTTATTGTAGGAGTAGGTTGTCGCATTTTTAGTGAGCTGTATAAAAGTTGTGTTTTTAACTCAATCCCTATTTTTCTTTTATTTAACATTAGTCTGGTGTATGAAGAGTAGTTTTCTTATATTAGAATTAAAACATTAGCACCTTTAAGTTTATTTTCGATCAAAAAAGGAAACTGGACTTGTAAGTACCGCTGGGCTGGGTGCTCAGTTTGTGAGCAACTTATTTTTTTATTTCTTATGTTTTTAATGGCTTTCTTTCTATGTTATTATTTTTTACTTATGAAGAGAAAATTGGCAGGTATTAGGAGCACACACATTTCCGAGGCTGACATTTTAGCTATTTTGGAGGAATTACCACTGGACAATAAGGAGGATACTGATGTCGAATCAGATGATGATTTGGACTTCGTTCCTATAATCGGAAATAATTTTGCAGATGAGTTTGAAAACCAACTTATTCGAGAGGAAGTGTGCGAAAAACGCAATGATGAAGATCTCCAGGAAGAGCTGAACGAACTCCTAGATGATCCAGAAAATTTGGAAAGAAATCCAAGTAATCCCGGAAGCAGCTGGAGTTATAAGAAGATAAAAAGTGCAGGTAAATGTGAACCGATGGAACCTAACCGCCAATGGAAAAATGGAAAATGTGAAACGGAAATACCAGAATATTTATTTCCTGAAGGTCCTGTTCCAGGTATTTTTGAAAATAACACGAAAGCCACGGACTATTTTCTTAATTTTGTGGAAAATTCCATTGAGAATATTGTTTACCAAACAAATCTTTATGCGGTGCAAAAAAATAATATTCTTGATTTGAGAAAAGGCGAACTCATGGCTTTTATAGGAATAAATTTTCTTATGGGATACCATAAACTTCTGCTGGAGGCATTACTGGAGTCAAAGTGAAGATTTAGGAGTATCTCTCGTAAGCAAAACTATGAGCCGGAACCGATTTGATGCTAGTTTGAGTAACCTTCACATAAACGATAACAGCTTGATACCCAAAGATAATAGAGATCGCCTATTCAAGTTGCGCCCTTTGATCGATTCAATAAATGACAAGTTCGGTTCTGCTTACCATGGCACAAGACAACTTTCAGTCGATGAATCGATGATCCTTTTCAAGGGGAGGAACACGATGAAACAATACAATCCTATGAAGCCGATAAAAAGAGGGTACAAGTTGTGGTGCTTAGCGGACCAAAAAGGTTACGTGAAGAGATTCTCTATTTACCAAGGAAAAGACGAAGAACTGGAGGCGAAGTACAAATGTTACGGACTTGGTGAGAGAGTTGTTTTATCCATAACTGCGAAGGAATGGGGTAAATACAAAATAATATTCTTTGATAACTATTTTACCTCTGTAAGGCTGTTAGAAAGGCTAAAATGTGAAAAAATTCTGGCATGCGGCACGATTCGTAATAACAGAAAAGGTAATCCAAAAAATATGAAGGACGAAAGAAAAATGAAAAGAGGAGATGTAGATTTTCGTGAATCCAAAGGCGGAATAAGTTTCTTCAAATGGCAAGACAACAGGTCGGTAAATTTTGCCTCAAATTACCATGGAAATGAACCTACAACTGTCGCCAGAAGGGACCAAAAAGGCGAACTTCACGACATTAGCTGGCCGACAGTGGTAAAGGATTGCAATGCCTTCATGGGTGGGGTGGATCATGCCGATCAGCTTCGGTCTGCTTATGGCCTTAATCGTAGATCAAAGAAATGGTGGCATCGGATTTTTTGGGGTATTCTAGAGATAGCATTTGTCAACTCATACGTTATATATTGCCAAATGGAAACAAAATTATCACTTCTGGAATATAAAAGATATGTAACTACAGGACTTTTGTCGCTAAAAGATCTCACAGTCGATAAAAGGAGCCTAAAGAGGAAATTAGTAGAAAATTCGGGCCAGTGTAGAAAAAAACGAAGAGGCAAAGAGGAATCGGTTTCTAAGGATGTCAGATTAGGAAATCTTGGAATTCACTGGCCGAAGTTTGTTGAAGCGAGGGGAAGATGCGAGATGTGCAGCATTAATAAATTACAATCAAAGCCTTATTCTAAATGTAGTCATTGTAATATATATTTATGTTGTAATGATAAAAAGAATTGTTTTGCCAAATACCACGGAGTAACAATGTGAATGAAAAAAAAGTTTCCTTGTATGTAAAAAAAAAATCGATTTTAGTATTCTTTTCCTATTTTTTTTATAAACAATCAGTATTATTAATTATTAACAGATATATATACAAATATTTACATGTGTTGTGTGCACAATATGTACAAAAATGAATTTTAAAATATGCTTTATTTAATCACATCATAGTTTTTAGTTTTTTTTTTCATATTAAAAAAAAAAAATAAAAAATACTTCTTGCAACCCAACGGTACCTTATAGTACCACGTTCTTATTTAGTCCTAGATCGTCCTTGAAAAATAATAAACAAATTTTTTTTGCTTAAAATGTCTAGACTTTTCATAAAATTAACATAAACATGATTTGTTCATAAGTTTTATAGGTTTGGTCAACAAAGGGTTATACAACCCGTTTATCAGCCGCAAGATATTGCGCGGACGGAGGAGGACGAATAAGTCCGAGACAGAATCTATCTTCATCTTCATCACCTGTTCACACATCCGGCACCGAGGCAAGTTCCTCGGCCCCTTCACAGGACATACCGTCCATACACCACAGGCATACATTCGGCCCTTCGTATACGCAGCGTCAGACTACGTGCCGCCAGGAAAGGCCCCTTTACAGTCACCCCAACCGCTTCAGCGAGTGGGCGTACTGGCATAACCCCCAGCATACTTCCTCGGCAGTCGGAAACAACATCCAGCTCATCTATATACATCACTCGGAGTCATAAGCGACTCGAGCTTCATCGAGATCAGCATCCCGCACCAGCCACGTCGAGTAGTTTAGAATTATATTGCTAATTATATACATATATATTCCATCTTCATATTTCGAATATTAGTTATTTCGTATTAAACCGGGGGGGGGGGGGAATAGTGCTAGTGTTTTGTTTGTATTTACCTTGTATTCAAAGGTTTTAGTTTATAGATAGTCTAGATCAGTCGGAATAGTAGCAACGCGACATAGCGTGTAGAAGTAGGATTAAGTGATTAATTTCTGGTTAAATAATTTCGAGATCTAATCGGAAATCCTCTGAAGTTATTAAGAACCGGGAATGCGAATTAATTTCTGAAGGAAATCAGGATTAACAGTCGGTGAATAGAAAAACCAAACCAAATCGAGCAAGGCTTTGCTCGTGTGTTCGTGAACCCGTGTATAGTTTTCATGTGCTAGAAGCATCCGCGGATATCAATAGCGTACCAGCAACAAAGCGAAGGATCAATGAGAAGACTCTTTTCATTTCTCCGGAATTAACACGCATCGTACGAAGCCGTGCTCCTATCTCGTGTATAGTTGAGAGGCAAATTTAGAAAGTCCACTAGGGTTATACATATATATAGGGTATATCAGTTAATTAGTAAACATTTGTCAACAGGAAAGTCGGCAGTGTGTACTCTTGCTATATTGCATCCATCATTATACTTATATACATATATATATATATTTATATTCCACTCTCGGGCATATTTATTTGAATTTCGATCGCGTTTTGTTTTAAATCCGAATAGTCAACGACCAGTAGTTTTTCTTCGTACATCATCGGCTTATCATCAATAGATAAGGTTTAGTATCTCAGTACGCATTCGGAGTTTCTCAAGCGTTAAGTGTTAGTGTTTTGATTTCTTTTTCTTTGTTTTTCCTAACCACGGTATTGGTGTAGGCACACACGAGTGTAAATAAGTGAGGATACCACGAAGACGAACAGTCGACATCAACCTCTGCTTGTGTTCCCACGCGAGGATTCTCTTCTAGGATTCTTTCTTCGGGAGTGTGTTTAGTACAAGACAAAGCTCAACCGCGAGTGAACATTCATCCTGCACGGATATTCTTCTTGTTTGTGTTAGTGAGAGTAAAGTTAATAATAGCTAACGGAAGGAGGATACGCCATCGGACCAGATCGGTTATACCTACATGGGTAGCATAGTTCCCCGTTTAGTTCGTTATTCCAGTGTCGTCCCTAGTGTAGTCCACCTTGGTCAGCCGAGGCAGAACCAACAGTTCTGAACCATCCATTTATCTTTCTAGATACATTTTAGATACGTACAAGACACGTGTAAGATACTTACCAGATATATTTAAGATACATTTAAGCTACTTTTAAGATACTTTTAAATTACATTTACCTTGTTAAATTTTTCTTCGAACCTTTTGTTAGTTTTTTCATTTCATTTTTAAGTATGAGATTATTCTTTTTGGATTCTTGAATAAATCATGATACGCTTGGGGCGTTAAAGAATAAGGAATATATGTCTCATCGTGTTATTACTTTCACGTTCAGGTCTGTCAGCCAAGTTATGGCTATATATAGATCGGATCTCCCAACGGGAAGTGAGTGGAAGGGTATGTCAACCCAGGGGAAATAAGCTTCGATAGAGGTTTGAAAGGCCTATCTCCCACTACAGGTAAGGGGTCATCGCCAATAGTGCGGCGCGGTGGCCATGGAAACCATGTGTAAACATGGCGGGGCGGGTCAGCACAGGGGAGATATTCCACCATCTCCTCCTCTCTCTCTCTCGGTATCGCCCCGCTCTCGTCTCTTCCGGATTACCGGATAGGCGGGTCTCTCTCTCTCTTCTCGAGGTCATGCAGGCAAATTACCCTTCGGGCCACCCTAGCGAGGGTGGTAGCAATACCACTCTCGCTCACCCTCTCTCTCCGCCAACGGTTGGCAATGGTGGGACATCGGTCCATTGCGTGCGGAGGAGGAGAGCTTCTTTCCTTTGGTTATTGGTTTTCCAGGATTGCGAGCAATTATAATTTTTCTGAAGGCATGTAAAACTGGAGGTAACCCCAGTACGGGCTCACAGACAAGAATTCACGCCCGCCGGCGAGCTAGCGTGGGGCGGTATCCATGCCTGGCTGTGAGTGGCCGCACACCCTTCTTCCCAGATGTGGCATTAAGGTGCAATGGAGGGAGAAGGAGCATGTAGTTTTTTTTTTTTTTTTTTTTTTTAATTCTTTATTCTCAATTCGAAAATCTAGTTTATGTAACAATTCATTTATAACTTAAGTTGGAGAATAGTTAGTGACATTTTTTATTTAGTTTATAAAAACAAATAGAGATAAATGCCACTTCAAAATTAACACTTTGGGGTGGACAGGCATTTTTAAGTATTTATATACATTACATTTTATAGAAAAATTCACTTGTTTACAAAGAAATAGAAATACATATATTAATAGGAGCTAACATAAATTCATAAAAATTAGACGTTAAAAAGTTAAGCAAGAAAGAACTCAAATAATGAAGCGTAACAAAATTTCGATTTCATTGTGATTAATCGCAAGAAGCCACGATTTTACTTTTTTAAGAAATACAGATGTAGTTCTAATAATTCGTATATCCTCGGGTAGACTATTAAATAGCTTGTAGGAAACAATTGAGAAAAAGTTCCTAAACCTTGATGTGTGAAAAGGCGGAATATGTAAGGCGGTACCATTATTTCTTCGTAGATTATGAGTGCCAGATATAGGGCTCTGCATATAGCCACCTCTTATGAAGAATATTTTGAGGACTTTAAAGAAGTATAAATGTCTTACCGGCAGAATATTCATTCTTCTAAATAATTCTATGGTGTGGGTTAGGCGGGCTGATTTGCATACTTTTCTTATCGCGGACTTTTGTAGGACAGTCAGCTGTTGAAGTTTATTAAGATATGTACCTCCCCATGCGCTTATTCCGTACTGGAGTCTGGAGTGAAAAATCCCAGAGTATATTGTTTTCAGGGTCCGTGAAGAGCAGTAATTTCTAAGACGATAAAAGATCCGTAGAGAAGATTGTAGATACTTTTTCAAGCTTGAGATGTGTTCGTTCCAACACAAATTTCTATCAATAATAATACATAGATATTTATATTGCTCAACAAATTCTATTTTGAAGCAATTCGAGTTACAGCTAATATTTTCGTAATATAGGACATTGGAATTTTGGGCATCACATACACAATTTAGCAAGCTATGTCTACAACAGGTCGATGCATGAAATATTATGTCAAAGTCTGGGGAATCTTTCACTTTTAAACTGAAAAACATCAATTTAGTCTTATTGCTTACTACTAACTTGTGTTTGGTGAACCAGAGTCTTAGCAAGTGAACGTCGTGGTTTATGTCAGCAACTAGATTTAGGAGGTTGGTTGATCCATATGCAAATGCAAAATCGCCGGCGAAAGCTTTTACATTCATAATAAATGGGATAGCAAAAATAGAGTTGACATATATTAGGAACAAAATAGGGCCAAGAACGGATCCTTGGGGTACACCTACATTTATTGTCTTTGAACTACTTAAATTATTCCCGATTTTGACCTTTTGTGTTCTGTTTTTTAAATAAGACGCAAACCAATCTAAGATAAAACCGCGAAAGCCCGCGCAATGCAATTTTTCCAAGAGAATGTTGTGGTTAACCATGTCGAAGGCTTTTGTAATATCGACAAAGAGTCCGGCGCAACATTTTTTAACATCAAGTTCTTTGTAAACAACTGCACAAAAGTCTAGGAGAGCATCTTCCGTAGAGAGGCTTTCTCTAAACCCAAACTGCCTTTCGCTGAAGAAATTTATATCATTAAGATATTTCAGAACTCTGCTTTTAATGGTTTTCTCGAATACCTTCGATATTGTAGGGAGTAAGGAAATGGGTCTGTAGTTATTTATCTCTTGTCTGTTGCCCTTTTTATAAATTGGAACATTTTAACAAATCTGGAAAATTTCCAGAAAAGATACTCAAATTGAAAATATGAGCCAGGATATCAACGACATTTAGGGCAATTTGTTTCATTACAATGTTAGAAATACCATCGTTCCCACAAGAATATGAATTTTTGAGACTGTTTATTTTTTTTAACAGCTCAAACCCTGTAATGGGTTCAAAGAAGAATCTGTTCCTTACAGGCGTTTGATCCCGAAGGCCAGAAGCAGAGCAACAACTGCAGACGTTTGGAAGGTCTGATGGAAAAGGTATTTGTCCCACTGAAGCAAAGTAGTTATTAAACTCGTTAACAACTGCTATGGGATCGGTGATTTCAACATTCTCATTTTTTAGAACAATTGATTTATTATGGTTAATAGTGTTGCGATTTAACGGGGGCCCGAGCCAAAGGAGGGGCACGAAGTTAACGACGACTATGCTGCTCAGATATGATGCTCAAACGTTACAGCTGATGATGATCAACCGGTTACAGTTGGTTAAATACAATTAAAGTGCATATTCTTCTTCATAACACGAATACCTTGAAATTTACCTTGCCAATTACCATTCACGATACCAAAATCTACAATCGACGATTGACAATAGATAAATGTCGCTCATCTATCAGTAATCGCCACTCGCAATAGGGGCCAATATCTTAGTAATACAAAATATATTATGCTTTTTCTGAGCGAAAGTTGTATATTACTGTATTGGGTACTTCGTTAAGAAACGCTGCTGTTTTGACTTATGTACATAGGAACAAGTCGTTTTCCACTTTAGAGAATTAATTCGCTGTTTTTGTTTGTAAAACAACATTTTTAAAACGAAATGTCGTGAGTAGAATTGCTTTTTGGGAAAATAAAATAATATGTATTGAATAGATACAATCAATGGAATTTCACCACCATAAATCTTATGAACAAAAAGCAGTCACAAAATGCATGAACTTAAACAAAACAACTTACAACAAAATTAATATTAAATTTTGACTTAAGCAAAACGAACAAACCAGAGATAACAGATTTGAATAACATAAACGTCAGATGAAATACGTTTTCCCAATAGTAGTACTCAGCTGTTTAATTGAATAATCAAATTATTTGCGCTCCAGGAATAAGAAGGAGTATCTAAACACTATTTTTGAACAGTAAAACGTAAAAAATGTTATTACATAGAATTGTGTACGAGAAATAAAAATGAACTTTTTGCAAAAATATATTATTTTTTTTGAAACAAATTAGGTTGATCGAATTTCCTATATACATATGATTAATACTACTAAGCACAAACGAACAAAAACAATTAATTAATAACAAAATTGTACACAAAAAAATTAAAATGCCTTTAAATTGCTTCATCAGAAGCTGCACAAGCCCATTTGGTCAACATGTTCACTATTTTTATATTTTTTTTTTGATTTGGCATACATGGTTGGTTGGTTGGTTTAAGTGGCTGTAATAAACGTCATCTGACGAGGGAAAAACACAAATAGCGCAATGAGCGCCGTTTTGATACCACAACTAACGGAACCTAAAATTAAAGGGCGAGATGGATATTATTAAGGGGGCTCAAAACCATCCTGTGGAGTTGAGGAATTTGATGATGTTGTTGAAGTGGATGGTATGAATGGCCGAGATGTCATTGTAAAACGGATGACCTAGTGCGCTGCGTCTGGTTTTGGCTAAAGCCGGACACTCACAGAGAAGATGGAACACTGTTTCACTCTTTTCTGTGTCAGAGCAGCTGCGGCAGTGGGTGTTGTGAGGGATGGCAAGCTTGGCTGCGTGAGTGCCTAAAGGCCAATGGCCCGTACTGATTGCCGTTAGTCTGGCGACATCAGCACGCGTTCTGGCTAAGAGATTGTTTGTTCTGGCATCATCGTAGGTTGGCCAAATCTTTCTTGAAATGACACAGTCCGAACGATTCGTCCATCTAGTCTCGGCCCCTGAGATGAAGTGCAGGAGGATTTCTCTCTTTACATATCCCAGCGGAGGGAAAACTTCCTCCGCATGTGATACGCACAGAGCAGAGCCACGTCTGGCGAGTTCATCAGCTCTCTCATTTCCATCAATGTTCCTATGGCCGGGAACCCAGACGAGAGAGATATCTAGCCGATGACAAGCCTTATTCAGCGTATCCCTGCATTCCACCACAAGCTTGGACGTAGACTTAGTTGAACTAACAGCCTTAATCGCGGCCTGACTGTCGACGAAGATGCCTATTTTTTTTCTGTGTGTCAATATGTTGAGAAGCAGTCTACACGCCTCCTTAATTGCAAATACTTCTGCTTGAAAGACGCTGGCTGCGTTGGGAAGGCGAAGGGTTTTAGAAATATCTAGCTCCTGCTCCACAGTTCATCTTGGAACCATCTGTGAAGATAGGTATGTCGAATTCATTTACGACCGCATTTTCTTTCCATTCTGATCTAGAGGGGAATCTCACAGAGAAGCTTTTATGGAAGTTGAGTTTGGGTGTAATGTAGTCTGTACCTATTAGACCTATGCCTTCGGGAAGTGAAAGAAGGATGCTGGTATGGCAATATGGCCTTTCCGACCAACATTTAGATTCCTTCAATCTACAGCACTACACGCTGCAATGTTTTTGATATACAGATCCACTGGCAGAAAGTTGAGAATCACATTGAGCGCCTCGGTCGGGCTTGATCGAGGGGCTCCAGTGATTCCAATTCCAGCTGTTCTTTGGATTCTGCTTAATTTGGAGACGTTGTAGGCTTTACTTAAAGCGGGCCACCATACCAGGGATCCGTAGGTGAGGATGGGACGTACCACCGCTGTGTACATCCAACGAACCATCTTTGGTTGAAGCCCCCACTTCTTGCCGAAAGTTTTGCTACAGGCGTAGAAAGCAACGCTTGCCTTCCGCACTCGGTGTTCGATGTTGGACTTCCAGTTGAGTTTGGGGTCAAGCGTGACTCCAAGGTATTTTGCGCTGGTGGATAAAGGAAGATTTTGGTTATTTAAGCGGGGAAGGGAGAAGGTTGGTATTTTGGTTTTGGTGGTGAAAAGCATCAGTTCAGTTTTGCTTGGGTTAACGCATAGGCCACAACTTGTAGCCCACCCGCTAATCTTACCCAGTGCTCTTTCCATGATTTCACTTATCACGGTCGGAAACATTCCTGATACTAGAACAACCACGTCATCCGCTTACGCAACGACTTTGATACCCTCCCTGTCGAGACTTGACAGGACTTTGTTGAGAACTATAATCCATAAGAGAGGCGAGATCACCCCACCTTGAGGTGTTCCTCTACTTACTGATTTCGTTAGAAGGGTATTGCCTAGTTTTGCTTGAATGATCCTCGTTTTGAGCATGGAAATGATCCAAGAAGTGACGAAGTCCTCTACGCCTAGTTCTAGGAGAGATTCCTGGATCGATTCAGTGTGGACGTTGTTAAACGCGCCGTCTATATCTAAGAAGGTGGCTAAGGTGTATTGGTGATGGAAGAGTGACCTTTCGACTGTACGCACTACTTCATGAAGAGCGGTCTCCGTCGACCTGCCCTTGAGGTATGCGTGCTGTGAGTTGCATAAGGGAGACTTTTCAAGTCCTGTTCTTATGTGAAGGTCAAGTACGCGTTCTAGAGTTTTGAGTATGAAAGAGGTTAGGCTAATAGGACGGAAGTCCTTCGCGGATCCGTGACCTCTTTTACCAACTTTCGGTATGGAAACTACTCGGACATACTTCCACGACTGAGGTATGTGATTTAGTAGGATACTGCTTCTGTAAATTTCAACTAGTAGGGGCACAACTATCTCGTCATGTTTTTGAAGCATGATGGGGAGAATGCCATCCTGCCCTGGTGATTTATACGGAGCAAAGCTGTGAATGGCCCAGAGAATCTTTTCCTTGGTTATAATGCGCTCAATCTCCTCCTGGTGAGAGGGGAGCTCTCCCCTCAATTGGGGCGGAAGTACGCAGTAGTCGTGCAACCAGGAAAGTGTGTGTTAAGTAGAAGCTCCAAGGATCCGTCAGTGGATTCCGTCCAGGTTCCGTCCGTTCTCTTGATAAAAGATGGACTGGAGTGTCCTTTGGATAGAATCTTACTGAGTCTTGCAGATTCCTTAAGAGAATCGATGGATTGGCAGTATTCAGACCATGCTTGTGTCTTAGCTGGTCTGATAGATTTTTTATAGAACTTTAGGCAATCCTTGTAGGGTTGCCAAAACTTATGCCTATAGCAGATGTTGAAAATGTCCCTAGTCAGCCTTCTGAGGATGGTTAGGTCGTCATTCCACCACGGCGGTAAGGTTTTTTTGCTATATTTAACGGGACACGATGTCTTAAAAGCTGTGTTCATAGCTTTGCCTAATGCAAACGCAATTGTGTCCAGTTCTGCACCTGATTCAATTTTCAGGTGTGGTAGATTAGGGAGTTTAGAATTCAATATTTGACCGAATTTCTTCCAGTCAATTCTTTTTGGATTTCTGTACGGAGTAGGAGTATCTATCTTGATACTCAGATTGAAGAGTATCCACTCGTGGTCCGAGAAGGACTTTAGGTTGGAGACTCTCCAATTCTCAACCCTGAAGATGTCATTGTTTGTTTTGAGTGTAATGTCTAACACTTCTTCCCAGCCGTTATGAGTTTCCGTACTTGGAAATATAAAGGTAGGGGTGTTACCTATATTACATACACATAGAACTGTAGTGAAAAGAAAATCAAATAAAGACTCACCTCGTTCATTTATTTCTTTGCTGCCCCAAAGATGATGTCGAGCGTTAGCGTCACAGCCTATGAGCAGACTGCCTTGTCTCGCTTGTATCTCTGCTGTGAGTTGCTGCACTTCTTCTGGCGGGGATGGTTTATCGTGCGCCATATAAGCGGATGATATGAATGTGGTTTGGCCCTGGGTGAGTTCAAGCTTAACGACGGTTAGATCACCCGAGCTGAAGTTGGGACATAAGAAAGCGTTAATGTATTTTTTAGCTAAAATGCATGTTCTTGGCTTACCGACGTCTTTTTTGTAAAAAAAGGTTGTAGTTGCTGTCTGAGAGGCCCATTATGGTAGTCTTCCTGACCTAGGGCTCTTGAATGATGCCGATGTCAATGTCTTCCTCTCTGAGGAAGACCAGAAGATTTTCCGATGCACATTTCGAGTGCTGGAGATTCGACTGGATGACTTTCAGCATGTTAAGATTGGGTGTTGGAAGCGATCGCCAGTTCCTCCAACACCATATTGGCAGCGGCGACATCGTCTATGTCATCCTCGGGTACTGTCGATCGGAAGATCTTGAGTTTGGCGAGCCGTATGCCAAAACTCAGCTTGTAATCAGCTACTTCTAGTGCCCCTAGGCACTCCTCTTTGATTAGCAGCAGGTAGGATAAGCTGTTTTTCTTGGGTTCTTCTGCCTTTATGACAGCCCAATCGTCCATAGGAATGGTCGGATTTTGAAGTTTGAGGCACTTAAGCAGACTCTCAGAGTCTATCTTCATAACCGGTAGCCAAATACGGGCCCTAGGTCTCGTGGGGATATCCTTGGCAGGGATATCCTTGGCAGGGATGAGCTTAAGCTTTAAGCCCTCCCAAGCTTCGGCGATCTTGTCGATGCATGAGCCAAGAAAATCCTTAGAGTACTGGTCCACGCATTTAATCACCCGATATCCTCGTACCATTTCCGCGCAGTCGAAACTGGGTAATTTGTTGTCAACTCCGGAGAGCACGTGTTCCACAACCATCTCTGATAGTTTGGCTTCGATGCTACACCAACGGTCCGATACTGTTTTGCCGTTTTTTGACAACTCGTCTATAATGGCGACCTGAAGATGGTCCCTCACCACCTCGGTGAAGGTTCTGGTAGCCTGTGAAGTGGATGACCCCAGGAAAGTATTTAATCTAGGGGCGATCTTGGATCTTTTAGAGGTGTGAGAGGTCTCATCTTGGGACCTCTTTCTCTTCACACTCTCTTTCTTTTGTTGATTTTGCCTAGGGTTATTTTGATAGTTGACGTACTCGTCCACCACCTTTTGGTACTTTATTTTGTTCTCTTTATCCCTCTCTAGAGTCGCGCCAGTCTCTTCATTCTTCGCAATCTTTGCAAGAATGTAGGCAGCCCTGTTGTAACGTGACTTCAAGAGAGAGCCAGAGGACTTCTTGAGTTTGGGTGCACTATGGCTGGTGCTCCCAGTTGTGGGTTTTTCAGTTATATTGAGTGGCTTTTGGATACTATGGCTGGTATCCTCGGCCATAACTGTAGAGTTGGAAGTGGTAGGTTGATCGCCTGAAGGAATACTATGGCTGGTGCTCCTTAGGCTTGAGGGGTCAACTACTGTTGGAGGCTAATAGCTCCTCCTCGGAAGAGGTCCCTAAGAGGGATTCTTCCTTTTTTGTTTTTTTTGTATTTTTTTATTATTTTTTTTATATTTTCTGTTTCGGTTTTGTTTTGTCGGAGAAACGAAATACGACCGATTCAAAAGGCAAAACTGGACTGACTCTTTATTCAGTATTCAATTCAGTAACTTAGTACAGCACAATATAAGCTTAGAGTCGTGTTAGATAGGTACACATATTTAAAATGTAATTCATTGTAGTTAGTGTAGTATGTGTATAAAAGCTTTAACATAATAATTGTGATATAATGAAATAACTTAATATAGTGTTAGTGTATTCTGGTTATGTACTTTGTTGCTCACGTTCATGTTAATATATAATACATAACATTCTTCCGTCCTTATTTAATTCGGATCTCCCAGGTTCTTGTAGTGTAACCTGTTAGGCGCGTGGCGTTCCCTCTGCTGCCGAGCCTCTGGTCTTATTGGCGGCGATAACGTTTCTCTATCAGTTGTAGTGGGTATGATCTCGTTGCAGTCAAGTCCCGACGGTTCCTGGTGGTCTTCCTTGTGATGTGACGGTAAAGCACGCAGTTCTTCAACGTTGATCCCTGAAGATCGTAGTTGGTGGCGATGAACCACTCGTGTGACTCCATTCATAGAAACAAGATATCGACTCTTTGATAAAACTTGAGAAACCACAGCTCGTAACCATTGGTCCTTAAAGCGGTACCACACCTTGTCCCCAGGAAAGAATATTTTATCTGGGAAATAAAAGGAAGAATTAGTGGGAGAAATACTAAAACTAGTTTGGCCCAATGGCGGTTTAAGTTGATTAAGAAATGTCCTTGGTGAATATCGAAGCAGAAAATCGCAAGGATTTTTTTGCGTAGTTGGACTTGGAGTTGTCCTATAATAAAATAGAAACTGATCGATGTGTTTTTCCATCTCGTCATCTGTAATGGTGCGCCCCTCCCACCAGCATCCGAAACTTTTGCTAATTGCACGTTTGACTACTTTAACTTCTGCCTCCGCTAGTCCATTGGCTTGTGGGAAATATGGGGGACTTTTCTTGACTTCTACCCCGTACTCTCCTAACCATTTGATAAATTGCACACTACTGAAAGGAGGCCCATTGTCGGTAACGATGCATTGCGGAATTCCGAAAATACTAAAGGATTTCCTAAATCTGGCGATTACTTCAGATGCCGTTGTTATTTTCATTAAATACAAATCTATCCATTTCGATGTTGAGTCTACTATTAGCAAAATATTCTTTCCAAGTACATGCAGGAAGTCAGCGTGAAGTCTTATCCATGGACGCTGATATTTAGGCCATCCTTCAAATATAACCTCCGACGCATTCGAACTCTTTAACTTCTGGCACTGCTCACAAGATTTAGCTTTCTCCTCCAAATCCATATCTATTCCAGGCCACCAACAACAGGATCTAGCAAGCAGTTTCATTTTAACAACTCCTGGATGATTTTCGTGCAGACGATACAAAACATAATTCTGGAGTGAACTTGGAATAAGTACACGGACTCCCCAGACTATACAATCATGCTCTATAGACAGATGTTCCCTTTTAGAAAAAAATGGCTGTAACGCAGGATCGACAGTATGTGATGTCCATCCTACTCGGACAAGTTCAAGCACTTTACATAATACTGGATCTGTTTTAGTTGCTTTTGCAACATCCTTAAAGTTTATCGGAACAGTATCTTCAAAATACATTGCATTAATGAGGGTATCCGACATTTCATTAGTGTTAACTGTGCTCAAAGGAAGACGAGAAAGTGCATCACAGGATGCCATGTCTTGACTCTTTTTATAACGAATTGTGTATGTGTATCCAGACAAAATAATAGACCACCTTTGCAGCCGTGCACACGATGTTGATGAAATCCGTTTATTAGGGTCAAAAATTGTTTTGAGTGGCATGTTATCAGTGTATAAAATAAATTCTCGACCAAATAAATACTTATGGAATTTTTTGACACCGAAAATTATTGCCAAGGCCTCTTTTTCGACCTGCGAATAGTTCCTTTCTGCTGACGTTAATGTTGCTGAAGCGAAAGCTATGGGTACTTCCATATTATTTTCCACGTGGGATAACACAGCTCCCACCCCGTAACAGCTCGCATCGCAAGATAATACTAATTGTTTAGTTGGATCATAGTACGAAAGTAGACTTTGGTTAGAGAGTGATCGCTTGCTATCTAAAAATGACTTTTGACACTCAGTAGACCATTCAAAGGCGACACCTTTCTGTGTGAGTTTGTACAGCGGGGCCAGCGCTGAAGACTGCATTGGGACGAACTGTCGGTAAAAGTTTAGCAATCCTAGATACGCTTTTAGTTTTGTAAGATCCGTTGGTACAGGAGCATTTTGTAGAGCATCTACTTTAGTTGGACATGGGCGAATACCTTTGCCCGTTAGCAAAAATCCTAAGTACTCAACTTCGTGTACAAAAAATTTACATTTGCTAAGATTGACGCGAACATTGACTGAATTCAACCTCGAAAGCACCTTTTCGACGCTTTGTTTGCAACTTGCGTGATCTGTTCCAGATATAATTACATCGTCAAAGTAACAATTGACGTTTGCTATGCCCCGCAGGATTTCATCCATGGTACGTTGGAATATGGAAGGTGCTGTTTTTACCCCATATGTTAGTTTATTAAACCTGAACAGTCCCACGTGCGTATTGATAGTGAAATAGACTTTACTTTCTTCAAAAAGCTCTAATTGCTGATAAGCTCCTCGTAAGTCCAGAATCGTGAAAACCGTTTTGCGACTCATAGATGTGACTATATCATCTATATGTGGGAGTGGGTAATGATCGGATTCAATGACTTTATTCAGTGACACGCGGAAATCGACACAAATTCGTATGCCTCCGTCCTTCTTTGACACGACAACAACTGGACTGGCCCACTCACTACTGGAAACTGGGAAAATTACCCCCTCCGATTCCAATTTGGAGTATTCAGCTTCTAACTTTGCCCGCAAAGCAAATGGGACGGCATATGCGCGACAGAAAATAGGGCTACAATTCGGTTTAATGGTAACCCCCGCCTTATAGCCACGAATAGTTGATGGATTATTTCTAAAAACGAGTGGGAATTGACTTTTATATTGTTCAATTATATGAGAATTGCCTGAATTTCCCGTAACGTTCTTAAGCGCGTGACCTTCGCGTTCCACTTTGAAACTCTCTTGCCAAGACGGAAACAGCACCTTTAGCCATGTTCTACCAACTAACAATGGAACATCTAAGTGGTTTTTTTGGATAATAAGTTCTACGCTTTTTTTGACGTTGTTAAGCTCTACCTCAACTATTGCCTTTCCTACAACTGGCACTACGTGACTAGTTACTGACTTATATGGCTTGTTGGTTTTAACAATCGCAACGTTTTCAAAGTAACGAAAGAAAACCGATGACGATATAATGCTTGCACATGCTCCCGTATCGATCTCTGCTCTTATTGGAACGTTGTTTACTTTAATATTGATGAAACACGGGTTTTCGTCGTCTTTTCTTCCCGTAACATTGCAAATATGATTATGATTTACCTGGGAATACTGCTCATAATCAATGCTATTGATTGACGTAGATTGTTTTCTTCCAAAAAGTCATCTTCGGATCCGTTGCCAGGTACCGTAATCTCGCTCTCCAAAACTGCATTCACATTTCTGCGCTTAGCAGCACAAACTCGAGAAGTGTGACCAACACGTTGGCACGAATAGCAAACCCAAGTTATAGCTGGACAGGAACGAGCATCGTGTCTTCTTCCACACCTTTCACACGGTGGCCAGATCCGACGCGCGAAGCCATTGACGGATTTATTACTGAAATTGGTAGAGATCTCATTAGTCGACTGATTATTATGCGTTTTTTGATAATTGACCGAGTTGTTACCACCACCTGCCCTCCAGTCATGCTGACGACGAAAATGTAGACCAGTTTGCGATGATGATTGATTTCCTCCACGTGAGCTCGATATAGTTGCTATAGACGATGACGCGAGTGAGTTTTCATGCATTAATTTAGTTTCTGAAGAAGTTAGTTCCATGCACAGAGCTATTTTGCACGCGCTTTCAAATGTTAGTTTTTCTTCTGACAGCAGCTTTTTTTGAATAACCTCACTTTGCATCCCGCAAACGAACCGATCGCGTAAAGCTTCCGAGAGAAATGTATTAAAGCTGCATGTGCTCGATATTTTCTTTAATTCCACTATATACTCCGACATTGTTTCGTTCGGTTTTTGATCCCGTTTGTGAAATCTAAAGCGTTCTAGCACAACTAGCGGTTCCGGACTAAAATGCTTTTTTAACAAATCGATGCAAAATTTATAGGTCTTTTCCGTTGGAGCGGTTGGAACACATAAATTTTTTAACGTGCTGAAGGTTATACCTCCGCATAACGTAATAAATAACGGCAATTTCATTTCTTCTTCGACTTTATTACACTTTAACAATTGCTCAAATCGTTCGATGTATGTTTTAAAATCATTTTTTGATTCATCGAACGGTTCAATTGAGCCGATTAAAGACATTTTTATTCCTTTAGAAAAATTACGTTTCACCTATGTATTATAAATCTCCTTTTTATCCTCGTCGCCAATGTTTTGTCGGAGAAACGAAATACGACCGATTCAAAAGGCAAAACTGGACTGACTCTTTATTCAGTATTCAATTCAGTAACTTAGTACAGCACAATATAAGCTTAGAGTCGTGTTAGATAGGTACACATATTTAAAATGTAATTCATTGTAGTTAGTGTAGTATGTGTATAAAAGCTTTAACATAATAATTGTGATATAATGAAATAACTTAATATAGTGTTAGTGTATTCTGGTTATGTACTTTGTTGCTCACGTTCATGTTAATATATAATACATAACAGGTTTCTTTTATGTTTTGGTTTTTGTTCATTTTGTTATTAGGGTCCCACGAGTACGTCCGGAAAAGAGAGTCCATCCTGGCAGAGCCGACTTACCGAGATAAGGCACTTAATACAACCCACCTTGCCTGGGCGTCGGAGGGAGCTCGTGCGCGACTGGTTTTACCCCCAGCCTTTCATCCTTGGGTACGGTTTGCTATATGCTCGCTCCACCACTGGAATTAGGTTGGATTTAAAGGTTTACTCCTACCTCACACTAATGGATCACGACAAACGATTGAGACGTTAGCGTAAATCCTTGGCTGACACTAACCGTTTGACCGGTTAGCCATTTTCAGGCGGGCGCCCACGTGAAGGACTGAAGTGTGAGGATTTTGCCCAGCCCTTTTGGCATACATACTTTCTCATGTTTTTCCTCAATAAAGGATGATATTTTTCTTTGATTTCACTTAAATATACACTTTATTAACAATCCCGATAATTTTTCATCCAATTTCTGCAAATTACTGAAATTGTATCCTTGAATTTTTTTTTTTGACGTTTAAGAAAGATATTCGGCACCTCAGAAAGACATAGCTTTACGAAGTGCTCTATCGCATTTTGCTTGTCAGTGTTCACAATGGATGAATAATTTGGTAATTGACATTCATAATACCAAAATGTCGATCGATTAATAAATTTTGTCGTTTATCAATAATTGATTTTTGACCACCATAATAAGGTTGCAAGATTTCCGCTTAGAAAAAGATTAGTGTTATTTGTATTACTAAGAAAAAATATATTAATTGTAAGTACTAAATGTTGTATGTACTTGTTCTTGAACAAAGTGGCAACGCTGGTCAAGAGACAAATGGCTGTCATTCTATTCGGTCCATTTTTGTTTCTTTATTCATTCCATTCTGGATATTCCGTACAAAAAATTTAAAAATTCAGTCTTTTCTATTCCTTATCCGGAAAAAAGAAAAAAATACACTGATTCTAGTTCGGTTATATTAACCTTTTATTGATTTTTATGATTTGCATTGCAACCTCAATGAGTTCAGAATAAGAAATTTGAAATTTCTTTTATTGAGACAAAATATATATCTGTTACAGTTTGTACATATTTCTGTTTTATGTCAGAATACATATATATATATATACGAGTACATAGACAGCGGCTGTAAAGTATGGCCTGCTTACTCGGATTTGAATTAATGTGATTGCCACTTGGCTAGTTTACATTTTATGTGATTGCTCTTGCTCCCGGAGTTGCTATTACTTTTGACTTTAATGTCATTATATTAACTTAAAACTAGGATAACAAGCGAGGCAGAGAGGAAATGTGTACACAGTACTCATGTCTTCTCGCCTCTTCAACAACGACAGCGAAATTAATATTAATATTAAACAATATGCGGTTTTGTCTTATGAAAAGTCTTCTTGTGTTGAGCGAGTGCGCTCTACTGTTTTAAAATGTTTATGTTTATGTTTATTTAAGCGAAAGTGTAATATGAGTGATATGATCGTCTTTATGGACCATTTCAAACACTTCAAGAAAAAAAAGTAACTTAGTAAGTTAGTCTCGCGATGAGTTACAAACTACAAGGTGGCGCAAAAGTCATCATCCTATCGGAAGACGCTATAATTTTTGCAAATCGCGGCAAATGTAAATTCTACTTTGACATTTGTGAAGTTAACTATACAGAAAAAACTTAAGACACTGTAATAAGCCTGTTGTTAGGGATATAGAGGGAGCTAGGAGTTGAAAAGTGCCAGGATGTAAGGATGTGGACGGGACCTTAGGATAGGATAGTGGATGAGAGTGGGAGAGAGTGCAGAGAGCGAGGAGCGTGGCATGCTTGCATAGCACGGCTAAGCTCGCCGGACGGGGTGGTCCTTGTCCTCGCTACTCCACAAAACCTATTACAAAAACATTTAACATGCCAAGAATAAAGGGTACTTACGTTGGCTTTTGTACCGGAAACGGACGGACGTCCACCACTCTGTAGGGCGCTGCGGATGTTTTCGCAGCGGAGCCATTGCCCTCCCGACCTCGAAGTTCCATGGCTATACTAGGAACTTCCCTTTTCTGGTTACTTTTGCCTCTGGATCAGTTCATCTTGAAGCCATCTTGATTGGAAACCATCTTACCGCACCCCCTGAAACCTCGCCTTCAGCAAGTCATTTGGACTACTACAAACACAACAGAATCAAAAAAAAAGAAACGACGATTTTTTCTCATAAAGGCGTGATACTTTTAATGTTCAATGCATTCTTACGTTGTAATATTACTCGGATAAGTATCGCTTTATACAAAATACAAAAACAAAAATGTATATTCAAAAAAAAAATTTAACAAAAAAAAACTAACATGAACTTCGTTTATCCGTCCTACCCGAACGCACGTAAGTATTCGCCGTGCTGCTGGACACTAACCAAAATTATAAAAACGTACCTACAGAAAGGGAGCTCACTTTATGTGGTTGGGGCCTAATCGTTCGATAGCCGACGCGGAATCATATAAAAAAAAACAAGGGACGACGGAGAAAACTCGATTCTTACAAAACTATTTTTAGATTTTAAGAAAAAAAAAACTCAATTACAACTAACTTGCGAGCTAGTTATTTGAATAATAAATCTTAAAACTATAAATATGGAACTAACTCACAAACAAAAATCAATGGAACGAAACTATATTTATTACAACTAGCTTATGAGCTAGTTATTTGATTAATAACTACTTAAAACTATCAAAAAAAGGCTAAATTTACAAAAACTGGAACAAAACTTTATAGCAAACGAAAACCAATTGTTAGCTTATATACACTATGTCGTGAGATAATTTCTCCATCTATATTTGTTAAGGACTTATGTGAATGGTCGGCTTCGAAGATTCTTTGTCTCTTAGTTTTAACGTACGGGGGTGTGCAAGATATGTAATACATATATATATCCTCCCCTCTCGTTTGGCGTTCGATTTCGAGACACAGCTTAGTTTATTTTTTTGTTTTTTTTTTTTTTTCTTATTTAAACAAAATTAAGGGCGATCCCGACTCCTAATTAATTGTTTGTACTGGGTCGGTGATCGCCTTGCAGACTCTAAATGTGGTGAGTTGCCTAATTCAAAAAATAAAAAAAAACTCGCGATTATTACTCAAACCACAACCAGGCAAGTATGTACAAGCAAAATGTACAAAAAAAAATTATAGGTACATGGGTAAGCAAAAAAGAAAAAAAAAAAAGGTTTTCCACTCACCTCACTTCACACTGATTTTAAACATAAAAATTTAGCGAAAGATACTGACTTTGTCGTTTTCTTTATTAATTCTTTTCAATTTTTTTTTTCACTACCTTCTTTTTAGGATTTTATAATCAGACTTCACCTCACTGTTTCACTGCCGTGCTTATACGATATGCACCTCGATGTGTCTCGGATGGAGTTCTGATTTGAATTAATCCACCAGACCGTTTTCTCGGTAGTTGTCCCGTATTCAACTCATCATTCGATTTCCTATGTACTTTTCGGCAGCCGCTATTTTAATGTAAATGGTGGATTCACAATTTCCTTCTTTTACTACGGTTTGTGTACCTACTGCGGAATAAATTCGAACTAGATAGGCCAAAAATACATGGGCGAATTGGACCGGATTGACAGATACACTTTGAAACCACAGAGTGACACTTGACAGATCACCCAAAGTTTTAAATTGAGACCGGTTTGTAGTCTTGTTTTATTTTATGTTGTTTTCTAATTTATTTTATGCTTTCAGGTGACCATTACAAATCTCCGAGGATGTTGGAGGTCCTCAGACATCATGGGCGGTGAAAGAGGCACCTGCTGCCCCGAAACATGGGGAAGAACCCACTCCGCTAGACCGGACTAGGATCGCACGTGTCAACAACAAAAAATGTGGGGAAGAACCCAAACTTTGAAGTAGGCCGGGCAATATTAAGAATACATTTCTGTTCAGCTATTTATGTAGTTTCTTTGAAACTAACCTTTTCTTCCTTTTGTTTCATGTATTCATGGATGTTTTGGTGCACAATTGTCTGTGGAGGGCTGTCGCAAACATCACCTAGGTCGCCTCCAGTGGAAAAAGCAGATTGACGCCGTGTTACATGTTTTGTGTAAGTACTATAACCTCTTTACATTTCTATATTCCTGACAAAAATGTTTGCAAATCATCAGTAGGAAGACGGACAACACGGGGACGGCCTGGTTCATGGGAAGGCGTACATCGATTACCTGCCATACAAGCAGTCGATGGGCACTTGGGTAATGCGTAAGGCATTTTTGAAATTGCGTAAGTACTTCATTGAATCTATATAAGAGAAATAAATATTGATAGGTTTTTGCGTCTTCTTATTTCAGGTCAATGCGATACTCTAGTGTGCCATCAAGCCTACCGCACGTGCCATGAGTGGTTAATTTTATCTGGAGTCGACGTTTTGTACCTGCTTAAGTCTGTGAGTACGTACTATTACACATGTATGTAGATATGTATACTTAGTAGATTGATAGGCATAACATACACTAGATTTAAGATAGTTTCAAAAGTAATTAAATAATAAATAAATAGGAAATAAGTGTATGTGTATCATAAAGCCAAATAAATTTGTAAATAGAACAAAGTAAGATTAAACTCTGAACATCTAAACCAGCATAAACATGAGTGTATGATTCTTTTGGGGTACATAATCGCTGAAAGGCATCCGAAATTCTAAAATCTCTAATAGCTACTTGTAGCAGAGTTGGAAGACTAGAGATCATTTAGATCGAGTAAATCACCTAAAATTAAGTGATGTCGGTAACCACAGATCTTGGATTGTATGTACTGGTCAATTAATAAACATATATACATAACGGCTACATCAATAAATAAATAAATAGAAACGAGGATGAATTAATAGATCTGCAAAATGATCAAATAAATTAACATGAAGATACAATAATAAATAAACATTTGAAAAAAACTAATAAATAGATATAGCAATAACTGATGTACGACATTACACCACTAGATAGACATGATCAATAAACAGGATTATAAATAAATATGTAGGTACGAAAATGAATGAAGAGGCAATAAATATAATAAATAAATATAATAAATAATGAAATAAATAAACTAGTCGTGAATAAGTTAGGTACAAAAGTGAATACAGGTGGAGATAAATAAATAAATATGTACAAAAGTATATAAATGCAGACGGAAATACATAAATTGATAAATATCACTAACCTTATAACTCTATACTATACTAATAAATATGTAACAAGATACCACGACTGCACGCAAGCAAATATCACAGGTTGAAAAGGCTTTATGCCGACATACAGGGACGCGACATGGAGGCAGATTTTACTGCTTCAAGTCCTTTGCATGGAAAACTCCGATTTTCTTGCCTGACAGTTTCTCTAGTTCATACATATTTTTGCCTATTTGTTTGACTACGCGGCATTTGACGTATTTAGGGCACAGTTTGCTCGATAGGTATTTGGAAGTATCACTAAGTACGAAATTCCTGCGATATACCTCTTGTCCAGGTAGAAATCGTAGCTACCGAGAACGTGTATTGTACAGGTTTGCATTTTTTTCGCCTGCTTTCAGGATGTTTTCTTTTATTTTCTCTCGCACACACTGCAATCGCGATTGTCGAGATATGGTTAGTAGCTCGCTGTCGTCAATCGCGTTTAACTTCTGTGCTAGCTTGTAGCAGCTACCGTGGGTCATCATATTAGTGCCGAATAGGGCAAAATATGGTGACACACCGATAGAGGAATGGATGGAACTTCGGAGTGCACAAGCGATGTCGCTAAGATGAACATCCCAATCTCGTTGATCGTTCTTTATGTATGTGCGAATAGCAGCAAGTAGTGTTCTATTTACCCGTTCTGATGCGTTGGATTGCGGCGAGTAATTCGCTGTTTTAAAATGTCGGATCTCGTATTTTGCTAATAAATTTTGAAAGTCCTTTGCAAGAAATTGTTTTCCATTGTCAGAGTGCACGATTTGCGGCACTCCAAACATATTAAAAACATGTTCGACAAGGAAGTTAACGACACTTCTGGTGTTAGCGTTTCTTAATGGTTTGAGCAAAACAAACTTCGAGAGGTGATCAAGAACCACAAAAACATACGCATTTCCGGATTTAGATCTTGGGTACGGGCCTAAAAAGTCTATATAGATCTTCTGAAAGGGTCGATCTGTACAAAAATCGTTACAAATAGGTGGACGTAGGGTATGAGTAGACGATTTACACTGTTTACAGGTTTCACATTTAGACACATATTTTCTTATTTGGACCGTCATGTTTGGCCAATAACAATACTGTCGAACTCGCTGAAGCGTTTTGGCTATCCCTCCGTGGGATGCCTGAGGGGGATTGTGTGCGCGGGCAATGATTTCCTCAGTTAAACCAGAGGGAATCCAGAGTTGCCATTGATGTTCTGACAAAATATCTTCACCTGCAGGTCGGAAAGCGCGTTTGTACACAAATCCGTCCTCTATTTTCAGGTCGGGTAACTCTTCGGCGTGATTTTGTATGGTCTCAATCAAACTTTTATACTCTTCGGAATGAAATTCGTCAGAGTCAAGGTCAATCAGGGGCGCAATTTCATCCAAGTCGATGCTGTCAACGTAGACTCGGGAAAGAGTGTCAGGTACCACATTAAGTGTGCCTTTGCGGTGCTCTATGTCGAAGGTAAATGCCTGTAGCTTAAGGCTCCACCGGGCCAGTCTGCCATTTAAGTCTTTGAGGCCCATTAGCCAACGTAGGCTAGAGTGATCGGTGATGACTGTAAACGACATTCCCTCGACATATGGCCTGAATTTTTGCACCGCCATAACCGCAGCGAGACACTCCTTCTCGGTCACGCTGTAGTTTCGCTGGCAACTATTGAGTTTTTGCGAGAAATATGAGATTGGTGATTCCTCATTTTCGCCGTTTTTCTGAAACAATACGGCTCCTATTCCAGAATCTGAAGCATCGCACTGTATATAAAATGGCTTCGTGAAATCAGGGTGTGTCAATACAGGGGCCGTAGTCAATGCCGTCTTTAGTTTTTGGAATGCTTCTAAGGCTTCATCCGTGATTTTGAACTTTTCCTTTCCTTTCTTCAGCATGTCCGTAAGGGGAGCAGTCAAACTGGAGAAATTCCGGATAAACCTCCTATACCAACCTGCGAGACCAAGCAGCCTACGAACCTGCCTTGGCGTTTTCGGGATCGGAAAGTCTGCGATTGCAGCAACTTTTTCCGGATCCGTCTTGAGCATCCCACCACCAACTATGAATCCCAAATACTTCAATTCCTTGAAGCAGAATTTGGACTTGTTCAAGTTGATGGTGAGATTTGCTTTACGCAGACATTGCGCGACCTCGTCAAGTAGTGCGATATGCGTTTGGAAGTCCGCAGCTACGATGAGCAAATCATCCAGGTAAACGAAGACTCTATCCTTTAACCGGGAGGGGATCACCTTGTCCATTAAACGGCACATCCTTTGGGCGGCGTTACAAAGGCCAAAGGGCATGACCGTAAACTGGTACAAGGGTCTCCCTGGTACCGTGAATGCTGTCTTTTCACGACTCTGTCTCTCCAGCGGTATTTGCCAAAATGCGTCTTTAAGGTCCACACTACTTATGAAGTAGGTGTCTTGCAACCGGCTGAGAAGTCCGTCGATGTGGGGGAGAGGATATGCGTCTTTTTTTGTTATCGCGTTCACTTTTCGCGAATCCAGACACAGCCTGTTTTTGCCGGGCTTGCGAATTAGGACCACTGGTGAGCACCATGCGCTCTCGCTCTCCTCCACAACGCCTAAACTTATCATCCGGTCGACCTCTTCGTACAAAAGGGCTTGTACCGCTGGGGACACAGGGTAGTGACGCTGTTTCACAGGTGCCGCATCTCCGGTGTCGATGACATGTTCTTCCAGCTCCGTCTTTCCGAGCCCATGCTGTGTATAACAGATAAATTTCCGCTTGACCGTCTCTAACTCAGATTGCTGTTCAACAGAAAGTTCATGTGTGTCTGGATAACTATTGGCATTTGACAGTGTGATTGAACTGATTACACTAGGTGCAATCTGAAATGCTTTCCAGAAGTCTACGCCTAAATACAGCTCCTGTTCAAGATCTGGGACTAAATACAAATACAGGACATGTAAACGGTCTTTGTATACCACTGGAGCTTGAACTCTGCCAATAATGGGCTGGCTTTTGCCATCGGCAGTTCTTACTCCTGACTTGTATGGGTGTACGTGTAGGGACAATGACGTCACGAAATGCATGCAACCTTTGCCTAGGATACTGATGCTGGCTCCACTGTCAAGTAGGCCAAGTACCTCCTTATCCGCTATTTTGACTTTTGCGTATGGTCTTGGGTCAGTAACAGTATCGACTACTGAGGAAGATATGCGATTTCGTGTTTCTTTCCTAATTTTATGCCTGTTTCTGGCCTTCAATATTCGTTGTGAAGGCCGATGATTGCCTCTAAAAATTCTATCTCGCACTGTATAGTAATGCCTTATCCTAACATGTAACGGTTTTAACTCTACTCTTTTGCTTGGTTTGCCTACGTCTTCACTCTTATCTCTAACTAATAACTTAATTGGTTTTTCGACCGAAATTGGACGCTTGATCAACAGACTTTCAGTTTGCGTCTCAATCTCCCTCGATGCAGTTATTCGGGGGTTTGAGTCGAACGCGTTTCCCCCGCTCGCATCGCGTTCAACCGCCGGTTTTCCGGGTTACATCGTGAACATTTCGGAGTTATGACGCCCACCTGTCCGCATTTGTAGCAGAAAATGTTTCGCACATCCGCTGGGCAGTCTATACAGGTGTGCCCAGGTAGTCTGCAATTCCAACATTGTTGGGACCTTTGATCTAGCTGAGGCCGGATCATTCTTTGACCTAAACGAGAAATGTTCATCGCCGCCACATTGCCATCCAGCTCAACTGTCTCGTCTTCGCCGTAATTTAGCTCGTGAACTGGGTGTCTGGCTGGTGCGCGATTAAGTCTGGGATCCCTGTTTGGAAACGCATTTTCGGCCTCTCTGCACATACTCCTAAGGTGTTCTAGGGTAAATATGGACATTGGGAACACTAATCTTCCCACACTTTCCTTCAGATTCTTTTTCATAATTCTGACCAATTCATTTTCCGGTATGGGAGTCTGAAGTTGAGATTTCAGTTTGAAAATTGCAGAAAAGAAATCGTCTGAAGATTCCCAGGCTCCTTGTCGTCGATCCATTATATCACGAACGATCTCGAAATCGGACTTTGAATTGCGAAATTGCCGCGTCAGGGCTTCGCGTAACGTGGGCCAATCAGGGCGGTAATTGCTCCTTTGAAACTGCCAGTACCACTCATAAGCAGCACCAGACAGCAGCAAATGAAAATCTCGGAGGATCTCAAACCAAGGACACTTATAATGGTGTTGAAGGGTCTCAAGCCGAAACACAAAATCTTCGACAGTGAGTATTTCCGGTCTTCCTTCGAAACTTAAACCCCATTTGTCTATTCTTATAGGTGCCCCAGTAGAAGGATAAGGATAACCCTGAATGCCGTTAGACGATCCTGGATATCTTTGTGTTTGAAGAGGAACGAAATTCTGATGGTTAGTATTAAAATGATTAGCTTGTCTATTTTGTCTATTATTAGTATGTTTATTTCTTTGCAGATCGTTGTTACTTGTAGGCACAAACGGTGGCGCTTCGTGATGGAATTGATTGGCGATCGTATCGCTAGAATGTGGCTGTGTTGGCTCTGAGGCCTGCCTGTAAACGCTGCTATCTGTATCTGCGTTTTGTTGCAGTGGCTGACGTTCAGCATTTAACGGTCGAATTACCTGATTAATATCTTTCATAAAATCCATTAAACTACTCTTTAACTCCTTTTTCAGCTCGTTCGATATTTCATTCCTGAAAGAACCCTCGTATGAGGTGAAGGCATTGACGATGGCTAAGTTTATGTATGACTTCAGATCCGTTGGCACGAGAACGTCTTCGGTTACCTCAGGATGACTATTCCTAGATGGAATGGGGTACTGAGGTATATTTGTTAAAGTCCGAAGACTGTCATTCTGGGCTTCAAGAGATACAGCACCATTTCCACTTAGGCTACTGTACGATGGTGCTCGAGTTGATGACCATGAACTTTGAGGCCCATCAGATGAGTGTGGATGCTGAGTACCTGAGCTTTGGGAGCTATTAGATTTTGGGATAGCCCCTTGGCCAGGTAATTGCTCATGTACTGATCTTCGAAACTGCTCGTTTGCCTGATCGAAATTGGGTGAATGCCTAACTGGATGAACATTTGTGTTTTGTATTAAGTCGCTTGCTTCGTCTACCGAAGTAAACGTATTTTTGTGTGGTGGAGAACGTTGCACGTTAGCCATGGCGATTGGTGTCTTTACTGCCAATGATCTAGTTGTCGAACGCGTATCTATTCGCCTACTATCTACCTCTTTTTCTCTTCTTATTCGCTGATTAATCTTTTCCTTTGCAGATATACTCATGGTATTGGAGCTATGTAGCTACAATACTGGAAATGGATGCAGATGAATAAGCGGACCAGTAAGGACACAGATGACAACAAATGAAATGAACTAAGGACTACGCACGGATTGTAACTTAATAAGATGTATGTATGTATTTATTATTTTTATTGTATGGAAACGCTGTAAAGTGTAGCAAGAAATTGTAGCAGTATATATATTATGTTTACTATATTTAATATGTATGTATAAATCAATTTCTGGTAGGGTATATCCAATTTTTATTAAATTGTCTTAAGTACGACTACAAAAAAAGTTTTGTTTTGTGTTGTAATCTATCGTTGGTAGGGGTGTTTCAGATGGTTGTCTTTGGCTTCGTTGTTGGCGTTGAATCGATGATCTGATCTTTTAGCGGATTCCGATTTTAGACTGCAGACGGACGAAGTGATAAATCCTTCAGAGTGGCGGAGTGAGCAAACACAAAGGTACAAGGACACACAAGTTTGCTTCTCTTCACGCTTCCGCAATTCCATTCCAGCCGCTACGGCGTCCGATGGAAGACTTGAAGCGATCCGATTTGCATAATAAGAAAACTACTACTAGATGGATTAATGCTACTTGACTTGACGCAATAATGTTCAGCCAAGGCCACTAAACCCATGTAAGAATTAGACAAAATTTTAATGAAAATGGAAAAGTAAAATGCTGAGATAGGAAAGTAAAATGTAGACTCTTAATAGAAAGAGTAGAAGATTACAAAGGACTAGAACAGGTTCCAATTGTTTCTGTTGTCACCACCAAAGATAGTCGTCGCAATTCAATATGACTCAAAACATGCCAAATGAAGACTTTTTTTTTTTTTTTTTTTTTTGGTGCTGGCAACAAGAACAATTGTGGACGGAAGACAACATTAAGGACGAAGGACGTGCACAGCCCCACGTTGGGCGCCATTTGTAATAAGCCTGTTGTTAGGGATATAGAGGGAGCTAGGAGTTGAAAAGTGCCAGGATGTAAGGATGTGGACGGGACCTTAGGATAGGATAGTGGATGAGAGTGGGAGAGAGTGCAGAGAGCGAGGAGCGTGGCATGCTTGCATAGCACGGCTAAGCTCGCCGGACGGGGTGGTCCTTGTCCTCGCTACTCCACAAAACCTATTACAAAAACATTTAACATGCCAAGAATAAAGGGTACTTACGTTGGCTTTTGTACCGGAAACGGACGGACGTCCACCACTCTGTAGGGCGCTGCGGATGTTTTTGCAGCGGAGCCATTGCCCTCCCGACCTTGAAGTTCCATGGCTATACTAGGAACTTCCCTTTTCTGGTTACTTTTGCCTCTGGATCAGTTCATCTTGAAGCCATCTTGATTGGAAACCATCTTACCGCACCCCCTGAAACCTCGCCTTCAGCAAGTCATTTGGACTACTACAAACACAACAGAATCAAAAAAAAAGAAACGACGAATTTTCCTCATAAAGGCGTGATACTTTTAATGTTCAATGCATTCTTACGTTGTAATATTACTCGGATAAGTATCGCTTTATACAAAATACAAAAACAAAAATGTATATTCAAAAAAAAAATTTAACAAAAAAAAACTAACATGAACTTCGTTTATCCGTCCTACCCGAACGCACGTAAGTATTCGCCGTGCTGCTGGACACTAACCAAAATTATAAAAACGTACCTACAGAAAGGGAGCTCACTTTATGTGGTTGGGGCCTAATCGTTCGATAGCCGACGCGGAATCATATAAAAAAAAACAAGGGACGACGGAGAAAACTCGATTCTTACAAAACTATTTTTAGATTTTAAGAAAAAAAAAACTCAATTACAACTAACTTGCGAGCTAGTTATTTGAATAATAAATCTTAAAACTATAAATATGGAACTAACTCACAAACAAAAATCAATGGAACGAAACTATATTTATTACAACTAGCTTATGAGCTAGTTATTTGATTAATAACTACTTAAAACTATCAAAAAAAGGCTAAATTTACAAAAACTGGAACAAAACTTTATAGCAAACGAAAACCAATTGTTAGCTTATATACACTATGTCGTGAGATAATTTCTCCATCTATATTTGTTAAGGACTTATGTGAATGGTCGGCTTCGAAGATTCTTTGTCTCTTAGTTTTAACGTACGGGGGTGTGCAAGATATGTAATACATATATATATCCTCCCCTCTCGTTTGGCGTTCGATTTCGAGACACAGCTTAGTTTATTTTTTTGTTTTTTTTTTTTTCTTATTTAAACAAAATTAAGGGCGATCCCGACTCCTAATTAATTGTTTGTACTGGGTCGGTGATCGCCTTGCAGACTCTAAATGTGGTGAGTTGCCTAATTCAAAAAATAAAAAAAAACTCGCGATTATTACTCAAACCACAACCAGGCAAGTATGTACAAGCAAAATGTACAAAAAAAAATTATAGGTACATGGGTAAGCAAAAAAGAAAAAAAAAAAGGTTTTCCACTCACCTCACTTCACACTGATTTTAAACATAAAAATTTAGCGAAAGATACTGACTTTGTCGTTTTCTTTATTAATTCTTTTCAATTTTTTTTTTCACTACCTTCTTTTTAGGATTTTATAATCAGACTTCACCTCACTGTTTCACTGCCGTGCTTATACGATATGCACCTCGATGTGTCTCGGATGGAGTTCTGATTTGAATTAATCCACCAGACCGTTTTCTCGGTAGTTGTCCCGTATTCAACTCATCATTCGATTTCCTATGTACTTTTCGGCAGCCGCTATTTTAATGTAAATGGTGGATTCACAATTTCCTTCTTTTAGATAGGCCAAAAATACATGGGCGAATTGGACCGGATTGACAGATACACTTTGAAACCACAGAGTGACACTTGACAGATCACCCAAAGTTTTAAATTGAGACGGGTTTGTAGTCTTGTTTTATTTTATGTTGTTTTCTAATTTATTTTATGCTTTCAGGTGACCATTACAACACCAATTAACATAATCCAAAAGCAGAACCAAAGTTTTTCATTCATAAAAAAAATTACAGCGAAAGAACATCGGGTGACAACTTTTGCGCCACCAGACAACTTTTGCGCCACCTTGTATAATTGCTAGTGCCCATGTTCTGTAACTCATGCGATAACTCTTCGCATCGAAAACTTTGGAACACAAAATTCCACCGTTTATCGCATGTGGAAAGAAGTTGTGTTCTGTAACTCTATGCGATAAAATATACCTTGGTAACTTTTAATATCATGGGAAATTGGAAGGATTGTCAAAATATTGGAAATCGAAGGGTAGTTCGGCGAGGAAATTCAGTTTCAGTGTGTATTTACATGTTGTTGGGATAGGAGCGGTGTAGCGCGACTTTTTAGCGGATTATCGGAAAATTACGTGTTTCTGTTGAATTTTCAAAAATATGATGATCGCTCGTTCTGCTAGACTCAGACGAATTTTTTTGAAATTAATCTGATCCTAACGCTGATTTAAGACAGCATTATGTTCTATGTTGATGAATTTAATGAAGTTAAAATTTTGCATTTATTTTGTCTATCTATGAAAAAAATAAATGAAATATATTTTTTTTTTTAAACAAGAACCTTTTACTCTCTCTTGTTGGATGTACCAAGCTGTTTATTTTTATAGCAACACAGTTCCAAGAATGTTCAAAATGGATCTTATTTAAGTGCTTGCTGAATTCTTTCGACAGAATGTAGATACCTACATTCTTCTCCAAAAATTCTGACTGTTTTTATTAGTTATTTTTTATTTCTTTTGCATTTTTTTAAACGTTTAACTTGATCAACGAACTGTATATTTTGTTAAATAAAAAATAAAAAATGTTCACTGTCCACTATCCGTTTAAAATTGTTCAATATCCCTTTCTCGCAAGCCAATTGAAATGTGAAAAATTTTGACAGTTGAAGTGAATAATTTATCGCATTCGAAAGTTACAGAACATCGACTTATCACATATTTCCAGGAGTTTCATTTCACAATGTTCCATATGGTATAGTTTTCGCATCGCATAGTTACAGAACACGGAAATGTGATATAATGAAATTTTTTTTCGATTCACATCGTTCATGTGATAAATATAACGATGCAATAGTTACAGAACACGGGCACAGAATGATAATTAGAAGTGAACAGAAAAGTCCGGATGTTTACACAGAGTTATATGATGCTTAAGACTAGGGAAATTACGAAGGGATAAGTTCTGTACCCCAATTATGACGTATAGCCTTAACGTTTTTGTTTTCATTTTTAATCTTTTATTTCTTTTAAAATACATACGATGATGTATAGCGTGACTCGTGATAAAAGCTTTTTAGAGTGTCTGGCCTCTATTGTGGCCAGGCGTTTATTTGAGGCAAAACGACAGCGGTGCTTCAACAGCGCTGAGTCAAAATTCAGTGCTAGCACCCCATCAGGCGAGGGGTACCTTTCGTCATCCCACGATGATCCAGCTTGTGATGAAGGTATCCCCCGGATGAGGTCATTGTTTATATTATCCATTTTGATAATTGTTTTTTTTTTCATTAATAATAAAGGGGACTGACATTAGTGTCCTTATAGGTGTATGTGTTCGAGAAACGTTTAGTTCGTGTTTCAAAATTTTTGTTGGCACAAAGGCGGAGTATATTTCTTTCTATAATCTTGATAGATATTCTCGGAAGAGACTGAAATTGCCAGTTAACAATATTATAAGGGATATTTTTCCCGATGACAATCGCCACCCCTTGTTGTGTGTCGTTTCGAATGATGTTAAAGCAGTCAATAAAAACTATATGCCTGCTGTTTAATTGTGTTTCTTGTAAGGATGCAATTTGACTGTCGCTAGCCAGAAGAATTTTTTGCAGTTCTATTCTTCGGCTATGCTCTATTAAGGACGAAATGCTGAATATTAGATTTAAAGTCATTATATGTGGGTGGTCATGATTTGATTGACGAGCTGAAGATACGCCAGTCTCTTCTGCATTACTGTGTTGAAACTGTTCAGGTTGGACATAAAGTCCTCTATTTTCAACAGGAGGACATTCATTTCCACCCCAAAGAGTTCTTTGGATAAACCAAGAAATTGGTTGAGTATATTGCCCTTCGCGGGAAGATTATTGGAACTCGCGGAGGGAGTATCCTTCATTTGGTGGAAGTGACTCGCGTAAGAAACTTTCGATGAGGTAAGGTTCCTCCCTGAGTTCGGAATTACGAACTCCTTCCTACTTTCTCTCCTTGACCTGGCCTCCTGGAAGATCAGCTTCCTCTTGTTCTCATATTTTTTGACGGATTCGCAACCTCTGTAGTTGACCGGGTGGTTTTGGCCGCAATTAACGCACGTTGCCATGGACGCTTCGTCTTTGAGAATTGGGCATTGCCCGGGTTCGTGCCGCTGGACGCACTTAACACAATTGTAATTGTTTGCACAATTTTTGGCAAGATGGTCAAACAGTTGGCAACGCCTGCACTGCAGTGCCCCTTTGTTGCCCTTGGGTTTCTCCCAGGTAACTTGGGTGTTGAATAGGAATTTAATTTTGGAGATCTCCTCGTCTGAGGTGCCCGGAAGGAGTCTGACTAAGAATGGATTTTATGTTATTTTCTGAGCCCGAGAGCGGATGGTGGAAAACCTTGAGACTTTGTCGACAATGGATGAAATCGATTTCAGTTCTTCGAGTATTTCATCCTCTAAGAAGTCTGCCGTCAGTCCCCTTAGGATGAGATTTGTAGTTTTATCCTCTTTTGGTGTAAAAGAGTACGCTTTGACATTTTCGTTGTTTTAAGCAGATCCATCCGCTGTTGATGAACCGCCCTGTCGCTCACGTATAATTTACTACGCCCACCACGATTCACAATTTTAAAGTTAATATCTTTTGATTTTAAATCTAGAGTAAGTTTTCTAGTGTCTACGCTTGTCATAATTATGGGGGGACAGAACTTACCCTTAGACAGTTTCTGCTGCTGTTCCTCGTTGGTGTTGTGGTCTTGATTGTTCGGTGTCTTCTTGTTGGCGTCATCTGCACTGCTGCTGCTCTGCTTCGGCTTACTGCTGGGAGGTGCTGTGGTGTTGTCAGACTCGGTAGTTGATGGAGGATTCGAGCTCCGAATGGTCAGGTCTTGGAGAATTGAGAATTGATTTGTGGAACTATGGGATGTGGTATCCATTTCTGTAACAGGGTGAGTTAAGGCAGCCCTGTGTCTTTTGCTGGGTATTTGCCACTGTTCGTTGTTTGAAGAAGCCTCAGATGTGGAGGCTCTGGGTGAATGTGCCTTTTGAGGCGGTTGCGAAGAAGCAATTACATCAGCACCACTGAGGCACGTGGTGAGATCGTCATCCATTCGTCGTAGGTACTTCGTTTGCTGCAAATTAATTAATTGTTGCGCAGCTTCCAGCTTTTGTTTGCTGATCCGAGGTGTTAGTGTTGTTGTTAATTTGTTGCATCTCACCATTTCTTTTGCCTTAATCAGACTGCATGTTGAGGTTATGCGCGGTGCGGAATGGCGTGATGAATGTGTAGGTGGGCCACGCTGAGTTTTCTTGATAAATCCTGTTTATCGTCGCTGGTGTGACGTTTGGTTTTGAAAAAAAACCTTTGTATGCTTAGATAGTTTTTCTTATTTTCCACGGAAATTTGATTTTTTTTTGAACTATTACTGCACGTGGCAAATGTACGAGGATGGGGGTCTCGCCGCTTCCAAATCCAGTGTAATAGGTGACAAAATATCCTTACTTTTCGTTTTGACAACGAATTTCCAAATAAGAAAGAAAGATGAATATTGAAACTTAACTTATTTACAACTTTTACGGGGTAAAAAATATACTTTATGGACACAGAACAATTAAACGTTCATCTCCGTTTCGTATCTCGTCGGAGTTCAGAATAAGTTAACTGAGCAATCTGATAGAAAACTGAATACTTTGGTACTACGCTAACGTTGAGTCAAAACATACTACACTATACCCTATATTGAAATTTATACCATTCGCCGCAGTGCGCAGGCGCAGTTAGAGAAAAACTTTCAAAGGTACTTATTAGTTGTCTCTCTTCAATCTGCCAATTACAATTAGTTATTCGCCGTCATTCCACTGAAATGTACTGCGATTGACACTCGGCCCTTGCCAAAACTCTATTTTTATCCAAAAAGAATAACACGAATAAATTAATAAACAAAGTAAAAATAATAAAAAAACAATCAACAAAAAATTTCAGATTATGGCTACCCAAACGAATTGAAATACGCATTATCAGCGTATTGGCTCAGTGAGAAAAAATCATATGAAAAGTGTCATCGACCTTTCAACCAAGTCTCGTACAAAACAAGTGAATAGAAATATTTCTTTAATAAATCCTCATACATTGTGCAATACAATGATAATTATGTGCTAATTGTTTTAACGACATGAATAAATTTCGGGAAAAGCAATATCCTACGGAAGTTCTTACAGCCTATGACAAAAAATACTACAAGACAACAAGGAGGCGTGGTGTTACAATCGTGCACTACTTCCGTACCTGGAATCGCAACATTGACTATGGTCTCAGTTCTATCTTATTGCCATAATCAGCAGTACCTTCAATATCGTCACTACAAATATCACCAGCAGCATCATCCAGTAGCGGCGTTGTTTGTTTTATTAATCATCTCGGCCGTTGCTTGCACGTCCAGCGAGAATCATCATGCGGCAGCTGCCAATCAAAGACAGATTCAGCACAAACATCAGAATCTACAGCACCAGCAACAGCTATCAGACAATGTGGTCGAATTGAATGGAAAAATTGGGGCAGATCCAAATTGCTGCAATGATACAACGAACAAGCCGGGACATCGTTTCGAGATTAAATTCAGCACCAAAGTTGTACAAAATGAATATATTGTGGCTTTTAATAACTACTATAAATCAACTGCCCGAGAGAATTACCTAAAAGCGGCCCTAAATTATTCAAATGTAAGTTTTGATCAGCAATTACTTTTTGAGAAGCATGTATCGTTTTGAAGCACTCGAAACAGAAAGGAATAATGTTCTAGGAAAGGTTTTTTTATTTGCTGCGCCAACAAATTATCAGAAATGAGAAAATCGGGGTGAGCGGATGAGATCAGATTTCGTTTTATCACATTATTCTATGCTAGCCTGTGAAATTTTGTGTGAAAGTCACTCTTTCGGTTTTACAAAAGATGATTAAATTAAGCTACTTGTCTACATAATGATGGCATTCTGTTTGCTACAGTGTACATAGTGCTGTACATATTGCTGTACATATGTTTGAACGCAGATAGATGTCATTGGGCCAAATTGGGAAAGTTGAATAATAAAACTTCTTCGAGTTTTTGTAGGCAACATGTTACGACAAGGCAATGAGGGTGTTCAATTTTTGAGACAACAACTATTCCCTAATATTTTACCCTTTCTCATTGATAAAATAACACAAGTGACCATCATTTGGAAAGTGATAGAAGGTTAACCGTAGGGAGCTTGCTCTATTTGATGGCGTTTTTGTGTTTTCGGTTTTTTGGCATTGTTTTTAGTATTGTTTCAAATTAAATACATATATATGTAGTCAAGTGACTGAGTCATTACTTTTTATCTAAGCTGTTGCTATTGTTTTGAATCTTTTTGACCTTCGAGGTTCCTGCTTCGCTGGGGGTGGTATCGTTGTATGCTTTGGTCCTTACCAATAATGAGTTTAATGTGGATTTTAAATTGGTGGTCTCCTTCATTAGTATATCCTTTTGGATAGCAAATTTAAGCTAAGAAAGGTCCTCTGCCTTTCTGCTGCTAATAAAAACACAATTTAAGTTTTAATAGAGAGATAGATAGATAGATAGATTCTTTATTTTTTCATCATAAAGTTTACAAATTGGTATACTTAAGAATAAGGACATGGCAATACTGCCGTCTGCCTGATAGTTAAGTTTTAATAGGGATGTTAGGCTACTAAGTTAATTCGTATCTCAGAGATTTTTCATAAGAAGGTCTTTAACTTTGGTATTAATAGGTTAGTTTGAATTTGCAAACTTTCTTACATAATGGGTTCCAGACACGTGTAGAGTATCTGCCTGTGAACTTCGCTCATAGAGTTCTCGCTTGTATCTTCTCCTACAGTCACTTTCCTAGCGCACAGGACCAACTATTCGATGAAGAATTTTTTCCGTACATAAAGTTCAGTAGCTGATCTCATCTGATCCTGCTTGTTTTTCATCATTCGGCTCCAGAAAGCATAAAACAAACGCTTTGTATTCCGGATACGGTGTTTTGAACCGTGATTTGTCTTAGTCACAGGACAGATGCTTGTTTGTTTGTTGGCAGCCTGACACAACGTCGACTACATTGACTCAGCCACATCGAGCGACTGCACAAAACGCCACAGTCCCCACGTTCGAAACCACAAGGAGGACCGTTTTATACACCTAGCTTTCGTAGATGCCAGAGCTTGGTCTGGACAGTTGGAAGCAGCGTGCCTTCGATTGTATAGTTTTAAAAGCTGCAGTGTCACGTTAAAGTAGAGGAGGTATGAAGATACATTCTTTTTCGTTGATTTAAAAACAACCAACTCCAACTGTTCTTTAATTGACTTGAAAGCTTCTAAATCACGACATACTGTAGCATAACAGATCTAATGAACATAGTGTCTTCCGTGTCGATACATGCGCTTTATCTGCTCCAGAACGGGATTGGAGAAAAAACATGATTTGTCAAAATATATTGCATGTTTGCAGTAGTTTGAAAGAGTTTTATCCACTGTCGAATCCCCTAATCCTGCCATTGTCACGTAGAGTTCCTGACAATAAATGATTTCAGATGCCACTTTAAAGTTGATGAGTCTCTGTTCTCTATGTTCGAGTAGCCTACACAATTATTGTCTATAGCGGGTACCCAACGTGTATTGCTGCGCCTAACAATCGGAGACCGATTTTGACCAAACTTTTCAACAACACTCTCAGGTTAGGTTAGGTTAGGTGGCTGTCGACACTTAGGCCAATTTAGGTCCATTGTGATACCACGTATGTATTATCTACCTCAACTCGTAGATGGAACTGGCCAACGACACGCGGTTGTTCTCAAACGGTCCCCCATCTACGTACTAACCGCACCCAACGTCGTTTAATTGCGGTGATCTGACGAGAACCGATTAACTGGACGTGGTATGGTCGTTGAAAACAGTCTCAGGCCAATACCAAATATTGCCTGATTTGAGGTCAATCGCTTTGAAGTGAAAGGAACTGCTGTTGCTCCGCTAAGGGAAGGTGCTAGTTGTCTGTGCAATTACAGAGATGGGTGAGAAAATCAACTTCCCGATGTTCGATTCGCAAATAAGATGCAAGCGCAGAGAAAAGACGATGAGTATTAAACAAACAAATGCCAAGGCTATTGATAATTTTATCTCACAACGCCAACTAAAGGTCCTTTTAGATAATCAGTTATCAGTTCAGTTGTCAGTTCAGTTAAAAAAGACAGTGCATTTAGACGTCAGTCCAGTGTTCAGTTGAGCTTTCATTTTTCTTGTGAGCAGTCGAAAGACAGAAGAAATAATTAAAGCCGAAAAATTTTAATGAAATCGACCATATTATCACTCCGTTTCGACATATTGAAAAACAAACAGGAAATCTAAAATGTTGATTCACCGCCAACTGCAATTAAAATGACGATTGAACTGACAACAGAACTGAAACGTATTTACACATCAGTTTAACTGATAACTGAATTGACAACTTATGGGAATTCCATCAGTTTCAGTTTCAGTTTCAGTTAAACGCTTCAATTTTTGCATTTAGACATCAGTTTAACTGAAAGCTTAACTGATAGCTCAACTGAAACTTTTTTTTTAATCTTCCAAAGACGAAACCGAGCCCGTACTTAGTAACAGTGTGGTGATTTCTACCCACTAACCCCTTCTCCCGTCTTCCCGTTTTCCCTGCGATACAACCTTCTTGGTATTTCATTTTTGCAGGGCGGGGATTAGCCAGCTTTCCAATTATTGCACCTAGTAGTTAAACCAATCAGCAATTTGTCGTTCATATTTTTAAAACTTATATTCTAAGTATTTGTCCATAGAGGATTTAATACTGTTTTTGTTTTATTTTTGGGACTATGTAGCTAGTTCAAAAGGTTTTATTCTTCTTAACCTCTTAGTCATATTGCTAGTATTTAATAGTTCCTTCATTTCTGAGCTGACGTGATTGAGAAGCCTAAGTTTATGTCTATTATCTACTTTTTTGACTTCATCTTCAATCATTTCTATTTCTAGATATCTATGCAGATCAGCGTTTCTTATGTACCATGGTGCATTTACTAAATTCCGTAGAACTTTGTTTTGAAATGTTTGAATTGTCTGTAAATTTGTTTTGCATGTGCATGCCTACAGCTGGAGCCCGTAGGTCCATACTGGTTTTAGAATTTGCTTATAAAGCAGTAATTTATTGTAATTTGACAAACAAGAGTATTTCCCTATAAGCCAATACATTTTTACTGTAGTGCATATTTAGTTCTTCTCTTTTTTTCTTTACATGTGCTTTCCAGCGCAGTTTTGCGTCTAGTGTCATGCCTAGATATTTGGCTGTGTTTGCGTAATCTACTTCTTTATCATTTATGAATACTGGTATGTGCTGAACATTTTTATTTGTAAAATTTATATGGACCGATTTTAGGTCATTTAGTTTAATTTGCCAATTTTTTGTCCATTTTGTTATATTGTTCACTGCCTTCTGTAGTTTTTTTTTTCGCTACTTCTACAGTTTCTCCCACAGCAAGTACACAACTGAAACTGAAACTGAAATGATCGTCTAAATGGGCCTTAAATCATTGCTATATCGATCTAATCGTTCTCTATACAAAATTCCCAAAATTCCCATACAAAACGCGAATTTCGATTTTCCAGTTTTTCCTTTGGGTTTTTTAAAATTTTCTTTCTTCCTAAACATCCACTGTATTGCGACAAAAAAAGGAATCATTCAAATCGGTCAAGCCGTTTTCGGGTTTTTGTCGAGAGAGAGAGAGAGAGAGGTCGAGCCGAGTTTTTCCAAGTAACAAAAAAAAAAATTACCATCAATCATTAATAATTGTTTAAATACTAGATCGTATGTCTTCATTTTTAATGTTGATTGTAATTAATTAGATAGTTTTAAACCTCTATGCATAACTAGCAGACCCGCCTGGTTTTACTCGAGAAACAAAAGTGCTGTTATTTTTTTTTTTTAACTTTTGCTAAATTGTTTAGGCTACGCATCACATATTTTAAACGTTTCACGCATTCCGAGGGGTAAACGTCGAATCTGTCCATTTTCTGCGGCTAATTTCAGAGCTTGACTGTCCAACGAGAAGAAGCTGCGAACCTTCCAGAAAAAGAAATTTAACGTTGAAGGCCTAAGCACGACTGGATTAGCCAGAGTCTACAGAGAGCGCCTGAGCGAGCGATTTTCCGCTGTGTACACACTCCGGGTAGACGCCAGCAATATATGGAATTGGTTTTTTTTTTGTGTTGGGAATTCGCTGGAAGAAAAAATCATCGAAAGACATTGCAGAGCTAGTACGCGAGGGATGCTTCTGCAATAGTGAGAGACTTTAACCCATCCGCCGTTTGTCGGATTTCTAAACTTTTTTCTTGTTTGTAATCAATACCTGATTTCTTAGCCCTAGCTAACTCTTATAGATCAACAGGTTTTACCCGTCTCAATCTCCTGATTGCGTTGTCATTATTTAATAGTTCTGTTATTTCTGTGTTTACGTGGTTGAGATGCCTACTTCTATGCCTTTGAGTAACTTTAAAGGCGGTCGTATAATATGAGTATGTTTGTAATATGGAATCGGTATTGCAACATTAACAAAACGGTAGCCAAAAGCACTGTGGGCTACCAGCCACCCCAGAAAAAGAGCTTCTGGTGTGGTGATGAGTGCGCTTGTCGGAAATGGTGGTAGAACGTGCACATCTGCTGACGCTACAACGCAAAACTAGGGTAGCAGAGAAGAGTATCGAGCCACGAGATGGGAGAAGAATAAGATGCTGTGTAGAAAGCAGAGGGCATACGCAGCCTCCCATCTCAAGGTGATCGATGTGTCTCACGATCGAAACAACAACTTTTGTTTTATGAAAAGAACAAGCAACTTTCTGCTGGGTTTAAAACCAGAACCCAATAATTTTCGAAGACGCAGTGAAGGAAACCTAGTAGGTTAGGTCAGGTTAGGGTAGTCAGTTAGCACCATAATGAGCCCATCGCGATTCTTGGGGGAACCATCTTTGTAATTGTAAAGTCGTCATCCTAAACCTCTTCCTGAAAGCATTTTATTTCCCTACAAAAACTCGCTAATTTGTCTAATCTTTTGGCGTGCTTCCTCAGAAGGCAATGTCCAGAAAGGATGCCGATTGTCAATCTAAGCTATTTCTTTTTGTTCAATTTGGGCCACAGGGCCTTGGATACCTTGTGCCCCACTTTGTGACTCCATCTTTGACTAGCCATTCTTATGGCCGCCTCCGATAACTTCTGTTTGACTACACAAAAGGGCGGTTTTATGTCGACTCCCACGCTTTGCAGACGCATTTCTCACTATTTTCTTGCTAGTTCATATGCGAGCTCATTGCCCTTTATGTCGCAGTGCCCGGTGACCCTGCACAGTCTAACGCGGTGCTGTTCGCATAATGCCTTAATCATTGTGCGACCATACCCGACTACGAATTTTTTTGGTTAAGTTTCTTTATGCAAATAAAACATAAACGCTGGTATTCCTAAGAAACTTCAGGGCATTTATTTAGTTTTCTAGCATTGAATAATATTTGGTTTTCTTAAGTTTTAGTGAATAATAATTTTTAACTTATAAAACTTACACTGTTTTTATTGCATTTTTGGTTTCACGACAAACAATCAAATTTAAGGACAATTCTAATAACATTTATCTATTTAAATAACATTAAAAACTATCTTACAATTAAATTTAACATCAAAACACTAAACAAATATATCACAGAATGGCAAATGGTTTTCTTTTTTTTACACTGTGGATGATTCCAATCATCAACAAGACCAAATTGGAGGTAAGCAATGGTGCAATGTATTCACTAAGTGATTGACAGGTTCGAATCCCGACCAGGGCCATGATTTTAAAAATTGAATACACACAACAAAACAGATCTCCCTAGAGCAAATTACTCGCTAGCAGTGGAGAAAAGACCCTACAACAGTACCAAACCTCTAGCCCCTATTCTTTCACGTAGTAAATAGCACGTACAAACAGGCACTGAATCAATTGCTGGGTGCTGTTTGCAGCAATAAACAAAATGCCTGCGCCGTGTTCACATTATAAGGTTACTGTATCAATCGCAGAAAAAGAAATGCCTTTAGCTCACGCTAATTATAAAAAAAAGTGGCCGGATACTATAAATGTGTGGTCTATATACACTTGATATTGGCATTTACACTTTACATTTTCCTGTGTGTCACTTGAAGTTATTCACTTATTCCAGGTATACATGAATGATGTGTTTGTGATTAAGTCATGAATACCCAACTAATATGTTCATACTTGTCTCTTATAGTAAGCTTTTTTTTTGTAGAAATGACTGGTGTTGAAAGAGTCTCATCAAATTTTATTCTCACGAAAACATCCATGCCCCGACAAGAACTGTGTCAGGTAGAAATTTACTTCGCCATGTTTTTTACTGATCCATTCATCTATCTATTTTATGAGTCCATCTTTCTTTGGGTGAATTGTTCCACCTGTGTTGCCATTCTGTATTAAGGGCCATGTTAATGGTTCTCCGCGGACTTTTTTATTTCTGGGTCGATTTGCATTCGGCCAGAGATAACGCTGATCGCTTCCCCTGACACGTTTCTGAAGGCGCACCATACTCTAAGCTATGCAATTCTGTGCGCCGAGTTTATCCTTCGCATATACGTTTTCCGATCCGTCGCTTATGCCCATATTGGGGACGCGCTCATCAGGATCAATTTGCTCACCGCAGCTAGTAGACTTTTGGGATTACCCTCGAAAGTGCTGCCACTGCCACAGAGGCTCTTTCCTCGGCGTTCTTCATGTGCTCTTTAAAGTTGAGCCTGTGATCCAGAATCATTCCCAGGTACTTAATGTGTGAGCTCGATTCGATGGTTTTTTCGCCCACCTGTATTGTAAGACAATCTATCTTTTTTCTGCTACTTATAAGCAGTGCTTCCGTCTTATGGTGTGCCAGTTCTAGAACGGCTCCTTTTAGCCATATGATCTGACTGCATTTTTCAGACAATTCGTCTAGCGTTTTTCTAACCGTGATGACTGCAATGTGTACTTCACTCGGCCTTGGTGTTCTCAATATCCCATCATACATTATGTTCCATAGAACTGGCACTGAACCCTTGGGAACTCCTCTCGTTACTTTGTAAGTCTTAGGCCCATCTTCCGTTTCATAGTGTAGGATCTCTCGCTTAGTCAGTTGCATAAGATATATTCTAAGTACAAGGAAATACGTTTTTAAAAAAGAGGGTCTATGCCCGTTGGTGGCTTTTATTCAACTGAATTTACAACAATCTTTATTTCTTAAAAGTCGTTGGCTCAACTTGCAAATAACTTTCTCACGGAGCATACTGCATGTGCAGGAAGTGCAGGCAATATGATCCGTAGGAATGTGTTTATTTTTATTTAATTCACTCAAGGTAAACTGAGTTCAAGTGCGGCACGTGTGTGCCTTTGCTTGTCTAGAATTATGAATTTAAAGTTGAGAGACTCGGGTATCCAACATGCGCGGATACTGGATACGTAACCCATATAATTTTCAGCAGATAGTCAGGAATGTGTAGGTTGCATAACGTCGGCTAAGTTGAATGTGTCCATCCCAACCATCTCTGTCTTGCGATTGCTTCGAGCTAAGTTCCCTGGTTTGATTGTGGTTGGCTTGTATGTGTGAATGATTTATGGTATTTTCGGTCCAATCGAAAAGTAGTCCAACTTACTAGCCTTAATTGACTGACTGCTTACAAATATAAGTCTTATAAAGTTTCTTATTGTTATACAACTGAAGATCTACTATTAACAGTTAACAATATTTTTAAACACTTAGCTCTATAACTGGAAGATCATACCCCGTCTCAACCCCGCCAGTGACTATCCTAGTGATTTTGATGTGATATTGCTGGAAGAGGATTCCAGTTTGTCCGGATTAGAAGCTCTGAAGGCTCATTCGGCTGTTAAAAGTGTAACACCACAGCGGATGGTGCACAGAACGCTAAAGTATGTACCTATATCAGAAGAAGAAAGACGACCTGAGTGGGAAAAGTCGCAAGAGTCAACCGACGATGTTGACGATGAAGAAGATGTTAATATGCTGGAGGAGTTAATTGAAAGCCTTCCTGCGGGTGATATCAAGAGAAAGCTACTACAGCTCGTTGAGATGCCCGCCGGAAATGTAGCACAGCAAAATCAAACAGTAAACCAAACCAAAGATGCAACCATTCAACAGCGTCACGCTAATCGGCGATTGTTGCGAGCGATACCTCGACAAATTACATCAATGCTGCGAGCCGACATCCTCTGGGGTATGGGCATAACTGGAAAGGGCGTTAAAGTAGCTGTTTTCGATACGGGTCTATTTAAGAATCACCCACACTTCAAGCGGATAAAGGAGCGCACTAATTGGACGAATGAAAAGTCGTTGGACGATGGTGTTAGTCATGGAACGTTTGTTGCAGGTGTTATTGCATCAGCAAAGGAATGTTTGGGATTCGCACCTGATGCCGAACTACACATCTACCGTGTTTTTACTAACAATCAGGTAAGAACATTTTTCCAATTTAATAAGTTCGTAATTATTGAATTAAATCGTTGTAGGTGTCTTACACATCATGGTTCCTGGATGCCTTTAACTATGCAATTTTGAAAAAGATTAACGTTCTTAATTTGAGCATTGGCGGACCAGATTTTCTGGATCACCCGTTCGTTGACAAAGTTTTGGAATTAACTGCAAATAAAGTGATTATGATATCGGCAATCGGAAATGATGGTCCACTCTATGGAACACTAAACAATCCAGGTGATCAGAGCGATGTCATCGGTGTAGGAGGGATGAACTTCGAAGAAAATATTGCCAAATTCAGCTCGCGAGGCATGACAACATGGGAGCTGCCGAACGGATATGGGCGCTTAAAGCCAGATATCGTTACTTACGGAAGTCAAGTTAAAGGTAGCAATGTACGTGGTGGTTGCCGGTCGCTTTCAGGAACATCGGTGGCATCGCCAGTGGTAGCAGGAGCAGTAACACTGATTGCTAGTGGGGTTCTGCACAAAATGGATATGATAAACCCATCATCGATGAAGCAAGCGTTACTGGAGGGTTCTACACGCCTAACTGATAACAACATGTTCGAACAAGGACACGGAAAGCTGAATATTCTGAAGAGCATGAAGATCCTGTCGATGTATACGCCGAAGGTGACATTAAGTCCACCATACCTGGATTTTACCGAGGATTACATGTGGCCTTACAGTACACAATCACTGTTCTATACTAGCTCTCCGGTAATTGCGAATGTAACAATTTTAAATGGCATGGGCGTAACTGGACGTGTGATCAACCGACCAACGTGGCATCCCTACACAAAACAAAACGGAAATCTTCTCAATGTTTCTATATCGGTCTCCGAGGTGTTATGGCCATGGTCGGGATGGATGGCTGTGCATATTGGTGAGGATAAGACGACGTCATTAAGTATAATGTATTTTTATTTTTATTTTTTATTTTTGACAGCGGTTAACGAGAAAGGTTCGACATTCGAAGGGCTTGCCCAAGGTCACATTACGCTAACAGTGCAAAGCGTGGCTGGTCCAGAGGAGTCTGAATCCCGTAACAGTACCGTGAGCTTCCCTATTCGTGTGAAAATCATTCCAAAACCGCCACGCCACAAACGTATTCTATGGGACCAATATCACAGCCTGCGATATCCACCAGGTTACTTACCGCGAGATAATTTAAAAGTAAAATCGGATCCACTGGATTGGCGAGCAGATCATATACACACGAACTTCAAGGATATGTACACACATCTACGAAACACCGGCTACTATGTAGAAGTATTGGGCGCACCGTATACATGCTTCAATGCATCCGATTATGGGACCTTACTTATTGTTGACCCGGAGGAAGAATTTTTTACCGAGGAAATTGCTAAACTAAAAAACGATATTTACATGCGCGAACTTAGTGTGATAGTCTTCGGGGACTGGTACAACACCACTGTGATGAAAAAAATTAAGTTCTTTGACGAGAATACTCGGCAATGGTGGATTCCGGACACAGGTGGTGCAAATGTGCCAGCATTAAATGAATTACTTCGGGAATTCGGAATTGCGCTTGGAGACTTTGTTGCAGAGGGTTACTACGCAATGGGTGATCACAGTATGTACTATGCTAGTGGATCGACAATTGTACGGTTTCCAAAAACAAATGGTAGTATTCTGATTGAGGCTGACCTCCATGATCAGGGATTGGAGGTGAGTTTATTTTAATTTTCTATTTGCTACAATCCAAAATAGAAAATGAATGTTGGCTATAAATTTTCATTTGAAAACAAAACGTGAATGAACTTGCTGAGGAAGCTCGTCAATGGCCAAGCAATTGGGATCTGAACACCTTTCTTTTTCTTGATTGGTGAGGTTATGATCTTGATTTGAGGAATCATAACCGCATGGTCCGCCTGTGGGGTTCGCTCGAACTTTACTTTCAGATAAAAAGAATCGGTTTTAAATTTACAATTATTCCAAAGTTTGACGCAATCCAATTTCATGTAAACAATCAACAAAGTTTATTATTGTTTTATTATCTGTAGTACTAATAGTTGTGGGCGCAATGGCGCAGAGATACGTGTGTGGACTACTAATCTAAAGGTCCCAGGTTCAAATACCGCTGGCCAAGTAACATTTAGAGATTTTGCACTGCCCTCTTGCGAACGTATGACAAACATCCAAGATTATCAATTGTCATGAGAAGTTTCTCAAATTTGTCGTTCGGATTCGGTTTTAAATTTTAGGTCACTTTAACTTTTCACAAGCAAATGTTTGGAGAAGCTAGGTTTGAGGGCCTGTAGTAGTAGTTTATAGGATAAACATAGCATATAGTTTTGCATGCTTAGAATCGGTCTGGCTATTACAGATTGATGTTGGCTTCTGTCTTCCAAATGTATGCTTAGATTTAAAATTTATGAATATAATAGACATTGTAACATTACTATTATGTTCATTGTAAAATGTGCAAAAAATTCCAAAAAAAATTCTCTTCTCAAAGTTGTACCGTTCGGAGTCGGCGTAAGACTTAGGCCATAGCCCGTAGGCAATTTTATTATGTCACTTTTATTTACTAGCTTATTTCTTTCTATTTTAGATTTTGAGAACTCAAGATCCGAATCTTAAGCTTCGAAAATCAGTACCGATTCTCGGTATGCTTCAACTAAATCACGATCTGCACAAGCTCTATGCCCCAAGTGATGAATTCCCTCAGAACAGCTACGAAGAAAACGCTATTGATCAGCCAGAAATTGAATTGGAAGACCAACAAATTGATAAGAATCCAATACTTAATAAAAGGACTCTTTTAGAAGATACCGACAGCACAAGAGAAAACCAAACCAATGAGCATCGTATGCTGAAGTTTGACAATAATGAGATCATAAAAAAACTAGAAAAATTCGATGACCTTACTAACGACCTGGATAATGCTCACAATTTGGACACAGGTCTAGCGGAGGAAGAAAGTAACGAGAACCAACAACAAATCTTACATCGAAACGATATACTGGATGCAAAAGCGTCTTCGAATCGGCTGATGGAGCCGAGAAATAATCGCGCCGAGGGACGAATTACAGTGTTTGGTGATTCAAATTGCTTAGACTCAACACATCTGGAGAAACCTTGCTATTGGTTGCTTGATGCCCTTTTAGAATTCACTATGAATTCACATTTATCGAATTTACTCCGTGATATGAATAAGATTAATCAAATAACACTGCCGGCTGTGGGAAAGGCACTGCCTTCTCGCTTGCCTGGCAGCAATCTTCATCAGTATTCCAAAGTGTTGGATCCGAATAACCCTCTCAAGAAACGAGAACTCGTTAGCTGCATGCATATGGAGTGGGAACAGCCAATTTTTCTCAATCTAACGGCTCAGCACGATTTAAAGCAACAGAACGAGCGAATAATGAGTGCCAACGCTCGTCATCAAGAAGATGGTGAGATAAGTGCTAATCTGTTGCGAAAACTTGAAAGCCAAAAAGGTGAGGTACGTTGTGGTTGAGGGTTTTTTTCTTGGGTTGTTTATGCTTTTACTTTTGATTTTATTTGCTTATTCTAGCTTAACCACTACCAAATGGCATGCATCAGTTCGAATGTAATCTTTTTTTTTCTTATTCGCAGCAATCTTAACACATGAGGACATAGATGGACCAGCCGGAGCTGGAACAGGCTGGCGTGGAAAAAAATCAGAAAATGCAATGTACGTAGATGATGCCAATAACAATTACAACGATCCCCACATGATGCATTTGCGACAGGGAAGTGGCGCAAGCGGCGGCGTTGGAATCATCAGCAACAAAAACTCTGCCTCAGATGAAGAGACACTCAGTTATTCATTGTTAGCCTTAGTTATATTAACATTTATAGTTTTTATCTTATTTATAAATTGGTTCAAACGACGAAGACTCAGTAGTGGAGCTGGAAGTAGCAGCCGCCCCAACCGGGGTCGTCGTTTTTCTATTCTAAGCAATCTGGGTCTGTAAAAAGAGAGAAAGAAGTGCGGTGCATTCGCATTTTTGGGATATATTTTCATTGCTAAGCTAGTAAGGTTCCATTTTATATTTTTCCATAGTTTATTTTGTTGTATAAATATATTTTGTTTATTATTTTTTGTGAAAAATCATATTCTCTTGAGGTATGATCTGTTATAATAGTTTTATTTAGTTATTTTAAATTATTTTTTATGCGAAAACGTTTTGGTTATTTTCATGAGAAATATTTTATATATAGATACCTATCGTACACGGATGATTGGAACATTGAAGAGTTTAATCTTAAAGATTGTAAAATCATTCAAAAGGAAATTAAAAATTAAAGAATAAAAAAATATTTCCGTATAACATGTTTTCTTGAAAAGCCAGGGCTTTTTCCCCGACAACGTATATTTTTAATAAGAAAGAAAAATTAGCAGCGGATAATCAGTCCTGTGTGCGAGGAAAGCGAATGGAGGAGACGATACAACAGCGAAATCTATGATCTGTACCAAGCTGTGGATGTAGTCCAAACATTTAAAAAACACCTCGACTACATTAACCCGGCTCCTTGGAGCGTATTGACAATAATGCTCCAGCGAAGAGGATCTTCGACTCCCAGCCTCCAGGTTCAAGAAGGTAAGGAAGACCGAACCCCCGTTTTAAAGACTAAGCCATAGCGTATGCCAGAGCACTGGGTCTGGACAACTGGAATCAGCGTGCCCGGGATCGCGGAGGATGAAAGGGTGCACTGTCTCAGGCAGAGACCCTGCAGATGGCGAACTCTCTAATTACCTCGAAGTTGCTGCTATCAACACTTACGTTTTGTCCTTGTCGTTGGACAAATGTTTGTTTGTTGTGCTATGAAAGCATGTACTTGGCCTTGTATTCGTTAATTTCAATTGAACTAATTTCGCATTGTTCTTCGATCACAATGTAGCATCTACTGCAGCACACTTGCCCTACACAATTGCTCTTGAAGAAAACTGAAGAAGTAACTGAAAGCGCTTCTCCTTGCGGGAATTCGGTACCGGTTTCGAATAAAGATATCTCCAAACTGGACATTGCGCCGCGTGTTTTGCAGCTTCTCGCCACAACTGGATCAGTTTTGCCGGAATCCCTAATTCAGCCACCGCCACGTAGAGCTCCTGACAATGTTCGGCTTTAAAGTCGATGAGAAGATGGTGGGTCTCGGCTTCAAATTCATTTGTATTTTCCTTAGTGTGGACTGTGAATATTGTCGATCTGCCGTGGCGGAGCCACACTGGTACGTGCCGATTAGTGTGTTACAGATCGGCTTGAGACCATCAAACAATACATTAGCAAGGATCTAATGTACTCTAGCCTGAAAAAAGTGCTAATTCCATCTTAAGAAGAACCAGTTTCATTGTATATTCTTGTCCACTAGCCTGGCAAAATTGTCATTTTCAATGTTGGAAGATGATGGAAAAGATTTAGGCTCGAACTTTACTACGTTGTTGCCTGGGGCTTAGGTTCATCCCTAACTGTAAGCGCCAGCAAAACTTGAAGTAATTAACCTCTTACGATTGACGTGTTGCTAGATGTTGTGGATAGTTGGTCTAACTAGTCCGACGTACATATTATGTCTTTCAAGTAATAACTAGTTGACTAGAGATTGATGTTCGCTAGAATACTGCTTCCATCGATGGTTGCGTCCTGATAACTATATGGTTCCTCTTTCTCGGTATCTAACACCAAATATTGGCGGTTTTGATTTTAGTTATTGCCATCGATTATTTTTTTTCTACAGCCATTAGTTTAATTAAAAAAAAAAGATAATATTGAATAGTTATGTATAAAATTTATATTTGGTATGTATGTTTTTGTTTAGATGCGCTCTTTTGGATAAATTTCCTATAAATAAAATAAGCATTGCTTTTTGTATAAAGTTTAAGTTACATACATTTAGTTTGAGCTTTCAACAAATTAAAAAAAATAAAAAAAACTTTTAATTCCTTTGTAAGGCACTTTAGTTATGGCTAGATTTCGTTTCTTGGTTTTGGATTTTGTATAGTACTTAAATAGTGTGAGCTGTTAAAATCAACCTTTAGTGAGAACGAGTATTAGTTCTGAGGGTACAACTAAATGAATTATAGCTCTGTGGCATCATGCTTGGCAATGGAACTGCCTAATTCGCTGGCCATTTGGTGAAGTTCTGCTTCAAGAATAGCTTTAGTTCCGTCCACGAAATTTGCTTCACGATCGCTTTTGTATTGGGCATCCTTTCCACCGGACAGCAATTTCTGAGTAGTTATTTCGGAATCCTCTGTGTCCGAGATATACCCTGAATCACCGGTATAATGAGTGGGGTACAATATTAAGGGCGAAGCACTGTAAGCTTTCAAATTCCGTGGGGAGAACGCTGCCATCCAGGTCTCATTGGGATGTCGATTAAACATTACAGGCAGAAATTCATCGACTGGTATAAGTTTTTTTAGTGGTTGACTGGCTATAAGTTTTTTAGCACCTTCTAGTGTTAGCACGTAACCTAGTGTCCAATATGAATAACCAACATAAACTAAATTCTCAGTTTTTTCAACTGGGGGTTCGACTTCGTCTTTTAGGCGCTTGCGACCAAAGTAGCTACAAATAGAAAGAAATTAAGAAGATGAAGTGCTAGAAATTAAATATTTTAATGAAGTTTTACTTACATAAGATCGAATTCACCCAAGCTTCGAGCTTGTTCTATAACAGATTCAGCCCGATCGGCAAAGTATGATTCGAAGTGAATGTCGTCCTCCAAGACAAGAACTTCCTTTTGATTTTTCTCAATCATCTTCTCCCAAATGCGATAATGACTAAGGAAACAACCAATTTCTCCCATAGTCATTTTACGGTGGTGATATGGATCTTCGTAGATGTCAAGGAATTCTATCCCCATGTCCTTGATGATATCCAGATCAAGTTTCCTGAAACAGATATTTAACAAGTTATGATGGTTTTTTTTTTATGACACATCAAACTGCTGTGATCTGAAAATCAGGAGTATATCTTGGAATTGACAAGGTATGTTACAACAATTTGTAGGTTGTTGCTGAGACCTTGCTTTACTTCGGGTCGTTGCTGGCATGCAAGTTCCCTTCCTTAGCTCGTCGGTGGGTGTGGGACTTGACCCTTGGTCCGTGCAACAAAAAAAACCATGCCAGTCTTTATCGTCGAGGTGATGTTGACGAGCGAGGACTTTTGCCTCTACCCCCCCCCCCTACCATGGTTACTCTACTCGCCTAAGTAACCCCTTTATTCGCCATCTTTTATATCCTACTCATCGCCGCACTTCCTTTTCCATCCGCCCTCATCCCTAAATGCCCCGCTTTAGACAAAACTCATCATTTTTCTTTCACTTTTCATATAAACTTTAGGAATTTATTCATTTTAATACTTAAACTAAATGACTCGAATAAAAAAAAACTTTTTTTGGCACTACAAAGAGATCAAATTTACAATTAAATTTACAAAAGGAATTACCGCGAACTTAACCGTTAACTGAACACGAAACTAAACTAAATGAAAGGGCTAGTTGGTATATATATATATATATATATCTGTGAACAACCGCGACTCTGCATCAGCACGAGCTTATACAGGATTTTAACTATACCGAGGGCTGTTTTCTCTCACTGTATTTATATCTATATGTATTTATAATTAATAAAAAGGTAGATTCTTCGACTCACCGAGTTTCTCTCTACTTCGTACCTTTGTGGGTGCACTGCAACTGACGATCCAATGGCCACTGTATCTCCTGTCGCTGGAACCCTGTACCTTTTAAAAATGGCGCAAGAATTTTCAAATTAATTATAAATATATATATATATAATGTGAGTGTCAATTACCTTTAATCTTTTACGTCCTCTAAGTGTATCTATACATATATATACCTACTATCACCTGTGTGCCTACTAGAAGGTATTCTTACGACTAACAAAAAAAATTAAATAATAAAAAAAAATTCTGCTTCCTCAGCATTGAACCCGCTATGCTCCGGCTGGCAATTTATTCTTGGCAGCGTTTTAACGCCCTTGGCTTTTTTTTTGACTTTGAAATTCATTTTTTTTTATTCATTGATAAATATCTACTTACATACTAGACAAAAATGATTAAACCTAACTTAAAATTAACAGGATACTTATTCTTATTTATTGGTCCTTATGCGAACGCTCTAAACTTAACTATATCTTAGAATTATTGCCTTTCGGCCTACGAACTATTTTACGAACTAATCTTACATATATATTCCTCGAGAAAATTTATTAAAACTCGGTTTCATTATTGAGATTTTATATAAAACAAATTACAAACTACCTATTCTACTTACTTAAACTACCTAACATATTCTAACTATAATTAGGATTCTGAACACTCGTTGCCTTGCGCAACAAGTGGTCAAAATCCTAATTGCTTTCCGGGTGCCTGGCAGTCGTCAACGTGCACACGCGCCGCCGTGAGCCGACTGAGGCCTTACAGCGTCAGTCAACTCCCGGAAGCACCACCACACGTTGGCGAGCCCGGCCTCTCCCAAAAACGCCCTAGCTGACTTAATCTAACTTATAAGCTAAGAGGAAGTTACCTAGAGTAACGCACCGTCCTGGGAGGGCATGTTGACCCCTCCCCCCTCAACAAGCCACCAAAATTCGGCGAATTGCTTTTCCGTGTCGAATCTATCCCTCTCCGATATTGCGGTACTAAAACGGAGGAGCTCATGAGCATTGGCGACGTCCCCGTAATGGAGGAGCCGCTTGTCTCTCGCGCTGCGGTAGCGATGGTATAAGACCGGAATACCATCCCTCGTCTGTACCAGCCCTTTTGCATCAATATGGATAAATGCCTCTGGCGGGATAAAGCCAGACCGGAGTGTACTCTCAATGTACATTTCATTGGGGTAGTAAGCCCCAAATATCAGACTATTGTCGCTGGCCATCGCCCTTGCAACGTGCCTTCGAGTGACCTTAATGAGGAAATTGTCAATCCTATTCAACTGAGCCCCATCGTATAGGACCTTGTTGGGATAGTATTTTATATAGTTGGATTCAGGCGTTCGGAACAATCGGAGACAGGTCCTAAGACATTGTCTCTCCAAAACCCGAATCTTTTCCATATAGCTGGGCGCTATATTGAACCACAATGGACAACCATAAGCGATAATTGGCCTTATAAGGGCCACGTAGCAAATGACCTTCACTTTGGAGTCAAGTTGACTGCTATGAAACAGTCTCCTTGTCAAAGCATAAGCCTTCTTGGCCCCAGCAAGACAAGCAACTATATGTCTATCGAAATATAGATACTGGTCAAGCCAGATACCTAGATATCTAACTACGCTTCTCACCGCCAATGGCTGCCCATTTTGTCCAATAATGGCCAATTTTTTCCAGTTTTTTCTGGTATCCCTAGAGGCCCCAGCCAATGGAGTTCTGAACAAGATTGTTTCCGTCTTCTGAAAGTTGATTTTCAACTTCCAGTCGTCGCAATATCGCTTAATTTGATCGAAGTCACGCTGCAAAAGGATATTAATGACCTCGATTTTAGAACCTGATCTGTATGCCACCAAATCGTCGGCATACGCTATAGCATGTCTGAGTGAACCCACCAGATCACTCGTGTAAATGTTAAACAGGATCGGAGAATTGACCGCCCCCTGCTGTAAACCGTTTTTAATTTCAAAGACTCTGCTCGAAATCACGTTGCCACATTTGACAACGAACTTCTTTCCCATAAGCATATTATAAATTACATATAGCAAAGGTTTGTGCATCTCCCGCCTGGTCAACTTGTAGAAAAGTCCCTCTAACCATACGGTGTCGAAAGCCTTCTCAAAATCAACCAGACAAGCACCCGTGCATTGGTTCTTGCATTTATTCCACTGAATGTCGGAAACCAGTTTCGACGCGGCATGAATAGTGTCATGCCTCGCCCTGAAACCAAACTGGTTGTCCGGGATTATGTTATTGTCCTCGACCCACTTTAACAGGGCTCTATTGACAACCTTTTCAAAGACCTTGCTAATATTCGGAAGTAAGCTAATTGACCGGAGATTGGCAGGGTTCGTCCTATCTTTACATTTTTTCGGGATAGGGTGTACCACAGCTACCTTCCAATGCGCCGGATAATGTGCATTATTCAGCGCATTGTTAAACAGCGTGGTGAAAATATCTACAGCCTCCAAAGGCAGGTGTCTCAATACGACGTTTGGGACACCATCCATCCCCGCCGACTTTTTATTCTTTAGTGACTCGAAGATGCACAGAAGATCATTCTTCGACACGAACAAGTGCGATGCATCTCGGCCATTGGCGACAACTGCATTAGCATGGTTTTCATCAGTGAACACGGTGAAACCGTTATTCTCAGATCGCCAATTCTCAAGTTCGGTGCGCAGATAGAAATGGCTCACCAGAGCCCTATTCTCAATGTCGTGGTTACGGCGAACAGGATTGTTCACCGTATACACGGCCTCGAAACAAGCGCCCAGCAAATCCACTTTCTCCTGTGGGTCCTCGACCACGAAAAAATCGTCGTTTGAAGCGACACTTTCTGGACTTATTCCAGCAGTCAGTACTGTCTGTCTGTTCTCTGCTGTCTGGGAGATTCGAACACAAGGAATATCATTGTGATCTTTCCTCCTGAACAACTTATTTATCTGTGGGAACATATTCGGACTACAGGTTTTAATAGCCCGAATTTTATTGCCCCAATACAGACTTACAGATTTTCTGTAATTTTCTTTTATCAGCTGTTTCAGGATTCGGATCTCTGACTTCAGCATCCTTACCTCCGGGTCGTCGCGATCAGTAAATTGCCTGTACAGCCGTTTAAGCCTCGAGAGCAGTCTACTTTTCTGTCGGTATAGTGCGTCGATTGTAGGGTTTCTGTACTTTTCTGTCTGGTCGTCGTCGGAACGTCCTACCCGAGGAATAGTTCGTTCCATAGTTCGTTTGATGGCGTCGTTCATTTGCAATAAATGCCGATCAATTTCATCATTTGTCATGTTACTGTTTGTCGGTGGGTCGATCCCACTCGAACGTAAATCTCGCTTTAAAAATCTGGAGAAGCGCGACCATTGTGCCCTCCGATAATCGAATGAACACACTGCTTCGTACTCCTCCAGCAGCGTTTGCTCGTTCGGGATCCGTATTGCGGCGGCGAGTCCGTAGTGGTCACTATCGTACTCAAACGCACGTAAACAGTTCCGCGTGTATTGGTCTATGTTTGTCAGTTGAAGTCTTGCGTCCGTTAAGGCCAAGTCCAGGAAAGCACCGCTTCTTGGGAAGGAAGGGATATCCGTCGCGTACAACTCGAGTTTGTACTCAATCATATTGAGGCGCCACCAGTCGTGAAACTGGTTGCCCCTGGGATTTGCAGTAACATTTCCCCATGCCGCATGTTTGGCATTAATATCTCCGGCCAAGAAGTAATAATTCTCCTCCGAGTTCAGCTGCAGACTACGAAAAAGTGTCTCGAGCTCTGTCATAAATTGGTTGGGTGGAGGTGCTGCAGGTGCGTAAAGCGACACCACATACATTCTCCTCCGGCTATGGAGAGGAATGCATATGATGCATGCTTCCAACAACTGGAACCTACGCACGTCCCCGCTATATATAACCCTATGGCGCAGGCCTTTTCGAATTAAGATTCCAACCCCACCACCTTGAGTGGAGTGAGGCCGGTCTCTTCTTATTACATGATAGTTTTTGTATCCCAATTTGTGCTTCTGATTTAGCTTAGTTTCGCTAACCAAAAGCACATCCGGGTTTTCGGTTTTCAACAAATTGGCAAGTGACGTTCTTTTCTCGATCCTGACTAGTGAATTAACATTCACAGCAAGGATCTTTAAGTTTCCCTCATCCAGCGCAGCCATTAGACCTATGGCACACCAGACCCCACAAACAGCTCCGAATATATAAAGTCAATTCGGGCCGCTTGTTCATTTAATTGTTTCTGGAACTTATCGATCTTTCCATGCAGAGACAGAAGGATCGATTTTAAGTCCAGATCCACTTCTGGTGCCTTTTGGGCTACCATTGGTTGGTTTGATGTCATGTGGGCTTGACCCGGTCCAGCTGCCATTTGGGCAAAGGACACGTTGGGTGCCACAAAATTTGCGAACGAGCGACTCTTCTGACGCCTATCATCTTCAGACTGCTGTTTGCGGGCCTGGACTCTCTTTTTCAATTCTTGGTACTTTGGACAACCCCTGAAGTTGGCGGGATGTCCAGAGTTCCTGCAGAGCACACAGGAGAGTACACTCTGGTCTTCGACTCTCTCCTTACCTAGAGAGCATTCACCATGTATGTGGTCCTTATCGCACTTCACGCATCTAAACTGCATGTTGCAGTTAGCTGCGGCGTGCCCGAACCTTTGGCAGCGCATACATTGAAGTATGCGATCTGACCTCTTTATTTTCTCCCACCTTACAGCATGGTAGTACAGGAAGCGGATATTTCGCAGCCTGTCGATTTTGCTGTCGGGAGTAAGCTGGACTAGGAAGAATGGTAAGTGACGGTTACCACCCCTTGCCACAGCCGAGGAAAACGGCTTGACCCCCACGAAATGGAGGTCGTCGCTTTCAAAATTCTTTAGCTCTCTTTCAAGCTCCTCCGTTTTAATTGAGGGATCGATTCCCTTCAGTACCACGGTTTTTAACTTTTGCTGCCTTGGGGTGTACGTGAAGTACTCGGTTTTCACCTCTCCCAAAGCGGCGCGCACCCTCTGGTACTCCTCTATTTTTTCACATATAATTATGTGATTGTTAGCAGAAAGCCTTTTCACATGGAAATTTTTTGTTATTAATTTACAAATCCTAATGCTATCTACAATGTCGAAATTACTCACGTTAATGGGTGGTATTTTGTCCTTCCGCGACTGTTTAGATTGTTGTTGTTGTTGTTGTTGTTGTTGGTGTTGTTGTTGTTGATGTTGTTGGTGTTGTTGTTGATGATGTTGCCGTTGTTGTTGCTTCACCTCCAGTTGTTGTTGCACTTGCTGCTTGAGCACAGCTTGTTGTTGCTGTTGCTGCAGCTTCTTACTGCGCAACTGGTCGCGCTTCTCCAGCAGCTCTTTTATGAGCTTGTCCAGCTGCGCCTCCTCATCATCCTCTTTTTCGTCGTCCATTTGTACGACTTCCTCGTCATCGACCGGTAAGTCCTTGAAGGAGTTTCCCTCTCCGACGTACCGGCCCTCTCCTCCATCATACTCATAAGAGCTGGAGTGTGCTCCGTCATCATCGGATGCAGCCACCGATGATGCCACACTATGGCCTGCCAAGTTTAACCTTCTTTTGGCTGAAAGGTTCGGCTTCGGATTTAACTTCCGCCGGCGTTTTTCCACTGTCCTATACTCCTCGCTTACAGTTACTGCTGGCGTTGTAGCGAGAGCTTTTATTGTTGGCGTTGTTGTTGTTGCTGTTGTTGTTGTTGATGTTTTTGTTGCTGGTGTTGCCTGCGAAGATCCCCGCCTGGGCAACGCGGAACACGCTGTTGGGCTTGGTGTCATGGCATTTAAAGCTGCCTTTGGCATACAAGCTGCCGCTGTTTTTGTGACTGCTGTTGCAGCTTTCGTTACTGCTGTTACTGCTGTTGTTGCTGCTGTTGTTGCTGCTGCTGTTGTTGCTGCTGTTGTTGCTGCTAATTTTTTTGCCGGCTCACGTGTTCGCACCACACGTCGCAACGGCACACCCACACCCGTAAGCGGGACCACCGATTTTCCGGGGTCCATCGCCTGATAATGCGGCACTTTTTTTTTGTTTATTTTTGTGTCTCTATCACTATATTTCCGATAAAAAAATAAAATTAAAAAATTGAAGACTGGCCGAGAATCGAACCCGAGTCTCCGGCGTCAAAGTCGGACGCCTAGCTTACTAAGCCAACTTTGGACTTAAAAAACACTTGGCTAAATCGCTGTTATAATTGATACACTATCCTTTTTCCCGCTGAACACTAACTAGCCGACCTATCTCGATGAGAGCTGCGGAACGACGAACGCCCTTGGCTAATCCGGTCTCAATGCCTCTTCTCTGGAATTCGATTTTTGTGGTGGAGCACAATGGCGAATCCACCTTAAAACGATTTGTGCATTTAAAAATTGTTGAACTTGCACAATTTTTCCTCCTCTAAGTTTATTTCGGAGGCAGCACTTGTGGAACAAAGAAACAATATTCCGCTACCTATAAAAATATATATATTTTAATACATATTTATCGATGCCTATATGTAAAATATGCGATGCCTATTTTCTTTATTTTTGGAGATGAATGACAATTTACCTCAATAAAATCTCCTTGATCGGGACCAAATGCGTCTATTCTCCGACTTATTTCCGTTACAGCTTAAATTGTTTCGAATTATTTAAAATTAAACGGCCAGACCATCGATGACGTCTGATCAGCTTTACACTTTTCTTCGATCTCTCGATTGCCTTTTCCTTTTCCGCCCCTGGACAAAATTACTTTGTGCGAAATTGCGGCGAAAGACTTCTTGTCCAACCGTGAACGAAGTCGGCCTGGAACGAGTGTTATAGGTTTTCATGGATTTTCGTGCGCTTTTTGCAGGTTTTTGGATAACTGCTGTCGTGCAAGAGCCACACAGCCTTCGCGAGGTGTTACCAACATCTCGGGATCCTGCAGAGCCTTCAAGTTTCGGAGTATTTTGTAAGATGAGCCATGGGTAATCATATTCTGGCCAAACAAGGCATAGTATGGCTGACATCCAAGGGAGTCGTGAGTGTCGGCGCGTAAGGCACAAGCTATGCTTGATAAATGCGAATCCCACTGATCTTGTTCACCATTTACAAATACTCTCAGCTTGGTTAATATACTGCGGTTAACTCTCTCCGAAATGTGCGAACGTGTTGCACGCCATAGTTACTCAGGAATCCAGAAAACTCGGCTGATATGAACTGTTTTCCGTTGTCCGAGTGTATGAACTCGGGTGTACCGAATCCATGAAATACCTCGGACTCGAGAAATTTGATTATATTGCTTGAAGTTGCCTTTGGTAGAGCTCTAAGGAAAGTGTATTTTGTGAAGTGATCAACCGCAATGAAAATATATACATTGCCTCGTTTTGTGCGTGGATAGGGATCCAACAAATCGACGTATAGTCGCTGCATGGGTCGCTCTGAGACGATCTGCTTCGTAATCGGGGGACGAAGAATCCTGTTTGGCGCTTTTATGGACTTGCACACCTCACATTGGCTCACGAAGTTCTTGATTTGTCCCACCATCTTTGGCCAATAGTACTTCTCGCGAACTCTCACGTACGTTTTTGAAAAGCCACCGTGGCAACAAAGTTTGGTGTTGTGGGCCATTTCAATCGCTGTGTGCGTCAGAGTGCTTGGTATCCATAGGCGCCATAAGGAGTCTTCGTTTCCAAGATCTTCGCTCCTGAATCTAACTCTTTTGTAAATGAATTTGTCGGATACAACTAGGTCTGGCAGCGAAGCTTGATTTTTGACAATTTCTTCCCGAAGATTTCTGTACTCCACAGAATCGAACTCAGGCGAAGTAAGATCAACTTCTGCCCCTACAGCTGTTACTGACAACTCTTCCATTTCTCCTCGTGACAGCGCATCCGGCACTACATTTAAGGAACCCCTGCGATGTTCGATGATAAAATCGAAACGTTGAAGTTGTAGGCTCCATCTCGCAAGTCGACCACTCAAATCCTTCAGCGACATGAGCCACTTAAGACTTGAATGGTCGGTGATGACACGGAAGGGTAAACCCTCGATGTAGGCACGGAATTTCTTAACACAGAGGACCACAGCGAGACACTCAAGCTCTGTGACCGTGTAATTTCGCTGTGCCTTGTTTAACTTCTTGGACATAAAGGCGATGGGTTTCTCGTTACCATCTGCGTCGAGTTGAAAAAGCACTCCTCCTACTCCCTCAGAAGAAGCATCGCATTGAATTGTAAATTCCCGTTTGAAATCCGGCTGGGACAACACGGGTGCCGAGGTAAGTGCTTCTTTTAACTTTTCAAATGCGTTTTTGGCTGCAGATGATAACTCGAAATCCTTTCTCTTTTTAAGACAATCCGTCAAAGGCGCAGCAAGATCTGAATAATTTTTTATGAAGCGCCTATACCAACCAGTCAAACCTATGAATCTGCGCACCTGCCTCGGTGTTTTTGGAATTGGGAAGTTTAACATCGCCTCTACCTTTTCAGGGTTAGTTTTTAGCGTGCCCTGACCTACGATGTATCCAAGGTACTTGATCTCACGCATACAGAACTTGCTTTTACTGAGGTTTATGGTCAAGTTCGCCCTACGTATACAGGAAGCCACTTCCGCCAATACTTGGACATGGGTGTCGAAATCTGCTGAACATATTAACAAGTCATCCAAGTAAATAAAGACGTGTTCCCGGAGTCGTGCTGGAATCACACGATCCATCAGGCGACACATCCTTTGTGCGGCATTGCATAGACCGAACGGCATTACTGTAAATTGATACAGTGGCCGCCCCGGAACAGCGAATGCCGTTTTCTGTTTGGACTCTTCCTCAAGCGGGATTTGCCAAAATGCATCTTTTAAGTCAAGCCCCGTGATAAAGTATGTGTCCTGAAGGCGGATAAGAAGACCGTCAATATGTGGCAGAGGATAAGCGTCTTTTTTCGTCACGCTGTTCAACTTCCGACTGTCCAAGCAAAGTCGTACCTTTCCTGGCTTTCTGACCAACACTATAGGGGAACACCAAGGTGAGTTGCTCTCCTCAATAACTTTCAGCTCCAGCATGCGATCAAGTTCCTTGAACACTTCTTCCTGTCGCACCGGAGACAAGGGATAGTGCCTGGATTTAATAGGTACTGCATCTCCAACATCGATGTTATGCATTTCCAAATGAGTATGGCCGAGACCCATGTCGACAAAATTTGGAAATTGCTTCTTTACAGAATCTAAGCGTAGTTTTTGTGCTGGGGTAAGTAAAATGAAATTCGCTACTTCTTCCGATTTACAACTCTCGTCATTTAGGAAATTAAGTGAATCAATCTGGATGTGGGGAGCTAAGCAGAACTCCTTCGAAAAGTTCATGCCGAGGTAAACCTTTTGTGTCAAGTTAGGGATCACATAGAAAGTAATGGTTTTCGTGAAGCTGTTAAGCGAAGTTGGAATTTCGCAGTACCCCACAATATCGTGAGTATTGCCGCCCGCCGTTTTAACGAAATTCTTGTAGGGCATCATCTGAATTCCATTCCTTTCCATGAATTCAAAACAGGATTCCCCCAAAACAGATATAGATGCACCGCTGTCTAACAATCCAAAAACGAATTCGTTTTTCAACAGCACTTTAGCATACATCCTACCATCTGTTTCGGAGGTTAAAATTGTCTTTCCGCTTAAGATACCTTTCCCTACACTTCCTGATATGTTTGCTTGTATCATTTTTATTACCCATGATTTGAGAACGCAGCTTGTAATAATTTTGTTTTCTTTCGTGAAGTGACCTTAGCGCAAATGTGTTGATAGGGTGACCAATATCACAGAACAAAACATCTTGCTTTTCGCGTTGCAATATAGCAATGGGAGCCTTATTTGACTTTTGCTCGACCTTACTCATTGCGATGTTCATTTCTGTTAATTGTTCTGCTTCTCGGGGTAGTTCCTTTGGAAACGACTCTCCCCGTCTCGCCTGTCGTTCCCCTGGCGGTTTCCCTGATGTTTTGCACATTCCGGTGTGCTGACACCTTTTGCACCACAGAGGAAGCAGAAAAGTTTTCTTTCGTGGGAGGGACACTGATAGAACGTGTGTCCCTGTTGGTCACAATTCCAACACATTAGTGGCGGAGCTACCCCTCGATTTCGAGATCGACTTATTTCCGCCGCTTCTTCGACCTGTTCATCAGCCTCTTCATCCAAATGGATTTCATGAACAGTCTTTTGAGAAAACATACGCCTCGTCAAGAAACGTTCAGCTTCTCTGCCCTTGTTTCTAAGCTGTTCTAGGTCTGTTATATTAGCAGCTAGCAACACTTCTCCCAACTTGTCCTTAGAATTATTTCTGATGACCTCTATCAGTTTTTTCGCGTCGAACGGCTCATTTAGACGGTCGTTCAGACCTATAACAGAGCTATAGAAGTCATCGAAGGATTCATTAAATCCTTGTCTACGAGTCAACAACCGCATATATACTTCCACATCATTTTCTTTTCGGCCAAACTTCCTCTTCATGGCGTTCTTGATATCTCCAAACTTCGCGTGAGGGTTTTTACGGAGGAAGGACCAAAACCATTCATTTGCCTTCCCACTTAATAGTGAATGAAAGTTAGCAGTGATTTGTTCATCACTATACGATGACGATGGTTGAAGCCTATCAGCCTTGAAGAGAAAGTCGACAATGTTATCCGTACCATCATACTTTATGTTCCACCTGTCCAGTCGACATTTTTCAGAAGCAGTGGAACCGCCTTGAGTTCCTGATCCTTCCAAATGAATACTCTGCCTTGAGTTCGAACTGGACGAGCTCGGATGTGTCTTTGGCATTTGATTGTGAGGGTTGCTCGTAGACGCGTTGTTGTTGGCATTTTGTAATACTGTGGGATTATTCATATTGTCCATCTTTGCCAGAACATTATTCATGAAGATTTCCATTTGAGTGAAGAAGCGGATTTGGTTCCTCGTTAGCGACTGGTCAATACGATCTGCCAATGTATCAACATCCATGATGTTGTTGGGTTCTGATGGTCGGGAAATTTCACCGGCATTGGGGATATTAGGAGCCATGCGATTTTCATCTGCCATTATTGCTTCTTCGTTACTAGACGTAGAGTCTTGTGTGTCGTCTAAGTTAACACTATTGATTGAACGCTGAAATGCTTCAAAATCAGCCTCTAAAATGCTATTGTTCGCATTTGTTGCGATAGTTACCGATCGCGTATGAGGACGGTTAGGGGTTTTACTCATGCTCATGCAAACAAAATCTCAGATGAACAACGAAACGAACAAGAATAGAACAGACGAAGGAGCAGTGTTATGAAATAATATCTACGTAAATTAATGAATGGAACGGTTAGTATTTAAAATAATTTTAATAAATTAAAATGGCTAAATCTATATAATTGAAAATTAAACCAATTAATATTTGAAAATGTATATAAAAAGAAAACAAAAGAAACGAATTAAAATTATGTATGTGTATATTCAGTTCCGGGTGGACTAGATACCTATACAGAGAATTATTTTTCATAAAAATGGGCTTAGGATGAGGACTGTTGGCGGAGAAGGAACGATACATTCAGATGCAAAAGATGGCGAAGTTTTGCGAACCGATTTGAAAATTCAAAGAAAAATATAAAAGTGACTAATTAATATGAAACGGGTAAAACTTTATACTAATAATATTAACTACTCTATAAAAACTAAAACCTCTAATTATGTTTCAGGACGGCTACAAACGAACCAATTGTTCGCGTCCGACTCAAAAACGTGTGAATGGTGTTTATGGAAGGTTCAAGAGGAAGACTATCCAGCATAATCTTCCGCGTCTCTTCACATCATATATACATACATATATGCGACTATTGCAATCCCGTCCGGACTTCGATGTCATTGTTCAAACCACCAACTATCAGACTCGGACTTCGGGATAGCATAGCCCATTTGGATTGACTCAACCATCGCAACGCAATACTAGGATTGTAACCCCAGTCATTGGGACTTATGGTTTATGTCAATTCAACGTTTAAATTATGAAAATTAACAAAAAATCAAAAAAAAACTAAACAAATGAATTGGTTCTTTATAAAAATGTTACTTCCACTATTCTAAAATAGTGAAGCCTTCACGTAATGGGCGCCATTTTGTTGCTGAGACCTTGCTTTACTTCGGGTCGTTGCTGGCATGCAAGTTCCCTTCCTTAGCTCGTCGGTGGGTGTGGGACTTGACCCTTGGTCCGTGCAACAAAAAAAACCATGCCAGTCTTTTACGTCGAGGTGATGTTGACGAGCGAGGACTTTTGCCTCTACCCCCCCTACCATGGTTACTCTACTCGCCTAAGTAACCCCTTTATTCGCCATCTTTTATATCCTACTCATCGCCGCAATTCCTTTTCCATCCGCCCTCATCCCTAAATGCCCCGCTTTAGACAAAACTCATCATTTTTCTTTCACTTTTCATATAAACTTTAGGAATTTATTCATTTTAATACTTAAACTAAATGACTCGAATAAAAAAAAACTTTTTTTGGCACTACAAAGAGATCAAATTTACAATTAAATTTACAAAAGGAATTACCGCGAACTTAACCGTTAACTGAACACGAAACTAAACTAAATGAAAGGGCTAGTTGGTATATATATATATATATATATATATATATGTATCTGTGAACAACCGCGACTCTGCATCAGCACGAGCTTATACAGGATTTTAACTATACCGAGGGCTGTTTTCTCTCACTGTATTTATATCTATATGTATTTATAATTAATAAAAAGGTAGATTCTTCGACTCACCGAGTTTCTCTCTACTTCGTACCTTTGTGGGTGCACTGCAACTGACGATCCAATGGCCACTGTATCTCCTGTCGCTGGAACCCTGTACCTTTTAAAAATCGCGCAAGAATTTTCAAATTAATTATAAATATATATATATATAATGTGAGTGTCAATTACCTTTAATCTTTTACGTCCTCTAAGTGTATCTATACATATATATACCTACTATCACCTGTGTGCCTACTAGAAGGTATTCTTACGACTAACAAAAAAAATTAAATAATAAAAAAAAATTCTGCTTCCTCAGCATTGAACCCGCTATGCTCCGGCTGGCAATTTATTCTTGGCAGCGTTTTAACGCCCTTGGCTAATCCGGTATCAATGCCTCTTCTCCGGAATTCGATTTTTGTGGTGGAGCACAATGGCGAATCCACCTTAAAACGATTTGTGCATTTAAAAATTGTTGAACTTGCACAATTTTTCCTCCTCTAAGTTTATTTCGGAGGCAGCACTTGTGGAACAAAGAAACAATATTCCGCTACCTATAAAAATATATATATTTTAATACATATTTATCGATGCCTATATGTAAAATATGCGATGCCTATTTTCTTTATTTTTGGAGATGAATGACAATTTACCTCAATAAAATCTCCTTGATCGGGACCAAATGCGTCTATTCTCCGACTTATTTCCGTTACAGCTTAAATTGTTTCGAATTATTTAAAATTAAACGGCCAGACCATCGATGACGTCTGATCAGCTTTACACTTTTCTTCGATCTCTCGATTGCCTTTTCCTTTTCCGTTTCTGGAAAGCACGGCTTTCTGGAAACTTTCTTTTGTTCTTTTGCCAAAAAGCCGTAAGTCTACGGGGCTCATATAAAAGCTTTACTCTCCTTTTTCGAAATGTTTTTCGAATCGAGTATCGAATTCCTCTTAGTATGTTCGTTTAAAATTTTTGTATCGAACAGTTCTGTTACAAGGTGCTTCTTCTTGCCGGCAAAATTTTGTCGAATATTTCGGAATTGCACTTTACAAGTTTTCTATAAAATATCTCAACGAAATGATTGAACAGAGTTGGATTTAAAGCTGATGCTTATACCTATGCCATCAGTAGAATGTATTTTTTACGATATTGTGTACAGCTTCGCTTTCAAACCGCAGTTAATATGAGCTTTCCCATGAAAACTATCATCTAGCACATGGAACGAAGTGCAACAACAGCCAGTACAACATCGTCAACAGAGAACTGTTATAATCATTAGAACTACACATTTCGCAGGTAAATCGCCCGTTGGTCGACTCATTTGTTTAAGTGTGCTTTAACAAAGTAGTCACCGTATCTAACCTTTCCTAACCACTGGTTATTTTATAAGTTCCTGACTTAAAGCTGTCCAAAACAACTTTTTGAAAGGAGACAAATTGATTTAAAATGTCCTCATTTTCGGTAAATAATTTCAAAGCTGACAGCTTCACAGTCATGGCAAAATGATTAATTTAAATTGCCGGTAAGAAACGTACATGATATCCTGCAATCATCAGGGAACCTGTGATCCCGTAAGTATTTCATGAGATCATGATTTATAAGCTCTTCCATGACACTTAAAAGGCGTAAATACAAGGTCAGTTCCCATACTTACGAATGTGTACGAATATTTACTCAATGCGGTTCCCTTCCTTGAAAAAACTGTAAGAGAGCGACATTGAGATAACAAGATACTACCCAACTGTTAAAAAAACTTACTACTTTTTACTCAACAAATTTGTTGTGGCATGAATGAGAATTCTGTCTTATGAATTACACTTGAAATATGAATTGAAAATACAAACAAAAAACTTTTTATTTAATAAACTAAAAGATGATATAACGGCTAGATTGGGAGATTTTTTTTTGTATTTTTAGTTTTGTATTTAAGTTAATGCTAGATTGTCTTTTGGCATATTTTAGCATGTCCATGTCTGCCGTAGCGCCGTCAGCTTCTAGTTGAGCACCAAACAAAAATATCTTTGGAAACTTTAACGAACAGCATTTCCGCAAATACTCAAGGATACTAATAATCTCTGATTACCTATAGGTACCTTCGTTTCGGGGTGGATTTGTAAAATTATAATAAAATCCTGCAAACTTCTTCGTTGCGTGGCGAATTACTAATGAGTAAAAAATATAACATAAATTATACATAATAACGCTTTAAACCATTTACAATACTTTTGTTTTTGAGAAATAACAATTACAAAACTTATATAGAACCCAGCATAAATAGAAATAGTTTAATTTTGTCCGATCTGCACCCCCTGAATCAGTAGGTACGTTTGTCGTATACAGGTCGAATATATATAAAAGTAACCCATATATAAAGGTAACCCATAACAAACGTCCAGAGGTAATTTTGGGAACAAGTGAGCAAAACTGAGATCTGCATGTTGTTCGTAAACTGAAGTGGTTTCACATTTCGAGCTTCCACCCCGACACCACCACTGATGCAATAATCACGTATATCTCATCGAAACTGCATGTTGCGTCTCAATGCATTACGTGCTTTAAATTAACTAAAGTGAATGACAGCCAGCTTTCACTTAAGTTTGTTAATTTTAAAATTGGGATACCAACTCATTATGCTAGTACTGTCTACGATGGAAACTTTTGGCCGAACGGTGTTAAAATCCGTTCTTTTACTCTGGCAAAAAACTAGGCCATGTTAATGTTAATTGTGGTGATATTCACCAACAACCCTTAAAGGTTTATTACCACAATGCGAGCGGATGCAGAACGAAGACCTCTGATTTATTTATTGCGTCTAGTCATAAAGATTATGATGTAATTGCAATCACGGAAACTTGGCTTTACAACGATATCTGGTCAACTGAAATTTTTGATGAGTCAATTTATAATGTTTATATCTTGTGTATACTTGGTGATTTTAATATTGGAAATGTAAATTGGTTTTGGTCTGATGAAGACAAAATGCTTATCCCACTTAATGTTATAAAAGATTACGAAATTGCTCTTATTGACTGTATGTTCTCTTTAAATCTATGTCAAATTAGTGCAATTGTCAATTCACAAAACCGGTCATTAGATCTTGTTTTTATAAATGTTAATGATGTTAGAACAGAAGATTCCGAAGTCTCATTTCCTCTTTTGACTGATTCGATTTATCATAAGCAAATCCTAATTGAAATTAATTTATACTCTTACACAAAAGAAGAAACAACCTCTTTTAATTCCTTAAATTTTGTTAAATGTAATTTTGCGGGTTTAAATGAGTATCTTAACGCTTACAATTGGGATAGTGAATTTGAAAATCTATGTCTACGCGATATGTATAACCATTTTGTCTCAATAATTAATGTCGGTTTCTCTTTGCTTGTTCCGTGCTCCACTAGGAAATATAATACCAAGCCCCCATGGTATAATAAGCGACTTTTGCACTTGAAAAACTTAAAAAACAAAGCTTATAAAAGAGTAAAAAAATCTGGAAACTATAGTGATAGAGTTATCTTCATTAAGTTGCGTAGAGAATTTACGGTCTTAAGTACATTTTTATACCCTATTCTAGGGGTATATTAATTTTGACGCATAGTTTGTAACATACCTTAATATTGCCCGTAGACCCCTAAAAGTTACTATATTTATGATCAGCATCGATAGTAATGTCGATCTAGCCATGTCCGTCCGTCCGTCCGTCCGTCCGTCCGTCCGTCCGTCGGCAAAAATTAGGCCTTTAAACTGGACCTAGAGAGCTGAAATTTTAACCATATACTCTCTAGGGTCCCGAAATAATCAAGTTTAAGAATTTTTGAAATCCGCCCACAGACACGCCCACAAACTCAAAAAAACAAAATTTTGGAAAAAATCGAATTTTGAGCTAGAGAGCTGAAATTTTTTATATATGATCTATGGCCCATAAAACTGATTGAGACATAAAATTTTCAAAATCCGCCCACTGACACGCCCACAATTAAATAAAACAAATTTTGGGAAAAATTGAATTTTGAGCTAGAAAGCTGAAATTTTTTATATATGATCTTTGGCCCATAAAAATGCTTGGGACATAAAATTTTCAAAATCCGCCCACTGACACGCCCACAATTAAATAAAATATTTTTTTTGAAAAACCAAAATTTGAGCTAGGGAGCTGAAATTTTTAATATATACTCTCTAGGGCCCTTTATGCTCATGTGTAAATATTTTCAAAATCCGCCTACTGACACGCCCACAATTATTTATTTTTTATTTTTGAAAGTCCAAATTTTGAGCTAGGGAGCTGAAATTTATAGTATATACTCTCTAGGTGCCCTTTATGCTCATACTTAAATTTTTTTTAAATCCGCCTACTGACACGCCCACAATTAAATAAAACAATTTTATTGAAAAACCAAAGTTTGAGCTAGGGAGCGTTAGTTAGTTAGTTAGTTTTTTCGATAAAATCCTTTAAATTTTTGTCACGCCCACTTATGAGATATAGGAATAAGAATAGGGTATCCAACAGTTCGCCCAAGCGGACTGTAGCCCGCCCCTATGTTTATATAACATTTTTATAAATAATATTGAAATCAAACTTAAACATTACTCCAAATCATTTTGGTCTTTCATTAACCAAAAAAGGTGTTCCAATGGATTGCCTAAGGAAATGTTCTATAAGAATTGTGCGTCTAATGACATTAAAAATTCCGTCGAATTATTTGCTCAGTTTTTTGAATCCGTCTTTTCTCACCCAGTGAATTTTACTTTGCCTGAACTATGCGCAATGCCCAAAATTGATTTTGGGGAATTAGTTCTGAATGTTCATGATATCGAGACTGCTATCTGTAGCCTTAAGCCGAATCCTAAACCTGGGGCTGATGGGATTCCTGCAATAATTTAAAAAAAACTGTTCCAACGCCATCTGCAAACCTCTGTTAAGGATTGTTAATCAGTCGTTGAGTTCGGGTTTGTTCCTTGATGAGTGGAAGATCTCATTTTTGGTGCCTATCTTTAAATCTGGTTCCAAGAATGATATCGAAAACTATAGAGGTATATGCAAACTTTCCGCTATACCAAAGCTTTTTGAATGTATTGTTAAAAATAAGCTTGAATTCCACACAAAAGAGCATATATCTGAGTTTCAGCATGGTTTTGTTTCTGGCCGTTCGACAACATCCAATCTGGTCCACTTTACATCTTTTGTAATTAATGCTATTGAGGTCGACGCCGTATACACTGACTTCAGCAAAGTTTTTGATTCTGTGAACCATGTGTTGCTGTTAAAAAAGCTAGACAATTTTGGATTTCATTCAGCAATGTTGAACTGGATTTCTTCATTTTTAATCGGAAGGTTTCAAAAAGTATGCCTTGGCAATAACTACTCTAGATTAATTTCTTGCACTTCTGGAGTTCCGCAAGGAAGTCATTTAGGTCCCCTCCTATTTATTATTTTTATTGATGACGTTGTTCGTCAATTCGAATTTTGTAGTTATCTACTGTATGCGGATGATCTTAAATTATTCCTCAAAATAAAATGTTTCGATGATTGTGCAAAGATCCAGATTGACCTTAACAATTTGTCAACTTGGTGTGTTAGCAATTGTTTAAAGTTAAATGTTCGTAAATGCTCAACTATATCTTTTAATAGATCTCAAATACAAAAATATTTTAATTACTGTATTGATTCCATACCTTTAACAAGGGTCGACAAAATTAAGGATCTCGGCGTACTTCTTGATACTAAATTAACATTTGTATCCCATGTCGAGTATATAGTTTATTAAGCTAATTCCCTAGTTGGTTTCATTAAAAGAAACTCAAGAGATTACTCTGATCCTTATACATTTCTGTCCCTTTTCATTGCCCTTGTCAGGTCAATTCTTGAATACGCTGATGTAGTTTGGAATCCTAACTATCTATACCTTTCTGATCGCATTGAAAGAGTACAGAAGCGTTTTACAAAATATATTTTCTTTAAAATGCGTTGGCCCTTTGAGCCTTCTTATAAAGCTAGATGTCAATTATTAGGTATAATGACACTTAGCGCAAGAAGGTATGTACATGACACTATGTTTGTTAGAGATATTCTATCTTCTCGTATAAAGAGTCCTGCACTTTTATCGATGCTACCTATTTATGCTCCTGAGAGGGTTTTAAGGGATCGTCACTTCTTTTACTGTGTGAGGCATCGAACAAATTACGGGCAGAATGAGCCAATTACTAGATCTCTGAAATCAGTAAACATGTAGATTTTCATATTTCAAGGGAGCGTTTCAAGTCAATTTTATTTACATTGCTTGTTTAATTTCTTATTATTATTTATTATTTATTATCTCTTATTACGTTATTTTATTCTTATTTTTTGTACTTAAAAAAATACATTCGTAATCTTAAGCTAAGCTTGTTGATGAAATGAAATAAAATAAAATAAAATAAAAGTGCGTGCGTTGCTGCTAGAAATGATGAAACTCTCCACCCACCACGGACATTACTTAAACCTGATTCCTTACATATAAAATTATTAACTACTTACTTAACGAGCTCCCTACCCGGGATGAGTGTCTACCTACCTAAACTACACCCTTCCCGGCACGCTGTTCCAGTTGTACAGACAAATCGGTGTGGTATTTTAGCTTTATGGACTACATCCACATCTTGGTATAGCGAGTTCGCAGTTATATCTTCTCCTCCATTCGCCCTCCTCGCACACAGGACCAAATATCCGATGGAATATTTTTCTTTTTAAAGAACTCGCATTTCCTGCTTCCAGCACTCGGAGCCGTAAAGCAGAACTGGCAGTATCAATGTTTTGTACAGCTTACACTTGGTCTTCCGAGCTGGGAGTTGTGAACCCATTTGTTTCGCCAAACTGAAGTAGCAACGGTTTCCTAGGGAAATTCTCTGTCGGATCTCCACTAAGGTGTCATATGTGGAGTTGATGTTTACTTCGAGGTAGGTGAACTCCCTTACTACCTCGAAGTTATTGCTATCAATAGCGACGTTTTGTCCTAGTTGTTTGTTTGTTTGTTTGTTGAAAGCAAGTACTTATGATGTCGATATCGTCCGCATATCCCAGTAGTTAGAAGGATCTGTTGAAGATAGTGCCTTCCGTATTGACACCTGCCCTACGCACCATCTGCTCAAGAGCAAGATTGAAGAAGTCACATGATAGCGCATCTCCTTGCCGGAATCCGGTACAGGCTTGGAATAGTTCCGAAGAACAGTTTCCATACTGCACATTGCACCGCGCGTTTTCCAACGTCACGCGAAACAACGGGATCAGTTTTGCTGGGATCTCAAGTTCGGCCATCACCAAGTAGAGCTCCTGGCGATGAATGTTATCATATGCGTCTTTAAAGTCCATGAAATTTTGGTGGCTCTCGATTTGAAATTCATTGGTCTTTTCCAGGATTTACATTAGTGTGAAGATTTGGTCTGTTATCGATCTGCGCGGGCCGGAAGCCACACTAGTACGTGCCGATTAGTGTGTTGCAGAACAGCTTTTGACGTTCACATAGTACGTTGGATAGGATCTTATATGAGAAATTTAGCAGGGATATTGCGGCTTGCGAACGTCTGACAAACATCCAAGAGTATTAGATTGTCATCAGAAAGCTTCTCAAATTTGCCGTTCGGATTCGGCGTAAAACTGTAGGTCCCCTCCACTTCGCATAAAAGTGGTTGTGGAAGCCAGGTTCAGGCCCTGTATGGCCGTTAAGGCCTAATATGTATGTGTGTGTATGACTGGATAGTTCTTGCAAGACGTAGGATCGCCTTTCTTGTAGATGGGGCATATAAATCTGATCGTCCAGTCGTAAAGTTATAAAATTATTATTTTAAGTAATTCCTACGAAGTGTGTTATAATGTCCCCGAATATCTACTATAAATTATCTTTTCGTTACATCAACACGACAATAATAACAATAGTACTTGGGCGCGTTCAATTTGCTAGGCAAGTACGAGTCCCTGCCTGGGGGTAATGAGGTCATAGCAGTGAAGATGCCAAAAAATTCCACTGTAAAATCCATCGTGGACCAAAACCAACTCTGGGTCAGAGTGTTGGAAGGGAGTAAACCCTAGTTAAATCCCACTTTTAAGCCAAGGTGTCGACCCGTGCCGATGGCTGCATGCTAGTGGTTAAAGAGAACTGGCCGTTTACGGTCCCCTCCGGCGCCCAGGCAAGGCCGGTTGTATTTAAGTGCCTTATCCCGGTAAGTCGGCTCTGCCGGGACGGACCAAACCTTCTGGACATACTCGTGGGACCTAAAATTAAAAAATTAACAAACAAATAACAGAAAAAAAAGAAAAAAAAAACCCAAAAAAAATAAAGACCCAGGCACATCAGAAGATGAACTGCTCGCCTCCAGTCAGGAGATAATCGTGGGAAGCGGGGACTCTGAGCGGAGCTCCACTCAAAGTACATCTGCTATCCACAAACCATCTACTTCTTCTACACCCGCTGCGCAGGACACTCGACCTAGTGCCCAAAAGCGTGCGGTAAATACCCACAAATCAGCTAGTAATCGCAGAAAGAGCGCGTACCAGAGGGCCATCTTCATTCTGGGTAAGATTACCAAGAAGGAAGAGGCCGGCACGGCTTCTCCGCAGTAGAGTTGTGCAAAACAGTTCCAAAGGCGGAACGAACATGGAACGGTTCTTTTTCCGGTCGGAACTAGTTCCTGGAACCATGTCCGCGGAACTATTAGAGATTAAGAGGCCTGATCAGTCATACTTTACCTAGAGCTATGGACAAATCTCGGTGAAGAACTAGTATAGCCAGAGTTTAAAGACTTTAAAGAAAAGTAACTTTCTTCGTTTGGATTTTCATTTTAAACAAATAAATGTTGTTATTTTGAACAAAAAAAATAATACAAATTATTTTGTCTTTTTCAAATGTTTTTGCTTCGCTTTACACACAACTAAACATGGATGTTTTGCATGTTCATTTGGATTTAAAATTCACTCCTCTTCGTAGTGAAACCAATTGAAAACGACACAAGAAACCATTCTGAGTTAGAAAAATTAAATTAGATACCTACCAATAATCCACCTGAATACTATTCCGAAATTGCAAATTAAATGACAATAATTCACATTCACAACAGCAAAAGCACGCCAATCAACACTCAGATGAACAGAAAATATAATATTTGAAAAAACAAAATTACCAATCATCCACTTGAATACGATTCAGTAATTCCAATTCCGTAATCATTATTCACATTTACCTACAACCCAATCAGAATCTCACATCTGAAAACAGCAAAACTGCTTAAAAAAAAATATCGAACGTGTTTCCTTTTTCCTATCCTAATAAATACAATGACAACAAAAGACATGGAACTATGAACATGATAAAGATATCGGACCAATTTACAATCAGCCGGACATGAAGGAACTACTTTTGTTGTAGTTCCTTCATGTCCGGCTGGAACTACAAAGAAATGTTATAGGCAATGTGCTTGAAGAAGATATGGAACTAAGTGAGGAACTATTTGCATGATGAGATGTCGGACCGATTAACGTATATTTCGTTCCTGTATGTATCTGCTATACTCTATACTTGTCTTTCCAATCGGTGCGTCTGCGTGTTGGGCACTTGGGCAGGCAAAAAAGTCAACAAGACAACACAAACAGACATATAATTTGGCTTTACCCATCCCTGGTAAAGAGTGTAGTTGTGGTTTGTGGATTTTTGTGTGGCGCAAACTCAACTCGTTCTCATTCTTGTGTGTTGGCTTTGGCTGGGAATTTCGCAGTATATGCGTGTGTGTGTTTAATTTACTTAACAGAGACATATTCGCTCTCGTCTTGTTTCTCGTTATTGGTGTAATGTCTACGCAGTCGGAACTATAGACATGTTTAAATTCAGTTTGTGAAACGAGTGGAAATGTATCCGAGAGAGGACATAGTTCCTGGAACTATTTAGGTCCGGAACTACACAACTCTACTCCGCAGGACCTAGCTGAAAAACCCACCAGCAGATTATTGATGAGTTCATCAAGAATCGCAGGGAGCCACCACCACGCAAGACGGAAGCAACTAAACGCAACCGCTCACAAGAGGAGGTCAAGTCTGACCCTCAAAGAAGCAAAATTGCTAAGTTGGCTACCGCCAAGCACCACAACCCAATCTCAGAACCCCAGATGACACGAACAGTCAGTAAGGTTGTCAGAGACGACCTGCAAGTCGCTTTGGTGGATGAACTGTCTACCAGCGGCAAGACAGTGGCTGACGTTTGGGGTGCCATTGAAAATAAACTTTCCGAGATGGTGATGGATCATCTCTTAAATAACCAAGGCGGACCCCTCCCCTGCTTTGACTCAGTTGAAGCCATAAGAGGTTACAGGGTAATCAAGTGTGAAGACGCTTTCTCCAAGGAATTCCTAAGCGGCTGCGTTCACAAGATTCGTGACGACTGGACCGGCTTAAAGCTTAAGCTGATCCTGGCCAGAGAGATTCCGAGGAGACCGAGAATTCGCATTTGGCTGCCAAATATGACCATCGGCAGTGATAAGCTGATCAACTGTCTCAAGCTTCACAATCCTGCGGTTCCCATGGATGACTGGAAAGTCATCAAGGCTGAGGAACCTCACAACAACCTTCCTAATAATGGTGACGGAAGAGAGCGCAGATCACATAGAGAAGATTGGCTGCAAGCTCCGCTTTGGCATAAGGCATGGCAAAGTTAAAATATTCAGGTCCCCGTGTCAGGTCGACGACTTAGATGAAGTCGACGATGCCAACAAGCTGTTGGAGGACATGAGGATCGAGGCGAGCCGTACTACCACCCTAACCGAATAAACACCCGAAACCAATCAATGCTGAAAGTCGTACAGATTAATCTGAAGCACTCAGTCTGTGCGTCAGATAACCTGATGGTTTTCCTCAAAGAGGAAAACATCGACATCGGCATTGTGCAAGAACCTTGGGTGAACGGGCCCAATATAAGAGGCCTAAAGGACACCGGATATATCCTCTACAACAACCGCAACAATAATAACCATGGTAAGCCAAGAACCTGCATTCTAGCTAAAAAGCATATTAAAGTTTTTCTATGCCCAAATTTTAGCTCAGCCGATCTAACAGTTGTTAAGATGGAGAACGCAGGAGGCGACCTGCTAATCGCATCCGCCTACATGGCACACGACCGGCAAGTACCGCCGGAAGAAGTCCAGGCAATGATAACCGCCATAACAACAACAAGGACCAACCTGCTGCTGGGCTGCGATGCACACTCCAGGCATGTGCTATGGGGCCTCTCGGAGTCAAACGAACGCGGTGAGTCTCTTTTTGATTATATTATTGAAAATAACCTACTAATATGTAATAAAGGTAATACCCCGACCTTTATCTTTCCGAGTACGGACAGTTTTAACGGCTGGGAAGACGTTATAGATGTCACGCTCTGTAATAATAACAATATTATGAAGGATGAAAATTGGAAGGTATCCAGTAAAAAATCTTTCTCAGACCACAACTGGATACTCTTCGACATAGATCTCGCTGAAGAGATCCCGAAACCTTTCCGAAACCCGAAAAGAACCGATTGGGCAAAGTTAAACCAAATTATTAAGACTAAGTTACACAAGACCCCCAATCAAAAATTTACCTCCACTTCAGAACTCGACACAAAGGTTGAGACTTTTGAAAAAGCTTTCAACGTAGCGTACAAAGTCTCGTGTCCGATCAAATATAGCAAAAAATCATTCCCCCCTTGGTGGAACAAGGAACTCTCTGCTCTCAGAAAATTGACTAGAGAAACCTTTAACATCTGCCATAAATGCAAGTACTGGCAACCCTACCGAGATTGCCTTAAAATCTAGAAGAACTCTATTAGAACGGCTAAGGAACAGTCGTGGATAAAGTACTGCCAATCCATCGAAACCCTCAAGGACTCCGCAAGACTCAGCAAAATATTGTCCAAAGAACACTCCAACCCATCTCTTTTGAGAAAGGAGGACAGAGAATGGGCTGAGTCAACTGCAGAATCCCTAGAACTATTAATAAACACCCACTTTCCCGGATGCAATGATTACGGTGCAGAGCTATTCAGCTCACAACGCACACAACCCGACGCCTGGGAAAATATAACATCCATTATTACCGAGGAAAAAATTTCCTGCCCAATAAACAGCTTCGCTCCCTTTAAATCGCCTGGCCTGGACGGCATTCTGCCCATCATGCTCCAGAAATCTCTGAAACTGGCAATTCCATGGCGCACATCGATTTACATGAACTGTATACTCTACAATCATGTACCCTATTCATGGAGACGAGTGCGAGTTGTTTTCATTCCAAAAGCGGGTAGACGCGGTCATGAAACTGCGAAAGATTTCAGACCAATTAGTTTGACCTCCTTCGTACTGAAGACGCTCGAACGTCTCCTAGACAACCACCTGAGAGGGGCAATAGAAGCTTCACTCCTCTCCAAATCTCAACACGCCTACCTCAAGGGAAGATCTACAGAAACAGCTCTTCACGAGATAGTGCGTACGATAGAAAAATCCCTACATTATAAAGAATACACATTGGCTACCTTTCTAGACATAGAAGGAGCCTTCAACAATGTACACACTGAAGCAATTCTAGAGTCCCTGAGGGAGCTAGGAATAGAAAACCATCTAAGTCAATGGATTGTTTCCATGCTCAGCAATAGAATCATTCAAGCAGCTTTAGGAAATAGCAATATAACCAAATATGCCAGGAGGGGAACACCTCAAGGAGGAGTCATCTCACCCCTACTCTGGCTCCTAGTAATGAACAAAATCCTCATAAGTTTAGACAGAGAAGGAATCAAGGTAGTCGGGTATGCGGACGATATGGTGATATTGGTGTCAGGAATGTTTCCCTCCGTGATTAGTGAAATCATGGAGAGTGCTCTAAGCAAAGTTAGCACTTGGGCAAAAAAGTGCGGTCTGGGAGTGAACCCGGAGAAAACTGTGCTGATGCTCTTCACCACCAAAACCAAATTACCTGACTTTACGCTTCCTCGCCTAAACGGCACACCCCTACCCCTTTCAACCAGTGCCAGGTATTTAGGAGTTATCCTAGATCCTAAACTCAACTGGAAAATAAACATAGAACAACGGGTAAAGAAGGCATGTATAGCTTTCTATGTCTGCAGCAGAACCTTCGGCAAAAAGTGGGGCCTGCAACCAAAATTGACCCTGTGGATGTACACAGCTGTGGTACGACCAATCCTCACGTATGGGTCAATAGTATGGTGGCCGGCTCTAAAGAAAAAGTACAATATAACCAAACTTAATAAGGTACAAAGAACGGCATGCATAGGAGCAACGGGAGCTCTACGGTCAACACCGTCAGACGGACTCACAGTCTTACTGCATCTTTTACCTCTTGATCTACATATAACAAACATCACAGCACACAGCGCGATCAGACTCAGAGAGTCTGGATGCTGGACTGCGAAATCCTACGGCCACAGTAGTATTCTAGATTCTCTACCTAGAAAACTAGTTCCGCCTTCAACAGACTACATCATTCCCAGAATGTCTTTCACAAAACATTTCGTCGTTCAAATCCCAACTAGATCAGAATGGCAAAATGGACAAGTGACAAGGGATTTCGATCAAACAATCTACACCGACGGTTCAAAAATGGACTGCGGCGTGGGTGCGGGAGTTTTTTCGGAATCCTTAAACATTGCAAAATCGTACAGACTTCTGGATACTGCAAGCGTATTCCAGGCGGAGCTACTGGCTATCCGTGAAGCCTGTCACCAGATCAAACTTCACTCAAACATAACACCGAGGCAAAGGATCGCCATACTTATTGACAGCCAGGCTGCCATTAAAGCGATCGCTTCGGTCACTATATCCTCTAAGTTAGTACTAGAATGCCGTAATGAGCTGGCCCTGCTTGATAAGTTCAAGGTTACCCTGATCTGGGTTCCAGGGCACAGTAACGTTTATGGAATCGAACATGCCGACGAACTGGCCAGACAAGGCTCAGCTCTCCACTGCTCTCTGGCGGAACTAGTCCACATTCCGCTCGGAGCAGTTCAGGCAAATATCACCACAGATACCTCAAGAAAGCCAACCTCAGATGGAGCAGGCTGACTACATGCGTCATTTCCAGAAAAACGTGGCCAAACTACGACAAGGCAAACACAACCGACCTTCTAGGTAGAACCCGAAAAGACATCGCAAGAATAACAGCGACCATCACGGGACACTGGCCTATAGGTGACCATGCGGCCAAGCTGGGCATCCCATACAATACACACTGCCGCAGTTGCAAAGTGACAACTGAAAAAGAAACCCTAATTCACTTTGTATGCACCTGTCCGGCTTTAGCTAGGACCAGATACTCCCCCACCAATCGATAATACCCAGTTTTACGTGAGTTTGTGGTAACAAAACGGCACTCGGTGCTAATTGGGTTTGTCTTATCAAACCGCCACACCTACCTACCTACCTACCTACGAGTCTCTACTAGGTAAACCTCTGTGATTTAACGAATATCACATGTGAATATCAGCTGTTCACTTAAAATTTTGTGAAAGAAATCAACTCCTTATTCCTCAGTGAGGTACAGATGTCAAAAACATCTGATTCATTTAGCTTCATTGTTCGTAGCATTATACGGGCTCCTGCACACGATCATTAGATATGTATATGAATATTGTATGAGCCTGATGAGCCGCTGTGTGCAGGAGGCATAGGTTTTCACTACACCTGTGAACTTGACAGCAAAAACAGATGCTGGGCAACGCGTTCAAATAACTAGTCGTAAGTTAACTTGCAGGCGACTTGTGTTGCCTTGGAACTTGAACTTACCCATGCTAAATGCAGTCCATATGATTGGTGAAAATGATTTTGAATTTATGATTTACAATGATTGAATAGTTATTGTGTGTAGATTCACGTTCGTATAAATGAAACTGAACCAAAACGGTAATGCAACCATTTCAAATCCTTTTTATTTTTTTGAAACATATGAGTGTCTAAAAAATTAGTCACCATTCGTAACAGAGCAAAAAACTACCAGTGTCCGAAAGAATAGTCACTTATTTTGGCATTCTTTTCACACAAGACGGATGGAAATTACAAAAACAAATCCTAATGATATCCAGCAATCATTAACAACTTGGAAAAATTATTTATTTATAACTTTTTTGTCATGCCGATTTGGTGCGTGCGTTGATCGTCGAAAGGATTTGGGTACCTTTGACTCAAACCGAAAATTCAAATTCGAAAAAAGACACAAGTCCTAATCCAAGAAATAGTATGACAGTCAATACTATCCTCTTCCATCTACCATTACAGCAACGTAACAAAATATTACGTTCTGATTTTGCGAATAACATTTTGATAATTTAACTTGATGCGTCTTTCAACGCGACGGTCCAGAGGGATTGTGTTTTAACACAAGCTGTTTTAAAGTTACGTTCCAATGAATCATTCTTGTCATTATGTTGACAACATCTGCAGAAAAAAAATGCAATATACATACATATTAAAACATGTTTTGTCACTTGTTTCACTGATTTCCTATGGTTGAACTATATTTTTGTTTTTCAACACGACACACGTTCGATGGCGCCGGTGCGAAGGCTTATGGCGCAGCTTCAACGGGCTATGCTGTCTAAGGGCCACCCATGACAGACAGGCTGCTGACGAGCGTCAACCAAGTATTGACCCGGACTCTACGTCCCCCTCTCCTCTTCTCTTTCTCAAGGCGCAAGTTAAGTACGTGTACTACTATGCGGCCTTTACAGGACAATACGTCCTTCCCCTTTCCCCTCCTTTACCACCTGGGCTGGACGTAAGGTGTCATACGACCCGTGCCTTATTACGTTATTTTATTCTTATTTTTTGTACTTAAAAAAATACATTCGTAATCTTAAGCTAAGCTTGTTGATGAAATGAAATAAAATAAAATAAAATAAAAGTGCGTGCGTTGCTGCTAGAAATGATGAAACTCTCCACCCACCACGGACATTACTTAAACCTGATTCCTTACATATAAAATTATTAACTACTTACTTAACGAGCTCCCTACCCGGGATGAGTGTCTACCTACCTAAACTACACCCTTCCCGGCACGCTGTTCCAGTTGTACAGACAAATCGGTGTGGTATTTTAGCTTTATGGACTACATCCACATCTTGGTATAGCGAGTTCGCAGTTATATCTTCTCCTCCATTCGCCCTCCTCGCACACAGGACCAAATATCCGATGGAATATTTTTCTTTTTAAAGAACTCGCATTTCCTGCTTCCAGCACTCGGAGCCGTAAAGCAGAACTGGCAGTATCAATGTTTTGTACAGCTTACACTTGGTCTTCCGAGCTGGGAGTTGTGAACCCATTTGTTTCGCCAAACTGAAGTAGCAACGGTTTCCTAGGGAAATTCTCTGTCGGATCTCCACTAAGGTGTCATATGTGGAGTTGATGTTTACTTCGAGGTAGGTGAACTCCCTTACTACCTCGAAGTTATTGCTATCAATAGCGACGTTTTGTCCTAGTTGTTTGTTTGTTTGTTTGTTGAAAGCAAGTACTTATGATGTCGATATCGTCCGCATATCCCAGTAGTTAGAAGGATCTGTTGAAGATAGTGCCTTCCGTATTGACACCTGCCCTACGCACCATCTGCTCAAGAGCAAGATTGAAGAAGTCACATGATAGCGCATCTCCTTGCCGGAATCCGGTACAGGCTTGGAATAGTTCCGAAGAACAGTTTCCATACTGCACATTGCACCGCGCGTTTTCCAACGTCACGCGAAACAACGGGATCAGTTTTGCTGGGATCTCAAATTCGGCCATCACCAAGTAGAGCTCCTGGCGATGAATGTTATCATATGCGTCTTTAAAGTCCATGAAATTTTGGTGGCTCTCGATTTGAAATTCATTGGTCTTTTCCAGGATTTACATTAGTGTGAAGATTTGGTCTGTTATCGATCTGCGCGGGCCGGAAGCCACACTAGTACGTGCCGATTAGTGTGTTGCAGAACAGCTTTTGACGTTCACATAGTACGTTGGATAGGATCTTATATGAGAAATTTAGCAGGGATATTGCGGCTTGCGAACGTCTGACAAACATCCAAGAGTATTAGATTGTCATCAGAAAGCTTCTCAAATTTGCCGTTCGGATTCGGCGTAAAACTGTAGGTCCCCTCCACTTCGCATAAAAGTGGTTGTGGAAGCCAGGTTCAGGCCCTGTATGGCCGTTAAGGCCTAATATGTATGTGTGTGTATGACTGGATAGTTCTTGCAAGACGTAGGATCGCCTTTCTTGTAGATGGGGCATATAAATCTGATCGTCCAGTCGTAAAGTTATAAAATTATTATTTTAAGTAATTCCTACGAAGTGTGTTATAATGTCCCCGAATATCTACTATAAATTATCTTTTCGTTACATCAACACGACAATAATAACAATAGTACTTGGGCGCGTTCAATTTGCTAGGCAAGTACGAGTCCCTGCCTGGGGGTAATGAGGTCATAGCAGTGAAGATGCCAAAAAATTCCACTGTAAAATCCATCGTGGACCAAAACCAACTCTGGGTCAGAGTGTTGGAAGGGAGTAAACCCTAGTTAAATCCCACTTTTAAGCCAAGGTGTCGACCCGTGCCGATGGCTGCATGCTAGTGGTTAAAGAGAACTGGCCGTTTACGGTCCCCTCCGGCGCCCAGGCAAGGCCGGTTGTATTTAAGTGCCTTATCCCGGTAAGTCGGCTCTGCCGGGACGGACCAAACCTTCTGGACATACTCGTGGGACCTAAAATTAAAAAATTAACAAACAAATAACAGAAAAAAAAGAAAAAAAAAACCCAAAAAAAATAAAGACCCAGGCACATCAGAAGATGAACTGCTCGCCTCCAGTCAGGAGATAATCGTGGGAAGCGGGGACTCTGAGCGGAGCTCCACTCAAAGTACATCTGCTATCCACAAACCATCTACTTCTTCTACACCCGCTGCGCAGGACACTCGACCTAGTGCCCAAAAGCGTGCGGTAAATACCCACAAATCAGCTAGTAATCGCAGAAAGAGCGCGTACCAGAGGGCCATCTTCATTCTGGGTAAGATTACCAAGAAGGAAGAGGCCGGCACGGCTTCTCCGCAGTAGAGTTGTGCAAAACAGTTCCAAAGGCGGAACGAACATGGAACGGTTCTTTTTCCGGTCGGAACTAGTTCCTGGAACCATGTCCGCGGAACTATTAGAGATTAAGAGGCCTGATCAGTCATACTTTACCTAGAGCTATGGACAAATCTCGGTGAAGAACTAGTATAGCCAGAGTTTAAAGACTTTAAAGAAAAGTAACTTTCTTCGTTTGGATTTTCATTTTAAACAAATAAATGTTGTTATTTTGAACAAAAAAAATAATACAAATTATTTTGTCTTTTTCAAATGTTTTTGCTTCGCTTTACACACAACTAAACATGGATGTTTTGCATGTTCATTTGGATTTAAAATTCACTCCTCTTCGTAGTGAAACCAATTGAAAACGACACAAGAAACCATTCTGAGTTAGAAAAATTAAATTAGATACCTACCAATAATCCACCTGAATACTATTCCGAAATTGCAAATTAAATGACAATAATTCACATTCACAACAGCAAAAGCACGCCAATCAACACTCAGATGAACAGAAAATATAATATTTGAAAAAACAAAATTACCAATCATCCACTTGAATACGATTCAGTAATTCCAATTCCGTAATCATTATTCACATTTACCTACAACCCAATCAGAATCTCACATCTGAAAACAGCAAAACTGCTTAAAAAAAAATATCGAACGTGTTTCCTTTTTCCTATCCTAATAAATACAATGACAACAAAAGACATGGAACTATGAACATGATAAAGATATCGGACCAATTTACAATCAGCCGGACATGAAGGAACTACTTTTGTTGTAGTTCCTTCATGTCCGGCTGGAACTACAAAGAAATGTTATAGGCAATGTGCTTGAAGAAGATATGGAACTAAGTGAGGAACTATTTGCATGATGAGATGTCGGACCGATTAACGTATATTTCGTTCCTGTATGTATCTGCTATACTCTATACTTGTCTTTCCAATCGGTGCGTCTGCGTGTTGGGCACTTGGGCAGGCAAAAAAGTCAACAAGACAACACAAACAGACATATAATTTGGCTTTACCCATCCCTGGTAAAGAGTGTAGTTGTGGTTTGTGGATTTTTGTGTGGCGCAAACTCAACTCGTTCTCATTCTTGTGTGTTGGCTTTGGCTGGGAATTTCGCAGTATATGCGTGTGTGTGTTTAATTTACTTAACAGAGACATATTCGCTCTCGTCTTGTTTCTCGTTATTGGTGTAATGTCTACGCAGTCGGAACTATAGACATGTTTAAATTCAGTTTGTGAAACGAGTGGAAATGTATCCGAGAGAGGACATAGTTCCTGGAACTATTTAGGTCCGGAACTACACAACTCTACTCCGCAGGACCTAGCTGAAAAACCCACCAGCAGATTATTGATGAGTTCATCAAGAATCGCAGGGAGCCACCACCACGCAAGACGGAAGCAACTAAACGCAACCGCTCACAAGAGGAGGTCAAGTCTGACCCTCAAAGAAGCAAAATTGCTAAGTTGGCTACCGCCAAGCACCACAACCCAATCTCAGAACCCCAGATGACACGAACAGTCAGTAAGGTTGTCAGAGACGACCTGCAAGTCGCTTTGGTGGATGAACTGTCTACCAGCGGCAAGACAGTGGCTGACGTTTGGGGTGCCATTGAAAATAAACTTTCCGAGATGGTGATGGATCATCTCTTAAATAACCAAGGCGGACCCCTCCCCTGCTTTGACTCAGTTGAAGCCATAAGAGGTTACAGGGTAATCAAGTGTGAAGACGCTTTCTCCAAGGAATTCCTAAGCGGCTGCGTTCACAAGATTCGTGACGACTGGACCGGCTTAAAGCTTAAGCTGATCCTGGCCAGAGAGATTCCGAGGAGACCGAGAATTCGCATTTGGCTGCCAAATATGACCATCGGCAGTGATAAGCTGATCAACTGTCTCAAGCTTCACAATCCTGCGGTTCCCATGGATGACTGGAAAGTCATCAAGGCTGAGGAACCTCACAACAACCTTCCTAATAATGGTGACGGAAGAGAGCGCAGATCACATAGAGAAGATTGGCTGCAAGCTCCGCTTTGGCATAAGGCATGGCAAAGTTAAAATATTCAGGTCCCCGTGTCAGGTCGACGACTTAGATGAAGTCGACGATGCCAACAAGCTGTTGGAGGACATGAGGATCGAGGCGAGCCGTACTACCACCCTAACCGAATAAACACCCGAAACCAATCAATGCTGAAAGTCGTACAGATTAATCTGAAGCACTCAGTCTGTGCGTCAGATAACCTGATGGTTTTCCTCAAAGAGGAAAACATCGACATCGGCATTGTGCAAGAACCTTGGGTGAACGGGCCCAATATAAGAGGCCTAAAGGACACCGGATATATCCTCTACAACAACCGCAACAATAATAACCATGGTAAGCCAAGAACCTGCATTCTAGCTAAAAAGCATATTAAAGTTTTTCTATGCCCAAATTTTAGCTCAGCCGATCTAACAGTTGTTAAGATGGAGAACGCAGGAGGCGACCTGCTAATCGCATCCGCCTACATGGCACACGACCGGCAAGTACCGCCGGAAGAAGTCCAGGCAATGATAACCGCCATAACAACAACAAGGACCAACCTGCTGCTGGGCTGCGATGCACACTCCAGGCATGTGCTATGGGGCCTCTCGGAGTCAAACGAACGCGGTGAGTCTCTTTTTGATTATATTATTGAAAATAACCTACTAATATGTAATAAAGGTAATACCCCGACTTTTATCTTTCCGAGTACGGACAGTTTTAACGGCTGGGAAGACGTTATAGATGTCACGCTCTGTAATAATAACAATATTATGAAGGATGAAAATTGGAAGGTATCCAGTAAAAAATCTTTCTCAGACCACAACTGGATACTCTTCGACATAGATCTCGCTGAAGAGATCCCGAAACCTTTCCGAAACCCGAAAAGAACCGATTGGGCAAAGTTAAACCAAATTATTAAGACTAAGTTACACAAGACCCCCAATCAAAAATTTACCTCCACTTCAGAACTCGACACAAAGGTTGAGACTTTTGAAAAAGCTTTCAACGTAGCGTACAAAGTCTCGTGTCCGATCAAATATAGCAAAAAATCATTCCCCCCTTGGTGGAACAAGGAACTCTCTGCTCTCAGAAAATTGACTAGAGAAACCTTTAACATCTGCCATAAATGCAAGTACTGGCAACCCTACCGAGATTGCCTTAAAATCTAGAAGAACTCTATTAGAACGGCTAAGGAACAGTCGTGGATAAAGTACTGCCAATCCATCGAAACCCTCAAGGACTCCGCAAGACTCAGCAAAATATTGTCCAAAGAACACTCCAACCCATCTCTTTTGAGAAAGGAGGACAGAGAATGGGCTGAGTCAACTGCAGAATCCCTAGAACTATTAATAAACACCCACTTTCCCGGATGCAATGATTACGGTGCAGAGCTATTCAGCTCACAACGCACACAACCCGACGCCTGGGAAAATATAACATCCATTATTACCGAGGAAAAAATTTCCTGCCCAATAAACAGCTTCGCTCCCTTTAAATCGCCTGGCCTGGACGGCATTCTGCCCATCATGCTCCAGAAATCTCTGAAACTGGCAATTCCATGGCGCACATCGATTTACATGAACTGTATACTCTACAATCATGTACCCTATTCATGGAGACGAGTGCGAGTTGTTTTCATTCCAAAAGCGGGTAGACGCGGTCATGAAACTGCGAAAGATTTCAGACCAATTAGTTTGACCTCCTTCGTACTGAAGACGCTCGAACGTCTCCTAGACAACCACCTGAGAGGGGCAATAGAAGCTTCACTCCTCTCCAAATCTCAACACGCCTACCTCAAGGGAAGATCTACAGAAACAGCTCTTCACGAGATAGTGCGTACGATAGAAAAATCCCTACATTATAAAGAATACACATTGGCTACCTTTCTAGACATAGAAGGAGCCTTCAACAATGTACACACTGAAGCAATTCTAGAGTCCCTGAGGGAGCTAGGAATAGAAAACCATCTAAGTCAATGGATTGTTTCCATGCTCAGCAATAGAATCATTCAAGCAGCTTTAGGAAATAGCAATATAACCAAATATGCCAGGAGGGGAACACCTCAAGGAGGAGTCATCTCACCCCTACTCTGGCTCCTAGTAATGAACAAAATCCTCATAAGTTTAGACAGAGAAGGAATCAAGGTAGTCGGGTATGCGGACGATATGGTGATATTGGTGTCAGGAATGTTTCCCTCCGTGATTAGTGAAATCATGGAGAGTGCTCTAAGCAAAGTTAGCACTTGGGCAAAAAAGTGCGGTCTGGGAGTGAACCCGGAGAAAACTGTGCTGATGCTCTTCACCACCAAAACCAAATTACCTGACTTTACGCTTCCTCGCCTAAACGGCACACCCCTACCCCTTTCAACCAGTGCCAGGTATTTAGGAGTTATCCTAGATCCTAAACTCAACTGGAAAATAAACATAGAACAACGGGTAAAGAAGGCATGTATAGCTTTCTATGTCTGCAGCAGAACCTTCGGCAAAAAGTGGGGCCTGCAACCAAAATTGACCCTGTGGATGTACACAGCTGTGGTACGACCAATCCTCACGTATGGGTCAATAGTATGGTGGCCGGCTCTAAAGAAAAAGTACAATATAACCAAACTTAATAAGGTACAAAGAACGGCATGCATAGGAGCAACGGGAGCTCTACGGTCAACACCGTCAGACGGACTCACAGTCTTACTGCATCTTTTACCTCTTGATCTACATATAACAAACATCACAGCACACAGCGCGATCAGACTCAGAGAGTCTGGATGCTGGACTGCGAAATCCTACGGCCACAGTAGTATTCTAGATTCTCTACCTAGAAAACTAGTTCCGCCTTCAACAGACTACATCATTCCCAGAATGTCTTTCACAAAACATTTCGTCGTTCAAATCCCAACTAGATCAGAATGGCAAAATGGACAAGTGACAAGGGATTTCGATCAAACAATCTACACCGACGGTTCAAAAATGGACTGCGGCGTGGGTGCGGGAGTTTTTTCGGAATCCTTAAACATTGCAAAATCGTACAGACTTCTGGATACTGCAAGCGTATTCCAGGCGGAGCTACTGGCTATCCGTGAAGCCTGTCACCAGATCAAACTTCACTCAAACATAACACCGAGGCAAAGGATCGCCATACTTATTGACAGCCAGGCTGCCATTAAAGCGATCGCTTCGGTCACTATATCCTCTAAGTTAGTACTAGAATGCCGTAATGAGCTGGCCCTGCTTGATAAGTTCAAGGTTACCCTGATCTGGGTTCCAGGGCACAGTAACGTTTATGGAATCGAACATGCCGACGAACTGGCCAGACAAGGCTCAGCTCTCCACTGCTCTCTGGCGGAACTAGTCCACATTCCGCTCGGAGCAGTTCAGGCAAATATCACCACAGATACCTCAAGAAAGCCAACCTCAGATGGAGCAGGCTGACTACATGCGTCATTTCCAGAAAAACGTGGCCAAACTACGACAAGGCAAACACAACCGACCTTCTAGGTAGAACCCGAAAAGACATCGCAAGAATAACAGCGACCATCACGGGACACTGGCCTATAGGTGACCATGCGGCCAAGCTGGGCATCCCATACAATACACACTGCCGCAGTTGCAAAGTGACAACTGAAAAAGAAACCCTAATTCACTTTGTATGCACCTGTCCGGCTTTAGCTAGGACCAGATACTCCCCCACCAATCGATAATACCCAGTTTTACGTGAGTTTGTGGTAACAAAACGGCACTCGGTGCTAATTGGGTTTGTCTTATCAAACCGCCACACCTACCTACCTACCTACCTACGAGTCTCTACTAGGTAAACCTCTGTGATTTAACGAATATCACATGTGAATATCAGCTGTTCACTTAAAATTTTGTGAAAGAAATCAACTCCTTATTCCTCAGTGAGGTACAGATGTCAAAAACATCTGATTCATTTAGCTTCATTGTTCGTAGCATTATACGGGCTCCTGCACACGATCATTAGATATGTATATGAATATTGTATGAGCCTGATGAGCCGCTGTGTGCAGGAGGCATAGGTTTTCACTACACCTGTGAACTTGACAGCAAAAACAGATGCTGGGCAACGCGTTCAAATAACTAGTCGTAAGTTAACTTGCAGGCGACTTGTGTTGCCTTGGAACTTGAACTTACCCATGCTAAATGCAGTCCATATGATTGGTGAAAATGATTTTGAATTTATGATTTACAATGATTGAATAGTTATTGTGTGTAGATTCACGTTCGTATAAATGAAACTGAACCAAAACGGTAATGCAACCATTTCAAATCCTTTTTATTTTTTTGAAACATATGAGTGTCTAAAAAATTAGTCACCATTCGTAACAGAGCAAAAAACTACCAGTGTCCGAAAGAATAGTCACTTATTTTGGCATTCTTTTCACACAAGACGGATGGAAATTACAAAAACAAATCCTAATGATATCCAGCAATCATTAACAACTTGGAAAAATTATTTATTTATAACTTTTTTGTCATGCCGATTTGGTGCGTGCGTTGATCGTCGAAAGGATTTGGGTACCTTTGACTCAAACCGAAAATTCAAATTCGAAAAAAGACACAAGTCCTAATCCAAGAAATAGTATGACAGTCAATACTATCCTCTTCCATCTACCATTACAGCAACGTAACAAAATATTACGTTCTGATTTTGCGAATAACATTTTGATAATTTAACTTGATGCGTCTTTCAACGCGACGGTCCAGAGGGATTGTGTTTTAACACAAGCTGTTTTAAAGTTACGTTCCAATGAATCATTCTTGTCATTATGTTGACAACATCTGCAGAAAAAAAATGCAATATACATACATATTAAAACATGTTTTGTCACTTGTTTCACTGATTTCCTATGGTTGAACTATATTTTTGTTTTTCAACACGACACACGTTCGATGGCGCCGGTGCGAAGGCTTATGGCGCAGCTTCAACGGGCTATGCTGTCTAAGGGCCACCCATGACAGACAGGCTGCTGACGAGCGTCAACCAAGTATTGACCCGGACTCTACGTCCCCCTCTCCTCTTCTCTTTCTCAAGGCGCAAGTTAAGTACGTGTACTACTATGCGGCCTTTACAGGACAATACGTCCTTCCCCTTTCCCCTCCTTTACCACCTGGGCTGGACGTAAGGTGTCATACGACCCGTGCCGATAGTCAACCTGGCTGAGGGCCCAGTCATCAAATAGCTCAGTCGCGCACGGAGTATCCGGATACCTGGCGCCCTCCGGATTAACTAGCTTTATCTGCACAATGCGGATCTCTGTGCAGATGGACATCTTTTCTCCGCTACTCGTGGGACTCACTATGAAAACCAATAAAACAAAACAAACAAAAACAAAACAAAACAATTTTACGCCCGGCACCAGCTAGGATTTTGACTGTGGATACACATGGTCCCTCCACTAGCGGTTGCGAGCAAAAAAAAAACCCTTCCCAACAGAGAGAGGACTGTGTATCATGGTCCCCCCTCTGCTGGCCCCTCAACCACCACCGCTTCTGCAAGGCTGAACGAAGGAGGGACTGTGCCTACTCATAGTCCTTCTGGTGTCGGCAACAGCAGTGGCGCTAGACCCACAAAAAAACCCAATTCTGGCGGGGGTGGGACGTCATCGCAATCCGTCCTCGGCGAATTACAAAAATCGTCGTAATGCCATCCGGATCCAGCGTATGTGCGGCAACATCGCGGTGAAGGATAGGACCCCGGACCAAATCGCGAAACTGGAATGGGCCCTACAAATCCTCAGCAAACCTAGCGGGGATTTGTCAACAAAAGGCCAGAGATCAGTGGAAGGGACCATTTCGGTTCCCAAGAGGCATGTTGTGCCACACACATGGTTACGCCACCTGCTGTGCCACATACGGTTATGCCACCCAAGCCGAATAACCCAGTTAAACACATCGTACCACATAACACTGACCCACTCAAGTGCCGACCCACTTAAGTGCCCCGATTGAACATGTGCATAAACATTGCAATCATAAACAATCACCAAACAAAAGGTCAGAAGGTATCCGATGGCAAGTATCGAACATGTGCAAACACATGAATACTGCAATCACCAAAACAAAAAGGTCAGAAGGTATCCGATATCAAGTGTTACGAATTCTTGCGACCACTTGTATAAACAAACCAGTGCAAGAATACGTAACACACGGATACAATTAACTCGCTGACCTCTAAAGCGCACAAAGAGGAAATGAAAACCCTAGGCATGGAGGAAGCATTGGCAACGATGAGGAAGACAGTCGATGAATTACCAAATAGAAGGCAAGTCGCCTCAACTAAAAGACAAACAAGTGTTATTATTCTTTTTTACTCGTTTCTTTTCGCGTCGTGCATACAACAAATGGTGGCAGCGGTGGGATAATTAAGGGTAAAGCATCTACCTTAATTCCCAAAAAAAAAAAAAGTAAAAGTCGAAGTCGAGTTGAGTACGCGCAAAATAAACGAGTTAAGTTAAGTACGCGTAACGTAAATAGACACTAAAACGGGTTAAGTGAAATTTTTTTTTATAAATAACCAACAACAACAAGTCGACCCAGTCCCATAGGAAGAAAAAAAAAACCAAGCCGATCCAGTCCCATAGGAAGAAGAAAAAAAAACCCAAATCCAATCCCGAAGAAGAAGAAGAACAACAAATGGTCCAGCAGCAACAACGGAGGATGAAACAACTGTAAGCAATAATATTAAATTAGTACTAGTGCGTAACGTAGTATACAAATTTTGTTGTTTTTGTTTTTCCTTTGTTATTTTTTTATTATTCTAAATTTTTTTTTGTAATTTTCCTCGTGTGTCATATCCCCCTCCTTTGAAAAGGAAAATAATAATAAAAAAAAAAAAAAAAGAATTAATTTTGTTTCCCGGTTCGAAAACGGTTAATGTCGAACTTTAATCTGAACATTTCGCTCAGAAACAGAAAAGTTTGCAGGGTGTCTGAAAGTGAAGTGTCTCCCCTCCAATCCACTGAATCAATGCCTATCGGACATTCTCCACCACGTAGTGAACCAAAAAAGGAAATATATAAAAGTTCAATAAATCCAGGTTCTGCCTCTGGTTCTTCCCCGTTTATAAACCACACATTACACGAATCTTTAGAAAGAATGTCGTCCAATTCTTCGCAAGCCATAAAACTCGTACCCGAGTTCGATGGTTCTGTCAACACGTTGGATAGATTTATCCAATTGATTGACCTCCAATCAAAAAAGGTAACCTCTGAGTCCGATAAAGAGGAACTCTTAGACATTGTAAAGTCCAAATTAACAGGCCGTGCATATAACGTTATAGTAAAATATAACGATTACAATGAATGGTCAGAGTTAAAGGACGCACTTATCAAAAGTTTTAGAAAAACACGATCTCTACAAGTAATTCAAACAGAAATCTTTCAGTTTAGACAAGGCTATACAGAAACTATTGCTTCCTACACGGAAAGAGCTAACTCCCTTTTTGATGAGCTAAACAACGCAAATGCGAATAGCTCCGACGAATCAGCAAATAAAGCCATCCGAGCTTTAAATAGCAGTATGATTCTAAGTAGCTTCTGTAATGGGCTAATACCACAAATAAAACTGTTGGTAAAAAGCGCTAGGTGTACTGAACTGGATGAAGCCGTCGACATAGCAATGGAAGAAGAGAAACTCCTCACTTCCACTCCTAGACAACAGTCAAACTACCAAAATAGGTACTGTAGGAATTGTAAAACCAAGACACACAACACGAATGAGTGTCGGTTCCTAAGAAACCCAAACGGTTATAATAGCGATCACAGAACTCAAAGACCAACTCCCAATACTGGACAACAACCTGCAAGAATAAATACAGTTCAAAATCCCGTATCATGCAGATACTGCAAAAACCCTGGACATACGATAGATCAGTGCAGGAAAAGATTATTTAATAACAACCGAAATAATCCCCAACCATCTGCCTCAACTTCGGGAAACGACTCCAGACCTGGCCCGTCCAACACCCGGAGTCAGGGCAGACGCATGCAATAAGGTGTATAAGAAAACATAATTTAGATTCAGCTAGTTCAAACGAAATTCCACAAGTAAATCAAACACAAACCCTTTTTAACAAAAGTCTAGCAGATAGCTGTAGACAAACTCAATCGAACAATTCTCTATGCCAAAGTAGTGCCACACCAAACTCTAAGAGAAATCAAACAAATTTACCACATCAAGAGGAGTCTCAACAAAATGAGAAATCGCGTTCACCGTATCACATTTCTAAATCTACTAATTCAAAACGCGATTTCCCTAAAGAGAAAACCTCTTATCACAAAAGCAATCCACTGTATCAAATTCCTCAAAATGAGAAATCGCATTCAAGGCATCAAACTTCTAATTCTACTAAATCAACATGCGATCCTCATAAAAAGAAATCGCATTCACTGTATCAAATCCCTCAAAACGAGCAATCGCAGCCACTGTATCAAACTTCTAATTCTACTAAATCAACATGCGATCCTCATAAAAAGAAATCGCATTCACTGTATCAAATCTCTCAAAACGAGAAATCGCAGTCACTGTATCAAACTTCTAATTCTACTAAATCAACATGCGATCCTCATAAAAAGAAATCGCATTCACTGTATCAAATCCCTCAAAACGAGAAATCGCAGTCACTGTATCAAACTTCTAATTCTACTAAATCAACATGCGATCCTCATAAAAAGAAATCGCATTCACTGTATCAAATCCCTCAAAACGAGAAATCGCAGTCACTGTATCAAACTTCTAGTTCTACTAAATCAACATGCGATCCTTACAAAACTAAAACTCAAGAATACAACAGCCCCTCATTGTGTCAAGCTCCTAAAACTTCTAGTTCAAAATCCGTACCCGAATTCCCAAAGCGCGACAACCTATCTCTAACACAGACCCAAAATCAAGTAACAAACAAAAACATGCTCTTAAACCAAATACATACAAAAAATCGATCATTTTTCCAAATCCAAAACCTTCACCAATTCCTGGAGAAAAGCCTAAGCACAGAACCATTAAACGTACCTATCAAGTGCCGAAATCAAGTAGCTAACATCGCATCCGTAGACAGAGCATCCACTTTCAGGAGTGAAATCAAAATCAGGTCTAAGAATACGAATACCAAGCACAGCGTCATGCTTTTAGACACTGGAGCAAGCGTCAGTCTGATCAAACTGAGATCACTAAATAAAAATGCCAAATTAAATAAAGACGATATTACGGAACTTAAGGGAATAGACAACAGACCAACCACTACGCTAGGTACAACATCCTTATATATAGAAATCACTCAGGGACCGAGCCTTAAGCACATCTTCCATGTAGTACCAGATGATTTTCCAATCACACAAGATGGAATAATAGGTGAAGATTTCCTCAAACAATTTAACGCCATAGTCGACTACAAAAATAATATTTTCAAATATCACTTCAAAGACAGACAATATTCAGTAGATTTTAACAATGAAAGGAAAACACTCATTATTCCAGCGAGGTCTGAAAAATTAATAAAGTATGGTCCACTGACACATGAAACAGAAAAAATATACTTCTCTCAAGAAGTTGCTCCAAAGGTGTATACGTCAGCTGCAGTTACTACCCCAAAGAATGGTTACGTATATATATCCATCCTAAACACTAATGAAGAGGAAGTCAAAATAGAAAGACTAGACCTCAAGTGTGTCGACTCGAATCATTTCCACATCCACAACCTAAGGTCCACTAAATTCGATAACATAATAGAGAACAGGCTAGAAAAACTAGAAGCAGAACTGAAATTAGATCACTTAAACCAAGAAGAAAGAAACTCGATAGAAGAAATTTGCAGACGTTTCAACCATTTATTTTTTATAGAAGGTGACCAATTATCCTCTACATCAGGTATCACCCACTCTATTAAAACTAATCCAAGCGTACCTCCCGTCAATGTTCGTCCATATCGATTACCAGAAATCCATAAACAAGAAATCAAAAGACAGGTAGACAAAATGTTACACGACAATATAATTAGACCCAGCTCCAGCCCATGGAATGCGCCACTCCTGGTCGTACCAAAGAAAGGAGATCAGAAATGGAGAGTTGTGATAGACTACCGGAAACTGAACGAAGCTACGATTCCCGACGCATATCCAATTCCCAACATAGAAGAGATACTCGGACAACTTGGAGATTCTAAATACTTCACAACTTTGGATTTAGCAAATGGTTTTCACCAAATAGAAGTATCGGAAGAGGACAAGGAAAAGACCGCGTTTAGCACAGCAATTGGTCATTACGAGTTTAACCGAATGCCATTTGGTTTACGAAATGCTCCGCCAACATTCCAGAGACTTATGAATGTCGTTCTTTCAGGATTGCAAGGTATAATGTGCCTAGTTTACCTAGACGACATAGTGATCTACGGGAAAAACTTGAAAGACCATAACGAGAAGTTAAACGAAATTTTTAACGCACTCGAAGCATATAATCTAAAAATACAACTGTCAAAATGTAAATTCCTCCAAAAGGAAGTCATGTATCTAGGACACGTCATCACGTCGGATGGTGTCAGACCAGACCCGGAAAAGATCGCAGCTATAAACAAAATCGAACCTCCACAAAATCAGAAACAAATAAAATCATTTTTAGGTCTAGCAGGATATTACCGTAAATTCATAAGAAACTTTTCCAAAATAGCTAACCCACTGAACAAACTTCTTCGCAAAGACGTACCATTCAAATGGGACGCATTTTGCGATGAATCTTTCAGAAAATTAAAAGAAGCAATAACCAGACCACCCATATTGACTTATCCAAACTTTAATAAAACATTTCACGTTACAACCGACGCCAGTAACGAAGCCATTGGCGCCGTTCTCTCTCAAATGGATCAAGATAACAACGACTTACCTATAGCCTTTGCGAGTAGGATATTGAACTCAGCAGAAAAGAATTACTCTACCATCGAAAAGGAAGCTCTTGCAGTAGTTTGGGCAGTTACGCATTTCCGACCATACGTATTTGGACGTAAGTTTGAAGTAATCACTGACCATAAACCGCTTGTGTGGATATTCAACCTAAAGGATCCCTCTTCAAGAATAATGCGCTGGCGCATTAAATTGGAAGAGTATGATTTTAGGGTAACCCACAAAGCTGGGAGCCTGAACACCAATGCAGACGCACTTTCGCGTTTAAATACCGCCGAAATAAAAATAGTAACCAGAAGCCAAAGGAAAACAACACCGGATGTACAGGTAAATTTGTCCAGAAATATCATCGATATCACAGACCCAGAGAGCGTCAAACAGATACTTTACGAAAATCACGACACTCCTCTCGGAGGCCACCTAGGAGTAAAACGAACATTAAAACGTATTAAAGAGAACTACATGTGGAAGAATATGCACAAGGATGTAGAAATGTACATTAAATCTTGCGAGTCATGTCAAAAGAATAAATTATATACACGGAACAAAATACCAATGGTTATTACTACAACGGCAAAAATACCATTTGAAAGAATCGCACTCGATATTGTGGGACCACTTCCGATAACAATGAACCACAATAAATACATTCTTACTTTTCAGGACGACCTCACCAAATTTGTCCAAGCAGTCGCAATACCAAACCAAGAAGCTGAAACGGTAGCCGAGGCGTTAGTTAAGCAGATCGTTTGCACATTTGGAATTCCACAAACCATCCTCACAGACCAAGGAGCAAATTTCACCAGCGAATTATTCAAAAATGTTTGTAGACTCTTAAAAATTCAAAAGATCAAAACAAGCCCATACCATCCACAGTCCAACGGAGCGCTTGAGCGATCTCACAGATCGTTAGGCGACTATTTGAGAAACTACGCGAGTAACGATCAAACAAACTGGGATAAGTATATTAACTATGCCGTATTCTGTTACAACACGACAGAACACGCAAGCACCCACTACAGCCCTTATGAAGCCATTTTTGGATTCAAACCACCAATCCCTTCCATTCTAACCAGGCAGGTGCAACCTACATACAATTACGATGACTACATTACCGAAATTAAAACAAAATTACAAACAGGCTACGAAATCATACGAAAAAACCAAACAAACGCCAAAGTAAAGTCAAAACAATACTACGATCAGAAATCAAAACAGGTCAAATATAATGTCGGTGACAAAGTGTGGATTGAAGCAAAAAACCGATCAAATAAAAAACTCACCCCTATCTATGAAGGACCATATGAAATAGTCGAAATCATGTCCCCTGAAAATTCCAAGATAAAAATAGGCAGGAAGGAGAAGGTAATACACAATAACCTAATAAAGCCCTATACACAAAGAACACACTATGCACACAATACAAAAGACACATAAAAGCACAACTTCTAAACGACATTGTGGTACTTTCATTTTTAGCTTCGCCATCATGGCATACGCCATCGTACACGCAACTTCAGCGCAAGTGGAACTCCAACAACTAAACAAGACCGGAGTATACCTGGAACCTATGGGCACCCTCGAGAAATCCTTTACGAAATGGACCTTTCTCTTTCACGTCAACGATACACTCACCAAAGCCAACACTAAAACCTTGGAACAAAATGTAAATACCTTATCCGAGCTCTGTATTGCAACCGTGAAGGAATATCCATTAGACCATTGCAAAACTACATTACAAATAATAAAAAACTCCCTTAATGAAATACACAACAACAACCGAATATTGGATAGTATATTATTAAAACAAAGAATAACCAAGAGGGAAACGAAGATAGTAAATGAAGGCCTATTCAACGGTATAGGAATCGCTGAGAAATTCCTGTTTGGAACAATGGACTCACAAGACGCAGCTAAAATAGATAGTGCACTACAGTCTCTATCGGAAAACCAAAATAAGCTATACCACATGACTGAAAACCAGATGACAATTATCTCAAACGTCTTCGACGCATTAAATGAAACCACTAACCACATAAATAAAAACTTCGCCACTATTACTGAAGAAATTAGGAAAAACACAATCAAACTCACAAATCTCACAAACTTCGAAAAGTCATTACACAATTTAGATGAAATTACAAATCTGGTATCAATATGTTCTGCACAAATCCTAACAAAACAAGTTCAATTACTCGACATTCTACAAGCAAGTAAAATAGGCAAATTAGACAGCCGATTCTTAAACTCAGACACATTTATGTCAACCCTTCAGCAAATCCAACTAGAACTTCCACAAAACGTAAGGTTTCCACTAAAAATCTCCCGAATGAATCTGCCCATGATAAATGCAATTACTACAACAACCCCAATATACGTTAATAACAACCTTATGATTCAAGTTAGCATACCACTGGTAAATGAAGAATTCCATTTAGTAAAAATCACACCACTTCCCACTAGGTACAAAGAAAGCGCATACCACTATGTTTCAGTTGATAGCGAATTCATTGCCATTAACGAGAACTATAGGCGATACATATTCCTAAACAACGCGGATTTAGAAAAATGTACAAAAATTGAGTCAGACCATTTTGTTTGCCAACAAAATTTCGTTATACATAATCACAACATTAATAACTGTATAATACAGCTCATCTCTGGTAATCCAACCCCCGAATCCTGCGATACTAGAATATTTGTATTAAAACACGAAATCTGGTTCAACTTAAGGAACAAAAATTCTTGGATTTATGTCATGCCCGAGCCAACGAACGTACGAATCCTGTGCGGTAACGCACCCCAGACAATCGAACTCCACGATAGTGGAATCCTCAAAATAAGTCCATATTGTAAAGCAGTGACAAATGAAGTATACCTACAAGCTTCAAACGATATCTACAACAAAATCCCAATCGCATACTATCTGCAAGAAACACTCCTAACCGAAACCGTGGAAATACCTAACAACCTATCCCAAATTTCACCTCACATGATACACGTAGAAAAACTAGATTTAGATAAATATAGTATTAGCATCAAAAACTTAGCAAATACAAACAAAACCTTTTTCTCTCCAATACACGAAAACATGTACAATCCTTTTATAATTATCATTTTAATTTGTATAATAGCAATATTAGCATTTGTCATAAAGAAATACTTTAAGATAACAATGTCTATAAACAAGACAGTACAAAGCAACATTAGAGAACAAGAAAATCCTAATGAACAACTATAAAAAAAAAAAAAACAAAACTTATGTAAACATTACTATGTAAACATTATTTAAACAACCTGAAGTGTATAGTAACGAAAATTAATTGTGTTATTTTAACTTTAATGTGTAATCTTAACTTTTATTAAGAATTAATGAATTGTAACCAACAAATAATAAAACAATGTAAAATTCCGTAACAATTTATAATAATGTCTATATACATAAGAATAATGTCAATGTAAAATTCCGTAACAATTTATAATAATGTCTATATACATAAGAATGTCATTATAAAATTACAAAATAAACACGTAAGTGAATCGTTCAAAACCTCGCCGTTGACAATGCAACCTACCATATGCCGAAAGACTTCAATCCTAACGTCATGCGCCTTTCGTATTTTAAGGGGGGAGGACTGTTGTGCCACACACATGGTTACGCCACCTGCTGTGCCACATACGGTTATGCCACCCAAGCCGAATAACCCAGTTAAACACATCGTACCACATAACACTGACCCACTCAAGTGCCGACCCACTTAAGTGCCCCGATTGAACATGTGCATAAACATTGCAATCATAAACAATCACCAAACAAAAGGTCAGAAGGTATCCGATGGCAAGTATCGAACATGTGCAAACACATGAATACTGCAATCACCAAAACAAAAAGGTCAGAAGGTATCCGATATCAAGTGTTACGAATTCTTGCGACCACTTGTATAAACAAACCAGTGCAAGAATACGTAACACACGGATACAATTAACTCGCTGACCTCTAAAGCGCACAAAGAGGAAATGAAAACCCTAGGCATGGAGGAAGCATTGGCAACGATGAGGAAGACAGTCGATGAATTACCAAATAGAAGGCAAGTCGCCTCAACTAAAAGACAAACAAGTGTTATTATTCTTTTTTACTCGTTTCTTTTCGCGTCGTGCATACAACAGGCAGAGGGTGCACAACACCGGCAACCCTCCCACTGTCATATCTCACAGGCCATTTAGCGAGGTCCTTGAAGACAAAATTGTGGTCGCGGTTATAGACCGTAGTCACATAGACGGCACTATCTCCCACGAAAGATGGGATGATGTTCTTTCTGCGCTCTCGGGCAACTACGCCTCATTCGTGAGAGAAAACCCGGGACCACCTCCGCTAATTCACGAAGGCGCGTGGCATCACGGCCACATTAAGCTGGTCGCATGTAGCGATCAAAGATCGGCTGACCTCTACAAGCTTGCGATCAGTAGGCTTGGAGAGGTGTGGCCCGGCGCAAAGCTCGAGGTTGTTGCGAGGGAGGACATCCCCTGCCGGCCAAGATCGCGTATATGGATCCCCCCAATTCCATCCACCCCAGAGGGCGTCTTAGACATTCTAAGATTAAGCAACCCCTCACTACCGACCCATAACTGGAAGGTGGCGAAACTAGAGGAGCAAAAGGGTTCCCACAGATGTGCGGTAGTCATCATCAATCAGGAAACCCTGGCTCCTCTGGCAAAGACCGATGGCCTCATACGATTTGACTGGATCGAGGTCAAAATGAGGGTGTATAAGAAGGACGAACTTGAGGCGGGAAAACTTCCTCCTCCTTCTCCTCACCCTGAACCCTTGAACGATGAGCCATCTACCTCGTTCCCTTCGCTGGAGGACGATGAATCCGCCGATCGTGCGGCAACAGCAAAATCGTCACTCTCCGTAAGCGATATCCAATCGGATATGGAGACTGACGATTTCCTTGATAGGGTTCTTCTGAGTGAAGATGAACTTCTCAGTTCGTCTTCGGAATTGGAAGGCCTAAATAACACCGTGGTGGAGATGCCTCTGGATTGTAGCGACAATGCTGCAGTTAATCCAGATTAACCTCCAACACTCAATCAAGGCTTCGGCCGCTCTTATTCTTCGCCTTTCTAAAGGCGGATAAGATGTCGTCTTGATCCAAGAACCATGGATTGTACACAACCTGGTTCATGGACTCAAGACTCCTGGATATTACTCAGTGTATGTGACCGAGAAAGGTAAACCAAGATCGTGCATACTAGTGAAAAGAAACCTTAATGCTTATTTACTCCCTAATTTCAGCGATCGGGATATAACTGCTGCGAAACTGGAGACTGCAGGCAGATCACTCTGGTTGGCATCGGCATATCTCGCCCACGACCACGTGGGGTCTCTCCCTGGTGATAACCTGGAGAGACTGATCGAAGAAGCAAGGAGGCAGAAGGCTGAACTCATAATCGGTTGCGATGCTAACGCACATCATACCGTATGGGGCAGCTCGGATATCAACAACAGGGGTGAGTCACTTTTTGATTATATATTAAGCACAAACCTCATTGTATGTAACATAGGTAATGAACCCACTTTCATTACCAAAAATCGACAAGAAGTCCTTGACATTACTCTTGTCTCCGATACCATCAACGACATGATAACGGGTTGGAAGGTCTCGGCTGATCACTCCTTCTCTGACCACCGTTATCTTCAATTCAACCTCAATGTTGAACCTCCCTGCCAACCTATTTTCCGCAATCCTCGGAAAACCAATTGGCGCAATTACAGAGAAACTCTTCGCGAACTAGTTACCTCTGAACTTTTAAGTCCACCCTGCAACTTTTGCGAGCTTGACTGCAAGGTCAATGAACTTACCTCGGCTCTCAATAAAGCGATGTCCGCTTCCTGTCCCCTCATACGACCTAGGGGAAAGAGAAAGCCACACGGGTGGAACCAGGAATTAGGACCACTAAGAAATAATTACAGGAAACTCTTGAATCGCGCTAAAAGCTCGAGATCACTTACAGACTGGGACTCCTATAAGGAAACCCTCAAATTATACAAAAAAGAGCTAAGGAAAGCCAAAAGATCATCCTGGAGACTCTTCTGTGGCAAAATAGAAGAATTCTCTGAGGCATCAAGGCTAAGAAAGATCCTAGCTTCAAATCCAACCATGCCCAGCTGTCTAAAGAAAGCTGATGGATCTTGGACGACATCTAGCGAGGAATCGCTAAATTTGCTACTTGATACTTCCCAGGTAGCTCTAACATTACCGAGTTCACTGATCTGAATAGATCACTGGCACAGGTGACTCACTCTCAAGGTCTGATTACAAGGGACAAGCTGCTCTGGGCACTAAATAGCTTCAAACCCTTCAAGTCTGCAGGACCAGACGGCATAATACCTGCCGAATTACAAATGTCTTCGGATATCATCACACCAGTATTGGAGATGATTCTGAACAGCTGCTTGAAAATGGCATACATTCCTCAGGCTTGGAGAGAAGTGAAAGTGGTTTTTATACCAAAGGCCGGGAAATACTCCCATGTCAGCCCAAAAGATCTGAGACCTATAAGTTTATCATTATTCCTCCTCAAAACGTTGGAGCGACTGACTGATATCCATCTACGTACCAACATAGATACGCAACTTCTATCTGCGTCCCAACATGCATACTGTAAGGGTAAGTCAGTTGAAACCGCCCTTCACTCTCTGGTACGCACTATTGAATACTTCCTTCATCACAAGGAGTACACTATGGTTGCTTTTCTGGATATAGAAGGCGCCTTTAACAACGTGGGTACATCTGCAATCACAGATGCACTGACAGCACTGAATGTGGAGGGTTCGCTTGGTGAATTGATCAATCTACTGCTCACAAGTCGGATTATCAACTCAAAACTGGGCATTTCATCCGCCAGGAGGTCTGTCAGTAGAGGTACACCGCAAGGCGGGGTCCTTTCCCCCCTTCTCTGGAATTTGGTGGTGAATGAACTACTGATATACCTGGAAGGGGTGGGCTGCAGGGTGATTGCTTATGCGGATGACATTGCTATGGCCGTCTCCGGAAAGTACCTCAATACTATAAAAGAAATTATGCAAAACGCTCTCAACAAGCTAAAGAAATGGGCTAATCGCTGTGGCTTGCGCGTCAACCCCCACAAAACAGAATTAATCCTCTTCTCCAGGAAACACAAGATTCCGCACATCGACCCACCCTCTATTGGTGGTACAAGATTAGCATTTTCTGACGAAGCTAAGTTCTTGGGTCTTATCTTCGATAGGAAGTTAAGCTGGAAACCCAACATACAAGAAAGGGTAAAAAAGCCACTGTGGCACTTTTCTCTTGCAAAAAAGCCATTGGCAACAAGTGGGGTCTACAACCCCGCATAACTCATTGGCTATATGTATCTATTCTCACATATGGGGTTGCTGTCTGGTGGACTGCCCTAAATAAAGCTATAAACTGTGCTAGCTGGGCAAAGTCCAACGCACAGCGGGTTTGTGCATAAGCGGAGCACTCCGTACCACCCCCTCAGCAGCACTAGACATCCTGCTACATCTGTTACCCCTCGACATTTTTAGTAAGCAAACAGCAGCCTGTTCTGCTGTCCGCCTTAAGGCTACCTCGCAGTGGGTCAACAACCATCATTCTGGACTCATTTGAGTCTCTACCAGGAAACATAGACTACACCATACCCCAATTACAGTTCGGGAAGAACTTTCAAGTCACTATTCCTTCCAGATCATTTTGGGAGGACGCTGAATTTGAGGAAGATAAAGCGATCCACTTCTACACCGATGGATCAAAAACTAGTGACGGGAAAGGCTAAATCTGAGTCTCTCTTTCCGTCTTTCTAATCACTGTAGCGTATTCCAGGCGGAGATTATGGCGATAAAAGAAGCCCTGACGTGGCTGAAGAGAAATGTGATATCCACAAAGAATATCCGTATCTTCTCGGACAGTCAGGCCGCGATCAAGTCCGTGGATTCAGTATCTCTAAATTCCATTGCAGCCCTCGACTGCCGTTCATCTCTCATGGAGATGGCGGAGCAGTTTAACATTCACCTCTGTTGGGTGCCGGGGCATAGAGATATTCCTGGAAACTGCAGGGCTGATGAACTCGCCAAAAAGGAACCAAACTCCCCCTTTTACCTGAAAAGGGTTCTCTGGGTATCCCAATCGCTACCTTTTATTCAAGCTATCTGCAATCGAGAGAACAAACCTTAGGTGGACAAGTAGTAATACATGTCTAGCGACTAAGCACATCTGGCCATAGCTGGATCTGCGACGCTCTAAGAGTCTGATCTCACTAAATCGACTGCATATTAGCTCCACTATAGGTGCAATTACAGGGCACTGTCTGATAGGCAAGCACGCATCGAGGCTTGGCGTTTATTCGAACGATTTCTGTAGAAGTTGCTTGGACGAGGAGGAGGAGGAGACTATACTTCACCTTCTCTGCACATGTCCAGCTCTCTCCCATAATAGAAATCTTTATCTGGGAGATTTCTTGCTTAATAATCTTAATGACTTGGCTAACGCTGACGTTAGATGTTTATCGCGCTTCATAAGAAGCTCTAAATGGTTTAACTAGTAGTGGGGAAACCCCTCGATCCGTGTGGCATCACAATGGACCTAACCCTGGTCTAAGTGCGTCGGCCTTGTGCCGACAGCCACTCTAACCTAACCTAACCTAACACGACACACCAAAGCGTTATTGTGTTTTACGCATCAGTCAACTTAAGCTGATTTAAAGTTATGTTTAATTGAATATTATTCTCAATGTTATTATGTCCAAAGCATCAAAAGTATTCAATATTTATTTGTTAAAACATCTCGTGTTTAAGTGACGATTACCCTGCTCTTGGATAGTAAAATGTGCATTTTCCTGTTCATAAATGCGTTAAAAGTGACTTTCTTATCATTTGGTTTATTTGTTCGTTCGAGGTCAACAAATTGTAAAAAAATTAATTTCACACAAAATAGGAATACATAATAACGAAAAAATAATAATGAATCAGTAAAAAAGATGACCATACATCTACAACAAATTCGATGCTATATAATAACAAGTCCTCCTACGGGGTCAGTCACCTTGACTTGTGCACCATCACCGCAAACAATTTCGATGGTGCCGGTGCGGAGGCTTACGGCGCAGAGTCATTGGGCATCTGTTGAGGGACACGCCGTCTGATGAGCGTCAACTAAGAACTGACCAGGACGTTACGTCCTGTAACGTACGTGGCTGTTGTTGGGTCGTTGCTGGCATGCTGGACCGGCCTGTTCGTCCCGGAGCGCGTGGAGAACTTGACCCAGAACGTTACAAAAAAAAAATAATGCCAGTCTTTGGCAACAGCTGGAATTCGCCTGCGAGAAAAATGTTCTGTACCCACCCTTCCTGGTTACCATACTCGCCTCGGTAACCCCTTTGCTGGCACCTTATCTTCTCAAAATTCCCTCATCGCTTTGTCCTCTTTCAGCCTCATCTCTTGATCCTCTCATCGATCTCTTATTCGCAAACCGTTTTTAAATAAATATTTTTCAATTTCATTGGTAATTCACAAACATTTTATTGGTTTTAATCCTACTTTACTTAATGATATGCAATTCAAATAAAAGAAAGTAAGCTTAAGTTTTGAAATATGCACCTTCTCTTCAAAATTCACTTAAATTTCAAAAGACACTGGTCCCCAGCCCACAATTTATACAGAATATATATATTTTGTGTCAATCCATATGACTCACCAAATTATTTGTACAGCAACTGAAGATGAAGTGGCCACAGCATCCAGGTTACTTATCGTATACAGCCTTTCTGTTGTTCCTGTATCACTTTAGAAAGTTATATATAATATATATATACTATATAATTTATTAAATGCTACTCTACTTCTTCGTTGATTTATAAAATAATCTTATTAATTAAATTGACTTTCTTTTACCAGTTACAAGTTACTTTAAATAAAAAAATATGATCAACATTTTTAATCCAATTGAATTCAAAAAAAAAGTTAGTGTTCTCAAAAAAAATATCACAAAAGGTAAAAAAAACGGAAAGAAAACGCTTCTTCTTAACAGGACTCGAACCTGCGACGCTGGTCATACGGTGTAATTCTCGGTGCCTTAAACCGCTCCGCCAACGGGTATATTCGCCAACGACTTTCCAAAATGCCACTTCGGGTTGACGGGATTTCAGCTTTCGGGTATATTCCCGGACAGAATTTATTTCTCGCAGGAGACAAAATCCTGGACGGCAATTACTGTCCTTATTTTTATAATTTCTTGAACTCTAGGAAATTATTAGTTAGCGAGATAGCTAGAAAATTTAAGATTCATTTTACCTCTATAGCTTTCAGCAACTTCTCGTTGCTTTTTCACTATTCGTGTATTTTTGTATGTCTATTCTTATAGTTTATTTTTATACCCTATTCTAAGGGTATATTAATTTTGACGCATAGTTTGTAACATACCTTAATATTGCCCGTAGACCCCTAAAAGTTACTATATTTATGATCAGCATCGATAGTAATGTCGATCTAGCCATGTCCGTCCGTCCGTCCGTCTGTAGCCAAAAATTAGGCCTTTAAACTGGACGTAGAGAGCTGAAATTTTAACCATATACTCTCTAGGGTCCCGAAATAATCAAGTTTACGAATTTTTGAAATCCGCCCACAGACACGCCCACAAACTCAAAAAAACCAAATTTTGGAAAAAATCGAATTTTGAGCTAGAAAGCTGAAATTTTTTATATATGATCTATGACTCCTAAAACTGCTCGGGATAAAAAAATTTCAAAATCCGCCCACTGACACGCCCACAAATAAATAAAATAATTTTTTTTACCCTATTCTAAGGGTATATTAATTTTTGAAAATCCAAAGTTTCAGCTAGGGAGCTGAAATTTATAGTATATACTCTCTATGGGCCCTTTATGCTCATGTGTAAATATTTTCAAAATCCGCCCACTGACACGCCCACAATTAATTTTTTTTTTTTTGAAAATTCAAAGTTTGAGCTAGGGAGCTGAAATTTATAATATATACTTTCTAGTAGCCCTTTATTCTCATGTGTTATTTTTTTTTAAATCCGCCTGCTGACACGCCCACAATTAAATAAAACAATTTTATTGAAACACCCAAGTTTGAGCTAGGGAGCGTTTTTTTTTTGATAAAATCCTTTAAATGTTATATAACAAAATATGTAGAGCGTTCCTAACAATTCAACCATACTTAGACTTTTGTCACGCCCACTTATTGTTGCGGAATATTTTCGCGCAACAGATTTCACCTTCTGTCCTTCATTTCCCTCCCCGTACCCTTCTTATATTGGGTGGCATCTGCGAGGACATAGGAAAGTGGAGGGCAACCAAGGTCCCATCAGCCTGTGGGCCACTTTCCCCGAACCTCGAAGGTACCACCCCCACAGGTACTCAACCCCGAGGTAATAGAGCAAGCAGATTGTGAAAGAGAAGGTCCCAAGAGAAAGCAGAAATGGGTATATAAGGACGAAAACCCCAACGCCACGGCATAACGTCAGCCGTTTAAAAGTGCCCACTCCATTGTACCACACTAGCCGTGCAAAATGGGCCCAACGAGGTCATACCCAAAGAAAGGGGCGAGATCGACAAACTAGCCACATCGCGGGGTTGTAGGCGGACGGTCTATACTACGAAGACCCCATAAACGCTTCACGAAGAAGCAGCAGATCAGTGTGGACGGACGGTCTACCGATAGAAATCTGCCAAAGAACCACCACTGCCACGGTGGGGTGTTACGTTCGATGGGGGGAAGATGACGCTCTATCCTTCTACTCCGTCGTGGGAGCACCGGAGGAGCAACAGAGGAGTGTGGGCGGACGGCCAAGACAAAAGACACTCCCGATGAGACGTTACAACACTGAAAACGACACCAAACACTGAAAACGACACCAAACATTGAAAACGACACCAAACACTGGATTGAGGCGCGAAGCATATGAAGTTACCGACGACAACAAATTATTTAATTGCGAATGGTGGCGAACGGTCACAACACACTGGTCAAGAAAAGGAAAAATGCCTGTCCAGCAGAATCAAATGTAAGGACTGACCCGCTATTGGCAAGATCCTTACATCCCCCAATCTGCACGAAATTCCACCAGAGCAAAAAAGTTTAAGTCGCGCTAATTGCTACTCACTTAGCTGGTTAATAGGCCGTCCTTCGTCATCCTGCTCACCGTCGCTTTGCACCCTTCGTTTAAATTGCAGGAGTAGTCGGCCCGATTGAAGGGAATTTAATTTAAAGTAAAATTATTGTTAGTAGATATCCGATTTGAGGATTTTTATTGAGGTGTTTACCTTTTCCTTTACTTTTACAAATTCGCAAATTGTCAAACGTCAAACACAGCCATAGATATCTACCAAAAGATCGCAAGGTTGTTCCAGGTCGAGTAGGCAATAATTCACTTAACTGACTTTCCAGTAGTGGATTGACAGTATAAGAGTGAATGGAATGAGTGGCGGAGAAATTTAGAGCGAGAGGGTAACGGGTAGACGCACGCACACAGTGGCGAAACCGCTCCGGTGTAGCTGAATGGTGTCTCCCGTTGGCTCGCATGAGTGAATGCGGACAGTGGAATGTGGCGGACAACCACCAATACAGAGGTGGGTGGCCATTGCACGCTACCAGTGAGATCCCACTGCCAATGTATGAGAGTGTGAAAGAGAGTTTTATGTCGACCGAACTGGAACAATGGAAAACCTGGGCGATCACTTCTTGGTCGACCAGCGCTTTAACCAGTTTGTTTTCGAGAAGTTAATCAAAAAAAAAAGTAACAAGTAAACGAAAAGGGATTGATACATAATTAGATTAGAGGTGAAAGAAAGGACAAAGGAAGGTGAAAAGCGACAAGGAAATAGGAGAACAAAGGACTGTCAGGAGAATAATCAGGACACAAAACGAAGCTAAGTAGAGTGTTAAATTGTAGAGTTTATATAAATTGTATTAGTTCGATAGAGGTAGGGGTTTTGTGTAAAATAAATCTGGTGGGATTTCGTTTCGCAATTTTCCCAAACATTACGGGACACGCGACCTCTTAAACAAAATTTTATTAATTCAGGACGACGTAATAGCGGGTCAAGCCAGGTCACTATCCTGTGTAATATTTTAGATTTCGTTTTCCAATTCTTTTTTTTTAAATAAAAGTGACCGCGCTCCAACGGAGCCGTTATAACGTGGATGAAAAAAAAAGTTTCGTTTCATTTACTTTCTTTTACATAGTGTACCGGTGTCATACGGAGCACCATACGGTTTCACAGTTTATCCGCAAAATTGTGTGGCGCCCATTTTATTTTCAGAGTCAGCGTAAGTCAGTTTCTAGTTTTTTTCTTGAACGAACCCACCCCAGGCTGAACTGCCGGGAAATAGCCGTCTGTGTGTGGTTATTTTCGTTACTTTTAATCGCGGTTTGAGTTGGTTTCTTTTATTGGTGATTTTAGTTAATTTTTTTTTTGGTAGTTCGGTATTCAGCGTAATTAGTTGAAATCGGATTATTTCGATTCCTTTTTTTTGTCCGCGAATTAAAGTAACAAATTGGCGCCCAACGTGGGGCCTTTAAAAGGAAAAATAATAGTGTTTTTTATTAAATTCAACCAAGTCGGTCACAAGCGTGGGGGGTCCTTTGTGCCGACCGTGGGATTTTGTTGCTTTTAGGGAAGTGTGGTTTATTTAATTATTTAATTGTGCCTATTTACTTTCCCCAAATCTTTTCCCCTCGTGCAGGTTTATTACTTGAGGAGTGCAAATTGGAACCCAACTTTATACATGAGTGTCTACCTTTGGGAATAATTCATCAGTGGAGAATTTAGTGAGAAACAACACCGTATCAGTTCGACCATTGTCACCGAGGAAATTACTGAATTCATACATACAGTGAGAATAGACCAGGGAAGCAGTGTAATCATTCGGCAAGTGTTGTTGACTTCTTTGTTTTGAGATTTTCATTTAATAGTTCAAAATTATTTTTTTTCTCAATCATAATACATACTTATCTAATATAGTCGTGGTTAACTTCTTTGTTTTGAGATTTAAACTTAATAGTTCAATATTATTTTGTTCCTCAATCATAATACCTATTTAATACATACATATATTCATCATATAAATCTACATAAATATACCTATATAAACTACATATATTTCGAGGGTCCTAAATATAATCGCATACATTCATATATGTTCGTTCGGTAATTTTAGGTACGGTTGTTAGATCTGTGCAAGTACATAGTTACATATTTTTGGATTGTCACAAGACATTAATCTAGAGTTGCCATCGTGTTATTCTACCCTTAGATTTTTTTTTCTGCTTTATTTTTCTGAGCCGAGGTATATTCGGGTTCTGGGCCTCGTTCGTTTTAGGGGCATTTATTTTTTTATCTCGTCCAACATCACATAACTTTTCGTTGGTACTTCGGTATAAGTAATAATATATAAGCGTACATTAGAGATAATATCTTGCAGATTTGTTAACTTTCGTATCATATACATACAGATTCCCATAACACCTAAGTCATATACGGTCGATATTCGCCAGTGGGTAACGGGGTCCTTTTCTTCGAGTGCTGCAAGTACGTACATATATATACATCCTTTGGTAGTGTCACAAGACGCGAAGTAAGTGTGGCCAACGTAACGCTATTGTTCCATTTGTTTTGTTTATTTTGCGGCTGAGACAATATTTTCGTTTCGGGTTTTGAGATCTCTATTTTTTTTGGTTTTCTTTTGGGGCTTTTGATCTCGGATTTGCTAAAGATTTGTCTTGGATTGGGTGTGATAAGTCGATCTTCATCCATTTACCACCGAAGAAACGCTCCAAGCACCGATAGTCTTATATTGATACATACCTAATTTTCTGTGTAGGGTCGTCGCATTGTCAGTGGTTTGGGGGATTATTTTCGTCACCTTTCGGTGGTTCTTAATCGAGTGGAGGGCTATCATTGGACCCCAACAGTTTGCTTATAATCTTCTTTTGGGTACGACTGTCAGTTTCACACTGTTTAACGGACCATATTCGTAACCGCTACTGGTCGTAGGATTGGATCCATTTATTTTGTTGGTGGTTTGGTATTTTGTCCCTAATACCTTTCAACCTTTTAATTTCGACTTTAATTAATCATTCACGGTACCCAACTAGGTTGGCTTTTAAGCTACTTTACCTTTGAACTCTGTCCAGATCCACAGTCATGGATATTAATAGACTGTCTAAGGAGGAGTTGACATACGAAGTTGAATGGAGGGGATTGTCTGCCGGGGAAGTGGACCCCATGCGCAAATCGCTACGAGCGGCCAGAGCCCTCGAGCGACGGGGATCTCAGGTGATGAGTGTGGACGAGTACCCATTCACCTACGAACAAGATAGGGATGCGGTTCTAAAAAAATTAGTGGAGATCAGAGCGCTCATTGCGAGCCACCCTGAGCGGGGATCTTCGGATTACAAGAAAGTCATCACAAAGATTGACTGGGCGACTGCTAGGATAAGCAGAGCGCACGCCACAACGAGCGACGAAGCCAGCGAAAAGAAGTCGATAAAAACCGAGCTGATGAGTTTACTCGGTGATGTGGAAGACAGCGAGGACGACGAAAGCCAATATGAGGAAAGCCAGGACGATGGCGGAAGGGAACAGGAGCATTCCGGGACACAGTCAGGGCAACAACGCCAAAGACGATCGTCGAATTCCAACCAGAATGAAGAACGGGTCTACATCCACGCGGAGAAGGTGGAGAACCTCTCCAAATGGAATATTTTGTTTTCAGGAGAACGCTGCGGCTCATCAGTAAACTCCTTTCTAGAACGTGTCGAAGAACTTAGGGAAGCTAGGGGAATAAGTGAATCTCAGTTGTTCAAATCATCAGTCGATCTTTTCAGTGGGAAGGCTCTCCTCTGGTTTAGGGCGGTTAGGCGAAATGTTTCTTCATGGCAGGAGTTGGTCCGGGAGCTGAAACTGGAATTCCTCCCCCCCAACTACGACGATCTGCTGTTGGAAGAAATTAGGCGTAGGACACAGGGGAAGGAAGAGTCCATTGGAGTCTATGTCGCCATCATGGGGAACATGTTTGGCCGGCTCTCTGAGCCACTTTCCGAACGACGCAAGCTAAGTATCGTTCAACGGAATTTAGCCCCATTCTACCAAACCCAACTCGGTTTGGCAGAGCACCAGTCCATTCATGATCTGGTGGTATTGGGAAGGAGACTGGAGATGGTTCGAGCGAATGTGGAAACATTCGCGCCACCTCCTACATCTCGCTCGCGAAACCTGCTGGAACCCGACTTAGCTTATATAGCGGCCGAGGAACCAGCAGTTACGGTTGTCAGTCAGAACCCCCAACCAACTCGCAGGTTGAGGTGTTTTAACTGCAACCAAGAGGGTCATCTTTCTAATACTTGTTCCGCTCCTAGGCGTTGTGTAGGTTGTGGCAGGGCAGGGGTTATGCGTAGGGACTGTAGGACCTGTTCGGGAAATGGGCAACGGACTCCTGGGCCAGCAGGACGGGAGCGCCGTTAAGTCTGGATAGGTTGCCTGCTGGCAACCAGTTGGCTGGACGACAAGAGGAGGTCGTTCACTTAGGTTTCACACTTGAGGCACACGCGAATGACACGCGCCCATATTTGAGGGTAAGCGTTTACGGGTTAGATTTTATCGGGCTTTTGGATTCTGGGGCGTCGCGAACGATCGTCGGTAGGGACGGATGGAACGTTTTAAGTAATTTAGGATTAGTTTTAGGGAAAGGCAACGTTAGGAAGGTAGCTTTAGCAGATGGGGCGGGGGTAGAAGTAGCTGGTAGTGTTTTATTGCCTTTCATAGTTCAGGGAAAAACAGTGTTGATCGATTGTCTGGTCATCCCAACTCTCCCACATGCACTGATCCTGGGTGCCGACTTTTGAACCCGAACGGGAATCGTCCCGGATTTGAGATCAGGCGAGTGGAGTTTTTCGAATCAAGCCGCGGTGGCTTCGATTTCCACGATCATGGAACGATCGGAGTTGGACGAAACCCAGAATACGCAACTCGAAACACTTATAGGGCGAGTTTTTCAGTCCATGCCCGAAGGCATTGGATGCACCCATCTTGTAGAACATAAGATTAGGACGACGTCTGAACCAATTAAACAGCGGTACTATCCAGTCTCGCCTGCGGTTCAACGTCACATAGATAAGGAGTTAGAAGAGATGTTGAGGGAAGATATAATCGAAAAATCGACTAGTCCGTGGGCTTCGCCCATAGTTATGATTAAAAAGAAAGATGGGTCATTTAGATTCTGCGTAGACTACAGGAAGTTGAATAAAGTTTCGGAACGGGATGCGTATCCCCTTCCTTATATCTCTGCTACGCTGGACAAACTCCGGGATGCCAAGCATCTTTCGTCGTTGGACATAAAGTCGGCGTATTGGCAGATTCCCGTTGAGGAAGCTTCGCGGCAGTATACCGCATTTACTGTACCCAATCGTGGACTCTTCCAATTTAAGAGGATGCCATTCGGGCTGCACAATGCACCGGCAACATGGCAACGCTTTATCGATACCGTGCTTGGGGCCGATTTGGAACCACACGTATTCGTATATCTTGATGACATCGTCATCGTAACTAACTCATTCCAACAACATCTGGAAATTTTGGAAGAGGTTTTTAAGCGATTGTGTGCGGCTGGTCTCAAGGTTAGCAGGGAGAAGTGTAACTTCTGTAGGCCCTCGCTGAAATTTTTAGGATACGTGGTAGATCGCAACGGTTTGCATGTCGACCCAGAGAAGGTCGAAAGTATGCTCCAGATCCCCGCACCCAAAAACGTTAAGGAAGTTAGAAGTTTCGTCGGAACGGTATCCTGGTACAGGAGATTTATACCGAACTTTGCAGTTCTGGTCAAGCCGTTAACCGACCTATTGAAGAAGAAGAGTAGGTTCGTCTGGTCTGAAGAGTGCGAGGGGAGTTTCCGGAAAGCAAAGGAATGCTTGATAACGGCCCCGATTCTGACCTGTCCGGATTTTGAGCGTCCCTTTGTTGTACAAACAGACGCATCGGACTATGGAGTTGGAGCAGTGCTTAGTCAGACTTTTGATGACGGAGAAAAAGTGATTTGCTACTTGAGTAGGTCGTTGAATAGGAACGAAAAGAACTATTCAACCACGGAGAAGGAGTGCTTGGCCGTACTATAGGCAGTAGAGAAGTTGCGGCCATACATCGAAGGCGTTCGGTTTACGGTCGTGACGGATCACTATTCCCTGGTGTGGTTGAGTAATCTCAAAGATCCGTGCGGTAGATTAGCGCGCTGGGCGGTTCGGCTTCAGCAATTCGATTTCACTATCGTGCATCGGAAAGGGAAAGACCATGTGGTTCCGGATATGCTCTCGAGGAATGTCGCTTTCGCGGCAGGAATCGACGAGATAAGTTCGGATCCTTGGATCGCCAAGATGATCACGGAAGTGGAATCCAATCCTCTAGCTTACCCCGCCTGGGGGGTCGATAGAGGGGTTTTGTTTAAATTTGTCAAAGCAAATCACGTCGTGGTTCACGAAAACGGTCAGGAATGGAAGGAAGTAGTTCCGAAAATAGATAGAGTTAGGATTTTGAAACAATGTCACGACCATCCCTTGGCCGGACATATGGGGGTTAGGAAAACGTTCGCGAAGGTTGCCTCGAGATATTATTGGCCGAAATTAAGGTCAGACGTAACGAAATACGTCCGTAATTGCAAAATATGCCAAAGTGTGAAACCTGTGAATGACAAGCCAGCTGGTTTAATGGTCGAAAGGATAGGGACTTCGAACCCATGGGAGATGATTTGTGTGGACTTGGTAGGCCCTCTTCCTAAATCGAGTAGGGGTTTTATTTATATTTTAACTGTGGTCGACTATTTTACAAAATTTCCCCTTTTATTTCCCCTGAGATCCGCAACCGCGAAGTCGGTGTGTAAGGATCTCGAAGACAACGTCTTCACATTATTCGGCGTACCAAAGTGGATCGTCTGTGACAACGGTCCCCAATTCCGTAGCAAGGAATTGAAAGCGCTATGCGAAGCGTACGGGTCACAATTAAAATTTACTGCACATTACCATCCGCAGGCTAATCCTGCTGAAAGGATTAACCAAATAATAAAAACAACGCTACGTGCCTATGTGTCGGAGAACCATAGAACGTGGGATATGCATCTGGCAAAGGTGGCCTGTTGCATACGAACATCGCAACATGAGGTCCTAGGAGTTTCCCCATATTACGCAAACTTTGGAAGGGATATGGTCACATATGGTCGTGACTCTTCCTTCGAAAGGATGCCGTCAAGGAGGAGGGGCGATAGGCCCGATACCGAAATAGATTCTGCGGGTAGTGACAGGGACTTAGCAGATGGGAATACGGGATTAGAACAGGAGGAAATAGGAATGTCGGAGCTAGGTAGGCGTTTTAAGGAGCTGAGGAAGGATATAGGTAGAAAGTTAGCGGAGGCGACCAAGAAGTCCGCGAGAACCTACAACCTCCGGCGGCGGGATGTTCAATACCTGCCGAATGAGGTTGTATGGCGACGAAATTTCATTCTCTCGGATGCCGCGAATTATTACGCCGCTAAATTAGCTCCGAAATACGTCGGACCCTTTCGGATCCGGAAGCGCCTCTCGCCATGGACCTATTTACTTGTCGATGAAGACGGGAAAGAACGCGGATCCTGGCACGTGAAGGATCTCAAGCCTTATCACGACGCCAGCGACGAGTAGTCTAGCTTTTGTTTTGAAGGCCCAACCATATACTTCTAATATTAAAGTAGTTCCGTTTAATTTTGATGTGCTAGACGGGCAATATGGCCATTGATGGACATGTGTCTCCCCTGTTGTGGCGTTACCCTTAGTCTGAGAAAATGGTTTGGGTTCCTTCGGAAACCAAGACCATTTCCTCGGAGGTGAGGGTGGGGTTTGTTGCGGAATATTTTCGCGCAACAGATTTCACCTTCTGTCCTTCATTTCCCTCCCCGTACCCTTCTTATATTGGGTGGCATCTGCGAGGACATTCGAAAGTGGAGGGCAACCAAGGTCCCATCAGCCTGTGGGCCACTTTCCCCGAACCTCGAAGGTACCACCCCCACAGGTACTCAACCCCGAGGTAATAGAGCAAGCAGATTGTGAAAGAGAAGGTCCCAAGAGAAAGCAGAAATGGGTATATAAGGACGAAAACCCCAACGCCACGGCATAACGTCAGCCGTTTAAAAGTGCCCACTCCATTGTACCACACTAGCCGTGCAAAATGGGCCCAACGAGGTCATACCCAAAGAAAGGGGCGAGATCGACAAACTAGCCACATCGCGGGGTTGTAGGCGGACGGTCTATACTACGAAGACCCCATAAACGCTTCACGAAGAAGCAGCAGATCAGTGTGGACGGACGGTCTACCGATAGAAATCTGCCAAAGAACCACCACTGCCACGGTGGGGTGTTACGTTCGATGGGGGGAAGATGACGCTCTATCCTTCTACTCCGTCGTGGGAGCACCGGAGGAGCAACAGAGGAGTGTGGGCGGACGGCCAAGACAAAAGACACTCCCGATGAGACGTTACAACACTGAAAACGACACCAAACACTGAAAACGACACCAAACATTGAAAACGACACCAAACACTGGATTGAGGCGCGAAGCATATGAAGTTACCGACGACAACAAATTATTTAATTGCGAATGGTGGCGGACGGTCACAACACACTGGTCAAGAAAAGGAAAAATGCCTGTCCAGCAGAATCAAATGTAAGGACTGACCCGCTATTGGCAAGATCCTTACATCCCCCAATCTGCACGAAATTCCACCAGAGCAAAAAAGTTTAAGTCGCGCTAATTGCTACTCACTTAGCTGGTTAATAGGCCGTCCTTCGTCATCCTGCTCACCGTCGCTTTGCACCCTTCGTTTAAATTGCAGGAGTAGTCGGCCCGATTGAAGGGAATTTAATTTAAAGTAAAATTATTGTTAGTAGATATCCGATTTGAGGATTTTTATTGAGGTGTTTACCTTTTCCTTTACTTTTACAAATTCGCAAATTGTCAAACGTCAAACACAGCCATAGATATCTACCAAAAGATCGCAAGGTTGTTCCAGGTCGAGTAGGCAATAATTCACTTAACTGACTTTCCAGTAGTGGATTGACAGTATAAGAGTGAATGGAATGAGTGGCGGAGAAATTTAGAGCGAGAGGGTAACGGGTAGACGCACGCACACAGTGGCGAAACCGCTCCGGTGTAGCTGAATGGTGTCTCCCGTTGGCTCGCATGAGTGAATGCGGACAGTGGAATGTGGCGGACAACCACCAATACAGAGGTGGGTGGCCATTGCACGCTACCAGTGAGATCCCACTGCCAATGTATGAGAGTGTGAAAGAGAGTTTTATGTCGACCGAACTGGAACAATGGAAAACCTGGGCGATCACTTCTTGGTCGACCAGCGCTTTAACCAGTTTGTTTTCGAGAAGTTAATCAAAAAAAAAAGTAACAAGTAAACGAAAAGGGATTGATACATAATTAGATTAGAGGTGAAAGAAAGGACAAAGGAAGGTGAAAAGCGACAAGGAAATAGGAGAACAAAGGACTGTCAGGAGAATAATCAGGACACAAAACGAAGCTAAGTAGAGTGTTAAATTGTAGAGTTTATATAAATTGTATTAGTTCGATAGAGGTAGGGGTTTTGTGTAAAATAAATCTGGTGGGATTTCGTTTCGCAATTTTCCCAAACATTACGGGACACGCGACCTCTTAAACAAAATTTTATTAATTCAGGACGACGTAATAGCGGGTCAAGCCAGGTCACTATCCTGTGTAATATTTTAGATTTCGTTTTCCAATTCTTTTTTTTTAAATAAAAGTGACCGCGCTCCAACGGAGCCGTTATAACGTGGATGAAAAAAAAAGTTTCGTTTCATTTACTTTCTTTTACATAGTGTACCGGTGTCATACGGAGCACCATACGGTTTCACAGTTTATCCGCAAAATTGTGTGGCGCCCATTTTATTTTCAGAGTCAGCGTAAGTCAATTTCTAGTTTTTTTCTTGAACGAACCCACCCCAGGCTGAACTGCCGGGAAATAGCCGTCTGTGTGTGGTTATTTTCGTTACTTTTAATCGCGGTTTGAGTTGGTTTCTTTTATTGGTGATTTTAGTTAATTTTTTTTTTTGGTAGTTCGGTATTCAGCGTAATTAGTTGAAATCGGATTATTTCGATTCCTTTTTTTTTGTCCGCGAATTAAAGTACTATTATGAGGGATAGGAATAAGAATAGGGTATCCAACAGTTCGCCCAAGCGGACTGTAGCCCGTCCCTATGTTTTTCTTTGTACTACCGAACTTTTTTGATTCTTATTTCATTTGCAATTTAGCAAACTTAACTTGAAGATTGAAACTGAACCGTCGACTTTGAAATTTGAATTTGAAATGCCGGTTGGGATTTCTTATTTCGGCCCTCTGCAAATTTCCCCTGACTTGGTTCAGAAATCTCCCTGTTACTCAAACAGTATTCAATACAGTCTGAAATCTGTATATATATGTTAAGGAAAAACTACTGCTCACTCCTATGTATTTTTTTTTCGTGTAAGAGTTACACACATACACACGCGCATACTCCGAATATGTCTCAATGTTGCCATTTTAACGCCTTTGGCTGTCAGATGGATAGTGACAAGTGACAACTATAAACTCGGCATGTCAACAATTCTGTTTTGCAACACAGGGCTTTTGCTTTTCTTGGATGTATTTAATCCAATAATTGCAAAAAGAAGAACCCACGAGTGCTAATTAGTGTTATCTAGTGTTTTACAATTTGTTTCTCAATCGGATGACCGTTCCTACGGAGTGAAGTTCCCGATTTTGCACTAATTTCAACGTGATTGCTTTCATCGAGATTGTACGTGGGTCGCGAACCCCGCTAAAATGCCGGGTAAATCAGATAAGTGTTTATCTTGTTTACCCAAATTAGTGTGATTCTTTGTGATCTCTTGCTTTGTTCCAGGTTATTGTCGAATATCTTTGGCGTGGTATGTACCGAGGAGTTTGCCATTTCGGGATTCGAGGACATACATACAATTCCCAGGTATAGCTTTTGAGTTAAGTTGGGAATCAGGTAGAAAGAAATGGATTTAGTGACGCCATTAAACGTAGTTGGCACGTCACAATAACCCATAATCTCATGCGAATTTCCATCCGCAGTACGAACATGGTTTTTATACGGATTCACTCTAAATGCGTTTCTTTGTACCAACTCCCAACACCCACACACACCCTAGCACAGATATGGATGCACCGCTGTCCAACAGGCCAAAAACATGTTCAGTGCCAAACTGGACACTGGTGTACATCCTTCCGTCAGTATCTGCCGAGAATATGGACTCCACAATCGACTTGCGAATTTTTTTCCGGTTCCGAAACCGTTGCCTGCATTTTCGTATATGAACGTTAGCTGAATCACTATCTGTTCCCATTATCTGAGAACGAACCTTATAGTAATTCAGCTTGCATTCATGAAGAGATTTTAAGGAAAAAGTATTACAGGGATGATTATCTGAAACGTCGGTATAAGCGTCTCGCTTTAACATTTTAAAAGGGACGGTTTGAGAGGAAGGTTCTTCATTAGAGACAACAGGACTTACTGATGGGATGGACCGGGGTTGTTCTGTGAGGAACGATTCTCCCGCTTTTTGCCTCGTTCCTCGGGTAGTTTCCCGAATGCTTCGCACACTCAGGTGTACTCACGCCCTTATATTCAGAAAGAAAACAAAAGAGGTGCCTGACATGAGATGGACACTGATAGAAGGTGTGCCCTGACTGATCACAATGCCAGCAAATGATGGCTGAAAAGTGCACTCGTTTTCTACCTGCTGTGAACGCAGCTACTTCTTCTCTATCAGAATCACTTGACTCTGTTGGTGTAGCATGAGCACGAGCACACACTTTGAAAACTGGTTTTCTCTCAATGGAATACAGCACCAAGCGTACACACCCAACATGGGACAAATGTTTCTATTTCCTACAACACTCGAGTTCTGACAGCGAGATGTCGTGAAGAAAGAACTGAGGAGACTATGAAGGGACCTAGAATTGTTTCCACCAAAACCTTATTCAGTTTTACTGAAAGATTTCATGAAGGCAGATTGCCTATAGATTTAGTTGCCAAATTAAAAGTTAACAAAAAAAATGTAAGTTAAGAAGCGTGGCCACATGTCAGGCAGTATAAAAACCTTATTAAATTTTAAGAGGACATTAGAGCTAAGCAGGCAACAAAAAGGTATGAAAAATAAAAAAAAAGCGAAATTAAGAAATTTGACATTAATATGTTTTTTCAAAAGATCGAAATTTTGGGATTCCAACGGGGTGTGCCCCGGCGAGACCAACCAGTCGGGCATCTCAACAAAGGCTTGCCTCAAAGTGCATCCATCCCGTCTCATCAAAACACCTTCGAAGTGACTTTCCAGCGCTACAACGCTGACTAGTCAGTCAGTGTTAAATCACAGAGCAGCGAAGAGCGCTTTCGTATCGAACCCTCACGGGCGGTCGACAAATTGCCTCAGTCACGCTCCAGCGGTCACCAAGATCAAAGCAGTGCCATTTAAAATTTAAACAAAAAAGGAAAAGGGAAAAACCTGAATTCTATTTAAATAAATTTCGCATAAGTTAAAGTGATACTTAACCCCAAGTAGTAATTAATGTACAATTATACCATAATTTCGGCTTAATTTAAAATTTAAATTAATCTAGGTAAATCTAAAACTTAATCTAAATTTCTACTTAGCCTAAGTCAACTTAATTGCTTAATCACATTTACCTACATATCTAACTTGAATTAACAAAAGTAAAGAAAAAAAAGAAAAAATAATGTACATGTATGTAGGATTCATTCATTCCTTCTCAAGTGCTTTTTTGGAATTAAATAAGCTCATTAATTTCAATATAATTTAAGATATTGTTCACAAACATAGTCATTTTCTTATACTTAGATAACTGTGTAACTTTAAAACAGTGCGAAATTTATATTGTGCTTCTAATAACTTTCAAAAATAGCTTACAACATCATCATCAAGCGTGTTCATCTGATCCTGACGTCACGAGCAGCAAACACCCAGGTAACAGTTTAAGTATCACATTTCTTTATAATATTATAAGCACAAAATATCTTTCGTCTTTGATTACATTTAATTTTGAAATTCGGAAATTTCTGTCAGATGATACGAGTATGTATGTGCATTTCTGTAGAAAAAGAAATAACAGGATTTTATAAAATAAAAATGTCATTAAAATAAGATTGGTGAAGAAGTCAAATCATTTTCAGTCAAAAAAAAAACATCCTTCCCCCCAGTGAGATGGATTCTTAGATTCATCAGTGTGTCCTTGGTAATTCAAGGAAAACAGAAGGCTGATTCGAGGCATAATCAGTCACTTTCAGTGCCATCAAAACTCTTTCTTCTCTTCCATGTATTGTGGACCCACGCAGGCTGAGCTAGGCCGGAATGACAAAATGGAGAGCACAGATACATGGGACGGAATGTGGCATCAGGTATAGTCAGGTAAAGAATCCGCTCTCCTTGAAGATTATTGTAGATGTCCACAACTGTGTCTTGCACTGCGCAGACGAGTACGCTACATTGCTTCTGCCCCGATTTCATGGACAACTTTTTGGACGAACCGTTTAGCTAGGAAACGTTCTGCCTCCCGCGCCTTGTTTCTAAGCTGGACCAACGTCTTTATGTCCGCAGCCAAGAGAACCTCTCCAAGTTTGTCTTTGGAATTAGTTCTGATTATGTCAATCAATTTTTATACGTCCATGGGTTCATTCAGCCGATCGTCAAGGTTGATGACCGAACCATAAAAATCGTCGAACGATTCTGTTGGAAATGATAGAATTTATTTGAATAATTCAATTTGGCAACGCTGTCACTGGAAATATTGTTCACTTAGTTTTAAGCTATTGGATTATATTCTCATTATATAATAAAGTCAGTTGAAGTTTGTTCTTACTCGAAGTCGGTCGTTTTGCTTTATACGCCAGATTTTCAACAGGTTATGGGCCCAGAATACGCGGGAAAAATAAAAGGTTAAATAAAGGGCACAAGGCAATTTTTTTATTTTTGGTACGCGCTTTAAGTCTGGGAACCTCGTTCGAATTAGGATAGCTTGCGAATATAAATATAAAGTAGATAAAACGGCTATGGAAAATAACGCGTTTAAAATTGAGCAACTGCAAACTGCCGAGCAGTATTCCGTGTGGAAATTTCAAGCTACAATTTTACTAAATGCCGCCGGGCTTTTTGATTATGTAGATGGTCAAATTCGGGCTCCGGTTAAGTCTGAAAATGAGACCCAAAGCGTCTTTGATAAACGGTTGATGACTTGGAAGCAATTTGATAGCAAAGCTCAGCAGATAATTGCAACCAGCATTGGGTCTATTCCGCTTCGACACATCGTTAATTGCAGAACTGGGATGGAAATGTGGGCAAAACTGAAGTCAGTATACGAGCAGACTTCAAAGGCAAATGTCCATATGTTGCTGCAGAAATTTTACGGTTTCGAAAACGATCCAGAGGACGATGTCTCAACTCACATATCCAAGTTAGAAAATATAGTCAGACAATTAAGAGATATTGGAGAGGTAATTTCTGAAAGCATGATCATTACGAAAGTTTTGATGACCCTTCCAAGTAATTTTAAATATTTTTTTTGTGCATGGGAGTCGACAGCTAAAGAACAGCTAAAGAGCAGCAAACCTTAGAAAATCTCACGTCACGACTGGTTATGGAAGAGACGCGCATGTTATCGCATTCGACAAGTGCATCCATTGCTTTAGTAGCAAAGCAAAATCCAAAAAAAAAGAAGAGAAATCCAAAGTCTTCTAAGCCTGGAAAGTGTTTCATTTGTAATGAGCTTGGCCACTGGAAAAGAGAGTGTCCTAAGAAAAATGCGGCAGCTGATCGAAGCAGGTTGAATGGAAGTAAAGGAGAAGTACGAAGGGGCGATGCACTAATATGTAATGTTGACGCAAAAGGGTTGACTGGAATTTCAAGTGAGGCGAAAAGAGGAAACATTAAACCATCTGATGTAGATCGATGGACTGGAACTGCAAGTGAGGAGCAAAGGCTTTTTTCGGCGAACAATGATGCCCAACGATGGACTGGAAGTGGAAGTGAGGTGCAGAGACGAGTCAACGTGGTGGAGCGAGATCATGAAAGGTGGACTGGAACTAGAAGTGGGGTACAAGAGGAGGCTAAATTTGATTGCAATGCGTTAATGGCAAGCGATGGAACACCGAGTGATAATTGGTATTTAGATTCTGGTGCCAGTGACCACATGACGTGCAGGAAGGAGTGGTTTGCATTTTATAAGCCTTTTGCTGATCCTATTGGTATTGGTGACATAAACATTTTTGCATCAAATGGGAAGATTTGGACCGACAAACATTTGTCCGATGTTCTCTATGTCCCAAAGATTTCTATGAATCTATTTTCACAGACTCGAGCCTTAGATAAAGGTCTGAGCATTATCTCTGATAGCTTTCAGTGTAAGTTTGTGAAGAAGGACGGATCAATTATGGCAGTGGGAGATCGGCAAGAGCAGCTTTTTAAAATGAAATTCAAGGTGCAAACACCAACTTTAAGAGTAGCGAATGCTGCTGGTCAGGTACTACCAATTCAAATTTGGCATGAACGGATGGCTCACCAGAACATTGTGCAGGTTCGCAATCAGCTGAGAAGAGAAGGAATCCATTTCAAGGACACTGAGAACTTTTCTTGTGACAGCTGCGTCTATGGTAAGCAGCATCGTTTACATTTTCCGCGGAGTAGTTTTCAGGCATCTCAACCGGGTGAGCTTGTACATGCTGATGTATGTGGACCAATGGAGGAAAGCTCTATCGGTGGTTCCCGGTACTTCCTATTGTTCAAAGACCATTTCTCGCGGTACAAAGTGGTTTATTTCCTGAAGCATAAATCCGAAGTTTGCTCATTTATTGAACAGTTCTTGAGCAGAGCGAGGGGCGAATGTGGAAATGTAGTAAGAACACTTCGTACGGATAATGGAACGGAATTTGTGAACAAAGGTGTGAAATCACTTCTGGACAAGTACTCTGTTCGTCATCAAACTACAGTTCCCTATACTCCGGAGCAGAATGGAAGTGTTGAACGCGAGAATCGCACTATTGTCGAGGCTGCCAGGACTATGCTCTGTGGAAGTGGCTTATCGAAAAAATTCTGGGCAGAGGCGGTGAACACTGCAGTTTATATAATAAATCGGACTGGTGTTAGTCCAGTAAAAGACAAAAACTCGTTCGAACTTTGGGGGGCAGTGAGTGTAAGACTGCAGATTTTAAAACATTTGGATGTGAGGCATTCATACATATACCGAAGCAGAAAAGAACGAAATTTGATAGGAAAGCTGAGAAAGGTTTGTTCATGGGATATGCGGAGAACTCGAAAGGGTATCGAATTTGGACTCCAGCATCAAGAGAAATAAAAATTATTAGAGACGTCACATTTAAGGAGGGTGAACTTCAAGACCAGCATGATGAAATTCAAGACAAATTAAAACCAACTGTAATTTTGTCGTCACTAGAAGCTGATTCTAACAAAATAGGACTGCATGAGGATGATGTGTTGCATAACAATATGCATGATTTGCATGACCAAGACGTTCATTATGTAGTACAAGAGAGTTCCAAAAATACACCTGAAGCAGATTGTCCTGAAACTTACTTAGTAGATGATGCTTTCGAGTCGGCAGATGAGGATGTTGATGCAGAAGAAGACAATAATACAGTTTCATGGAGAGGTCGCCTACGTAGCGGAAACAAATGTGTTGGTTCGGGTATGTTAAGCTTTGCAGAAAAACATGCTTTTCTTGTTCAAGGTGAACCAAGTAGCTACAGAGAAGCAGTTGCTTGCAAGGATGCCCGTCACTGGGAAGCGGCTATGGTAGATGAAATGAAAAGTCTTCTTAAAAATCGCACTTGGGACTTGGTTGAACGGCCAGCGAATAGGAAGGTAATCGATAACAAATGGGTATTTAAGGTAAAAAAATTGGATGCGCATGGGCAAAGAAAGCATAAAGCTAGGTTGGTGATTCGCGGATTTACACAGGAGTATGGAGTGGATTACGTTGAGACGTTCAGTCCTGTGGCAAAATTTATTTCAATTCGCACAGTGCTTGCTATTGCTGCTTGTGAAGGTTTGTCACTTGTTCAATTCGACGTCAAAACGGCCTTTTTAAATGGCGATTTGAACGAGGTAATTTATAAGCGTCAACCTCTTGGGTTCGATGATGGCTCTGGAAAAGTGTGCAAATTACGAAAAAGTCTATACGGCTTAAAGCAAGCGTCTCGTTGTTGGAATACAAAGTTCACGAAAGTGCTTAAGGAGTTCAACTTAAGGGTTTCCGAAATGGATTCCTGTGTCTTCGTTGGAAACGATGCTGATAGCCGTCTTATACTTACAATCTACATCGATGATGGGCTGATTGCGGCAAAGAATAAAGAAGATGGTATGAGGTTAGTGAAGTTTTTAGACACGCAATTTGAAATTACGGTTTTGGATGCTGAATGGTTCTTGGGTATGCAGTTATCACAATCATCCAATGGTGAGATCCATGTCAGTCAAACAACTTATGCGGAGCGGGTGTTGAAAAGATTCAATATGAATGAGTGTAAGGCAGTTTCAACTCCAGCTGAAAACTCATCCAGTGCAGATGACTCATCTCAGAAGGATATAAAGTTTCCATATAGAGAGGCAGTAGGATGTCTTATGTATTTGGCAGTGGCTACCCGGCCAGACATCGCTTTTGCAGTGGGAGTAGTATCCCGCCACTTGGATGCACCCACCCAAATGCATTTCAATGCAGTCAAGAGAATACTGAAGTACATCAGTGGCACCAAGCAAATGGGTATACTCTTTAAAAAATGTAACAATTTATCTTTAATATGTTTCAGCGATGCTGATTATGCTGGTGACATTGCCACAAGAAGATCTACCTCTGGATTATTTTTTTCATTTGGGGGTGGACCTGTTTCCTGGGCATCGCAGAGGCAGAAATGTGTTGCCTTATCAACCACTGAGTCCGAGTACGTGGCGGCTTCTCAAGCTGTGAAAGATATGGTGTGGCTACAGCGACTTGTTGCAGAACTGTTGCCAGCTAGGAGGTTTTGTGCTGCTGAGCTGAATATGGATAACCAAGGAGCAATCCGGCTAGTTAAAAATCCGGAATTCCATAAGCGCACGAAACACATTGATGTCCGCTATCACTTCATACGTGAAAGGTATGAAAGGGGAGAGTTCTCTATTAATTACGTTCCTTCAGAATATCAAATTGCAGACATATTTACTAAAGCCTTAAGCAAAGAGAAATTTAGAAATTTAATTGGAGTTGTAGATAATCCATTTTAGAAATTTTATTGGAGTTTTTTCGTTTTAAAATTTATTTTGTTTCAATTAATGTTATTCAAAAGTGGGAGTGTTGGAAATGATAGAATTTATTTGAATAATTCAATTTGGCAACGCTGTCACTGGAAATATTGTTCACTTAGTTTTAAGCTATTGGATTATATTCTCATTATATAATAAAGTCAGTTGAAGTTTGTTCTTACTCGAAGTCGGTCGTTTTGCTTTATACGCCAGATTTTCAACAGATTCTTTGAACCCTTGTTTCCTAGTAAGGAGTCTCATAAACACTTCCACGTCATTTTCTTGACGACCAAACTCCTTTTTCATTGCCGTTTTCAAGTCTGCAAACTTCGCGTTTGGGCTCTTACGCAGGAATGCCCAAAACCAATCATTTGCTTTGCCTGCGAGCAGCGTGTGAACGTTTGCTGTCATTTGTTCATCGCTATATGCCGAAGAAGTTTGCAGACGGTCGACTTTAAAAAGGAAGTAGTCCCGTCCCATCATATTTGATGTTCCACCTATCCAACCTGCACATTCCAGATGCGCTGAGATTTGATTCTACTCGAGTATTTGATGTCGATGAAGAGTTCGACCTTCTCGTTGGAATAGGCGGACTAGTGTTAGAGATTCTATGACCTTCAGGTGCGGACTGGTGAGCAACATTCTCACCATAGATGTGGTTAGAATTGGTGTTCCGTGCCATGTTCTGCAACACAGTTGACATAAAAACGTCCATTTGTTGAAAGAAATGGACTTGGTTCTGCGTAAGCATACGGTCAATTCTGTCCGTCAAATTGGTAATGTCCTGATTGACATTAGGTCTTGACGAACCGGACAAGTCATCTCCAGGATAGGCGAGCTATCTTCGTTGGTTCTCTTCCGACATTGTTTGTGACGAATTGGCGACAGTCGAATTCAACTCCTGCGAATAGCTTACGGAGTTATCAAAATTCAAATCACCCACTAATCTTTGAAACCTCTCGTTGAATCTTTCAAAATTTAGTGCAGAGTACGATTGAGGAGTTGGTAAATTGCGATCTTGAATCGATTCTCTCTCGCTATTGCTCATAGCAACAATTCAAAAAGTTTTCAATATAGGTACCTATTTACAAAAAAAAAAACAAAAAGGACCCCAGATAGGGAAGTAGAATGAATTATCAGGGAAGGAGTATAAATGTTTAACCCTAATCCGGGGTAAAACAAAGAAAACGCAAAAATAAAACAGTATTTGGAAAGCTAAGAATTTAAAAAAAAAAAAAACAACTATAAAAAAATTTCTAAATAAAAAAAAAAAACAATATAATATCAAAGATATCTAAAAACATAGGGACGGGCTACAGTCCGCTTGGGCGAACTGTTGGATACCCTATTCTTATTCCTATCCCCCATAAGTGGGCGTGACAAAAGTCTAAGTATGGTTGAATTGTTAAGAACGCTCTACATACTTTGTTATATAACATTTAAGGGTTTTATCGAAAAAACGAAGTTTTGTAAAAAAAAGCTCCCTAGCTCAAACTTTGGTTTTCCAATAAAATTGTTTTATTTAATTGTGGGCGTGTCAGTAGGCGGATTTAAAAAAAATTACGCATGAGCATAAAGGGCCCCTAGAGAGTATATATTATAAGTTTCAGCTCCCTAGCTCAAACTTTGGATTTTCAAAAAAAGTTTTTTTTTAAATTGTGGGCGTGTCAGTAGGCGGATTTTGTAAATATTTAGACATGAGCTTAAAGGGCCCCTAGAGAGTATATATTATAAATTTCAGCTCCCTAGCTCAAATTTTGGTTTTTCAATAAAATTATTTTATTTAATTGTGGGCGTGTCAGTAGGCGGATTTTGAAAATGTTATCTCCCGAGCAGTTTTATGAGTCATAGATCATATAAAAAAAAATTTCAGCTTTCTAGCTCAAAATTAGATTTTTTCCAAAATTTTGTTTTTTTTTTGAGTTTGTGGGCGTGTCTGTGTGTATTTCGGGACCCTAGAGAGTATATGGTTAAAATTTCAGCTCTCTAGGTCCAGTTTAAAGGCCTAATTTTTGCCGACTGACGGACATGGCTAGATCGACATTACTATCGATGCTGATCATAAATATAGTAACTTTTAGGGGTCTACGGGCAATATTAAGGTATGTTACAAACTATGCGTCAAAATTAATATACCCTTAGAATAGGGTATAAAAATAATCTGTAAAAATCTAATGTTCGAAGTATAATCGATATATCATAATGAGATGACGATGAGGATTCCAGCTGAAAAGGAACAACGATGGAGTAAAAGAGAAGAGAAGATGCCAGAGCGCTAAGAGCCAAACAAAATGTAAAATAAACTATAAATGTCGGTAAAATTTTTAAGTTACTTTAATTGAAACTACTAAATTCCATTGTATTTTTGTTCCAGGACTTCTGCCACCAGATAGATAACCCGATTGCAAAAGGCTCCGAAACCCAAAACTAATGACATAGTTCGATGGATCTTCAAGAGGACATCCGAGGATGACTACGAGTCTCACCGAACCTTCATTAGTTTATTAGATATGTATTTATATATGTTTTTAAGTATCTGGACATGTGTGAACCTGCTAAACAGATCCCCACATGACTCGGCCACTCTAGAACACATTTCGGTGAACTTGGTTCCATCTGTTTTATCATAGCAACGCGATGCCGAGTGTGCATCACCCAGTTATCGGGACTTATGACTTAGATGGAACCAAGCACTACAAAAAATTCAAAATTTAAAATCAAAATAAAACAAAAGAAAATAAAAAAAATTTGAAGGCTAAAAAATAATTAATTTCTTCGCTACGATTTGTAGCGAGCTGCACGTTATGGATGCTATGAAGCATCGTTAATCACACTTGTACACGTTGGGCGCCATTTTGTAACGTACGTGGCTGTTGTTGGGTCGTTGCTGGCCTGTTCGCTCGCCGGAGGGCGTGGAGAACTTGACCCAGAACGCTACAAAAAATAATCATGACAGTCGTTGGCGACAGCTGGAATTCGCCTGCGAGAAAAATGTTCTGTACCCACCCTTCCTGGTTACCATACTCGCCTCGGTAACCCCTTTGCTGGCACCTTCTCTTCTCAAAATTCCCTCATCGCTTTGTCCTCTTTCAGCCTCATCTCTTGATCCTCTCATCGATCTCTTATTCGCAAACCGTTTTTAAATAAATATTTTTCAATTTCATTGGTAATTCACAAACATTTTATTGGTTTTAATCCTACTTTACTTAATGATATGCAATTCAAATAAAAGAAAGTAAGCTTAAGTTTTGAAATATGCACCTTCTCTTCAAAATTCACTTAAATTTCAAAAGACACTGGTCCCCAGCCCACAATTTATACAGAATATATATATTTTGTGTCAATCCATATGACTCACCAAATTATTTGTACAGCAACTGAAGATGAAGTGGCCACAGCATCCAGGTTACTTATCGTATACAGCCTTTCTGTTGTTCCTGTATCACTTTAGAAAGTTATATATAATATATATATACTATATAATTTATTGAATGCTACTCTACTTCTTCGTTGATTTATAAAATAATCTTATTAATTAAATTGACTTTCTTTTACCAGTCACAAGTAACTTTAAATAAAAAAATATGATCAACATTTTTAATCCAATTGAATTCAAAAAAAAGTTAGCGTTCTCAAAAAAAATATCACAAAAGGTAAAGAAAACGTTTCTTCTTAACAGGACTCGAACCTGCGACGCTGGTCATACGGTGTAATTCTCGGTGCCTTAAACCGCTCCGCCAACGGGTATATTCGCCAACGGCTTTCCAAAATGCCACTTCGGGTTGACGGGATTTCAGCTTTCGGGTATATTCCCGGACAGAATTTAATTCTCCCAGGAGACAAAATCCTGGACGGCAATTACTGTCATTATTTTTATAATTTCTTGAACTCTAGGAAATTATTAGTTAGCGAGATAGCTAGAAAATTTAAGATTCATTTTACCTCTATAGCTTTCAGCAACTTCTCGCTGCTTTTTCACTATTCGTGTATTTTTGTATGTCTATTCTTATAGTTTATTTTTTTCTTTGTACTACCGAACTTTTTTGATTCTTATTTCATTTGCAATTTAGCAAACTTTACTTGAAGACTGAAACTGAACCGTCGACTTTGAAATTTGAATTTGAAATGCCGGTTGGGATTTCTTATTTCGGCCCTCTGCAAATTTCCCCTGACTTGGTTCAGAAATCTCCCTGTTACTCAAACAGTATTCAATACAGTCTGAAATCTGTATAAAGGGTGATTTTTTAAGAGCTTGAGAACTTTTTTTAAAAAAAAAACGCATAAAATTTGCAAAATCTCATCGATTCTTTATTTGAAACGTTAGATTGGTCCATGACATTTACTTTTTGAAGATAATTTCATTTAAATGTTGACCGCGGCTGCGTCTTAGGTGGTCCATTCGGAAAGTCCAATTTTGGGTAACTTTTTCGAGCATTTCGGCCGGAATAGCCCGAATTTCTTCGGAAATGTTGTCTTCCAAAGCTGGAATAGTTGCTGGCTTATTTGTGTAGACTTTAGACTTGACGTAGCCCCACAAAAAATAGTCTAAAGGCGTCAAATCGCATGATCTTGGTGGCCAACTTACCGGTCCATTCCTTGAGATGAATTGTTCTCCGAAGTTTTCCCTCAAAATGGCCATAGAATCGCGAGCTGTGTGGCATGTAGCGCCATCTTGTTGAAACCACATGTCAACCAAGTTCAGTTCTTCCATTTTTGGCAACAAAAAGTTTGTAAGCATTGAACGATAGCGATCGCCATTCACCGTAACGTTGCGTCCAACAGCATCTTTGAAAAAATACGGTCCAATGATTCCACCAGCGTACAAACCACACCAAACAGTGAATTTTTTGGGATGCATGGGCAGTTCTTGAACGGCTTCTGGTTGCTCTTCACTCCAAATGCGGCAATTGTGCTTATTTACGTAGCCATTCAACCAGAAATGAGCCTCATCGCTGAACAAAATTTGTCGATAAAAAAGCGGATTTTCTGCCAACTTTTCTAGGGCCCATTCACTGAAAATTCAAGCGTTGCTCGTTAGTAAGTCTATTCATGATGAAATGTCAAAGCATACTGAGCATCTTTCTCTTTGACACTATGTCTGAAATCCCGCGTGATCTGTCAAATACTAATGCATGAAAATCCTAACCTTAAAAAAATCACCCTTTATATATGTTAAGGAAAAACTACTGCTCACTCCTATGTATTTTTTTTTTCGTGTAAGAGTTACACACATACACACGCGCATACTCCGAATATGTCTCAATGTTGCCATTTTAACGCCTTTGGCTGTCAGAAGGATATTGACAAGTGACAACTATAAACTCGGCATGTCAACAATTCTGTTTTGCAACAGTCCGCTCTCACCCTTTCACCCCCCTTTTTCCACACCCCTTCCTTATCTTTTTTTTTTTTTTTTTCTTATCCACTATCAGCTCTGTGTCGTGGAGTGCTTAAAGCAAGCAACTATCACGAGCAGAAATTTGCCGGCACTAAAAGTGCTCTCACAGGCTCATCATTTAGTGCAAGTGTTAGTAAGGGCAAAACAATTAAAGCTACAATAATTATGTACATACCTATAAAATACTAACACAAACTCAAAATCATGCAAACAATTTAAGACATTAAAGCATTATTACGCAAAATATCTTTCAGCTTAATTTTACTAACATGCAAGTCAATCACATGATCATTTAGCTTATAGATCCTACTCATGCGACTAATAGGCTCATGCCTCCCATAATTCGTTCTATGATGTGGGCTAAAAAATAATTCAACACTGTGTAAATTATGGGCACCACCACGAAAATTAAAGCCAATAGACGACAGCAAGTCAGGTGCATCTATTTGACCGGATATAAGCTGCTGTAAAAAAATGATATCGCTATTAAGCCTTCGTTGAGAAAGGGGTAACATTTGAAGAAGCTTGATACGTTGACTGTAAGGAGGAAGGTTAAATGGATCATCCCATGGAAGTCCTCTAAGCGCAAATCGAATAAATTTACGTTGAATGGCCTCTATTCAATTTGAATGAATGTTGTAGAACGGTGTCCAAACTTGAGATGCATACTCTAGAATCAGACGGACAAAACAATTGTACAAGGAAATAGAAACGTAAGGGTCATTAAATTCTTTGGACCACCTTTTTACGAAGCCCAACATAGAATTAGATTTATTAATAATAGAATTAATATGGTTAGCAAAAACCAGTTTGGGGTCGAAATAAACCCCAAGATCCTTAAAATTATCAACATTAAGAAGAATATGTTGAGACAGAGAACATTGAAAGGTGGAAGGGATATTCTTTCTAGAGAATGTCATATGTTGACATTTAGTAGGGTTCAGGGATAAACCGTTTTTATTACACCAGTTGGCGAAGCTATTAATGTCAGATTGAAGAAAAATTCTGTCTTGCTGACTAGTGATAGATTTATATATTTTCATATCATCAGCGTAGATCAGGATATTACTGTAATTTATACATGCCTTAACATCATTAATGGCAAGTATAAATATAATTGTTCCGAGGTGACTTCCTTGGGGAACTCCAGACTGAGCTGTGAAAGATACAGATAGCGATCCTCTAAATTTCACTTGATAAACCCTTGATCTAAGGTATGAATTAACCCATTTTATGAAACATCATGGGAAACCAAAAGCCCTGAGCTTAAATTCGATTATTTCTTGGGACAGCTGGTCGAAAGCCTTAGAGAAGTCAGTGTATATGCAATCCATTTCGTCCTTATTCTCTAAGGCTTTAGAACAATCATTCAAGAAACTTAATAGATTAGTGACAGTGGATCTATTTCTTACAAATCCATGCTGTTCATTACAAATTATATTGCGACAAAGAAATATTAACTTTTCACAAACAATTTGTTCAAAAAGCTTAGGGATACACGAAAGCTTTGAGATGGGCCTATAATTAGTGATATCACCACGTTCGCCTTTTTTAAATACAGGTGTGATAAAAGCACTTTTCCATACATTAGGGAATTTACCTGTACTAATGGACAATTCAAACAGATACTTAAGATATGGAGCAATTGCACGACTGCATTTTTTAAAAACAATCGGTGCAATGCCATCAGGACCTGATGAATAGTCATTCTTCAGAGAAGAAATATATTTTAAAATTGTTTCCAAATCGAATGAGATACTACTAAAACTTATTTGGGAACAGCTAGTTAGATAACTAAAATATTGATCATCAATGTGAAGAGGGGTCTCCCTAAATGACTTACTGAAATGATCTGCAAACATATTGCTTGCATCTAGCGAATAAATAGTTCTTCCAAGCCCTATTACGTCTGTTTCGTATCGATTTGAGCTATTTAGTGTACCAGGGATGGGACGTTTTCAGATTCCTAGAGGATTTCACAGGAATCACTTTTTTCATGCAGTTATCCATCAAAGAATAAAAAGAACCTACTGCATCTTCAATATTAGATAAGGCAGTAAGGTTAAAATTAAAGCTGTTAATTTCATCAGAAAGCCTTTGAAAATTTGCTTTCCGAAAGTTAAAAGATTGCGAACGGTCATACGAATTACTATTTTCGTACAAATGTGCGCCTAGTTCAATAAATACATCCAAGGGTGGATGATTGTTATCTATGTTAGTTATGCAACTGAAGTGGGATTCCAGAACCACAGTACTAACAGAGTCAGAAGAGAAAACAAGATTGAGAGTTCGATTTCTGAAATTTTTTGCTTGTTTGCTGTAAGTCAAAAGACAAAATGTTGTCTAGTAAAGCGAGCTCTTGTTGGGCAGAGTCAAAGGATGGAATGAAATGAGAATCATCCTCAGAAGGTACCCATCCAATATGTGGCAGATTGAAGTCGCCTATAAGTAAGACAGTGCTGTCACAACAAGATATGTCAAAAATATGGTCTAGTGCCATAGAAAGTTCCGAATACAAAGAACATAGACGAGACGATGGAATGTACGTATTAACAACATATAAATGTATGTTCTTAAGTGCAATTTTTACACAGATAACTTCGACATTAAGTTGAAATGGAAAGTCAATCTTTCGTGATTCAAGGTTGGAACGAACAGCGATCAGGACACCTCCTCCAAGCGCTTTCAGGTCATTGTTATGACGGTCGTTTCTGAATACGGAGAACTCATGATTGAAGAGTTCCGTGTCTAAAATTCCGGCATTAAGCCATGTTTCCGTCAAGGAGATATCATGAGAGAGGGCTTGGGAGTTTAAATATACTTCAGCGGTTTTTGTGCGGAGTCCCCTTACATTTTGATAGTAGAGGGACAGCCTACTTGGTTTTTTAACACGAACGGACAACCTTTCCTGCGACTTTTTGTCGAACTTTTGCAAATTCTTTCACTAACGTAACGGCCATGCAGTGCTATTGCACTTTTGATTCTTATTTCATTTGCAATTTAGCAAACTTTACTTGAAGACTGAAACTGAACCGTCGACTTTGAAATTTGAATTTGAAATGCCGGTTGGGATTTCTTATTTCGGCCCTCTGCAAATTTCCCCCGACTTGGTTCAGAAATCTCCCTGTTACTCAAACAGTATTCAATGCAGTCTGAAATCTGTACATATATGTAGGGATCCCCGCGAGCTTAATAACGACACTTGACACCTTTTGTTTTAATGGAATTCAGTTTATATGTAATTTAATTATGTAATTGTAGGAAAAAAAGAGTTTGAAATAAAAAAATCGTCTTCGCGCCTTTCGTCGTTTTCCGTCGTGATTTTTTCACGTCTTCCCGTCGTCTTGGTTTCACGTCTTCTCGTCGTATTGGTTCCACGTCTTCTCGTGGTCTTCGTTTTTCGTCTTCTCCTTCGGAAGAAGTTCCTTTGTTATCTTCTTCGTTGTTATTGTCATGTTGGTGGCAATGAGGGTGTGTGTTCCCCATCCCACACTCGGCCATCCTGCACCATCGTCCTCGACGCATCTTATCTTGTATCTTCTTAATTTTTTTGTAGATTAGTAGTTCGTAGTCTCATCTGGTAGTTTTTTGTTTCATCTGGTTAATTGTGTCTCATCTGGTATTTTTGTCTCATGTGGTAATAATTTCTCATCTGTTGGTTTATTGTTTCGTTGTTACCGCCGTCGATAGCTTCTGAATGAGGAATGTATTCTTTGTCAGTTTCATCGTTGTCAGCATATTCTTCTTCGTCTTCTGTGTCGTCATCTGAAGAACGCCATGGCTTCATATAGTCCGCGCTTGTGGATGTAGTACGAGGACCTTGATGGTTACCCATTTTACGCACATGATATCGATCATAAGGAGCAGCCTTAGTTACCTTGTATGATCCTAAGAACTTTGGATAGAGTTTAAGGTTGGTACCAAACTGCGTACGTTTTATAGCCACCAAATCTCCGATATCGTACTTTGTTGATGGTTTTCGGCGCTTGTCGTAAGTAATCTGGTTTTCTTGTTGAATTTTCCTGATGTTCTCCCGTGCGTCCTCCCTCATTTTTTTCCGCTCTGCCATAAAAACTTTAAGTAGTTCCTAATTTATCGCTGCCGCAAGCTGCGGTTCGCTGTTCATACGCATCCTTGTGCCCATCAATAACTGAAACGGCGTTGTCTTTATGCCTCGGTGCCACGTTGAATTCAGACATTGCTGGAGCTTGGACGTATGTTGATACCACTTAGTGGGATCATCAGCGCTCAACTTGGCTAGCACCGCTATGATCACCCGATTTATTCGTTCTACCTGTCCGTTTCCCCTTGGTACGCCTGTTGTGATGGTTAACAGTTGGATTTTCTCCTTCTCACAGTACTCCTTAAAAGTATTGGATGTAAATGCCGCGCCCTTATCTGAAATTATTCGTTCAGGATTCCCAAACACCGTCCCCTGCATTTCCAGCTTCTGAATTACTTCAGCCGTTGTTGTAGTCTTTACAGGGTAGATCCAGACAAACTTTGAGAAGGCATCCACTACACAGAGAATATAAGCATATTTCTTCCCAGTCTGTGATAACGGACCTAGGTGGTCTATGTGGTACGTCCTCAGCGGTGAATCTTCCTTATCGATAGGGTTAAGGAATCCTTCCTGACGCCCGGCCTTCCGCTCCGTAAGTATGCAGCGTATGCAGTTCCTCCGACATGTCTCCAGTTTTTCCCGTAACTTAGGAATAAAGTAATCCCGTCTGATCACTTCCTCCATCTTCTTCACTCCAAAATGGCCATCAGTGTGCACGTCCTTAATAATTTCGTCTTGCCTTCGCCGTGGTACAAAAACTAGCTTTCGTCCTTCTTTGTCTGTCTTGTAAATAATATTGTGCTCCATAATGTAATCGTCGTAGCTGTTCTCTGTTGCCAGGATCTTCTTTATCAGCTTCTTCTATCCTTGCCAGAAACTCAACCGAGATGGAGTAGCAACTCGGGTTTCGACTTAAAGCATCTGTATGCCTCACCCTGGTTCCGGCTCGGTGTTCTAAAACGTAGTCGTATTCCTGTAATACCAGAACCCATCCTGCAATTCTCGAAGATAACTCCTTACGCTCCATTGTCCCCTTGAAGGCCGCACAGTCTGTAACGATTTTAAATCGAAGACCCAAAAGGTAATGGCGTAGTCTTTTTACAGCTGATATTATGGCTAAGACTTCAAGCTCATAGCTGCTGTAATTTTGCTCCGCGGGTGTGGTCTTTCTGCTGTAATAATACACTGGATGGAATCCGCTCTCATGTTTTTGCAGCAGCACCGCACCGTAACCCCACTTCGACGCATCTATATGCAGCTCCGTCTCAAGGTCTGGCCGGTAAAGTCGCAGTATCGGCTTCGTAGCTAGAATGTTCTTTAGCTCTTGAAAGGCTGCCTTTTGTTTGACGCCCCACTCGAGCTTAGCATCCTTCTTCAAAAGGTAGGTCAGTGGTTTTGCTATGAGTGAGTATCCAGGCACGAACTACCTAAAATAACCGCTGAGTCCTAGGAAGCTCTGCACCTTTTGCTTCGTCTGTGGTTCCGGGAACTTCGTCACTGCCTTCGTTTTTGCTTCCGCTGGAGCCACGCATCCATCCTCTATGGTTAGTCCCAAATAGTCGATACGAGTGCAGAGAAACTGGCACTTCTTCCACTTGAATTGGACGCCATATCTACTTCCAATCTTGAGGACTTCTTCCAGGTTATCAAGTGCTTCCCTTTCATCTTTCACCAACACCACCAAATCGTCCATGTAGAGCGTTACCTTCTTTTGTTCCATCAAAGGTCTGAAAATGAGGTTGACGTGCCGCTGAAAAACCGCAGGTGATGTGCATAAGCCGAATGGTACTCTGTTGAACTCGTATTGCCCTGACGGAGTGACAAACGATGTAGACTTCCTACTTTCCTCCGCGACAGTGACGTGGAAAAACCCGTTCCAATGTTGAGAAAACTCTGCTCTCGCTCAATGCATCTATTTGGTCCTCTATCAACGGCATCGGGTATCGATCTCGTATTATTTCTTTATTGATTCTCCGGTAATCCACGCAGAGCCGCTTAGAACCATCCTTCTTATTGGCTAAAACAATCGGGCTAGCAAATTCAGAACAGCTTGGTCTGATCACACCTTGTTCCAACCACTGTGTAACCTGTTCGTCCACGATGGTTTTCTCTAATGGGGCCAGTCGTCTTGCCCGTTGAAAGATTGGAGTTTCGTTTTGTAGGACAATCCTCATCTCGACGTTAGTTTGCTTCTCGATCCTTGGGGTGTAGTTCTCCACTAACCTCCTAACATCTTCTTCATATTTAGGATTTACGGATCCTACGTTGAAATCAGAACTGGTCGAAAGGTTGAAACATTTGAGCGACGCTCCTTCGTCCTTTGATATTATGAACTCGTTCTCAAGCATCCTTATGGTTGTCCCCTTTAGGAAATCTTTTCCAATGATCATGGGCTGTTTCATATATATTTTGGACAGGATGAAAATTCGCGTTTTGTAATCAATCCCATCGATTCGAACAATTCCATCGAAGTAGCCTGGGGATTGTGCAGGAGGCCACGGCATCGAATTTCGATTGACACTCCACCATGTCTGGGAGATCCATTCCGACATATTCGTCGTAGCGTATTGCCGAGATCGCGCTGCCCGTGTCGATGTCTGCGAAAATTTCCTGGCCCTCCACCATGATTTTCTTCCAATCTCTAGTAGTGTCCTGATGTCCCGCGAAGTTTACTTTCCTATTGTTGTTTCCCTCCTTCTTTAGACAGCTGTTTGATTTGTGACCGAACTCGTTACAGGCGAAACATTTTGGGCGCTGTTCCCTACACTCGTGGCTCGTATGGTTCATTTTCCCCACAGTTATAACACCGTGGGAGTGCTCGTTCGTCGTTGCCTGGAGCTGTTCGCGCATCGCTACGTGGTGGTGCCCTTGCCTCGCTGCGTCGGTATTGCTCAGGCTTAATCTCTTTGCCGATACTCTCTCTAAAGCGTTTGTAGTCTTAGCTTAGATAGCTTTTCCTTAAACTGCTTTATTGTGCTGGCTCCATAGAGAAGAACTTTGTGACTAGGCTTATCAACAATTCCGTCGATGACATATTGTATCACAGTCTTATCATCGAGTTGCCCTGTTGCTCCCAGTTCGCGCATCACCAGCAGATACTCTTGGAGGGTTTCGTCATTTTTTTGGATTCGATCCATCATACGCCTATGAATGTCGACCGCAGAAATGCTCTCACCAAACTCCTGTAACAAAATTTTTTTAAGGTTGTTCCAATTTAACAAGCCGGATCTGGACCGCAGTGCAGTTCCCGTCAAGAGCCGCTTTGCATATAAGACCTTCTGAACGTCTCCCCACGCAAACACATCTGCTGCAGCCTCAAAGTCTTTAATCCACAACTCTACGCCATACTCGTCTTTGCCCGAAAAGGCTGGAACCGCATTAAGGACGTCCTCGAAACTAGTTGAACTCCTACACCTGAGTCGCTCAACTTCTGTTCGCAGAAGGTTGAGCTCCAGATTTTCCGCCGCTCTTCTCTCTCCTCTTTCGTCGTCCTCCTCATCGCTTGCTTCATGCATGTTTACCTGTGTCGGTCGTTTTTTTGCCGCCTCGTTCTGGTTACTCGCTCCCGCTCGCCGATTTTCCGCTCCTTGGTGCTCCAATAGAATCTCCCTACGTGTTAAATCTGCCTCCCTTCTCATGAACTCGCGCATTATAACAGAAAAATTTTCTGCCTCGTCTGATAATCCGGTACTGTTTGCTGCTTTTCCTTTTTTCGGCATAGTGAATTAGAAAAAAAAATCAATAAAATCAAAACAAAATAATTCGGCCAACAATTTTTTTTCCGTGTATCTGGTAACGTTCTCTGGTTTCGATATCGGGTTGTTATATGTGCTAATCGAATAAGGTGGTCGGCTTCGATGCTGTAAGCTGGGAAATTTTAAAATGGTTCTTGGCCTTGCTGCTAAAGCTTGAAAAAAATCCCCGAAATATAAAGCTGCTGTTGGCTTGGCTAATCTTTCAGCTTTCTTCGTTGAATGTCAATCCCCATGCAATAAATTAACTGGACAAAACAACATGAACTTTCTTACCAGATTTTATTATTTTATTGTTTCTCTTTTTTTGTTGTAAGTAGGTAATCTTAACGATACACTATCGCGCGCTCACTTCACTCACTATGCACTGTTGGGCTTGGGTTTTTTTTTTTTTGTTAGGAAGCACTTGGAGCAGGGGAACGAAACTAATGCGATAACGGACTCACGGCGGATCCTTTTTTCCAAATTTAAATAGCTTCTTTTTCTTTTAAGCACTGATTTTACTCGTTTTTAATTTGAAATGCGATGGTTGAGCCCCCAATTGTAGGGATCCCCGCGAGGTTAATAACGACACTTGACACCTTTTGTTTTAATGGAATTCAGTTTATATGTAATTTAATTATGTAATTGTAGGAAAAAAAGAGTTTGAAATAAAAAATCGTCTTCGCACCTTTTCGTCGTTTTCCGTCGTGGTTTTTTCACGTCTTCCCGTCGTCTTGGTTTCACGTCTTCTCGTCGTCTTGGTTCCACGTCTTCTCGTGGTCTTCGTTTTTCGTCTTCTCCTTCGGAATGTCATCTTTGTTCCTTTGTTATCTTCTTCGTTGTTATTGTCATGTTGGTGGCAATGAGGGTGTGTGTTCCCCATCCCACATATATGTTAACGAAAAACTACTGCTCACTCCTATGAATTTTTTTTTCGTGTAAGAGTTACACACATACACACGCGCATACTCCGAATGTGTCTCAATGTTGCCATTTTAACGCCTTTGGCTGTCAGAAGGATAGTGACAAGTGACAACTATAAACTCGGCATGTCAACAATTCTGTTTTGCAACAGTCCGCTCTCACCCTTATATATTCAGTCCTTCACCCCCCTTTTTCCTCACCCCTTCCTATTCTTTTTTTTTTCTTATCCACTATAAGCTCTGTGTCGTGGAGTGCTTAAAGCAAGCAACTATCACGAGCAGAAATTTGCCGGCACTAAAAGTGCTCTCACAGGCTCATCATTTAGTGCAAGTGTTAGTAAGGACAAAACAATTAAGCTACAATAATTATGCACATACCTATAAAATACTAACACAAACACAAAATCATGCAAACAATTTAAGACATTAAAGCATTATTACGCAAAATATCTTTCAGCTTAATTTTACTAACATGCAAGTTAATCACATGATCATTTAGATTATAGATTCTACTCATGCGACTAATAGGCTCATGCCTCCAATAATTCGTTCTATGATGTGGGCTAAAAAATAATTCAACACTGCGTAAATTATGGGCACCACCACGAAAATTAAAGCCAATAGACGACAGCAAGTCAGGTGCATCTATTTGACCGGATATAAGCTGCTGTAAAAAAATGATATCGCTATTAAGCCTTCGTTGAGAAAGGGGTAACATTTGAAGAAGCTTGATACGTTGACTGTAAGGAGGAAGGTTAAATGGATCATCCCATGGAAGTCCTCTAAGCGCAAATCGAATAAATTTACGTTGAATGGCCTCTATTCGATTTGAATGAATGTTGTAGAACGGTGTCCAAACTTGAGATGCATACTCTAGAATCAGACGGACAAAACAATTGTACAAGGACATAGAAACGTAAGAGTCATTAAATTCTTTGGACCACCTTTTTACGAAGCCCAGCATAGAATTAGATTTATTAATAATAGAATTTATATGCTTAGCAAAAACCAGTTTGGGGTCGAAATAAACTCCAAGATCCTTAAAATTATCAACATTAAGAAGAATATGTTGAGACAGAGAATATTGAAAGGTGGAAGGGATATTTCATTTCATTTCATTTATTTCATCAAACAGATTATACAATAACATATTATCTAAAAGACTACTGAATAAGATTAGCATCTAAGTATTTTAAATTAATATTAATACTTATGTACAATCGTTTGCTTATACTAAATTAAGACAAATTTTGAACGAGTATAAACATCAACTGGCTTTTAAAAGTATTTCGACTGATGTTATGGTGAAAATCAATATGGTTGCAAACTGAATTTGATTCTCGCAAGCATCTGGTAATGGGTTCATTAAGCCCATAATTCACTCTGTGAAAAGGTTCACGAAATGAATTACGGGACCTTAGATCTCTACCAGGAATGTAAATATCCATTAATGATAAGAGAAGGGGGCAATTTATATGTGAGTTTAACAAATCACGAATGAAAATAATAGAAAAATATTTACGGCGTAAATTGAGACTCTGAAGGCCTAGTAATTGGCATCTGGAACTAAATATATGGAGGCATTTGTGTATTCCAATGCAGCCTATATATGACAGCTCTCGTAAATTTTTTTTGAATTTTTTCAATTCTTATAGAACCGATATTGTAGAAGGGATTCCAAACAACGCAGCAATAATCAAGCACTGATCTGACATAGGAACAAAACAACGACTTGAGGGTGTATGGGTCTGTGCACTCATTTGAGTTACGCAGAACAAAACCAAGCATGGAGTTAGCTTTAGCCACTATGGAGTCAATGTGAAGGGAAAAGCTAAGTTTAGCATCAAACATTACACCTAGGTCTTTTTTAGAGTTTACCTTTGTTAAAGGCAGGTTGTCTATGTTGTAATCATAAAAGACAGGAACATGACTGCGATAAAAAGACATAACTTGGCATTTAGAAATATTTAAATATAAATTGTTAGTATTACACCATTCGGATAGATTTTGAAGGTCATTCTGGAGAAGAATACAATCATTTACTGACTTTATGGTCCGGAACAGCTTAAGGTCGTCCGCAAACATCAGGCATTGGGAGTTCCGAATTACTTTTGGAATTTCATTAATGAAAATCAGGAATAAAAGTGGACCAAGGTGACTACCCTGTGGAACACCTGACGTGGCATGAATGGGATCAGACATAATATTACCAATCCGAACGAACTGTGTTCTTTCAAGTAAATACGACCTACACCATTGGAGCATATTAGAATGAAATCCATAAGACTCCATTTTTCTTAGAAGAATTTCATGGCTGACTCTGTCGAATGCTTTGGCAAAGTCCGTGTAAATTACATCACACTGGTGTCCTTCTTCAAATTTATTCGTAGCATGGTTACAGAAAATCGTTAGATTCGACGTAGTAGACCTTCCAGCCATGAAACCGTGTTGAGTAGGTGAAATTATATTCTTAAGGTGAAATACCAATTTATTATAAATTATTCTTTCAAATAATTTAGGAATAGCAGACATTTTAGATATAGGCCGGTAGTTTGAAACATCTTGTTTCGGTCCAGATTTATGGATTGGGCTGGTAAAAGAAATTTTCCAATCGTTTAAAAAAGTACCCTACTCAAGTGAAACATTAAATAAAAGTGTTAATGGTTCCGAAATAGCAGCAACACAGTTTTTTAAAACGATCGAAGGAATGCCATCCGGTCCAGCTTGGAAATCATCTTTCAAAGAGTGGAGGGCAAGCTCAACATCTGTGAAGCTTAGATGTAAGCTACCGATATTGACCGAGTTTTCTAGATGTCTTAAGGAATTGTGGCTAGTATTGGGAGATGAGGATGTGGTATACACCGACTGAAAAAATTTGGCAAACAAATTGCAAACAGCTGGGATGTCCGAGGATGTAACACCAGAATATTGCATGCAGTTTGGAATTCCGTTCGAATTTTTTTTCGAGTTTCTATATTTCCAAAAATATCTACTATTTTTTTTTAAATTAGATTCAGTTCGAGACAAATAGTCCTTGTACAGGAACCTTCTGAGAACGTCAAATTCCTTTTGAAGGCGTAAATATTTATTTAACAATTCATAATTATTATGTGATTTACGAAAAAGTTTGTAAACTTTATTTTTACGATTGTTCAAATTGCGAAGCCTTTTATTAAACCACGGTGGCTTCGAGCTGCGAGGTCTAACCACCTTCGGAACAAACTGATCAATTGCCTCCTTCAGCGTTATCAAGAATAAATTATAAGCATATGAAAGCTCATTCGAAGCAAAAACAGAACTCCAAGAAAATGAATTCAATTTTTCCATAATGGCAGTAAAATTTGCTTTCTTGTAGTCATAGCTAAGTGAACTATTAGACTGCGGCTTAAAATAACCAACAAAATTAAACTGAATGCATAAAGCTAAGTGATGCATTGAGTCAGGAACAAAAGGATTAACACATTTAATGACATCAGTAGAAAACTCCTTATCAACAAATATAAGATCAAGCCATCGATTTAAGGCATTATTTAAATGATTAATTTGAATAAGGTCGAACTCTAAGAGAGAATCAATCAATTCTATTTCACAATCGGATTTTATGTTATGAGGAATTAAACACAATTCATCCGGGTCAAATACCCATGGAATATTACACAAGTTAAAATCACCTAGAACTATTATGTGTTGATTTAATTTTAAATTATTAAGAATATCATTTTATTCTTTCTAGAGAATGTCATATGATGACATTTAGTAGGGTTCAGGGATAAACCGTTTTTATTACACCAGTTGGCGAAGCTATTAATGTCAGATTGAAGAAAAATTCTGTCTTGCTGACTAGTGATAGATTTATATATTTTCATATCATCAGCGTAGATCAGGATATTACTGTAATTTATACGTGCCGTAACATCATTAATGGCAAGTATAAATAGAATTGGTCCGAGGTGACTTCCTTGGGGAACTCCAGACTGAGCTGTGAAAGATACAGATAGCGATCCTCTAAATTTCACTTGATAAACCCTTGATCTGAGGTATGAATTAACCCATTTTATGAAACATGATGGGAAACCAAAAGCCCTGAGCTTAAATTCGATTATTTCATGGGACAGCTGGTCGAAAGCCTTAGAGAAGTCAGTGTATATGCAATCCATTTCGTCCTTATTCTCTAAGGCTTTAGAACAATCATTCAAGAAACTTAATAGATTAGTGACAGTGGATCTATTTCTTACAAATCCATGCTGTTCATTACAAATTATATTGCGACAAAGAAATATTAACTTTTCACAAACAATTTGTTCAAAAAGCTTAGGGATACACGAAAGCTTTGAGATGGGCCTATAATTAGTGATATCACCACGTTCGCCTTTTTTAAATACAGGTGTGATAAAAGCACTTTTCCATACATTAGGGAATTTACCTGTACTAATGGACAATTCAAACAGATACTTAAGATATGGAGCAATTGCACGACTGCATTTTTTAAAAACAATCGGTGCAATGCCATCAGGACCTGATGAATAGTCATTCTTCAGAGAAGAAATACATTTTAAAATTGTTTCCAAATCGAATGAGATACTACTAAAACTTATTTGGGAACAGCTAGTTAGATAACTAAAATATTGATCATCAATGTGAAGAGGGGTCTCCCTAAATGACTTACTGAAATGATCTGCAAACATATTGCTTGCATCTAGCGAATAAATAGTTCTTCCAAGCCCTATTACGTCTGTTTCGTATCGATTTGAGCTATTTAGTGTACCAGGGATGGGACGTTTTCAGATTCCTAGAGGATTTCACAGGAATCACTTTTTTCATGCAGTTATCCATCAAAGAATAAAAAGAACCTACTGCATCTTCAATATTAGATAAGGCAGTAAGGTTAAAATTAAAGCTGTTAATTTCATCAGAAAGCCTTTGAAAATTTGCTTTCCGAAAGTCAAAAGATTGCGAACGGTCATACGAATTACTATTTTCGTACAAATGTGCGCCTAGTTCAATAAATACATCCAAGGGTGGATGATTGTTATCTATGTTAGTTATACAACTGAAGTGGGATTCCAGAACCACAGTACTAACAGAGTCTGAAGAGAAAACAAGATCGAGAGTTCGATTTCTGAAATTTTTTATACAGCTTGTTTGCTGTAAGTCAAAAGACAAAATGTTGTCTAGTAAAGCGAGCTCTTGTTTGGCAGAGTCAAAGGATGGAATGAAATGAGAATCATCCTCAGAAGGTACCCATCCAATATGTGGCAGATTGAAGTCGCCTATAAGTAAGACAGTGCTGTCACAACAAGATATGTCAAAAATATGGTCTAGTGCCATAGAAAGTTCCGAATACAAAGAACATAGACGAGACGATGAAATGTACGTATTAACAACGTATAAATGTTTGTTCTTAAGTGTAATTTTTACACAGATAACTTCGACATTAAGTTGAAATGGAAAGTCAATCTTTCGTGATTCAAGGTTGGAACGAACAGCGATCAGGACACCTCCTCCAAACGCTTTCAGGTCATTGTTATGACGGTCGTTTCTGAATACGGAGAACTCATGATTGAAGAGTTCCGTGTCTAAAATTCCGGCATTAAGCCATCTTTTCGTCAAGGAGAAGATATCATGAGAGAGGGCTTGGGAGTTTAAATATACTTCAGCGGTTTTTGTGCGGAGTCCCCCTACATTTTGATAGAAGAGGGACAGCCTACTTGGTTTTTTAACACGAACGGACAACCTTTCCTGCGACTTTTTGTCGAACTTTTGTAAATTCTTTCACTAACGTATTTTGAGGCCATGCAGTGCTATTGCATAGCTTTTCGAAATATACTGAAGGGGCGACAATTTTGAAAGACGCAACAAACCCTTCCGCCTTGCTGATTTTGGTGCATTTGATTGAGTCATCTTTTGGGATCAAATTTCTCGAGACCAAATGGTTCAAGACCGTCTGAAGAAGTGTTTGGTTTTAGTCGAGAAATGAAAATAGATTTCGGCCTGGGAATCGATTCAATAGTTCCAGATTCTGTACCTAAGGAATGATTTGGGGGGGCTAACATTAAGAGTGGGCGCCTCGTTAGGGTTTTTTCGCTGACTCCTAAGGTTAAACCGCTTTGCCTTTGGATTCAACGCATAGGAAGGCATATCGCGTTTCCTTTTGCCTGCGGGTAGAGTAGATGAGGGCGATGCTAAATTAACAATGGGCTCAGGGGTAGCTTCAACAGTTGGGGAACCTGTTGTGTCAAATGAAGTCAATGTATCCATGGCCCGTTGGGTACACTGCTTTACTTCATTAGTCGGCAACTCAAGGTCAGTAGACGTTGAGGCGTCTGCCGAAAAATGAAGATCAGATAATGTTGATACGTTGAGGACGGTGGTATAAAAATTGTCGAATAAGTCTTTAAACCCCTTAGATAATTTTAGCATGTCAGCCTTGAAGACTGACATTTTGAAAGCAAGGGTAGACAGTGACAATTTTCGACATGGGGAGCAGTACAATAAGGCGATCTCTGAAGTTTTAACTTTATCCATAAATGCATTGGTTGAGTCAACACATTTAGCATGGAACATCATGCCAGAAGGGCCATAACAGGCAAAGAGATTACTCTCCGGTAATCACCGGGGAGATAACCCCGCGTATTCTGGAGTTTTTCGGGAGTAAACTCAATTTAAAAATCCCACTTTTAAGCCAAGGTAGAGGTACCCCTGCCGATATATGCATGGTCAGTAAGTGGTTAAACAAACTGATCGTTAATGGCCCCCTCCGATGTCCAGGCAAGGTCGGTTGTATAAGTGCCTTGTCCTGGTAAGACGGCTCTGCCAGGATGAACCACCCCTTCCGGTCTTACTCGTGGGAACATAATCTAAAAAAAATAAAAATGGATAGAAAAGAAGAAGAGATACAAAAAGACCAGCAGATGAAGGTGCTGGCCTCCAGTCAGGAGACAATCGTCCCGTCATCAAGCGGCGAGAGTGCTAAGGCTAGCACCTCGACTGCAAACCAATCAACAACCAAACAGACCCGAAACAAAACCAAATCCTCAGGGAAAGCTAATAAGAGCAAGTACCAGATGGCCCTCCATATCTTAGGTAAGATAGCGAAAAATAAGGCTGCCGGAAAGTTCCACGAAAAGGATCAGGCGGTAACCAATTCTCCAAGGACTTCCTTAGTGGATGCGTTGCTAAGGTTAGCGACGCCTGGAATGGTTTGAAGCTCAAGCTTATCCCAGCTAAGGACATCCCGAGGAGACCTAGGGCCCGCATTTGGTTGCCCAATATGAAGATAGAAGGGGGAAGGCTCCTCCTCCAACTCAAACTCCACAACCCGACGGTTCCAATGGATGACTGGTCAGTCATCAAGGCGGAGGAACCCTACAAAAACACGATGTCCTTCTTCCTACTCATAAACAACGAGTGCCTGGGTGCTCTCGAGAAAACTGACCATAAACTTAGGTTTGGCATAAGGCATGCCAAGCTCAAAGTCTTCCTTTCCTCGGGTCCTGAGGACGATGTGGACATCGTCGATACCGACAAGTTGTTGGAGGACCTGATGATCGCCGTCGAAACCCCTTCAACCACATAATGATGAAAGTCATACAGATTAACCTGAGGCACTCAAGGTGTGCCTCCGATAATCTAATGGTTTTTCTAAGGGAGAAGAACATTGACATCGGCATTATCCAGGAGCCATGGGTGAGAGACTCATCCGTAAAGGGGCTTCAAGACACACAATACGACCTGTTTTACAAACACCAGGCTACAGGTAAGCCTAGAACATGCATACTAGCTAAGAAACATCTAAAAGGTTTTTTATGTCCCAATCTTAGCTCATATGATTTGACAGTGATTAAACTGGAGTGTGCGAACCAAGCAACATACCTGGCTTCGGCATACATGGCTCATGGGAGACCTGTACCGCTAGAGGAGGTGGAGCCGCTCATAGCCTCAACAACAGTGAATGACAACCTACTGATGGGCTGCGACGCCAACGCCAGGCTTTCTATATGGGGCAGCTCAGAAGATAATGAAAGAGGTGAGCCACTTTTTGATTTTCTGTTAACCGCTAACCTATCAGTCTGTAACAAGGGCACGACCCCAACTTTTGTCTTTCCGAGTACGGAAACATACAGGCGATGGGAAGAGGTACTAGATGTTACATTAAAAACAAACAATAATAACTTTAAGGTCGACAACTGGAGAGTTTCCAATCTGGAGTCACTCTCAGACCACAGATGGATCCTCTACGACATTAGTCTCGAGGTCGAGACCACAAAACCTTATAGAAACCCCAAGAGTTAATTGGACCAAGTTTGGCCAAGTCCTTCGGACAAAACTCAAAAATATACCTGAAACAAACACAGCTGCAATTAAAGAACTGGAGGTACAGGTAAAGACTTTTGAGAAGGCTATGGATGTAGCATACAAAGTCTCGTGCCCAGTTAAACGCAGTAAAAAAACGCTTCCCCCATGGTGGAACGAAGATCTCTGCAGTCTCAGACAGATGATTAGAGCGATTTTCAACATCTGCCACAAACACAATTTTTGGCGGCCTTATAAGGACTGTCTAAGTCTGTATAAGAAAGCCATAAAGGAATCCAAAAAGGAGGCCTGGATGAACTACTGTCAGTCGATAGAAACCCTTAAGGACTCCGCTAGGCTAAGCAAAATTTTGTCCAAGGAACACTCCAACCCTTCTTTTCTGAAAAGACCAGACGGAGGATGGACAGAAACACTCACTTTCCCGGATGCAGTGATATTAGTACGCAACCCGAGAGGCCTCGGCAAGTACAACCTGCTCCCAACAACATCACTTCAATAATTTCCGAGGAAAAGATTTCCTGGGCTATTAACAGCTTCTCCCGGTATAAGTCTCCGGCGCCTGACGGCATTATGCCTGTCATGTTACAGAAAACGCAAAACCTATCAATACCTTGGTTAGCGTCGATCTTCCGAAGCTGTTTATTACTAAACCACGTACCACACTCCTGGAGACGCGCCAGGGTGGTGTTTATACCGAAGGTGGGTAAACGCGGGCACGTATCCGCAAAGGACTTGAGACCTATCAGTCTAACCTCCTTTATACTCAATACCCTGGAGCGTGTCCTAGACATCCATATGCGAAGTTCTCTGCCAGAAACATCGCTTTCCAAATCACAGCACGCCTATCTCAAAGGCAGATCCACGGAAACGGCTCTCCATTAGGTAGTGCGAACTATCGAAAAATCCATACACTACAAAGAATACACCCTAGCCTCCTTCTTGGATATAGAGGGAGCCTTCAACAACGTACACACGGAAGCTATTCTTGAATCTCTGGTCGGAAATGGATAGCTTCTATGCTCGGAATAAGAGTTATTCAGGCAACACTAGGCAACAGCCACTTAACCAAATTTGCCCATAGAGGAACGCCAAAGGGTGGCGTCATTTCTCCGCTACTATGGCTAATGGTTATGAACAAAATTCTAGTAAAACTAGACAGGGAAAGGGTCAAAGCTGTCGCGTATGCGGCCCCAACGGACGCCCTCACTGTGCTCTTGCACCTTTTGCCTCTTGACCTACACAGAAAAGATACCGCACTGTGCGGTGCGGTAAGACTCAGGGAATCGGGGTGCTGGACTGCAAGGCCATACGGCCACAGCAGCATTCTGGACTCGCTACCAGAAGGCATGGTCACGTTTCCAACCGACTACATCACACCCAAACTAAACTTCAAAAAGGCTTCCAAGTAAACTTCCCTTCCAGAGCTTGTTGGAAGACGGATGAAGTAGTGAAAGATTTCGACACGGTCATATACACCGACGGTTCTAAGATGAACTGTGGTGTGGGGGCCGGTGTCTACTCGGAATCACTAAAAATATCAATATCCCTTCGCCTGCCGGATTTTGACAGCGATTTCCAGGCGGAACTACTGGCTATCCGAGAGGCCTGCACGCAACTAGGGCGTGACACAGCGTACAAACAAAACATTGCTATCCTCATAGATAGCCAAGCCACAATCAAAGCTATTGACTCGGCTACCATATCCTCCAAACTGGTGCAGGAGTGCCGGAACGAGCTTGCGCGACTAGGCGAACGTTTCAGTGTTACACTACTCTGTGTTTCAGGGCATAGTAACATAACAGGAAACGAGCGTGCAGATGAGCTGGCCAGGCAGGGCTCAGCTCTGGACGGCTCATTCGCTGCAAGGGTTCACATTCCGCTAGGTGCGGTCAAGACACAAATACACTCACACTTCCTGCAGAAAGCCAACCTTCAATGGAGAAGGTTGACTAACTGCATCATATCGAGGAAGATATGGCCTATTTATGACAAAGGAAGAATAGGGGATCTTCTAAACAGAAACCGCCCCGAAGTCTCCAGAATTAAGGCGATAATCACCGGGCACTGGCCAATTGGAGAACATGCGGCCAAACTGGGTATCCCATTTAACACCCACTGCCGAAGCTGCGGGAATGTAAACGAAAGAGAAACTCTTCCATTTCCTCTGCGAATGTCCGGCACTAGCAAGAGCTAGACTGCGGGCACTGAATCAACCATTCATATCCATATTACTATTTTAGATTAAGTGAACGCACTCTCTCTAGTTTAGCAGAATGTAAATGTCAAACTTGTGAACATGTGAAGTGAAACAATAAAGTGTGCGCCTAGAAAGAAGAAGGTTGTGTTTTTACATTAGTGGCGACGAGGATGGTCAGAATTTTGTAATTTCTTACATTGTCGCATTAAAAAAAATTCGTAAAAATACATTTCGTATAAAACGCATGCAAAATAAAAAAAAAAAAAAAAAAAAAAAAAAAAAAACTATATATTATATATTTTACGTACATACAATCAGCACACGAACTATACAAAGTGTTAACATAACCTTCAAGTCAACGTCATTACAAACACGTGATTACATACAAACTTCGTACACACTTCCTACGAACCAAATCCGGAGAAATTATGTCCGAATATTCAGTGTTCGAGAAATTTGATAAAACCAAAACGCAATGGTCCAGATGGGTGGAAAGATTTGAAGGTGCAATGGAAATAGTTGGGACAACAGAGGACAAGAAAATACACCTGCTTCTACATTACATGGGTCAAGAAACCTTCGACGTTCTCTCCGACAAACTTGCACCTGAAAAACCTAAAGACAAAACCTACTCCGAGGTCACACAGGTTCTTTCTGAAATATTCGATCCCGTTCCATTAGAGATAATGGAAAACTATCGTTTTCATCTCCGAAAGCAAAACGACGGAGAGATGGTGGAAGAATTTTGCATAGCTCTACGCAAATTGGCATTACACTGCAATTTTGATCGGTATTTGGAAACAGCGCTCCAAAATCAATTCGTCTTTGGAATACGGAGTCCACGAATACAAAACCGGTTACTGGAGACACCCAATCTGACACTTGCTACAGCGCTGACCACTGCCAAGTCTATGGAGTTATCAGCCCAAGGGGGAGCGGAAATCCAACAACAGAGAGAGGGACAACCTGTAAGCTACATTCAACAAAAAAACAAGTCCAAGGTAAAACATTCTACAAACAAATTCGTTAAAAATGACGAAAAATCAAAGAGTGAAGTGAAAGCAGCTGATTACAAAAAGAAGTCATACTGCTATCGCTGTGGAAACAAAGACCACAAGGCCAACAAGTGTCGTCATCGAAACTCCACGTGCTATTTTTGCAAAACCAAAGGGCATTTACGCTTAGTTTGCTTCAAAGCACCAAATAACAACACAAATTATATAGAAGATCAAACTAGAGAGAGTAGAGAAGATTCAGTTGAAGAAATTTTTAATGTAGAATCATTTAATTTAAGAAGTAAACTCCTTATTGAACTAAATGTTAATAATGCTATCCTAGGTTTCGAAATTGATAGCGGGTCTCCGGTTACAATAATTAGCAACAACGACAAGCAACAATATTTTCCATTTGAGGAATTGAAAGCACCAGATACGAAACTGGTAAGTTATTGTGGTACAAAGATAAAAGTGTTGGGGTTCTTCTTCGTGCGTGTTTTTCTTGGTAGAGCTATGTCAGGGTTGGTAAATGTAGATTTCGATGAAGATAGTTGTGAGCTGAAACTTTACGTTGTCGAATCGAATCGAAAGCCTTTGTTGGGCCGGGAATGGTTAAGAAGCATTAAATTAGACTGGAACAAAATATTTTCTTTAAGTGAAAAAGTTCAAGTGGTTTCATCAATCAAAGATACAAGGTCGATCCAAATCGGAAAACTAAAACTAAGTTATTCTTCAGTTTTTGAAAACTCAATGGGCAAAATTAATAATGTTCAAGCTCGTATACCTTTGCGCGAGGATGCAAAACCTGTTTTTATAAAGGCAAGGAAAATTCCTTTTGCATTGCGAGAGGCAGTCGAAAGAGAGTTAGATGAGCTAGAAAAAAAAGGTATTATCGAGAAAGTTGAATCTTCTAGTTGGGCTACTCCAATTGTTCCCGTTCGGAAACAAGGAGGTAAAGTCCGAATATGCGGAGATTATAAAATCACTTTAAATCCGCAAATTTTAGTTCAAGAACACCCATTGCCGACAGTCGAAGAACTGTTTGCGTCGATGGCAGGTGGAAACAAATTTTCGAAAATAGACCTTAGTCAGGCATACCTACAATTAGAAGTTCATCCCGATGATCGTGATCCTCTTACGTTGAGTACTCACAGAGGTTTGTACAGGCCAACGCGATTTATGTACGGAGTCGCGTCTGGACCTGCAAAGTGGCAAAGTCAAATCGAGGAAATCCTTAAAGAAATCGAGGGAGTTTCGGTTTTCTTAGATGATATCAAGATTACTGCGCCCAACGATGAAATTCACCTTCAGCGTCTCGAAAATGTTTTATCACGGCTTAGCAAATACAATATGCGAGTAAATTTTGCAAAATGTGATTTCATGGCAAAGGAAATTGAATATTGTTGATACAAAATCGACCGCGACGGTATTCATAAAGTACAGAAGAAAATCGATGCAATAACTGAAATGCCAAAACCGAAAAATAAAGAGGAAGTTCGAGCATATATCGGGTTAGTAAATTATTACGGTAGATTTTTCGAAAACCTTAGTACGATTCTGTATCCACTAAACAATTTGCTTAAGAACAGAGTTCCCTTTTCCTGGGATAAAAATTGCGACAAAGCATTTCAAACTGTTCGAAATAAAATTCAAATGGAAACATATTTAGTACATTACGACCCTAGGTTGCCGTTGGTGCTGGCAACCGATGCAAGTCCAGTAGGGGTTGGGGCTGTATTGAGTCATATATTTCCGGATGGTAGTCAAAGGCCAATACAATTTGCTACAATTGCAGGTGGCAATGGTGCGATGGTAGTGTATTCACTAAAGTGATTGGTAGGTCGTGCGTTCGAATCCCGACCAGGGCCATGATTTTTATAAATTGAATACACACAACAAAAACTGATCTCCCTAAAGCAATTTAGGCGCCACCTGTTGAGAAAAAAAAAATCCCATCGCACCAAACTTCTTTCCTATCCTTCTATTCTTTCAGTAAGTAGCACCCAAAAATAGGCAATGAATTGCTGGGAGCTACTTGCACAACAAACTAAAAAAGCCTGCGCTGTGGTTTTACCATTATAAGGGTACTGTGTCACTACAGAAAAAAGAAATCCCTTTAGCGCACGCAAATTATATATAAAAAGACGCTTTCGCCAATACAGCAACGGTATACACAAATTGATAGAGAAGCGTATGCTATAATTTTTGGCATTCGAAAATTCTACCAATATGTATATGCGAGAAAATTTATTTTAATTACGGATAATAAGCCTTTAACCCAAATTCTTGCACCTGAAAAAGGATTGCCAACACTTTCGGCAACCTGAATGCAACACTATGCGATTTTTTTGCAATCATTTGATTATGAAATACGCTACAGAAAATCAGCCGAAAATTCAAACGCTGATGCTTTATCACGATTACCACTTTCCGATGTACATTCTAAAAAAGAGGAAATTGAAATAATTGAAATGAACGCCATCGAAACATTGCCTGTATCATTAGAACAGTTGCAAGCTGCAACTGAAGAGGATGAGGAGGTAAGAGATTTGATTAAAGCTCTTATGTTCGGCAAATTTATAAGCCCCGATAAACGATTTGGTATTGAGCAAACTGAATTTTCCCTACAACAGAATTGCTTACTTCGAGGGTTACGAGTATACGTTCCAAGCCAGCTAAGGAAATGCGTCCTCGAAGAGCTTCATACCGCTCATTTTGGCATTTCCCGGATGAAAGTGTTAGCACGAAGTTTCTGTTGGTGGCCCAAAATTGATTTGGACATTGAAAATATGGCAAAAAACTGCGTTAAATGCCAGTTAACAAGGCCAAATCCAAAGAGGGTTGCAACACACATCTGGGAAGCAGCCAAAAGTCCATTTGAACGTGTACATGCCGATTTTGCAGGTCCTTTTATGGGAAAGTATTTCTTTATACTTATCGACGCATATACGAAATGGCCAGAAGTACATATTATACCAAATATTACCACTGATGTCACAATCGACAAATGTCGTGAAATTTTTTCGAAATTCGGTATTCCTGAAATTCTGGTAAGCGATAACGGAGTACAATTTTGTTCCCAAAAATTTCAAACATTTCTAAAAATGAATGGAATCATACATAAAAAAAGTACTCCTTATCACCCTGCTACGAACGGGCAAGCAGAACGGAACGTTCAAACTTTCAAAAACAAACTTAAAACGATTAACTGCAAGCAGTCAGAAATGGAAAAAGAATTATGTAACATCTTACTAAATTATCGACGCACTCCTCACGCTACTACAGGCGAATCACCATCATTTCTTATGTTTAAAAGACAAATACGTTCACGTCTGGATTTGATGCTTCCAAAAGAACCTTCTCATCAAAATACAAAAGAAGTACAAGAAAATGTTAGAAAATTGTTTGTCAACGATCGGGTTTCAGTCCGCGACTACAGTGGTGGTTCAAAATATCAATTTGGAACGGTAATAGAAATTCTTGGTGCGCTTCATTATAATGTTAAATTAGATGATGGACGTATTTGGAAACGTCACGTGGACCATATACACCGTATAGGTTCAGGTATGGTAGCACCCCAAGAAGATAAAATTCCTTTTCATTACGATTTAAGTCAAAATCCTAACTTCGTAGAAATTGATAGACCAAAAAAAAAAATGACACGATCGAAGATCCACAACCTATTGAACAACGTCCACAACCAGATTCAAATAAAAATGAAAATTTAGAGCCAGTCGTTTCAAAACCTATGCCTATATCTAAACCTAGTAGACCAATAAGACAACGAAAACAACCAGAGCGTTTAACGTATAATTTAAAATTTGATCAAACTTAATGAAAATTTAAAATGAATTACTTCTTGAAATTTTTTTTAAAGGGGAAATGTCCTGTAGGTACATGAAATACTTAAATATGTCTATATTATGGAACTTTGAAATAAACGTTGAAATATTTTATGTTCTTAAATAGAATAAAATGCAAAGTATTTGAAAATGAAATGTAATAGATTTAAATTTTTAATGAATTTGTAAACAGACTTATTGGATAATCATATTATTATATAAATAAGTTTAAAAAAAAAAATATTAAAAAGAGGTGACTGTCATATCCATATTACTATTTTAGATTAAGTGAACGCACTCTCTCTAGTTTAGCAGAATGTAAATGTCAAACTTGTGAACATGTGAAGTGAAACAATAAAGTGTGCGCCTAGAAAGAAGAAGGTTGTGTTTTTACATTAGACGACCTTAGCGCTATATCGAGCAAAGGGATACAAGATCTTATCCGTTTTCTCAACTCCACAGGTTGGATATAGCCACACATCAAATCTTCTACAACCACTACAACATAGGTCACACGAGTCGTGGTAACAAAAAGGCACAATAAGTGCTAATTGGGTTCAAGCCGAACCGCCACTTCTACCTACCTACCAATAATAACAAGTTGTTTATTTGCATTTGTTCGATTCGTTATTTGCTATCCCAAATCCACCACAGCACTCAGCAAACACACCTCTCAATCTCACCACAAAAACAAAATCCGGATCTTTGAGAAACGTCAGTCATAAATTTATAAGGCGCTGTAAAAATTACTATTCATAAATTTTACAGAAAAGCAGATACAAAGTAAATAAACGTGTATGCAGCAATTTCTATCAAATGAAACTCAACATAACAATCTTGTCATACGTATTCAACAATCACTTGCACAGAACAAATAAAATTCCACGGGTGTTAAGTTTACTTTTATTGTTTTAAATATATTCACCGATAGAACATTTTGAGAGGACCGCCCATTTGCGGGTCGTAGGGGACGGGGGATATGTTTGTTAACTATCTAGTATAGGTAATCTTTGCTAATAATTTTGAAAAAACATCTGTAATATTTAACAATTTATTACTTTTGTGTACTGGGGTAACAGCGTCGCAATTCGCATATCACTTGCATAAGCGGGTCTGCAGGTAGCTGCAGAGCAATGAAGCTACAATTTTAAGCGACAACTGACCATTTACTGATTTACAACTCTAAAGCGACTAGTTGTAAAAATGCCTTTGCCAATTGGCGTTCGACATCGAGCTTAAGCAGAAATCCGTTTTCATAATAAGTGTGCTCCCTAAGTAACTAAAACTAACTACAAGCGACAAGAAAAATTAAAACTAATGAGATATTACGGTTGCGGCCTAGTAGTCGTTGAGAGGGACGTTTCTCAGCGACAGAACGACATCGCTCTGCTTTCAATTCTGTTCTATTAGCAAATAAGTATCACAAATTACTATCATGTCCAGAATAAACGTGGAGCTTCAATTTCAGCCGTGCAATGCCATCCGTGTTATGACAGGTTAGGCTTAAAGGCTTCAAAAATAAAAACGTTAACGACGTAGTTTCTTGATTTAATTTTAGGAACTTTTTTAAATCCTTCGATAATATGGGAAAACCCGAATGCAATATGAACGAAGGCTATAATATAAAGTTTATGTTGTAGAAAAAAAATTGTCAATATGTAGATAAATTCAATTTTTAGGATGCTTTTCCCATAAGGTCATAAAATTAGTCCTTTTTTCGTTCCACATGTTTACAAGGTAACTAAATCTACCTGTTATCAAATTTTAAATCAAATATAAAGGCATTAAAATTACCAGCGACGTTAGTTCAAAACATAATTTCATAGAAACAACAATTATGGGTAAACGAAATTCATTAATCAAGGAGGAATTGGGCCACATTTCAGCTTACAAGGAGCAAGGCAAATCTATCCGTTTTATGGCCAGTAAGAATGGAAGAGGACCAACTGTTGTTCACAGCTATCTTAAGGACCCTGAAAACTATGGAAAAAACCGCAAAGTAGTAATAATCAGAGCAACAAAAGTCAGGATTTACGGGCGATACTGAGAGCTTTAAATTCAAGACTTTCCCTAAGAAACTGGAGTTGAAGCTAGTAGATCAACTGTTTAACGCGTGATACAGCAGTCCAACCATATTAGACATACAAAATCAAAAAGAGACCACCATTCAACGCAGCACACAAAAGTCAGCGACTTGATTTTGTAAAGAGTGGAATACTGTTGTCATTCCAGATGAAAAAGGTTTAATTTGGACCCAACATAACAACACACCGATACATACCGCGAGAACAACCAAAACTTGGATTCAGAGTTAAAATATAGACCTACTGGCATGCCCGCCATATTAGCTGGACCTGAACATTATGGAAAACGTGTGGGATGGCTTTCAAAGAAGGTCTACGAAGGAGGAAAGCAATACTCCAACCCGGAAGAAATAATTGAAGTCATAAAACAAGTCCGAAATTTTACTAAATTACTTGAAAGAACTGTATAAATCTCTTCATAGCAGGCTTCTTGAAGTGATATAGCGATCGAGAGGTAGTACACATTATTAAAAACTATTATTATAATCTTAATAAAACCCAAATTCCAAAAAATGTGTTTTTTATTTCCTTTTAATACCATCAGGCAGATTAAGTTACTGTTCCTAGCCAGGTGGAACGAAAAAAAAGGCCTAATTCTATGACCTTATGGGAAAAGCATCCTAAAAATTGATTTTATCTACCTATTCACAAATTATCGAAGGATTTTAAAAATTTCTTAAAATTAAATAAAGAAACACCGTAGTGCATTATGTAAGTTCTGTGCCAAATATCCATATAAAAATCGTTTTATTTTATATGGCTTTTGTTTGTTATGAAATGAAGTTCTTTTCATATTGTTCAAAACAAAATATATTTTTCGAAAATGTCTTTATAGAAGACTGCCGCTCAATAAATGGCCACTTGTCGCCTGACCTTGCCTCTCAGCTTTTTGCCGCTCTCCCGCTGTAGCACAGCGACAAGGATAATTTCATTTAAAAGTACTCGAGCACACAGAAAAATTGTGCAGCGTTAAGCTATCTTCAAAATGTGTAGGAAGCATTCTTCCATTAACTGACGCTTGGATGAACTGCACCAAATAATACCCTGTTAATGCTAACAAAATTTTTTGCGAGTTGTGAAGATACGAATTTATTTTCATATTCTGTTTCTACTTTTTTTTCGTTGAAATAAATTGACTTTTTTAATTTTGGAAAGCAGTTTAACATTTATTTTAGCAAATTCTTTTCTGGAACAATTGGAACAGGGCTGTTGTAATGGATGGCTCTGTTATCATAACTTTATAGCAGTTTGTTCATCTCCTCTTTTTGGCTATCAGGGGTGCTTTAATCTGTATATAAATGACTCGTTATTTATGTGTTTCATTTAAAGACGGATTTTGATGAAATTTTGTGTGTGTGCTTTTTATGGTGTCCGGATTAATCTCAAAAAAGCACCGGCTGCACCATTCAAGTTTAAGCAATTAGACAAAGCACCAATAGAAGCGAACAACAGGTGGATAAGCATCAGTACATGTGCCTCAACAAATATGGACAAAATATGACGCAAAAAAAATCGTTTCAAGCAGCACTCATTCCGCATAGCATTCAGGATTCGCTTGCTCCAGCCGCCCCCTCATGCACAGTTCTCAACCAATGACGATGCTAGCGATTGCTTTGATTGAAACAGCAATCTCAAACGGCTCCCGCCGTTGCGCAGTGTAATGGGATCAGTCCAAGGTTCGATTGCATTCGCCTCACCCTGGTCCTAGCCCATCGTTCGGGAGTCGGGCTGAAATCTCGACTGCACTTGTCACTCTCAACAGATCGCAACCGCTATATGTATTATAACGGGGCTGCACTCCCCGACTCTTCATGAGTGCCTTCCTCATAACCACTGCCTCATTAGGTAATCACATGGCTCCCAGCAGACCGAGTAATTTTTTTTTTTTTTTATAATTAGCGTGCGCTAAAGAGAATTTTTATTTTTTTTATTTTTCTCTAATTGATACAGTACCCTTATAGTGTTGCCACAGCGCACGCATTTTCGTTGCTGCAAGCAGCACCCAGATTCATTGCCTGTTTTTGGCTGCTGCTTACTACTGAACGAATAGGAGGATAGGAAAGAAGTTTTTGGTGCGATAAGGTATTTTTATCTCCACAGGTGGCGGCAAAAGACCCTTCTCCGCCCATGTGGTACCACCATGCATCGAAATTGCGGCCTATATTTGAAAGGCCTCTGCTCTTTGAAAATTGCTCGACTGTAGTGAATGCAAATAAATTTTGCAAAGTACAGAAAAAACATTTTTATTATTTTCAAATCATGCTAACTCAATGTTTTTCTCTCACTAATTAGTGTTTAATTTAATTTTAAAATACCGTCTCTGAAAATAATCAAAGTAAAATCGCACGATCGTGAATTCCACACCAATCTCAGATTGAACAGAACTCAATGTTATTCTCTTACTAATTATTGTTTAATTTAATTTTAAAATCCATCCGACAACATATGTTAAAAATGTTTAAAAAAATAAATATTAGGCATTAACTGCCCATACCTAAAACCTAGCTTTTCAATGTGAGAAGTGGAAGGGACCTTTAATTTTAAGCCGAATCCGAACGGCAAAGTTGAGAAGCTTCTCATGACAATTGATACTCTTCGATGTTTGTCAGACGTTCGCAACAGGTGGGGCAGTGGATAAAACTTAAGTCTAGCAAAACTGCTTCCCATCGTAACCATATGGTCCTTAGGCAATATGTCAGAAAAATGCTTATTTTGTTAGGTATTAACGTCTTAAGTTCATTTCGCAGGTGGCAATGGTGCGATGGTAGTGTATTCGCAAAGTGATTGGCAGGTCGTGTGTTCGAATCCCGACCAGAGCCATGCTTTGTAAAATTGAATACACACAACAAATCAAATCTCCCTTATGCAATTAAGGCGCCACCTGTGGAGATAAACAAACCATATCGCACCAAAAACTACTTTCCTATCCTCCTATTCTTTCAGTAGAAAGCAGCACCCAAAAACAGGCAATGAATCTGGGTGCTGCTTGCAGCAACGAAAATGCCTGCGCTGTGGCAACACTATAAGGGTACTGTATCAATTACAGAAAAATAAAAAAAAAACCCTTTAGCGCACGCTAATTATAAAAAAAAAAAAACTTAAGTCTGCGACCGATGCCTTCGAACATTTTAGATTCTACTATAAAGTCGTTTATACCGAACGGAATTTAACTTGCCTTTAAGAAACCAAAAGTGGAAACCTGCTATAAGTGCGACACCCTTCACATGCGCGTTCAAGTTGCTGTTAATCAGGAGGACAAACAAGAAGCAGAATACGATCTCTTAATCCACCAGGAGCATGATAATGCAGCATATTATACCAAGAACAAAACATAGGGACGGGCTACAGTCCGCTTGGGCGAACTGTTGGATACCCTATTCTTATTCCTATCCCTCATAAGTGGGCGTGACAAAAGTCTAAGTATGGTTGAATTGTAAAGAACGCTCTACATATTTTGTTATATAACATTTAAAGGATTTTATCAAAAAAAACGCTCCCTAGCTCAAACTTGGGTGTTTCAATAAAATTGTTTTATTTAATTGTGGGCGTGTCAGTAGGCGGATTTAAAAAAAAAAACACATGAGAATAAAGGGCCCCTAGAGAGTATATATTATAAATTTCAGCTCCCTAGCTCAAACCTTGAATTTTCAAAAAAAAAAAAAAAAAATTGTGGGCGTGCCAGTGGGCGGATTTTAAAAATATTTACACATGAGCATAAAGGTCCCATAGAGAGTATATATTATAAATTTCAGCTCCCTAGCTCAAACTTTGGATTTTCAAAAATTAATATACCCTTAGAATAGGTTATAAAAAAATTGTTTTATTTATTTGTGGGCGTGTCAGTGGGCGGATTTTAAAATTTTTTTATCCTGAGCAGTTTTAGGAGCCATAGATCATATATACAAAATTTCAGCTTTCTAGCTCAAAATTCGATTTTTTCCAAAATTTTGTTTTTTTGAGTTTGTGGGCGTGTCTGTGGGCGGATTTCAAAAATTCGTAAACTTGATTATTTCGGGACCCTAGAGAGTATATAGTTAAATTTTCAGCTCTCTAGGTCCAGTTTAAAGGCCTAATTTTTGGCTACAGACGGACGGACGGACATGGCTAGATCGACATTACTATCGATGCTGATCATAAATATAGTAACTTTTAGGGGTCTACGGGCAATATTAAGGTATGTTACAAACTATGCGTCAAAATTAATATACCCTTAGAATAGGGTATAAAAAGGCTCGCAGCACAAGACAACGCTCAAAAGAAATGTTTCAGCTTTTATCTACAGCAATGCCTGCCGACACCGTTCGTTGGATCGTCGGTAGTGTTTAATAAAAGCAGTTATGGACTTGTAACTTAATAAAAATACTAATCTTAGTATGAGAGATCAACTCTCCATGCATATCTCCTATTCAAAACGACGCCAAGTGAATATTATCCAGAGAAAAAACTCAAAATACCATTTAGCAATAGCCAATAGCTTTCATAAGACCACAACTAATGCCAACATTTACAAAGTCAGTTTTTCCCGAATGAAATTTTAGCAAACCCATTGGATGGGATTCACTATATATTGACGGCTTTAAAACAGATGTTGGGCCATCGTTTGTAACTGAAGATGAAAACCATTCTAAAACCAATCCAGATAGCTTGCAACAAAAAAAAATAATTTTCAAAGACAGCTTATTTGCAGAAACCGCCATACGAAACACCAATTACTCCACCAACATAATCAAAATCATCCGTGAGATACTTAGTGCCAAGAAAGGCAAATTTAAACTTGCTTGGATTCTAAGTCACATTGGGTGAAGGCAACGAGAACGCTGCAAAAACAGCTTTAATGGAACCCCTCATAACTTTTTACACATACAACAAAAAAGACATCAGCTCAAACTGGGAATCTAGAAGGAAAACCGGTTTTACCAACTACCAACACTTATTTAGCCCCACAGCAGAAAAGTTATTTATATATTAAAATGTTATAAACGAGCAGTGAGGGTAATCCCCAGATCTGTGTGGTACCACAATGGACCTATCATTGGTCTAAGTGTGTTGGCTTTGGCTGACAGCCACGTCTACCTAACCTTACCTAATTAAAATGTTAAAAACAAATTATAAGGATTAGGATGGGACCTACCGACATCACACATAAGCTTCTTATTACCAAAGGCTCGCCACCACTTTGCCATATTTGTGAAGAAAAACCTATCCTAACTGTAAAGAATACACTTGCAACCAAGTAAATTCGATCTGTCATCAAATATCTAAAACACAAAAAAAACATTAAAGTAATATAAACGACATTAATATAAAACGTGCATATTAAATTATGTTAGGAATTAATTAAATAATATATTTAGCGGCTCAGGTTTCGATTATGCGCACTAAGCAACATTTTTTTCTGGTCTGGCTTTCAGCTAGATTTAAAAATAAAAATGAAATAAGTAGGTAAGAAAAAAAAAACTATATTTATGTTTTTAGGGCATTTTAAACCATAAAAAAAAATTTGCTTAGTGCGCATAATGAAAACCCGCCCGCCCCTATTTAGCTTATTTCATTTTATTTTTAAATCTAGCTGAAAGCCCCAGAAGCTGGCGGTACAAAATTTGTCTTTATTAATATTTAAAATTTATTTATGTATTTATAAATTCTATAAAAAAAATAATAGTAAATAAATAAAAACTGTTTTGCGTTCTAACATTCGGAATTATTTTCGTTGATTTTTCGTTCTCGACTAACAATGTTGTTAACATTTAGTTTACCTTGTTGTTTCGGCGTTTTATTTTTTTTTGACTATTGTCACGGTAGATATATAATAAAAATAAATGTGACGAGAAGAGAACCACCACAGCTGTGACGAGAGAAGAACAACCACAGCTTGACAACGCATAACAGGACTATAAAAGTGACAAAGAGGGAAAAAAGTTCAGTTCACTATTGACCCGAGAAGTGCGTAGACCTCGGTTAAGCGATATACGAATAATACACTATTAACCTTAAATTACATTTATATATTTACAACTTTTAAGTTCGATCAATTTAAAAACAAGAAATCAACATGACATGAATTTACAATAAATTACAATAAATTACATGGGGGCTCGTCCGGGATTTAATCGGTGTTTTGGGCTGTGGCGGATTTAATCGGTGCTTTGGAGGAATAAATCGAAATCGTTTTTAATTGAACTGTGTGGTGACCTGATCGGTGGATTGTTGTAAAAACAATTGGTGAACATTTTTGTCGGAAAATAGTATAACATCGGTGGTGGTTGGTGCAATTTTGGTGCGTCATTTCCAAAATTCAGTTGCTCATTTGAAACTTTGTTGTCTCCTACGGATTGGTGTCTTGTACTTGGTGTGAGCGAGATGGCTACAGTACTTGGTGCGGTGGACAAAATGAATTTGACTCAGCTTAAAGAAGAGTTGCAAAAGAGAGACAGCGAAGCGAATGGGTCAAAAGCAGAATTGAAGTTTCGGTTAATGACGATTGTACACAACGAAGGTGTGGACGGTGGTAGTGATGTAGTTGTTGGTGATGACAAAAGTGAAACAGAAGATAGTGATAATGAGAATGGTGGCGACGGTGGTGAACGTCGTGAACTAGATCAGACTGTTTTTCAAATGCGTCGAGTGAGATCGACAACAATCGTGCAGATGGAAGAGCGAAGCAGAAGGTTGATGCACATGAAAACACGATGCACGATTCTAAAAAAAAACACTGACAGTCGCGAGAGAAAATACAGTGGTGGTGGAATGCGTGCATCGTCGCGATTTATATGATTTCGGGATGCCGAAGATTCGGTGCATAAATTTAACGGCGATGGCACTGAAGACATTCGGTTGTGGCTGGAACAACTGGAACAGATGAATTGTGTTTTAAAATACACGGACCAAGAGCTATTATTGTTAGCGAGGAAAATGTTGTGCGGTGGCGCGAAACAGTTCGTTATGTTGTATCCAGCTATTAAAACGTGGTCGGAGTTTAAATCGGTAATTACGTCAGAGTTCCAAATAGAAGTCAATACGCGCGATATACACAAGAAACTTCGTAACCGTAAGAAAAAAAGTACTGAGCCGTGGCGTACCTACATATACGACATGATGGCAATTGCTTTGCCAGCCAAGTTGCAAACTAAGGCACTAATCGACTATATAGTAGGAGTGGAAGATACCACTCCAGACGGATTGGTTTTGCGTGGCGCAACAACAATAGACGATTTAAAGTTTGAAGTTTGTCGAATATGAGAATCTAATAAATGACAGAGAGGTGTTTAGTTCAAACTCAAGTGTTGTGAGAAAGACATACAAAGACGCAAAACCAAACGCGGGCAGTGGTTCAAAAACAAAATGTTTTAAGTGCGGTGAACACGGGCTGTTTCGACATGTATTTTTTACTGGATAAAATAAAGAAAACCAAAAGGGCACAAAGAAACAAAGGCGTCCACAACGTTATAATATGTCTTTTATTCGACCTCTGCCAGTACACTTATTCCGTAAACTCATTACATTCATTATTTATATAAAATACAATAATACATATTTATATTTGTTCATAGTTCAATGTATCAAACTATTCTATTTTGCTATGACCGGGTGTTCCATATTGTGGATCCTATTGAACTCTCAACATTCTCCCCGGCCGTGAACGTAGTTCGCAAACTGCCTTCATTCATCTTCTTGTAGGAGCTCGTAACAACTTCCTTCCTTGTAACAAGTTTCCTGAATGGAAAATGATATTCGTCCACCTCAATGACGATCCTGTTGACGTTGACTACCTTGCCGACCTTCTTAAGTTCCATTTTGAACATGTAAAGAGAGAGACGATTAATATTCTGACATATAATCAAACATATTTGTCCAATGAGATAGACAAGGACAGACAAACGACGAAATTCAATATAAAAAATGTAAACATTTATAAATGCATGTGCAAGGTACAATGTGGATCTCCCTTGCACTCGTATTCCACCGCGACCTTTCCAAGATTTTAATTCGATTGGCCCTGCATAGTCGACGCCAGTGTGGCTAAATGGTCTGGACATTTGTACCCGTGCTGCTGGTAAACTGCCCATCAGCTGCTGCATTTCCTTGGCCTTCTGTCGAAAACAGTCGTTGCACCTGTGGATGTGGTATTTGACAATCCTCTTAATCTGCCCAATCCAGTATGTCCGTCTGATGTAGGCAACCATTTGCTGAATTCCACCATGGAATGTTTTGCCGAGAGCGTCCCGAACTACCAGACCGGTGAAGTGGTGATTCATTTTTAGCATTATGGGGTGCTGCTCCTCATAAGTTAGGGTGGAATTCTGCAGGCGTCCTCCCACACGCAAGATCCCGTGAGCATCGATGAATGCGTTTAGTGCGCACAAGGGTTTTGGTGTTCTGCCCGTTGTTTCCATCTCCAACAGCTCCGTCGGGAACATTTCCTTTTGTGATGCCTTGACTGCGAGGAATGTTGCCGCGGATAAGTCCTGTGGGGTTAGTGGCTCCGATCTCCTCTCATCTTTCGTTCTTCTGCAATTATAGGCGAATCGCAAACACGTAGCTAAAACCCTCGCTACTTTTGAGAGATGAGAAAACCGGTGAACCACCTCACTAACGCTATCGCCGTTTGAGCTGTGAACACAGTGTGCTCTGACTGCACGTCTCTCTACCTCTGTGTCAATGTTTAAGGGCTGTTCAGGAGCCTCAAACTCCCATCGATTATGTAAGAAACGCGGTCCTCTCCACCAAAAGTCCAGTGACTCAAGAGCTCCAGGGAGTACGCCTCGTGATGCTAGGTCAGCGGGATTATGGTGCGTTGGTACATGCCTCCATGCATTAATCGTGGTTAGGCGTTGTATTTCGGAGACGCGATTAGCTACAAACGTGTCCCATTTTGCAGGCGGTGAACGTATCCAGGCAAGCGCAATCATGGAATCTGTCCATGCGTAAGTCGTTTGAACCTTCATAACTTCGACAGCGTATTGAAGTAAAGTGGCCAAAATTACTGCTCCACAAAGTTCCAAGCGCGGAAGAGACACGGTCCTCTTACAAGGAGCTACTTTGGTCTTTGAGATGACGAGATGAACATGAATATTGTCATCGCTGTCCAAAACACGAACATAAACCGCTGCACCAAATGCTTTCATCGAGGCGTCGCAAAACCCATGCAACTCCACCGCCTTATTATTCTGCATCGTGTTGACCCACCTTGGAATTTTGATGCGTTCTATCAGTGGCAGTTCTCGGCGAAAAGCTTCCCACTGCTCCTTTAACTGCAAGGGGATGGGATCATCCCAGTTCGAACCGAGGCTCCAAAGTTGTTGCATCATCATCTTGGCAGTGATGATACACGGTGAAATCCAGCCAAGTGGATCAAACAATTTAGCTATCGTAGACAACATTGACCTCTTCGTTATTTCTTTAGTATCCGGTTGAAAATTCTGAAAGGAAAATGAGTCACTTATGGGGTACCACTTAATTCCCAGTGTTTTAACATGGTTCAGTGATCCGAACGGAAGCTCAAAATCGATTTCACGATCTCGCTCCTGAATGTCCTCCACCAACGCTTTCTCGTTACTTGTCCACTTTCTCAAATGAAATCCTGCAGAGGCTAACAATTGACGAGTCTCGTTACGCTTTTGCCTAGCGTCGTCTACAGAATCGGCTCCGCTGATCAAGTCGTCGACGTACATGTCCTCACGAACCACCTTTGCTCCCACGGGAAAATTGTGTTCCTCGTCATCAGCCAACCTTTTCAGGATCCGGATTGCTAAATATGGTGCACTTGCAGTACCAAAAGTGACCGTTTTTAGCTTGTAGGCCTTCAGCGGTGCAGATTGTTGTTCCCTCCAGACGATTAGCTGATAGTAGCGATCACAGGGACTCACCAAAAACCTGCCGATACATCTTTTCGATGTCTGCTGTGAACGTCACTCGATGAGTCCTCCATCGCAGAATTATGTCCACAATATTGGATTGTAGTTTTGGACCCACGAGTAAACGATCGTTTAAAGATGTCCCCTCCGATGTCTTAGCCGCTGCGTCAAACACAACTCTGAGCTTTGTAGTGGTGCTAGTTGCTTTAAAGACTGCATGATGCGGCAAGAAGTAATGATACGGAGTTTTAAGTGTCACATCGTCCACTAGATCCACTTCCTCCATATGCTGTAGTGTCGAATACTCCCGTATACATGCGCTGTAATCATCATGCAATTTCGGATCTGAGACTAATTTTTTTTCCAACAGGGCAAATCGACGAAACGCGCATTCCTTACTGGACCCCATCGCAGGATGACCTTCCTCCCTAAACGGCAGCTTGACTTGATACCGCCCGTTGGATAAACGTTGGGTATGTCGAACAAAATGTTCATCACAAACGACGTCTTCTTCAGGATCCCTGGTTTGGAACGGCTCCTCCTCCATTTCCCAAAATTTTTGCAGCTCGGAACTCAGATCTGTTAACTGCACGAAACTACATATATGCTGCGGATTATCAGCTGGAACTTTGCCAAGAATAACCCATCCTAATCGGGTTTTTCGTGCTATCGGAGCGATGTGGTTTTCGCTGCGCAGGATATCTGGAAGGAGTATTTCGGCGAAAACTTCACTTCCAAACAGTAAGTCTACTGGCGCAGGAACATGGAATTCGGGATCTGCAAGACTCAAACCTGAAAGATGTGACCATTTGTCAGGTACCACCCGTTGGGCCAGAAGAAGCCCAGTCAGCGACTTGAAAACGAACGCCCGAACGACGCTCTCAAATGTCGAATGTCGCGATGCAAACATAATGTCGACATAGTTTTGTGTTATGCCACTGCTGACCATCCCCAACCCAGATACCTCGACAAAGGTACGATGCTTTTTCAATTTCAACAACTGTGCTGCAGACTCTGAGATAAATGTGGCTTCGGATCCGGGATCGATCAGAGCACGCAAATCATGGAAACGTCCATCAGCTGACCTAACCCTCACTACGGCTGTTGCTAATAACACCCTTGCTCGTTGTGAAAGTGAATAAAAAGTGTTCACTTGCCTACTCGTCGATGCTTGCTGGTTGTCCATAGGTTGAAAACCCGATGCATTTACATTTACAGCCCCCTGATGCGATTGCCTGGCTTGTGCATGTTGCATCGTTGTTGTTGGCGCATTATTACCTTGATTGTTGTTGTTGTTATCATGTACATGTAGAAGGGAATGATGACGCTGCTGACAGAAATAGCAATTCTTTATGCTCGGACATTCTCGCGACATGTGGCTATAGCCGAGACAATTGTCACAAACTCGTGCAATGCGAACTGCCTGTTTTCGTTGAATAGGGTTCATATTAAGAAAACTCTGACATTTCCTCAGCGAATGTTGACCACGTTGACACAGCTTACAGGAAACCACCTCCCTCGTAGAGGCCTTCGCCATAAGCACCCGTGGTGTCTCTGCATGCGACCGATTTTTCGTGCTGTTGGTTGCATCACTCCTTATCCAAGGCCTGGAACTCCCCTTCTGGTCCTGCTGGTCAACCACCTCAAGAGTGCGGAAGCGAGTTTCCAAAAATTCGACGAATTGTTTGTAAGTTGGCAGTTCCTTGAGGTTACCCAACTTTTCTTCCCAAAGCTGCTGTGTAGAAGTTGGAAGTTTATGGAGAAGGACGTAAATCAACACCGCATCCCAATGTTCCACGTGTAACCCCAAATTCGCCAACGCGTGGACACACTCTTGAGATGTATCCAGCAACTCCTTCAGTCCGTTCGCTGATTCCTTGAACAATGACGATTGTCCAAAAAGCAACTTAAGCTGGGCATTGACGAGAACCCGTTTATGGTCGTAGCGCGAAGTTAACAGTTCCCACGCCTTCGCATAATTGCCCGCTTCGCAAGATAGATGTTGCAGCAGACGCTCCGCCTCACCCTTCAAACAGGATTTTAAATAATGCATCTTGTCGATGTCATCTAAAGACGCGTTATAGTGAACCATGGACTGAAATAAACCTTGGAAAGACCTCCATGTTGTGTACGAGCCGCTGAATTTTGGAATATCGATTTCGCGAAGCCTAATTTTGTTGTTGGGTACCGTTGGTTCACCTGATGATCCGCCAGCCGTCGACGATGATGTCTGAGAGCATTTTTCCAACGCTTCCAGTAACTCAGTACGATACTCCAGGTAAATTTCAGTTATTTGCTCATACACTACTACTAATTCTGTCATTTTCAGATCTGCTTCAAGCCTTCCGCCCCCGACGATTGCCTGATGATAATGCCTAGCGACTCGCATGTTCTCTTCCAACATGTCAAGGCGACTTGCAACGTATGGCTGCAGCTTACGTTTCTTGGCGGCATTCTTGAAACTGGTGAAACTATTTACCACCAAGGTTAAAATGCCCTTTTGCAGCATACCGCAGTTGTAATTTGTCTCGGCCATTATTATACTCAGATTATATTATGTATTTTATGTATATATGTATGTAGTTTATGATATTATTTTAATAACGAAAAGTAATAAAAAGCAACACTTACTTGCTTTTGCTGCTAATTGGGATGTTCTTGCAGACTTCGCGGACAAAGAATCCTTAATCCTCTGGACGTTGGACAAAGTTGCTTGATGTTTCCGGCGATTTATGTATTTCACGACGCGTAGAAAAAACCATTTACACACACACAATTTTTATGATTACTATTTGATTAATAGTTGATTTAAGTCTAATGCAACTTTTACAAATAGTCAAATTAATTGCACTCTACAATGCACTTTCTAACCTCTATTGCGAACAATTTTTTTTTTTTAAAGTTTTTTCTGTTTATACAAATAACCATTAAACACTTAATTACACGCGAAAAAGACTAAACAATTTACTAAGGCTACGAAGGACCAAAATGTTTCGACATGTATTTTTTACTGGATAAAATAAAGAAAACCAAAAGGGCACAAAGAAACAAAGGCGTCCACAACGTTATAATATGTCTTTTATTCGACCTCTGCCAGTACACTTATTCCGTAAACTCATTACATTCATTATTTATATAAAATACAATAATACATATTTATATTTGTTCATAGTTCAATGTATCAAACTATTCTATTTTGCTATGACCGGGTGTTCCATATTGTGGATCCTATTGAACTCTCAACACGGGCATATCGCTAGAAAATGCCCAAATAGCGACAAAGGTTCTAAGTGTTACAAGTGCCAGGCTTTTGGGCACATTTCTCCGAACTGTCCGCAAAACAAGCCAAAAGAGAAAGTATCGAATAAAATTGCTGCCAGGTGATACATAATATGTCGGTTGAGATAACGTTGCGTGGCCAAGTGGTAGAGGCGTTAATCGACACGGGCAGCGAGGTAAGCCTTATTACACAGGACGTCTATAAAATGATTGGAGCACCGAAAATCGACGCTACCAGTAAGATATTTAGCGGTTTGGGTGCTGCGTGTGTTCGCCCGTATGGAAAGGTGTTTGAAAAAATTAAAATCGACGGTGATGAATTCGAAATGAAGTTTTTCGTAATGCCTAATTACAGTATGACATCAAAGATTATAATAGGCAGAGATATTTTGAACAATTGCGAGATATTAGTTAAACCAGAGAAAATAGTTGTTCGAAGGATTGGTGTTTCCGATGTGAACAGTGTGAATAAAGAAACTTGCGTCTCAGAGGAGGAAATGCTGATGAACGTATGCGAAGTCGTAAATGAGGTTGAAGAGTTAAACGTCCCCAAAAAGTATGAAGACGAGGTAAGGAATATTGTAGATTCGTATGCTCCTAGTAGCGGGAGAATTTCAGGCGTTGAAACAAAGTTGGTGGTCAACGATAGTGTGCCTATCTATCTGCGAGCAAGGCGTATGGCTCCCCTGGAAAATAACGTTATCAAGATGCAAGTCGAAGAGTGGCTTAAAATCGGAATAATCGTCCCAAGCAATTCCGAATATTCCAGTCCTGTCGTAGTTAGAAAAAAGGATGGAGGATATCGTCTGTGCGTAGACTACCGCCACCTCAACAATATTGTTGTTAAGGATAGATTTCCAATGCCCAGGATCGACGACCAGATAGATAAATTGTCAAAGGCCCAGGTTTTTTCGACAATCGATCTGAAAAATGGATTTTTCCATGTTCCAATGGAGAAGGCCAGTCGTAAATATACAGCATTTTCTACCTCGGACGGACACTTTGAGTTTACAAGGACACCATTTGGTCTGTGTAACTCACCATCCAGTTTCTGTAGATTCATTCATGATGCGTTCAAGGATTTAGTCAACGAAGGTGTAGTGATTATGTACGTTGACGATTTCATTATTCCGTCCATTAATGAGGAGCAAGGTCTAGAACGGTTAAGGCGAGTAATTGGGGTAGCAGCTGAGCACGGGTTGGAGATAAGGTGGGATAAGTGCCAATTCTTGCAACGAAGCGTCGAGTATTTAGGGCACGTTATCGCAGACTCTAAGATCTATCCCTCTCCGGCAAAAGTTAAAGCAGTGCATAGATTTCCGATACTAACGAACGTAAAGCAGTTACAAAGTTTTTTGGGGCTAGTTGGGTACTTCAGGAAGTTTATTTTCCGTTTTGCTGAGCGAACTTCACCTTTAACGCAGCTTTTGAAAAAAGGGAAAGCTTTTGATTTCGGTAATGAGCAGCGGAGGTCCTTCGATGACATGAAGAAAATCTTGATGGATGAACCAGTTTTGCGCATATACGATCCGGAAGCAATTACAGAATTACACACTGACGCCAGCAAGATGGGCCTCGCTGGCATACTGTTGCAGAGGATCCAAGACGAAGTCGACTTTCATCCGGTGTATTACTGGAGTCGGTCTACTACAGGCGCTGAAAAGAATTACCACTCGTATGAGTTGGAGGCGTTAGCTATAGTCTCGGCTCTGAAGAAATTACGACCGTATCTTCTGGGGATCGATTTCGTTGTTGTGACTGATTGTTCGGTTTTTGAGAGGACTATCCAGAAAGCTGACATGCCAGACCGTGTAAAGCGATGGGCGATCTACACAGATGAATATAATTGCAAAGTACAATTTCGATCAAGTGCGCGGATGAAACACGTCGACAGTCTAAGTCGTAATCCAGTCCTTGTAGTGGAAGAAACCGTAACATCATTAATTAAGCAGGCTCAAGAAAAGGATGACCGAGTTTTGGCGATCAGGAAGATTTTAGAGGATCAGGAACACGGGGGCTATTTAGTTCAGAATGGCGTTTTGATGAAGCAGGTAAATGGAAAGGATCTCATCGTAGTACCAGCGGACATGCAGAAGGAAGTGATCCGTCGCGCTCATGAAAAACATCATCTTGGCATAAAAAAGACGGAGGAAAGTTTGAAAGGTGAATTCTTCATACCAAAATTGGTCGATAAGATAGAAAAAGTTATACAATGCTGGATCCAATGTCTCCTAATGAAACGGAAGTACGGCAGGGCTGAAGGAAAACTGCGTCCAATTCCAAAGGACGAACAACCACTAGATACGCTTCATATGGATCATATTGGACCAATGACGGAGACTGGAAAGGCTTACAAGTATATTTTCGTCGTGGTCGATGGTTTTTGTAAATTTTCCTGGTTGTATCCGACAAAAACTACAAACGCAAAGGAAGTCTTAGATCGATTGGAGGTGCTGTCTGCTACATTTGGGTATCCGAAGCGAATCGTGTGCGATAGAGGAGCGGCGTTCATGTCAGGCGACTTCAAGACGTTTTGTGACAGAAACAATGTGGAATTGGTGCATATTACTACCGGTGTACCCAGGGGAAATGGACAAGTGGAACGTGTGAACCAGGTGATCATCCCAGTACTGGCCAAATTGGCAGTAGAGGAACCAGACAAGTGGTATAAGTACGTCAACAAGGTACAACGATGTATCAACTCAACTTTCCATTCAAGCATTGATTCAACACTCCACGAAGTGCTAACAGGTGTTAAGATGCGAGATGGCGAAGATGAAGTTTTCGAAAAACATCGAGCGGCGGTTAGAGAATGTATCTCTCGCGCCCAAGAGCATCAAAAACGGCAATATGACAAGCATAGAACGGCGGCATACCAATACTCAGTCGGAGACACTGTGGCAATGAAGCGGACGCAGTTTGGCAGTCATCTTAAGCTACGCAATCGCTTTTATGGACCATACAAAATTGTTCGACTAATGGGAAACGATCGTTATGAGCTCGAGAAAGTTGGCGAAACCGAAGGCCCATATAATACCTGTTCTTCAGCGGACAATATGAAGCTGTGGCGGTATGATTCATCGGAGCCCGATGACTTGTAGGAATGGCCGTGTGACAAGAAGAGAACCACCACAGCTGTGACGAGAGAAGAACAACCACAGCTTGACAACGCATAACAGGACAGCATAACTTGTAAAAGTGACAAAGAGGGAAAAAAGTTCAGTTCACTATTGACCCGAGAAGTGCGTGGACGTCGGTTAAGCGATATACGAATAATACACTATTCACCTTAAACTACATTTATATATTTACAACTTTTAAGTTTGATCAATTTAAAAACAAGAAATCAACATGACATGAATTTACAATAAATTACAATAAATTACATAAATGCTTTCTCGGTTGAAGACGAAAACAGAAAACAACCTGAGGCAAAATGCCATTTCAGCAGTCACGCGCCTGCTGCATGTGAACAATGTGATTCACCTATAGAAGCTTAGGAAGTGATGGTTCCCTAGGTGTAATTGTATACTGTAGGTTTCATATTAGTACCCCCAGGAATCAAGGTTGACCCTGATACCCAAGTCGAAAAATGATAAGGCTGTTATTACATATTATTATTAACCGAAAAATAAGACCTACACAGTGGGTGCAGCAAATAAATTTTTATGAGCGAATTGTTAAGAAATACCTTGCAAAGAACACGATCTTCATTTCCATAATTTTCTTTGTCTCGATAAAACAGTGTTTATTAAATAGTAAGTGTATCAGAATGTGGTTTTTCGATCGTCATGTCATTACTTTTATGATGATCAGATCAAAAATAAAGTAACTTTAGGGTTTTACGGCCACTATTAAAACATGTTAGTTGTTTAGGTTTAAAAGGTAAAACGCTGCTTTAAATTAGGCATCTTGCCAGACGAAAAATATAACTTACTTGCCATCGACAGCTGGAAAATACTCCACATTCATTCCGATTTCACGAAACGTGTTTTCCATTCTGAACCTGCGCTCTGGTCGCCTCTCCAAATTAATCATATAAATATGATCCAGCATCAGTTTATGCCTAGAAATATATTGATTAGTTCACGACAACCTGCGGATCTTAATTGTCTACTTCTGTGGGTATCGAAGAAACTTTATGAAAATATCATCCACGAGAACATCTCCAATTGGATGGTCAGCTATGATAGTTGTTTTTGTGTTTAACATCTGTTTCCAATCTCGACTAATTGTCTCAGTGCTATCTAATGGTTCCAGAATATAGCCGTACAGCTTTTCGTTGCTAATAAACATAGGAACACCAGAGCAGTTGGCGGCAACAGCAAAGGTAATTATATCATCGAGTGGACCATTGTACAAACGGCATGTAGGATCCATTAGGTTCTTGGTTTGCTTCACAAGCAAGTCCGTGCGATCGAACGTAAGTAAATCGGTTGCTGGATATTTAAGGTGAACCAATACAGCAGTGTGTACCATTGGTACAGGAAAATATCCGGTCTTCTCGTTATTGTAAATATCCTTGTATTCGTCTGTGCGCTGATAATAGTAATCAGTCGTCATGCCGCACCAAAAATTCGAATAGAGACCACCGGACATCAGCATTGGTGCAACAATAGGCAATCGCAGGGATACAAGATGTGCAAGAGTGTCGGCATGTGTTAACAGAGCGTCAGCATCCAGCAACTGCATGAGTATTAGAATTTATCTGGGCAATCCGAGATTAAAAAATAAACTTACAAATATAAAGTCAGCCCATAATTTCTTCGCCTCCTGGAGAGCTCGTTCTTTCAGATCGATTATGTGATTAAATCTATCCACAGGCCAATCGGTCGGTGAACTCTCATTTTGATGACGCGTTGAACTTTCCTCGTAGATAAAATCTACATCATGATATTGCTCTCGAAACTTCTTCAACCAGACTTGTACAACTTCGATGCTCTTGTCTTCGTTGTGGTCGGAGCGAAACCTAAAATTAGAATTTCCGGTGAATTTCGTTGACGCTCGTCCAGTGACTCTTCGAAATGTTTTCTACTAACCACAGCGCAATTCGATCTTTGGGATAATTTAGATTCTGCAAGTAGGTCAGAAAATAAGGCAAAGTATGCTCTTTGTTGCGAATAAGTGTCGCGATCAAAACTGTTGGTTGTTTTTCATCGGTTGTAACCGGTAAACTACCGTGCACAACGTCGATAATAACAAAACCACAGACTATTACGAATAGAATCACAAACGGATGCATCGCAAATAAAATCATACACTTTTCTTTAACGTAAAACTTATTTATTTAATTCATTGAAATGGCACGTACGAGCATAGACTAAAGCGCGCTGATGTTGCTAGTACGGTCTAAGGGTAGATCATCTATCTTTTTATTTTGGTGGTGACGTTTCTTATCATAAACAAAGTGAAAGAGAGATAGCACACAGAACAAGTCTTCCAGGGAAAATAAAAGATTCCTTATTGGAAGTGGGAGCAGCCGCTCTCAAACTGTACATATGTATATGCTTACGATATTCTTATCAAAGTTGAAAGTTATGAAATTCGTATTTCAATATTTGACAATTTTCAATGCCTATTATAAATATGTATGTATGAATGTGATGAATGGAATAATATCTTTTATTTGCAGTTGGAAATTAACGGTCAACAAATCTTATAAGCTTTATTCAATTTAATAAGTTTCGTTTATTTTTTGTTTTATTGTTTTTGTTATTGTTAATTACCAAAGAGACACTAAAAAAAGAAACGTAAAGGAAAAATCTGTCCCTTGTTTTGTTTCGCGTAGAGGAAAACACCAAAGAAATAGTGTTAGCTTTTTTCTTTCGCCCAAACGAAAAATATTTTCGTGTTTGATGTTACATGGATACAGTTTAATGATATTTCAATATACGAACTACATTTTACCTTTCGATTTGTTGTGTATGTCATCGTTTGTCTGTTTCTAGGGGTGGCGATGGTGTAGAGGTTAGTGTATTGGCTTGTGACCCGTGCGGTGCAGGTTCAATCTCCATGGGGGCAACAAAAAGGATTTCAATGGACTGTTATCGAGTCTGAGTAACAAATCTGTGATTTGGATTTCCTTTCAATAAAAAATAAAATAAAAAAATGTCTGTTTCTATCGCTTGCTTGTGTATGTGGGCATTTGTATTACTGGCATTTGTCCGCATGTTACATCCCGTTCATTCGTCATCGCAGCAAATCTATGAGATCCTCTTTTTAACCTGCGTGCGCATGTATGTGCGTATGTGCGCCTGGCCTCGCGACAGTGCAGATGTGTTTCGATTGGTGGCACGGGGTCCGCTCGCATCCCCTGTGATGCTTCTCGGGATTCCCACGCTTCTTTCGGTGGAGCTGCTGCATCTTGCTTGTGATGACTTCACTCGCTATATCCCAGGTTCCGCCAATTCCCATTACAAAAAGCTCCTACCCGTCGCAAACATACGGCACTCGGACAGGGCGTGCTCAGAATTCTAGCAGTAGTTTTCATAGTATTTAAAAGAGATACTCACCAAAACATCCATGCCCCGACAAGAACTGTGTCAGGTAGAAATTTACTTCGCCATGTTTTCTACTGATCCATTCGTCTATGTTGTGGATCAGCGTATGAGTCCATCCTCCTTTGGGCGAATTGTTCCACCTGTGTTGCCATTCCGTATTTAGGGCCTGGTTCTTATTCCTTCCGGTTGGTAGTCGCTAAGAGACGCGGACTTTTTTATTTCTTGGTCGATGGGCATTCGGCCAGTGATAACACTGGTCGCTTCTCCTGACATGGTTCTGAAAGCGCAGCTTACTCTAAGCGCCGAGCTTACGCTTCGCATATACGTTTTCCGATGCATCGCTGAGCCCTATGCGGAGTCAACCATATGTCATTTACTCCATTTGCGGAGGTAAAACGCAGTATCTTCCTTGAAAGTATGCACCACCCAAAAACTAGGTGCAGAAAATCTTGCGCTTATCTGATCTGAATAGCTTAATGGAACAGAAAGTGATAGAATGTGGAACACTTTGGGACAAGATTTTTACGCATGAACCAAAGAATATTAGTCTACACTTTTCTGTTTAGCTGAGGTTCATTAAACATACCTTTCAGGGACTGACATTTATACTTTTTCATTACGATAATTAAATTTGCAATACGTACGTCAAAATAATTTATGATTAATATATTCGCAAAATTTATGAAAAATTTGAGTTATATGTCATTTGGCGTATACATATACTGCATACCCAAGACTGCGTACCCAGTTCCAAAAGTGAATTTGGGGCTTACGGCTAATCAAATTTTTAGCGACGATAAGGCGATTAAAGTCAAACAAGAAGAACAAGTAATATGATAGGATAACATATCGTTAATACAAATAACCGAAAATTCCATATTACGGTTCTCAAAGTTTGTAGGCCAATAAGATGACGTCTTGCATTACAAGATGGCATTGAAATGTCCTCTCCTAGTTAGTGTATGACAAACCTTGTAACTTTTTTATAAATTTTTTTTTTTAAATTCTAATTGAATTACTATAGTAAAATGGATTCCATTCTACGATGCAATCTTCAAGAACGAACCTGACATAAGCAATTTTTTTGGTATAAGGATCATTCAAACTGAAAGCACTACGGATTACAAATCCAAGTATGGAGTTGGCTTCATTAACAATAAATTGAATATGCTTGATAAAGATTGACTTGGAATGGCAAATAACACCAAGATCTTTGTTACTGAGACTGCTTCAAGAGTACTATAATCGCGCAGTAAGCGAGCAAAAGTAAATCATTGGCATCTGGAAATATTTAGATGTAATTGTTTTGTTTACTCCATTCTGACAGCTTTTGTAGGTCCTTTTGAAGAAGAAATTGATATCTCACGTTTTTTATGAGACATAGTGGGTTTACAAAACTTCAGGTAAATCGCTTTTAAATACAAGAAACAAACGGTCCAGGCTGGCTCTCTTGTGGAACACCAGATTGACCTCAAATAGGATTACAGACAATCGAATCAATGGAAACATATTGAATACACCCAGAGACAAGTAGAATTTTACAAAAAGTACCGGAAGCGCAAGGAATAGAAGATGAGCGATACAGGATCCGATATCCGGATAGTACCGGATAGTGTCAGATACTCGAATAATATCGGATAAATGGTTGAAATTGGTTTCGTGGAAAAGGAGACTGTGTGTTGGTTAAAAAGGATTGGATATGCTTTGGTCGCATTGCGTGGATATTCTTGCATTTTGTGCAAGTCCAAGTTAGACACAAGGCAGGCAGACTTTTGCTTGTTACAGCAATGTAGTTGGTGATTGTTGTTACTTCGTAAAAAACGTTTTCCAGTATCTGTCCTACCTATTGAAATTATTTTAAAATAAATCAAAACGCAAAGCTATTTGTAGGTATTTTTATTTATTTATTTGAAACCTTCAAACGTATTCAATTAATGGTTTTCTTATACATATACATTTTTTTGTTAATGTTAGCCTTGGGCATACAATCATGACTGAGTAAGAGCATTAAGCAAACTAACTTGAGACCATTAATTGAAGATGAATGGCCAAAGTTAATCGAAACCAAAAGCATTTAAACCTATATTGAGAAGGCTCAGAACTACTAACAATCTCACGAATGAGTAGTCTATGGAAGAAAATGGCTCCAGCCACCGTTCTTCTAAGCTCCAGAGATTCTAAACTAATTATTTCTAAGTCTTGATTGATAAGAGCGTAAGCTGATGGAGTTAATCCAAGGAAGCCCTCATGGAGTAAATCTAAGAAATCTCTTTGCAATTGATTCAATTGTGAGAATATGTGCATTGTAAGACGGATACCAAACAATAGACGCATATTCTAAAATGGATCGAACGAATGATACATACATACCTACATATAACGTCGTTGTAACGTATGGGCCAGAAAATTACCCAATTTTCTGTCAGCATTATTTGATGAAAAAGTGATCGCAGAGCATTTTGCCACATTTGGAACAGATTATTTTTGGAGCACCACAAACAAAAATTTTGTAGATTAACACCTAGGCCCTTAAAATTAGATAAGGGCCAGAAAATTACCCAATTTTCTGTCAGCATTATTTGATGAAAAAGTGATCGCAGAGCATTTTGCCACATTTGGAACAGATTATTTTTGGAGTACCACAAACAAAAATTTTGTAGATTAACACCTAGGCCCTTAAAATTAGTTAATAGCGAAGCGAACGTTCGACTCGCTAAGGATTAACATCCACAAGTAGGCAATATTTTTAAGAATTGCAGCTGCAAAAAGTTGTTATATATAAAATGAAAAATGTATTCAGTTGAGTTGCATGAGATATCTACTTTTGGATGTTGATTCTTAGCGAGTCGAACGTTCGAATACTATCGACTCTCGCTCTTCTTAATATTAATAATGTAGTTACATTGAACTTACAAGAGTATGCGTGGAACTCCTCATACGTCTTGTCAATAGACTAAAATAGAAAAGGTTAGCTTAGCTTTTAAAAAGCTTAACAAGTATAAGCAGGTAATCTGTGACTACAAGGCTGTCTGCTTTGATGGTTCACCAACGTATTTCAAATCAAGGCACGGCATCTTTTCATCGGCTTAAAACCCATATATACGTCTTCGGGAACTCTACTTGACGATTCATGTTTATATTCAAGTCACTAAGATCTAACAAAGCAGAGTTTCCGCTAAACTATACAAAAATTAAGTATGCATCACGATCTCTGTTTCATACAGTAGAATTTTGAGAATATCAATACTTACTTCATTATTTTCCTTCATAATATAAATAAAACAACAGTGGAGAGAAGCAGTTTACAAAATTACAAACAATTTTTTAATGAATTTTCAAAAACTCTCCAGTATCGTACTTCGGAAAATCAAGATTCTGCCCAGTATTTGTTCTCATTGTCGTTGTAGCTGGCATTTTGAGTTCATTCCAATGATTATTGGTAGCATCCATCATTCTCTCCAGAGAGTCAGCAATATTTTCATCTAAGAAACGATCAACGTCGTTTGTATATTGATGGTCATCGATAACTGGGATTCCATTTAGGCCATCAGTTGGTCTTAAAACATTGGACAGATAACCAGTCCCTTCTCCAATACGACATAGACTACATCTATTCTGCTCCATCTTTGACTTAATATTCTGCAATTCGATACGTTCTTGTGAGAGGGTTAATCTCTCCTGCGAAAGGCGGGCCTCTCTTTCACTGAGGTCTCTCATTTGCTGCTGAAGGAAGACAATTTTTTCGTTGAAACTTTGTTCTGCTAGTCTTGCTTTCTGTATTGCTTCTTGTGCTCTACATTCATTAGCCCGTGCAAGTGTTACATCCTGTTCGAGTTCTTCTTCTTTTGAGAGGATCGCGTGCTCTTTGTGGGCTAACTCCCGTTTTTGAGTCTCCAGCTGCCGTTGAAGTTTGTAGAAACGCTCCCGTTCAAGTTCAGCTTGTTGGGTGGCTTCGTGCGCTACCACTAACGCCGCTTCTATTTCCATTCGAGATCGTTCGCTGTTCGTATTTGATTCAATCTTTTTGATTGTCTCCAGTTTGATTTTTTCAGCATTCAATTGAATGCGTTCCTCTTGGATAAGTTGCATTTGCCGCTGAGTTTCACTCAATTGATACTCTTTGAGTTCTCCAATTCGCTTTTCATCTTTCGATATTTGATCCCTGGAAAAAGACTTTTCTTTTTCAAAAGTTAATTTTTCAGCTTCAAGAGAAGCCATTTTTTGACGCATAATCCAGTTTTCTTCCGATGTGTCATTGGAAAGTCTCATAAGTTGGCTTTCTAGAGAAGTCACTAGTTCCATAAGTCTACGTTTTTCGTCTTCAGCCGCTCCTTCAATGATTTTAAGTCGTCTTTCTGTGTCATCTAGTTTCTTTTCACGAGTTTCTATCTTCAGCTCCCTTTCTCGGTACATATAATCCATCTTTTTTTCCATTTCAGTTTTCAGCGACTGTAAGTCGCCGGACACAGACTCTAAATTACTGGAAGCCATTCGAAGTGTTTCCAAGTATGAACCATTCTCTTGGACAACTGCGAATTCAAGGAGCTTCGATTGCCTAATAGTTTCTAACATTCTTCGATGATCATCTCGAAGGGTGTCCAAGTCATCTTCCTGTGATTTCTTCAGTCTCCGGATTTCTTCATCATGGGCATCTTTAAGGGCAGCCAAGTTTGCTTCTAGGCCAGACTTTATGCCTTGCTTTTCTTCTTCGCAAAATTTTAGTTTTTCAGTGTAGAACTTGTGCAATGCCCCAATTTCCCCTTGAAGCCGGAACTCTACTGAGGCAAGGTGGTCTTCTAAAACTTTAATCTGCTTTCTAAAATTTTAGAATTATTTAGATTAATAAAATTAGTAACATAGTTGCGAAATATGTTTTACCTTAATGAATTTTCCATCATTTGAATTTCTTTTTCATAGTTTGCATTGATATTGGCCACCAAATCCTCGAGACGCAATTTCTCCAATTCCAACCTCTTGATATCGCCCTCCAGTTCAATGCGTTCTGTTGCTTTTCTTCGAGCATCTTGTACTTTCTCTTCATCGAAATTGCTATCATTGGTTGGAAGTGCAACCCCAGCTGGTTCAGCCATCAATAATTGGATATGCGCATTGATGCGTTTCTGCTGTGCCTTGATACTTTGCTCCAGTTGAATTTGCCTAGAAAGCTGTTTTTGAAGTAGATTATTGAATTGGATTTCCTGTCGCGACAGAAGGTCGTGCTGCCGCCTTTGCATTTCTAACAGGGCAACTTCTTGATTTTTCATTTGTGCTGCAACAGCGATATGGGATTCTTGCTGACTGATGATTTGCGCAACATTCTGTGTGTCAATATTTGATGTGGTCATCAAAAATGGAACTGAGTTTACTGGTATGGTAGTTGAGGAAACTACATGCGGAGTTTGCATATTGGACGTGGATATATTTATTGTCTGAGCTTCCACTTCATCTGCAATATTTAGGAGTTCCACTTTTGGCGGAGGTATTCCTGGTAGCTTTACAGCATCTATCTTTACAGGTTCGTCTTCAGATTCCGGTCCTAAACCAAGCCAATCTGCTGTGGTACCCTTTTTGCGAGCTTTTGGCGTAGCAACGCGAGTGGCTTCCTTTTCTTTTGTGGTGGTGAAAAAATCCAAAGGGTTTGTATTAGCTGGTGGTGTTAGAGATGTTCTTCGACCAGTTGACGTTTTTGGTCGGGTTTGTCCCTGAAGTCCAGAATTTTCAGTCGTGTCAGTTGATTGCCGCGATATTGTACCTCTAGTGGAGGTTGCATCATCTCTACGCGCACTAAGTTCATCCAATTTCAATGACGGAGATATGTTTGGCTTCTTAGTTTCAATGGATCCTAGAATATCGTCAAAGAGATTGGATTTGCCAGTTACAGTCAATTTTGGCTTTTTCGGATCAAAGCCCAAGTCTGATAATATGTCATCATTTTCATCATTCTTTGCTTTGGCTTTTGGAGTACTCGTTGCTAGTGGCTTTTCTAACCTGGTCCCTCCTCCTAAAGGGGCTCTAATTGGAGGAGCCTTGTATTGTGGTTCAGTTTCTTCCTTGATCCCAAACAAATCTTCCATTTTACCCTTTCCTCCAGAAGATTTTGGTGCCGGTATTTTACTTGTAATTTTCTTCTGCCCTGGCTGAATTTCAAAGAAACTATCGTTGTCGTTACTGTTGTCACTTAACAAATCCCCTATTGGATCATCAAAATTGAAATTCATTTCGTTTAATCTATTAATTATTTAATTCAAAAGTGAACAAATTGAAAGACTTTCTTATGGTTTCGCTTTGTATACCAACGACGGTTGCTATGAAACTGTTGGGTAGCTATGTCGTAATATCGTAGGAAATGAAATGAATTTCCTGTATTATGACACTGGAAAACGATTTGGAAAACTAACAGGTGTCAAATTTCAGCTGTTTTCGGCTAACCTAATCCTTAAATATTTGTCTAATTTTCATCGGTTGATGAGATTTTTGTTATTTCTGTGCAGTTAGTGAGTTATTTAAATTAATTTATTACCCAAAGTAGAATAATGCTAAAATTTGCTTTGGGACTGCGTATAAAAGTCTGCAGTTCACTTGTAAATTTGCAAAAAACTAAAACAAATCTGTGGGTTCGACCGAAATCGACGGGTGGTGCTGGTGGTCCAACACAGAAAAATATTAAATCTACTCTGTATTATGTCACTGCCGGAGGAGTACTTATAGTTGGATTTAGCTATGCTGCTGTGCCATTGTATAGAATGTTTTGTCAGGTAAAATCTTGCTTAATTGCAGAAAGAAATCGTATATGTATTTGCTCCATTGCTGAAAGTTTATTTATTGAATTACCAAAGATGGGACACCAACCTCTGCCTTAAGATGTGCCGTAGTTGCAGTTATGGACGGTTTGTAAGTAAGTGGTATTAAATGAAAAGAAGAACCTAATAGTTAAACAACAGCGATTTCTAAAGTTGCATATGCGAAATATAGGAGATAAAATAGCAACTTTTTCAGAAATGCTTAATTTATCCGCTACTTGAACTATCTTACTTGTTCAGTTAGTAAAATACTTTAAGTTGTATAGTCTAAAGGGTCTTAAATTTCAATATTTCGTATAGGTATATAATAGGACGTTGTTTTTGTTTGATGTCAAAGATTGGAAAGCGATAAAGAATGTCACCTTTAAATCAGAGATTTCCTTATACAATGCCAGGCCAAACATATGGAACGGATCAGAGGTTGAATATCCTTAAAGATTGCCTGACCACGTCTAGACTGATATTCTACACATATCAGAACCAGTGCAATAATCAAAGTACTTACTTACTTACTTACTTACTTAGGCAAGAGTAATTACTTTGGCGCTTTGGCATCTGAGATGTCTTGGTCTTTAAAACGGAAGTTCGGTATTCCTTGCTTTCTCGAACCTGGGGCTAGGAGTCGAACATCATCCTGGTTGGAGCATTATTGTCGATTCGCGTAATGTAGTCGACGTGATTTAGCTTTTTGGACTACATCTACAACTTGGTACAGCTCACAGAGTTCGCAGTTGTATCTTCTCCTCCATTCGCCCTCCTTGCACACAGGACCAAATATATGCCAGAGTACTTTTCAGAAGAACCTTAGTTCCCCTTTTCTACCTATCGTCGAGCGCTCGGCACCATAAAGCAGGACTGGCAGGATTAAGGTTCGATATTTGTTCCCATTAGTTTCGCTAAACCGAAGTAGCAACAATTTGCTAATGTAATTCTCCGTCGGATTTCCACTAAGTCATTCGTGGAGTTGATGTTTACCCCTAGGTAGATGAGCTCCTTAATTACCTCGAAAATATTACTATCAACAGCGACGTTTTGTCCTAGACGGTAGACAGATGTTTGTTTGTTGATAGCATGTGCTTATGTTAGGTTAGGTTTGGTTAGAAGGGAAGTGCACAGCAATATGCTGTGCTTGCACGGGGGCCCATTGATTGGTCCATTGTGATCCCTTGTTGTTTTACGTGGTAAAAAACTTCACTTACAATAAAAACACTTACCATACTCAGTTTAAGTTCTTCTTGCTGGTTGGCCTATTGGAACCAACCTGTCTTCTTGACAAACCTGATTGTGTATGTCAGTGGTACCTGCGCTAGGTCCTCTAAGTCTTCGAAGAATCTGTTGCCCAGATAGCGAAGTCGAGATGTCTGGAGGTTTGGACACTCGCAGAGCAGGTGTTTGATGGTCTCGGTTTCTTCTATATCCTGACAGCTCCTGCAGTAATCTGGTGAGCTGATGCCCAGCCTGTCTGCCATTCCACCTATGGTGCAGTGGCCTTTCAGTGCGCCGGTTAAGATACGTATTTCTTGCTTGTTCATTCCCAGAATGTATTTTGTTCTTTTCTCGTCAATTCTTGGCAATAGACTGCGAGATATAACATAGTGATAATTTGTTCCCTCAGTTTTTGGTCAATGTTTCTTTTTGCTGCACTAATTGGGATGTCTATTGACGTAATATCATCCATTGCGTCAAGTTCTGACCCCTAGCTCGTCTGCCTTTTCATTCCCAACAATGTCGCTATGACCGGGGACCCAGCAGAGGGTGATCCTGTGTCGTTCGCCTATTTCGTTAAGGGATTTTTGGCAGTTCCTGACTGTTTTTGACTTTATGGTTTCGCTGTCTAGTGCTTTGATCGCCGCATGACTGTCTACGAAGATTGTAATCTTGAAGGGAACCAGATTCTTCACGGAAATGGTTTTTGCTGCCTTTTCGATTTTGATCATCTCAGCTTGAAAGACGCTGCATTCATTGGGGAGTCTGTACGAGTCCTTTATGTCTAGGGGCTCGCAGAAAACTTTGACCCGTCCGTATAGATATGGATTTTTTGTACGCTGGCGTGCGTGTTCCAGTTATCTCTTTGGGGTATGTATGTAAGCTAGTTTTCCTAGAAGTTTCGTTTGGGGATTATGTAGTCTGTTTTCCTGGATAGATCGATACCCAAGTAATTGCGAATTATGGAGCCGTGTCCATATTAGCTGTGTCTGAAGATGTTTGCCTCCTTGAGGCGGAGGGCTCCTTTGGCTGCCATGCTGCGAATGTATTCACCAAGGTGGGGTAGGTTTAAAATTACTTCCAGTCCGGCTTGGGGTGTTGATCTCATTGCTCCTGTTGTGCCGATACATGCTAATCTCTGTACCTTAGAGAGGTTGTGGAGATAGGTAGTCCTTTTTGTTGCCTTCCATCAAACAATTGACCCATATGTAAGTATGGGTCGTATGATCGCTGTATACATCCAATGGGTTATGTAAGGGCGCATACCCCAACGTTTGCCAAAGGTCTTTTTGCATGCGTAGAAGGCGCATAGTGCTTTTTTCTTTTCCTAGTGAACAGAACACATTCGGTTTTGATTGGATTAACTCCAAGGCCGTTCGGTCTTGCCCACGATGATAATTCTTTTAGGGCAGATTCCATGAGTTCACTAATAGTGAGGAGATACTTGCCACTTATTAGAATTACAATATCTGCGTCTGCGTATGCTACTAGGAGCCACATGAGGGGAGATATGACGGCCCCCTGTGGGGTGCCGCTGGTCACTGTTTTCTTTATGTTACTCTCTCTGATCTCCGAGTTAATTACTCTGCTGTTGAGCATTTCGTAAACCCAGTTCGTTATTTCTTTTTTCGCTCCTAAGTCTTCGAGCGCTGTTCTTATGGCCGCTGTTTTAACTGAAAGCTCCCTCAATGTCCAAAAATGCTGCCATGGCGAATTCTTTATGGTGTAATCCTTTTTTTATAATTGACACAACTTGGTGCAGGGCTGTTTCAACGGACTTACCTTTGAGGTAGGCGTGTTAAGTGCTGCATAGGTTGTTTTCGTTTAGAAGGTCGCTTGTATATAAGTCGATTATTTTCTCTAGTGTCTTTAAGAGAAAAGAGGAGAGACTTATTGGCCTATAATCTTTTCCTGTGCAGTGTATATGTCTCCCTGCTTTGGGAATGAATATCACTTTTACTTCTTTCCAGCTTTGCGGTATGTAGCAGAGTCTTATACAGCAGTTGTAGCTTTTAGCCATTAAGAGCCTGTTGTATCATTGTTGCTTTTGATAGTTATGTCTAAAATGTCTGCCCTGTTTCTGTTTTAGAAAGTGGATGAAGTGGTTTCCCCTGTTACACAAAATGTGGAAATAATATATATTAAAACAACGACTCACCTCTTTTATTAATTCCTGTGCTGCCCCACAGCGTGTGGTGTGCACTCGCATCGCACCCTACCACTAATGATGTGTTCCGTATGTTAGCGTGCTCCACTAATTCACGGACTGTATCGGATGGTGGGTTTTCCTCGTCGTGTGCCATGTAAACTGAAGCGAGGATAAGGTTCCTTTCCGGAGCTTCAATTTTTACAGCCACTGTGTATCCGTTGCTATACCTATGAAGGAAAAATACAAACAAACAGTTTTTTCTGACTACAATACAGCTTCGTACTTTACCTTCTTCTTTAGTGTGGAACAGATGGTAGTATGGCGATTTCAGTCTTTGGATTTTATTTTTAAAAATCCAGGGTTCCTGAATTAATGCCACGTCCACGCTTAGCTCAGACATGAACAGCAGTAGGTCGTGTGTTGCTGCTTAACATGCAAATTAATTTGCACCACTAGCAGCTTTTGCAACCTTTGGCCCTTCATCTTCGTCCATCTTCAGTCTGTTGCCTGGGGTCTGCCTTTTGCGGTCTGCAGAAGATTAGTTTATCGCAAAGCAGAGCTCCTTGCCGTCACCACTTCTTCTGGAGTATAACTTGACCCAATCCTTGATCGGGATATTTTTGTTCTGCCCTGCGAGGAGGACCACGACGTTCTCGTCCTCTTCTTTGTCGAAGGGGGGTGGTATCCAGACTTTGGCTTTCTGTCTAAGTGGCAGTGCGGATCTTAGTACAACCTTGAGTTTGGCTCTCTCCTACTGTTCGCCATTGCTGCCGATGGTTTTGGAGAGAAACTCAAGGGTATGCCCGTCTTCACACCCCACTATCTTCACGCCTTTGTGCCATCCGGCTCCGTCAAACTCGTAATCTGGTCCCCTATTTCGGATGTTGACCATCATAGCCTTGAGGATGACGTTTTCTGTCAGGAGCCAGTGCTCAGCTGTGATCTTTCCATCGCAATCTTGCTCGTCAGGCTTGTTGAAGCCTTGGATCTTTTCGGTCGGCTTTCTTTTTTCTCTTCCTCTGACCGTTGCCTCTTCGAAGAGGTGCCAGATGTTCCGCCCTAGTGCCTGTAGAGACCCTGCTTGAAGCCTGTACCTTGTTCTTTGTTTCTAAAGATCTGGTGGTTTTATACTGTTCCTTCTTAGCCTTATTAGGACAACATTTGAATTTGTCTGCCACCACTACTGCTGTTCCTTTTCGCAGTTCAGGAGCTGAAGGTTCATTGGGTTTGTGAGCCCTCTGATTTTCAAAGCTCTTTATTGCCCTCTTATGCTTCCTGATCAAGGCCCTGTCTCTATCATTGATAGAGGTTGGGTCTTTCTCAGTAATTTTTTTGAGGAATCGTTTTGAAGCCATGTAGTTGCTCCGCTTTCTTGTCTCCTTGGGATTGGGAACCCTCCTCAGCGCTTTCAATATTTTGGCTTTTGAAAATGGGGAGGGTTGTCGTGAGTAGGTCCGAATTGCTGGTTGAGAGTTGCTTGTCGTCGCGTTTATCCTGGGTTTGTTGGCTAGGTTCGTCCTGTCTGGTAAGTCTTGGTCGGTTAGGTCGGCTTTCGTTTATTTGATCGTCTTTGTTTGGCATGTTTTTGTTGAATTTAAATTTTGTTCCCACGAGTAGGTCGGAAATAAAAGCTCCATCCCGTCAGAGCCGATATACCGGGATAAGGCAACAGGGGTACGACAGACCTTGCCCGGGCGTCTAAAGGAGCTCGCTAAACACTGATTTGGCCCTCAGCCATACATTCTTGGGCACGGATTTATGTACTTTGTACGCTCACTCGACAACTGAATTTGGGCACCTCAGTCCTATGGTAAAGGAGCATCCACTGGGTATTGACCTATTGATGAGTAAAGGATTACCACAATGATACCCCCTGACCTTAGAGCTGATCACCGTCTTGACATCGCACAAGACAATTGTAGTGACCATTACCGGCCGGCACCTACGGGGAGGGTTTGGAGGAGGATTTTGCCAGCCTAGCATGTACTTGGTCTTGTCCTCTTTTTTTTTCTCTTACTAATGAGCAATTATAAAACATATTTCAGGATGATCTGTCCACTCACCTCGAAAATCAAGAAGACATATATTATTTGATTGAAATTGAACGGAACCCGGCAGACTTTCAGACCCTAGCCCCTAACGCATGGGAGTATCTGAATAAATTAATCTGTTTTAACATAAGATGGTAAAATATGCACGGCATAACGCTTTGCAGTGTTTGGCGGCTAAATGTCATGATGTTCAACTATATATGTATAAAGATGTTAAACACATTGATCAGGTTTCCCGCTAGCATCAGCTCCGAAAGCCCTATTGGAGTATAAACCGTTTTCAATACTTTTGGCAACAGTTAAACAATTGGGATATCATTTTTCGGTACGTATTCATTTTTCCTTTTTTTTGCTTAGGGTGGATGAGTAGCAGACATTGTATCACTTTGACTTTTAAAATTGACCAGAAAGGGCTTGATGCACTAGGAAATTCAATGGGTCTGTTCGTAATTTCTGTTAGTGTAACTTGACTTCGCAGGTATCACTGAATGATTTCATCTATGTCGGAGACTCACCAAATGTAGAAATCGTTTGCTCATTTGGATTTCATTGCCATTTTCTCAATGCTCTGTTTTTTTGCGGATGTGACTTCTTTGCATTGTTTGTTGAATAGTTAATTACATTCTAGACTTGGTTAAATGAGCGAATGTAGAGTTTCAGGCCGAAATGAATCATTTCGAATATACCTATTTCTAAAACTTATCCGTAGATCAGCTAATCGCAGGGCTTGATGAAAGCAAGAGATCAAACTGTATTTCCGAAATCATTGATATCGGCGTTATCTGAAATTCGTATGGAGTAGATAACATAAGTGTCTTTAGTTTGTTCTGTTGGAATGTTCAGCGATTTTTTATTCATGGATGCCCTAGCTCCCAAGTCGCCAGTACAAAAATTGCAGTCGACGATTGGTAAGACTGCATCCCAATGATCGCTCACGGATAGTCTTGGAAATAATCATATTGTAGTATTGTATGTATTGTATGTGCAGTGGGGTCATCAGTAGATGACAAGCACTTAGACCTATTGGTTCATTGTACTTCAGCATAGCTGCCCGCTCGCTGGTTATTGGCGATTAGTAAGATACAGTGAGGGAGAACCTACCAGTAGCCTTGGCAAAGCGATGAATATTAGCAAGTTCAATGTCCCCCATCTCATCTTCGTTGACGAATTGTTTGCCTATAGTGGTGAGCCTGGTTCTGGCGAAAGCCGGACATTCACAGATGAAGTGAGATACCGTTTCATCCGCCTCCAGGCAGCACTCACATAGGCCCGAGCTCCTAATGTGGATGGTTTTGATGTGCTCGTTAAGAGGACTGAAACCGGTGACGAGACCAATCAAGGGTCTCAAGTCTTTCCTGTTTAGTTCAAGCAAAAACTTAGCTCTGCTGATTTTCGGACCGTCCACTAGCTTCTTTGAATATCTGCATGAGACCAGGTCATGCCAGTATTCGGAATGTTGTTGGCGTAGAGCCGAATCCATTTCACGTTTGTGGACGGATGAGCAGCATCCTATAAATGGTTGTGGGCCAATGAAGGCTGTTGAAGAGCCCTTCTTGGCCAGAGCATCCGCTCTTTCATTTCCATCGATACCTGTGTGCCCAGGAACCCAGGTAGGTGATACCGAGTTACATCTACCCAGACGGTTAAGCTTAACCATGGTTTCCTCAACTATTTTTGAGTTGAGAGAACCAGCCGAACAGGCTTTGATAGCGGCTTGGCTATCTGAGCAGATGTATAAGGTTTTACCCTTAATCCTTCTCCTTAACAGGATATTTGCGGCAGTAGCAATCGCAAAGATTTCTCCATGAAAAACAGTTGTTTGTCTACCCAAGGCTGCAGATAGATTTATCCGACAGTCTCTAGAGTAGACCCCGGCTCCGGAGATACCGTCAATGAGTGAGCCATCGGTATAGACGATGACATCACCCGGCTTAAAGCCATTCCACCCCTCACTGTTCCATTCCTGCCGTTCAGGAAGGATGACCTGAAAACGGCGCTCAAAGACTTGCTTCATGCACACAGTGTCAAGTGCTCCTCCCCGATGGCCAGGTAGGCTGTCATAGAGAGCTCTGTACCTAGCACCTCTGGCCCCATCGCCGAGATTGACCTGCCGTCCAAGTACTACACACATACGGTATAGTGATTTTCTGGCCTCACTCTCAGCAAGGAACTGCAAGGGAGGTAAACAGAGCAACACTTCCATAGCAGCAGTGGGAGTTCCTCTCATCGCACCTGTAATGCATAAGCACGCAAGGTGCTATAGCTTCGACAGTTGACGTTTGAGGATGTGAGCTCTAGCCCACCATACAATCGCACCATACATAAGGTATGGCCTAACGATGCACGTGTAAATCCAGTGAACCAGCCTGGGACTAAGTCCCCAGGTTCTGCTGAACATCCTACGGCACTGCCAGAGAATGTTAGTTGCCTTCGAAATCCTAGCAACCAAATGTTCAGAAAAGTTAAGCTTTGGATCTAACACAATACCCAGATACTTAACCTTGCTTGATAGCTTTAGTTGAGTGCCCTGGAAGTAAGGCCACCTCAGGTATTGCCCTTCTACTCGTGAACAGCATCATCTCAGTCTTTGCGGGGTTGACTGACAGAGCTTCACCTTGGCGGCAGCTTGCTCGCGGCACCAACTCCCAACACTAGGGTGGCGACGGTGTAGAGGTTAGTGTGTTGGCTTGTGACCCGTGCGGTGCAGGTTCAATCCCCATGGGGAACAACAACATACGCCACCCAATCACATGCCTCTACACCAAAAGGAGGATTTCTGCCTGGTAGTACAATGGAACGTTACCGAGTCTGAGTGCTCTGGGATTTGGATTTCCTTTTAAAAAAAAAAAAAAAAAAAAAAAAAAATCCCAACACTATTGAGCGCTGTTTCCATCCGCTCACAAAGGGTTGGTAAAAACCTGCGGCTGACAATAATGCACACATCATCAGCGTACCCAATAACAGGGTGACCTTCCCCATCAAGTCTTCTCAACAAGGAGTCGACCAACTGGTTCCACAATGTAGTGGAAAGTACACCGCCCTGCGCAAAGTCTTTAACAGCGCGCACAGTTCTGACGCAGCCGCCAACAGCAGCTGTAACTTCTCTGCTCCTAAGCATTTCCAGGATCCATTCCACAGTTGTAGAATCGACGCCCTTCAGTGTTAAGGCAGACTCAATTCTGCAAAAGGTGGGATTGTCAAAGGCACCCTCAATATCCATGAAGACAGCAAGAGCATAGTTCTTGCGGGTGAGCGCCCTACGCACTCTGGCCGTCAGATCCGTTAATGCCGTCTCAGTGGACTTGCCTTTTTTCCCGGTTTGGGAATGAAAACCGCCCTAGCTCTTCTCCAGGCCAAAGGAATATGTCGCAGAGCCACGCTGGCTCTGTAGATTCTAGTTAGCAGTGTGAGCAAAATCTCGATACCCTTTTGCAAGAGTATGGGATAGATGCCATCAGGTCCAGGAGCCTTGAAAGGAGAAAAGGTCAGGATAATGGCTCTCGCCCTCTCTCTCGTAACAATGCTCGCCGCGACCCGCCACTGCTCAGTGGTAGCTCAGCTTTTGTTTGGCCACACGCAATTATCCACGGCTTTGCAGCCAGGAAAGTGGGTGTCCATTAGCAGTTGAAGTACCTCCTCATTGGAGTTGGTCGAGGTGCCATCGGGCTTCCGAAGGACGGCAAGCCTGGCTCCCGGATCAGCTGAGAGGACTCTCTGCAATCTCGAAACCGCGCTAACATCCTTCAGTTCTCCGCAGAACCTCTGCCAAGATACCTTCTTAGCGCTCTTAATTTGCCTCTTGTACTCCTGCGCATCCGCATGAGAAGACCAATCGGCTGCCAGGTTAGACTTCCTGGCCCTGTTTGGCATGTTTTTGTTGAATTTAAATTTTGTTCCCACGAGTAGGTCGGAAATAAAAGCTCCATCCCGTCAGAGCCGATATACCGGGATAAGGCAACAGGGGTACGACAGACCTTGCCCGGGCGTCTAAAGGAGCTCGCTAAACACTGATTTGGCCCTCAGCCATACATTCTTGGGCACGGATTTATGTACTTTGTACGCTCACTCGACAACTGAATTTGGGCACCTCAGTCCTATGGTAAAGGAGCATCCACTGGGTATTGACCTATTGATGAGTAAAGGATTACCACAATGATACCCCCTGACCTTAGAGCTGATCACCGTCTTGACATCGCACAAGACAATTGTAGTGACCATTACCGGCCGGCACCTACGGGGAGGGTTTGGAGGAGGATTTTGCCAGCCTAGCATGTACTTGGTCTTGTCCTCTTTTTTTTTCTCTTACTAATGAGCAATTATAAAACATATTTCAGGATGATCTGTCCACTCACCTCGAAAATCAAGAAGACATATATTATTTGATTGAAATTGAACGGAACCCGGCAGACTTTCAGACCCTAGCCCCTAACACATGGGAGTATCTGAATAAATTAATCTGTTTTAACATAAGATGGTAAAATATGCACGGCATAACGCTTTGCAGTGTTTGGCGGCTAAATGTCATGATGTTCAACTATATATGTATAAAGATGTTAAACACATTGATCAGGTTTCCCGCTAGCATCAGCTCCGAAAGCCCTATTGGAGTATAAACCGTTTTCAATACTTTTGGCAACAGTTAAACAATTGGGATATCATTTTTCGGTACGTATTCATTTTTCCTTTTTTTTGCTTAGGGTGGATGAGTAGCAGACATTGTATCACTTTGACTTTTAAAATTGACCAGAAAGGGCTTGATGCACACTAGGAAATTCAATGGGTCTGTTCGTAATTTCTGTTAGTGTAACTTGACTTCGCAGGTATCACTGAATGATTTCATCTATGTCGGAGACTCACCAAATGTAGAAATCGTTTGCTCATTTGGATTTCATTGCCATTTTCTCAATGCTCTGTTTTTTTGCGGATGTGACTTCTTTGCATTGTTTGTTGAATAGTTAATTACATTCTAGACTTGGTTAAATGAGCGAATGTAGAGTTTCAGGCCGAAATGAATCATTTCGAATATACCTATTTCTAAAACTTATCCGTAGATCAGCTAATCGCAGGGCTTGATGAAAGCAAGAGATCAAACTGTATTTCCGAAATCATTGATATCGGCGTTATCTGAAATTCGTATGGAGTAGATAACATAAGTGTCTTTAGTTTGTTCTGTTGGAATGTTCAGCGATTTTTTATTCATGGATGCCCTAGCTCCCAAGTCGCCAGTACAAAAATTGCAGTCGACGATTGGTAAGACTGCATCCCAATGATCGCTCACGGATAGTCTTGGAAATAATCATATTGTAGTATTGTATGTATTGTATGTGCAGTGGGGTCATCAGTAGATGACAAGCACTTAGACCTATTGGTTCATTGTACTTCAGCATAGCTGCCCGCTCGCTGGTTATTGGCGATTAGTAAGATACAGTGAGGGAGAACCTACCAGTAGCCTTGGCAAAGCGATGAATATTAGCAAGTTCAATGTCCCCCATCTCATCTTCGTTGACGAATTGTTTGCCTATAGTGGTGAGCCTGGTTCTGGCGAAAGCCGGACATTCACAGATGAAGTGAGATACCGTTTCATCCGCCTCCAGGCAGCACTCACATAGGCCCGAGCTCCTAATGTGGATGGTTTTGATGTGCTCGTTAAGAGGACTGAAACCGGTGACGAGACCAATCAAGGGTCTCAAGTCTTTCCTGTTTAGTTCAAGCAAAAACTTAGCTCTGCTGATTTTCGGACCGTCCACTAGCTTCTTCGAATATCTGCATGAGACCAGGTCATGCCAGTATTCGGAATGTTGTTGGCGTAGAGCCGAATCCATTTCACTTTGTGGACGGATGAGCAGCATCCTATAAATGGTTGTGGGCCAATGAAGGCTGTTGAAGAGCCCTTCCTGGCCAGAGCATCCGCTCTTTCATTTCCATCGATACCTGTGTGCCCAGGAACCCAGGTAGGTGATACCGAGTTACATCTACCCAGACAGTTAAGCTTAACCATGGTTTCCTCAACTATTTTTGAGTTGAGAGAACCAGCCGAACAGGCTTTGATAGCGGCTTGGCTATCTGAGCAGATGTATAAGGTTTTACCCTTAATCCTTCTCCTTAACAGGATATTTGCGGCAGTAGCAATCGCAAAGATTTCTCCATGAAAAACAGTTGTTTGTCTACCCAAGGCTGCAGATAGATTTATCCGACAGTCTCTAGAGTAGACCCCGGCTCCGGAGATACCGTCAATGAGTGAGCCATCGGTATAGACGATGACATCACCCGGCTTAAAGCCATTCCACCCCTCACTGTTCCATTCCTGCCGTTCAGGAAGGATGACCTGAAAACGGCGCTCAAAGACTTGCTTCATGCACACAGTGTCAAGTGCTCCTCCCCGATGGCCAGGTAGGCTGTCATAGAGAGCTCTGTACCTAGCACCTCTGGCCCCATCGCCGAGATTGACCTGCCGTCCAAGTACTACACACATACGGTATAGTGATTTTCTGGCCTCACTCTCAGCAAGGAACTGCAAGGGAGGTAAACAGAGCAACACTTCCATAGCAGCAGTGGGAGTTCCTCTCATCGCACCTGTAATGCATAAGCACGCAAGGTGCTATAGCTTCGACAGTTGACGTTTGAGGATGTGAGCTCTAGCCCACCATACAATCGCACCATACATAAGGTATGGCCTAACGATGCACGTGTAAATCCAGTGAACCAGCCTGGGACTAAGTCCCCAGGTTCTGCTGAACATCCTACGGCACTGCCAGAGAATGTTAGTTGCCTTCGAAATCCTAGCAACCAAATGTTCAGAAAAGTTAAGCTTTGGATCTAACACAATACCCAGATACTTAACCTTGCTTGATAGCTTTAGTTGAGTGCCCTGGAAGTAAGGCCACCTCAGGTATTGCCCTTCTACTCGTGAACAGCATCATCTCAGTCTTTGCGGGGTTGACTGACAGAGCTTCACCTTGGCGGCAGCTTGCTCGCGGCACCAACTCCCAACACTAGGGTGGCGACGGTGTAGAGGTTAGTGTGTTGGCTTGTGACCCGTGCGGTGCAGGTTCAATCCCCATGGGGAACAACAACATACGCCACCCAATCACATGCCTCTACACCAAAAGGAGGATTTCTGCCTGGTAGTACAATGGAACGTTACCGAGTCTGAGTGCTCTGGGATTTGGATTTCCTTTTAAAAAAAAAAAAAAAAAAAAAAAAAAAAATCCCAACACTATTGAGCGCTGTTTCCATCCGCTCACAAAGGGTTGGTAAAAACCTGCGGCTGACAATAATGCACACATCATCAGCGTACCCAATAACAGGGTGACCTTCCCCATCAAGTCTTCTCAACAAGGAGTCGACCAACTGGTTCCACAATGTAGTGGAAAGTACACCGCCCTGCGCAAAGTCTTTAACAGCGCGCACAGTTCTGACGCAGCCGCCAACAGCAGCTGTAACTTCTCTGCTCCTAAGCATTTCCAGGATCCATTCCACAGTTGTAGAATCGACGCCCTTCAGTGTTAAGGCAGACTCAATTCTGCAAAAGGTGGGATTGTCAAAGGCACCCTCAATATCCATGAAGACAGCAAGAGCATAGTTCTTGCGGGTGAGCGCCCTACGCACTCTGGCCGTCAGATCCGTTAATGCCGTCTCAGTGGACTTGCCTTTTTTCCCGGTTTGGGAATGAAAACCGCCCTAGCTCTTCTCCAGGCCAAAGGAATATGTCGCAGAGCCACGCTGGCTCTGTAGATTCTAGTTAGCAGTGTGAGCAAAATCTCGATACCCTTTTGCAAGAGTATGGGATAGATGCCATCAGGTCCAGGAGCCTTGAAAGGAGAAAAGGTCAGGATAATGGCTCTCGCCCTCTCTCTCGTAACAATGCTCGCCGCGACCCGCCACTGCTCAGTGGTAGCTCAGCTTTTGTTTGGCCACACGCAATTATCCACGGCTTTGCAGCCAGGAAAGTGGGTGTCCATTAGCAGTTGAAGTACCTCCTCATTGGAGTTGGTCGAGGTGCCATCGGGCTTCCGAAGGACGGCAAGCCTGGCTCCCGGATCAGCTGAGAGGACTCTCTGCAATCTCGAAACCGCGCTAACATCCTTCAGTTCTCCGCAGAACCTCTGCCAAGATACCTTCTTAGCGCTCTTAATTTGCCTCTTGTACTCCTGCGCATCCGCATGAGAAGACCAATCGGCTGCCAGGTTAGACTTCCTGGCCCTGTTTGGCATGTTTTTGTTGAATTTAAATTTTGTTCCCACGAGTAGGTCGGAAATAAAAGCTCCATCCCGTCAGAGCCGATATACCGGGATAAGGCAACAGGGGTACGACAGACCTTGCCCGGGCGTCTAAAGGAGCTCGCTAAACACTGATTTGGCCCTCAGCCATACATTCTTGGGCACGGATTTATGTACTTTGTACGCTCACTCGACAACTGAATTTGGGCACCTCAGTCCTATGGTAAAGGAGCATCCACTGGGTATTGACCTATTGATGAGTAAAGGATTACCACAATGATACCCCCTGACCTTAGAGCTGATCACCGTCTTGACATCGCACAAGACAATTGTAGTGACCATTACCGGCCGGCACCTACGGGGAGGGTTTGGAGGAGGATTTTGCCAGCCTAGCATGTACTTGGTCTTGTCCTCTTTTTTTTTCTCTTACTAATGAGCAATTATAAAACATATTTCAGGATGATCTGTCCACTCACCTCGAAAATCAAGAAGACATATATTATTTGATTGAAATTGAACGGAACCCGGCAGACTTTCAGGCCCTAGCCCCTAACACATGGGAGTATCTGAATAAATTAATCTGTTTTAACATAAGATGGTAAAATATGCACGGCATAACGCTTTGCAGTGTTTGGCGGCTAAATGTCATGATGTTCAACTATATATGTATAAAGATGTTAAACACATTGATCAGGTTTCCCGCTAGCATCAGCTCCGAAAGCCCTATTGGAGTATAAACCGTTTTCAATACTTTTGGCAACAGTTAAACAATTGGGATATCATTTTTCGGAACGTATTCATTTTTCCTTTTTTTTGCTTAGGGTGGATGAGTAGCAGACATTGTATCACTTTGACTTTTAAAATTGACCAGAAAGGGCTTGATGCACTAGGAAATTCAATGGGTCTGTTCGTAATTTCTGTTAGTGTAACTTGACTTCGCAGGTATCACTGAATGATTTCATCTATGTCGGAGACTCACCAAATGTAGAAATCGTTTGCTCATTTGGATTTCATTGCCATTTTCTCAATGCTCTGTTTTTTTGCGGATGTGACTTCTTTGCATTGTTTGTTGAATAGTTAATTACATTCTAGACTTGGTTAAATGAGCGAATGTAGAGTTTCAGGCCGAAATGAATCATTTCGAATATACCTATTTCTAAAACTTATCCGTAGATCAGCTAATCGCAGGGCTTGATGAAAGCAAGAGATCAAACTGTATTTCCGAAATCATTGATATCGGCGTTATCTGAAATTCGTATGGAGTAGATAACATAAGTGTCTTTAGTTTGTTCTGTTGGAATGTTCAGCGATTTTTTATTCATGGATGCCCTAGCTCCCAAGTCGCCAGTACAAAAATTGCAGTCGACGATTGGTAAGACTGCATCCCAATGATCGCTCACGGATAGTCTTGGAAATAATCATATTGTAGTATTGTATGTATTGTATGTGCAGTGGGGTCATCAGTAGATGACAAGCACTTAGACCTATTGGTTCATTGTACTTCAGCATAGCTGCCCGCTCGCTGGTTATTGGCGATTAGTAAGATACAGTGAGGGAGAACCTACCAGTAGCCTTGGCAAAGCGATGAATATTAGCAAGTTCAATGTCCCCCATCTCATCTTCGTTGACGAATTGTTTGCCTATAGTGGTGAGCCTGGTTCTGGCGAAAGCCGGACATTCACAGATGAAGTGAGATACCGTTTCATCCGCCTCCAGGCAGCACTCACATAGGCCCGAGCTCCTAATGTGGATGGTTTTGATGTGCTCGTTAAGAGGACTGAAACCGGTGACGAGACCAATCAAGGGTCTCAAGTATTTCCTGTTTAGTTCAAGCAAAAACTTAGCTCTGCTGATTTTCGGACCGTCCACTAGCTTCTTCGAATATCTGCATGAGACCAGGTCATGCCAGTATTCGGAATGTTGTTGGCGTAGAGCCGAATCCATTTCACTTTGTGGACGGATGAGCAGCATCCTATAAATGGTTGTGGGCCAATGAAGGCTGTTGAAGAGCCCTTCCTGGCCAGAGCATCCGCTCTTTCATTTCCATCGATACCTGTGTGCCCAGGAACCCAGGTAGGTGATACCGAGTTACATCTACCCAGACAGTTAAGCTTAACCATGGTTTCCTCAACTATTTTTGAGTTGAGAGAACCAGCCGAACAGGCTTTGATAGCGGCTTGGCTATCTGAGCAGATGTATAAGGTTTTACCCTTAATCCTTCTCCTTAACAGGATATTTGCGGCAGTAGCAATCGCAAAGATTTCTCCATGAAAAACAGTTGTTTGTCTACCCAAGGCTGCAGATAGATTTATCCGACAGTCTCTAGAGTAGACCCCGGCTCCGGAGATACCGTCAATGAGTGAGCCATCGGTATAGACGATGACATCACCCGGCTTAAAGCCATTCCACCCCTCACTGTTCCATTCCTGCCGTTCAGGAAGGATGACCTGAAAACGGCGCTCAAAGACTTGCTTCATGCACACAGTGTCAAGTGCTCCTCCCCGATGGCCAGGTAGGCTGTCATAGAGAGCTCTGTACCTAGCACCTCTGGCCCCATCGCCGAGATTGACCTGCCGTCCAAGTACTACACACATACGGTATAGTGATTTTCTGGCCTCACTCTCAGCAATGAACTGCAAGGGAGGTAAACAGAGCAACACTTCCATAGCAGCAGTGGGAGTTCCTCTCATCGCACCTGTAATGCATAAGCACGCAAGGTGCTATAGCTTCGACAGTTGACGTTTGAGGATGTGAGCTCTAGCCCACCATACAATCGCACCATACATAAGGTATGGCCTAACGATGCACGTGTAAATCCAGTGAACCAGCCTGGGACTAAGGTTCTGCTGACCATCCTACGGCACTGCCAGAGAATGTTAGTTGCCTTCGAAATCCTAGCAACCAAATGTTCAGAAAAGTTAAGCTTTGGATCTAACACAATACCCAGATACTTAACCTTGCTTGATAGCTTTAGTTGAGTGCCCTGGAAGTAAGGCCACCTCAGGTATTGCCCTTCTACTCGTGAACAGCATCATCTCAGTCTTTGCGGGGTTGACTGACAGAGCTTCACCTTGGCGGCAGCTTGCTCGCGGCACCAACTCCCAACACTAGGGTGGCGACGATGTAGAGGTTAGTGTGTTGGCTTGTGAACCGTGCGGTGCAGGTTCAATCCCCATGGGGAACAACAACATACGCCACCCAATCACATGCCTCTACACCAAAAGGAGGATTTCTGCCTGGTAGTACAATGGAACGTTACCGAGTCTGAGTGCTCTGGGATTTGGATTTCCTTTTTAAAAAAAAAAAAAAAAAAAAAAAAAATCCCAACACTATTGAGCGCTGTTTCCATCCGCTCACAAAGGGTTGGTAGAAACCTGCGGCTGACAATAATGCACACATCATCAGCGTACCCAATAACAGGGTGACCTTCCCCATCAAGTCTTCTCAACAAGGAGTCGACCAACTGGTTCCACAATGTAGTGGAAAGTACACCGCCCTGCGCAAAGTCTTTAACAGCGCGCACAGTTCTGACGCAGCCGCCAACAGCAGCTGTAACTTCTCTGCTCCTAAGCATTTCCAGGATCCATTCCACAGTTGTAGAATCGACGCCCTTCAGTGTTAAGGCAGACTCAATTCTGCAAAAGGTGGGATTGTCAAAGGCACCCTCAATATCCATGAAGACAGCAAGAGCATAGTTCTTGCGGGTGAGCGCCCTACGCACTCTGGCCGTCAGATCCGTTAATGCCGTCTCAGTGGACTTGCCTTTTTTCCCGGTTTGGGAATGAAAACCGCCCTAGCTCTTCTCCAGGCCAAAGGAATATGTCGCAGAGCCACGCTGGCTCTGTAGATTCTAGTTAGCAGTGTGAGCAAAATCTCGATACCCTTTTGCAAGAGTATGGGATAGATGCCATCAGGTCCAGGAGCCTTGAAAGGAGAAAAGGTCAGGATAATGGCTCTCGCCCTCTCTCTCGTAACAATGCTCGCCGCGACCCGCCACTGCTCAGTGGTAGCTCAGCTTTTGTTTGGCCACACGCAATTATCCACGGCTTTGCAGCCAGGAAAGTGGGTGTCCATTAGCAGTTGAAGTACCTCCTCATTGGAGTTGGTCGAGGTGCCATCGGGCTTCCGAAGGACGGCAAGCCTGGCTCCCGGATCAGCTGAGAGGACTCTCTGCAATCTCGAAACCGCGCTAACATCCTTCAGTTCTCCGCAGAACCTCTGCCAAGATACCTTCTTAGCGCTCTTAATTTGCCTCTTGTACTCCTGCGCATCCGCATGAGAAGACCAATCGGCTGCCAGGTTAGACTTCCTGGCCCTGTTAAACAGCCTCCCCACTCTTTTCCTGAGAAGGGATAGCTTAGCGTTCCACCATCGGGTTGGTTTCGCACCGCCAACCTCCTTCTCCGGGCAAGCAGTATGAAAGGCCGTAATAATACCGCTGTGTAGCGTGTCGGTCGCCTTATCCAAGTCATCGCTACTAAGGATCCTGATAGGCAGGGAACCTATCTGACCCCGCAACTCCGTGGAATAGACGTCCCAGTCAGTCCGTCGCACATTCCTGATTTTGCCTCTGATCGGTCGATCTGCACTTAACTTAAAAATAACATACCGATGGTCAGATGCAGTTTCTTCCCTTGAAACCCTCCAGCCCGAAACGATGTCAGACGCAGCAGCGGTTGCTACTGTCACATCAATAACTTGCCGCCTCAGCCGAGTGACAAAGGTTGGCTCATTACCAGTGTTCAGTATATCGAGCTGGCTGGCAGCAAAGAAGTTTAGTAGGGATTCACCCCTGCTATTTGAGTCAGTACTACCCCAAACGCGACGATGCGCGTTCGCGTCCATACCAACGATCAAATGCTTGTTACCTCGTCGGGCATGCTCGACAAGCCTTACCAGTTCCACCGTTGGAGGTGGGGCCAGTGAGTCGAATGGGAGGTACACTGAGGCTAAAATAATCTCAGTAACCAACCCTCCTCGCTTAAGACACATTTTAATAGCTGTACAGTCTCGAGAACTGAACTAACCCTATTATAACCAGGGCTGGTTATGTGTCCTTATTAGGATCGTAACAGAATTTGATGTACGAACTGTACGATTTTTGTATCAAGCTAGCCCTTTCGTTTGACATATCGTACATTTAAAAAAAAAATGTATGACATGCGTTAAAATAACAAAATAGTAGCAACGCGCAACTAATACTTGTGGTGCATGGCAATGTTTTTGTCTGGCTGATTTTCCGATTGGCTACTACAGACAGATGCTTTCGGAAGATTGTACAAAGCGAAAGCAAAGAAAAAAGCAAAATCAATAATTAATTCTGAGCAACGAAAAGAATTGTAGGTCAATGTTCATTTGTATTTTTATTTCTTCAGTTATTGGTGACATTTACATGTGTGATTCTTGCGTTTAAGTAAAAAGTTAAAAATCAATGAGCCGCAATCCATTTTTATTATGTCAAATGCATGCGTTAGTACACGTTTATATTTGCTCTTCGGTGCCGATCCAACGTATACCATAGGCTGAATGTTCAGGATATATTGTTTTAGACGATTATTTGAGGTAAGAATATTGAAGTGCTTGAACTGGACCAATGGGACCTGGAGTCATAGCTGGCGTCTTGGGCCCAACATCAAAGTCTCGATGCCTAGGGATATGTGTCCCACTGTGTTTCAGACTCTAACCCATACCATTAAGAACTCCGTTAGGAAATCTTCTCAGAGTGTTAAGCAGTACTTTCAGCACTCGTTAAGATTAATAGATTCTGGCAGTCAAGTGTTTCTACGAAACGTTACAATCCCTTGTCAGACACAACACGGTTAAACTTGGTCGGGTATTGTATGTAACAAGTCTGGGGATAAACTTACTAGAGCTGGCTTAAAAACTGCGTTTTCAGGGACCAGCACCTTTTTCAAAGTCGAATGGACTACTGCTATAGGAATGACTGACTTCGTCACGCTCATTGTTTAAAATGGTCCGGCCCTATTACTATAAAGAAATTCTAATATAAGTTAAGAAACCCGTGTAAGGACATGCTTGGCATATCACTGCAGCGTCTCCTCAAAAAACAGCGCCTGTCGTAAAAGGCGACCAAGAGGAGAAAACACATCTATGCAATTTTGCTATTCATGTGTCCGCAAGTGTATATTTTTTATAGATTATATATCTTACGATGAGACTCATTCAGAAGAGAAAGTAATTAAGTGGTTAACTGACAACTCTTTTACGATCGCATGTACATATGTAAAAGAAAAGGCTTGCTTATATTTTTATTTAAACCATATTGTACGTTATCAATTTGATCTTGTTCTCAAATACAACAGAATGATCGCATAGTTTTAACAGTTGTTATGTACTTAACTTTACTCTCTTATTCATATTTCTTTACTGCATTATATTATGCTTCTTCAAAGCACTTCTCTTTTGTAACACAATAAAGTCCGTTGTAATAACGCAAGCGTTCGAAAAAGTTTTTTGAAGTTGTACCTCTTTTAGCGCATTGAAGGTTAAGTTTGAATTGTAACGGAAGCATTGTAGCGGAAGCAACGAAGCGGAAGCATTATAGAGGAAGAAATCGGATATCGGAACCTACTTCGCAATCATCGGACTTGGGAACCCAATTAGTTCTTCGCTATTTGCCTGATTTTCGAATTTTCGAATTTCCGCTGTCGCGATTTTGGAACCCACTTGTATTGAAAAATGTATTAGATAGTCGCCTGAAAAGTATTAAATCAAGCTACACATTTTCCAATTAACCAATAAATATAGATAAACAATATATTTAAGTTTTCAAATTGAAATTTTAAAACGCTCATTCATTTGAAAGTAGTTAACAATAAACGTGGACTCCTTTCCAAAAATCAGTTTACACTAAAATAGTTATTTTTCATTCAATAATACAAGCACTATGACAATATGATGGCGGCGATTTGTGGTATGCGTGTGTATGAAGCGTATCGACTTTATAATTAAAACAATAATAAATAAAACTTCCCCAAACTATCATCAATAAATTACCCATCGAGCTTTGGTATATTAATTTGCGGTTGCACCCAGTTGAAAAACCCTTACCAGCGATCACAGCACCGCGTTCACTGCGGAAGCGCATAGCGTATGTAAGCTGAAGTGCCGATTATATTTGTAATTTTTTAATGACAACAAAACAACATCCTCAAAAATTCAACGGATGTAGGTTAGCTGAACAATTATTTTTGGTTTTACTCAATTATATTTGGTTGTATTTTGTACATGTACTGCCAAAAAAGTATCGAAAATCCAGCGATATTGCGACGACTGGAAGTTGAAAATCAACTTTCAGAAGACGGAAACAATCTTGTTCAGAACTCCATTGGCTGGGGCCTCTAGGGATACCAGAAAAAACTGGAAAAAATTGGCCATTATTGGACAAAATGGGCAGCCATTGGCGGTGAGAAGCGCAGTTAGATATCTAGGTATCTGGCTTGACCAGTATCTATATTTCGATAGACATATAGTTGCTTGTCTTGCTGGGGCCAAGAAGGCTTATGCTCTGACAAGGAGACTGTTTCATAGCAGTCAACTTGACTCCAGAGTGAAGGTCATTTGCTACGTGGCCCTTATAAGGCCGATAATCGCTTATGACTGTCCATTATGGTTTAATATAGCGCCTAGCTATATGGAAAAGATTCGGGTTTTGGAGAGACAATGTCTTAGGACCTGTCTCCGGTTGTTCCGAACGCCTGAATCCAACTATATAAAATACTATCCCAACAAGGTCTTATACGATGGGGCTCAGTTGAATAGGATTGACAATTTCCTCATTAAGGTGACTCGAAGGCACGTTGCAAGGGCGATGGCCAGCGACAATAGTCTGATCTTTGGGGCTTACTACCCCAATGAAATGTACATAGAGAGTACGCTCCGGTCTGGCTTTATCCCGCCAGAGGCATTTATCCATATTGATGCAAAAGGGCTGGTACAGACGAGGGATGGTATCCCGGTATTATACCACCGCTACCGCAGTGCGAGAGATAAGCGGCTCATCCGCGGCGAGGACGTCGCCAATGCTCATGAGCTCCTCCGTTTTAGTACCGCAATAGCGGAGAGGGATAAATTCGATACAGAAAAGCAATTTGCCGAATTTTGGTGGCTTTTTGAGGGTGGAGGGTTCAACATGCCCTCCCAAGACGGTGCGTTACTCTAGGTAACATCCTCTTAGTTTGTAAGATAGATTAAGTTAGCTAGGGCGTTTCTGGGAGGGGCCGGGCTCGCTAACTTGTGGTGGTGCTTCCGGGAGGTGATTGATTCTGTAAGGCATCAGTCAGCTCACGGCGGCGCATGTGCACGTTGACGACTGCCAGGCGCTCGGAAAGCAATTGGGATTTTGACCACTTGTTTCGTAATGCAACGAGTGCTCAGAATCCTTATTATAGTTAGAATATGTTAAGTAGTTTAAGTAAGTAGAGTAGGTAGTTTGTAATTTGTTTTTTTATATAAAAATATAAAATTTGATAAAGATGCCGAGTTTTCTTAAAAATTTTCTCGATGAAAACATAATATGTAAGATTAGTTCGTAAAATAGTTTTTAGGCCGAAAGGCAATAATTATAAGATAGAGTTAAGTTTAGGGCGTCCGCATAAGGATCAATAATCTAAAATAAGTATCCTGTTAATTTTAAGGTAGATTTACTCATTTTTGTCTAGTATATAAGTTGATATAAGCTAATAATTAATAAAAATGAATTTAAAAGTAAAAGTAAGTATCGAAAATCCAGTTATCATAAACAAATTCTTTTTAGAAAAAAATAGTCAAAAGTTTTGCAGCGACTACCATAAAACTGTGCCTAATCAAGTTAATTATATTTTATATATATCAATTTTAATTATATTAGATGTTACCTTCGCCTCTATGAACTTGTGCGATTTCTAAGTGGACTGTATCTGACAGCCACTCCTTTTCCGATCACCGCTATCTGGAATATGAACTAGAAATACGCCATAACACCGCACCAGCAATTTTTCGCAATCGACGAAGAACTGACTGGTGTAAACACAATGAAATCCTCTCTGCTAAACTGCCCAATCGTGTGCATAAGACTCCGAAACACAATTGGAACTAGATGAGCTTAACGCTGTTCTAACTTCCGCCTTAAACGCAGCATTCGACGAATCCTGTCCCATTACTACGAGAAAGGCAGACAACCGTCCACCATGGTGGAATGCAGCACTTAACAAGCTTCGCCACACAAGCAGGAAGCTATTCAACAAAAGCCAAAACAACGAGGCTACCTCTGGACTGGGATATCTACAAAGCAAGCCTTAAGAGTTTCAAAGCGGAAGTTCGTAAGGCCAGACGTAAATCCTGGCGCAGTTTCTGTCAGAGTATTGACAATACATCTCAATCCTCTAGGCTACGCAAAGTCCTTTCCAAGAACCCAACCATACCAAGTGTCCTCATGAATCCCAACGGATCATGGACAGAATCAGATGAAGCATCGCTTGATCTGCTTATGGACACTCACTTCCCTGGCTGCACGCCTATACCTAGCGAAAACCCTGCCCTGATAAACGCTGCACGCCCACCGTCACCTCCGGACCTCATAAACGAGGAAAAACTGAAATGGGCAGCTTTGAGCCATTCAAGTCCCCGGGGCCAGACGTCATTTTTCCGGCACAAATTCAGGCGGCCCTCAGAATAATAGGGCATAATCGTCTACCACGTCGAAAAATCCCTATCTATCAAAGAACTTGCTTTAGTGACATTTCTCGAAATAGAGGGAGCTTCCAACAACGTTGAAACCAATTCGATTACCAACGCCCTACGCAGGGTCAACATCGACGACTCAATCTGCTGCTTTGTGGAATACATGCTCAAAAGCAGGGTAATAACCGCATCCTTTGGAAGTAGCACTGTCAAACGACGTGCACACAGAGGCACCCCCAAAGGGGGAGTATTGTCTCCGCTATTGTGGAATCTAGTGCTCAACGAAGCCCTTCTGAACATTGAATACACTGGATGCAAAGTTATCGATGTCGCGATACTTGTAACAGGCAAATACCCGCAGACGCTGGCCGATGTCATGAAATCTGCTATCAACATATTGACAGGTTGGACCGAAAGATGCGGCCTGTCCATCAATCCAACAAAGACTGAGCTGGTCCTGTTCACACGAAGACATAAACTCCCAGAGTTCACTCCCCCGAAGATTAAAGGCACTCCTCTGGCACTCTCAAATAGCGCTAGCTATTTAGGCCTGAAGCTCGATCGCAAGCTACTTTGGAGGGAAAATGTAGTCGAACGTGCCAGGAAATCTCTAGCTGCTCTTTACATTTGCAAAAAGGCGGTGGCTCCACGTGGGGCCTACAACCAAAAATTATGCACTGGTTATACATGTCGGTAGTTAAACCGATTCTCCTCTATGGAGTACTGGTCTGGTGGCCCGCCTTGGAGAAGAAGTCCAACCTTACCTTACTGGACAAAACTCAACGAGTTGCATGCCTCAGCATCACCGGTGCGCTGAGAACCTCTCCCACTGCGGCGCTCCAAACCATGCTCCACCTTCTCCCGACCGACAACGTCGGCAAACAGTTGGCTGCCAGCTCAGCAATAAGACTGAGAAGCTCCAAACAATGGAAAGAGCAACACACTGGACATACCAATATACGTATGTATCGACATCTTTCTAAGGTCACCGACTACCTGCCCACTGAATAAAATTTCGATCTGGGCTACAAACATCTAAACCCAGACAGAACCGAATGGACACAACGTCATGTCCTACACCACGAATCGCTGTCAATTTTTACGGATGGGTCCAAAATGAAGGTCGGAGTCGGTGCCGGAGTCTTCTCTGAAGACTTGGACATTCACCTCTCCTTTAACCTTCCGAACACTGCAGCGTTTTTCAGGCCGAAGTCACCGCCGTCCGCCAAGCCACTGCCTGGCTGTCGGTTAATACGATATCGAAATCAGATATTGTATATACATCGACAGTCAGGCGGTCATCAAATCCCTTGCATCCAGCACTACAAGATCCAAGGCAGTGAAAGACTGCCGTGCATCTCTTAACGAGATAGCCGGTCAGTATAGCCTCACCCTTTGCTGGGTGCCGGGTCACTGTGACACACCAGGGAATTGTGAAGCTGACGAACTGGCCCGACGAGGCTCTTCTGGTTTAAACAGCATAAGCGTCACCGACATCGAGGCGCCAACGTCTTATGTTAAAAACCTCATAGACACCAATGCGGTGAGCGAAGCCAAACGTCGTTGGCACTAAATCGACCTACTCTAAATAAATCCAAGTCCATCGGACTTCTGAGGCATAAGAGAGGAACCCTCTCCAATTTAATAAACGCCCTCACCGGGCACTGTGCTATAGGAAGACATGCCCAAAGGTTGGGCATTCTCTACAATGACTTCTGTAGAAGCTGTAGGGACGAGGAAGAAGAGAAGACCATCAGTCACTTCCTTTGCACGTGTCCTATACTCGCCAACATTAGGAAGGCTACATTGAGTGAATATCTTTTCAATGATCTAAACGATCTTAACAACGCCTACACAGCAAGGATTAGCTCCTTCATTCAGAGGAGCAAATGGTTCCCTGAGTAAGAGGGTGACCCACCCACCTTACACATCGGCAGCACAATGGACCTACTTCTGGTCTAAGTGCATACTCATCGAGGGCCGGTTTCAACCAACCAACCAACCAAGTTAATTATATAGAATTTATTGCTCTTGATTTAAGTTCTGTTTTTGTGATCACATGTGCTATATTTGCAAGAAAACGTCCAACGATGTTAAACTTTCTTGTGCAATATGCCTAGATAATGTGCATGCAAAGTGCATCAACATCAAAGGAAAAGATATTGATAAAATTGTTTCAACACCTGGCCTCTGCTTTTATTGTGACAAACATCGCAATATATCAAGTGATGTCTTGCACTGGAAGATAATAAAATTACAAAAAATCTTCAACAATCTATGTGACATGTTCTCTGAAGTTAAAGAGTTACTTGTTTTCGATTCGTCAAATAAGCAAAAAATGATGGAGGGATTCAATAATATTGATCGTCTGTTGCAAAATCAACAGCCTATTAGTGAGCATTTGCAAACTATATTGGCCCAGCAGAATGAATTAAAAGAATCCCAACAGCAGCTACACCTTCTACAACAGGAACTAATTCAACAACAACAACAACAACAACAACAACAACAACAACAACAACAACAACAACAACAACAACAACAACAACAACAACAACAACAACAACAACAACAACAACAACAACAACAACAACAACAACAACAACAACAACAACAACAACAACAACAACAACAACAACAACAACAACAACAACAACAACAACAACACCAACAACAACAACAACAACAACAACAACAACAACAACAACAACAACAACAACAACAACAACAACAACAACAACAACAAAAACAACTACTTCTTAAACCACAGCCAAAACAACCACAGAAACAGCAAAAATTACTTCAACCACAAAAACAACTACCGGTATTAAATCAGATGCAACACAATAACAAAGAACAGGATCAAATTCGAACAACTTTTCACAATCAGGATAATCAACATGAACAACAAATATACCAACACAATAGACAACAACAGGAAAATCATAAAATTGAAGTACAACAACAACACCTTAATCATCAGATTCCTCAACAAAAGAGAGTATTACGCTCAAATATATTCATGGGTGATTTAGTCCCTCCTTCGATTGAAATATCATCTGATGATCGACACTTGCAATCTTGTTCTCATGACCACAATAACCTACTAGCTCACGATTCGATTGAGATTACGAATTCCATGCCCACTTCGCCTCTTTCGCTTACTGAGGACATCTCTGTCGAGAACACAGCTTCGGTTAATTTGGTTGTTATTAAACGGAATCCTCGTAAAGCCATATTCATTTCAAGACTTGCGGCTACTACCACCGTAGACGATATTTTAAAATACATCAAAAGTAAAATCTCTGCAGCTTCAGCGCCCGTAAAGTGCTTTAAATATGAATACAATGAACCAAGGGATATCTCGTCTTTTAAATTGATTCTAAATGAAATTGACTTTGTCAAAATCGTTGCGAAAGGTTTTTGGCCTGATGGAACTTTGGTGCATGAATTTGTACAGCGACCGAGAAAGGTACCTAATGCTTTAAATGCAACATTGATCAAGGAAGCGATTTTAAACGTCCCGGACAGTATCCATCCAAAAAACGATTAAGTTCTTCGGACTCATCGCCTTATCCTCAAAGCTTTCATCTGTACTACCAAAATATTGGAGGTCTTCGAACTAAACTCAATCAGTTCCTACTTTTTTCCTCCTCGCTACAATATGACGTCATGGCTTTCACCGAAACTTGGCTGTCTAGCAAACATCATAATGCCGAAATTTTTAATAACCAGCAATACTCGGTATTCCGAAAAGATCGATGTGCTGATTTGACTGGTTCCGAGAGAGGCGGCGGAGTGTTAATTGCTGTTCGTGCTTCTTTGAATGCTGTAGAAGTTGATTTACCCCACTTATCCGATCATTTAGATGTTGACCAAATAATAGTCAAGATAAGAATTGACAACACCAAAAACATTTATTGTATCGTAAGTTATATCCCACCAAAGAGTTCTTTTGAATTATATAAACTTCATGTAGATAACTGTTGTTCTGTATTAAATAACTTGAATGATAATCAGCATATCCTCATTATGGGGGATTTTAATTTGCCGAATTTAAATTGGTTACTTGATTCCGATGACCTAAAAATCGTTCCTTTTAATGTAAATTTTGATTTTGAGAGTGAAGTAGTTGATACTTTTGCTCAATTTGACCTTCGGCAAATTAATAATATTAAAAATTCTTTAGACCGTACTCTTGACTTAGTTTTTGTCGATACTGAGTTTAACGTCAACATTAGTAAATGTATCCTTCCATTTGTGCCAGATTCAATCCACCATGTTGCATTAAGCCTAGATTTTCAGTTCTACAAATTTGTTAAGCCAATTTCTGTTTCAAACTTTAAGTACAATTTTCATAGAGCCAATTTTGGTAATATTAAAAATTGTCTAAATGGTATTGCGTGGTCTTCAATATTTGATGGCATAGACTTGAAACACTCATACAATACCCTGATCATGATAGTCAATGACATAATCGACGTAAACACACCTAAGGTTAAAGTTAGGAGAAACTCAAAGCCCATATGGTTTAATAAAAGATTAATCCATCTAAATAACCTGAAAAACAAGACTTATAAACAATTGCGCAAATCATCTTCTGATCGAGAATTACTTCTGAAATATAGGACTCTTCAAAAAGATTTTAAAGTTCTTAACAAATTTTTATATAAGCAATATGTCCTTTCAGTGGAATCAGACCTGAAAGTCAATAGTAAACGATTTTGGAGTTTCATCAATTGCAAAAAACAATCGACTGGAATTCCTAATAGTATGAAGTATAATGGCGAGTTGTCAACAGACCTCTCAGTTATTTGCAACATGTTTGCTAGCCATTTCAAATCTGTTTATTCAAATAATACGCCTATCTTACGAGCAGGTACGATATCTGACTACTCCACGAATTCTATTAACGTTGGTAGCATATACTTATCTATTTCTGAAGTAGTAGTTGCGCTGTCCGATTTAGTATCCGACATGAGAGGAGACGTTGATGGTATTCCTCCCATTATTTTAAAAAGATGCGCGGATGAACTTTCAGTGCCACTTCATATGCTCTTCAATAGTTCCTTGGAGCAGGGAATTTTTTTAGATGCTTGGAAGAGCTCATTCATAACACCGATTTATAAATCTGGTCCCAAACAAGATGTTACTCACTATCGTCCAATATCGAAAATTCCCACTATCCCGAAATTGTTCGAAAAACTTGTTTGTGGTAAACTTACAGCTCTTCTTAAGTCCACAATTTCTTCGTATCAGCATGGTTTTATTGCTGGAAGATCCACAGAGACTAATCTGACAATTTTAACAAATTTTATAGCAAACAACATGGAAAATGGTATGCAGTGCGATGTCATCTACACAGATTTTGCAAAAGCATTTGATCGGGTAAACCACGATATTCTTCTTAATAAATTGCGCAACAATGGTTTTCACTCAAGTCTCTTAGAATGGTTCAATTCTTACTTAAGAGGACGCTCGCAGTTTGTTAGGATTAATGGTATTGTCTCAGATCGCATTGACGCTACTTCGGGAGTCCCTCAAGGCAGCCATCTTGGGCCTTTGTTGTTTCTTTTATTTGTTAATGATATTCCCAATGTCATCCTTAATTCTGAATGCTTAATGTTCGCTGATGACTTGAAAATTTTTCGATCTATTAAATCACCCCAGGACTGTTTATTGTTGCAGGATGACCTCAATAGATTATCAGATTGGTGTACACTTAACTGTTTAAATCTTAATGTTTCAAAGTGCAATAGCCTTACATTCTGCCGGAAACGGGAACAAATTCAGTTTACCTACAGCATAACAAATCTACCTTTGGAAAGCATCGCATCCAAAAAAGACTTAGGCGTATTATTTGACTATAAACTCAACTTCAATAGTCACATAGACTACCTCGTCACAAAATGCAGGTCAATGATGGGATTTATTTTGCGAAACTCTCAAGATTTTTCTGACCCGCATACCCTTAAATACCTATATTTTGCATATGTGAGGTCTTCCCTAGATTACTGCTCTGTTATCTGGAATCCATATTATATGGTTCACTCTAGAAGGATAGAGAAGATTCAAAAATGGTTTACTAGAGCTGCGATAAAAAAGCTTAATTGGAATATCGACTTGCCACCATATAATATCAGATGCCAGCTGATTGGAATTTTGCCTTTATGTATTCGGCGGAGGTATTTTTCGATCATGTTTGTGAGAGACCTAATAACTAAACATATAAATTGTCCTTACCTGCTTACACAGATCAGATATCGAAGACCCGTGATACCATTGAGAAATCAAAATATTTTTGTTGAGCCTATGCATAGAGTACAATACGGATATAATGAAACAATAACTAGATGCTTAAGAGAAGCTAATTCAATTGGGAATCTCATTGATCTTCACTCTAATATAAGTAGAAATACGTTCAAAAATCAATTGCTTATACTTTTAACAAACTTTGGTGAGGTTAATTAAGTATGTTAATAATTTGTCGAATTAAGTATGTATGTAATCCATTAGAGGACCAAGTGTACCTCAGTTGATGAAATGAAATAAATAATAAATAATAAAATAATAAATAAGTTAATTACATACAGTCTAATTAAAATCAGTGACAAGTTTATTAATACAGTGGAACCTTTAGTTAGTTCTAAAGCTGAAGCTATTGCGCTTCCTTACATTAATAGCTACAGTACAGATACCTACAGAACTTAAGTGTAGTACTTCGGGAGATACTCTTTTTTTATAAAAAAAAGTATTCAAAAGTATTCCGGCGGATATGTAAATTGAGGTTGGTTATGCCATTGAATTATGTACTATAGAGCAAGTGTTAGCTAGTCGACGTACTAGGTGTATTTTATAAAGTGTTTGGATTTGTTGTGTGATATGGGAAAAATCAAAAAAACTGCCTAACGACTTTGAAGAAAGAAACAGCCCTATATATAGATAGGAGGAAACATTTAAATTTGTTCCGTGGAAACTGATGACCAAGTTGAGAATGTTGCTTTAATTTGTCATCAGGTTATTTTACCAGGAGCTCATTCAAAATGCCCTTAGAAATCGCGCAGTTTTTAAATGTTCAAGGTTAATTTCACTAAATTGAGGCTTAATCGATTATATTTATCATCTCCCTACTTTGTAATCAATTTGTAACACGTATTTACATAAACATCATGTGTGCGCAGTTGCGCATAGGTTAGTGTGTTAGACTAATAATCTAAAGGTCTCAGGTTCGAATCCCGCCGAGGCCAGGTAGTATATCTGACAAACGTCCAAGAAATTGCCCTTCGGATTTGGCTTTAAATTGTAGGTCTCTTCCACTTGCACAAGCAAATGGTTGGAGAAGCTAGGTTTAAGGCCCTGTATGGGTCGTTAATGTCTTATATTTATTCATTTTTTACATAAACATCACACAAAGAAGTATAACTTCTAACGCGCGTACGTGAGTAGGTACACATCAGCTTATTTTTGTTTGTTTGTATGATTTATTTAAGGAGGTTTTAGTTTTTGCACGCTCACAACTATGTGTTTGTGTAAGTTCGTCCTGGAATATGTAGTATCACATGTCTCCTTTGTTCAAAACTAATAAGCTGAAGAGAGTAGCGGTATTTTCGTCAAAGCTAAATTTGTTTGCAAACGCAGGAGTAACGCTGAATAATTGGACGTAAGTAAAAACAAGAGTATACGCTATCGCTATATTAAAGTTAAAGCAATGGATCCTCTTTTTTTCATCTTCACCTCTCTACTTAGTAGGTTACCCGTAAGTTTTAACTTTATTCTGTTGTTACTGCCTTTCTGTATTTATCATTACTTATATCAAACGTATCCTTCCAGGCTTATAGCTACGGTGGCACGACGGCAATAGGTCATGAAGCTGATAAAGTGGAAAACATGCAGAAAGTACCCGATCGTGTGATAAAAATCCGTTTTAATGCTGATATCGGTGCAGCCATGCGATGGAACTTTAAACCACAACAATATGAAATAAAAGTTGTTCCTGGCGAGACAGCCTTGGCCTTTTATACGGCAAAGAATCCAACTGATCTACCTGTGATTGGAATCAGTACATACAATGTTATCCCATTCGAGGCTGGTGCGTATTTTAATAAGATTCAATGTTTCTGTTTCGAAGAGCAGCAATTGAATCCACATGAAGAGGTAATTTTAAAGTCATTATTAATTTTAAATTTACTTATATGTATATTAATTTTATCATTTATGAAGGTTGACATGCCTGTGTTTTTTTACATTGATCCAGAATTTGTAAGCGATCCAAAAATGGAATATATTGACACGATAACCCTATCCTACACTTTCTTCGAGGCTAAAGACGGTTTGCAATTATCCGTACCGGCATATGCTAAGCCGCACTAGTTGCAAGGATAATTGCCTTAGCATATACATTTTCCCTTTTATTGTTAAAAAAAACCTTTGTGTTTTAATTTTGTAAAACAAATTGTGAATGTAAATAATAGTTACGATGAGTAAAGAAATTGAGAAAATATTTACTTAGCGGCATATCACTTCGTGTTTGTGGATTAAAAGAAAGTTGGTCGATTTTATCTAAGATAGTTTGCTGTCGTCGACATCGCGTTCAAAATTCTTAGATAAGAACACATTTTCCTGGCTTCTTTATTGGTGCTAATTCTACGAAATACATCCGACTCAAAGGGAGACAGCTTGGCACGGTTTTCTTTGCATCTGTTTAAGATATTGAAATATTGCGTAGGTACATACTGTTGATAAAAGGGTTTTTGTAAGAACAACGGACCTACGTGTAACGTTGCTTGCGGAGATAAAGAAGTTATATTTGCTTCGTCTACTTGGGAAGCTGTGATAAGATAAAGCGGATACTTCAAAGCCACTGTTTTTTTATTTATTCGAAATATTTGGGATTACGCGGTGGCAACAGTGCAGTGGTAGGGTATTCAGTTACTGATCGGAAGGTTGCGCGTTCAAATCCCGACCATGTCCATGAAGCAAAAATCCGAAATAAAAATTAAAAGAAGGGTAGCGTATGCTTGCTCGAAAGCACACTAACATTATTGTTCAAGTTTATGTGGACTAAACTTGAAGACAAAATTCAACGTAAATGTGCCCTAAGTTATTTAGACTCCACATGTGGAGAAGAAACAACAATGGCATCGCCTATGTTGGTGCCGCGTTGTGTAAACACATTATAACGGTACCTACTGTTCCAACTACAGAAAAAGAAAATTCTTTAGCGCACGCTAAACAAATATTTCGATTAACGAATTTGCGTTTCTTTATTCACCGGAATATTCCGGATAAAACATATCTTTTTCCTTCCCTAGAAAATAGGAATATTCTCAAGTTTGCTGTCCAATAGTTTTACCCAATCTTTGTCTTAACATGAAGCTTATGAAATATAAAACCAATTTATCCAAAAAATGGCATTAAACTGAAAATGTTCTACGCTGCGTGCGTTAAGGATATTCGTTCCATATTGTAGCATGGACACGAAAACAGAACATAGCTCCGCTTATTAGAATCAGCTAATAACAATAATTGAAAGCAGTAGCTAGCGACGCTGTTGGTATTTTCAAAACTTCATTATACCTCGCTCACTAACCGTATATCATGGAAAAGTCCAAGATAGGAACCTGCGGGAACATTTTAGTACTTTTGATGAGAAGTCACTGCATATAACTGGGTTACACCCAGATGTGGTGGTTTGGGATCATCAGTGGATTACCACAAACACATCAAATCCATACGCAATATTTTGCAAGTTATACAAGTAGTATATGTACATTCACGACTCGAGATCGAGTGTGAATTGTTTTTTCCACTTCAAATGTTTCTTCAATTCGAAGAATTAACATAGGAAATGATTATTCAGCCTGTATGTGGCTATGACTGAAAGTCAAAAATTGGGTATATAAAGTCAACTATTTCTAGTCTGACTATATAAAATTGGCGTTTCACCCAGATGTGGTGGTTTGGGATCATCAGTGGATTACCACAAACACATCAAATCCATACGCAATATTTTGCAAGTTATACAAGTAGTATATGTACATTCACGACTCGAGATCGAGTGTGAATTGTTTTTTCCACTTCAAATGTTTCTTCAATTCGAAGAATTAACATAGGAAATGATTATTCAGCCTGTATGTGGCTATGACTGAAAGTCAAAAATTGGGTATATAAAGTCAACTATTTCTAGTCTGACTATATAAAATTGGCGTTTCACCCAGATGTGGTGGTTTGGGATCATCAGTGGATTACCACAAACACATCAAATCCATACGCAATATTTTGCAAGTTATACAAGTAGTATATGTACATTCACGACTCGAGATCGAGTGTGAATTGTTTTTTCCACTTCAAATGTTTCTTCAATTCGAAGAATTAACATAGGAAATGATTATTCAGCCTGTATGTGGCTATGACTGAAAGTCAAAAATTGGGTATATAAAGTCAACTATTTCTAGTCTGACTATATAAAATTGGCGTTTCACCCAGATGTGGTGGTTTGGGATCATCAGTGGATTACCACAAACACATCAAATCCATACGCAATATTTTGCAAGTTATACAAGTAGTATATGTACATTCACGACTCGAGATCGAGTGTGAATTGTTTTTTCCACTTCAAATGTTTCTTCAATTCGAAGAATTAACATAGGAAATGATTATTCAGCCTGTATGTGGCTATGACTGAAAGTCAAAAATTGCGTATATAAAGTCAACTATTTCTAGTCTGACTATATAAAATTGGCGTTTCACCCAGATGTGGTGGTTTGGGATCATCAGTGGATTACCACAAACACATCAAATCCATACGCAATATTTTGCAAGTTATACAAGTAGTATATGTACATTCACGACTCGAGATCGAGTGTGAATTGTTTTTTCCACTTCAAATGTTTCTTCAATTCGAAGAATTAACATAGGAAATGATTATTCAGCCTGTATGTGGCTATGACTGAAAGTCAAAAATTGGGTATATAAAGTCAACTATTTCTAGTCTGACTATATAAAATTGGCGTTTCACCCAGATGTGGTGGTTTGGGATCATCAGTGGATTACCACAAACACATCAAATCCATACGCAATATTTTGCAAGTTATACAAGTAGTATATGTACATTCACGACTCGAGATCGAGTGTGAATTGTTTTTTCCACTTCAAATGTTTCTTCAATTCGAAGAATTAACATAGGAAATGATTATTCAGCCTGTATGTGGCTATGACTGAAAGTCAAAAATTGGGTATATAAAGTCAACTATTTCTAGTCTGACTATATAAAATTGGCGTTTCACCCAGATGTGGTGGTTTGGGATCATCAGTGGATTACCACAAACACATCAAATCCATACGCAATATTTTGCAAGTTATACAAGTAGTATATGTACACTCACGACTCGAGATCGAGTGTGAATTGTTTTTTCCACTTCAAATGTTTCTTCAATTCGAAGAATTAACATAGGAAATGATTATTCAGCCTGTATGTGGCTATGACTGAAAGTCAAAAATTGGGTATATAAAGTCAACTATTTCTAGTCTGACTATATAAAATTGGCGTTTCACCCAGATGTGGTGGTTTGGGATCATCAGTGGATTACCACAAACACATCAAATCCATACGCAATATTTTGCAAGTTATACAAGTAGTATATGTACATTCACGACTCGAGATCGAGTGTGAATTGTTTTTTCCACTTCAAATGTTTCTTCAATTCGAAGAATTAACATAGGAAATGATTATTCAGCCTGTATGTGGCTATGACTGAAAGTCAAAAATTGGGTATATAAAGTCAACTATTTCTAGTCTGACTATATAAAATTGGCGTTTCACCCAGATGTGGTGGTTTGGGATCATCAGTGGATTACCACAAACACATCAAATCCATACGCAATATTTTGCAAGTTATACAAGTAGTATATGTACATTCACGACTCGAGATCGAGTGTGAATTAGCGATATTGCGACGACTGGAAGTTGAAAATCAACTTTCAGAAGACGGAAACAATCTTGTTCAGAACTCCATTGGCTGGGGCCTCTAGGGATACCAGAAAAAAACTGGAAGAAATTGGCCATTATTGGACAGGATGGGCAGCCATTGGCGGTGAGAAGCGTAGTTAGATATCTAGGTATCTGGCTTGACCAGTATCTATATTTCGATAGACATATAGTTGCTTGTCTTGCTGGGGCCAAGAGGGCTTCTGCTCTGACAAGGAGACTGTTTCATAGCAGTCAACTTGACTCCAGAGTGAAGGTCATTTGCTACGTGGCCCTTATAAGGCCGATCATCGCTTATGGCTGTCCATTGTGGTTTAATATAGCGCCTAGTTATATGGAAAAGATTCGGGTTTTGGAGAGACAATGTCTTAAGACCTGTCTCCGATTGTTCCGAACGCCTGAATCCAACTATATAAAATACTATCCCAACAAGGTCCTATACGATGGGGCTCAGTTGAATAGGATTGACAATTTCCTCATTAAGGTCACTTGAAGGCACGTTGCAAGGGCGATGGCCAGCGACAATAGTCTGATATTTGGGGCTTACTACCCCAATGAAATGTACATTGAGAGTACACTCCGGTCTGGCTTTATCCCGCCAGAGGCATTTATCCATATTGATGCAAAAGGGCTGGTACAGACGAGGGATGGTATTCCGGTCTTATACCATCGCTACCGCAGCGCGAGAGATAAGCGGCTCCTCCATGACGGGGACTTCGCCAATGCTCATGAGCTCCTCCGTTTTAGTACCGCAATATCGGAGAGGGATAGATTCGACACGGAAAAGCAATTCGCCGAATTTTGGTGGCTTGTTGAGGGGGGAGGGGTGAACATGCCCTCCCAGGACGGTGCGTTACTCTAGGTAACTTCCTCTTAGCTTATAAGTTAGATTAAGTCAGCTAGGGCGTTTTTGGGAGAGGCCGGGCTCACCAACGTGTGGTGGTGCTTCTGGGAGTTGACTGACGCTGTAAGGCTTCAGTCGGCTCACGGCGGCGCGTGTGCACGTTGACGACTGCCAGGCGCTCGGAAAGCAATTGGGATTTTGACCACTTGTTGCGCAAGGCAACGAGTGCTCAGAATCCTAATTATAGTTAGAATACGTTAAGTAGTTTAAGTAAGTAGAATAGGTAGTTTGTAATTTGTTTTATATAAAATCTCAATAATGAAACCGAGTTTTAGTAAATTTTCTCGAGGAATATATATGTAAGATTAGTTCGTAAAATAGTTCGTAAGCCGAAAGGCAATAATTCTAAGATATAGTTAAGTTTAGAGCGTTCGCATAAGGACCAATAAATAAGAATAAGTATCCTGTTAATTTTAAGTTAGGTTTAATCATTTTTGTCTAGTATGTAAGTAGATATTTATCAATGAATAAAAAAATGAATTTCAAAGTCAAAAGTCAATCGAGTGTGAATTGTTTTTTCCACTTCAAATGTTTCTTCAATTCGAAGAATTAACATAGGAAATGATTATTCAGCCTGTATGTGGCTATGACTGAAAGTCAAAAATTGGGTATATAAAGTCAACTATTTCTAGTCTGACTATATAAAATTGGCGTTTCACCCAGATGTGGTGGTTTGGGATCATCAGTGGATTACCACAAACACATCAAATCCATACGCAATATTTTGCAAGTTATACAAGTAGTATATGTACATTCACGACTCGAGATCGAGTGTGAATTGTTTTTTCCACTTCAAATGTTTCTTCAATTCGAAGAATTAACATAGGAAATGATTATTCAGCCTGTATGTGGCTATGACTGAAAGTCAAAAATTGGGTATATAAAGTCAACTATTTCTAGTCTGACTATATAAAATTGGCGTTTCACCCAGATGTGGTGGTTTGGGATCATCAGTGGATTACCACAAACACATCAAATCCATACGCAATATTTTGCAAGTTATACAAGTAGTATATGTACATTCACGACTCGAGATCGAGTGTGAATTGTTTTTTCCACTTCAAATGTTTCTTCAATTCGAAGAATTAACATAGGAAATGATTATTCAGCCTGTATGTGGCTATGACTGAAAGTCAAAAATTGCGTATATAAAGTCAACTATTTCTAGTCTGACTATATAAAATTGGCGTTTCACCCAGATGTGGTGGTTTGGGATCATCAGTGGATTACCACAAACACATCAAATCCATACGCAATATTTTGCAAGTTATACAAGTAGTATATGTACATTCACGACTCGAGATCGAGTGTGAATTGTTTTTTCCACTTCAAATGTTTCTTCAATTCGAAGAATTAACATAGGAAATGATTATTCAGCCTGTATGTGGCTATGACTGAAAGTCAAAAATTGGGTATATAAAGTCAACTATTTCTAGTCTGACTATATAAAATTGGCGTTTCACCCAGATGTGGTGGTTTGGGATCATCAGTGGATTACCACAAACACATCAAATCCATACGCAATATTTTGCAAGTTATACAAGTAGTATATGTACATTCACGACTCGAGATCGAGTGTGAATTGTTTTTTCCACTTCAAATGTTTCTTCAATTCGAAGAATTAACATAGGAAATGATTATTCAGCCTGTATGTGGCTATGACTGAAAGTCAAAAATTGGGTATATAAAGTCAACTATTTCTAGTCTGACTATATAAAATTGGCGTTTCACCCAGATGTGGTGGTTTGGGATCATCAGTGGATTACCACAAACACATCAAATCCATACGCAATATTTTGCAAGTTATACAAGTAGTATATGTACATTCACGACTCGAGATCGAGTGTGAATTGTTTTTTCCACTTCAAATGTTTCTTCAATTCGAAGAATTAACATAGGAAATGATTATTCAGCCTGTATGTGGCTATGACTGAAAGTCAAAAATTGGGTATATAAAGTCAACTATTTCTAGTCTGACTATATAAAATTGGCGTTTCACCCAGATGTGGTGGTTTGGGATCATCAGTGGATTACCACAAACACATCAAATCCATACGCAATATTTTGCAAGTTATACAAGTAGTATATGTACATTCACGACTCGAGATCGAGTGTGAATTGTTTTTTCCACTTCAAATGTTTCTTCAATTCGAAGAATTAACATAGGAAATGATTATTCAGCCTGTATGTGGCTATGACTGAAAGTCAAAAATTGGGTATATAAAGTCAACTATTTCTAGTCTGACTATATAAAATTGGCGTTTCACCCAGATGTGGTGGTTTGGGATCATCAGTGGATTACCACAAACACATCAAATCCATACGCAATATTTTGCAAGTTATACAAGTAGTATATGTACATTCACGACTCGAGATCGAGTGTGAATTAGCGATATTGCGACGACTGGAAGTTGAAAATCAACTTTCAGAAGACGGAAACAATCTTGTTCAGAACTCCATTGGCTGGGGCCTCTAGGGATACCAGAAAAAAACTGGAAGAAATTGGCCATTATTGGACAGGATGGGCAGCCATTGGCGGTGAGAAGCGTAGTTAGATATCTAGGTATCTGGCTTGACCAGTATCTATATTTCGATAGACATATAGTTGCTTGTCTTGCTGGGGCCAAGAGGGCTTCTGCTCTGACAAGGAGACTGTTTCATAGCAGTCAACTTGACTCCAGAGTGAAGGTCATTTGCTACGTGGCCCTTATAAGGCCGATCATCGCTTATGGCTGTCCATTGTGGTTTAATATAGCGCCTAGTTATATGGAAAAGATTCGGGTTTTGGAGAGACAATGTCTTAGGACCTGTCTCCGATTGTTCCGAACGCCTGAATCCAACTATATAAAATACTATCCCAACAAGGTCCTATACGATGGGGCTCAGTTGAATAGGATTGACAATTTCCTCATTAAGGTCACTCGAAGGCACGTTGCAAGGGCGATGGCCAGCGACAATAGTCTGATATTTGGGGCTTACTACCCCAATGAAATGTACATTGAGAGTACACTCCGGTCTGGCTTTATCCCGCCAGAGGCATTTATCCATATTGATGCAAAAGGGCTGGTACAGACGAGGGATGGTATTCCGGTCTTATACCATCGCTACCGCAGCGCGAGAGATAAGCGGCTCCTCCATGACGGGGACTTCGCCAATGCTCATGAGCTCCTCCGTTTTAGTACCGCAATATCGGAGAGGGATAGATTCGACACGGAAAAGCAATTCGCCGAATTTTGGTGGCTTGTTGAGGGGGGAGGGGTGAACATGCCCTCCCAGGACGGTGCGTTACTCTAGGTAACTTCCTCTTAGCTTATAAGTTAGATTAAGTCAGCTAGGGCGTTTTTGGGAGAGGCCGGGCTCACCAACGTGTGGTGGCGCTTCTGGGAGTTGACTGACGCTGTAAGGCTTCAGTCGGCTCACGGCGGCGCGTGTGCACGTTGACGACTGCCAGGCGCTCGGAAAGCAATTGGGATTTTGACCACTTGTTGCGCAAGGCAACGAGTGCTCAGAATCCTAATTATAGTTAGAATACGTTAAGTAGTTTAAGTAAGTAGAATAGGTAGTTTGTAATTTGTTTTATATAAAATCTCAATAATGAAACCGAGTTTTAGTAAATTTTCTCGAGGAATATATATGTAAGATTAGTTCGTAAAATAGTTCGTAAGCCGAAAGGCAATAATTCTAAGATATAGTTAAGTTTAGAGCGTTCGCATAAGGACCAATAAATAAGAATAAGTATCCTGTTAATTTTAAGTTAGGTTTAATCATTTTTGTCTAGTATGTAAGTAGATATTTATCAATGAATAAAAAAATGAATTTCAAAGTCAAAAGTCAATCGAGTGTGAATTGTTTTTTCCACTTCAAATGTTTCTTCAATTCGAAGAATTAACATAGGAAATGATTATTCAGCCTGTATGTGGCTATGACTGAAAGTCAAAAATTGGGTATATAAAGTCAACTATTTCTAGTCTGACTATATAAAATTGGCGTTTCACCCAGATGTGGTGGTTTGGGATCATCAGTGGATTACCACAAACACATCAAATCCATACGCAATATTTTGCAAGTTATACAAGTAGTATATGTACATTCACGACTCGAGAATAATCATTTCCTATGTTAATTCTTCGAATTGAAGAAACATTTGAAGTGGAAAAAACAATTCACACTCGATCTCGAGTCGTGAATGTAAATATACTACTTGTATAACTTGCAAAATATTGCGTATGGATTTGATGTGTTTGTGGTAATCCACTGATGATCCCAAACCACCACATCTGGGTGAAACGCCAATTTTATATAGTCAGACTAGAAATAGTTGACTTTATATACCCAATTTTTGACTTTCAGTCATAGCCACATACAGGCTGAATAATCATTTCCTATGTTAATTCTTCGAATTGAAGAAACATTTGAAGTGGAAAAAACAATTCACACTCGATCTCGAGTCGTGAATGTACATATACTACTTGTATAACTTGCAAAATATTGCGTATGGATTTGATGTGTTTGTGGTAATCCACTGATGATCCCAAACCACCACATCTGGGTGAAACGCCAATTTTATATAGTCAGACTAGAAATAGTTGACTTTATATACCCAATTTTTGACTTTCAGTCATAGCCACATACAGGCTGAATAATCATTTCCTATGTTAATTCTTCGAATTGAAGAAACATTTGAAGTGGAAAAAACAATTCACACTCGATCTCGAGTCGTGAATGTACATATACTACTTGTATAACTTGCAAAATATTGCGTATGGATTTGATGTGTTTGTGGTAATCCACTGATGATCCCAAACCACCACATCTGGGTGAAACGCCAATTTTATATAGTCAGACTAGAAATAGTTGACTTTATATACCCAATTTTTGACTTTCAGTCATAGCCACATACAGGCTGAATAATCATTTCCTATGTTAATTCTTCGAATTGAAGAAACATTTGAAGTGGAAAAAACAATTCACACTCGATCTCGAGTCGTGAATGTACATATACTACTTGTATAACTTGCAAAATATTGCGTATGGATTTGATGTGTTTGTGGTAATCCACTGATGATCCCAAACCACCACATCTGGGTGAAACGCCAATTTTATATAGTCAGACTAGAAATAGTTGACTTTATATACCCAATTTTTGACTTTCAGTCATAGCCACATACAGGCTGAATAATCATTTCCTATGTTAATTCTTCGAATTGAAGAAACATTTGAAGTGGAAAAAACAATTCACACTCGATCTCGAGTCGTGAATGTACATATACTACTTGTATAACTTGCAAAATATTGCGTATGGATTTGATGTGTTTGTGGTAATCCACTGATGATCCCAAACCACCACATCTGGGTGAAACGCCAATTTTATATAGTCAGACTAGAAATAGTTGACTTTATATACCCAATTTTTGACTTTCAGTCATAGCCACATACAGGCTGAATAATCATTTCCTATGTTAATTCTTCGAATTGAAGAAACATTTGAAGTGGAAAAAACAATTCACACTCGATCTCGAGTCGTGAATGTACATATACTACTTGTATAACTTGCAAAATATTGCGTATGGATTTGATGTGTTTGTGGTAATCCACTGATGATCCCAAACCACCACATCTGGGTGAAACGCCAATTTTATATAGTCAGACTAGAAATAGTTGACTTTATATACCCAATTTTTGACTTTCAGTCATAGCCACATACAGGCTGAATAATCATTTCCTATGTTAATTCTTCGAATTGAAGAAACATTTGAAGTGTAAAAAACAATTCACACTCGATCTCGAGTCGTGAATGTACATATACTACTTGTATAACTTGCAAAATATTGCGTATGGATTTGATGTGTTTGTGGTAATCCACTGATGATCCCAAACCACCACATCTGGGTGAAACGCCAATTTTATATAGTCAGACTAGAAATAGTTGACTTTATATACCCAATTTTTGACTTTCAGTCATAGCCACATACAGGCTAAATAATCATTTCCTATGTTAATTCTTCGAATTGAAGAAACATTTGAAGTGGAAAAAACAATTCACACTCGATCTCGAGTCGTGAATGTACATATACTACTTGTATAACTTGCAAAATATTGCGTATGGATTTGATGTGTTTGTGGTAATCCACTGATGATCCCAAACCACCACATCTGGGTGAAACGCCAATTTTATATAGTCAGACTAGAAATAGTTGACTTTATATACCCAATTTTTGACTTTCAGTCATAGCCACATACAGGCTGAATAATCATTTCCTATGTTAATTCTTCGAATTGAAGAAACATTTGAAGTGGAAAAAACAATTCACACTCGATCTCGAGTCGTGAATGTACATATACTACTTGTATAACTTGCAATATAACTGGGTTAGTGACCATAGAGAATTCTGTGAATTCTAAATTTGAAGAACGGAAGAATTCTATAGATTATAAGTTTGAGAAACAAAAGAACTCTTTAGACCAAAAACTGGAAGATCAGAAAAATTCCACTATCATCAACGTCAACGAGTAAAATAATCCTGTGGAAAAATGCTCTTAAGTAAAATTCGAGGCATTCGACCACAAATTAAATATGCATGAGACGCAATTCAAAAAAAGTTGAAGCGAAATTCAAGAAGGTTGAAAAAAACTATGTGAATCTGCCTAAAACCCCAAAAAAGAGAAGAAACGGAAGGCTCGAGAACATCCTGCTTAATGCCCGAGAAGGAAGGAGTTGTAACCTCCTGTTTTTGATGATCGAATATCATGGACAATTTTAATTAAGCAGTTTGAAGCAGCTGCAATTACCAAAAGGTTGGACGACGAGGAGAAGTTGATTGCACTAGGAGGTACAGCTACTTCAAGCAAAGCTTTATCCAAGGCTACCAAGACTGGCATTGCGGATGGTCGTAACAATGGCTGGATTCCAAGCTTTGATCTTGGCAGCAATGCACTTTCATAAGTATCTATATGGGCCGAAATTCATCCTTCGCACAGATCTTGGGTCTCTGAATACGACGCGAATACGAATACAGCATCGAAAAAGGAACTCTAAACTCCAATGCAGATTCTCTCTGCCGAGCTGATTGCAAACGTTCCATAAGATACGAGGAATAGAATAGGGTGTCCATGTAACGGTTAAGGCTAATCCTATTAGGGGCTGAAGCGGGGGAGCCAGAATGCTGAAAAGGAAGATCTGGATATTGCGCCGATTTTCCATTGGAAGGACGGACTCGCAGCAGATATCCAAAAAGAGTTCGGAACTTAATGCATACTGGGCGCAGTGGGACTCATTTCGTGTTCAATATGACATTTGAAGAGAAGATAGAAAAAATCGGATGGAAAATCGTTTGTAATGCAGCTAGTAGAATCTAGGTCAAAGGCCAATGAAGTGCTAGGAGAAATGCATGATTTAGTGCCAGATCGCTTTTACTGCAAGGGATGATATATAAAGCTGGTTCCGGAGTGCGTTACTTGTGTAGTCAGCAAGGGCCTTAGAGTAAAAACGCAAGTCCGATTTGGCGTACTAATGGAATTTATATTCTGGCCAACGTCGGAACCAAAGTCCGAGATTTCTAAAGGAGTCTGCCTGCTATTAGGGATTTCGAAGACGAAAGCAAACCCGCCTCATCTACGAACAGACGGAATGGTGAAACTTTTGAACAGAACCTTAAAAGACTTACTCAAAGGGTAACAAATTATGATCATTTGTGAATACTGTTCTTTATTCTACCTGGCATGGCAGCACCTACACAAACGAACTATCATATGACAGCCGGCAGATCATTTTGTTTTAAACCGGCATTCTGATAAAACGTAAAGTGCGGAGTGCAGCATTTAACAGAAATTTAAGTCAACAAAATGTCCCTTTTTTTAATGTGAAATTTGAAAATTTTGTCAAAACGCCTTTAAAAGTGTGAGTGGCAAAACAAATTGTTGAGGCGACTTTTAAGATCCATATTTCCTATCTTCCATTCTTTCAGTAAGTAGCACCCAAAAATAGGCAATGAATTGCTGGGAGCTACTTGCGCAACAAACTAAATGCCTGCGCTGTGGTTTTACCATTATAATGGTACTGTGTCAGTACAGAAAAAAGAAATCCCTTTAGCGCACGCAAATTATAAAAAAAAAAAAAAAATGATTCGAAAGAACAAGGTTTTTTTCAAAAACGCCCCTAAAAAGTGGTCGTAGCATACATATTTCTATGAACGTATTGGTGCCACTCTATATATTATGCTATAACTGCTTACGTTTTGTAAGACAGAACATTATTTATGCAAAACCGAAGAAAAAGAGGGTCTGCAAACAACTTGGGGTGGACGAACAGTTAATATACTTTGTCAAGAACATGACATTAATGCCCATCGACTTCTTTGATATAAAGTTTTTTTTTTTTTTAAAAGTGCGCGTGTCAGGGGACGGATTTAAAAAAATCGTTTCCCTATATCCTTTCGGGCCCCTAGAGAGTGTATGTTTCCGATTTCAGCTTTCTCGCCCGAATCTAAGAGCTTCGAAAATGGTGACGGTGATGCTAATCACATATATAAGGTATGTTCCCTTCCTTTTCAAGTACCTAACTTCAAGTAAATTCTCAATTTTCGAAAAGTGGTGATAAATTCTCTCAGAGATTACTGAATGTATGCAAATGTTAAGGACCGCTTTTGTAGTAAAATTAAGTAACCAAACTATGTACTTGACAGCAGAAATATCAAATGAAAAATCAAAACATATTGCATATTAGTACGCGAACGGGCCTAATATTTGAAATCGAGATTAATAGAAATATTTGATTGAAAATGAATAAGGGAACAGTTTTCAATTCAGTATCGTTATTAATTGGTCCATTAAGTAAATCAGAAATGAATTGCTATATGCCTCTCTTTTACAAGATTTTTGTGTTTGGTAAAAACTTTAAGCAGTTTTAAGCAACTTTGAGTAGCTTGTAGTTATGTACTTCAAAAAGTAAGGGAACGGACCTTGGTAACTTTAAGGGGTCTCACAGCAATATTAAGACATGTGTTACAAACTATGAGTCAAAACTGTAATACCCTTAGGATAGGGCATATAAACAACTTTTGGTGAATTGTTAAGAATGATTTTATCTACATATACTTTAAGAAGAACTGAATTTTTTTATTGACTTTTTCAAAAAAACTTTTTTTTGGAATGGTAGGGGTGTCAGTGGGAGCATTTTATAAATTCTTATACTTGATTATACCTCGAAAGTTTTCGACGTGTTAAATTAACTGTCAAAATTTGTATTAAAGATCTTTTCCAACAAGGTGGCCACCTTTCCACACGAATTTGGTGTTCAAATCAATACGGTAAACATGGAAAACTTTTTCAACCAATCAGCGGTCGAGCTGCAGTTGGGCTGTGGCTTACTGAATGCACAAAGATGCGTATCCAATGACTGATTGATGTTCCGTCATTAATTAATAAAATGAAAACTAGATCAAACAGCACAATCAGAACAGAAAAGTACAACTTCCAGTCATATCTTTTCCTCTCAGCTGTGAAATTCCAAATAGATAATCCTTAGTGTTTTCTTCTGAATTTCGTTTTTTGAGTGAGCATTGTACCGTCAATGTTTGGTTTGATGTCGATTTGATCGCAATTTGAACTTGTTCCATGATATAATTTTGATTTTTTTATAAATACCTATGCAAATATTTGTAATATTTAACTGAAAAATCGATATATCACGCGAAACAATTAAATCAGTTGGCATCAGTACAATTGGTATTTTCAAATTTGACATATTTCACTCCTTGCCTTCCTCAAAACTAGGTACAGGAAAATTTTGTGCTAAACTGATCTGCACAGCTTCATGGAACACAAAGTGACTGAATGTATTAAGAACACTTTGCTGACTGGTGCAACAAAGTTTACCCAAAGGTTAACCCCAGTAAAAGCACCATAGTAGCTTTCACTAAAAGAAGAAAATTAGAGAAACTAATAAATCCAGGGTTATTTTGTGGAAGGATAGGGTTCAAGTGAAGTGAAGTATCTGGGTGTTACCATCGACCAAAAACTAACTTGAAACTTGTACTGTGGACATAAATGAAAAAAACACAGTGTGCTTTAGACCACACGACTGGTATAAATAAAACCTCTTTAGCTCCATCTATATATGTATGTATATCTATATGTTATATATACATGTAAATAAATATATAGATATACATACATTTATATTAATTTTCTACAAATATTTAAATTTATTATGGGTTTTTATTGATAAATTTATATTTTTGAATAGATTTTTTATTTTTATATCCTATTCTTGACTCATAGTTTGTAACATACCTTAATATTGCCCGTAAACCCCTAAGTTACTATATTTATGATCAGCATCGATAGTAATGTCGATCTAGCCATGTCCGTCCGTCCGTCCGTCGGCAAAAATTAGGCCTTTAAACTGGACCTAGAGAGCTGAAATTTCAACACTTTCTAGGGTCCCGAAATAATCAAGTTTTAGAATTTTTGAAATGCGCCCACAGACACGCCCACAAACTAAAAAAAAAAAAAAAAACAAATTTTTCGAAAAAATCTAATTTTGAGCTAGAAAGCTATATATTATCTTTGACTCCTAAAACTGCTCGGGAGATAAAATTCCTAAAATCCGCCCACTGCGTGGGCGTGTCCCACAATTAAATAAAACAATTTTATTGAAAAGTCAAAGTTTGAGCTAGGAAACTGAAATTTATAATCTATACTCTCTAGGAGCCCTTTATGCTCATGTGTAAATATTTTCAAAATCCACCCACTGACACAAATCATTTTTTTTTTTGAGAAACCAAAGTTTGAGTTGGGGAGCTGAAATTTATAATATAGACTCTCTAGGTGTCTGAGGAATAGGGTATCCAACAGTTCGCACAAGCCAACTGTAGCCCGTCCCTCTGTTTATTCATTATTTTCATTATTTTCCTTATCGGATACATCAGTAATTACTGTGGTTGATTGTAAGACCGAGACAATAGGCTTATGGTATGAGAAATAAGATACATATGTTTTCGAATGAAAATTAGAAAGATATCTAGAGAAAACTGCATCGATTGTTGTTCGATGTCTTGTGGAAGGCTCATTTCGGTTATTATTCATTTGTAGTTCTAATTTATCTTTTAGAAAGTTTACCAAGAGTTGTCCATCTTCGGACTTGAAATTAACATTGAAATCTCCTGCTAAAATTAGTGGCAACGTATAATACTTTTCTCCTAATTCTTCAGAGAGAGCCTATTCGACAGTAAATCATAAGTCTTTTATATAAAAACTTTAAAATATTATAAACTGTTTTATTGTGCGAAATATTGCGGGTGGCAATGGTGCAGTAGTAGTGTATTCGCTTACCGAATGGAAGGTCATGCGTTCGAATCCCGGCCAAGTCCATTACTTTATATCGAATACATGAAATCGTAATCCGTAATCGTGCCTAAGCAACTTAGACATCACCCGTGGAGAAAAACCCTACAACTGCACCCAAACACTTCTTTTCTATCTCTCTATTCTTTCTAATAAAGGGTCCGCCATCTAACGTTTTTTTTTCAACTAGTGCTTATTTCGTGAATGGTAACACTTAGCTCATGTCTGATTTGACAGATAATTAGTTTTATCCTTCCGCTGAACGAATATGGTTGTGTATACGCTTGAACAACGCTGGGAAATATTGCGACATTACTTTGAAAATCATGGTAATGTTGCAGAATGAAGCACCGTCAGCTCCGTCAGCTCCGTATGTTCGTTATCTTGTGAAAAAAGTGAAAGAAACTGGCATCCTCATCGATAAACCAAAGCGTGAAAAGCCAAAAACAGTGCATACACCCCAGAATATTGCTGCTGTGGCAGAAAGTGTGCGTGAAGCACCATCAACATCAATTCACCGTCGTTCTCAACAATTGAACATTTCGGAGACATCATTGTGACGAATTTTGCATAAAGACCTTGGTATGATGCTTCTATAGGCTACTGCATGGCCAGCCGAGGCAGCCATTTTAATGAAATTATTTTCCATTATTAACCGGAAGGATTGCACTTTCAAATAAAAAAAGAAATTTGAGAAAATATTCAGTAGTTTTTTTTATAGCATTTTCAAAAAAAAGAAGTTATTTGGCGGACCCTTTAGTAAGTAGCACCGAAAAAGCATGCAATGAAATACGATATTGCCAGGTGCTGCTTGCTGTTAAACACAAATGATTACGTTCTGTTCTTAGCACTATAAGGGTGCTGTAACAACAGAAAAAACCCATTTAGCGTAAGCTAATTATAAAAAAAAAATGTAAACCACTATCTCTTGACTACTCATCTCTACACTATTCAACATATCTACACTCATCGCTTTCTGACTGAGATATATATATATTTCACGCACTGGCTATGAGAGGAAGAGAGAAAGAAAATGTGAGCGCGCATTGCTCTCTCTTGCTCCTACAGTGTGATACAGACAATAGGCCTGCACTGTGTCTTAGATATACGAAACGTAACTGGCTATGAGAGAAAGAGAGACAGAAAATCTGTGCTCACACTCACACCTTTCTCTCTTGCGCCTACAGTAATATACTTAACTCATATCTCCCTCTCAACTTCCGTTCGCCTCGCCCGATCACGCTTTTCGTGACGCTCTCGTCCGTATTCACCAGCTTACTCCCCATGTCAAGCGTGCGTAAAAAAGTTTTACTTCAAAAATCTTAAAAAGCGAGAGAGTTAACATACGTACGTTATCAGTCGTGCATTTTATTTTATATTGAACCAGTAAATAATTTTACATAATAACATACGTCTCGTTGATCGGATGAAACCCCAGCTATGAAAATGAAATTTTTGATTTATACATACACCTCGCTTCAACTGAATAAGCACAAACATTTTCTATGCTACGTTGTCCATTTTTTTCAAAACCTTGTGCCGTAATATATCATTTGATGATGCAAACTGTTTGCGTATGATGTTGACAAAATAAATCGGAAAGAATATTTCAAAAAGTACCGCTATTTTTTTCCTGGTTCCCTTGCAAAGCATTCAATATGGAAAAATGCAGTTTTATTTTGCGTCAACTGAATAGACACAAATATTGAAATTGGAAATAAAAGTTATTGGGATTAAATGAAACAAGTTTTTCTTAAAGTGTTTTTTTATTGGTTAATTTTAGTAGTGGGTACTGCCGCCTTTATTCGTAATAGTTTCGTAAATTCGATCCGGCATGGAATCGTGCAGCCTCTTTATGTAATTTAGCGAAATTTCCCTCTAGGCCAATTTAATGGCTGCAATAAGGGATTCTCTGTCATCAAACTGAAGGCCAGACTCATAAACTTTTCGTACTAGCCATCCCCAAACGTTTTGTATAAGGTTCAGGTTCGGTTAGTACGGCGGTCATTGAAGCAATTCCACATTCTGCTCCTCTATCCAATTGTTTACTATGCGCGCCGTGTGGATGGGGGCGTTGCCCTACTGCAAAGTTAAGTTTATGGGTCCAAAGAGGCCTGAAAATTTAGGAAAATTTCTTTTCAAATTTCCTTTATAACTTAATACAGTAATTTTTGAGGTTTTTAACTCAAGCTCAACAGTGCCATAGTAGCTAACTGCTCCCCATACCATAACACCACCTTGTCGACTATGATGCCGCGCTAAAAATCGTTCCTCTTTCCTCACATCGTGGAAGTAATAATTAAACCCATCAGAGCCATCAAAATTAAACTTCTTCTCATCCGAAAAAGCTACGTGACGCCATTCATTTTTAAAACTCATATGGAGTCTAGAGAATTCTAAGCGCATACACTTCCGTTTCTCGTTAAGTGGTGGTTTCTTTTGAATTTTTAACCGTTTTAGATGTTTGGCACTATTGATAACCTTTCGCACTGTTAAAACGCTTGCAGTAACACCGGCTTTCTGCTTTATTTTTGCCGCAGAGTCGCGGGAATCGGAAGCACATCTTAAAATTGCTCTTCAATCAACTGCTGTTGTTGCCGTTTTTAGGGTTCCGTAGCCAAATAGCAAAAAAACGGAACCCTTTTAGATTCGTCATGTCTGTCTGTCCGGGAATGTAACAGCCGCTTTTTTCCGAAACTATAAGAGCTATACTGTTGAAACTTGGTAAGTAGATGTATTCTGTGAACCGCATTAAGATTTTCACATAAAAATAGAAAAAAAAACAATAAATTTTGGGGGTTCCCCATACTTAGAACTGAAACTAAAAACAAACAAAAATTTCATCAACCCCATACGTGTGGGGTATGTATGGATAGGTCTTCAAAAATGATATTGAGGTTTTTAATATCATTTTTTTTTAAACTGAATAGTTTGCGCGAGAGACACTTCCAAAGTGGTAAAATGTTGGTCCCCCCCTCTAACTTCTAAAATAAGGGAATGATAAAACTAAAAAAAAATATATGATGTACATTACCATATAAACTTCCAACGAAAATTGGTTTGAACGAGATCCAGCAAGTAGTTTTTTTTTAATACGTCATAAATCGTAAACCGCAATTTACCTTTCATTCAATCAACTCAAATATAAAAAAAAACATTTAATTTCATAAACAAACCTTATGCGTAAACCGTGAACCATTATTTTCTAATAATAAATCTGCAATAGGTGCCTAAGTAAATAATAATTATAATTCGCACGGAACCCTTCATGGGCGAGTCCGACTCGCACTTGGCCGCTTTTTTTTGACCTCCTTTCATGTTTTTTTCCGTGCGAATCGTTGTTTCTTAAATAAGAATAGACCACACAATAACTTCGTCCAATTTTGTCAGCGATAGAACGCTCGTTTAGTCCTTGTTCTTTTAGTAAATCGATTTAAGCTCTTTCAACATTATTTAGAGATTTTGATCTACCTGTTTTTCTTTGAAATACAATTAATCAAATAAAATTCACTTAAAACACTTCAACTGCTGATCTAATGTGTCAATCTCCACAGAATACTCATAAGCAGTGAAAATAATGACCTTGTGTCTATTCAGTTGACGCAAAATAAAACTGCATTTTTCCATATTGCAAGGGAACCAGGAAAAAAGTAGCGGTACTTTTTGAAATATTCTTTCCGATTTATTTTGTCAACATCATACGCAAACAGTTTGCATCATCAAATGATATATTACGGCACAAGGTTTTGAAAAAATGGACAACGTAGCTTAGAAAATGTTTGTGCTTATTCAGTTGAAGCGGAGTGTACATACCAGATTATTTTCTAACAGCCAGAGAAAGAGAAATGCCCAGGAAATCGTTTCGCCAAAGTTTCAACAATGCCTCACCGCCACTAAGGAAAAACAAAATCAGATTATTTGCTAACCAAAATTTTTCCAAACCAAAAATACAATTTAAAATTTAGTCAAATAAATTCCATCTACACTAAAAAAATTAAGCTTTCAAAGCCAAGAAACAAAATAACATTTTCATCAATAATAATTTATTATATGTATTTTTAATTACATTCACAATACAAATACATTCATTAATACACTAACTGAACATTTTCCATAAGACTTCCTAGAAATGATACTTCAAGCCGACATGTCCGCTGTTGTCGTTGTATTTAAAGTTCCTATTAACTTGCCCATAAGCCTCAAGATTTTTACCAATTGGGTGGTTATATGTCAGACTCGATGAATCTCCATATCGTGAACTGTGTTCTCCACGTGCTTCGAACCGCCTCTGTGGTGAACGTGCGTTTCTAACCAAAATTTCAGTATCGTCCAAAGGTGAATCTTTTTCAAAACCCTGCTAAAATAAATCAGTTACTTGAATACTGCATAGGTAAATATTTTTTGTTAACTTACAACTTCATAGTAATTGTTGCGATCGTCAAAACTATCCTCAGGAAGAGTGAAACCTAAGGCGATGGCAAAGAGACCGCATAGGATAATTAGCTTGATTGCCATTTGGATTTGAATTTGGTTGTGTTTTTCAGGTCAATAATTTTCTACTGATGCAATGAGTATGTTTGTCGACTTTTATACAATATTTTAGTAAGCGTGAATAAGGGAAATCCCCGTACTGATAAGATGAAATGCTTGCTTTATTATTGTCGGTGGTTTCATGTTTATATTTTCAAGTGAAATGATGGGTACGTTTTATTACTCGTATCAGCACAGTCTATCTTCTCGTACATTATAAGCTCGTTGGGGATTTTTTTTTAAACAGAAAGGTAGCACCTCATTGCTAGGTGATGCTACTGTTCAACAAAAAATGCCTGCGCTTTGTTCTAACACTATTAAGGTCTGTGCAAATACAGAAAAACAGAAAACCCTCTAGCGTAAATAAATTATAAAAATAAAAACAAAAAAAAGCGGCGTGGGAAGAATATCGAGCCAAGAAAAGGGGGGAGAAGAAGAGGTTGGCTTAGCTATAAGAAAGCTAAAGATCAATAAGGCCACCGGCTCTGATGGTCTACCAGCGGAGCTATTCAAATATGGAGGTGATGTTTTGGTAGGGCGCATGCCTGATGACTGGACTATCAGCTCCATATGCCCCATCTTCAAAAAAGGCGATCCTATGTCTTGCAAGAACTATCGAGGCGTATCCCTGCTTAATGTCGCATATAAGATCCTATCCAACGTACTGTGTGAATGTTTGAAGCCGTTCTGCATCACTCTAATCGGCACGTACCAGTGTGGCTTCCGGCCCGGCAGATCGACAATAGACCAAATCTTCACAATAAGGCAAATCCTGGAAAATACCAATGAATTTCAAGTCAATACCCACCACCTTTTCATCGACTTTAAAGCCGCATATAATAGCATTCATCTTCAGGAGCGATGGCCGAACTCGGGATCCCGCAGAAACTGATCCAGTTGTGTCGCGTGAGACTTGAAAACACGCGGTGTAAGGTTTTTGAAGTAAATGAGGACAAGACCAAGTACATGCTATCAACAAACAAACAAACATCTGTCTACCGGCTAGGACAAAACGTCACTATTGATGGCAATAACTTCGAGGTAGTTAAGGAGTTCATCTACCTAGGAGTAAATAAAGGGTTTTTCAATAAGAGCGCTACAAAATTTTTTTTTTGAAATAAAACAAAAACGGTTTTGGATATCAATGAAATTCTTTATTCCTGTGAAAGTACGTTCGATGCCATTATGTATGGAACTCGATTTCGTTTGCATGGCCACCACGGGCACGCTTGCAGAAGTCCAGACGCTGAACCCAATTTTCGACGGTTTTCAAGCATAAATCGGCCGATACTGCAGCAATTTCACGGTCGATATTCGTACGAAGTTCATCAATCGTCGCTGGGTTGTTGGCATAGACCATAGACTTGACGTAGCCCCACAGGAAATAGTCTAACGGCGTCAAATCGCACGACCGAGGCGGCTAAGCGACTGGACCCTTTCGTGAGATAACACGGTTTCCAAACTTGTTTCCCAATAAATTGATTGTGGCATTCGCTGTGTGGCTTGTGGCGCCGTCCTGTTGGAACCACATATCCTCCAAGTCCATTTCATCCAATTGGGGCCAAAAATATTCGGTTATCATTGAACGGTAGCGATTCCCATTCACAGTAACGTGCCGGTCTTGATCATCACGGATGAAGTACGGCCCAATGACGCCGCCGGCCCATAAACCACACCTAACCGTAATTTTGTCGGGATGCAATGATGACTCATGGAGTACGTGTGGATTGCTGCCTGACCAATACCGCATATTGTGTTTATTGACGAAGCCATTCAGCCAGAAATGAGCCTCATCGCTGAAGATGATTTTTTGATGAACGATGCTCTTAACGTTGAGGTCACTGACTCCGAATTTCGGTAGTAAATTTTAATAATTTCGACTCATTGTTGGCTCGTATATCTTTCCATCATGAAATGGCAAACCTTACTGAAGAGAATTGTCAAAAGAGCGGCAAGAAATTCGGCATCGTTTGCTGTCCCTGTCGCTCTACTTTTGTAGCATTCCTGTTGAAAAACCCTTTATCAACTCCACGAATGACACCTTAGTGGAGATCCGGCGGAGAATTACCTTGGGAAACCGCTGCTACTTCGGTTTAGTGACACAAATGGGTTCCTCACTCGAAGGACAAAATACATGCCCTTTCGAACCTTAATTCTACCAGTCCTGCTTTATGGTGCCGAGCGCTGGACGATAGGTAGAAAGGGGGATCTTTTGAAAGAAAAATACTCCGTCGGATATTTGGTCCTGTATGCGAGGAGGGCGAATGGAGGAGAAGCTACAACCACGAACTCTATGAGCTGTACCAAGATGTGGATGTTGTCCCAAAAACTATATCACGTCGACAACATTGGCTAGGCCACATAAAGCGAATAGAAAATAATGCACCAGCCAAGAGGATCTTCGACTCACAGCCCCTGGTTCGAGAAGGCAAGGAAGACCGAACCTCCGTTTTAAAGGCCAAGCCATCGCGGATGCCAGAGCACTTGGTCTGGAGAACCAGAAGCAGCGTGCCCGGGATCGCAGAGGATGGAAGGCTACAGTGTCTCAGGTAGAGACTCTTCACAGGTCGGGAGCCCGTTAAGTAAGTAAAGTAAATAATATGTGTAGCGTTTGACTTTTAGGCTAAGCTGGTTGAGCATTCTCAATTCAATTTTTCAAGCCGGTCTACAACACACTAGTCGACACGTGTGCCTTCCGGCCCGGTCGACAATACCCAAATCTCACTCAGGGAGATCCTGGAAAAAACACGGAACTCCAATCATGATCTATTATCTTTTCGTCGACCTGAAATCGTATAGACATATATTAGGAGTTTTAGGTGGTATTCCTGTATTAAGGAAATTTGATAGCATGTGAGACTTCTTGCATCTTGTTCTGGAGCAGATAATGCGAAGGGCAGTTTTCAATACGGGAAGCACTATCTTCAACAGAGAGTTTTTGCTCAACGCGTAAGACATTATACAGTCAGAACCAAGTGAGATTGTATTGGGTACCAGGACCGGTTAAGAAGAAAAGGAGCAAAGAAAAGGAGTGGTGCTAGAAATTATGGAGGGAGAGGTTATCAAACAACCCTTCTGCGTTGTTAACCCTTTCGATCCGGATGGCACATCCAAGGTATAAAAACACCTTTGTTCTATGTCCCATCCGGATCGAAAGGGTTAAAGGCAGGAATTTAACTTGGAATACTGTTAGGACGATGTCTTCTGAAGAAACATGACAGGAGGCCCAAGCCGAGGAGAACATAGTTCAGTGTGAGGATGAATATCGCGGAATTGTAGAAAATGTCTACTGCAAGTTATACAAGTAGTATATGTACATTCACGACTCGAGATTGAGTGTGAATTGTTTTTTCCACTTCAAATGTTTCTTCAATTCGAAGAATTAACATAGGAAATGATTATTCAGCCTGTATGTGGCTATGACTGAAAGTCAAAAATTGGGTATATAAAGTCAACTATTTCTAGTCTGACTATATAAAATTGGCGTTTCACCCAGATGTGGTGGTTTGGGATCATAAGTGGATTACCACAAACACATCAAATCCATACGCAATATTTTGCAAGTTATACAAGTAGTATATGTACATTCACGACTCGAGATTGAGTGTGAATTGTTTTTTCCACTTCAAATGTTTCTTCAATTCGAAGAATTAACATAGGAAATGATTATTCAGCCTGTATGTGGCTATGACTGAAAGTCAAAAATTGGGTATATAAAAAATGTCTACAGCTCTCACACCCCTGTTTAACTTAACCTAACTTTGTACGATGCCTCATCCACTTTGGAAAACAGGAATTTTACAAGGTAGGTATACATTATTTTTAAATAAAAGCATAATAATAAATTCATGCAACGTGATAAAACCAAAACTTCGTAAACGTTGCTAACTTCGTAAAACTATCAAAATTAGTATGGCTTCATTTCCCACTTCGACGTTTACGACGGTTTTACGACGTTGCATGAATATCCTAAATAATCTACTCGTACAAAATAGCTACCTATTCGATTTATATGGATATACATTTATTTCCGAATATTTTTCAATGTTGAACAGGTAAGTTTCATACCCACAAATAGAACAAAATAATTTCAAATGAGCAGTGATTTCTTGGAAATCCTTGGAATAAAATTATTCAAGAAATACGTAGAATCTTGTTGGATTACAAGTGTCGTAAAAAACAAGTGGCTTACCAGTGTCATAACTTTTAAAAAGATTTCTGTAAATTCGACCGCCTCCGCATTATGATTTATATGAGTTAACTTACGCCACTTTACCTTGGACAGTCATAGAAGCTTGTTCGAACTTGGCCCATAAATCAGTCCTGTTCCCATATTTTTCCAAAGAAAAAGGAATTTCTCGCCAAAAGAAAAGTATCCATCACATTTGCGGAGTAAGAACCATCGTACCAGCATCAGCACTATAAATAGCCAGAAAATGCTTTTCGCACACTTGCCACACATTTTATCAGCTTTCGGTGCCACTAGGAGAAACGATAGAAAGACCCATAAATTCGGGTATCTACCGCCGACAACTCTTGGCCAATGTTTTAATCAAACATTTAAATTTGATTTACTGGACTAAAGGAGCTTGATTTTTATTCCCGTGTGCGTTCCATGATACCCGTAGTCTTGCGGTCGCCAGAGTGTTACTTATACTAAATTCCTCATAACTTTCAGTTGATTGGAACCGGGGAGTCAGCGCCACAACTCCTGATTGCCAAACTCACGCATCTATCCCGCTGTTGTGGAGGTTTCATGGCGGCTAGTGGGGCTTGGGGCATATCAGAGATTATTTGCACACACATGCACTAATAATAAGAAGAGTGGAATTACAGTCGCGGGCTAAACATAATAATGCTACAGACCACAGGAAACCATGCGTACGATAGTAACATGAAAATCATTGACTCGAAATGGAAATGTGAGTGCAGTGGAAGATTTATGCATTCTGGTATTCTGGGGATCAACGTTGCGGTTATTGGTTCAGTTAGTGGGCGCAAAACGGATGCGACTAGGCGAAGGGAGATGTAGGATCTGTCAGACATGTTTGCTTCTAGCAAATATTCATGCCGAGTTATCCAGTGCGGGATGTGACACTTGGCGTGATGGATCTTTTAAGGTGTTTGAAATATGTGCATGCGAGATGGGACTGCATTTTCATTGCATGACATAAAGTCAATGAAAAGAAGGGAAACGAACGTTAGTCAAAGTTATTACTTATTTCCACAGAACGATTCGAATGACAGTAAGCAGTTTCAGGAAATGATAAGTAAAGGTTGTTCCTATGTAAATCAGTCGAGAAGATTGCTACATATATGTTATGTACTCAGGTCCAGTTCAAAATTGCGAGCGTTAATGCGAATGCCCATCAAATCTAACGTGACTAAATTAATTCGACCTGAAAGCGGGACACTTACCTAAGCTATGCAAAACACCCGTAGACCAAATTCCAGCTCTACAAGTATTTTTTTGAATGTTACTTTAAGAAAACACGAACTTAAAGGTACAATAATTCCATGAATCGGAACTTAAAGACTGGTTACGCATTTTGTAATCATTCTGCCGCAGTGAAGTACTGGCTTGCAACAGCAACTCCAAAAGTAGCCACGGCTTCATTCTGGCCCTTTGAACCGGCTACCTCATGTCTTCTCGTTTGTTGCCTTCTACCACAGTATTGAGCCGTAAGAAAGTATGGGTCTCACCACCACTTATATATAATGTATCCAGTGGTCCATAGGGGGTTTTAAGCCCCAGGTTTTGCCTATTGTTCTTTTACAAATGAATTCTACTTAATTCTTTTCCTTTCATTTACACTCAGTTCCACGTGCTTACGAACAGGTAGTGAGGTATGAAAGAAGGCTTTATTATATTTATGTTGTAGAAACAAAATTGGGATAAGGTAGATAAATGCCACTTTTATGATGCTTTTCCCAATAAAAGGTTATAAAATTAGTCCTTTTTTCGTTTCACTTGTTAACGATTGCCAGCAATCGTGGAATCGCACTAGCACCTAGTCATAAGAATAATCGGCAATTTATTCTTGGCATATAAAGGGTGTTCAAATCTGACGTATCATTTTAAAATAGCCGCCACTTTTTTTTACAGCTATTAGATTACCCAAAGTTTGAAGTAAATACATTCCCGTAAGCTAAAATGGATCGGTACACTATTGAGCAACGTGTTTTTATTATTAAAACGTTTTTTTTAAATATGGTGAAAGTTTAGTAGAAGTTGAAAAAAAATTTAGTTCAAAATACGGCAGAGAATGCTCCGTCAGACCGTGCCATGTGACATGTAAAGGCTTACAAAATACAATTAACACATTTTTCTTCGAAGATGAAAATGGCAATGCAGTTACTGTGGATGGAGCTCGATATCAAGCGATGATTAGAAACTTTTTGTGGAGTCAATTGGAAGATATTGATGTGCAAAATATGTGGTTTCAACAGGATGGTGCAACATGCCACACAACAACGAACTCAATGGATCTTTTAAAAGAGAAGTTTAACAATCGCATTATTTCCCGAAGAACTGATGTGAATTGGCCACTAACATCATGCGATTTAATATTAAAAACTCTATAAAAAAAATAACCTGTACCAACAAAAGTGGTGATATAACTTACCTCCTGAGAAGATGCTCTGGGTTACGGTTTGCAAGCATGTTGCAGACCCAATTTATGATGCTCTGTTCAATGTTAGCGTTAATTTAAGCGTTTTGAATTGCTCTGAACTAGCACTCAACACAATTGAAGGCTCCATTTATATGTAGGAAAGCGGCCAGAACACTACATGACTAACATGTTTTGACAACAAAAATCCATTGCTTCATTTGCTTCTGATGTAAGCCTCCATTAAACGTTCTAGGGTTTTGAGCATATAGGATGACCTGAAATCGTTTGTTGTTGTATGTTCCTGTTTGTCGGCTTAGAGTATAAAAACCACCTTAACCTATCTGCGGTAAGCTGGTTTATATTCTGTTTTAAAACTTAGATCAATTATTGTGGAATCCACGAGATATATGTAGTTTAACCTTCCACATCGCGTTTAAAATGCCGATTTGTTTAAAACGTACCTGGGGGTAGGGTTAAACTCTCGTTGGTTCGATTTGCATCCAACAGCCGTGTTTCTTTGCACGCGGATATAGGGATGGCATCAGAAAACGACTATCGCCGCTTAAGAATTCATCAAAAAAACTTGGCAGCACACATGCACCGTGACACAGCTGTAAGTTGTAGTTAAGAAATTTGTATTAAAAATCCTGAAATTAAAAAATATTTACTTCCCCCAATTGAAATTGATGCCAAGCATATTCTAAAATTATGAAAAACAATTTCACATTAACAGATTTGCTAAATTCAATTACCTTTATTTGAAGTTTAAAAAAAATTAAAAATAAAATTACGAACAAAATATTCGGCGGGATGTGTTAGTGGTCGGAGGGATGGCAAACTTTGACATTTCCTGAAAAATTCATCGCATGAGTTCATCAGAAACGAAGAAAATGGGTTTTGGAAGCACTGTTTATCCCCGCTAACTGACTTAGCGGCGATAGCTATCCCCGCTAAAGTTAGCGTATATAGGATAAGTTGTTGTTGTATTTTACATGTAAATTTCAAATTATCCCTATATCCGCGTGCAAAGAAACACGGCTAATATATATATTCATAACCTGTCACTCATTGATTTTTTAGCTACTGAAGTTATATTGAATTGATACCCACCAAGCCCCAGAGGGGCACCGGTACCGAGACAGCGGAACGTAATCCTATTGAAGGACCAGTAGGGATTAAATAAAGTGAAGTGGGAGGTTGACCATCCATTGAATTCTCATTGTAACTCCGCCGTTAATGAAAAGAAGATAGACGCACAGACTGAAGCGATTTCCCCAACCGGTATTGCGGTTGTCTAGCGATACAATTTATACTGCCTTGTACTGTTTTTTTTTACTTTGCGAGTGACACGACCTTCCATTACATCGATTTCTTCAATCAAACTGCTATAATTATAAATAGTGGGCGTGTCAATGGGTGCATTTTAGAAATCCTTACACCTGATTATTTCGGGGCGCTAGAGTATATATACCTATAATTTTAATTTTGGGTGTCTAGCTATAATTTTAGAGCCCCAGAATTGGAGATTGGCACGACAAGTTCGACAGCTGCTGATCACAAATATAGTACATTTTAGGGGACTACGATCAATATTAAGGCATGTTAAAATTATAGCTGCTGTCTGTCAAGATCGCAATTTGAATAAGAAAAAATATGAATGCCGCATAAAAATACTGCCTCAGTGTATAAGGACGATCGACGAGGACGATTCCGTAAAATAAAGAAGATGAAATTACATCATTATTGGATTACAACCTCATAACTCGCCCAACCCGCTGTATCCCTACTGCGCCTGTGGGGTTCGCCGGTTTGACCTCAAAAGCTACCGTCGGGCTTTCCAATTTGGAATTATTTCGACACTATGTAAGGCCAATCAAATGCTGTTGTTGTTGTATTTGTATTATTTTTTAATTATACATATATATATATATATATACATATATAATATATTATATTTAAAATTTTTAAGCCCAGCCTATCCTTCCCGATTGTAAATAAACGTTAGGATGGCCTTTTAACGGGGTTCGTATGATCACTCCTTTGAACACGGCATTACCAGCTGAGTCGGCTTGCTCCATTGTCTTTGAGATGGTCCTGCTGCCATGCAAAGCATCTTCTTCACAGCTACCGTTAATAATGTCCTCATACTTTTTGTACGCTATCCACCATTGTGAACCGTATGTGAGTGCCACCCACATAACTGCGGTAAAGATTCGTACTTTTCACTTAGGGGACATTTTTCGGCCGCAGAAGATGGCTGAGTTTTCGACCCACTTCATCCACCATACGCAAATGATGTCGTCAGCACAGGTTGCTCGCTGTTGATCATAGATCCCATATATTTGACCATTTCGCAATAGAGAATCATGTTTCCATTCATTTAAAGCTCTGCAATAGGTCGGAATGGGTCAGAGCACGGGCAGCACACGTATGCTGGACTATTACGATACCTATTCACCTTGAAACCATCCAAACACACACACACATAAAGGGCTCGTTGCAGGGACGTTGGATTCTCACTAATAATGGCTCCATAATCAGAAAAGAATAACTGATGCAGTTTGGAGTCCGTCACTTTTTTACAACAGGTAATCAAGGAATGTAATATATATCAAGGGACTCGAGACCGTTCCCGGGTGTACAGAAACTTGATTAGAAGTTCCTTTGTGACTCCAGTGGAACATATTACTCGTACTTTAACTCCCTCATGCATGCCAATGATCATGTGCACTTAGGTTTCTGGAGGTGCTCGTTGTCTTAGCGCCACCCATGACAGATCTCTTGGTTGGGTATCAAAGACCTTTTCAAAATCAACCAACGCCATATGCAAATCTTTTAAGAATCACGATGTTTTTCCATCATGATCCTTATACTTTGGAGTGTACCTGCAACAAACCCGTGCTGGTCCTAAGATAGCCATATTATAGCCATACGATCGCCTCTCATCAGTTTGGAAATGAGAATCATGACCCATTTGTATCCTGTGTACCCCATCTTTTTCCAGAACTCAGAGGGTATCCCGTTTCGGAGTTTTTGACTGTTTTCCTAAGTTAATCAACAGTAATGCCGCGTACTTCTTCATTGATAGGAACGGTTCTTGGAAAATATATCCGAGATTTTGCTCATTTAGAAGTCCTTCACTTTTGCCACCTGCGCAGTACTTTTTCATCATACACAAGAAGCAGACCTTTGCAGAACATTGCGAACAGATTTCCTGAACTTTTCGTTTTCTCTGAGCAGCTAATGAAGAAATGCAAAATTCGCTCTATATTCTTTGCTAGAATTTAAAGTACGTATTTCAATTCGGACGAGCTTTTTCACCATGTTTTGTTGCGGTTTTGATAGTATCCTTTTGAAGCCCTTAGTAGTGCTTTGACTCTGTCCAAGCAATATGATTTTAGAGAATTTCACATGACTTGTACTCTGATTTCTTCATCTCCATGACAATCTTTATAGTCTTCGTTTGACTTCCCGACATCTCCGTTAAATCTCCCCCAACTCTCCGTTCTCAAAATCTAGACAGATATGTGAGCACGTTACCTTGCAGCACTAGTTTGAAAGACATCAATCGATCACTGGACTTTGAAATTGTCAAGACGGTGTCAAGACGGTGCCAAGAAAATCTGACACAAAGATGATACCGATTCCCTTCCTATCGTGTTCCGTCCTTAGTAGAACATTTTGCAAGCTATTTTCCCCAAGTGTTTCGCCATTTCGTTTCTTGATCACCAAAGATCGCCGACACTCGCCTTCTAACCATCACCTTTTCAAGCCCGTAGTTACGACCACTCATACTTCCAACGTTCCAACTCGAGACCCTTATGACTCGTCAAAGCTTATGCATTACTTTACTATCCGCAGGTAACCGAATAGCTCTGACGCGAATATTTCTGCCCGCTCCAGTATTATTACCATGATAAGTAGTGCCTGCCGGACGTGCACGCTCATAATGTTTATTATTTGATCTTTCTTTTACGACACCGGTGATCTACAGTCGTATCAACCACTTGCGGGACTGCTTTACGGTGTTAAATATGTCGGTCGCTAGGCTCACCTAGATGTTAAATATGTTTGGATGTTATCAAATCGTATAATTTGTTAGAAAATCATATCCCGGTGAAAATAACCTTTTTAAGTGTCTGTAGTATTGATCGAAGAGCTATCTTCAGAGCAAATAATAAAACTTCAGCTTCTAACCGCAAAGTTCTATTGAATCAAATTTAGAAATGTCTGATAACATAGGTACATCAAGTTCAACTCAGGACGACATAAAAATCTAATTATATTTTCATTTTACTCCGTTCGTGTCTGCACTCACAGGGAATCCTTTTTCCTATAAATGATAACTGCACAGAAAATGCTACCAAAGGCGTCCCTTCATTCAAGTGTAGCTACTTAACCTATATGTATATAAAACGTTATGCTACAAGTACCTAGCAAGAGCGTTGACATTTCTTAATCAAATAATGACAAAGATTGATTTCGACATAAGGTGGATGCCTGCATATGTGTGAGGGAGGTTAAGATACAAAATAGATTCATTTCAATTGAATTTCGATTCATTTTCAGGGTATCACATTTATTCGCAAAGAGTTTGGCAAGGTAAAAGGTTCAACTCCCCCTTAAAGATCACAATGAACCCAGAAGGACATTCAATTAATAGATATTGGATTGGAAAAAATGTATTTAAATTAACGGATTAGAGAAATATTTTTCTTTTACTATAGCTAACTCGGATTTGTAGAGAAAACATCATTTTTGCAGTTGGGCTGCAATGATTTCTTCATGTTCCTATGTGAAAGTCATAATTTAAACCTGAGCAGAAGGTCTATTGATGGAAATGAAGAGAACAATTGATTTATTGTAAGCAATACATTTGAAAAGTGTGTGAAGTTAATTATTGTTATGAAAGGATACAACAATTTCAATAGCCGAATGTAAACATTGAATAGAATACCTTTTTAGATAAAGGCAAATAGAAAATGTTTTAAATTCCATTCACGAGACAGATCCATGTGGGATTTTTTCCAAATAAAACCACTCCCGATTTACGAATTCAATAAATTTTTATTTTTATTTTGAATTATACGATATATAAGATACATTTTTGTTAGTTTGGCCTAAGGAACGAGCGTCTTTTCCGTTGAAGAGTTGATCCAGATCTCCTTTGAAAAATGATTCTATTTTTTAAATCAAGCTGTAGGGCGCTTGAATTTGAGCCGTCTTGGTTGTTTTTTGACCTTGAGAAAACGTCTTCAAAAGTTGTATCTGGTTTTCGTCTTTAAAAATTCTTTGAACCAAGGAAATTTGTGCGGGGAGAATCATCGGAAATATATTCGTCTTCATCATCATAGCGTCTGAAATGATTTGCATCTTCATCATAGCATCGGGATCTGGTTATTTAGACGTACTCCTGGACACTCCATTTAACGCGTCGTTATCGTCTTCAGAATCTTCGTCTACGGTTGTGAGTTTGGTGAAACACCCCACTGTTTTATATTGTCCGCACTTGTTTTCATTGTTCGTGGGCCTCGTGATTCCCTACCTTCCTCTCCTCGTATCGGCCATAAGGAGACACCCTTGTGACAACTCTGGTCAAGATAGAAATCTCGCTTCTGCCAGTAAACAAGCCCCTACCATTACTGGGGTAGCGAAGTTGCGAGAGCGGGCTTAACCTTGCGGGAAAGCGATCCACTCAAACACTGTTTACAATTGTCTCCAAAACTGATATAAATTCTAGATTTTTTCTATTCGGGATTTTTAATTCTAGATTTTCGTTTTGAGTTTTTTTTTGCGTGATTTTTTTTATTGAGAGATTTCGCAATTCAAGGTTTTAAAAACGAGATTTTAAAATGCGGTCAATCGTATCCAACCTACCCTGAAAACCTTTGAAAAGCTGATGAACATCCACATCGCTATCATTTAGGAAGTGCAATTTTAACGACTACAATAGTCACTTTTCTATGCATTGAAGAGCTCCGACGCTGACTAATCTTTCATTTAATTGATTTAAATTTGCTCAGTAATTGGAAAGCCAATGCAGCACCAGGTGAGATTGACCTCAGAGTAACACTACCCGCCTTCCTGAAATCTGATAGAAAATTAATGTGTGAAAGAAATCGTTGCGAAAATTAATGGTCCGGATTGAAGGTTGACATTAAAATAAATAAAAATGCAGGGGACAGAAATGGACTAAGTAGGGTTTAACTACCCTGATCGAAAGCGAAAATGAATATCCCATCTATGAGCAAGCTACGTTCAAACTGTAGCAAAAACAAATTATTAAAGTGAAAATTGTTTACAAGAATTGATTGTAGTCATTCAAATGTAAAATACAAATCGCTATCCCCATAAAGATTGCACCAAACAAAAAGTCCCCATTTAAATAAAATACAAATGTTTGCCAATCTTTCAGTGTGGGATTCACCTTGTTAAGGTAACAGCAAAAATAATCTTGGTCTTCAATTCGCACCCGCATGACCTTATCAGCTGCAAGCTACCGGCAATGTTCTTGCAATTTTTTATTTTCATATATAAGACAGCGAAAAAGAATAAAGCAGTATCAGTCGTAAATTTGTGATTAACTTTCAAGACTACTATTGTGCTACATAATTATCCTATATCTAAAATGGCAGCAGTAAAGCTTATCATTCTTCTAGGGCTTTTTGCCGTCGCAATGGGTTTAACTATTCCAGACCAAGAGGATTCATATAACTTGTATAATCCAAGCAACTATTATCAAGTTGTAAGTTTAACATTTTAAACATATCTACTACGAAACTATCTTGAAAGTATTTTCACAGGCTCCTGGAGATGGACTTCCCGTAGAGAATGGAGAGATATTGACAAGGAGAGCACGCTCACCACAAGGCAGTGTCGGTGGATCAGTTGGCCACAACGGTCGGGACGGAACAAGTGCAAGTATAAATTACAACCAACAAGTTGGTAAAAACTTTGAAGCTTATGGTGAAGCTGCTAGAAATTTCAGACGCAACGATAACAGTGCAATGGTCGGAATTAGGTATAGGTTTTAGAGAAGCCGTTTAAATATTTCGAATTAAGATAGTTGAAAAATTATATATATTTATTGAATAATAAATTTTTGAAACATGTGTACATTTTGCTTTTTCTATTTTTCTTAATGAGATCATAATCGTTTTCTTAATGCATGTATCAGTAGCCGTAAGTAATTCCGCTTACAGTAGAAATGAGCGACCCCTTTGGTGTCTTGGTTAGATTCCAATTTTGTGAATATTCATAAAAATCCGTATAACCGTGTTAATAAATAAAAACAATTACTAAAAACAAATTGATTACTATTGCGAGTATGAACATACATAGGCGGCAAGGAGATGGCTGAAGAGTTTTGGAATAAAGAGTCTGAAATAAACTATGAATATGCTTTTCTGTGGATATAATCTCCTCTCCGCAATCGCAGGGTAAATACGATTCTGATAAAAGTCAATAACCGATGGAAAGTCGATCCATCCGTAGTCAATGTTGTTACGTGCGCTCACAGTAATAAGCGGAGTAGAGAATACATCTTCATTAACTTATAGATGGCAGCCAAAGGGAAGTGATGCGAGTAAATGAGAGCACAGGCGTTCTCACCATATCGTCTCACTACCAACTCCTACTCTACACCTCCACGTTGGTGGCTGCTGGGTGCTTAGTACCTCGGCTAGAGACTGAGTAACCGACCCCTTTGGAAGGTCGTTGGTGGGAGCGGACGAGAGAGGTGGGAGGAGTGTTTTGATACTTGTCCATGATTCAGACGGCAGCGGAGGAATTTCCTAGATGAGATCAAATGTGGCGTCTACCAGTTCCAGTCGGGTTGAACTATTAGTGTTCTCCCTATATGAGCTGCTTCGACCTATTTGAATACCAGGTCCTTAGGGATCTCCAAGAGTGAGCCAGGGTATTGGAAAATAGTTGGTGGCGGATGAGCCATAAATTGGCCAACGACAGCGCTCATATCCCTGAAGTGGGTTACAGTCTCCGAAAAACCCGGCCCTCGTCCTAGGCGTAATAAATGGAACTGGCTCTCCAAGTTAGGTGTTGTGCCGTCGGAGTAACTTCCCGGCCACGTGAAACATAAGTAGTTATGTCATATGACCCGGAACGTCAAAGGACTATTATATGAGAGTATGCAACTGGAACGTGCGTACACTGTACACCGAAAGTGCTTCTCAAAAACTTGAGTCTGTCAAGGTACAATGCAGATATTACCTCGATCCAGGAGATACGATGGATGGATGGATGAGGTATGATAAAAAGAAAAAATTGCGTATGTCAGGGTGCGGATTCGTCATGGGAAATCGCGTAGGACAAAAGTAATAGACAAGCCGATAAGTGATCGCCTGCCTGCGATCCGCATCAAAGCTACATTTCAAAACATAAGCCTAATATGTGCAGACTCCCCTACCAACGAGGCTGAAGATCCCTTCAAGGAGGAGTTCTATGACCTCCTGGCCGGAGCCTATGGGACCTGTCCGGAGTACGATGTCAAAGTTGTGCTCGGGGATTTTAATGCCAAGTCGGTAAGGAAAACTTCTTCGGCGGATTACTTGGTAAGCACAGTCTTCGCGAGACGACAACAGGTATGTAATGGCTACCGACTAATCGGCTTTGCAGCAGCTCGTAATACGGTGATAAGTATTACTAGGGGTCCAAGGCTCAGGATCCACACCGCAAACTGGCGCTCTCCAGATGGTTGAACCGCCAACCAAATTGATCATTTACGAATTGATGCGAGGCACGCATCCAACAACATAAACGTGCATACATTCCGAGTGGCAAACGTCGTCTCTGATCATTTCCTTGTTGCGGCTAAATTTAGAGCTCGACTGCCCAAAAGAAGAAATTCGACTTTGAACGCCTTAGCATACCTGGAGTAGCCAGAGTCTACACAGAGCGGATGGGCAAGAGACTCTCGTCTGTGCATTCACCACCCACAAGCGCCAACAACTTGTGGAAACGATATCGTGACATCATCAAATATGTAGCCGTGAAAACTGTAGTTTATTCGCTTATCGGAAGAAGGTGACAGAAGATGCACATTTGAAAACGCTGCAGCGCAAAAAATGGGCAGAGACGGAAGGAAGAAGAAGGCGTACGCAGTCTCCCAGCTCAAGCAAATCGATGCGAATCGCGATCGAAACAATATCCGGAGATTTTAGAATAAAGCGAAGCAACTGGCTGTTGGCTGTAAGACCGGAAGGCAGGCTCTTCGAAACAGCGACGGAAACCTTGTGGCCGAAGCGCAGGGAATAGAAGATGTTTTTAAAAAAAAGCTGCTAAATGGGCATCATATAGAGAGAGTGATAGAGCAGGAAGAAAACCCTTTTCCTGTCAATAAAGAACAGATTTCACCACACGGTATAGAAGAGGTTGGCTTAGCTATGAGAAAGCTAAGGAACGATAAGGCCGTCAGCTCTGTTGGTTTGCTAGCGGAGCTATTAAAATACGGAGGTGATATTTTGGTAGGGGGCATGCACCAAATCATCAATCAAGTATGATTGGAAGAAAGTATGCCCGATGACTGGAGTATTAGCTCCATATGCCGCTATTCAAAAAAGGCGATCCTATGGCAAATCATAGAAAAGACCAATGAATTTCAAATCGAGACCCACCACCTTTTCATCCACTTTAAAGCCACATATGATAGCATTAATCATTAGGAGCTCTACGTGGAGATTGGCGAATTCAGGATCCCGGCAAAACTGATCCAGTTGTGTCCCGTGACACTTCAAAACACGCGGAATAATGTGCATTTTGGAGCAGCTCTTCCAAATTATTAAAACTTGTACCGGATTTCGGCTAGGAGATGCGCTATGATGTGACTTCTTCCTTAATCTTGTTCTGGAGAAAATTGTGCGAAAGGTAGGTGTCAACACGGAAGGCACTATCCTAGCGTTCCATGTAAGAGGCTTTTACGGCGATTGAAGAACAGGCGAAATTTGGTTGGTCTTGAAGTAAATGAGAACAAGGCCAAGTATGTACATGCTATCAACAAACGACCGAAAACAGCCACCCACCGCCTAGAACAAAACGTCACTGTTGATAGCAGTAGTAAACATGAATTCCGCGCATGACACCTTACTGGCGACCTTATTAAACCGCTGCTACTTCGGTTAGCGAATCAAATGTGTTCAAAACTCCTCAATCGAAGGATAAAATGCATGCTCTATCGAACCTTAATCCTACCAGTCCTGCTTTATGGTGCCGAGTGCTGGACAGAGCGCTTGGTCTATAGAATAGAAGCAGCGTGCTCGGGATCACAGAGGATGGAAGACTGCACTGCCTCAGGCAAAAACTCTTCACGGGCCAGGAGCCCGTTAAGTAAAAGTTAGTAATTAACTAATAGATATATCAGCAAGTTTGCCCAAAACAATAAATAATATTAATATATATATTCAGCACACAAGATATTTAAAGTCAGACGATCCCTTTCTATAATGTAAACATGTAGGTAAACAGTTCTTATTTACAACATCCCACAATTTTGATAAGGCTCAGAATTACGTTTTCACAATAAAGTAGGTACCTAACACAGCCTAGTAACAGTATTGTTTCAGGAACTTTTGATATTTACGTTTAATGGAAAAGCACCCTAACTAGGAGCGTGTGTTTTAAAGAAAGCGATAGACAGATGCCTTAAACTGAACGATTTTAATGGTTTTTTATGTGATACGATACCACACAATTTTACCTTGTTTTAATTTTTGTTTTCCGTCAATTTCCTTATGTTGTTTTGAATGAATATTAACCAACGACCATACCACGTCGAGTTAATCGGTTCTCGTCAGATCACCGTAATTAAACGACGTTGGGCGCGGTTAGTGCGTAGATGGGGGACCGTTTGAGAACAACCGCGTGTCGTTGGCCTGTCCCATCTACAGAGTTGAGGTAGATAATATATACGTGGTATCACAATGGACCTAAATTGGTTTAAGTGTGTCGGCTTCTGCCGACAGCCACATAAACCTAACCTAACCTTTGAATGAATAACCTTACTTTCGTTACCACGTGAAGTTGACGGCTGGAGTTACAGCGCTGTTTCACGGTTCGCCACAACCGATCATCAGACTCCTTTCTGTGGTGCTGGTCTGTCTTTTTTCCTTCGTTTTATTCCGAAAATCCATTCTTCCACTGGGATTCGAAGCTAGACTGGATGAACTCGTGGCTGGTCTAGGTTCGAATCCCAGTGGAAGAAATGAATTTTCGGGATAAAATGAAGGAAAAAAGACAGACCAGCACCACAGAAAGGAGTCTGATGATCGGTTGTGGCGAACCGTGAAACTAACTCCAGCCGTCCACTTCTTATGGTAACGAAAGTAAGGTTATTCATTCAAAACAACACAACTTAAACTGAAAAGTTTGATTCCAACATTTGCGGATGAAAAATTTGCGTACGATTTTTATGAATTGCAGTCCCATTCGAAATAATCAGTTCCTTTTACACGTTCCTTACCATTACCCCCCCCCCCCCCCCCCCCCCCCACCTATAATCTAATTTTCACCTGCTAGCATTTGAACATTCGTTGAAAATACCATCAGCTATTTCAAGCAGCCTTACCGTTCGAACATAAAAAAATTATTCAATATATAAATACATATTTCGGATTAACGCCCAATGTTCCAGCTTCTTCGACCTAAGTCACACATATTATTGGCACGATGATGGAAGGTGCCTTCATTTTTATGTCGAATCCGAACGGCAAGTTGAAGAAGCTTTTCATGACAATTGATACTTTTGGATGTTTGTCAGACTTTCGTAAGAGGTGAGGCAGTGGAAATGGTTTTTAAATGTTACTGGGCCCCGGCGTGATTTGTACCCTCGATCAGTAATTCAACGCACTCAGACACTCACCCAATATGCTCGAATATGGAACGAGTACAAAAACCAAGCTATATGTTTGTCGAGAGGCTGAGTACCCATTGCTTTATCTCACCAACAGCAGATTTTGGTCTGAGAAGAATTTAAGTAATTGAAAGATCTTCAGTTACAATTTACAAATTATATGTTTTTCGTCAATCACATCGCTTTTCTTTTAAATTTATAAAATAAAGTGCTTAATTAGCATTAAAATTATCGCCATCTTTGGTTTGAAAAATGTACAAAGTAATGAAACAAGCGTCATTGAATTAATTTTACAAAAACAAGTCCTAATGAAATTTTTTGGTCTTTTGCTTTATATTGGTGATCTGGAGTCTTTTCCGGCTTTATTTCCCCGCCTTGTTGTTTATTTTTGGGCGTTTTTTCCTCGGGCTTTATTGCTTAACGCCTTTAATACTGACTACTCAAAATTATAATCGATTTGATAAAACATTTCAAAAACGAAGATATTAGGTAGGTAGGTAGATGGATGCCCTTGTGACGGGTGTCACGGCCCACTTAGACCAACAGTTTGGGTCCATTGTGTCCATTTTGGGATTCTTTAAAATTTTCTGGGAACCTGAAAAGAGAGATAAAAGAAACCGCTGTTTAACAGCTCAGTAATTCGCTTTAGCAGAACTACCCGGATTCATGTGTGAATCTCAAGAGTTTCTTCAGCTCTAAAGCAGCTCCTCAAAGAAGTAGCTGCCAACAAACGAAGATATTAGTTCCAGTAAAGATAAAGAAAATAACAAACAATTTACAACTTTTTTCAATAAATTATTTTATTTATCAACTATGTATGTACTTTATTTTGAAACATTTAAAAGGCTTCTCTAAAACCTATACCTAATTCCGACCATTGCACTGTTATCGTTGTGTCTAAAATTCGTAGCAGCTTCACCATAAGCTCCAAAGTTTTTACCAACTTGTTGATTGTAATTTATACTTGCACTTGTTCCGTCCCTACCATTGTGGCCAACTGATCCACCGACACTACCCTCTGGTGAGCGTGCTCTCCTTATCAATATCTCTCCGTTTTCTACGGGAAGCCTATCTATAAGATCCTATGAAAATAGATTCAAGTTAGCTTCGAAGTAGGTAATTTTTAAATGTAAAACTTACAACTTCGTAATAGTTGCTTGGATTATACAAATTGTATGAATCCTCTTGGTCTGGAATAGTAAAACCCAATGCGACGGCAAAAATTCCGAATAGAATGATTAACTTAACTGCTGCCATTTTGATAAGAGATGAGTACGTAGCACAACAGTAGTCTTGAGAGTTAATCACAAATTTATGACTGATACCAGTCTATTCTTCTTCGCTGTCTTATATATGAAATTTAAAGTGTATCTCATTACCGAGAATTTTCAGCTGAAAACATTATACATATGTACGTACACATATGACAATTATAGGCAATAATTACTTTTGCGATTGTGCGAGGTGATTCCCATGTCTTGAAAGGGAAAATGTATTATTTATAAGCCGGGGCTTTTCATATTTTTTTTAAGTTAACGAGCATATGGCATAATATATGTGATGATTTATTGATTGCTATGAATTACATCGGTGATTTTGGAGTATTGTGATTTCCAGTTGTTGAATGTACAGAATATTTTAGGTACCTTAAATTTTCTATAGATACAGAAAGTTCGTTTTCGAGTTTTTTGTATACTCTATCAGGTTTATTGAATTTGACTCATAATTTTTAAGATGCCTTATTGATCGAGCTAGAAACTTAAAATTCGAACATGACTCTCTAGGGGCCTAAAATGATCAAGTGTAAACCCTTTAAAAAGCCACCCAATATTTTAAAACGTTTTATCGAAGAAGTTGAAGGAAATGAAGGTTATTCATTATGAGCTGAACAGATCTTTAGGTAAGTAGTAGTAGTTAACAAGTAGGTAAGGTAGATGGATGCCGTTGTGACGGGTGCCACGGGTCACTTAGACCAACAGTTCGGGTCCATTGTGTCCAATTTAGGATTCTTTAAAATTTTTGGGAACCTGAAAAGGAGAAACAAAAGAAACACCGCTGTTTAACAGCTCAATAATTCGCTTTAGTAGAACCACCCGGATTCAAATGTGAATCTGAGGAGTTTCTTCAGCTCTATATCAACCAGATCCTCTAGCTCCTCAAAGAAGTAGCTGCCAAAAATCTTCAATCTTTTGTTCTAAGGGCAATGGATTTCCATAGTAGGTGACGTCTAGATTCTATTTCTTCAACGTCCCTGTAGCTCCTGCAGTAGTCGTTGTGCAGTATGCCTAGCCGCTCCGCGTGTAGACCCACTGTGAGGACCCCCGTCATCGTTCGAATATCTTTGTGGTTTAGCCCGATCATGGTTTTAGATCTCATTTTGTTAACCGCTGGCAAGAGCTCCCTTGTGTGTCTGCATGTATCAAGGTTGATGCAACGTAAGTTTGCTCTACTCATGGATTCGGTGTCGATACTTAGCGTTAATGTGCTTAGCAGACTTCTTATGGATTTAAGGGCCAGAAATGCATTCATCTCCGCCCGGTGCCTGAGTAGTTCATCCGCTTTCTCGTTACCCGAGATGTCCTTGTCCACCTGGAATCCATCCAGCATAGGGTTACCGTATTGACGGTTGACATTTCGTCTAGGTGTTTTTTGTTTTGAATTTGACTTGACTACTACTGACTCCATAGCTTTTATAGCCGCTTGGCTGTCAGAGTAACTGGTGATGTCTTTGTCGGCTAGCTTGTGCCTCTTCAATTCCCTGGCAGCCTGAGTGATCGCAGCTGTCTCTGCCCAGAACACGACGCATTAATTGCTGAGTCTAAATTATTCACTCAGGTCCAGAGACTCACAGAAGATGCCTGCACCTGTACCCACGTCCATCTTGGATCCGTTGGTGTAGATAGATATCTCCTCTTCTTCCGTGACCATTTTTTTTTACTCCATTCGCTTCTTTCGGGGATTCTGGTAGCGAATCTCCCTTTGAAGACGAGGGTGTATGGTAAGTAGTCAGTAGCTACTTTCTTTTTCGATGTACTCCAACGTGTCTCCACGGAGGCATGTCCGTATGGTTTACTTTACTTACTTAACGTGCTCCCGACCCGTGAAGAGTCTCTGCCTAAGACACTGCAGCCTTCCATCCTCTACGATCCCGGGTACGCTGCTTCCAATTGTCCAGATCAAACGCTCTGGCATCCGCAATGGCTTGGTCTTTGAAACGGAGGCTCGGTCTTCCTTGTCTTCTCGAACCTGAGGGCTGGGATTCGAAGACCCTCTTAGCTGGAGCATTATTGTCTATTCGCTCGATGTGGCCGAGCCAACGTAGTCGACGTATTTTAGATTTTTGGACTACATCCACATCTTGGTACAGCTCATAGAGTTTGCGGTTGTATCTTCTCTTCCATTCGCCCTCCTCGCACACAGGACCAAAAATCCGCCGAAGAATTTTTCTTTTAAAGGAGCCCAGTCTCAGCTCTCCCTTCCTGCTTATCGTCCAGCACTCGGTGCCATGTCGGTATGATTTGAAAGACCACATTCCCAACTCTCTGAGTCTGATGGCCGTTTTAATGACATTAAGTGGTACCTCCATAGCTGCAGTGGGTATGATCAAGGACCTTTTCCGAGTAAGCTGTAATTTGGATTTTAGTGAGGCTTGAGAGATAACACTTCTTTTCGGTTGCCTTTACAATACCGCTGCGGCCTATGTAAGAATGCGCCTCACCACTATTGTGTACAGCCAGTGTACCACGTATAGTTTGAATCCCCAGGTATTGCCCAACGTTCGTCTGCATGCATATAGTGCCACATACGCTTTTCTAACCCGGTTCTCTATATTTTCCTTCCAGATGAGTTTGGAATCTAGAATGACATCCAGGTACATTGCTGTCTTGGATATTTACAGGTCCACTCCACTCTTTCTGGTGGTTAAAGGACAGGTATTCTCTTCTTATTTTGAACAGCAGGATTTCTGCCTTAGATGCGTTTACCCAAGTCCTCTGCAAGCAACCCAGTTGTTGACAAGTAAGAGTGCGTAGCTTCTCTCGCTGAGAAGTGGGATGAATACGTAGCACAACATAAGCGCATAAGCGCTCACAATGAAGCCTTCCCCCTCCAGTATCTTTAATAGCTCGTTTATTACCACTAGCCGTATGGGTCGAGAGAGGACGCCATGCTCAGTTCTCCTACTTACTTTCCTCTCAATGCACATGTCTCCTAGGTAACATAAGACCAATCCAGTCGCCAAGACTGTAATAATGATACGCCCTTCTTAGGCGCGTTAGCTTCAATGCTATTGAAGGCTCCCTCTATATCTATAGAAACGCGTTCAAGGTGTACTCCATGTGTTCTAAGAAATTTTCCACTGTTGATATTACACTAGGTTGTACTATATCTGTAGTGGGCTGCCACTCCCAAAACAACAATAAAGATCAAACAAAACTCTTATCCTCCCGAAATATGTGAAATTATTACAGAAAAGAGGAAAGCTAGAAAACGCTGGCAACAGACAAAAGCGCCAAGCGACAAGACCACACTGAACAACTTAAATTATAAGCTCAGAAAATCTGTAAGAGAATTCAATAATGAGTCTTTGAAAACTTACCTCACAAATGATGCTAGTACCGACTACTCGCTCTGGAAGGCAATGTGAACAGGCCAATAGCCAATAGCTCACATTCCGCCAGTAAAAACCAGAGAAGGTAACTGGGCGAAAAGCAACCAAGAGAAAGCAAACACTTTCGCTGAGTATATTGAAGACGTATTCAAACCTTATGAAGATAAAGGTTAACAAGGACTCAATATAAGGTGCGAAGAAGATAGACCTATTCGGCCGGTAACAGCTAGAGAACTTGCCAAAGAAATTGAAGAAAGCATAAATATAAAAAAGGCCCTAGGGTTTGATTTGATTACAGGAGAAATTTTGCAGCAATTTCCACGAAAATGTTTAAAAAAAACATAGGGACGGGCTACCGCTTGGGCGAACTGTTGGATACCCTATTCTTATTCCTATCCTTCATAAGTGGGCGTGATAAAAGTCTAAGTATGGTTAAATTGTTAAGAACGCTCTACATATTTTGTTATATAACATTTAAAGGATTTTATCGAAAAAAACGCTCCCTAGCTCAAACTTGGGTGTTTCAATAAAATTGTTTTATTTAATTGTGGGCGTGTCAGTAGGCGGGTTTAAAAAAAAATTAACACATGAGCATGAAGGGCCCCTAGAGAGTATTATATTATAAATTTCCGCTCCCTAGCTCAAACTTTGAATTTTAAAAAAAGTTTTTTTTTTAATTGTGGGCGTGTCAGTAGGCGGATTTTGAAAATATTTACAAATGAGCTTAAAGGGCCCCTAGAGAGTATATATTATAAATTTCAGCTCCCTAGCTCAAATTTGGGTTTTTCAATAAAATTGTTTTATTTCTTTGTGGGCGTATCAGTGGGCGGATATTGAAAATTTTATATCCCGAGCAGTTTTAGGAGTCATAGATCATATAAAAAAAATTTCAGCTTTCTAGCTCAAAATTCGATTTTTTCCAAAATTTTGTTTTTTGAGTTTGTGGGCGTGTCTGTGGGCGGATTTCAAAAATTCGTAAACTTGATTATTTCGGGACCCTAGAGAGTATATGGTTAACATTTCAGCTCTCTAGGCCCAGTTTAAAGGCCTAATTTTTGCCGACATACGGACGGACGGACATGGCTAGATCGACATTACTATCGATGCTGATCATAAATATAGTAATTTTTAGGGGTCTACGGGCAATATTAAGGTATGTTACAAACTATGCGTCAAAATTAATATACCCTTAGAATACGGTATAACTACCGCAGATTATTAATGCTGCATTTAAATTTAGATATGTGCCAAGCATGTGGAAAGTCGCGGAGGTAATAATGATACATAAACCAGGCAAACCACCTAACGAAGTTACCTCATATCGCCCAATATCTATTCTACCAATGTTGTCCACGTTATTCGAAAAAGTACTGGTAAAACGTCTACAAAAAATAATAGATTAAAAATCGCTAGTCCCAATTCACCAATTTGGATTTAGAAATAAGCACTCTACCATTGATCAGGTGCATAGAATCACAGATAGAATCGAAAAAGCATTTGAAGAGAAAAATGTGTTCTCTACAGTATTTCTTGATATAGCACAAGCTTTCGATAAAGTCTGGCACAAAGGACTGATACACAAACTACAAAAGCAACTTCCGAAGCAGTATGCGACCATTCTGGAGTCTTATAAATATCAGATAGATTCTTCAGAATTAAACAAGATGCAGAGTACTCAACATTAAGAGAGATTAAAGCTGATGTACCGCAAGGCAGTGTGCTAGTTCCAGTTCTATGCCTACTTTTCACTAGCGTTCTGCCTGAAAGTAAAGAAACCACCATAGCTACTTTTGCAGATGACATAGCTGTCCTTACTGTGGGAGCAACTGTCTTAATAGCAACAAAAAAACTTCAAACAGCAATAAACAATATTTCAGAATGGACTAAGAAATGGCAGATTAGATTAAATGACCTTAAGTCAGTCCATATTAATTTTACGTATAAAAACGTACCACACATTCCAGTCTACATTAACAACAATGTAGTGGAATATTCAAACACAGCCAAATATCTAGGCATGACTCTAGACGCTAAACTGCGTTGAAAAGCGCACGTAAAGAGAAAAAAAGATGAGTTGAACATGAGATACAGTAAAATGTATTGGCTCATTGGGAGATACTCATCCCTGTCTAACTACAACAAGTTATTGCTATACACGCAAGTTCTGAAACCAGTATGGACCTACGGTCTCCACTTGTGGGCATGCACATGCCAAACAAATTTACAAACAATTCAGGTTTTCCAAAATAAAGTACTAAGGAACATAGTTAATGCACCTTGGTACATACGCAATGCCGATCTGCATAAAGATCTAAATGTTGAAATGGTTGAAGATGAAGTTAAGAAAGTTGCTCAAAGGCATAGAAGTAGGCTTCTCAACCACGTAAACACAGAAATAACAGAACTATTAAATAATGACAATCAATCAGGAGATTGAGACGGGTAAAACCTCTTGATCTATAAGCGTTAGCTAGGGCTTAGAAATCAGGTATTGATTTCAAACAAGAAAAAAGTTTAGAAATCCGGCAAACGGCGGATTTATCTGTTAAATTCAACAAATATGTAGTCCAAAAACAAATTGCCGATTAGTCGTCGACTAGGTGCAATCTCATTCGGGATGGCGAATGTCAGTCCCCCGGGAGTTTTTTTTAGATGAGTTAAAGTCTCTCACTATTGCAGAAGCATCCCTCGCGTACTAGCTCTGCAATGTCTTTCGATGATTTCTTACTTCCAGCGAATTCCCAACAATATCTGTAGATCTGCCTTCATGTATGCGTGCTGGAATTTCGAGAGGTAGTTGTGGCCTATAGCATCTCTTTCATACAGTGCGGTTCAACTGAATAGTCGACCTGAGTTATGTTTAAGAACTTAATTTTTTGTTGTATTATTTGCACCAATTGGAAAAAACGCATTCAGCATAAAGGTACCGTAATACTGAATAAAATAAGCAAAACTTCAATTTGATAAATGGCCCATCACAAAAGTTTTACTCTCTTTTTCCTACACCAAGCTAAAATGTATGCATTTTTTCGGTTCATTTGAATAGTCGCACCTGCAAAAAAGTCGAAAAACAGCAAAACACCACTTTATTTTAAATATTTTTATTCTTTTATTTATTTAAATCAATTATATGTCATTTTAATAATGTGTGCTGCTCCCACCATTGGATATAACCTCAAAAATTTTATTCTTTATAGAGTCATATAAACTTTTAATCTAATTCAAAGAAATGTTGCCCGAAGAAGCTTTAATTGCCGCAGTCAGCTCTGGATTGTCTTGATATTGCTTGTATCAAGCAGCCCTTTCTCTGCTTTTGGGATAAATATTACCCTCACCTCACGCCAAGCCTTCGGAACATGGCATAGCCTTGGACAGCATGAGTAAAAGCATCTCATAGTTAACAAGTAATAACAGAATCATTTTCAGTGTGAAAGTGAAATTTATCTTCTTAGGGCGCGTGTTAATTGCGGTAAAAGCACTGCTAAATTGTATCAATTGGCTAAGTTATAACATTAATCTGCTGAATATAGACTTCAAAATTTTAGCCTGCTCTGTAGCTGCATTAAATTTTATCCTGTGGCAATTTTTGAAATAAATGTACGTCTTTGCCTTGACTCGATCAAGGGATTGAGAGGTTATTTTCAAAATCATTTGTTTATTTTTTTTTTATATTTAATTTTATTATATTGTAAATTCAAGTAATAATTTTTAGTTAAAAAATAAATAAACACAATTAAAAGAAAAAGGCTCGAATTGACAGCAAGCCTTTCAAAAAATGTGATTATGAACTCTGGAATAGTTCACTTACCTATATAAATATTTATCAATATTTTTGTAGAGTCTCATGACGAAAAACTAAATACGTGTGAGGGCTGCAGGTTTCTCTGCCTCGTCAACCCATTTACCTAATGACAATAATTCAAATCAGCTGAACCATTATGTTTACATCCGAAAATGCAAACATAAGCGATGGATGGAGGTACCCGAATATACTATACACATTTAATGCAATATTAAATATTTTTTCCGATATTTTTCAGATTTGTTACAGAAAAAATTTGGTGACCCAGGCAGCTATGGAAGAACCTGATACATTTAAGGTAACATTCTTAGAGACGTTGGCGACTATTTGACAAATATTTCTTTAATTGTCGTTATTCTTTGAGCACCGCACGGGAGATGCAGCGCGTGATGATGCTCGAGCTATAAAAAGCGAGCAACAAATATTCACTTCGTGAATATGCGGCGTCCAAGGATAACTACTACCAGCCATTCCTCATGGATAGTTCGTGGGGTGCATTTTCGATGTCACCGTCTCTCATTGAAAATGAACAGGCAACGTGTTACTGTTCATCGACCTCATCTTCATCCGTCTGTCCCATCCACAACTTCTACTTTACCGTCTATCGCATCTGCATCCGTCTGCCCTTTTGCATTTGTTCCATCGACATCTTTTTCCTCGCCGCTCTTATCCACTGCTCCGCCTCTCTCTTTCACCTTCCTCATCCTCTTCTCATCCACATCAGCTGTCCGTCTTCGTATGTCACGTCCGTCGAAAGTATCGGAATACTAACGATACTGCGTTATAGATAGAAGAGTGACCCGACAGACAGGCGGAATTATGTCTTTTTTTGCCCAGATGGTTTCCCGGGACTACCCGGACAGTAATGTGGACAGTCGTTATGGAATCTCATCCGACGAAAACTGAAAACAAAATAAAAATACGAAACAAAAACAAAATAAAATGAAAGTTATTTCGAAAAAATTAAATGCTTTTATTAAATGGGAAAAATGACATCTAAATAAGTTTAACATCGAGGTAAGCCTAGCAAAACATTTAACATCTTAAAGCTTTCCAGCAAGTGTGCGACCTGGATCCTGTATCACTCAAATGCAACAACACCAGCATTTAATTTGTCTTAGTGATGAAGTGATTCGGAACCAGCAAACCTGCCGGTGCATGTTGAGGTCGAACCCCCAAGCCCCAGGTGGACCAGTTGCGATGCAGTAAAGTGGGACGGTTATGATAAATGCACATGGTTACATCCAATTCTTTTTCGGTTGTGACAATGGTAATTCGCTGGTGACCTCTCCTAGAATACATATATGCTTGATGTCGAATGTAGTGGGCAATGATGAAAAGATCTTGTTCACATATGATTCAGCTAGAGCTAGAGCTAGATTGGAAAGAATTCCTACAAAACAGAGAACTCTCAAAAAAATTGTTTTGCTTCTGAAAATATTTTTTTTATCTTTTTCTTTCTTGCCTGCAGAAAGGGTTCTCAGCAATCCAAGTTATGTTGGTGAAATTGTATCTTTGCATATTTCCAGCTGGCGGAACCAACAGTAATTCATCAGAGAAAACAATGCATTATGTATGGCAACATGATAAAAAGTTTTTTTTAATTGAAAATAAGTTTTAAGACAACAAAATTTGATTAGAAATTACATTTAATTGTTTGAAAAATAAATGAAAAAATAGTTAGATAGATATTTATTTCGTATAATTTTTAACAGGGATTTGATAATTTTATCTTGCCACTGAACTGTTATTTACAAAGTTACAAAGTACTTTAACAAAACAAAAGATAGTAATATTTAGACGAAAAATACGACAAAAACCTTATATTAAAAAAAATAATAATCATAAAAATAATAATAATAAATAAATAAATAAATTAGTAAATAAACTAAAGGTGAAATATTATGTGCATAATATAAATGTAGGTAGGTATATATAAATTTTGTTTAAGTGTTTTAAGTTGAATAAAAAATATATTTGCGCTCTCGTCAGAGAGCGACATCAAATAAAAGACTTTATTTAATATTTGTAACTTTTTATTGAAGTCGAAGCTTCAGATCCCTTACCCTTGGTGGGAGAAATCTTCCGCTATACGAAGTGACTCAACCAAAAGGTTGAGTTATAACTCAGCCGGCATCATAACTTTATGTTTTATGTTCGTCATACCAAAAAATTTGTTGTGAAATGTAATTATTTATGTTGTACAATAAGTTGTTCCCTGAAGATGACTTTCGAAGAAAGTCGAAATATTGAACAAAATATATAATTTAAAATACAAAAAAAGAGTATTTTTAATTTAAGACCTACAGCCCGTTAAACAAACATTATTTGTTTCTATTAATTTTAGCCTTTCTTCTATTTCTTGTCTATCATCGTCGTCCATAGTTCCGGATAAAAATTTCATTCCTGTACCTAAAATTTTAATAAGTCCTCTTTTCTGTCTGTTATGTGGTATTATAGTCTCAAATTCTTTTCTTGTATGTTTCATTAAATTAATAATTTCAATGTTTGGTTCAGGTAAAAGTTTTATATGGTCTTCTAGTATTTCTAAATTTGTTTCGTACTTTGTTAAATTTATAATATGAAGTATTTTAGTATAGTTTTCTATTATTTGTATCTGTTGTAGTTGTATAATTGTAAAACCGTTACCGTGGTTGTAATTAGTTATTTGTATTTCTTGGCTATAGGCCAGTGTTAACTGCCATAGAACTAGTATCGATGCCAATTTTAATTTCATCATTTTTAAATTTTTTCTTTTTCTTTCGAAACTGGTCCTTGTGTAATTTTTGTAAGTCTCTGTTTGGTTTAATAGTTACTTTATTTTTATCTATTTCAATCACTTTTACTTTCCTATGTTTTGTTTTTAATTTATCGAAATATGTAGGATTATAAATTTTGGTAAAATTAGGATTTATATCGGTATCTTTTCTATTTTTATTCACTCTGGCTAAAACATTATTTTTTGTACTTTCGATTCTATTGAATATTGTTTTATTGTCTATGCGTCCGAAATGTATGTCACTCGGTTTTTCTCTAGTAGTTAAGTGGATCGTATTGTTGTAAACTTCTATTGTTCGCGTCACATTATCGACTAAGCTTGGCTTTTGCTTTTCAAATAATCTTATGTTCTCGTTGAGAGTGGAATGCAAGCGCTCTATATCTGAGTTGCCTGTGTGTCGATATGGCGTAGTAATGTGGGTTACTATCTCGTTGTCTTTGAGATCTTAGTTATAGCGGTTAGCACATCAGCTTGATTCTTTGTTTCTAAACGTTCAAGTGCTATAAATTTTGAAAATTTGTCAATACATGTTAGGTAGCTACCATTTCTTGGTATGGGCCAAATGTCCATATGGTAGTGTTCGTGATTGCCTGAGGGCGTGGACGTTTTTTCATAAGGTAGTTTTATCGGATTCCTTTCTATTTTGAAATTACACATTTCGCAATTGTTCAATACTTTATTAATAGTTTCACGTAAACTAGGTGCGTAAAATTTTCTAATGACTTCAAGGTATGTTTTTTCAATACCAATATGATTAAATTTTATATGGATTTTATTAATTGTTTCCTCAGTTTCTGGAGGATGTAAATTTATTAGGTTAGATATGCTTCTATATAATTTCTGTTTATTATGGTGTTGTTTCCAATAGTTTTGAAATTTAAGAAATAATTCGTCGTCATTCGCGTATTTGTTCAAAGGTAAATCGTCGTTATTTATGAATATTGCATTTGTGCAATTTATATCACATTCTGATATTATTAGATCAAAGTCTTTGGTCGTAAAATTTTTTCTCGTGATTGTTATTAATCTTTTACCTATGTACGGAAAGGATATTTCCTGAGAATCTTCATTAGTTGTTTTGATGATTATCTGACGTTTAAACATGTTAAGGGGTTTTTCTGTTATTGGGATTAAGTCTGTACTATCCGATTCGATCCCCCACAGGCCAAGAGCTAGGATCTGGGTTCCAATCGAACCCAGCGAGCCAGCCAAACTACAAAGTCTGGTCACATACCAAAACCCGGATCTTCCAGTCAAAGACTGGAAGTTTATCGAGGAGACACCGAGCTCCAAGAAACCGGAAGAAGTGAAGAAAACTGGCCGTTCGCTGGTCGTCTCGCTGACCACCGAGTCTCTCCCCTTGCTCCGGGCTAAGGACTTTAAGATCCGATGCGGTCTTAAAGAGGTGGAGGTAAGACTCTTTGCTTCGGATCGCAACAGCGTTGCTGGCCCCTCTGAACCGGCGACACCCGCCTCCCCCTGCGACAAGATCCCCGATGATGATCCATCATCGCCAGAGAACCTTGACGCTACCGTTGTGGAGAGGTCTGTATCAGTTAGCAATGATGCTGAAACTGATACAGATTAACCTCCATCACTCCACCTTAGCATCCGCTAACCTGCTGCTCCGCCTCAATGAAGGAGGCTTTGACATCGCCCTCATCCAAGAACCTTGGATAAGAAATGACAACGTCATGGGACTGAGGGACCCACACTACACGCTATACCACACCAAGAACGCAGGTAACATTCGAGCTTGCATTCTCGCTAAATCTACACTAAACTTAACCTTTCTTCCTCACCGCAGCACGAATGACCTGGCAGTAACACTGCTAAAATCTGCAAAAGCCCACATCTGGCTAGCTTCAGGATACCTACCCTACGAGGACCCCAATTCAGCTCCATCAGAGGAGGTGAGAGTAGTGGTAGAAGAAGCCAGGAAGAGAGGAGAAGAAATTTTGCTGGGATGCGACACCAATGCGCACCACGAACTATGGGGTAGTACCGACACTAACCCCCGAGGTGAGTCCCTATTTGAATTCTTAGTAGGCACCGACCTAATAGTATGCAATAGGGGAAATAGTCCCACCTTTATAACCAGAACCCGGCAAGAGGTACTAGATGTTACCTTCGCCTCTATGAAGTTGTACCCTGTGATTTCTAAGTGGACTGTATCTGACAGCCACTCCTTTTCCGATCACCGCTATCTGGAATATGAACTGGAAATACGCCATAACACCTCACCAGCAATTTTTCGCAATCGACGGAAAACTGACTGGTGTAAACACAATGAAATCCTCTCTGCTAAACTGTCCAATCGTGTACATAAGACTCCAGAAACACAATTGGAACTAGATGAGCTTAACGCTGCTCTAACTTCCGCCCTAAACGCAGCATTCGACGAATCTTGTCGCATTACTACGAGGAAGGCAGACAATCGTCCACCGTGGTGGAATGCAGCACTTAACAAGCTTCGCCACACAAGCAGGAAGCTATTCAACAAAGCCAAAACAACGAGGCTACCTCTGGACTGGGATATCTACAAAGCAAGCCTTAAGAGCTTCAAAGCGGAAGTTCGTAAGGCCAGACGTAGATCCTGGCGTAGTTTCTGTCAGAGTATTGACAACACGTCTCAATCTTCTAGGCTACGCAAAGTCCTTTCCAAGAACCCAACCAATACCGAGTGTCCTCATGAATCCCAACGGATCATGGACAGAATCAAGTTGACAAGTAAGAGTGCGTAGCTTCTCTCGCTGAGAAGTGGGATGAATTTGACTGGGACTAAGATTGCTTCATCGTCGCATAAGCGCTCACAATGAAGCCTTCCCCCTCCAGTATCTTTAATAGCTCGTCTATTACCACTAGCCGTATGGGTCGAGAGAGGACGCCATGCTCAGTTCTCCTACTTACTTTCCTCTCAATGCACATGTCTCCTAGGTAACATAAGACCAATCCAGTCGCCAAGACTGTAATAATGATACGCCCTTCTTAGGCGCGTTAGCTTCAATGCTATTGAAGGCTCCCTCTATATCTATAGAAACGCGCTCAAGGTGTACTCCATGTGTTCTAAGAAATTTTCCACTGTTGATATTACACTAGGTTGTACTATATCTGTAGTGGGCTGCCACTCCCAAAACAACAATAAAGATCAAACAAAACTCTTATCCTCCCGAAATATGTGAAATTATTACAGAAAAGAGGAAAGCTAGAAAACGCTGGCAACAGACAAAAGCGCCAAGCGACAAGACCACACTGAACAACTTAAATTATAAGCTCAGAAAATCTGTAAGAGAATTCAATAATGAGTCTTTGAAAACTTACCTCACAAGTCTTACAAATGATGCTAGTACCGACTACTCGCTCTGGAAGGCAATATGAACAGGCCAATAGCCAATAGCTCACATTCCGCCAGTAAAAACCAGAGAAGGTAACTGGGCGAAAAGCAACCAAGAGAAAGCAAACACTTTCGCTGAGTATATTGAAGACGTATTCAAACCTTATGAAGATAAAGGTTAACAAGGACTCAAAATAAGGTGCGAAGAAGATAGACCTATTCGGCCGGTAACAGCTAGAGAACTTGCCAAAGAAATTGAAGAAAGCATAAATATAAAAAAGGCCCTAGGGTTTGATTTGATTACAGGAGAAATTTTGCAGCAATTTCCACGAAAATGTTTAAAAAAAACATAGGGACGGGCTACCGCTTGGGCGAACTGTTGGATACCCTATTCTTATTCCTATCCTTCATAAGTGGGCGTGATAAAAGTCTAAGTATGGTTAAATTGTTAAGAACGCTCTACATATTTTGTTATATAACATTTAAAGGATTTTATCGAAAAAAACGCTCCCTAGCTCAAACTTGGGTGTTTCAATAAAATTGTTTTATTTAATTGTGGGCGTGTCAGTAGGCGGGTTTAAAAAAAAATTAACACATGAGCATGAAGGGCCCCTAGAGAGTATTATATTATAAATTTCCGCTCCCTAGCTCAAACTTTGAATTTTAAAAAAAAGTTTTTTTTTAATTGTGGGCGTGTCAGTAGGCGGATTTTGAAAATATTTACATATGAGCTTAAAGGGCCCCTAGAGAGTATATATTATAAATTTCAGCTCCCTAGCTCAAATTTTGGTTTTTCAATAAAATTGTTCTATTTCTTTGTGGGCGTATCAGTGGGCGGATATTGAAAATTTTATATCCCGAGCAGTTTTAGGAGTCATAGATCATATAAAAAAAATTTCAGCTTTCTAGCTCAAAATTCGATTTTTTCCAAAATTTTGTTTTTTTAGTTTGTGGGCGTGTCTGTGGGCGGATTTCAAAAATTCGTAAACTTGATTATTTCGGGACCCTAGAGAGTATATGGTTAAAATTTCAGCTCTCTAGGCCCAGTTTAAAGGCCTAATTTTTGCCGACATACGGACGGACGGACATGGCTAGATCGACATTACTATCGATGCTGATCATAAATATAGTAATTTTTAGGGGTCTACGGTCAATATTAAGGTATGTTACAAACTATGCGTCAAAATTAATATACCCTTAGAATAGGGTATAACTAGCGCAGATTATTAATGCTGCATTTAAATTTAGATATGTGCCAAGCATGTGGAAAGTCGCGGAGGTAATAATGATACCTAAACCAGGCAAACCACCTAACGAAGTTACCTCATATCGCCCAATATCTATTCTACCAATGTTGTCCACGTTATTCGAAAAAGTACTGGTAAAACGTCTACAAAAAATAATAGATTAAAAATCGCTAGTCCCAATTCACCAATTTGGATTTAGAAATAAGCACTCTACCATTGATCAGGTGCATAGAATCACAGATAGAATCGAAAAAGCATTTGAAGAGAAAAATGTGTTCTCTACAGTATTTCTTGATATAGCACAAGCTTTCGATAAAGTCTGGCACAAAGGACTGATACACAAACTACAAAAGCAACTTCCGAAGCAGTATGCGACCATTCTGGAGTCTTATAAATATCAGATAGATTCTTCAGAATTAAACAAGATGCAGAGTACTCAACATTAAGAGAGATTAAAGCTGATGTACCGCAAGGCAGTGTGCTAGTTCCAGTTCTATGCCTACTTTTCACTAGCGTTCTGCCTGAAAGTAAAGAAACCACCATAGCTACTTTTGCAGATGACATAGCTGTCCTTACTGTGGGAGCAACTGTCGAAATAGCAACAAAAAAACTTCAAACAGCAATAAACAATATTTCAGAATGGACTAAGAAATGGCAGATTAGATTAAATGACCTTAAGTCAGTCCATATTAATTTTACGTATAAAAACGTACCACACATTCCAGTCTACATTAACAACAATGTAGTGGAATATTCAAACACAGCCAAATATCTAGGCATGACTCTAGACGCTAAACTGCGTTGAAAAGCGCACGTAAAGAGAAAAAAAGATGAGTTGAACATGAGATACAGTAAAATGTATTGGCTCATTGGGAGATACTCATCCCTGTCTAACTACAACAAGTTATTGCTATACACGCAAGTTCTGAAACCAGTATGGACCTACGGTCTCCACTTGTGGGCATGCACATGCCAAACAAATTTACAAACAATTCAGGTTTTCCAAAATAAAGTACTAAGGAACATAGTTAATGCACCTTGGTACATACGCAATGCCGATCTGCATAAAGATCTAAATGTTGAAATGGTTGAAGATGAAGTTAAGAAAGTTGCTCAAAGGCATAGAAGTAGGCTTCTCAACCACGTAAACACAGAAATAACAGAACTATTAAATAATGACAATCAATCAGGAGATTGAGACGGGTAAAACCTCTTGATCTATAAGCGTTAGCTAGGGCTTAGAAATCAGGTATTGATTTCAAACAAGAAAAAAGTTTAGAAATCCGGCAAACGGCGGATTTATCTGTTAAATTCAACAAATATGTAGTCCAAAAAGAAATTGCCGATTAGTCGTCGACTAGGTGCAATCTCATTCGGGATGGCGAATGTCAGTCCCCCGGGAGTTTTTTTTAGATGAGTTAAAGTCTCTCACTATTGCAGAAGCATCCCTCGCGTACTAGCTCTGCAATGTCTTTCGATGATTTTTTACTTCCAGCGAATTCCCAACAATATCTGCCTTCATGTATGCGTGCTGGAATTTCGAGAGGTAGTTGTGGCCTATAGCATCTCTTTCATACAGTGCGGTTCAACTGAATAGTCGACCTGAGTTATGTTTAAGAACTTAATTTTTTGTTGTATTATTTGCACCAATTGGAAAAAACCCATTCAGCATAAAGGTACCTTAATACTGAATAAAATAAGCAAAACTTCAATTTGATAAATGGCCCATCACAAAAGTTTTACTCTCTTTTTCCTACACCAAGCTAAAATGTATGCATTTTTTCGGTTCATTTGAATAGTCGCACCTGCAAAAAAGTCGAAAAACAGCAAAACACCACTTTATTTTAAATATTTTTATTCTTTTATTTATTTAAATCAATTATATGTCATTTTAATAATGTGTGCTGCTCCCACCATTGGATATAACCTCAAAAATTCTATTCTTTATAGAGTCATATAAACTTTTAATCTAATTCAAAGAAATGTTGCCCGAAGAAGCTTTAATTGCCGCAGTCAGCTCTGGATTGTCTTGATATTGCTTGTATCAAGCAGCCCTTTCTCTGCTTTTGGGATAAATATTACCCTCACCTCACGCCAAGCCTTCGGAACATGGCATAGCCTTGGACAGCATGAGTAAAAGCATCTCATAGTTAACAAGTAATAACAGAATCATTTTCAGTGTGAAAGTGAAATTTATCTTCTTAGGGCGCGTGTTAATTGCGGTAAAAGCACTGCTAAATTGTATCAATTGGCTAAGTTATAACATTAATCTGCTGAATATAGACTTCAAAATTTTAGCCTGCTCTGTAGCTGCATTAAATTTTATCCTGTGGCAATTTTTGAAATAAATGTACGTCTTTGCCTTGACTCGATCAAGGGATTGAGAGGTTATTTTCAAAATCATTTGTTTATTTTTTTTTATATTTAATTTTATTATATTGTAAATTCAAGTAATAATTTTTAGTTAAAAAATAAATAAACACAATTAAAAGAAAAAGGCTCGAATTGACAGCAAGCCTTTCAAAAAATGTGATTATGAACTCTGGAATAGTTCACTTACCTATATAAATATTTATCAATATTTTTGTAGAGTCTCATGACGAAAAACTAAATACGTGTGAGGGCTGCAGGTTTCTCTGCCTCGTCAACCCATTTACCTAATGACAATAATTCAAATCAGCTGAACCATTATGTTTACATCCGAAAATGCAAACATAAGCGATGGATGGAGGTACCCGAATATACTATACACATTTAATGCAATATTAAATATTTTTTCCGATATTTTTCAGATTTGTTACAGAAAAAATTTGGTGACCCAGGCAGCTATGGAAGAACCTGATACATTTAAGGTAACATTCTTAGAGACGTTGGCGACTATTTGACAAATATTTCTTTAATTGTCGTTATTCTTTGAGCACCGCACGGGAGATGCAGCGCGTGATGATGCTCGAGCTATAAAAAGCGAGCAACAAATATTCACTTCGTGAATATGCGGCGTCCAAGGATAACTACTACCAGCCATTCCTCATGGATAGTTCGTGGGGTGCATTTTCGATGTCACCGTCTCTCATTGAAAATGAACAGGCAACGTGTTACTGTTCATCGACCTCATCTTCATCCGTCTGTCCCATCCACAACTTCTACTTTACCGTCTATCGCATCTGCATCCGTCTGCCCTTTTGCATTTGTTCCATCGACATCTTTTTCCTCGCCGCTCTTATCCACTGCTCCGCCTCTCTCTTTCACCTTCCTCATCCTCTTCTCATCCACATCAGCTGTCCGTCTTCGTATGTCACGTCCGTCGAAAGTATCGGAATACTAACGATACTGCGTTATAGATAGAAGAGTGACCCGACAGACAGGCGGAATTATGTCTTTTTTTGCCCAGATGGTTTCCCGGGACTACCCGGACAGTAATGTGGACAGTCGTTATGGAATCTCATCCGACGAAAACTGAAAACAAAATAAAAATACGAAACAAAAACAAAATAAAATGAAAGTTATTTCGAAAAAATTAAATGCTTTTATTAAATGGGAAAAATGACATCTAAATAAGTTTAACATCGAGGTAAGCCTAGCAAAACATTTAACATCTTAAAGCTTTCCAGCAAGTGTGCGACCTGGATCCTGTATCACTCAAATGCAACAACACCAGCATTTAATTTGTCTTAGTGATGAAGTGATTCGGAACCAGCAAACCTGCCGGTGCATGTTGAGGTCGAACCCCCAAGCCCCAGGTGGACCAGTTGCGATGCAGTAAAGTGGGACGGTTATGATAAATGCACATGGTTACATCCAATTCTTTTTCGGTTGTGACAATGGTAATTCGCTGGTGACCTCTCCTAGAATACATATATGCTTGATGTCGAATGTAGTGGGCAATGATGAAAAGATCTTGTTCACATATGATTCAGCTAGAGCTAGAGCTAGATTGGAAAGAATTCCTACAAAACAGAGAACTCTCAAAAAAATTGTTTTGCTTCTGAAAATATTTTTTTTATCTTTTTCTTTCTTGCCTGCAGAAAGGGTTCTCAGCAATCCAAGTTATGTTGGTGAAATTGTATCTTTGCATATTTCCAGCTGGCGGAACCAACAGTAATTCATCAGAGAAAACAATGCATTATGTATGGCAACATGATAAAAAGTTTTTTTTAATTGAAAATAAGTTTTAAGACAACAAAATTTGATTAGAAATTACATTTAATTGTTTGAAAAATAAATGAAAAAATAGTTAGATAGATATTTATTTCGTATAATTTTTAACAGGGATTTGATAATTTTATCTTGCCACTGAACTGTTATTTACAAAGTTACAAAGTACTTTAACAAAACAAAAGATAGTAATATTTAGACGAAAAATACGACAAAAACCTTATATTAAAAAAAATAATAATCATAAAAATAATAATAATAAATAAATAAATAAATTAGTAAATAAACTAAAGGTGAAATATTATGTGCATAATATAAATGTAGGTAGGTATATATAAATTTTGTTTAAGTGTTTTAAGTTGAATAAAAAATATATTTGCGCTCTCGTCAGAGAGCGACATCAAATAAAAGACTTTATTTAATATTTGTAACTTTTTATTGAAGTCGAAGCTTCAGATCCCTTACCCTTGGTGGGAGAAATCTTCCGCTATACGAAGTGACTCAACCAAAAGGTTGAGTTATAACTCAGCCGGCATCATAACTTTATGTTTTATGTTCGTCATACCAAAAAATTTGTTGTGAAATGTAATTATTTATGTTGTACAATAAGTTGTTCCCTGAAGATGACTTTCGAAGAAAGTCGAAATATTGGACAAAATATATAATTTAAAATACAAAAAAAGAGTATTTTTAATTTAAGACCTACAGCCCGTTAAACAAACATTATTTGTTTCTATTAATTTTAGCCTTTCTTCTATTTCTTGTCTATCATCGTCGTCCATAGTTCCGGATAAAAATTTCATTCCTGTACCTAAAATTTTAATAAGTCCTCTTTTCTGTCTGTTATGTGGTATTATAGTCTCAAATTCTTTTCTTGTATGTTTCATTAAATTAATAATTTCAATGTTTGGTTCAGGTAAAAGTTTTATATGGTCTTCTAGTATTTCTAAATTTGTTTCGTACTTTGTTAAATTTATAATATGAAGTATTTTAGTATAGTTTTCTATTATTTGTATCTGTTGTAGTTGTATAATTGTAAAACCGTTACCGTGGTTGTAATTAGTTATTTGTATTTCTTGGCTATAGGCCAGTGTTAACTGCCATAGAACTAGTATCGATGCCAATTTTAATTTCATCATTTTTAAATTTTTTCTTTTTCTTTCGAAACTGGTCCTTGTGTAATTTTTGTAAGTCTCTGTTTGGTTTAATAGTTACTTTATTTTTATCTATTTCAATCACTTTTACTTTCCTATGTTTTGTTTTTAATTTATCGAAATATGTAGGATTATAAATTTTGGTAAAATTAGGATTTATATCGGTATCTTTTCTATTTTTATTCACTCTGGCTAAAACATTATTTTTTGTACTTTCGATTCTATTGAATATTGTTTTATTGTCTATGCGTCCGAAATGTATGTCACTCGGTTTTTCTCTAGTAGTTAAGTGGATCGTATTGTTGTAAACTTCTATTGTTCGCGTCACATTATCGACTAAGCTTGGCTTTTGCTTTTCAAATAATCTTATGTTCTCGTTGAGAGTGGAATGCAAGCGCTCTATATCTGAGTTGCCTGTGTGTCGATATGGCGTAGTAATGTGGGTTACTATCTCGTTGTCTTTGAGATCTTAGTTATAGCGGTTAGCACATCAGCTTGATTCTTTGTTTCTAAACGTTCAAGTGCTATAAATTTTGAAAATTTGTCAATACATGTTAGGTAGCTACCATTTCTTGGTATGGGCCAAATGTCCATATGGTAGTGTTCGTGATTGCCTGAGGGCGTGGACGTTTTTTCATAAGGTAGTTTTATCGGATTCCTTTCTATTTTGAAATTACACATTTCGCAATTGTTCAATACTTTATTAATAGTTTCACGTAAACTAGGTGCGTAAAATTTTCTAATGACTTCAAGGTATGTTTTTTCAATACCAATATGATTAAATTTTATATGGATTTTATTAATTGTTTCCTCAGTTTCTGGAGGATGTAAATTTATTAGGTTAGATATGCTTCTATATAATTTCTGTTTATTATGGTGTTGTTTCCAATAGTTTTGAAATTTAAGAAATAATTCGTCGTCATTCGCGTATTTGTTCAAAGGTAAATCGTCGTTATTTATGAATATTGCATTTGTGCAATTTATATCACATTCTGATATTATTAGATCAAAGTCTTTGGTCGTAAAATTTTTTCTCGTGATTGTTATTAATCTTTTACCTATGTACGGAAAGGATATTTCCTGAGAATCTTCATTAGTTGTTTTGATGATTATCTGACGTTTAAACATGTTAAGGGGTTTTTCTGTTATTGGGATTAAGTCTGTACTATCCGATTCGATCCCCCACAGGCCAAGAGCTAGGATCTGGGTTCCAATCGAACCCAGCGAGCCAGCCAAACTACAAAGTCTGGTCACATACCAAAACCCGGATCTTCCAGTCAAAGACTGGAAGTTTATCGAGGAGACACCGAGCTCCAAGAAACCGGAAGAAGTGAAGAAAACTGGCCGTTCGCTGGTCGTCTCGCTGACCACCGAGTCTCTCCCCTTGCTCCGGGCTAAGGACTTTAAGATCCGATGCGCTCTTAAAGAGGTGGAGGTAAGACTCTTTGCTTCGGATCGCAACAGCGTTGCTGGCCCCTCTGAACCGGCGACACCCGCCTCCCCCTGCGACAAGATCCCCGATGATGATCCATCATCGCCAGAGAACCTTGACGCTACCGTTGTGGAGAGGTCTGTATCAGTTAGCAATGATGCTGAAACTGATACAGATTAACCTCCATCACTCCACCTTAGCATCCGCTAACCTGCTGCTCCGCCTCAATGAAGGAGGCTTTGACATCGCCCTCATCCAAGAACCTTGGATAAGAAATGACAACGTCATGGGACTGAGGGACCCACACTACACGCTATACCACACCAAGAACGCAGGTAACATTCGAGCTTGCATTCTCGCTAAATCTACACTAAACTTAACCTTTCTTCCTCACCGCAGCACGAATGACCTGGCAGTAACACTGCTAAAATCTGCAAAAGCCCACATCTGGCTAGCTTCAGGATACCTACCCTACGAGGACCCCAATTCAGCTCCATCAGAGGAGGTGAGAGTAGTGGTAGAAGAAGCCAGGAAGAGAGGAGAAGAAATTTTGCTGGGATGCGACACCAATGCGCACCACGAACTATGGGGTAGTACCGACACTAACCCCCGAGGTGAGTCCCTATTTGAATTCTTAGTAGGCACCGACCTAATAGTATGCAATAGGGGAAATAGTCCCACCTTTATAACCAGAACCCGGCAAGAGGTACTAGATGTTACCTTCGCCTCTATGAAGTTGTACCCTGTGATTTCTAAGTGGACTGTATCTGACAGCCACTCCTTTTCCGATCACCGCTATCTGGAATATGAACTGGAAATACGCCATAACACCTCACCAGCAATTTTTCGCAATCGACGGAAAACTGACTGGTGTAAACACAATGAAATCCTCTCTGCTAAACTGTCCAATCGTGTACATAAGACTCCAGAAACACAATTGGAACTAGATGAGCTTAACGCTGCTCTAACTTCCGCCCTAAACGCAGCATTCGACGAATCTTGTCGCATTACTACGAGGAAGGCAGACAATCGTCCACCGTGGTGGAATGCAGCACTTAACAAGCTTCGCCACACAAGCAGGAAGCTATTCAACAAAGCCAAAACAACGAGGCTACCTCTGGACTGGGATATCTACAAAGCAAGCCTTAAGAGCTTCAAAGCGGAAGTTCGTAAGGCCAGACGTAGATCCTGGCGTAGTTTCTGTCAGAGTATTGACAACACGTCTCAATCTTCTAGGCTACGCAAAGTCCTTTCCAAGAACCCAACCAATACCGAGTGTCCTCATGAATCCCAACGGATCATGGACAGAATCAAGTTGACAAGTAAGAGTGCGTAGCTTCTCTCGCTGAGAAGTGGGATGAATTTGACTGGGACTAAGATTGCTTCATCGTCGCATAAGCGCTCACAATGAAGCCTTCCCCCTCCAGTATCTTTAATAGCTCGTCTATTACCACTAGCCGTATGGGTCGAGAGAGGACGCCATGCTCAGTTCTCCTACTTACTTTCCTCTCAATGCACATGTCTCCTAGGTAACATAAGACCAATCCAGTCGCCAAGACTGTAATAATGATACGCCCTTCTTAGGCGCGTTAGCTTCAATGCTATTGAAGGCTCCCTCTATATCTATAGAAACGCGCTCAAGGTGTACTCCATGTGTTCTAAGAAATTTTCCACTGTTGATATTACACTAGGTTGTACTATATCTGTAGTGGGCTGCCACTCCCAAAACAACAATAAAGATCAAACAAAACTCTTATCCTCCCGAAATATGTGAAATTATTACAGAAAAGAGGAAAGCTAGAAAACGCTGGCAACAGACAAAAGCGCCAAGCGACAAGACCACACTGAACAACTTAAATTATAAGCTCAGAAAATCTGTAAGAGAATTCAATAATGAGTCTTTGAAAACTTACCTCACAAGTCTTACAAATGATGCTAGTACCGACTACTCGCTCTGGAAGGCAATATGAACAGGCCAATAGCCAATAGCTCACATTCCGCCAGTAAAAACCAGAGAAGGTAACTGGGCGAAAAGCAACCAAGAGAAAGCAAACACTTTCGCTGAGTATATTGAAGACGTATTCAAACCTTATGAAGATAAAGGTTAACAAGGACTCAAAATAAGGTGCGAAGAAGATAGACCTATTCGGCCGGTAACAGCTAGAGAACTTGCCAAAGAAATTGAAGAAAGCATAAATATAAAAAAGGCCCTAGGGTTTGATTTGATTACAGGAGAAATTTTGCAGCAATTTCCACGAAAATGTTTAAAAAAAACATAGGGACGGGCTACCGCTTGGGCGAACTGTTGGATACCCTATTCTTATTCCTATCCTTCATAAGTGGGCGTGATAAAAGTCTAAGTATGGTTAAATTGTTAAGAACGCTCTACATATTTTGTTATATAACATTTAAAGGATTTTATCGAAAAAAACGCTCCCTAGCTCAAACTTGGGTGTTTCAATAAAATTGTTTTATTTAATTGTGGGCGTGTCAGTAGGCGGGTTTAAAAAAAAATTAACACATGAGCATGAAGGGCCCCTAGAGAGTATTATATTATAAATTTCCGCTCCCTAGCTCAAACTTTGAATTTTAAAAAAAAGTTTTTTTTTAATTGTGGGCGTGTCAGTAGGCGGATTTTGAAAATATTTACATATGAGCTTAAAGGGCCCCTAGAGAGTATATATTATAAATTTCAGCTCCCTAGCTCAAATTTTGGTTTTTCAATAAAATTGTTCTATTTCTTTGTGGGCGTATCAGTGGGCGGATATTGAAAATTTTATATCCCGAGCAGTTTTAGGAGTCATAGATCATATAAAAAAAATTTCAGCTTTCTAGCTCAAAATTCGATTTTTTCCAAAATTTTGTTTTTTTAGTTTGTGGGCGTGTCTGTGGGCGGATTTCAAAAATTCGTAAACTTGATTATTTCGGGACCCTAGAGAGTATATGGTTAAAATTTCAGCTCTCTAGGCCCAGTTTAAAGGCCTAATTTTTGCCGACATACGGACGGACGGACATGGCTAGATCGACATTACTATCGATGCTGATCATAAATATAGTAATTTTTAGGGGTCTACGGTCAATATTAAGGTATGTTACAAACTATGCGTCAAAATTAATATACCCTTAGAATAGGGTATAACTAGCGCAGATTATTAATGCTGCATTTAAATTTAGATATGTGCCAAGCATGTGGAAAGTCGCGGAGGTAATAATGATACCTAAACCAGGCAAACCACCTAACGAAGTTACCTCATATCGCCCAATATCTATTCTACCAATGTTGTCCACGTTATTCGAAAAAGTACTGGTAAAACGTCTACAAAAAATAATAGATTAAAAATCGCTAGTCCCAATTCACCAATTTGGATTTAGAAATAAGCACTCTACCATTGATCAGGTGCATAGAATCACAGATAGAATCGAAAAAGCATTTGAAGAGAAAAATGTGTTCTCTACAGTATTTCTTGATATAGCACAAGCTTTCGATAAAGTCTGGCACAAAGGACTGATACACAAACTACAAAAGCAACTTCCGAAGCAGTATGCGACCATTCTGGAGTCTTATAAATATCAGATAGATTCTTCAGAATTAAACAAGATGCAGAGTACTCAACATTAAGAGAGATTAAAGCTGATGTACCGCAAGGCAGTGTGCTAGTTCCAGTTCTATGCCTACTTTTCACTAGCGTTCTGCCTGAAAGTAAAGAAACCACCATAGCTACTTTTGCAGATGACATAGCTGTCCTTACTGTGGGAGCAACTGTCGAAATAGCAACAAAAAAACTTCAAACAGCAATAAACAATATTTCAGAATGGACTAAGAAATGGCAGATTAGATTAAATGACCTTAAGTCAGTCCATATTAATTTTACGTATAAAAACGTACCACACATTCCAGTCTACATTAACAACAATGTAGTGGAATATTCAAACACAGCCAAATATCTAGGCATGACTCTAGACGCTAAACTGCGTTGAAAAGCGCACGTAAAGAGAAAAAAAGATGAGTTGAACATGAGATACAGTAAAATGTATTGGCTCATTGGGAGATACTCATCCCTGTCTAACTACAACAAGTTATTGCTATACACGCAAGTTCTGAAACCAGTATGGACCTACGGTCTCCACTTGTGGGCATGCACATGCCAAACAAATTTACAAACAATTCAGGTTTTCCAAAATAAAGTACTAAGGAACATAGTTAATGCACCTTGGTACATACGCAATGCCGATCTGCATAAAGATCTAAATGTTGAAATGGTTGAAGATGAAGTTAAGAAAGTTGCTCAAAGGCATAGAAGTAGGCTTCTCAACCACGTAAACACAGAAATAACAGAACTATTAAATAATGACAATCAATCAGGAGATTGAGACGGGTAAAACCTCTTGATCTATAAGCGTTAGCTAGGGCTTAGAAATCAGGTATTGATTTCAAACAAGAAAAAAGTTTAGAAATCCGGCAAACGGCGGATTTATCTGTTAAATTCAACAAATATGTAGTCCAAAAAGAAATTGCCGATTAGTCGTCGACTAGGTGCAATCTCATTCGGGATGGCGAATGTCAGTCCCCCGGGAGTTTTTTTTAGATGAGTTAAAGTCTCTCACTATTGCAGAAGCATCCCTCGCGTACTAGCTCTGCAATGTCTTTCGATGATTTTTTACTTCCAGCGAATTCCCAACAATATCTGCCTTCATGTATGCGTGCTGGAATTTCGAGAGGTAGTTGTGGCCTATAGCATCTCTTTCATACAGTGCGGTTCAACTGAATAGTCGACCTGAGTTATGTTTAAGAACTTAATTTTTTGTTGTATTATTTGCACCAATTGGAAAAAACCCATTCAGCATAAAGGTACCTTAATACTGAATAAAATAAGCAAAACTTCAATTTGATAAATGGCCCATCACAAAAGTTTTACTCTCTTTTTCCTACACCAAGCTAAAATGTATGCATTTTTTCGGTTCATTTGAATAGTCGCACCTGCAAAAAAGTCGAAAAACAGCAAAACACCACTTTATTTTAAATATTTTTATTCTTTTATTTATTTAAATCAATTATATGTCATTTTAATAATGTGTGCTGCTCCCACCATTGGATATAACCTCAAAAATTCTATTCTTTATAGAGTCATATAAACTTTTAATCTAATTCAAAGAAATGTTGCCCGAAGAAGCTTTAATTGCCGCAGTCAGCTCTGGATTGTCTTGATATTGCTTGTATCAAGCAGCCCTTTCTCTGCTTTTGGGATAAATATTACCCTCACCTCACGCCAAGCCTTCGGAACATGGCATAGCCTTGGACAGCATGAGTAAAAGCATCTCATAGTTAACAAGTAATAACAGAATCATTTTCAGTGTGAAAGTGAAATTTATCTTCTTAGGGCGCGTGTTAATTGCGGTAAAAGCACTGCTAAATTGTATCAATTGGCTAAGTTATAACATTAATCTGCTGAATATAGACTTCAAAATTTTAGCCTGCTCTGTAGCTGCATTAAATTTTATCCTGTGGCAATTTTTGAAATAAATGTACGTCTTTGCCTTGACTCGATCAAGGGATTGAGAGGTTATTTTCAAAATCATTTGTTTATTTTTTTTTATATTTAATTTTATTATATTGTAAATTCAAGTAATAATTTTTAGTTAAAAAATAAATAAACACAATTAAAAGAAAAAGGCTCGAATTGACAGCAAGCCTTTCAAAAAATGTGATTATGAACTCTGGAATAGTTCACTTACCTATATAAATATTTATCAATATTTTTGTAGAGTCTCATGACGAAAAACTAAATACGTGTGAGGGCTGCAGGTTTCTCTGCCTCGTCAACCCATTTACCTAATGACAATAATTCAAATCAGCTGAACCATTATGTTTACATCCGAAAATGCAAACATAAGCGATGGATGGAGGTACCCGAATATACTATACACATTTAATGCAATATTAAATATTTTTTCCGATATTTTTCAGATTTGTTACAGAAAAAATTTGGTGACCCAGGCAGCTATGGAAGAACCTGATACATTTAAGGTAACATTCTTAGAGACGTTGGCGACTATTTGACAAATATTTCTTTAATTGTCGTTATTCTTTGAGCACCGCACGGGAGATGCAGCGCGTGATGATGCTCGAGCTATAAAAAGCGAGCAACAAATATTCACTTCGTGAATATGCGGCGTCCAAGGATAACTACTACCAGCCATTCCTCATGGATAGTTCGTGGGGTGCATTTTCGATGTCACCGTCTCTCATTGAAAATGAACAGGCAACGTGTTTCTGTTCATCGACCTCATCTTCATCCGTCTGTCCCATCCACAACTTCTACTTTACCGTCTATCGCATCTGCATCCGTCTGCCCTTTTGCATTTGTTCCATCGACATCTTTTTCCTCGCCGCTCTTATCCACTGCTCCGCCTCTCTCTTTCACCTTCCTCATCCTCTTCTCATCCACATCAGCTGTCCGTCTTCGTATGTCACGTCCGTCGAAAGTATCGGAATACTAACGATACTGCGTTATAGATAGAAGAGTGACCCGACAGACAGGCGGAATTATGTCTTTTTTTGCCCAGATGGTTTCCCGGGACTACCCGGACAGTAATGTGGACAGTCGTTATGGAATCTCATCCGACGAAAACTGAAAACAAAATAAAAATACGAAACAAAAACAAAATAAAATGAAACTTATTTCGAAAAAATTAAATGCTTTTATTAAATGGGAAAAATGACATCTAAATAAGTTTAACATCCAGGTAAGCCTAGCAAAACATTTAACATCTTAAAGCTTTCCAGCAAGTGTGCGACCTGGATCCTGTATCACTCAAATGCAACAACACCAGCATTTGTCTTAGTGATGAAGTGATTCGGAACCAGCAAACCTGCCGGTGCATGTTGAGGTCGAACCCCCAAGCCCCACAGGTGGACCAGTTGCGATGCAGTAAAGTGGGACGGTTATGATAAATGCACATGGTTACATCCAATTCTTTTTCGGTTGTGACAATGGTAATTCGCCAACCAAAGGGTTGAGTTATAACTCTGCCGGCATCATAACTTTATGTTTTATGTTCGTCATACCAAAAAATTTGTTGTGAAATGTAATTATTTATGTTGTACAATAAGTTGTTCCCTGAAGATGACTTTCGAAGAAAGTCGAAATATTGGACAAAATATATAATTTAAAATACAAAAAAAGAGTATTTTTAATTTAAGACCTACAGCCCGTTAAACAAACATTATTTGTTTCTATTAATTTTAGCCTTTCTTCTATTTCTTGTCTATCATCGTCGTCCATAGTTCCGGATAAAAATTTCATTCCTGTACCTAAAATTTTAATAAGTCCTCTTTTCTGTCTGTTATGTGGTATTATAGTCTCAAATTCTTTTCTTGTATGTTTCATTAAATTAATAATTTCAATGTTTGGTTCAGGTAAAAGTTGTATATGGTCTTCTAGTATTTCTAAATTTGTTTCGTACTTTGTTAAATTTATAATATGAAGTATTTTAGTATAGTTTTCTATTATTTGTATCTGTTGTAGTTGTATAATTGTAAAACCGTTACCGTGGTTGTAATTAGTTATTTGTATTTCTTGGCTATAGGCCAGTGTTAACTGCCATAGAACTAGTATCGATGCCAATTTTAATTTCATCATTTTTAAATTTTTTCTTTTTCTTTCGAAACTGGTCCTTGTGTAATTTTTGTAAGTCTCTGTTTGGTTTAATAGTTACTTTATTTTTATCTATTTCAATCACTTTTACTTTCCTATGTTTTGTTTTTAATTTATCGAAATATGTAGGATTATAAATTTTGGTAAAATTAGGATTTATATCGGTATCTTTTCTATTTTTATTCACTCTGGCTAAAACATTATTTTTTGTACTTTCGATTCTATTGAATATTGTTTTATTGTCTATGCGTCCGAAATGTATGTCACTCGGTTTTTCTCTAGTAGTTAAGTGGATCGTATTGTTGTAAACTTCTATTGTTCGCGTCACATTATCGACTAAGCTTGGCTTTTGCTTTTCAAATAATCTTATGTTCTCGTTGAGAGTGGAATGCAAGCGCTCTATATCTGAGTTGCCTGTGTGTCGATATGGCGTAGTAATGTGGGTTACTATCTCGTTGTCTTTGAGATCTTAGTTATAGCGGTTAGCACATCAGCTTGATTCTTTGTTTCTAAACGTTCAAGTGCTATAAATTTTGAAAATTTGTCAATACATGTTAGGTAGCTACCATTTCTTGGTATGGGCCAAATGTCCATATGGTAGTGTTCGTGAGGGCCTGAGGGCGTGGACGTTTTTTCTCAAGGTAGTTTTATCGGATTCCTTTCTATTTTGAAATTACACATTTCGCAATTGTTCAATACTTTATTAATAGTTTCACGTAAACTAGGTGCGTAAAATTTTCTAATGACTTCAAGGTATGTTTTTTCAATACCAATATGATTAAATTTTATATGGATTTTATTAATTGTTTCCTCAGTTTCTGGAGGATGTAAATTTATTAGGTTAGATATGCTTCTATACAATTTCTGTTTATTATGGTGTTGTTTCCAATAGTTTTGAAATTTAAGAAATAATTCGTCGTCATTCGCGTATTTGTTCAAAGGTAAATCGTCGTTATTTATGAATATTGCATTTGTGCAATTTATATCACATTCTGATATTATTAGATCAAAGTCTTTGGTCGTAAAATTTTTTCTCGTGATTGTTATTAATCTTTTACCTATGTACGGAAAGGATATTTCCTGAGAATCTTCATTAGTTGTTTTGATGATTATCTGACGTTTAAACATGTTAAGGGGTTTTTCTGTTATTGGGATTAAGTCTGTACTATCCGATTCGATCCCCCACAGGCCAAGAGCTAGGATCTGGGTTCCAATCGAACCCAGCGAGCCAGCCAAACTACAAAGATGATTAATCTCCATCACTCCACCTTAGCATCCGCTAACCTGCTGCTCCGCCTCAATGAAGGAGGCTTTGACATCGCCCTCATCCAAGAACCTTGGATAAGAAATGACAACGTCATGGGACTGAGGGACCCACACTACACGCTATACCACACCAAGAACGCAGGTAACATTCGAGCTTGCATTCTCGCTAAATCTACACTAAACTTAACCTTTCTTCCTCACCGCAGCACGAATGACCTGGCAGTAACACTGCTAAAATCTGCAAAAGCCCACATCTGGCTAGCTTCAGGATACCTACCCTACGAGGACCCCAATTCAGCTCCATCAGAGGAGGTGAGAGTAGTGGTAGAAGAAGCCAGGAAGAGAGGAGAAGAAATTTTGCTGGGATGCGACACCAATGCGCACCACGAACTATGGGGTAGTACCGACACTAACCCCCGAGGTGAGTCCCTATTTGAATTCTTAGTAGGCACCGACCTAATAGTATGCAATAGGGGAAATAGTCCCACCTTTATAACCAGAACCCGGCAAGAGGTACTAGATGTTACCTTCGCCTCTATGAAGTTGTACCCTGTGATTTCTAAGTGGACTGTATCTGACAGCCACTCCTTTTCCGATCACCGCTATCTGGAATATGAACTGGAAATACGCCATAACACCTCACCAGCAATTTTTCGCAATCGACGGAAAACTGACTGGTGTAAACACAATGAAATCCTCTCTGCTAAACTGTCCAATCGTGTACATAAGACTCCAGAAACACAATTGGAACTAGATGAGCTTAACGCTGCTCTAACTTCCGCCCTAAACGCAGCATTCGACGAATCTTGTCGCATTACTACGAGGAAGGCAGACAATCGTCCACCGTGGTGGAATGCAGCACTTAACAAGCTTCGCCACACAAGCAGGAAGCTATTCAACAAAGCCAAAACAACGAGGCTACCTCTGGACTGGGATATCTACAAAGCAAGCCTTAAGAGCTTCAAAGCGGAAGTTCGTAAGGCCAGACGTAGATCCTGGCGTAGTTTCTGTCAGAGTATTGACAACACGTCTCAATCTTCTAGGCTACGCAAAGTCCTTTCCAAGAACCCAACCATACCGAGTGTCCTCATGAATCCCAACGGATCATGGACAGAATCAGATGAAACATCGCTTGGTCTGCTTATGGACACTCACTTCCCCGGCTGCACGCCTGTGCCTAGCGAAAACCCTGCCCTGGTAAACGCTGCACGCCCACCGTCACCTCAGGACCTCATAAAAGAGGAAAAACTGAAATGGGCAGCGAACAGCTTTGAGCCATTCAAGTCCCCGGGGCCAGACGGCATTTTTCCGGTACAAATTCAGGCGGCCCTCAGCATAATAGGGCAGCACCTGTCACATATTATGAGGGGCTGCTTGATGCTAGGAACAATGCCGACCGCCTGGACTGAAGTAAGAGTGGTATTCATAGCCAAGGCAGGAAAAACATCGCACACTTCCCCGAAGGACCTTAGACCCATAAGCCTAACATCCTTCCTCCTCAAGATTCTAGAAAGAATTATAGATCTTCACATTAAGGCCACCATTGATAGCAACTTGCTATCCACGTCACAACACGCTTACCAAAAAGGTAAATCTGTTGAAACGGCCTTGCACTCTATCGTCTACCACGTCGAAAAATCCCTTTCTATCAAAGAACTTGCTTTAGTGACATTTCTCGACATAGAGGGAGCTTTCAACAACGTTGAAACCAATTCGATTACCAACGAACTACGTAGGCTCAACATCGACGACTCAATCTGCTGCTTTGTGGAATACATGCTCAAAGGCAGGGTAATAACCGCATCCTTCGGAAGTAGCACTGTCAAACGACGTGCACACAGAGACACCCCCCAAGGGGGAGTATTGTCTCCGCTTCTGTGGAATCTAGTGCTCAACGAAGCCCTTCTGAACATTGAACATACTGGATGCAAAGTTATCGCCTATGCGGACGACGTCGCGATACTTGTAACAGGGAAATACCCGCAGACGCTGGCCGATGTCATGCAATCTGCTATCAACATATTGACAGGTTGGACCGAAAGATGCGGCCTGTCAGTCAATCCAACAAAGACTGAGCTGGTCCTGTTCACACGAAGACATAAACTCCCTGAGTTCACTCCCCCGAAAATTAAAGGCACTCCTCTGGCACTCTCAAATAGCGCTAGCTATTTAGGCCTGAAGCTTGATCGCAAGCTACTTTGGAGGGAAAGTGTAGTCGAACGTGCCAGGAATTCCCTAGCAGCTCTTTACATTTGCAGAAAGGCGGTAGGCTCCACGTGGGGCCTACAACCAAAAATTATGCACTGGTTATACATGTCGGTAGTTAAACCGATTCTCTTCTATGGAGTACTGGACTGGTGGCCCGCCTTGGAGAAGAAGTCCAACCTAACCTTGCTGGACAAAACTCAACGAGTTGCATGCCTCAGCATCACCGGTGCGCTGAGAACCTCTCCCACTGCGGCGCTCCAAGCCATGCTCCACCTTCTCCCGACCGACATCGTCGGCAAACAGTTGGCTGCCAGCTCAGCAATAAGACTGAGAAGCTCCAAACAATGGACAGAGCAACAAACTGGACATGCCAATTTACTATCGATGTATCGACATCTCCCTAAGGTCACCGACCACCTGCCCACTGAATACAACTTCAACCTGGGCTACAAACATCAAATCCCAGACAGAACCGAGTGGACACAACGTCATGTCCTACACCACGAATCGCTGTCAATTTTTACGGATGGGTCCAAAACGGAGGACGGAGTCGGTGCCGGAGTCTTCTCTGAAGACCTGGACATTCACCTCTCCTTTAACCTTCCAGAACACTGCAGCGTTTTTCAGGCCGAAGTCACCGTCGTCCGCCAAGCCGCTGCCTGGTTGTCGGTTAATACGATATCGAAATCAGATATTGTAATATACATCGACAGTCAGGCGGCCATCAAATCCCTTGCATCCAGCATTACAAGATCCAAGGCAGTGAAAGACTGCCGTGCATCTCTTAACGAGATAGCCGGTCAGTATAGCCTCACCCTTTGCTGGGTGCCGGGTCACTGTGACATACGAGGGAATTGTGAAGCTGACGAACTGGCCCGACGAGGCTCTTCTGGTTTAAATAGCATAAGCGTCACCGACATCGAGGCGCCAACGTCTTATGTTAAAAACCTCATAGACACCAATGCGGTGAACGAAGCCAACAATCGTTGGCACCAACTCGACCAGTGCAACACCGCAAGGCTACTCTGGCCGACATTAAACAAATCCAGGTCCATCGGACTTCTGAGGCATAAGAGAGGAACCCTCTCGAAATTAGTAAACGCCCTCACCGGGCACTGTGCTATAGGAAGACATGCCCAAAGGTTGGGCATCCCCTACAATGACTTCTGCAGAAGCTGTAGGGACGAGGAAGAAGAGGAGACCATCAGTCACTTCCTTTGCACGTGTCCTGCACTCGCCAACACTAGGAAGGCTACATTAGGTGAATACCTTTTCAATGATCTAAACGATCTTAACAACGCCTGCACAGCAAGGATTAGCTCCTTCATTCAGAGGAGCAAATGGTTCCCTGAGTAAGAGGGTGACCCACCCACCTTACACATCGGCAGCACAATGGACCTACTTCTGGTCTAAGTGCATCCTCATCGAGGGCCGGTTTTCAACCAACCAACCATCAACCAATCAACCATCCGATTCGACACTGTGTTGTGTACTCGTTAAGTCTTCTTCTAAAGCGTTAATTTCAGGTGAAATCTTAATTCTTGATAGAGCATCGGCGACTTTATTTTCTTTGCCTTGCAGGTACTCAATATCAAAATCATATTCTTCGAGCTTTATTTTCCAACGTTGTAGTTTAGAATTAGGCTCTTTTAGATTATGAAGCCAAACTAGCGGCCTATGATCTGTTAAAATTTTAAAACGTCTACCATATAGGTAATGACGAAATTGTTTGGTTGCCCAAACGATTGCTAGGAGTTCTTTCTCTATAGTGCTGTAGTTGCACTCGTGTTTATTAATTGTCCTGGATGCAAATGAAAGTGGTCCGTGAGATTGGGACAATACTGCACCTATTGCAAAATTGCTTGCATCGGTTGTTAATATAAATTCTTTACTAAAGTCTGGGTGTTTGTTAATTAACATATCTGTCATTGCAACTTTTAGTTTGTTGAACGCGTCAACATATTGTTCGTTCTTTATATCTATTTTTTAATTTTTTTTTAGGTATAACGTCATAGGTTTGATTATTTTAGCATAATCCTGGATGAATTTTCTATAATATCCAGTTAAACCTAGGAAGGATTGTATTTCTTTTATGGAGGTGGGAATTTGAAAATCTTTTATTGTTTGAATTTTTGACGGATTGGGTTTGATACCTTCTGGTGTAATTATATGTCCGAGAAATTCGGATTCTTTTTTTAGAAAATCACATTTATTCAAAGAAACTTTAAGATTGACTTGTCGAAGTCTCTCGAAGATTAGTTTCAAATGTTGAATATGTTCGTGTAGTGATGAAGAAAAGATGATGATATCGTCAAGGTAAACATAGCATATTTTACCAATGTAGTCACTTAGAACTTCGTTCATCATGCGTTGAAATGTAGCAGGAGCATTCTTGAGACCAAGTGGCATTCTGATCCATTCATAATGACCTGAAAGTGTGGAGAAGGCGGTCTTCTCACGATCTTGTGGATCTATTTCAATTTGGTAAAGCCTTTTGTTAAATCCAAAGTAGAAAAATAATTGGCTCGACCCATCTTGTCGAGTATATCTTCAATTAGAGGAATTGGAAATTTATCCTCTTTGGTAACCTTGTTCAATTTGCGATAGTCAATAACTATACGCCACTCTTTATTTCCCATCTTTTCCGTTTTCTTGGGTACGACCCATATCGGAGCATTATATGGTGAACTCGAGTGTTTGATTATTCCTTGATCCAGAAGATCTTGGATCTGATTGTTGACTTCATTTTTATGTACCTCGGGATAGCGATATATCCGACTGAAAATTGGGGAATTGTCTGCGACAGGAAGTTTGTGTTTGACGTGTGATGTAAATGTTAGGTCGTCACCTTTGTGAAAGAATACATCTTGAAATTCTTTCAGGGTTTTAGAGAGAATTCTTTTTTCTTCAATATTCATGTGTTCAGTATTTGAATGAATTTTGATGAATTTGATGAATTTCCATCATGTAGTCTTGTTCGTCAATTAAATCAAAAAATATTGGAATTTGTATGTCATTCAGTGTTAATGTCTTGGTTGCATAATCTAATTTACTATTATTATGTAATAGAATATTATTACCGATTATTCCATTGTAATTTGGACTAAAATTCAATATATGGAAAAGACAGTTTTCTTTTACTTTATAGGCGAATTTTTCTTTGGGAAATAATGCTTCATCTGTCACGACGACAGGCTTTCCTACTGTGTTAATTTGTAACGGTTGCTTTCTAGTTTGTATGTATTGGGGTAGAACGTCTATTTTATTAATGATACTATTTGTTGCTCCAGTATCTATGAGCATACGTATAACTTTGCCGTTTTTCTCTATTCTGATATAGGGAAGTCCGGATTCATTTCCGAGGCTTGTGCCCGAAAATTTTGATTCTAAATTCCTTCCAGTATTACTACTATTACTTTCATTGTATCCCGCAGGATTGTTAGAATAATTTCCTCTGTTGTAATTAACTTGTCTGTTAACCGGTGTTGGGTTACGTCTCAATTGACTACTACTTGGATCTATGTCCATAGGGTGTGGTCTAGAGTTGTTTTGGTTATAGTTCCTATCTGTGTTGTAATTATTTTGGAAAGGGGCTCTGTTTTGAAAATGATTGAATGGTGGTCGAAAATTATTTCGTCTAACATTGTTGTTAGGGTTGTTTCTATTTTGGCCAAATGCTTGGAAATTGTGTCTTCTAAAATTATTTTGGTGAATCTGTGGCACAAACATTTTTGGTTGAACGTTCTTAACATTATTGCTGAAGTTTTGCCTTGGCTGTCTTTCTTCAAAAGGGTTTGAATCAACAAATCCTGCTTCTGTGAGCTCGTGTAGGACTTCCTGCAAACTCATTGGTTTGAGGGCGAAAAGAATTGTTCGCATGTGTACCGGCAATTTCTCTTTAAAAATATGTAAGGCTGTAAGATTATTATTGTTCACTTCATGGACTTTATTTTCTTGAACCGATTTTTGGTTCAAATCGCACAAAGTTTTTTGTATGTCGTTATAGAAATTTAAAACGTTACCTCTGAAACTGATCTGTCGTAGATCTTCAAACAACTGTAGGCTGTTCTTGAATCCTCCGAAATTATTAATTAGCATTTGTCTGATTTCTAACCAATTTTGTAAGTGGGAGTGAATCTCCATGCATCTTTCTGCTTTTCCAATAAATTTGGATTTTAAAATATTTATACACATCAGTTGGCTTTGATTATCATACTCGTTAAGAGTTGGTATTATTCCATCTACATTTGTGAGGAATGTGTAAAGATCTTCAGTGCGACCATCAAACGTATTGAGATTCTCAATATATTTTAGGGGATTAAGCGTTAAGCTCTTTTTGGGTGTATTATTTACTTGGGATGTAGCCATTTTGGTTTTCTGATAATTTTCTATACTTAATTCACTTTGATTAAACTTATGTTTATTTTTTTCAAAATTTGTTAATAAAATGTTGTCAATATATGGATTTTCACTTTTAGTGTCTAAAATATTATTGCCCACACTAAGGTTTAAGTTGTTACTGCCAATTCTATTATCAATCTTATTTTCTAGTAATTTAATGTTTTTATTTTCAAAATTATTCTTACAATATTCAGGTATACTTCTGTTTCGAATTTCTAGTAGATGTAGGTCTTCTTCTTCTGCTGAACTAGATTCCTCGTCAGTGTATCTGCTTTCTGAGTTACTTATCTTCTTCTTCTGCAATCTCTTGAACATCTATTTTATGCTATTTGTTGGGGCTCTAAAGCTGCCCTTTTCTTCCCGTCAATGTTAGTACGGTTTATCAATTTTGTATATTATTACTTTCACTTAGTCTATGAGGTTGATTAATTTCTCTCTATTGGTATTGTGGTATTTCCATGTGCATTGGAGTGAACCACTAATTAATCGGTTTTTATTCACTGAATAGATTTGTTGGATCTTCGATCTTTCCACTGAATTTATTTAAAAATGTTGTACCCGTCAATGTTAGTACGGTTTATTCACTTTTAAAACTTTTCTAAAAATATCTTAATCAATTTTGTATTAATTTATTTTTATTTTTCACGGAATAGATTTATTTAATCTTCGATCTTTTCACTGAATTTATTTAAAAATGTTTTACCCGTCAATGTTAGTACGGTTTATTCACTTTTAAGACTTTTCTAAAAATATCTTAATCAATTTTGTATTAATTTATTTTTATTTTTCACCACCAGTCGTAGACTCAAAGATTTGTTTTACTCTTTTTCGCAGAAAAAACTTATTTTTGAAATTTACTTCACTATTTGAACGGAACGGTAGATTTTTACAAGGATTACACGATTTGTGCAATCCTACCGACTGCGCCAATTTTGTTTAATTGTTTTAAGTTGAATAAAAAATATATTTGCGCTCTCGTCAGAGAGCGACATCAAATAAAAGACTTTATTTAATTTTTGTAACTTTTTATGGAAGTCGAAGCTTCAGATCCCTTACCCTTGGTGGGGGGAAATCTTTCGCTATACGAAGTGACTGTAGGTATGATAGACTTAAGACTTAAAAACTTGAGATACATCGATCCCCTTTTATATTGCTTAATTGCTAACGCAGTATTTTGACTGCGGATCATAAGATGATATTCTCACACCAGTTGCTGAAGGCAAAAAGTGCTGAGTCACATTTCCTCATCTTTTATAAACATTGAAGCGATGGATATTTTGTAAACATCGATTAGGACAAAAAGTGCTGAGTTACAATTCTTTCTCATAGCATCTTTTTGTATACATTGAAACTTATGGCAAAATGTTTAATTGTTGAATTTGAAATCTAGATGCGCACAAGTGGGTTCCGATATAACATATATGTAGGAACAGAAAAAATTTCCCATATACCAAGAACAACTTCGAAACCATTCAGGAGATATGTAGAAAAAGAACTTTTCAATTAACTTAATCTTTATTTTACATTTTACATACAAGCAAGTGAACGATTTATAATTTTAGTTGATAATCTTTATTCTAACCGGACCGTCGACCGTACCGCAACTCTGCTCCAACAAGACTACCACCTTCTCGCTTCGTTTTCTCGCTTGTTGATTCATCCCAGCCAATCCCATAGTCCAAACGCACTCAAAACCTGGTGCCAAGTCCATAGTTTTACTATCAAAGTCAGGTCCATCCACCCACCGCACGCGCCCAGTATGACCAATGCTAGTTTCAACGGTGTCATTGTATTGCTACATGACAAACGATAATCGTCTTCGCTTTTATGACCGCAGATCTAGGTCAACACATGCATTCCGATTTCAATGATGGCATTCCACTCATGATGAATCAATGGGTATTACATTGTCGCAGTTTCGACTCGAAACGAAAACGAAAACCAATTAAGGGTCGACCACCGAGCCCACGATGTGTCATCACGATCATACTATTGAAGTATAAACAATACGGCCGGTCGACGCTCTAAAAGTAAACAAATACGGTCGACGATCTAAAAGTAAACAAATACGGTCGACGATCTAAGAGTAAACAAATACTGACGACTGTAATAGAATATGAACTGTCTAAAATACAAACTGTGTCCCAATTAGAACTTAATACAAACATGCAAATGAAACTTATACACATTGTAATCGAATAATAATACAGAAAAGAATTGAAAAAGATACGACCTGCTACTGGCATGCCCCTTGTAGGTTATACATTCCTACATATATATTTTCACATATATAAATATATATGTCTTGTATAGATTATGAAAGATTAGGTTATGTAAGATACAAAATGTTAGTTAGTAATTATATGTATGCTTACATATTAAAAAGCAAATAAATAAATAAATATACAAACAAAGAATTAAACACTAGTAATATATAAATAAATAAATAAATACTGAGAATAAATAAATAAATAAAAGAATAAAAAAAAGGTTATATATAAGAATAAATAAATAAATGGAAAATAGGAACAAATAAAAAAAAACATAGTGACGGGCTACAGTCCGCTTAGGCGAACTGTTGGATACCCTATTCTTATTCCTATCCCTCATAAGTGGGCGTGACAAAAGTCTAAGTATGGTTGAATTGTTAAGAACGCTCTACATATTTTGTTATATAACATTTAAAGGATTTTATCAACAACAAAAAAACGCTCCCTAGCTCAAACTTGGGTGTTTCAATAAAATTGTTTTATTTAATTGTGGGCGTGTCAGTAGGCGGATTTAAAAAAAATTAACACATGAGAATAAAGGGCCCCTAGAGAGTATATATTATAAATTTCAGCTCCCTAGCTCAAACTTTGAATTTTCAAAAAAAAAATTAAAAAATTGTGGGCGTGTCAGTGGGCGGATTTTAAAAATATTTACACATGAGCATAAAGGGCCCATAGGGAGTATATATTATAAATTTCAGCTCCCTAGCTCAAACTTTGGATTTTCAAAAATTAATATACCCTTAGAATAGGGTATAAAAAAATTGTTTTATTTATTTGTGGGCGTGTCTGTGGGCGGATTTTGAAAATTTTTTATCCCGAGCAGTTTTAGGAGTCATAGATCATATATACAAAATTTCAGCTTTCTAGCTCAAAATTCGATTTTTTTCAAAATTTTGTTTTTTTGAGTTTGTGGGCGTGTCTGTGGGCGGATTTCAAAAATTCGTAAATTTGATTATTTCGGGACGCTAGAGAGTATATGGTTAAAATTTCAGCTCTCTAGGTCCAGTTTAAAGGCCTAATTTTTGGCGACAGACGGACGGACGGACGGACGGACGGACGGACGGACGGACGGACATGGCTAGATCGACATTACTATCGATGCTGATCATAAATATAGTAACTTTTAGGGGTCTACGGGCAATATTAAGGTATGCTACAAACTATGCGTCAAAATTAATATACCCTTAGAATAGGGCATAATAATTAAATGAAAATAACAAAATAATTCATCGAGCTCAGCTCCAAGAGCCGGGCGCAGTGGCTCAGTGTGTCTTACTACTAATCGAAAGGTCCCCGATTCAATGCCCGCCGGGGCCAAGTAACCTCTTGAGTTTTTTCCACTGTCCCACCTCTTGCGAACGTCTGAAAAACATCTAAGAGTATTGTCCTGAGAAGCTTCCCAAGTTTGCCGTTCGAATTCGGCTTAAAAATTGTAGGTCCTTTCCACTTCGCACAAGAACGTAGTTGGAAAAGCTAGGTTATGGGCCGTTAATGCCTAATATTTATTTACTTTTTAAGCTCAAAGAGCAGTGACATATGACATCTGATAGGAAAAAACATCAATCAAAAAAAATAAAGGCATTGAGACATTAATTGGTAAATAATTTATTAATAAATGGGTTGTTAGTAAGACTACACCGATCGACAAATTTGGATTTAAGTTTTTGTATTATTTGGTGAATCAATTCAACGTTCTTTTGTGCAGGTCTAAGATAGAGAAATGCCAGGGTAAATAAGGCATCAGTTTTAAGATTTTATTGTGGCACTTTGCGCGATTTCACGCAAACTTGGCATGCTTATAGATAGTAGAATTGCCTGAAAAATAACTTTACAAATTATGACCTTGTTTTCTTTTGAAAGCATTGATTTTCTGTTAATGAAACGAGCCCTATTTTCATGACTGTTTTGTTAACATGGTCATTGAATATTAGTTTTGAATTCAGGTGTATCCTTAGGTACCAAAAACAGGAGTCCCAAGCAATAATTACTACATTTATCTGTAATTGAGTGGATGAAAGGAAGCAGTGCTTTCTTTTACTTGTATGTAAAAAAGATAGCTTGCATTCTATCTTTATTTAATTTTATTTTCCACTTTGAGTAATATTTCTGCAATATTTCCATCGCTTTTTTAGATTGCTCTCTTGAGATTCGTGGGATGAATATATTGCAGTATCATCAGTAAAACTGGTTGCAGCACCATTGGGTAATTTTGGGAAATCAGATGTAGAAATATTATACGAAATGGGACCGAGAACAGAGCCCTGGGAACACCTGAATCAAATGCTATCAAGTTTGAGACGCCACTATTGACATGAACTTTAAAACGACGACCAGAAAAAAACTGAGAAATATCTTACAAATATAGGACGGAAAGTTAAAATTGATAATCTTGAAAACAAGACCGCTGTGGCAAACAGTATCGAATGCCTTTTCGATGTCTAATAGAACCATTAAAGTATATTTTACTACTTAGCGATTTATTTTGACGTGTTTTTTTTTTTTTTAATTATTTTTTTGTCGGGGTGTGTGAGACTTTCTGCACTGGAGGACTCAGACTCAATACTGGTCAATTGTACTACCAGGCAGACACACCAAATTTTACTGTGGGAATTTACTCGTTTTTCTAAGAAAAACGAGAAGGCGCTTCAATGATAAGGAGCTTAGGTTTACAGCACTCACCATATCCGCACCAAATACCTGCCACCTGATACGAGCAAAAGCAGGACAATCACAGACGAAATGTTCCGCAGTGTCGTCGCTTTCTCCACAGGCTTCGCAGTTGGTGGTGTCGCTTAGGCCTAGCACCTTAAGGTGTTTGGCAAAAGTGTAGTGTCCCGTAAGAACGCCAGTAGTCTGTCTGCAGTCTTTTCTGTTGAGAGACAACAAGAATGCCGCAGATTTCCCACAGACGTCGGGGAGCATTTGCTTAGTCTGTCTGCACCCTGGAGAGTCATGCCAACGGCGATTGTGTTCATAGGAAACCCAACCGTCAATGGAAGCCCTGACCGAGGACGCAGGCAGACAGATCGCTGGTTCAGGTCCTGAGAGGTCCCCCTCTGAGCCTTGTCTAGCAAGTTCATCGGAAATATCATTTCCCGTGATCCCGTTATGACCCGGGACCCAGACAAGTTTAAGTGAATTCAGCCTTCCGACCGAATTCAGAGATATCTTGCATTCACGTACTATTTTGGAGGTCGTTAAGGGTTTGAGTAAGGCCTTAAGCGCAGCCTGACTGTCGCTACAGACGCAGATACTTCGCACCCTCCACCTGTTCCTCGTAAGATAGTCCATGGCCATTAGGATAGCATAAGTCTCTGTTTGGAAGACTGACGCATATTTGCCTAACGGAAAGAAAAGTCTAACGTTATCGCTCCCCACGAAGATACCAGCACCAGATCCTTGATCGGTTTTGGAGCCATCCGTGAAGATTCGACTGCATTCCCTTCCAGGTTCAGAGTCCGGCCAGAGCCAGTCCTGGACGCGAGGAAAGCCGACCTCGTATTTACGCTTTAGCCGAAGTTCCGGTGTTATCGCATCAGACGGCATATCCATAAGACAGGAGTCGAAGGACAACCGTTGCGCAAGTTCATCAAAACTCCAGTGCGAGTTATACCAAAAGCCACCTCTTCTAAGACGTGAGATAGCCTTGATTGTACAGCCCATGATGTAAACATCAAGGGGCGGAAGGTTCAATAGTGCATCTAGGCCGGAGCCAGGCGTGCTGGGGAAGGCCCCCGTGCAGCCGAGACATACCTGCCTTTGGAGTTTGGCAAAAGCAGCAGTGACGTATTTACGTGAAAGCTTATTCCACCAAACAACCGATGCGTATGCCATAAATGGTCTTATCATAGCCGTATAAATCCATAGGACTCTTTTCGGTGATAAGCCCCATGTCTTGCCGAAAATGTCTTTGCACTGCCAGAAAACAGACAGCGCCTTGGCACTCTTCAGCTCAACATGTTTGGACCAAAGAAGTTTGCTATCCAGGATGACTCCCAGATACTTTGCTTCATTGGAGAGTTGGATTGTGACGCCTTTTAGCACTGGCTGAGTCAACCCGACCAGCTTCCTCCTTCTCGTAAAGAGAACAACCTCAGTTTTAAGAGGATTGACCGAGAGCCCATTCCTAGTGCACCATTGGTCGATCACGTCAAGGGCCGCCTGCGCCTTGGCGCATACAGTCGCTAGGCATGATCCAACAGAAAGCACGGCAACATCATCCGCGTACGCCTGAGCGTAAATATTAGAACTGTTGAGTGCGTTCAACAGAGAGTCGACCAGCATACACGACTGTTTACCCCCGCCATAACATAGCGGCCACAATCCGCATCCGCAACCAACGTTCTATTCATTAGCATTGATTTAATCCACAACACCAATGGTTCGTCTACGCCGTGTTGTCTGGCGGAGGTGCACATGCTATCAAAAGTCGCATTGTCAAAAGCAGCCTCAATATCGATGAAAATGCCCATCGCGTATTCTTTTCTGTCAAGCGCGCCCTCAATTCTACCAACTAGATTTTGGAACGCAGTCTCGCAGGATTTTCCGCGTTGATAGGCATGTTGCATCTGAGATAGTGGGTGCAATCGCAAAGCAGTTTTGCGCACGTGAAGCTCGACCAGCCTTTCCATGCTTTTCAGCAAGAAGGAAGTCAGACTTATTGGTCTGAAGCTCTTGGCGAGTGAGTAGTCACTTCTGCCAATTTTTGGTATAAATGCCACTCTAACTGTACGCCAGGGTCTTGGAATGTATGCCAGTGCTAGGACAGCGATGAAGATTTTCTTCATAGTCGGTAGCAACTGGTTTGTACATTGCTGCAGCATGGCTGGGTATATTCCGTCCGTACCAGGTGACTTGAAGCCGTCAAAAGACGCAAAAGCATATTTAATGGCCTCGTCCGTCACCACGGCCTTCGCAATATACTAGCTACGCCGAGTTGTTTGTCTTCGCTCACTCATAGTCTCGGTAATCGGGGCTGGTTGTGAACCAATTGCAATCTGGTTACCCGGAAAGTGAGACTCCAGCAGATAACTAAGAGTTTCCGCTTTCGTCTCAGTAAAGGTGCCATCAAGTTTTCTAAGTGAGTCCAGTTTGGCTGGTTTGCCCTTTTTCAGAACTTTAACCAACCTACTAGTTTCACCCAGCGTTTCAATCTTTTCGCAGAAATTCTTATAAGAAGCACTTTTCGATACCCGAATTAGCCTCTTATATTCCTTCTGCTTCGATCGGTAGAGATTCCAGTCTGTCTCCAAATCAGTCTTGAGTGACCTATTTAGAAGCTTTCTAGCTTCTCTACGAATTCTTTGCAGTTCCGAGCTCCACCAGGAAACCGGTGTTCTGCCAGGGGGTTTGCTTACTGGGCACGTCAGTTCAAAACAGCTAGTAATGGCACTATTCAGGTCTTGAACAGCTTCCTCTACCATTTGTCTCGTCCTGAGTTTGGTTGGAGTTTTGAGAGTTTTCCCTAATTCCTCCCTGAAGCGTATCCAGTTGGTTTTTCTCGTATTCCTCCTCTCCTGCAAAGTTATGGCTTCGCATCCGATTTGGAATTCGATATATCTATGGTCCGAGAGGGACACCTCCGAAGAGACCCTCCAGTTAGTAACCGCCTTAAAGTATCTATTTGATAAAGTTAGGTCGATCACTTCCTGTCCTCTTGACGTCACAAAAGTTGGTTGCGAGCCAACATTGTTGATAGTAAGATCAGATGATAGAATGAAATCCAGGAGATGGTTTCCTCGCATGTTGCATTTGCTGCTGCCCCAAACAATGTTTTGAGCATTGGCATCACAGCATATAACTAGGCCCATCTTCCTGGTGGCGCAATAGTCAATGAGTTCAGCAATTGCCCTCGGTAGTGGAGGCACTACCGAATCATAGGGGAGATAAGCTGACGCCACGACGAAGGTCTTCCGATTTCCATTCGTTTCGTAGCTAATGGCTGCAGCAACCAAATCTTGACCACAAAATTGTCCAAGCTTAGTCGCTGAGAGAAGGTTCGACACAGCAAGACAAGCCCTTGGTCTCTCGGACCGCTCGTCCCACGGACACCTCCAAGGCCACAGATGCGATTTTTCCACACCAATGGCTCCTGTATGGATGTTATGTGGGCTTTTGTATTCAACACAGAAAGCTTCTTACTGATGAGTGCAGTAGCAGCCTTGGAGTGTTGAAGGTTAATCTGAGTAAATCCAATCATTGGAAATACATCAGCTGGAAGTGTTCTAGTGGAAGGGCACGCAGAAGGTGCGCGCGCAGTTCCACCGACAGGAGTGCTTGAGGTCTTCTTCCTCCGTTTTTTCCTGTTCGAGCTATTGGAAGGGGAGGCAGCGTTGGTTTCAGTCAGCTGGCTGGTTTCGGTTGGGGTAACCTCTGCCGACCTGCATATCTTTGCCGTCGCCGCCGGGGAAGTGCCGTTCTCAGCGCTTGCGCCTTCAACTGGCGGTGCAGTTTCTTTGCGCCGCAAGATAGCCGCCTTTCTCCTTTTCCTCTTTCGCTGGCTCTTAGATGGACGCTGACCAGTGGACGCCGCCTCTGTGGCCCGTTTCACCTGTTCGGTTTCACAGGCCTCGTCGGCAGCATCGCACCGGCTGTCTGTCTGTCTATTGGTCTGAAGATTAAGCGTATCAGGTTGAACCTCTCCGCCACTTTCTCCATTTTTCCAGCCCAGTCTACCGAACGTGTCGGAGATAGAGCTGCAGGAATCTTCGGAAGCAAACCTTTTCACAACGCCTGTACAGGCGGGGGGTAAGTATGTCGGTTGGGGCCTCCAGAATCCGTGCCCCGACCGTGGTCGAAAAGACCACGGTTGGATTTTCGCCCATGCGAGTACCACCTGGAGTAGTTATATCTTTTAGTAGTTCCTGCATACTTGTTTTTGGTTTGGTTCGCGATAGAGCTTAAAACGCCGCTATAACTCTGAAACCTCGGATCACGAACGTATCGTACCGAGGTCCCCCTATCCACCACCGGGGGACGCGCCTGGTAGGTAACCAACCCGCAGGTTTGACGTGGTTACTAATTCTCAGTTCTTGTTGCGAAGTGATACTGTCTGAAACCAAATTGCTCATTAGGATATATGTATATTGCTATCACAGATATGTTTGAGGATTTGTTCCTTAAGAACTTTTTCAAATATTTTGCTGAGGCTGAGAATTTGTATTGTAAAGAAGTTAGAAAAAAAAAAAAAAGTTAGCTGCGAAATTCATTAAGTTGTTATGAAAATCCATGCAGCAGTCTTTTGTTTGGTAAAAAACATAAGTGTACATCGCATTTGACACAATACACCTTTGTAACTGATGTGCAGTTTGGGTTCTTACATCTTGGTTTTTTCTGTCATATATATGGGCGGCCGTAATGTATGAACCTATCTTCCTAGGTCATATATATTTGAAATAGAATAAACAAAACGAATGCGCTTTTAAATGTTTTTTTGGGCATTCAATTTTTTTTAACATCATGTTTTGAAAATGATATCGCTAAACTGGCCGCCCATCGGTTATTTGTTACCCTTTGGGCTCTTTTTTCCCGCATTTTTCATGGTTTTCTTCGCAATATGCCGCGATTATTTCGCGTTCTTTAGAAGAACAAATTACCATTCGATGCCATTTGTAAAATCTATGACACTTTCCGATAGGGTCACACCTGGTGGCCAACCCACTATTTGGAAAATTACCCACATTGTCTAAACGAATATTATGTGGCGGCAGTGAAGTTGAATTTGGTTGAGGTGGTTTTGCGACTATGTATCCGATTTTCGAGAATGCGTGGGCGCACTTTTCTTTGCAGCATTGTTCCTAATCACTTCCGCTACTTTGCAAATAATCTCGAGCAAAGTTTTGATTGTTTTGTCCGTTGATCCTGGCGATATCAAGCATGCGATTAATTAAGGGATAGACCAATTTGCGCGACCTTATAGCCCAGTCATTTTAGGCATTTTAAACCCCAATCTGCGGAAAAATTCCTAGTGAGCTGAATTTTTGTATACACCTTTATTACGGCGTTGTAATGAAGATGTAAAAAATCTACATTGATATCGTGCCGGCTAAAAAAGTTATAAAGGTCAAAAGGTCACGAAAATCAGTTTTTCGCAAATATCTCGCGATCTATTGCTCGGAGGTCAATAGAGGTCATTATAAAAATCGTCAAATTATCTACAAAAATTGCCTCTTGCATTTTTCTGTAAAATTAACCGTTTTTGGAGTAGAGCGCTGAGAAAGCGAAAGAACACGTCCCATGTATCTGTTATATGCATAAGTAAAATTATTAGTCCCGTGGCTCTTTTCTTCCTATCTGACTATCACCAACAACTTCAACATTCGTATCTGCAGTGGTCTCTCCACAAACGACTTCCTGTTTAGCTACCATTTCTGCCTCTTCTTCTGCGTGGCTGTCATCATCATCTGATTGCATGGACTGTATAATTTTCGGTATGGTCACACTCGCATCGACAATACTAACACCTCACCTTCACTATCAAACCCAACAAAATCATTCACACTCCTTGTGTACACACCACATTATTCGTTACTTACATCAAAATATTATAATCAAAATAATGTGGAAATGTATTTTTTCAGCTCAATAACACCAAAGTAATTTTATCAATTTACTTTTTTTAGATGTGATTTCGCAAAACTATCAAAATCCTCCCACTACTGAACATGGGATAGGAATTAGACCAATACGAATTGGCATGCAGCGAAATATTTGAAACATGTTTATTTACAAACAAGAGGGAATGGAAGTTTTTGGTTCCAACAGGCTTTAAAGGGTTTTAAAGCTTTAAATTTCAACATCTAAAAGTAAGGGAACGCTGATATTGTTTTCTTACAAACTACATGCCAATCTACTATGATAGTTAATTTGTTAATATACTGCAGGTAGTACTTGTGAGCAGCAACATATTATTTCCTTATAAATACAATTTACTTCTCAAAATTATGAAACACATGCAAATGAATGTCTCATTAATAAACAATGTCCTAATTGTAGCAAATACAGCTTAAAAACGATTGAATTGCTTGCAAGAACTGATTGCACTCAGTCAATGTAAAATACATATCCCAATTAAATTCCACAAAACAAAAAGCCCCAATTTAAATGTGTTCAAAATGAATGTTTGCAAATATGGGATTCACCCAGTATGTATAACAGCAAAAATGATTTTCTTCTTCAATTACTTAGCAATGTCTACATACTCGCATCCCCTTATCAGCTGTAAGCTCACGGAAATTTTCATATAAGACCGCGAAAAATAATAGAGAGGCATCAGTCGTATTTGTGATTTACTTTCAAGACTACTATTGTGCTACATAATTATCTAAGATGGCAGCAGTTAATCTTATCATTCTTCTCGGACTTTTTGCCGTCGCATTGGGTTTTACTATTCCAGACCAAGAGGATTCATACTTGTATAATCCAAGCAGCTATTATGAAGTTGTAAGTTTAACATTTTAAAAATCTCTATACGAAACTTTGTTGAAAGTATTTTCACAGGCTCCTGGAGATGGGTTTTCCGTAGAGAACAGCGAAATATTGACAAGGAGGGCACGCTCACCACAAGGCAGTGTTGGTGGATCAGTTGGCCACAATGGTCGGGACGGAACAAGTGCAAGTTTAAATTACAACCACAAAGTTGGTAAGAACTTTGAAGCTTATGGTGAAGCTGCTAGAAATTTCAGGCGCAATGATAACAGTGGAATGGTTGGAGTTAGATATAGGTTTTAGAGAAGGCTTTTAAATGTTTCGATAAGATTGTTAAAAAATAAATTAATTTATTAAAGAAAAGCTTATTTTTTTTTCTTTCTTTCACTTTTCTCTTGGTATTTAAATTGATGCAATAAATTGATGACTTTTGCGAGTCATCTCTTCTTTTCTTCAACGACGAGGTCATTATCTGGACTAAAGAGATCAAGCTCTCTCACTTCACTGCATCCCTAATCCCACTTCACTTCATCACTGATTCCAATCATATGCTGGTGTTACTGGGTTAGTGTGATCCAGTAGTTTTAAGGCCTGTGTCTCTTTCGTTATAGTTTAGATCTTTACAATCAACGCTTTAACTAGTCTTCTTTTAACAGCTACAGGTTAAAAGAGTCTAGTGTTTGATAGACCGCGAAGTGAACCATTTTATGTTGGAACTACACTATTTATGTGGTCACTCCAGTACAGAGTGTTATAAATTATTTTTCCTAGATTTTTAATCTTCGACACTATTTCAACTTCTGATCCGTTAAACAAAATGGGAGGAGGTGTGCAAACAGTGTTGCTGCCTTCCAATCGGTAAGCATTTGGTTTTAGCAGGATTTAACAACAGCTGGTTTTGCGCTGCCCACTTTACTATCGATTCCAGATCCTCGTCCCTTTTGACTACTGCGTCTTCAACCAAACCGATGGAAAATTCAAGATACAGCTGGATATCTCCATCATAAATGCGGAAATTGCTATATTGAATGAAGAAAAACTTTAAAGCCACCATCCCCTCCAGATCATTCTAAAAGTAGTCCTCCTCGTGGACGATAAATAGATCCACGTTTAATAAGATTGATCCAAAACCGATGATGGCGAAACGTGTTTCCTGACAGGCTGAATCTCAGCCTCTCTTTTCTTCTGCTTCTGATTCGAAAGACAAAATTCATGCTCTTTTGAACCTTAATCCTTAAGTGGGACTTTATTGCGCCGAGTGCTCAACGAAAAGTATGAAAGTGAGCTAATATTAGCCCAGTTTTATTATCGTCAATCATCTATACAGATCATAATTTTATATTCATCAGAATCACATTTTATGATCTATATATTAGTACTCACTATTCCCACTAGGTGTCTTAGGTTGTCATTTTGTACCTGAATTTATGTTGCCATACACAAATTGAAATCATTTTAAAAAGCCAAACATTGTTAGACCATCTTTTATTCCATTAAATGAGTATACCGCGCTTTTTTTCGGTGCTCCTTAAGACTATGGATCATTATCAAATACAATAAAAACGGTTTGGCAAAGAATTTTACCAATCCATGTTTCTACTGCATCTGCTCGAAAAATGTTTAAAGACCAAAAGCGTACAATATTAATTTTATGTAAATTTTTGATTGTATGGTAACTCCAAGCAATAGTTTTAAATTAGAAATGATAATCTGTACTGTTTTATTTTCTTCGGCAGATCTATCCAAATCATAAGTCATAGTAATACACGGCCATTGGGTTGCGAGGAGGCCAAATAGAGGAGAACCGTGCACTCTATGAGCTGTTCCAAGATCCGAATGTAGTCTTAAAAGCTAAATCAAGTCGACAATATTGGCTCTTCCACATCCAGCGAATGGGCAACATTGCTCCAGCCAGGAAGTTTAAGAAGGCAGGGAATACCGGACTTCCGCTTAAAAGACAAATCCATCGCGGAGAGTATGAAAGGCTGCAATGTCTGAAGCAGAGAATTTTCGTCTGTTGGGAGTGCGTTACGTAAGTTAATAAGGTCGCATTGGGGATGAGTTGGGTACGGGACGGATCCAACGGCCTATTATTAAAAATTAACCTTTTTAAGATTCATTCCTTTGTATATTCTTAATACTGTATTCCACCAAGTTTTAATTAGGTTTCAATATTGTATGTAGGGGACTTAGTTTTGTATGGGGGTGATTTCCACCTCTCCTGATTGAAAAAACTCAAATTTTGTTTACTTTTTTTCGTTGCAGTTACAAATCCTATAGTTGTGCCATATGCCAAATTTTGAGTACGAAGGCTGATTTGCATTTGGGTCGGGTTTCACGTCCTCTCTTTAATTTTTTTTTTATTTATATTTTTCCTTGTTTGTCCTTAAGCACCCAATTCACAAACTTTCGATATTTTCCTTTGTATGTGTTACCGGCAAAGTATGAAGCCATTGTGTGCAATGCCTAAAACGGCCGGGCAATGTATATAATAATTCTTCATTCCATTCATTTCCTAGGCATTCTAAAGCCGCATTCACTTTTATGCTAGTTTGGGCCTTTTTAACAAACAAAAACTGTATAAAACTTTGGAAAAAAACATTATTTATAGAATTATTATTATATTATAGAATGATCGAAAGTGCTCCATAGTTTTGACGATCTGTCCCTCAATCAGGGAGTTTTAATTTTTGCAACTAAGCCTTGTATATTAAAAAAAAACACTTATGGCGCATCTAAACAAATTCTAAAAAGATGAAGTTTTCAGCTTTGCGGAGAGCGTTACGTGGAGGGTAAAAATGGTCTGTCTTTGTTCCTGTGAACAAGGGTGTAGTGTCAAATTGTAGTGCCAAATTGCTTCATTCGCTAATTTGAACCTTAAGCGACCACTAAGAAAAATGTTCTCTAAAACTTTAAATGTTATTTAATTGTATAGTTTTTTTGGCTCCAGTTACTAAAAAAGAGAATTTACTATGATAGTTAATTTGTTAATATACTGCAGGTAGTACTTGTGGGCAGCAACATATTATTTCCTTATAAATACAATTTACTACTCAAAATTATGAAACACATGCAAATGAATGTCTCATTAATAAACCATGTCCTAATTGTAGCAAATGCAGCTTATAAACGATTGAATTGCTTGCAAGAACTGATTGCACTCAGTCAATTTAAAATACATATCCCAATTAAATTCCACAAAACAAAAAGCCCCAATTTAAATGTGTTCAAAATGAATGTTTGCAAATATGGGATTCACCCAGTATGTATAACAGCAAAAATGATTTTCTTCTTCAATTACAGCCTCTTATCAGCTGTAAGCTCTCGGGAATTTTCATATAAGACCGCGAAAAAAATCACTCGTATTTGTGATTTACTATCAAGACTACTATTGTGCTACATAATTATCTAAGATGGCAGCAGTTAAACTTATCATTCTCCTCGGACTTTTTGCCGTCGCATTGGGTTTTACTATTCTAGACCAAGAGGATTCATACTTGTATAATCCAAGCAGCTACTATGAAGTTGTAAGTTTAACATTTTAAAAATCTCTATACGAAACTTTGTTGAAAGTATTTTCACAGGCTCCTGGAGATGGGTTTCCCGTAGAGAACAGCGAAATATTGACAAGGAGGGCACGCTCACCACAAGGCAGTGTTTGTGGATCAGTTGGCCACAATGGTCGGGACGGAACAAGTGCAAGTTTAAATTACAACCACAAAGTTGGTAAGAACTTTGAAGCTTATGGTGAAGCTGCTAGAAATTTCAGGCGCAATGATAACAGTGGAATGGTTGGAGTTAGATATAGGTTTTAGAGAAGGCTTTTAAATGTTTCGATAAGATTGTTAAAAAATAAATTAATTTATTAAAGAAAAGCTTATTTTTTTTTCACGTAACTTTTCTCTTGGTATTTAAATTGATGCAATAAATTGAGGACTTTTGCGAGTCATCTCTTCTTTTCTTCAACTACGAGGTCATTATCTGGACTAAAGAGATCAAGCCCTCTCACTTCACTGCATCCCTAATCCCACTTCACTTCATCACTGATTCCAATCATATGCTGGTGTTACTGGGTTAGTGTGATCCAGTAGTTTTAAGGCCTGTGTCTCTTTCGTTAGAGTTTAGATCTTTACAATCAACGCTTTAACTAGTCTTCTTTTAACAGCTACAGGTTAAAAGAGTCTAGTGTTTGATAGACCGCGAAGTGAACCATTTTATGTTGGAACTACACTATTTATGTGGTCACTCCAGTACAGAGTGTTATAAATTATTTTTCCTAGATTTTTAATCTTCGACACTATTTCAACTTCTGATCCGTTTAACAAAATGGGAGGAGGTGTGCAAACGGTGTTGCTGCCTTCCAATCGGTAAGCATTTGGTTTTAGCAGGATTTAACAACAGCTGGTTTTGCGCTGCCCACTTTACTATCGATTCCAGATCCTCGTCCCTTTTGACTACTTAACAAACGAAAAGTGTATAAAACTTTCGAAAAAATCATTATTTATAGAATTATTATTATATTATAGAATGATCGAAAGTGCTCCATAGTTTTGACGATCTGTCCCTCAATCAGGGAGTTTTAATTTTTGCAACTAAGCCTTGTATATTAAAAAAAACACTTATGGCGCATCTAAACAAATTCTAAATAGATGATGTTTTCAGCTTTGCGGAGAGCGTTACATGGACGGTAAAAATGGTATGTCTTTGTTCCTGTGAACAAGGGTGTAGTGTCAAATTGTAGTGCCAAATTGCTTCATTCGCTAATTTGAACCTTAAGCGACCACTAAGAAAAATGTTCTCTAAAACTTTAAATGTTATTTAATTGTATAGTTTTTTTTTGGCTCCAGTTACTGAAAAAGAGAATTTAGTACTCTTATTTTACCATATCCCAACAAAATATTTTTCCGAGTTAATTTTAACTGATTGTCTACTAAGCAATGCACCCCTGAATGAAGTTAAATGAAGTTAATTTTTAGTTTGTTTATTCAAAATTAAACCCCTTTAAGTTGAATTTATTAGCCACAGTATTTGTGCTGTCATCATCGTTCAGCAGAGACGCAGACGAGATGCAGGAAACAGCGCTGCCTGACGTTTTAATATTTAAGCGGGCGCAATGGCAGTGATTGATTGTAGATTTTACATCCATTATGGGGATGGAATCCAGAAAGATGGAAATTTCTACTTATGAGGCAGCAGTTGGAATCCAATTATTGAATGATGATGGTGAATGTACGGGTGTTGGAGGTGCCAAGTGCCAGCGTCAGTTGTTGTATCAGGGTAGGCATTTAACACCCTGTGAGTAATTGCCAACAAGTGATGATTTATTTTTGAGCTCGCGTTAAATAAGAAAATTGACTTACTCCATCATCTGGGAGAGGCTGAGTAAACAGTGTATATCTCCTGCGTAGGCTACTTCCGCTTGATTGCTATTCGGTGGAAGTTACAAATTGAAAAAAAAGCAGTTGGACTTTCTTGGGCAATCAATCAAATTGGCTTTGTTATATACGGCTGGCCTAGATTGAGAATTGTACAGCCTATTAGTTTAAGTGGCACTAATTAAATGATTTAAAGTTATCCCTTTTCGAAATGAAGTATGTACCAGCTTCTTGAGGTACTAATGTCCTGTGCTAAAGAGGGTACAATAAAAAGTCTCCAGGTATATTTTCTAACGCTTCAATGATTTGAAACTATTATATCTTAAAATTGATAATGCAACATTTGGTTCCCGGGCAGCGGCAGGCTAAAAATATTATGGCAGCGCTCACAACAAACAGCAATCGCAATTTCAACATTCAGATGGAGTCTAGCGATGCATTTAAAATCTCGGAACTCTCACACTAGTGTGCATGCAAATTCGTTGGTTGACATGACTGGAGATCACCAGTATAGGAAAAGGACGATCAAACAAAAGTTTTTCACTGGAGCATGCAACTCCGAATGTGCCGATCCTAAAAAAAACATGCCACAACTGGATCACGTTAATCTAATAAGCAGCTAGAGCGAAATTTTTCTTTATCTCCTCTCCAATTTTTCACTCCAAACGTGAGCCAAAGTCATATCCAAACTTTGATATAAGAAATACTTAACACGACCCAAGGGCGTATCTCTAAAAAAAATTCTGAAGAGATAAAGCTGTACTATTTTCAAATATTCAATTCCAAAAAATAAAAGTTGTATGGTAAGTTGTTAAGGACCATAAATAGACCCCAGAAATGAAAAATAAAATGTGCAACTATGCACATATTTATCCTCGCACCTACTCCAATATATATATATTTTTTACATGTGGGTTTTTGGAAAAACATGAATGCGTGTTAACACTTTTTAAAAATGTTTTAACTGTGAGTTTTTAAGAATGAAATTTTTGCGTCAGAGAGATTATTTGATGATGCATTCAACGTATTAAACGATTTTTTTTATATAGTATCGCAAAATTAAAACAAAAAAAATAATAATTTTAATTTATTTTACTTTAATATGTCATATAATAATTATACATTTATATTGCATAAAACTTTAAGAACTACTATCGGTTTCATAAACAATCCGTCTTATCTTCTTATTCTTAAGTGGCGCTGCAGTCCAGGGTGGACCTGGGCCTCAACCAACACGATTCTCCAGTTAACCCGATCTTTGGCTAACCGCCTCCAGTTGCGCACTCCAAGTAGGTTGAGGTCTTCATCTACTGCGTTGTCCCTCCTCGTACTTTTTTGACCTGGTCGATGTCGCTGTACAGCTTTGTAGAGTTCGCTGTTAAATCTTCTGCTCCAAAGCCCGTCAACGCAAACAGGACCGAAAATCACTCGAAGAATTTTGCGTTCGAAACGACCAAGAAGATCTTCATCCGCCTTTGTTAACGTCCACGCTTCTGTGCAATATAGCAGGACTGGAATGTTAAGGGTCTTATACAAAGTCTCCTTAGTGTTTCTTGACAAGGCCTTACTAGTGAATAGCCTTCTTAGATCAAAGAAACAGCGGTTGGGAAGTGCAATTCTTCATTTGATGATGTGATGTCGTTTTCAAAATTTATAGCGGAGCCAAGGTAGACAAAGTCCCTAGCTACCTCAAAGTTGTAGCTTTGCGTCCCTTCTTGTTGACAGCATGGTTTTGCCTTCATTCACAAATAAACCCATTTTTGCCGCTTCTGTGCTAATACTAGCAAACGCACCAGTGACATCAGTGTATGGTGTTGAAGAAGTCACATGACAGCGCATCACCTTGTCTAATTCCTTTTTTGACATCAAAGGTCTCGGTGAGATTGGTACCGACCTTTATGGAGTAGCGAGAATTCTCCATTGTCATTCTGCACAATCTGACAAGTTTGGCAAGGATGCCAAGACTAGACATAGCTCGTCTCTATAAATCCTATCGTATGTGGCCTCCTTAAAATCGATGAAAAGATGATGAGTATCGATTTGGATTCCTTGGGTTTTCTCCAGGATCTGCCGTAGTATGAATATTTGATCGATAGTGGACTTACCGGACCTAAAACCGCACTGGTAGGGACCAATCACTTCGTTGACGAATGGTTTCAGGCGTTCACACAAGACAGCAGATAGGATCTCATATGCAATGCTCAGGAGACTAAAGCCTCTATAGTTGGCGCAGTTTAGAGGGTCTCCTTACTTGTGGATCGGGCAAAAAATCTGCGGTCTGCGAGTTTGCGTAGTTTTCATTTTCGTTCTATCACTGCTGCTGTTTTCTTAAAACTGAATTCAAAACCAAAACAAATATCATTTTAATACGTAGGATGATTTATAAAATAATATCTCTCTGATGCTAAAATTTGATTCTTAAAAACTCCTCGGTAAAAAATCTATAAAACCTGTAAACACTCATCCATAGGTATATAAAATATATAGATATATAGAAAACACGTCGCCCCAGATGCCTGGTGCACAAACTATCAAACCATTAAAACATAGAACCAAACTCAAGTCATAAGTCACAGTATGCTTTATATGCTTAACCCCATTGCATTGTGCAAACGATTTATTTTTTTATTATAAGTGCACCGAAATCTGTCAACCCTAATAAAAAAACATTAAACCCAGAGCTTTATGTTTTCGAAGTAAAGTTGACATCTAAAGATCTTCTTTTTTTCACTCACCAGGAATGCAATACTTTTTTGAAAACTACATAGAATTCCCTGACCATACCTCAAGAAAAAAGTCCATCCCCGGAATGTTATCTTTATTTTACTGTGATGGAAAAAAATCCCACCCCCAGTCACATGAAGCTCCGATGATGGAAGCAACGCCTGCATGCAATTTTCGTATGTTTTTTTTGAAGAGACCTGAGCAGTAGATTCCCGCTTTCCTATATTCACACGTTTAAGTCTAAAAGAAAATTGTTTGCATAAATCCACAAATTTTTTCACTTTTATGCTTGTTTTATACATTTTTGAGAAAAAAAAAACTAAAACATTCGGAGAGGCTACAGTCCGTTTGGCGAACTGAGTGGGCGTATCAAAAATCTAGGTACCTATAGGATTTTATTGAAAAAATAAAGTTTTCGTAAAAAACGTCCCTTAAAAGTATGCATGGCAGAAAACTTTATATATTAAGGAATTGTTCAAAACGTCTTTAACTACATACTTTCCAACAATTTTTTTAATTTTTGGAAAAAACATTTTTTTTTAAATTGTCAGTGGGCGGATTTTAAAATTTTTAACTCCCGAGCATTTTGGGGCCCTAAAGATCATATAAATATTAAAAATTTGAGCTTTCTAGTTCGAAATTCGGTTTTTTCAATAAATTAGTTTTTTTGAGATTGTGGGCGTTTTAAAAATACCTAACCTTGATTATTTCAGGCCCCTAGAGGGTATATGGGGGAAATGTCAGCTTTATAGCTACAGTTTAAATGCCTATTTTTTTCCGACGGACTACGGACATGGCTTGATCGAAATTACTATCAATGCTGATCAGGAATAAAGTAACTTTAAGAGGTCTAAGGTCCATAATAAGGTTTGTTACAAACTTTGAGTCAAAATTACTATACCCTTAGAATAGGGTGTAAAAAGAAAAGAATTTGCAATATATAAGTTTATTTTATATAATATATATATTATTTATATAAGTTTATTTTGAGAAATTTGATTTGTTGAGGCCTGAAACAGTTTTTTGATAATATCATAAAAAATATTTAAAAGTTTGTTAAAGGTACCTAGGTTAGGCATTTCGTATCAATTTTAAGTGGGTAGCTGTAGAGGTTATTACTAAACTCATTGTCATATTAAAAATCAGAGATGGAAGCAGATTATTTTGTAGTATATGGTGAGATATTTAGGAGAAAAAAATACGGTGTCACTTTCAAATCAAATCTCACATTAGCTGCCGGGGCTGCTCACTACTGCTCGCATATCTTTTTTTTATAATATACAGGGTGTCCGGTAATTCGTAGACAATATTTTAGGGCATGATTTATGGGTATATTCTAAGGAAAAAATTGTTCTACACTAAGGGTATATCTCCAATTTTTATATCATTTATTGAGGATTTAAGAAAAGTCTTACTTGGGTGTACCCTTACCCATGTTAACGGTAATTGCGCTGTTAGTACTAATAATAGAAATTTCGTTTAGGTCTCTATTTTTAGAAGAAATATTAGCCTTTGTAATTGCATTTAAATAAATTTTATATCTTAACTCAGTCTTAAGATATCCAATTTTTAACCTGTTCCATTTTTACTGCCCATGCAATACTGGAAGCTGTTACAAATAAGCCATCTATCAGCATCAGATGCTTAGCTTTGCAATTCAATATTTCGAGACATAAAATTTCTGATGTCCTGCATGGAGAAAATCTGTAATCGTGCAAAAAATCCTTTTTTTTTTTATTTTACCTGTTCCATGTTTTCCCAAGTATCATAAAATCTATGGGTTTTTCTACAAACTTGTCGTGAACCTTTATTTTTATTATAGTTACCTTCATTCAAAAAAAATATTAAAACCTTATGTTTATTACGCATTTTCTGGAGAAAATTGAACCGAAAGTCAAAAAATTAGCATGGGCAGGAAAAATGGAACAGGTTAAAAATTGGATATCTTCAGACTGAGTTAAGATATAAAATTTATTTAAATGCAATTACAAAGGCTAATATTTCTTCTAAAAATAGAGGCCTAAACGAAATTTCTATCATCAGTACTAACCGCGCAATTACCGTTAACATGGGTCAGGGTACACCCAAGTTAGCCTTTTCTTAAATCCTCAATAAATGATATAAAAATTGGAGATAGGCCCTTACTGTAGAACAATTTTTTCCTTAGAATATACCCATAAATCATGCCCTAAAATATTGTCTACGAATTACCGGACACCCTGTATACGAACTAAAGGGATTTATTAGGACCCTTATAATGTAATAGCTACACAGCACGGGCATTACGAATATTAGGGTGAGAAGACAGAAAGCGAGAGATTCCGATGCACGTTGGTTTTGAATGTTTGTAGGCTATAATGTGAAGGAAAAACAGTGCGTTATTTCACATTCGTCTTGTACGGCTGAGGAAAGATTTTTTGAACTTCACTGTACGTCCGAATACAGGCTTAAGGGTGAACTGATGAGCATTACTTTCATGGCGGGTATTTCGGCTGAAATGTTCAAAGGGTGGAATGCAACTGGCTATTTCGTTTGAGCACTTATGGGGGAAATAACGATAAAATAACGAAAGACAGGAGACATTACGACGATGACTAAAAGAGTCGATCGATGTCGCGATGTCTCGGTCGCTAATGAGTTTTATCGCGTGATCCTATGAAGTAGCTCCAAATAAGTTATTGGTGTGCCAGACCAGATATGAGTGTTAAACTCGAGTTTCTTGCGGATAAAAGCCATATAAATTGTAGCCAGATTAAAAGGGGTCAAATATTTCTTACAACGCTTAAGGAAGTCTAGGCGTTCTTGGCGACATCGAATATGTGATCATTCCAACGAAGATTTAATGACAGAAGACAGCATTGCGTTTTAGAAGCATTAAATTCCACTCTTTTGGTTGTACCCCACGATCGACAAATAATTCATAAAGTACCAAAAACCAATATTGGGGCAAGCCATGGAATAGACAAACTGCATTTAAATCGATGATATCGCCTCCTCAGCTGCTTCAAAACTACATTATATGCTAGCATTCTGTATGATCGAGAACCAAGTTGCAGGTGCCCTATGTCCGCTCCGATTAAATTTCCAGGTCAACAAGTTGGTCATCGTTGGACAGGTGGCAATGGTGCGATGGTAGTGTATTCACTAAGAGATTGGCAGGTCGTGCGTTCGAATCCCGACCAGTGCCCATGTTCTGTAACTCATGCGATAACTCTTCGCATCGAAAACTTTGGAACATAAAATTCCACCGTTTATCGCATGTGAAAAGAATTGGTGTTCTGTAACTCTATGCGATAAAATATACCTTGGTAACTTTAAATATCATGGGAAATTGGAAGGATTATCAAAATACTGGAAATCGAAGGGTAGTTTGGTGAGGAAATTCAGTATGTATTTACATATTGTTGGGATAGGAGTTGTGTAGCGCGACTTTTTAGCGGATAATCGGAAATTACGTGTTTCTGTTAAATTTTCAAAAATACGATGATCACTCGTTTTGCTAGACTTGGACGAAATTTTTTGGGAAATTAATCTGATCCTAACGCTGATTTAAGACAACATTATGTTGATGAATTTAATGAAGTTAAAATTTTGCATTTATTTTGTCTGTCTATGAAAAAATAAATGAAATAACTTTTTTAAAAAAAACAAGAACCTTCTGCTCTCCCTTGTTGGATGTACCAAGGTGTTTATTTTTGTAGGAACACAGTTCCAAGAATGTTCAAAATGGATCTTACATTCTTCTCCACTATTTCTGACTGTTTTTATTAGTTTTTTTTTATTTCTTTTGCATTTTTTTAAACGTTGAACTTCATCAACGAACTGTATATTTTGTTAAATAAAAAATCAAAAATGTTCACTGTCCACTATCCGTTTAAAATTGTTCAATATCCCTTTCTCGCAAGCCAATTGAAATGTGATAAATTTTGACAGTTGAAGTGAATAATTTATCGCATTCGAAAGTTACAGAACACCGATTTATCACATATTTCCAGGAGTTTCATTTCACAATGTTCCATGTGGTATAGTTTTCGCATCGCATAGTTACAGAACACGGACATGTGATATAATGAAATTTTGTTTCGATTCACATCATTCATGTGATAAATATAACGATGCGATAGTTACAGAACACGGGCACAGGGCCATGATTTTTATTAATTGAATACACACAACAAAAACAGATCTCCCTAAAGCAATTTAGGCGCCACCTGTTGAGAAAAACATCCCATCGCACCAAACTTATTTCCTATCCTTCTATTCTTTCATACAGTAAGTAGCACCCAGAAAGAGGCAATGAATCATTTGGTGGGAGCTACTTACAGCAACAAACAAAAAAATGCCTGCGCAGTGGTTTCCAATATAAGGGTATTGTGTACTACAGAAAAAAGAAATCCCTTTAGCGCACGCAAATTATAAAAAAAAAATCAACTTCCGCTTGTCGTCGACTTGGAACTTGATTAGATTCAGCCTTAAGACTAATAACGGCGTTGGCCGGATTCAGAATTGGAACAAAATTGGTATACATAATGTGTCGCATGATGCTGAAACACATCAGTAGAAACCGACTTTCGTTTCATGCAATATTTTCAGTATTGTTCTGAAGCAGATATGCAGCCGAAATTTGATTGTTTGCAACTTTGCAACTACGGAAGCTAAATGCCCAACTATCATAGTCAGAGCGGTGCGTACAGCGCCGTTTCGTTAAGTTTAGTTTATTGCAAATTGGCTTGCATCCGAAAACACCGATCCCATTTCCTAACTTAACGGGCACCCGACCCTTGAAGAGTCGCTGTCTGAGAAACTGCTGCACTCCATCCTCTACGATCCAGTTCTCCAGACCAAGCGTTCTGGCATCCGCGACGGCTTGGGCTTTGAAACAAAGCTACGGTCATCCTTGTCTTCTCGGACCAGTGGGCTGGAAGTCGAAGATCCTCTTTGCTGAAGCATTATTGTCCATTCGCTCAATGTGGCCAAGGCAATGTAGTCGACGTGACTTAGCTTTGTGGACTACGTCCATATCTTGGCGCAGCTCATAGAGTTCGCGGTTGTATCTTCACCTCCAACCGCCCTTCTCGCACACAGGACCAAATACCCGACGCAGTATTTTTTTTTTTTCAAAAGATCCCAAACTTAGCTCCTCTTTTCTACTTATCGTCCAGCACTCGGCACCATAAAGGAGGACTAGCAGGATTATTGATCGATAGAGTATGCATTTTGTAATTCGAGTGAGGAGTTTCGAACCCATTTATTTCGCTGAACCGAAGTAGCAGTGGTTTCCTAGGGTAATTCTCCGCCGCATCTCCACTAAGGTGTCATTCGTTGCTGTTTACTCCTAGGTAGATAAACTCCTTAACTACCTCGAAGATATTGCTATCAACAGTAACGTTTTGTCCTCTCTTTGTTGATAACATGTACTTAGTCTTGTCCTCATTTACTTCAAGGCCACCCCATTTCGCCTGTTCTTCAGTCGCCGTGAAAGAGCCAAACACGGCACGCTGGGAACGGCTGATGCTGTCGATATCGTCCGCATACCCCAGTAGCTGCACGGATCTATTGAAGATAGTGCATCCCGTGTTTACACCTGCCCTTCGCACTATTTTATACACAACAAGATTAAAGAAGTCACCTGATAGCGCATCTCCTTGCCAAAATCCGGTACAAGTTTGAAATGATTCGGAGGAGCTGCTTCCAAACTGCACATTACATCGCGTGTTTTCAAGTATCACGCGTCACAACTGAATCAGTTTTGAAGCGCTCCCGAATTCAGGCATCTCCACGTAGAGCTCTTGATAAATGCTATCATATGCGGCATATGCGTCGAGGAAAAGGTGGTGGGTCTCGACTTGAAATTCATTGGTCTTTTCCAGGATTCGCCTTAGTATGAAGATTTGGTCTATTGTCGATCTGCGGGGCCGGAAGCCACACTGGTACGTACCGATTAGTGTGTTGAAGAACGGCTTGAGACGTTCACACAGTACGTTGGGTACGATCTTATTCCATTTTACGTACGTAAGTTTGATAATCAGTTTTTTGTATGTGAAAACAGAGATAGTTGCTACTGTCCACAAACAATTGATAGATCGGGAGGAAACGGTTCGTTCAACTATGACATTAGCTTCAGTTTTCGTCCGTCTGTTATAGTTTGGCCTTTAATTTTGAGATGGACAATAAACAAGAAAGAAGAGCGAACTTTGAATACATTCAAGAGAAAAATGCTTCGTCAGATATTCAACTCAGTGTATGAGGAGGGCGAGTGAGTTTAAGATCGAACCTTAAGCCTTAGTTGTACCAAGTGAAGAAACCCGAACAGAAGTAAATTACTTATTTGTACCTCAACTAAGTGGGCAAGCAAACAGGTACTATACGATCAAAAACTAGAGTCTGAAAAATATTGACATCGAACAAACAAATTTTTCAAATTATAGTTCATAACCATTATTTGTTGTTGCCACTAAATAAGATTAAAACAGTTTATACAAACAGATTCTAATTTTTAATATTTATAAATAACACTGCCTGCGTCGCCAACTATCCATAACTTGCTGCACTGCTTTGAAGAATTATTCGAAACGATCACTTTGAATCTTTCTGCACAAATTCCTTTTTGGATTCATGTTAGATTCATGCCCAATGCCCATTTCCATCTTTGGAACCCACAGGCAGACCAATATGGATACGGTTAAGTAGGTATGATTCAGATCATAACCTCGCCTCGAAGGGAAAAAATGGGATAATATGCATGCTCATATTAAAACCTTGCTTGCACCATCAGATTATAGATATTTATGTAGGTACTTCTTTTTCACTTATAACACTTTGCAAATTGCGACAGTATTTCCAACAATTATAATGCAACTCAATACAATGTTTCATGTTCAAGTTCTAGTTATATAATACCGGCAACGTTTGACCTATATGAGTGTCAATAGTATTTAAGCACTTATAGGGTGGGCAAGCGTCTTATGCATTCCGCGGAATACCGCAACTTGAGTCATAATGATAACAAACACCTTTCGGAATTTTTCATTTCCTTCTTTGGACAAATATTTAGCTGAACAATGCAACTTTATTCGTGAACAGATGTCGCCAACTGACCTTTGAAATAATCAACATATATATAGAAGAAGCAAAACTCTTATAAGTAGTACTATAGTCCATAATAACAGACAAACAGTTCAAGTCCACACAGCGATGAATTACGTTCACCTGTTGCTTATCATTTCGCTTGCCGGTTGTTATGTGAATTTTAAATACTTTCTCAAACCTTTTGTCTGACTTTATTTTTTTCATATTTACGACAGGGGTTCAGCTGACCTCATCAGCACCTACAGAAGAACGGAATAATTTTTTTGAAAATATCGACTACAACGTGGTCGTGGGCCATATGAAGGAACTCTTGATGTATATGCCTGTCATAATGACTACTATCAAGGAGACAGTTAGCGGATTTCCAAGGGCTTCCGAAAACGTGGGTTCAAAGAGCTATTTGTTGGGCTCTGGACGACAAAATGATGGCAGATGCAGATGTAGACACGTCACTAGTGATTCAAAAAGCGAAGAGACCGGGTACTAGCAGCTCCTTCGACAATCCCACTCATAACATCACAAAATTTGTCTATGAATTCTATTTGGACTAAATATCTTAACATGTCTGTGAATCTGTAAATATGTAAATACGTTAATATGTAACATAAGCGGAATTTTTTGTATTTTAGATAATAATTGTTTAGTAAACCAAAATCGAATATTAAATGCATGTTTGCAGTTTACTTACGTATTTGCTTATGCACTCGCTTTAAAATAATGTTTTTGTTTATTACTGTATACGGAGAAGTGCAACTTTGGATTTAAGCTAGTTATAGGATACCATGTGAGTTTCAAGAATGACGTAGAATAAAATGTACAAAAATGTATGTAATAAAGAACAAAACATGTGAAATTTTTGTTGAATAAGCAGTCAGCGGTTTTTTGTATTGCCAAGAAAATATTTTGAATTTGAATCGGATGGGCAAACCCCTGATTACGATCCGAATAATGCGAATAAAAACGTTTTCATAGAAGAATGCCAAGGTAACCCGTAGTCGATAAGCACCTACAAATTGATATTCGGAAATCACATTATGTATAGTGTGTACCTAATACCTATAGAGACAGATGCAAGATACTATTAGATGGTTTCAAAAAAAGGTACACTTTAGACCTTTTGGCATTTGTACTCTTTGACAAGAATCCGAGTAAGTTGACGGTTTGACCTTCTGCTACAAACACTGGCGATCACAAGCATGAGGTCATACATTTTGCAGTCGATTTTCAGTCGTTATACCTGTTGGAAATTTTATACCCAGAAACATTTACTACCTGTGAACAGGCACATGTTTTCCCAACAGTAAGTCATAAAATTAAAGGGCTACTAAGAAACGACCGCAGGAGTTTCCCAAGATCAAACAATGAACTACTTGAAAAGCGTATAAAAAGATTTAGCATTCGAATAATGTTACTAATACTCTTTGTGATCTATTACTTAAATAACTTTTAATAAGTCTGACTGTCCTATCACTGAAACCGAAATAGTGGCGCAATTTCCTACATAACATAGAATGAGTATCTCTGTCAAAAGCCTTGGAGAATTAAAAAAGAACACGAGACTGTCAAATAATTGCGGTCGTATTGTTGTCTGATATCGTCTAATAGCCAGATTAAAAGACAGAAAGCAAACTGTTTTCCTTAACATCATGAACTATTTGATTCGTTAGTAACTTCTCAAAGACTTGATAGAGTCAGCAATATACTTATCGTTCGATAATCAGAAGGAAGCAAAGCGTGTAGTTTTTTAGCAACAGGGATTATCCGTGCAACTTTCCAGCTATCAGGGAAAATAGAGCAAGCAATGCAATGGTAAATAATATGTGTCAGTGAGTTTAAGATGTAAGATAAAATAATTTTACTAAAGCAAAGTGGTATACCGTATACCATCCTCTCCCGTTTCATTTGACTGTCTCAAGCAAAGGTCTACAATAAGTTTAGAAATACACAATTTAGACTAAGTAGAGTTGATAGAGTAAGCCGGTAAGTTTAGAATAGAATAAGTATTAGGGCAGGCCGCAGGGATTGCTGAGCTTAATGAGTTGCTTATCCTTCTTCATTTGTATAATGCACAATATTTTTTTGTGTGTACTGATCAGGTGGTTAAGTGCGGGGGGTGTCTAGAACAGACGCGTCCGCTTCCACAACTAGAAAGATACCGCTGTGGCCACTCTCGACTCATAAGTATGCCTGCATTATATTATTAAATACGTGTTTTGCCCATGTGCAGTGTGTGAAAAATATGTATATGTTTGTTCCAGAACAATATTTTCAAAGCAGTTTCAAAAACATAGGGACGGGCTACAGTCCGCTTAGGCGAACTGTTGGATACCCTATTCTTATTCCTATCCCTCATAAGTGGGCGTGACAAAAGTCTAAGTATGGTTGAATTGTTAAGAACGCTCTACATATTTTGTTATACAACATTTAAAGGATTTTATCAAAAAAAAACGCTCCCTAGCTCAAACTTGGGTGTTTCAATAAAATTGTTTTATTTAATTGTGGGCGTGTCCGTAGGCGGATTTAAAAAAAAATTAACACATGAGCATAAAGGGCCCCTATAGGGTATATATTATAAATTTCAGCTCCCTAGCTCACTTTGAATTTTCAAAAAAAAAAAATAATAATAATTGTGGGCGTGCCAGTGGGCGGATTTTGAAAATATTTACACATGCGCATAAAGAGCCCATAGAGAGCATACATTATAAATTTCAGCTCCCTAGCTCAAACTTTGGATTTTCAAAAAAATTGTTTTATTTATTTGTGGGCGTGGCAGTGGGCGGATTTTGAAAATTTTATATCCCGAGCAGTTTTAGGGGTCATAGATCATATATAAAAAATTTCAGCTTCCTAGCTCAAAATTCGATTTTTTCCAAAATTTTGTTTTTTTGAGTTTGTGGGCGTGTCTGTGGGCTGATTTCAAAAATTCGCAAACTTAATTATTTCGGGACCCTAGAGAGTATATGGTTAAAATTTCAGCTCTCTAGGTCCAGTTTAAAGTCCTAATTTTTGCCGACGGACGGACGGACGGACGGACGAACGGACGGACATGGCTAGATCGACATTACTATCGATGCTGATCATAAATATAGTAACCATATACTCTCTAGGGTCCCGAAATAATCAAGTTTACGAATTTTTGAAATCCGCCACCAAACACGCCCACAAACTCAAAAAAACAAAATTTTGGAAAAAATCGAATTTTGAGCTAGAAAGCTGAAATATATTTTATATATATATATTTTTATATATGATCTATGACTGCTAAAACTGCTCGGGATAAAAAAATTTCAAAATCCGCCCACTGACACGCCCACAAATAAATAAAACAATTTTTTTGAAAATCCAAAGTTTGAGCTAGGGAGCTGAAATTTATAATATGTACTCTCTATGGGCCCTTTGTGCTCATGTGTAAATATTTTCAAAATCCGCCAACTGCCACACCCACAATTAATTTTTTTTTTTTGAAAATTCAAAGTTTGAGCTAGGGAGCTGAAATTTATAATATATACTCTCTAGGGGCCCTTTAAGCTCATGTGTAAATATTTTCAAAATCCACCCAGTGACACGCCCACAATTTAAAAAAAAACTTTTTTTGAAAATCCAAAGTTTGAGCTGAGAGCTGAAATTTATAATATATACTCTCTAAGGGCCCTTTATGCTCATGTGTTAATTTTTTTTAAATCCGCCTACTGACACGCTCACGATTAAATAAAACAATTTTATTGAAACACCCAAGTTTGAGCTAGGGAGCGTTTTTTTTCGATAAAATCCTTTAAATGTTATATCCAACAGTTCGCCCAAGCGGACTGTAGCCCGTGCCTATGTTTCTTAATATCTTTTATTTTAATATTTTAATTTCACAACTTTTATTGTTTTTCGTTACTACGACGCGTTTCGAAGCAGTAGCTTCATCATCGGGCGTACGCCCAATCTGAAATAAAAAAAAACATCCAACCAATTAAGATAGTGAAACTAAAACAAATGCTGCTATAAATCAATGTAGATATTTTTTTTAATTTTCCAATATGGGAACCACATTCTAAATAGCAAAAACCTGTACAGTGACCAAACATTTTAAGCGGTACTTCACCCCTTATCAGCAGTAAAGTAATATGCTCTTTTATTGAATATGATTTGCGTATATAAGACCTCTCAGACGAGTGTAGAGGTATCATTTGTGAAATTGTATTCTCGAGTCAATTCTTAAAATACGATCATAAACTTATACTTAAAATGGCTATAATAAAGCTTATTATTCTTCTGGGACTCTTGGCAGTTGCTTTGGGGTTTACTATTCCAGAAGAGTATAATTTGGACGATCAAAGCAACTACTCGTATAATCAGTTCGTAAGTTAACATAACCTATTTTTAAATCGAATGTTATATTATTTCTATTTGATGTTATTTATTTGTACAGGGTTTCGGCGCTGAGCATCCTATAGAGGATAGCGAAATACTTGTTAGGCATGTGCGATCCCCACAAGGTACTGTCGGAGGATCAATTGGTCATCATGATCGAGCTGGAACAAGTGCGAGTTTAAATTATAATTATCAAATTAATAAAAACTACGATGTGTATGCCGAAGCTGCCCGAAATTTTAAACACGGCGACAATAGTGCAATGGTTGGCGTAAGATATAATTTTTAGATAGATTTAAAAAATGTTTTCTATCAAGAAAATTAGAATAAAATAATTTATTGAATAATTGTGTGTGTTATTTTCCTTAATTTTTACCTTGAATGGGTTATGTATAGTATGGGTATCTTGTGGAATAAGCCTTGATAAAGATCACAACTGTACTGCTGAAATAATAGAATATTTAAAGTACAAATTCCCGAGATCAAATTCCACAGCTTCAATGGAAGGGAAGGACAGTAAATGTGGAGTTGATCAACTATTGAGAAAATCATTCCATAACATATTATCGGCAATATGGTTTTCGACGTTCTATGGGCGACCTACCCTCTTTTGTATGTTACTTACATAAGGCAGCAAGAGCTTTTTTTTTTTGACCGGTATCTCATAGAGCCTTTCAAAAAGCGTTGTTCATTGAAGAAAAGATTTGCTCGTTTGCTCAGAAAACCAAATCTTATTCGGTTTTGCCTGTTTCATTGAAGAAAAAGGGCCATTCGAGATTCGCCCCTAACACGAAAGATGCGATCTTATATAGGGTGTTTTTTTTATAGAGGTATAAAACTTCTGATAGGGATAACTGTCAAACTGGCTGTCAAACTAATAAAGGTTGTTTGACTTTTTTTTCAATATACTTTGGCAAATCACCATGGAAAGACTTACACCAGAGCAACGTTTACTCATCGTGGAAATTTATTTCCGAAATTCTCGCTCTGTTCTTCAAACTTATAGAGTACTTCGTGAAGTTTACGGTGCGCATAATCGTCTTTCTGAGCAGCAAATACGCAATACTGTGGATCGATTCATGACCATATTTATTCTTTGTAATAATATTCATCCAAATCGAGCCCATACCTTGCGTAAAGAAGAAGCCACCGTCGCTGTAGACGTGAGTGTGAGAGAGGACCCGAATTTATCGATCAGACACCGTTCTCAGCAACTCGGTCTCTGCCCGTTCACTACTTGGACAATTTTGAGAATTAAAGCCACCGTAGCATCAATTGCGTCGTGTGTTCTGTGAATGGGCTGAGAATCAACTGGAAGTTGAACCAGATTTTTATCGTCAAATCATCTTCAGCGATTAGGCTCATTTCTGGCTTGAGCCCAATCCTCATGACACTCCATTACATCACGAAAAAATTACGGTTTGTTGTGGTTTACATGCCGAAGGCGTCATCGGCCCATTTATCTTTAAATCCGAAACCGGTGCCAACATTATCACGAATGGCGAACGCTACAGGCGTTGGAAATCATTTGGAGGAGAAATGTTTCCAACAAGACGGCGAAACATGCCATACAGTGTGCAACCATTACTTTGTTGAGACAAACGTTTGGTGCCCGAATCATATCAAGAAATGGACCTGTGAGTTGGCCACCTCGTCCGAGCGATTTACACCTTTGGACTACTTTTTGTGGGGATACGTCAAATCTCTGGTCTATTCTGATAAACCAGCAACAATTGATCACTTAGAAGCCAACATTCGACGTAATATTGATGAAATAAGAACTGATATGCTCGAAAAAGTGGCACAAAATTGGACAGACAGGATGGCGTTCATAAGGCGCAGTCGCGGAGGACATATGGCAGAAAATATTTTTAAATGTTAAATGTGATGAAATTTGTGAGGTCATTCCATTAAAAATTGTAAAAATGTTTTAAAAAAAAAGTTGTATGCTTCTATAAAAAACAAGCTGTAATTTTGACAGTTTTGCTCTATAAAAGCCATGCTTCAAACGTCAAAGTGGATAATTTCAGTAGGTTGGGCAGATACTGAGTGCAATACCCCCACCCTCACCAATACTAGAACAGTCAACTGATCAGAACCAAAACAAGTTTCATTGAAAAGTGCAATTCTAGATATACTTACGCAATACCGACTCAACTCTGATTTTGAATGCAGAATTTCAAGCACGACCAATTCAAGTTGTCTGCGATCAAGTGTCTTCGCATTATTTTGCGGCGAATGATACAGCACACAAAAGAAAGGCCAGTAAATGCAACCACTTCTCAACGTCAGAGATACTTACAACTCATTTCTCTTACTTAAGGTCTGAGTTAAGATCTGAGTGAATACTTTCGCTATTCCTCAGATTCAAAAAATGAACCTGCCGGATAATCCTTATAGGAACATGTGTTTTGTTGAGGTTACAGTGAACTCATGTATAACCACTTATACCATATTATGATTAGTTTGCTTCCTTAAAATTAAGTTAAATTTTCGAAGCAAAGATGTTCTTTAGCCCGAGCAGCTACTTCTATTTTATAAAGCACAAGTCAGACCATCAGGGACTGATCATTGCTCTCATATTTGGAATTCCGTTTTTTAACATTCTTCAATTTTTTTTTTATATTTATTTCAAATACCGGGCATCTGACCTGTGAACTGCCTGCGACACTGCAACTTTTTCGTCATCCACGATTTTGAGGGGTTCGGTCTTCGCCGAGTTAATCGGCTCTCGTCAGATCACCGTAATTAAACGACGTTGGGTGCGATTAGTACGTAGATGGGGGACCGTTTAAGAACAACCGCGTGTCGTTGGCCAGTCCCATCTACAGAGTTGAGGTAGATAGTATACGTGCTATCACAATGGCCCTAAATTGGTCTAAGTGTGTCGGCTTCTGCCGACAGAAACATAAACCTAACCTAACCTAACCTCCAGCATGGCCAGAGCCCAAATCGAGAACGTACGTCGATTCAAATTTTTTTTTTTTCGGGGTGCGAGACTTTCTACACTGGAGCACTCAGACTCAATACTGGTCCATTACTGTGAGAATTAGCTCGTTTTCCTAAGAAAAACGAGAAGGCGCTTCAATGAAAAAGAGCTTAGGTTTACAGCACTCACCATATCCGCACCAAATACCTGCCACGTGATACGAGCAAAAGCAGGACAATCACAGAGGAAATATTCCGCAGTGTCGTCGCTTTCTCCACAGGCTTCGCAGTTGGTGGTATCGCTTATGCCTAGCACCTTAAGGTGTTTGGTAAAAGTGTAGTGTCCCGTAAGAACGCCAGTAGTCTGATGTCTGCAGTCTTTTCTGTTGACAGACAACACGAATGCCGCGGATTTCCTACAGACGCCGGGGAGAATTTGCTTAGTCTGTCTGCACCCTGGAGAGTCATGCCAACGGCGATTATCTTCATATGAAACCCAACCGTCAATGGAAGCCCTGACCGAGGACGCAGGCAGACAAATCGCTGGTTCAGGTCCTGAGAAGTCCCCCTCTGAGCCCTGTCTAGCAAGTTCATCGGAGATCTCATTTCCTGTGATCCCGTTATGACCCGGGACCCAGACAAGTCTAAGTGAATTCACCCTTCCGACCGAATTCAGAGAGATCTTACATTCACGGACTATTTTGGAGGTGGTTAAGGGGTTGAGCAAGGCCTTAAGCGTAGCCTGACTGTCGCTACAGACACAAATACTTCGCCCACTCCACCGGTTCCTCGCAACATAGTCCATGGCCATTAGGATAGCATAAGTCTCCGTTTGGAAGACTGACGCATGTTTGCCTAACGAGAAGAAAAGTCTAATGTTGTCGCTCTCCATGAAAACACCAGCACCAGATCCTTGATCGGTTTTGGAGCCATCCGTGAAGATTCGACTGCATTCCTTTCCAGGCTCAGAGTCTGGCCAGAGCCAGTCCTGAACACGAGGAAAGTCGACTTCATACTTGCGCTTCAGCCGAAGATCCGGTGTCATTGCATCAGACGGCATATCCATAAGATAGGAGTCGAAGGACAGCCGTTCGAGCAAGTTCATCAAAACTCCAGTGCGAGTTATACTAAAAGCCACCTCTTTTCAAACGTTTTGATTGTGCAACCCATAATGTAAACATCAAGGGGCGGGAGGTTCAATAATGCATCCAGGCTGGACCCAGGCGTGCAAGGGAAGGCGCCCGTGCAGCCGAGACATACCTTCCTTTGGAGTTTGGCGAAAGCAGCAGTAACGTATTTACGCGGAAGCTTATTCCACCAAACAACCGATGCGTATGCTATAAATGGTCTTACCATAGCCGTATAAATCCATAGGACTCTTTGCGGTGATAAGCCGCATGTCTTTCCAAAAATGTCTTTGCACTGCCAGAAAATAGACAGCGCCTTGGCAGTCTTCAGCTCGACAAGAAGCTGAACCAAAGAAGTTTGCTATCCAGGATGACTCCCAGATACTTTGCTTCATTGGAGAGTTGGATTGTGACGCCTTTTAGCACTGGCTGAGTCAACCCGACAAGCTTCCTCCTTCTCGTTAAGAGAACAATCTCAGTTTTAAGAGGATTAACTGAGAGCCCATTCCTGGTGCACTATTCGTCGATCACGTCAAGGCCGCCTGCGCCTTGGCGCATACAGTCGCTAGACATGAACCAACAGAAAGCACGGCAACATCAACTGCGTACGCCTGAGCGTATACATTAGAATTGTTGAGTGCGTTCAACAGAGAGTCGACCGGCATACACCACAGCAATGGAGACAGAACGCCGCCTTGCGGGCAGCCTCAACCAACGTTCTATTCATTAGCATTGCTTTAATCCGCAAATCCAATGGTTCGTTTACGCCGTGTTGTCTGGCGGAGCTGCACATGCTATCAAAATCCGCATTGTCAAAAGCACCCTCAATATCGATGAAAATGCCCATCGCGTATTCTTTTCTGTCAAGCGCGAACACAATTCTACCAACTAAATTTTGGAGCGCAGTCTCGCAGGATTTTCCGCGTTGATAGGCATGTTGCATTCGAGATAGTGGGTGCAATCGCAAAGTAGTTTTGCGCACGTGAAGCTCGACCAGTCTTTTCATGCTTTTCAGCAAGAAGGAAGTCCGACTGATAGGTCTGAAGCTCTTGGCGAGCGAGTAGTCACTTCCGCCAATTTTTGGTATAAATGCCACTCTAACTGTACGCCAGGGTGTTGGAATGTATGCCAGTGCTAGGACAGTGGTGAAGATTTTCTTCATAATCGGTAGCAACTGGTTTGTACATTGTTGCAGCATGGCTGGGTATATTCCGTCCGTACCAGGTGACTTGAAGCCGTCAAAAAACGCTAAAGTGTATTTAATGGCCTCGTCCGTTACAATGGCTTTCGCAATATACCAGCTACGACGAGTTGTTTGTCTTGGCTCACTCACAGTCTCGGTAGTCGGGGCTGGTTGTGAACCAATTGTAATCTAGTTACCCGGAAAGTCGATTCATATGATCAAGTGGCTCTAATTCTTGAGCCAGCTTGATCTTGAAGGGTGTAGGCCAAGATCCATACGCAAAATCCGCTATAATGTTGTCTAGGAGGAGCCCAATTTTTGAGAACGCCGTGAAATTGACTGATTTGGCTGGTTTGCGACGGACGCCTCTACGGCAGCAATATTCTCCACACCTCGGGTAAAACGTAGTCCCACTGATACGGCAACATCAAGCAGCGTAAATTTTTTTACTAGACTATGAATTGCTTGTCTACTGGGACGAGAATTATTGCCGAACATTGGCGTTAACGCTCTTAAAGATGCGAAAACCGACTCGGAATTTCGTAAATTTTAATTATTTGCTAACGCTGTTCCTTCGTGTACTTCACCATGATGAAAATGTTGGTACTGAATATTTTGACATTGACAGTTCGGTAATCGGTTAAAGGGTGCGTTCACACTTGAAAGTTTAAAGTTGTTAAGTCGCTAACGATAGACCCTTTATTAAGAAAATTAAAATAAATTATTTTATTGAATAATTTGGTTGTTATTTTCCTTAATTTTTACATCGATGTGGTTACGTATAGTAAGGACAGCTAGAGGATTTAGCCTTGATAAAGATCACATCTATAATGTTAAGATAATTCATTATTTAACGTACAAATTCTCGAGGTGAAATTCCACAGCTTCAATGGAAAGGGTAATAAATGTGGAGTTGATCAACTATTTAGAAAGTCATGATGTAAACAAATTATTGACATTATGGATTTCGAAGTCAACGCTCAGTATGCGACCTACTCTCTTTTGTATGTTCGTCACCAATGAAAAAAGAGCTGTGGATATCTCCACAGTTATTGACCTGTATGGCATAGATCCTTAAAGATAATTGAACTGACTTCTTACGCAACATTGACGGAACTCTGTGTTTGAATGCAGCATTTCAAGGACCATCAATTCAATGGGCGATGGAGTGCCTTCGAATTGTTTTGATCTAAATCCAGGGGTACCACAGGGAACGATACTTCCTCAAACTTGTTCCTAATCTATATTGAAACCATTCTGCAATCATACAATAATTAAATTTATAGTTTTGCTGATGGCAGCACTCAAATTTCATTTCTTCGAACGAAGCACATGTAAATGCAGGCACTGCATCAAAGATGCTAGCAGATCATTTCTCTTAACTAAGATCTGAGTAAAATACGCATGTGGCATTAAATGCGAAGAAAAGAAAACTATGAGGAAAGGATGACTATTTCTCGAAAAAATACATTGACCTTTCCTCAGATTTAATTAGACCATTCATCTTCTTGCTGTTACAGTGAATTTGACTGTAACCACTTATCTAATATTGCAAAGTACACTTCCTTAAAATGTACCCTTTCATAGCAAAGAGGGGCTTTTCCCGCAGCAGCTTCTGCTCTTTTTTTTCTCCTATCCGTAAGGCGTATTGAGCATTGCTTCAACATCTTGAATTCGTCTCCCAAACATTCTCTATTTTTTACTTTCTGGTATACTTTAGTATACTAAAGAGACAACTATTGCAATCGTGCTGATGTCGAAATCAAACTAAGTACGAGGTGTGATAGTATGACTAGAACTCCAAAAAAGTGATTCCCGAATTTTCATCCGTCGGTCCGTCTGTCTATCTCTCACCGAGGCTCCAGCCACAAAGGGTGAACGGATTTACTTCAAACTTCGTATTTGGGGTTTTGTAGGCCTATATCATGCGGCCAATTTAACGGTAGATACCTACTACACACATTGTTTTTTAGCACAGATTTTCTCGAAAATGGCTCATACGATTTTGATAATTTTTAAAATATAAAACAATTGAGGTGACCGTAAGCAAATGGCGTACTGAGTTTTTGCGAAAATTGTCGAATAACGGTACTTTACGAAAATGTTAATATATCAAAAAGGGGTCAAGTGTCAGAAGATGGCTTTTTCAGTTTTTTCTAATTGACTTGATTACGAGTACATTAGGAAGCTAACAATATCTCATAAACGGGTGACGTAATTTCAAGATAATTTGATATATTAGCAGATATATGTACATATAGGTTAGGTTAGGTTAGGTTACTGGGCTGACGGGGCAAGAGAATCCTGCGCCCGTCACACTTAGGTCAATGTAGACCCTTTGTGATACCCTGGAGGTTATGCTTCCTTTATATGGAACCAATGAAAAAACCTATGAAAAACTTAGCGGGTTTACAAACCATTTCGATGCTTTGATGAACTTGCGCAAGTCATTCACAGTCTTGCCGGAGAGTTCTTCTAAATCCTGGAAGAAATATCTGCCCAGGATATTGTTTCTGATATGACAGAGTGCAGGGCAATGAGAGAGGAAATGAGGGGTATCCTCATTCACCTCCTCGTCCCCACATCCTCTGCAAAGTTCATCTATGCTGAGTTTTAATTTCTTTGCATGGTAGCCCAGCATGTTGTGTCCGGTGATAACACCTGTAAGAGAGGAGAAAGAATTCTTGTTCATTTGCAGGATTCTCTTGGTCTTTTGTTTGTCATATAGTGGCCACATTTTCCTTGTAATAACACTGGAATCAAGGGCACTCCATCTTTCGTTTGCTGCCATCAGTGTTTTATCTCCAATCACCTGTTTAAGGTAACAGGGTGGGGTTTTTACTGTAGTGTCAGCATCCCTCAATTCAAGGGAAGATCATTTTCTTGCCAGTTCATCGGCTCTTCATTTCCTGGGACACCACTGTGCCCGGGGACCCAGCAGAGTCTTACAGTGTGCTGCGCGCCAAGAGCTCGCAGCTCTTCAGATTCTTGTACGAAAAGGTCTAGGGGTTTAAGATTGAGAATTACCTCCAACCCCGCTGTAGGGGTGGATCTCATAGCCCCAGTAGTGCCAATACAGGCAATTCTTTGGACTCTAGTCATAGTTTTAAGGTAGGTGACCTTGCACAACCCCTGCCACCAGACTAAATTACCGTATGTGAGTATAGGTCTAACCACCGCCGTATTTTTTTTTTTTTTTTTTTTTTTTTTTTGTCGGGATGTGTGAAACTTTCTGCACTGGAGCACTCAGACTCAATACTGGTCCATTGTACTGCCAGGCAGACACACCACATTTTACTGTGGGAATTTACTCGTTTTTCTAAGAAAAACGAGAAGGCGCTTCAATGATAAGGAGCTTAGGTTTACAGCACTCACCATATCCGCACCAAATACCTGCCACCTGATACGAGCAAAAGCAGGACAATCACAGACGAAATGTTCCGCAGTGTCGTCGCTTTCTCCACAGGCTTCGCAGTTGGTGGTGTCGCTTAGGCCTAGCACCTTAAGGTGTTTGGCAAAAGCGTAGTGTCCCGTAAGAACGCCAGTAGTCTGTCTGCAGTCTTTTCTGTTGAGAGACAACAAGAATGCCGCGGATTTCCCACAGACGTCGGGGAGCATTTGCTTAGTCTGTCTGCACCCTGGAGAGTCATGCCAACGGCGATTGTGTTCATAGGAAACCCAACCGTCAATGGAAGCCCTGACCGAGGACGATGGCAGACAGATCGCTGGTTCAGGTCCTGAGAGGTCCCCCTCTGAGCCTTGTCTAGCAAGTTCATCGGAGATCTCATTTCCCGTGATCCCGTTATGACCCGGGACCCAGACAAGTTTAAGTGAATTCAGCCTTCCGACCGAATTCAGAGATATCTTGCATTCACGTACTATTTTGGAGGTAGTTAAGGGTTTGAGTAAGGCCTTAAGCGCAGCCTGACTGTCGCTACAGACGCAGATACTTCGCCCCCTCCACCTGTTCCTCGTAACATAGTCCATGGCCATTAGGATAGCATAAGTCTCTGTTTGGAAGACTGACGCATGTTTGCCTAACGGAAAGAAAAGTCTAACGCTATCGCTCTCCACGAAGACACCAGCACCAGATCCTTGATCGGTTTTGGAGCCATCCGTAAAGATTCGACTGCATTCCCTTCCAGGTTCAGAGTCCGGCCAGAGCCAGTCCTGGACGCGAGGAAAGTCGACCTCGTATTTGCGCTTTAGCCGAAGTTCCGGTGTCATCGCATCAGACGGCATATCCATAAGACAGGAGTCGAAGGACAACCGTTGCGCAAGTTCATCAAAACTCCAGTGCGAGTTATACCAAAAGCCACCTCTTGTAAGACGTGAGATAGCCTTGATTGCACAGCCCATGATGTAAACATCAAGGGGCGGAAGGTTCAATAGTGCATCTAGGCCGGAGCCAGGCGTGCTGGGGAAGGCCCCCGTGCAGCCGAGACATACCTGCCTTTGGAGTTTGGCAAAAGCAGCAGTGACGTATTTACGTGAAAGCTTATTCCACCAAACAACCGATGCGTATGCTATAAATGGTCTTATCATAGCCGTATAAATCCATAGGACTCTTTTCGGTGATAAGCCCCATGTCTTGCCGAAAATGCCTTTGCACTGCCAGAAAATAGACAGCGCCTTGGCAGTCTTCAGCTCGACAAGAAGCTGAACCAAAGAAGTTTGCTATCCAGGATGACTCCCAGATACTTTGCTTCATTGGAGAGTTGGATTGTGACGCCTTTTAGCACTGGCTGAGTCAACCCGACCAGCTTCCTCCTTCTCGTAAAGAGAACAACCTCAGTTTTAAGAGGATTGACCGAGAGCCCATTCCTAGTGCACCATTCGTCGATCACGTCAAGGGCCGCCTGCGCCTTGGCGCATACAGTCGCTAGGCATGATCCAACAGAAAGCACGGCAACATCATCCGCGTACGCCTGAGCGTAAATATTAGAACTGTTGAGTGCGTTCAACAGAGAGTCGACCAGCATACACCACAGCAGTGGAGACATGACGCCGCCTTGAGGGCAGCCTCTGTTTACCCCCGCCATAACATAGCGGCCACAATCCGCATCCGCAACCAACGTTCTATTCATTAGCATTGCTTTAATCCACAACACCAATGGTTCGTCTACTCCGTGTTGTCTGGCGGAGCTGCACATGCTATCAAAAGTCGCATTGTCAAAAGCACCCTCAATATCGATGAAAATGCCCATCGCGTATTCTTTTCTGTCAAGCGCGCCTTCAATTCTACCAACTAGATTTTGGAGCGCAGTCTCGCAGGATTTTCCGCGTTGATAGGCATGTTGCATCGGAGATACTGGGTGCAATCGCAAAGCACCTTTGCGCACGTGAAGCTCGACCAGCCTTTCCAAGCTTTTCAGCAAGAAAGAAGTCAGACTGATTGGTCTGAAGCTCTTGGCGAGCGAGTAGTCACTTCTGCCAATTTTTGGTATGAATGCCACTCTAACTGTACGCCAGGGTGTTGGAATGTATGCCAGTGCTAGGACAGCGGTGAAGATTTTCTTCATAGTCGGTAGCAGCTGGTTTGTACATTGTTGCAGCATGGCTGGGTATATTCCGTCCGTACCAGGCGACTTGAAGCCGTCAAAAGACGCAAATGCGTATTTAATGGCCTCGTCCGTCACCACGGCCTTCGCAATATACCAGCTACGCCGAGTTGTTTGTCTTGGCTCACTCATAGTCTCGGTAATCGGGGCTGGTTGTGAACCAATTGTAATCTGGTTACCCGGAAAGTGAGACTCCAGCAGATAACTAAGAGTTTCCGCTTTCGTCTCAGTGAAGGTGCCATCAAGTTTTCTAAGTGAGTCCAGTTTGGCTGGTTTGCCCTTTTTCAGAACTTTAACCAACCTACTAGTTTCACCCAGCTTTTCAATCTTTTCGCAGAAATTCTTATAAGAAGCACTTTTCGATACCCGAATTAGCCTCTTATATTCCTTCTGCTTCGATCGGTAGAGATTCCAGTCTGTCTCCAAATCAGTCTTGAGTGACCTATTTAGAAGCTTTCTAGCTTCTCTACGAATTCTTTGCAGTTCCGAGCTCCACCAGGGAACCGGTGTTCTGCCAGGGGGTTTGCTTACTGGGCACGTCAGTTCAAAACAGCTAGTAATGGCACTATTCAGGTCTTGAACAGCTTCCTCTACCTTTTGTCTCGTCCTGAGTTTGGTTGGAGTTTTGAGAGTTTTCCCTAATTCCTCCCTGAAGCGTATCCAGTTGGTTTTTCTCGGATTCCTCCTCTCCTGCAAAGTTATGGCTTCGCATTCGATTTGGAATTCGATATATCTATGGTCTGAGAGGGACACCTCCGAAGAGACCCTCCAGTTAGTAACCGCCTTAAAGTATCTATTTGATAAAGTTAGGTCGATCACTTCCTGTCTTCTTGACGTCACAAAAGTTGGTTGCGAGCCAACATTGTTGATAGTAAGATCAGATGATAGAATGAAATCCAGGAGATGGTTTCCTCGCATGTTGCATTTGCTGCTGCCCCAAACAGTGTTTTGAGCACTGGCATCACAGCATATAACTAGGCCCATCTTCCTGGTGTCGCAATAGTCAATGAGTTCAGCAATTGCCCTCGGTGGTGGAGGCACTACCGAATCATAGGGGAGATAAGCTGACGCCACGATGAAGGTCTTCCAATTTCCATTCGTTTCGTAGCTAATGGCTGCAGCAACCAAATCTTGGCCACAAAATTGTCCAAGCTTAGTCGCTGAGAAAAGGTTCGACACAGCAAGACAAACCCTTGGTCTCTCGGACCGCTCGTCACAGAGTATCGTAGTGCCACGGACACCTCCAAGGCCACAGATGCGATTTTTCCACACCCATGGCTCCTGTATGGATATTATGTGGGCTTTTGTATTCAACACAGAAAGCTTCTTACTGATGAGTGCAGTAGCAGCCTTGGAGTGTTGAAGGTTAATCTGAGTAAATCCAATCATTGGAAATACATCAGTCATACTAGTGGAAGGGCACGCAGAAGGTGCGCGCGCAGTTACACCGACAGGAGTGCTTGAGGTCTTCTTCCTCCGTTTGTTCCTGTTCGAGCTATTGGAAGGGGAGGCAGCGTTGGTTTCAGTCAGCTGGCTGGTTTCGGTTGGGGTAACCTCTGCCGACCTGCATCTCTTTTCCGTCGCCGCCGGGGAAGGGCAGTTCTCAGCGCTTGCGCTTTCAACTGGCGGTGCAGTTTCTTCGCGCCGCACGATAGCCGCCTTTCTCCTTTTCCTCTTTCGCTGGCTCTTAGATGGACGCTGACCAGTGGACGCCGCCTCTGTGGCCCGTATACAACCACATGATAATTTTGGGACTAGGTCCCCAGGTTTTGCCGAAGATTCTATTGCAAGCGTATAAGGCTATCATTGCCTTCTTTTCTCGTTCGTTTATATTGAGGCTACAATTTAGTTTTCTATCCAGAATCACGCCAAGATACTTTGCGTAGTCTGATGTTTGTAGTGGAGTACCCTCAATAATTGGCTGATTAAATTGCGGTATAATCCTTTTATTGGTGAAGATTACCAGTTCTGTCTTTTGTGGGTTAACCGCAAGTCCGCAGCTTCTGGTCCAGTTACCAACCATAGATAAGGCGTTCTGTATTTGTTCACTTAGAGTGGATGGGAATTTTCCTGCCGCTAGCAGTGCTAAGTCATCAGCATATGCTACTGCCTTGATTCCACTAAGTCTAAGTTCAATCAGAATCTCGTTTAAAACGAGTACCCAAAGAAGGGGTGATAGGACTCCGCCTTGAGGGAGTAGATGCATCTTCTTTTAAGCATGAATATTATCCATTTAATAATGGTATTCTCCACATTTAGGTTTACTAGGGCTCTTTCTACCGCTACCCCTTGGACGTTGTTGAAGGCACCTTCAATGTCCAAGAAGGCGGCTAGAGTGTATTCCTTGTCCCTTAGTGTCTTTTCTATGGTGCTGACGACACTGTGGAGTGCTGTCTCTACACCTTTGCCTTTCGTATACGCATGCTGAGCTGGGGATAAGACCTCTGGACTCAGTTTACTACGAATATAAATGTCAATCAGTCTCTCAAAAGTTTTTAAAACAAAAGAGGTTAAGCTGATTGGCCTAAAATTTTTGGCGGTAGTGTGACTGGGTTTCCCAGCTTTAGGTATTAAAACCACTTTAACTTCTCGCCAAACTTTGGGTACATATCCCCATTTTAGGCTACTTAGGAAAAGGTTCCTCAGATGTGAGGTTATATGTTCTTCACATCTTTGTAGCATCATAGGGAAAATGCCGTCAATACCCGTAGATTTATATGGAGAGAAGGAGTTAATGACCCATCTTATCCTTTCTTCCGTTATAATTTCCGCTGATGTTATGTGCTCCGTGTAGTTCTCTTCTTCCGGATTGTTGTGCTCATTAATGCATCCCGGGAACTAAGTCTCAAGGAGGAGCTTGAGTGTTTCATTGCAGGATTCTGTCCAGTTGCCGTTAGGGTCCTTGAGAGATCCCAAGGCTACTGATTCCTTAGGAAGTAGTTTCCTGAGCCTAGCTGATTCCGCGGTGCTTTCCATTTTACCACAAAAGGATTTCCACGAAGATCGCTTTGTGTTATTGCTTTGAATTTTCTTTGACTGGATTTGTAAGTTTCCCAGTCGTGGTCTAGTCTTGTAAGTTTTGCTACATTAAAAAGTTTTCTAGTTTCTTTCTTAATGTCGTACAGTTCTTTTGTCCACCATGGAGGAGTCGATTTTCTTTTACTCCTCGTTTGTAGGGGACATGATTTTTCGAGTGCTTTACCTAGGATTTTTCCTAGACTCTCGGTATTCATGTCTGTATTCTCTGGTGCATACGCAGCATCTGTCTGGAGAGTTCTTAAGTTCTTTCCCACTTCCATATTGAAAAGGTCCCAGTTAGTTTTTCTATGGTTCCTATATGATTTTGGGGAATCGTTCGTGTCTGGTATCAGGAATTCAATGATTTTGTGATCAGAGAATGTTTCCTCCTTTAATACCTTTAATAATAATTCCACTGATCTATTGTGATTGTATTCGAGATACTTAATATTGTAACATCGATTACTTCTTGCCTATTTCTAATAACAAAAGTTGGTTCTGAACCCCTATTAGCTATAAGTTAGTTATGATCTATAAGAAATTCAAAAAGTGACTCACCCCTTGTATTTGTATTTGAGCTACCCCATAGGGCATGGTGGGAGTTGGCATCACATCCCATCATCAGGTCCCATTTTTTTCGTGTAGCACGTTGAACAAGAAGGTGGGTCAGGTCAGGGTCTGACGGTGGACCTTCTGTTGCATCATAGGGCATATAGCATGATGTTAGTATCAGCGGAGGGAGCCCGATGCGCTCAAGTTTTACCGTCACGTGGTCGTTATCACTATAGGTAGATAGAAGAAAGAGGTTAATCTGTTTCCTAGCTACTATACAAGTTCTGATCTTACTATTTGGATCTGTCTGCACTGTTTTAAACAGGACAAGTCCCCTCGAGTTTAAACCCCTTATTCTGCCTCCTGCTACCCAGGGTTCTTGAATAAGGGCTAGGTCTATTTGCCTATCCTCCATGAGGTAGATTAGGTTGGCGCTGGCCGCCTTACTGTGATGAAGGTTTATTTGTATTACTTTCATCACGGTTTTTTGGCGCCCCATCCTTGTTGGTTTTGTTGACTTTGTTCGCGATAAGCCTAAGCTTGCATCGGTTTGTGCCAACGCGAACTTTAAAGTCTATCTTCTTCAGCAACGGAATGGATTTGTGACTAAGCAACACTATCACTTCCGTGCCTGATTCATGGTATTCTCCCACCTCGATCACTTCCCAAGCGTGGCTCAGCTGATCGGTATGGGCCAGAAAAATTTTAAACTAGTAAAATTTCCACTTTCCGTGTAAAGCGGACAATTTTACCAGTAGAAGAATTCTTTATGTACTCGGGGCTCAATTGTTCCCTGAGAAAGATCTTCTTTCTAATTCCATTAAGGGCTCACATAATCACATAAAATGTGTTCAGCTGACTCGTCCTCTTCCAGACAGAGTCGGCACTCAGGAGAATCTGCTATTCTCATTTTGTGTAGATGATATCTTAAACCGTGGTGACCAGTAAGGTAACCTACTAGGTTTTTTAAATCATGCCTGCTTAGGTTTAGGTATTTGCTGGTATTATGATTGAAGGGCCGAAGGGCTCGTTTGGCCTGTCTTAGACCTGGGATGTTATCCCAAAGATAGATACATTTTCTATGTTCCCAGCTTTTAATTGCTGCAGCAGAAAGGTTCGGGACCTATGAAAGGTGTTTCTGAACCTTTTCTGGCTAGTTCGTCGGCCTTTTCGTTACCTTCTACCCCGACATGACCCGGAACCCACCATAATTTGGTCTTGTTTCTTGTTCAGAGTATTTGTAGGGTATTGAAGCAGTTCATGACTGATTTGGAGTCAATGGCATACGAGCTAAGGGCGTTTATAGCTGCTTGACTGTCCGTGAAAATATGGATGGTTGCACCTTTTATGGCAGATAAGATAATGTGGCTGGCGCATTCTTGAATGGCGTGGAGCTCCGCTTGAAATACGCTGGGACTTTTTCCCATGGGTATCGTAAAGCGTTTGTGTGGTCCGTATATTCCCGCTCCTACCCCCGTTTCCATTTTAGAACCATCCGTATACCACCTTATGCCGTTATGACTGTTTTGTGGGTTATTGCCAACCCTTGGGTATCTCCGTGGAGAACCGTCTGTTATTGCTTCTCTCTTGGGTATCTCCGTGGAGAACCGTCTGTTGAAGCATAGTGTTTTTTGAATGCGGTCTGTGACCGCGCAGTTCATGTTAAGTTCCGGATGATCATTAAGACTTATCTCGTTTAGCTGTATTAGACTTATTGCACTGCGGATCGCCACTTTTTGGACGTATATGTGGAGGGGTATAATTCCTGTTATTGCCTCTATGGCAGCTGTTGGACAGGTACGCATGGCTCCGGAGATACCAAGGCACGCAAGCCGTTGTACCTTTTTGAGCTTCTCTATTGCGACCTTTTGTGTGGATTTTGTCCACCATACTATGGAGGCGTATGTTATGATGGGTCTTATCATCACTGTGTAGATCCAGTGGACGATCTTTGGAGAGATTCCGCAGGTTCTACCATATGTGCGACGACAGGCCCATAAAGCTCTATTAGCTTTACTGATTTTGTTGTTTATGTGAGAGTTCCAGTTAAGTCTCTTGTCCAGGATTACTCCAAGATGCTTGACTTCGTCGGAATACTCTACGACCGTGTCGTTTATTGTGATTAGGCCTAGGTCTAATTTCCTCCTTTTAGTGAAAGGAACGATGACGGCTTTACTGGGATTTATGGAAAGATTTTCCTTAATGCACCAGTCTATGGCTGTCTTTAGAGCATTTTTCATTTTTGATGTAACTCCTATTGAGTCTTTGCCCCTAACTATGATGACAATATCATCGGCGTACCCAATTGTGGTGTAGCCCAAATTGCTCATCTTGTGTAACAGGTCATCGATGACTAATGACCACAGAAGGGGTGAGAGTACTCCCCCTTGTGGGCAGCCCCTTACGGCTGTTACTGATACTGAGGTCGTTCCTGACGAGGAAGTTATTTTGCGACTTTCCAGCATCGCTTTGATCCATTTAATAGTTGGTTTATCTATGTTTCTATGGTACAAAGCATTTGATATGGATTCCTATCCAGTGTTGTCGAAAGCACCCTCTATGTCCAGAAAGGTACAAAGTGGGATCTCTTTGCAACGGTAGGCGTTTTTTATCTCAGTAGTTAGTCTTAACAGAGCGCCTTCCGTGGATTTGCCCTTTTGGTACGCATATTGGCGAGGGTGCAGAGGCATGCTTTTTGATATGCATTCTCTAATGTGAATGTCAATAATCCTTTCCATTGTTTTCAGAAAAAACGATGTCAGGCTTATCGGACGATATGATTTAGGTAATTCTCTCGGCTTGTTTCCCGGTTTAGGTATAAATACTACGTTTACCTCCCTCCAGGTAACTGGTATATAACCCCAGTTGAAGCTGAACCTAAATAAGGCAATCATGGATGGTAGTAAAAATTCTATTCCATTTTGAAGGAGGGCTGGAAAAATACCGTCTGTACCAGATGCCTTGAATGGTTTAAATGAGTTAATTGCCCATTTAACCTTATCCGGAGTAAAAAGTGTTCCGGATAAACTATTAATTCTGCTGAGGTTTCTTGGAATTGAGACCTCCGCTGTATGGTCGTCTGTAATGACCATCGTGTGAGAACCTGGGAAGTGAGCCTGAAGCAAAGTTTTCAGCGTTCCTTCCCGGTCGCGTGTGATTGAACCATCTGATTTGATTAACAATCGCATGCCTTTTTCTTGATCCGTTGACAGGGCCCTTTGGAGGCGTGCCACCTCTGGAAGTTTTTCTATCTTCTCACAGTTTGCACGCCATGAGGTTCTTTTGGATTTGCGCAACTCTAAGTTGTATATGGTCAGCATGGATTTATATTGTTCCCATGTGCCGGTGCGTTTGGCTTTGTTAAAAAGCTTTCTCACCCTCTTTCGAATAGACTCAAGGTTATCGTTCCACCATGGTACGCACCTTTTAACCACGGTTCTTTTAACCTTGCAACTATTTTTGAATGAGGTAAGAATAATATCATTTATTTGACATTGCGCAGCATCTGCATCAATTGTATTTGATGGTGCTTCTGGCAGCATGTCAGATCTGACCGCAAGATTTTCGCGGTAAGTTCTCCAATTAGTCAGTCTGTTGTCATAACGGACTGACGCGTGTTCGGCATTGCATCTTATCTCGAAACGGATGTGCAAATGATCCGATAGAGATGCCTCGCCAGACACGTGTCTTCCCTCTATAATATCCTTCATAAAAGGAGATGATATAGTAAGGTCTAAAACTTCTTCTCTTATAGAATTTGTAAATGTAGGACTATTTCCCTTGTTTAGAAAAACGATGTTATTGCTATATAAATATTCTAATAACGACTCACCTCTGTTATTTGTATCTCGGCTGCCCCAGATGGTATTATGTGCGTTTGCGTCGCAGCCGATTAGTATATGTACTTTCTGGTCCTCACAGTACCGGACAAGTTCCTGCACTGGTAAGGGAGGCACTGCATCCGTGTCTCCAGGAAAGTACGCCGATGCGCATACAAATTTATGCAGCTCTCGGCCTTTGTGGCGCTCTATTAGAACCGCCACCAGGTCCCTAGTTGTGAGACCTGGAATGAGAGAAAATTTTATATCTTTCTTAATAGAGATAGCCGCCCTTGGTCTGAAAGGACCTTTAACGAAAATTAGCTCTCTGTGTTTACAGTTTAATCCGGATATCTTACCATTGGTTGCCCAAGGTTCCTGGATTAGTCCAATAGCAATGTTCCCTTCGGCACATCGCTGGCTAAAGGTGTCCGATGCACCCATAGCCCTGTGCAGGTTGGCCTGCAAAACGCTGAGACGGGTGGTCATTTGCGTCTGTATTCAGGGTTTCGTACTCTATTGGGCTTGTTATCACCTCTCCTACGTACGATACCCTGTTGAGGAGGACCACTTTGTCTGCCTCTAAGACTTTTGTTTTTATGTCCTTCTTCTACCAGTGCTTTTTTACGATCCATACCTAACTTAGGCCTGAATCGTGTTTGGCTTTCTCTGGCTGCCCTTGACTTCGCGCTTGTAGCTTCTTTTTCTGGCACAGTTGTTGCCGTGAGCTGTGACATCCTTCTTATCCAAAACGTGCTGGTTTTGATCTTTAGGGCCCTGTGTGGCCGTCTTGTCAGCACTTTTTAGGATAAGTTTGGTCTGTCCGAATCGGAGAGAGACCATACCCTTTAGCTCCACGAGTCTCCTCATGGTGCTGTCGTTTATGGCAAAGACCATATGTGCGATGTCTCGCTCATCCGATTTTGCAGAACCCTCCACGTTCTCGTGTTCAGTTCTTTGTTTTGGCCATCTAATAGGGCTAGGATCCTTTCGCTAGCTACGCCGGTACTCTGCGGGAAGAACCCTCTGATGGCATGTGGTTTTAGAAAATGTTCCTCTCCCACAAGCATCACCTCTAACCCGCATTTCTCTTTTAGCTTGGCGAAGGTTGCCTTCATCCACTCTGCAGTGGTGGCGTCTGCACATACGATCATGAGCCATCCGGCTTTGAACGTAGTACCGCGGAAGGCTGGTTTGACCTCCTCGTCACGCTGTTCGATCGTGATATCCATAATCCTCTCCTGTATCGAACCCATTTGTTAGTTGGAGAGAGGATTACGATCGATGTCCACCGGTACAACACCCAGTCTTACATAGCTCGTTATATTGTTATACGAGACTTTGTCGACGGTTGTCTTCCCAGTGCGACCTCGCTTCGCTTCGAATTGAGGCGGGGTATTATCCTCGGATCGCATTCGCTTCACCTCGGGACCCTTGTTTCCATCTTTTGGATCGCATAGAGACGGGCCTGCTCAATGGTGCTCCCCTCCTTCTACGCGCGCTTAAATCTGCGCTGTTCAGATGGTGTGAACCTAACGTACTCAGACTCAGTCCGTGTCACATTGCCGACTGTGTTAGGTACGTCCACTATATCGGGATGTCTTTCATCCGATAATATGCTGTTGCATATGGTGCTGGATTCTGAAATAGAGTCAGTGAGTTGAAACAAGTTCTCTTCAAGTTCCCCCATTTCAGAGTCGATGATTACCGACTCTATCCCTTTGACAGATGTCGTGTCGTCATCGACAGGGTGTTCTAAAACATCCCTATTTGATGATGCAATTTAAGAGGCATCATTCTCTATTGTTTCTTTTGTTGTTTGGTTTATTTTGAAACCCACGAGTATTCGGTATATGGTGTCGCCCGTGGTCTACCCGTCTAACCACAGGAAGGCTATCTTAAAATCGGAGGTCGCCTGGTATCCGAAATTTGCAAACTAACGACTAAGCACCCTCTTAGCCATGCATCTCTCGGCGCTTGCCACCTTAGATTAGCTGTTTATTGGGGAAATAGGATTTAGGGATTTGATGGAGGGGGGATATGGGTAATTGAAAATTGAAAGGAACGAGGGGAAGGTTGCGGACGTGTAGTCCTGGTCAGTTCTTAGTTGACGCTCATCAGACGGTCTGTCCCTTATCAGAAAGGCCCGATGACTCTTTGCGCCGTAAGCCTCCGCACCGGCACCATCGAATTTGCGTTCCATGATGGTGCACACGTCAAGGTGACTGACCCCGCAAGGAGGTTAATAATAATTGCAGTTACTACACTTTTTTGGCTTATGTATTACATCTGCTCTCGGTTTAGGTGGCAACGCTGGTCAGAAGTTATATGATTGTCATTCCATTCGGTTCAGTTCTGTTTATTTATGCATTCCATTCATTATCCGGAAACAATGAAGAAACACACTCAATGTGTTTGTTTTGATGGGAGAATTGTTCTTCGTACAAAAAAAAGATAATAATGCTCCAGGCATGACGATATTAGACATCCAGCCTCCAGGTTCGAAAAGGCAAGGAAGACTGAACCTCCGTTGTAAAGACTAAGCCATCGCGGAATCCAGAGCACTTGGTCTGCACAACTGGAAGCAGCATGTCCGGGATCGCAGAGGATTGGAGGCTGCGGTGTCTCGGGCAGAGAATCTCCACTGGTCGTACGAAATATTGTTGAAAGTTGGGGCTTTATACCAACAAAACTACAACCTTTAAAGGTAATAGCTCACGATGAAATGACGTTCCAACAACACAGTGACATTTCAAAAAATCTAAATGCTATATCTGTATACTACATAAAATCCTTGATGCCTATGTTTGAGGCGTCATCAAAGTCTAACAACTCTATCGTTACATAAGAAGTTACGAGAATGTTTTATAGTTATGCATGGTATCGGTAGGTAGCGCCACCGATGGACCGATAGATCCCGTATTCATTTGTGATGACAAAGCTTCAAAGGTAGGTGCTGCTGTGGTTTGTTTACGAATGTTGGCTTAGGTGAAACAAGTTCCGCTGGTGCCTAATATTTATTTTAAACGCTTGAGGCGCCCAAAAGATCCTAAGGATGCCATATGTCTACCAACATATAACAATTAAATTTTAGGAAAATTGAAGCCATCTTAAGATTCCAGCACAGATTCCAGATGCTTTAATAGAAATAGAATAATCCTGATCGCATTTTTGCACTCTAATTGGGTTTTGGGTTAATTTAGTCTGACAATTTCTTCCCAGACATTTGTTCATTAAAATTGTTTCCTACGAACTATACTACAATGTATATGCATATTCTATTCATCCGCTTTTTAACAAATCTGCTATCTACGCCTTGTCTCTTTGAATTGAATTATATTCTCTCCGGGATGATTCGTGTCCGCTATCAAGCAGTTACCATTGCCATCTAGGAGTATTCGGTTTCCGTCGAAAAGTAACCACCGCCACATCATTTCCATCATCTTCTTCGTGATGGTTTCTTCTCTGCTCACCTCGTGAGCTTGTTATAGAGACACATACTTACGTCCTCGTGGATTTAGCTCCTTCAGCAAAATGCTTAATTGATTTTCGCCAGCGATATGCAAAGGGATTTGGAAATAGTACCTACTCGCTTGGATGCTTAAGATGAATCGAGACGATAATGGAGCACCGTGTTCATGTATCTTCAGTGCCATTCTCCAAAAGAGTTGTGTTGTGACTGTGAGTCGCTGGGGAGAGGAAACAACATTTATCTATGTAGAGTAAACTCATGGTTTAAAGTTTGGTTGCACATTGTTAACCATGTGAATTACATAGTTGGCTTTGCGGGTAGAGGCATGCTGCCAAACGGTTCTCCCAATGGAAACCACGTTACAAACTGTAATCGATTTGTGGCATCATCAGGTGGAGAACATTTTTCGTGCATTTCGTCCTCACCACAAAGGAGATGGAAACTAAAAAAAAAATGAGAATTTTAATGAGTTTGGTAGATTTTAAGCTTGTATGGATGTGTGTAGGTATGGAATAAGGGATCGAGCTATACGACATTTGGGTAGGGTTTACTTTAGGTTTTAATTTCGGTAAAATTTGGTTGTCATGTAACATTTGGTGAGGATTAGCAATTGAAATCTGAACAAGATAAGTTGTATGTTGCACGTTGTTCTTGTGCTCATTTGCATATGAAAGCGTGTTGGTAACATGTGTGGTGTTTTTTTTTGACGAGGGTATTTTACAAAAGTTTACAATGTATGCGATGCTGCTCGAACGGTAAACACGCCCAAGAAATAAAGGTGAAAAATTGAAAATTTTCTTTAACTTTATCAAAATTTATTCTGAACCAAAACAATGTTTCAAGCAACTAGCAGAAACCACTAGAGCCTTTACTCAGAAAAGGAAACACTAATATTTATAGCAGTAAATTTAAATTTCCCATATAGGAAAGGGCTAATAATATCGCTGCAGTGGGGGCACAAAAGCGCTTGTCGTTAAAGAAAACTAAGGGGAGAAACCGCCTATTAGCAGATTAAATATTCAGGTTACGCCAGAGACATAATCTTAAAGCTGTCCCGCAGGTGTGCATGCGAACTGTTGGATATCCTAACCGTATCCAGACAGAAAGTTAGAGAATGGACGCACTGCAACGAGAGAATAGTAGAATGCTCTCGAGACTGAAACGGTACAGGGAAATAACTTCACTTTTTTTTGTGAAGCTATGTCCCACTGAGCAATTGCTCCACCGTAAATTTTGTGAAGTTATTTCCCATCTATAATTTGAGAATTTGTCTATTATAACTGAAGAGCAAATGTGAAATAATTTATTTATGAGGTATAATTTCATTTATAGCAAAATATAACAATTTATTTTTAGCAATTTATATCGGTACCGTGAAATAAAGCCTTACGCAATAAGGCAATAATTGAAAATATGTCCTTATTTAAACATATGGCCCTATTTCGCTTTGAAAAGTGTTTTCAACAATTTGCCCTTGCACCTATTCCAAATCAAACAGTGACCCCAAGCAGGGGGGTTGCATTGCTCTGTTTATGAGATTAGTTGCGAGTAGATTCCATAAACAGTGCAATGCATATGGGGGACATGCTGCCCCCTGCAACCCCCCTGCTTGGGTCACTGTTTGATTTGGAGTAGGTGCGAGGTACTCGAGGTGAAGTTATTGCCCATGTAAAGTTATTGCCGTGAAGTTATTTCCCGGCACCGACTGAAAAAGCTGCACTTACAATTTACTGACCGCAACGAACCGAATGCTGAAATGATGCAAATCCTGAAGCAGCTGATGTGAAGCATCTGGAATTGAACACACCTTGTGGTCCAACTCTCGAAAAGTGATGCGCTGGTTGCGAAATGGGTTGCTTTCGTACTCAAGACATATGTCTCTAATCGGGTGCATCAAATACAGGCACTGACATCGCCCGGGCATTGGAACCATGTTCGCTCAGCTCAAAATATGGTGGATTGTTATTTATGGCCCAAATTCCCCTAGGGTTGTATTAAGATGATCAGATTCATCCGGACGAGTTGGTTGCGGTATCAGAGGTAGTTACGTTGTCTTTTCTGACAGTGGTAGCCACATTTGGTTTCCAGCTTACAACACGATGCCTAGACGGACAATAATTCGACCTAACCCAACGCTTCAGTTCTCCTCATCGCCTATTATATACAGTTGTTCGAATTCTACGTTGAATCCGAAGCGAAAACGTTTGTCTGTGCTGATGTATTAAACAAAGCACTGGACAAACTCATTCGTATCGAGCAGAACAGTGCTTTTCTGTAGCAGTCCATCAGATTCGAAGTGGTCAGGCTCCCAGTTCCAGACACTTCTTTAAATTCCTTTGCGTATGACTGCGGTATTTCCTATCGTGAACCGTTACACGTACACTGCCTTGGTTGCTCAGTTGAAAAGCTCATCAGAGAACACTTCATGGCCAGTTGAAGTTTCAGTCTTTGTAGTCGCAACTGGATTTTTAAAACGAGGCAAATTGTTTAGAGATTAATACATAGTTGTGTCATTTGTCAACATAATCGGTGGCTACCCTCATGAAGCGAATGGCTTCATTACCCAAACAAAGGGTCAATGCTACTGGGACCTTTTCTGTCAACAGGCGTTGTGTACTGTGGCCCATTTATGCCGCGCTTACGAACAACCACGCTTAACCGTCAAAACTTAATTGGCTATATTCAATTGTACGGCCACGAAAGCAGAGCATATTAAGGTCTTTACCCGTCAGAAGACGCGGTCCATGTAGAGTAGGGAACACTGCATTGGTCGGTGCCCGCCATATGCTTCTATTGATAATGCCAATTGTCATAGCGATCAATATCCCATTTAGGAACCAATTGGCAACTTATCCCACCCAGCGCTAATAATTGGGAGGCAGTCGCCCAGCAACACCGATCCCTCCTGACAGACATTTTTATGGAGGCGGACACGAACATAAATAAACAAACAAAATTGTCTGGTATGTTTTTATAACATGTAAAGAGAGTTTCAAAAAGTCCTTAACAATGAGTGTCATGTTCTTAATTAAGAATGATTAATAAGTAGCAATAAATATATAAACGATATTTGTGGACATGTTCTAGGTACATCTCCAATGTATATATTATTTACCAAGGATTTGAGAAAAGCCTTACTTAGCTATAACTGACACATGTTAGTACAAAAAGCTCCGTTAATAGCTGCTGCAGAAGCTTTATTTCAGACTTTACTTTAAAAAATAATAATTTTCTTTGTATTTGTTAAAATAAAATCAATGTCTTATTTTAGTTTTGAAATATTCAATTTTTAATCTAGTTCCATTTTTCTCGTACTTGTAAATTTTTGACTTTCAGGTCATTTTTTTATAGTTTGTGCGCACTAAATTGATTTTTAGTACCTTTATAATGTGGACATGTTTACAGTCACAAAGTGCGGGCATTAAGAAAATGGGGATACGGATGACAGAGGAGAAACCGATGCAGGTTGGTTTTAAATGTTTGTTTATTATAATGGGTGGGAAAAACATAGCGGGGTGAAGCATTCCATATTCGTGTCGAACAGCTAAGCACAGATTCTTTGTATTTCACTGTACGTCCGGTATTACAGTTGAAATGTTCTAGGGATGGAATGCAGCTGACTATTTCGTTTCGTTTGAGCACAGCGACGGGCAGGATATATTGCGACGATGACTAAGTGAGTCAAGCGATTTCGCGGTGTGTTGTGTTTTGGAAGCATTAAATTCCAAACTGTTGAGTTAACCCTACTGAACTATTGAAGAGGAGTATCATCTATTCCAAATGCGTGCGTTTTCGAAAAGAGAGCTTGATGCCAAACTCTGCCAAATGCCTTTGAGATATCAAATGCAACCATTTTACTTTCACCACGATGGTGAAGAGATTGGTTCTACTTTTCGGTTAAGTCATCAAATCAGCAGTGGAAGGATATTTCATAAGCGGCCGATTAATCAGCGTTTTCATGACCTTGTTAGGGATGAAGGTTTTCATGCCCAGGTTAATTATGTTTATTATCATGTCAGCAGCAGCATCCACGTCGCTGTCGAGGTAGCACAGCGACAAGTTAAAACTCTTAAAGAAACAGTTTAGTTCTTCCCAATTGGCATTCTCGTTTTTCCATACGGTTATTTTAGGAGTTCGTTCTTTTACTATGTGGTTGGAATACGGAAAGTTCGCTGATATGACACAATGGTCTAACGAACCTAGAGACGATTATACGACTATAGCATATTTTTCAGGATGAGAGGTAAGAATCAAGTGCTGTGTGTTGGCGGTTTGACTGGTCATGTCCGGTATTCGTGTCGGCTCATTTACAAGCTGAGTTCAATTATTTTCCTCAGCAAAGATCTGGACGTACCTTCCCTTTGGTGTTATCTAACCAGAATGTCGAAGCCCACTTGAATTGTTTATATTGAAACCGCCCGCAAAAATGATTTCAGTATGAGCGTGAAGTAATAAAAATTCTTTTGATGGAATCCGACAAGATATCGAACTCATTATTAATTGAGTGCCTTTCCAGATTTGGGATTTTATAAACGAAACAGTAGTACCTATAACAGTTGCCTCCGAACATGGAATTTAAGCCAGATAATATTGAACTCCGGATGGAACATTGGCCGTATTGAGGTTGAAGCTTGTAGGCAATGTCTTCTTTAACCCACGGAAGATACTCACATCCACTCTGAAATGCATACACATTAAAAAAGACGAACATGGAAAACACAAACTCCGACGCTGCCTTAACGTAGCCGTGGAGCGAAGATGTGCACAGTTTTCAAAAAAAAAAATTGCCGAAGGTGTTATGCCAGTACGATAACTTGTTTTGGCCGACTAACAAAATCAAAAGCAACACGACCCGCTATCCGCCAGATGCTGTCTGTACCCAACCCTGCACTACACCCACTTCCCTCCACAAAATGTGCAATAAATGTTTTTCTTATCAACGTAAAATTAACAAACGTCATAACATTTTTCTCTGGTAAGCTACTTTAAATAAATAGCTTATATCAAAATAGCGTAGTGTTTTTGGGGTCAGTAAGGTAAATTTTCAGAATAGATGTTAACAACACCCACAAAATGTTTTCCATGTGTCAAAAACACGAGAGCCAATTCTGGTGTCGTTATGTTTTTATGACGTTTTAGATTGGGCAAACCATTCGTTTTTTTTTTATCTAGATTATTTTTTTCGATCTCAGATAAATTTTCTTTTTCTATTGGGCTTTTCGCAAATCTCTATTTCGAAGCAAGATTTACACCTACTTGCACTTACACGTAAATACGTTACTTTGAAATTTCTCGATAAACAATTCGACGCGGTTTTTGTTTTTGTGGAGCAAAAATCTTTGTAACGATAACTAACAGTGCTTTACATTATTCTGTGGAAAATAAAATTAGTGAACTCCGTCTGCTTGCTGCAGCGCAAAATAATTTTCTCGAACAACAATTTACTTTTATTTTTGCTTCCTTCTGTGAAAAATAAAATTGGTTACAATAAATTCCTGTGTTTTATACTGTTCTAAGGAAAATAAAATAAGTGAACAATAATATATGTACGTACATATTCGTTTGCTTCCTTCGAAAAGCAAAAAACAATAATATACATATTATGTATTCTTGTTTCTGCTTGCTTTAGCAGAACCAGTAATAGATTTTTGTTTCTTTTTCCTTCCAAAGAAAATAAAACAGTGAAGAAAAACATATATTAATTATTTTGGTGGAACTGATGAAGGAGAGAGTAGCGGAGCCGAAACAGACAGCCTGGCAGAATTTTCTTTCCTGATTGATTACAAAAAAAATCAATCTTGTTATGTTTTCGATTAGGCACGAAAAATCTGAGATCTGAGAGCAAAATCCGAAAAGAAAATTGAACGTTTTAAAGATGACAAATTCATACTGTATTGGCCGACTTACATATACGTTTTTTTTTATCCAGGCCGGGTCAGACCTATTTTCACATATACGACACACGTCTGACGGCCGTGAAGCAAAATGAAGACTGAAATCCAACTCCGGCCATAATGAAATCAAGTTTCACACACCCATCCCATAAATCGCCGTCATCATATTGCCATAGTGCTTGTGGAATTGAATGAAAAATACATGTTTAAGTATTTTTTGATTATTGCAAAATGGTCCACGTTTGTTTTATGTTGTTTTGAATGAATAACTTTTACATTCGTTACCACGTTAAGTGGACGGCTGGAGTTACAGCGCTGTTTCACGGTTCGCCGCAATCGATCATCAGACTCCTCCTGTGGTGCTGTTCTGTCTTTTTTTCCTTCATTTTATCCCGAAAATCCATTTCTTCCACTGGACGGAAAACAAAAATTAAAACCAGGAAAAATTGTGTGTATCACATAAAAAACCGATTAAAATCGTAACATTCCCGGCAAAAACAATGTCAAAAGTCTTTCACCCTCTCTATCACCAATTTCAGTCCGACTAAGCTTGTCGAAATGGAATAAAATTAGAGAAACCATAGAAAGAAAAAAACCAGAATGAATAACGTAATATACTTACAGGAACAAAGTCTGTCCAAGAAAATCAAAATAAAAAGGGTGCACTAGTGGCTTCAATGGCACAGTGCATGAATGCAAAGGTTATTCATTCAAAACACCACGTTTGGTGTTGATAACTTTTTAATGAATGACAATTTGAAAATCGCTTTTGGTTAATTGAAAAATGTGTAGGCCTTTGTTTAAGTCTTGTTAAGGCCTTCAAACTTAATTTAATACTTTCCAACCGACTATCAAATACTTTTCTCAATACTTTTTCAAGTTTTTTTTGAGTATTTTTTAGGGTATTTTGGTAGATTTGCCGGTTAATTAACAATAAACTTCATTTAATTTCAATAACGAAAGCAACTGGGTTTCGAAATCCGACAAATCACGGCAGCGGAAATTTGATACTCCGGCAAATAGCGACGACTCAATTGGGTTCCGAAACTCGACTTTTTCAAATTGGGTATCAGTTTCTACAGTAAAAAATTAAATCTATGGCCTGCAAATAATGTTTACACAACAAACTTCAACAAACATTTCATATCCGGTATCTCAATTTCCGCAACAATGCTTTTGATAAAGCAATGCAATTTAAATTTTACTTTCAATGCGCCAAAAAGTATAACATCAAAAACTGAGTGTATCATATCTATTTCAATGTGTAGTGGTAGGATACTGGATCAGATATAATATATGTTTTATTTTGTGTGAAAACTCATAAAGCTATTATTATTTATATTAAGCCACAAGTGTAGGACACATTTCGAGCACTTCATTAAGAAAAAAAAGATCGTTTATAGTTTTTTTTCCAAATTAAGTGCAAATTTTTCGGTAGAGCAACAAGGCATGTATCTTTGCCATATCAAGAAAATGGTAAATGGTACCATGTTTTTGATCGCATTTTTATTTCATCTACCTATTCCAGTCATTAATATGAATGGAAGTGAATAACAAGTGCCAAATGTTCAGATCTATGATCAGATCATAAGTGATTGCGTAAGCCTAGGGTGGGTGAACTAGTGGGAAAACGCAGCAATCTCTTATGACCAAAAAAAGCCCCCTTAAATGAGAGGAGGGCTCCATTCTCCAGCAAAACGGCCGGCGCTCACATATCTACGGCTCATAATGTAAGACAGCGTACACGAGGTATGAGAGTATGACAGCAGAAAACAACAGGGCTTGATCCGATAAGAGGTTTTACAGATGCGAGGAAGACTTCACGCCAATAAACCTACCGCAGCGCGAATGCTTTACCTTGTTGTTAAGAAAAGAAGTAGCGCCCAACTAAACTGTCAAGAAGGTTGACTCCTCTCATATATACTCCCTTACAAGATTCGGGCCAATGCGCTATCATCGAAACAACTTTCCCCACCAAATTTTCCTGTATTATTCTTTCAATTCTCTTGCCTCTTTTGTGTATCATATCGCGATATATCACTTTCCTCAATATTTTTCTATTCTACAACCATTGCAACGGTTCCGTCACCCAATTCAATTGCATAACTTTTTGTACCCGCTTAAATTTGTGAAAACGAAGCATGTGCTTGTGTGCAGCCTGACTTCACGCCCTTCACCACCCCCAAAGCAAAGTTACGATCAGGAACAATCGTTTTTCAATGTTTTCGCATTAAAACTAAAATTCGTTTTAGATTTACTGCAGATAAACTTCTTAGATGGAGCGAAGTCAAGACAAACGAAAAGTTTGCAATCCCTTTTCCTCCCATTATAGGGCGAATTTCCCAAAATCCCGTTTTATCACACGTCTTGAGCATATTGGAACCACCATGCCGGACTTTGAGTTCCTAGATCTAATGGTTTAGACCAAACCGTCGGTTTTTTATGACTTTTTTATTTGATTGGAAGAAAAAACATCTATAAGAAAGTCTGTTAGCAACCTGTCATGAAATTGTGGCTTAAGGTATCATCTTAACACATTTAACATATGCTCAAAAAGAGAATGATTTTGACGGGAAGAGTATAAATTCTCCGAAAACGTTCGATTTGAAAGCCAGGCAATACATTGGCTAAGAAGACGCATCTTCCATATAGAAAAATGTTCGCCAGCAGAACTGTCAAACTCTACCAACTAGGATAAACTTACCGTCATAAAGTAGACATGCCCCTGTAGCTATTACAATCTCTGATTATGAATAGTCAAAACTATCAAATGAATAATACATATTAACTTTAATATTAACGGTATTAGTGTAACAAGTAAAATTCGTGTATCTGATCTATGACTACATTCTTACTTATTCGTTCTATAAGATTTAGCATCATTTTAAAAAGATAAGCTGTACACACATGTCAGAATTAAAAAAAAACTCGATTCAATAATGATAGTAAACAAAATACAATTGCTATTAAATACAATTAATTGTAGATATTTTTTGTAAATTTCCCACTATGGGAACCACATTCTGCATGCAAAAAAATTCTACATACATCTTTGCGGTACTTCACCCCTTATCAGCTGTCAAGCAAGATGCTCTTTTATTGAATAACATGTGCGTATATAAGACTTCACGGACGAGCGTAGAGGTATCATTTGTGAAATTGTATTCTCGAGTCAATTCTTAATATACGATCATAACTTAAGACTTAAAATGGCGACAATAAAGCTTATTATTCTCCTGGGACTCTTGGCAGTTGCTTCGGGTTTGACTATTCCAGAAGAGTATAATTTGGACGATCAAAACAACTATAATCAGTTCGTAAGTTAATATAACTTATTTTAAAATCGAATGTTTTATTATTTGTATTTGATGTTATTTATTTGTGCAGGGTTTCGGCGCTGAGCATCCTATAGAGGATAGCGAAATACTTGTTAGGCATGCACGCTCCCCACAAGGTACTGTCGGAGGATCAATTGGTCATCATGATCGAGCTGGAACAAGTGCGAGCTTAAATTATAATTATCGAATCAATAAAAACTACGATGTGTATGCCGAAGCTGCCCGAAATTTTAAACACGGCGACAATAGTGCAATGGTTGGCGTAAGATATAATTTTTAAATAGACTTAAAAAATGTTTTCTATCAAGAAAATTAGAATAAAATAATTTATTGAATAATTTCGTTTGTTATTTTCTTTAATTTTTACCTTGAAGTGGTTATGTATAGTATGGACATCTTGTGGAATAAACCTTGATAAAGTTCAAAGTTGTACTGCTGAAATAATAGAATATTTAAAGTACGAATTCCCGAGATCAAATTCCACAGTTTCAATGCAAGGGCAGTAAATGTGGAGTTGATCAACTATTAAGAAAGTCATTCCGTAACATATTACCTGAAGACCTACTCTCTTTTGCATGTTACTTACATAAGGAAGCAAGAGCTTTTTATATCTCAAAAGATTTTGACCGGTATCTCATAGAGCCTTTAAAATGGCGGTATACATTGAAGAAAAGAATTTGCTTGTTTGCTGAGAAGAGCAAATCTTTTTCGGTTTTGCCAGTTTCATTAAAGAAAAAGGGCCACTCGACTCGACCCTAACACGAAAGTAGCGATCTCATATTTTTGACAGTTTTGCTCTTTAATAGCCTTGCGTCAAACCTCAAAGTGAAATTTTATTGTGAGATAATTTCAGTAGGTAGGTTAGATACTGTGTGTGATACCCCCACCCTCACCAATACTAGAATAGTCAACTGATCAGAACCAAAACATGTTTCATTCAAAAGTGCAATTATTCTAGATTTAAAGAGTAATTCCTTCAATTTTCAATGAAAAACGCTGTAAGTAAACTTACGCAATACCGACTCAACTTTAATTTTGAATGCAGAATTTCAAGGACGACCAATTCAAGTTGTGTGCGATCAAGTGTCTTCGGATTATTTTGCTATAAATGCAGGGGTACCACGGGGAATGGTACAGCACACAAAAGAAAGGCCTGTAAATGCAAGCACTGCTCAACGTCAGAGATACTTACAACTCATCTCTCATAATTAAGTTATGAGTGAAATGCGGATGTGCCATTCAAAGGCAGTTGATGCATTTTCCCCAAATAATCCTCAGATTCAAAAAGTTGACCTGCCGGTTAATCCTTATGGAAACATGTATCTGCAGCGACTCCTATTTTATAAAGCACAAGTTAGACCATCAGGGACTGATCATTACTCTCATATTTGGAATTCAGCTTTTTAAAATTCTCCAATTCTTTTTATATTTATTTTAAATACCGGGCTTCTGATCTGTGGAGATTATCTGCCTGCGACACTGCAATTTTTCCGTCATCCACGATTTCGAACACGCTGCTACAAGTTGTCCAGACCAAGTGCTCTGTCATCTTAGTATTTAAAACGGAATATCCTCTTTGCTGAAGCACTTTTATCCATTCGCTCGATGTGGCGAGCCAATGTAGTCGACTTGCTTTTACTTTTTGGGTTACATTTACATCTTGGTACAGCTTACAGAGTTCGCATTGTATCTTCTCCTCCATTATAAGAAGATCCCGAAAGAATCTCTTCTTTCCTGCTTGTCGTCCAAAACTCGGCACCATCTAGGAGAACTTGTAGCGTCATTGATTTAAAAGCTATCACTTGGTCGTTTTGTGGATGCTCTGCATGCCAACGTATTGGCCAAATAAGGTGTTCTTACTGATTTTTGCTTTTAAATGCACCAGCATGAACTCGACATCGTATACCAAACCTTGACTTTTTGCGGATGAAGTGCTGTTTCATGAAGCACATGAGGGTTCTCACCTTTTCAGTAACGCATATTTAACTTATTGACGAAGCTGTTTAACCAAAAATGCGCTTCGTTGCTGAAGATGATTTTGCGAAGAAATTCTTCATTTTCTTTTATCATGGCCAGAGCCAGTACGTCCTTTGAATATGGGTTTCTTGATTGTTTTGATGTTTTTTCTAGATCACTGTTGGTTCCTTTTTTCAAATTTTCGTCCCTTGACTTGAATCAACTTACAACTTATTGTTTCATGATTCATTTAATTTCACCGAAAATATCTTTACCTTTTGCGATTACAGCAACAAAAACGTTGATCGATTAAAGGAGGAAATCTTCCAGTGAAATGGTATAGGATTTATGGAATGCTCTCAGTTGCTATTCAAGTAAATTTCATTCAAGAAAACATCACCAATATTTTTAATAATCATGTTCCTCTCATTAGTTATTCCATTAGAACGAGAGATTGTACATGAACTTGGTTTACTTATAGTATTAGAAATCTGACCAATCAGCGTGATCAAGCTTTCAACCGCTGGAAAAAAATTTAGGCTGGATTTGCGCGACTGTGTTTGATGGCATTTGTCCGGTTTATGTTAAGTCCATTCTGCCGTACATTTTGAAATAACTAAGGTTTTTTTTTTTTTTTTTTTTTTGTCGGGGTGCGAGACTTTCTACACTGGAACACTCAGACTCAATACTGGTCCATTGTACTACCAGGCAGACACACCACATTTTACTGTGAGAATTTACTCGTTTCCCTAAGAAAAACGAGAAGGCTCTTCAATGAAAAGGAGCTTTGGTTTACAGCACTCACCATATCCGCACCACTAAATAACTAACGTACTTATTTAATTGTATATTTATGACGGCAGTTTTTCCTTCTACTGGGAAACGAGCTAAAATAATTCCATTTCCTAAACTCCAATGTGAATTTAGTCGTATTGCGATTTTACTGCTACTTTCTGAAGTGTTTGAAATTGTTGTGAATGTTCAGATACGGATATTTCTTCAAAATAATAATTTACTATGTGCTAATCACTCTGGTTTTCGCCCTTAACATAGTTGTACTACTGCATTGATAAAAGTAACTGAAGAAATTAGATGATGAACTAATTATAATGATGAAGTATCTTTTCTTATATTCCTCGATTTCTCTTATGTAAGTATTGGATATTGGAAATCTCAACGTTCTTTGTGGTAAGCTACGAAATCAATTAAATGTTTCGGTTTCGTCCACACATATAGTAGCCTCTTACTAAAGTCAAAGATTCCAGGCAGTTGTGGCTAATAACTCCACATCTGAGTTTCTTCCACTTAGGGATTTTTGGATACCTTTAAAATGTCATATCTACACAGCGCGGCGTCAGGGAAAATAGGATTAGAAGATAGGGAGATATGGCGATGCACGTAGGTTTTAAATGTTTGTAGATTATAATGTGTTGGAAAAATGGAGCGGGGATGAGCATTTCACATTCAAGAAAAGATTCCTTGTATTTCACTGTACGTCCTAATACATTCGTGGTATTCCCCAAGGCTCAATTTTGGGTCCGCTATTCTTGTCTATGTACGTCATGAACTTCATACATCTAATTTAAAGTCGTCGGTTGATATGTATGGGTATGCCGATGATGTGGAGGTGCGACAAAGTTTTCCGTTGGGTCTTGCAGAAAATGCTGCATGCCAATAAAATGAAGACCTGAAAAGCATTCTCTGCTGTTTGGTTATTTCTAGGGAGCGGGTTGATATTCTGTAACTGACCGAAATTCCCCGATTACACCTTGACTGACCGCACTGACGAGGAGTACAAATTCGCCCCTGATCGCCACCACTGCATGTCCACCAGCATCCGTCTCCCTGACCGACCGACTGACCGACCGATGTCATGTCATCGCGACACGTACAAACCAGTACGTTACCGCTGATCGACCAATGTGGCAAATCAAAATGGACCCCTGATAGCCACCACCAGTAGCCGTATCATCAGACCGACCAACTATGTAATCAACATGTTCATCGTTATAATTCACACATGCCGCTTGCAGGAGAATCAACTAGTAGACCATTTATATACCCACCCGAATTTTGACGGAAAATCGCATTATCCCCTTCGTTGTGCCAACCCCGTAGCAGTCAGACGCTTCCTATGCCGTCGATCTTGGTACGATGAACCGTTCAGACCGCGTCAGTTTTGGTATTGAGAGTTGAGACTACTCCCAAACCATCGTCCTTAGACCCAAAGTGAAAAGGTGTCATTGACTGTCTGATCCGCCACCCAGGAGAGGACTAAGGTAACCCAGCTCTAGGAGGAGTAGGTGATATTGACCTGTGGTGTTCTGAATTCTGATCCGCCGAGACAGAATTGGGACACCCCGGTAAGGACTTAAGGAGGCCCTTCCGCACTCCCAGAAAAAAAGGTACGGATTCTACAACTGTAGGTAATAAAAAAGTCGCACATCCAGAACAATTCTTACCAAAACGCTTCTTATTCCGATTCTGATGTTTGGTTGTGAGCTTCTAAGCAATTGTGAAATTGTGATTCTCTTGCTAACGTATGACAAACATCCAAAAGTATCAATTGTCATGAGATGTCTAAAATATGCCGTTCGGATTCGGCTTAAAAATTGTATGTCACTTCTACTTCGCACATGCAAATGGTTGAAAAAGCTAGGTTTTATGCCCTTTATGTGCCGTTAAAGCCTAATATTTATTTTATTTTAATTATAAGGCGAAAACTCAATGTGGCCTCTAACAGTATCGCGCAATATTTATGGACTATGAAGATAAGATCACGTTTCCTCTTTTTTAAAATCGATTCATGGCATCACTCTTGACGACATTTTTAAGCTAAGAACATTGATCTAGCTTTTTAATATACTTCAGATGTGCCAACCATCTTACCTTTTTAGCAAGATTCATTTTAAGCGTTCAACTAGAACATTAGATGTCATACTAATGCGCTACAATTTCTTGGTTTCTTAGCGACAATTCTTAATCCATGCAATTCGGCTATGGAATTTTCCAATAATGTTGATAAGTTGCAAAACGCTGTTCAAAGTGGAACTCAGGCAGTACCTACAAGCACTTCGATGTTGATGATTAGTTGCTTAAGTCCTTTTGTTTTTTGCACATTTTTGTCTTTAGCATTTGTCAATATGAATCTATCTTACCATTTAACTCCATATATTTTTGTAATTGAGTAAGTATTTATCTGCTCGTAAGACATACATTATAGATTTAACATTGCAATAGAATTTTTCACTGATATTGACACTTGCACTATTAAATAAGATATTACATCTTACTGTGTGTCTAAAGGCTATTAAATAAAAATTGAATTAAATTTGAATTTTGCTAGTTGGTTGCAAAAGCTCGAAATTTTGCTGGGGCTTAATAGTTTTCTACCAATTTACTGCAACTTTTTCGGGAGAGCAACCAGGCACTTATCTTACTTATCGTTGCCATATAAAGAAAATGGTTGTAGGAACCATTTGTTGGTGAGCATTTTTATATCATCTACTCTACCTACTCCAGTCGATAATATGAATGGAAATCTAAGATCTATGATCATAAGTGATCGCGTATGCTCAAGATGGGTGAACTAGTGGGACAACTCAGCCAACTCTCATGGCCAAAAAATTTCCCCTTTACAGAAAGGAGGGCTCTATACTCCAGTAATTCGGCCGGCACATACGGCTCACAATGTTGGATAGCGTACTTGAAGTATGAGAGCATGGCAGCAGAAGAAACAAGGCGGCAAATTGAAGGAAGCGAAGTCAAGGCAAAACGAAAAGTTTGGAATCCTTTTTCCTCCCATTAGAGGACGAATTTCTCAAAATCCCGTCTTTATCACGAGTCTTGAGCATATTGGAACCACCATTCTGAACTTCAAGTTTGTAGATGGTTTAGGCTTGGCCGTACTTATTAGTTGCCCAATTCTTAATCTATTTTTATTCCTATCCCTCATAAGTGGGCGTGACAAAAGTTTAAGTATGGTTGAATTGTTAAGAACACTCTACATATTTTGTTATATAATATTTAAAGGATTTTATCGAAAAAAACGAAGCTCCTTAGCTCAAACTTTGGATTTTCAAAAAAAGTTTTTTTTTAAATTGTGGGCGTGTTAGTAGGCGGATTTTGAAAATATTTACACATTAGCATAAAGGGCCAATAAGAAGTATATATAATAAATTTCCGCTCCCTAGCACAAACTTTGACTTTTCAATAAAATTGTTTTATTTAATTGTGCGCGTGTCAGTGGGCGGATTTTAAAAATTTTATCTCCCGAGCAGTTTTAGGAGTCATAGATCACATATAAAAATTTTCAGCTTTCTAGCTCAAAATTCGATTTTTTCGAATTTTTTTTTTTGAGTGTGTGGGCGTGTCTGTGGGCGGATTTCAAAAATTCGTAAACTTGATTATTTCGGGACCCTAGATTTCAGCTCTCTAGGCCCAGTTTAAGGGCCTAATTTTTGCCGACATACGGACGGACGGACGGACGGACATGGCTAGATCGACATTACTATCGATGCTGATCATAAATATAGTAACTTTTAGGGGTATACGGGCAATATTAAGGTAAGAGTATGTTACAAACTATGCGTCAAAATGAATATACCCTTAGAATAGGGTATAAAAATAGAGCGTGGAAGAATATTCCACATTCGTGTTGTACGGCTGAGGAAAGATTCTTTGAACTTCACTGTACGTCCGAATACAGGCTTGAGGATGAACTAAAGAGCATTCCTTGCATGGCGGGTATTGCGATTGAAATGTTCAATAGGTGGAATGCAATTGGCTTTTTCGTTTCAGCACTTATGGTGGAAATAACGATAAAATAACGCAGACAGGAGACATTACAACGATGACTAAGAGAGTCAATCGATCTCGCGATGTCTCGGTCGCCAATGAGTTTTATCGCGCGTTTTTGGATCCTGTCAGGTAGCTCCAAATGAGTTATTGGTGCACCAGACCAGATATGAGCGCTGTACTTGTTATCCGTTTCGGGGGATCCGCCTTGAAAATTGTAGCCAGATCGAAAGGGGTGAAATATTTCTTACATCGGTTAAGGAAGCCTAGACATTTCGCAGCGTTCTTGGAGTAATCGAATAAGTGGCCATTCCATCTTAGGTTGTCATTGACACACATACCGAGAATGGAAAGTCATTCGGTTTCAGCGATGCAAGTGCCATTAATGGATAATGGCAGATAGTTGAGGTTTCGCATTAATGACAGAAGACAGCATTGTGTTTTGGAAGTATTAAATTCCAACTTATTGGTTGAACCACACTGAACTATGCTGTCAAGATCAGCATTTAATGAGCTTAACATGCATTGCCGTTCCAGTTACACACCCGACGATGAGGGGCACGAATATGAAAAGCCCAGAGGACTGTCATCAGCGAAGGAAGGAATTGGATTAGAAGTTACAGGCAAGCGATCATTTAAAAAAATGAGAAAGGTCTGGGCAAAACTTAGCTTTGGGAAACAAAAGCATTTATTTGGTGAAATGCAGACTTCAATCCGTCCACAATTCTAAAAAATTTCTAATCCATTGAGGAAGATACCAAATGCACGCATTTTCGACAAGAGACCTTGATGACAAACTCTGCCAAATGCCTTTAAAATATCCCGAACAACGATCTTACTTACACCACCATGGTAAAGAGATTGGTTCTACTTTTCGATTATATATGTCATGAAATCACCGGAAAACCTGTTGCTGCGAAAGCCGCACAGCCGGCCATTGAGAAGTTTCCGGAATTCACGATATTTCATTAGCTGACGGTTGATCAGCGTTTCCATACCCTTAGAAAGAAGGGACGTAAGTGCAACTGGTCAGTAGGAGGAGGGAGAAGAAGATTCGAATTTTTCTGGTACACGCTGGACAAATGCTGTTTTCCATGTCCTCGGAAAGAGATCTGAAGAAAAGGACACATAGAAAAGCTTACGCAGTGGTTTTGCCAGTGTAGAAGAACACATCTTCAGAACGATAGGGGAAATACAATCTGGACCAGCGGCTTTGTGTACATTGGTTAAGAAGGCGCATCTGCCATATAGAAAAATTTTCGCCAGCAAAACTGTCAAACTCTCCCAACTAGGATAAACTGACCGTCATAAAGTAGACACAAAAAAGTTCTTCAGGAAGCAGTGCCTGCCAGCCATATGGGTAATGGTATGTGAAAATACATGCCCCTCTAGCTATTACAATCTTTGGTTAGGAGTAGTCAAAACTATCAAATGAATAATACAAGTAACAAGTTAAATTCGTGTATCTGTTCTATGACTACATTCTTACTTATACGTTCTATAAGACTTAGCATCATTTTAAAAAGATAAGCTCTACACACATATCTGAAATAAAAAAACGACGAATCAATAATGATAATACACAAAATATAATTGCTACTATAGTTATTTGTAGATATTTTTTTGTAAATGTCCCACTATGGGAAACACATTCTGCATGGAAAAAAATTCTATACACATTTTATGTGGTACTTCACCCCTTATCAGCAGTAAAGTAAGATGCTCTTTTATTAAATAAAATTGGCGTACATAAGCCTTCACAGATGAGCGTAGAGGTATTATTTGTGAAATTGTATTCTCGAGTCAATTCTTAAAATACGATCATAACCTAATACTGAAAATGGCGACAATAAAGTTTATTATTCTCCTTGGACTCTTGGCGGTTGCTTTGGGTTTTACTATTCCAGAAGAGTATAATTTGGACGATCAAAGCAACTATAATCAGTTCGTAAGTTAACATAACCTATTTTAAAATCGAATGTTATATTATTTTTATTTGATGTTATTTATTTGTTCAGGGTTTCGGCGCTGAGCATCCTATAGAGGATAGCGAAATACTTGTTAGGCATACACGCTCCCCACAAGGTACTGTCGGAAGATCAATTGGTCATCATGATCGAGCTGGAACAAGTGCGAGCTTAAATTATAATTATCGAATTAATAAAAACTACGATGTGTATGCCGAAGCTGCCCGAAATTTTAAACACAACGACAATAGTGCAATGGTTGGCGTACGATATAATTTTTAAATAGATTTATAAAATGTTTTCTGTTTAGAAAATTAGAATAAAATAATTTATTGAATAATTTTGTTTGTTATTTTCCTTACATTATTTTATCTTAAAGTGGTTACGTATAGTAAGGACATCTTGTGGAATTTTCTTTTCCTTAAGTGTATTTGTCATTGTATGTCAAATCGAAAAACACATTGCGACTTTTTTACTTTGCCCAAGAATCTAAGAGCATTAGCTATGTAGCCTAGTTGCGCGTAAACCATAATACAAAAAACCCTGTGAAATAATAATAAAAACTATTAATTGAGATATTTTGTTTTATTGTTTATTTGTATAACTGGCATCATACTCTAATTTTCGAAGGCCTCCTCAACCAGACTGGTTAGGTAATGTAGTTGCGGTCACAGATCTTTGGGAACCCCCTTATTGGTGCTCCGTGGGAAGTGTATTGAAACTCTGATCCGAGGATGGATAAAGAAAATAACTGCCTGTAGAAGAAGAAGTAAAAAACATGCACTTTCATCCGCGATGAGATTTTGTATCTTGCTTTTGAGCTACAGGTTATTAACAGGGCGCAATCCCTGAGAAAAAGACCATCTTCATCATCATCTTAACTTTTATTTTCATTGAAAGTTTTGATTTTCTCTTCTTCGATTTGAAGCATTCTTTTCTGAAACTGCGACATATCTGGAGCTGATGATTTTTCTTCATTCATGTTTTTTTTAGTTGATGATGATGGTTGTTGAGTTGTTTCCTCAGAAATATCTTCCTGCTCAAAATCAAGCGGAGGTGTAACATCAACATAAGTGTCCTGTTGTAGGGGACCAGAAACTGTGTCTTAAGTGATTGGGTGGTCAGTGTTGTCTTTAAGTCCTTGTGCCTGTGTACTTGTATCCACATTGCTTGTCTGCTCTTGATCGTAGTTGTGCTGAGTAGGACTGAATGTCATCACATCTTTTCAAAACAACAAAGCATGGAAAAATGGTAATTTTCCGGTATAATCGACACCTGATGGGCTGCCTCCTCCTCCAGAACGTGATTTTACTTTTTGAATTAAAAGATATTCAACTTTTGTTTAAATATTACTTTATTTGTGTTTTTCGTTTTTATTTTCACAACTTATTTATTTCTATTTTTCGCGACGCGTTTGTAACAAACTCAGGTCGCCCGAAGATGAAGCAGTAGCTTCGAAACGCGTCGCGAAAAATAGAAATATGTAAAAAGTTGTGAAAATAAAAACGAAAAACACAAATAAAGTAATATTTAAACAAAAGTTGAATATCTTTTAATTCAAATTCAAAAACACAACCAGGGCCGAACAAAAAATAAAAAAAGTGATTTTACTACTTTTCTTAAACTTCCTCTAGGAGACATCCATCAATGCCTCCATCTAAGCTTCACAGCCTCTCCTTAAAAAAAAGGAAAAATGTATGTATTCAGTTGTTTTTTTTTTGTATGCATTCATTTCTAGTTTCTTTTCTTATGCTATTTATTGTTTTTACTTTTCAGATTCCTAGCTACTGGTATGGCATTCTGGCAACTTGCTTTTACGTTTACGATTTCAAAAACTGCTGTATCAAATATAGTGATCGAAGTTTGCATTACAATTTGGAAGACACTGACGAAAAATCACTTGAAATTTCTTTCCGTTGAAGAGTTAAATTTTATAGCAGAGGACTTCAGTAAACAAAGAAAGTTTCTTTATTGCATTGGTTGGCGAATTCGTCTGAAGAAACCAGCCCCAGCGTGTTCTGGGAGTATGTACTCGTACTTTAACTATAAGCATTTTTATTCGATCGTGCATGTATGATTCGAAGTACAGGTTTCGAATAAATGACGTTGGTGCCTATATGGAAAAGAAAGCGATGTTATAGTGCTAAGTTCTTCAGTTTGTTTTTTTCAAGAAGAATTACCCTTCGTCCTATTCCTTCGTCCTTATTCAATTGCACATTAAAATGTAAACACCTTATAATCATTATTTTTGTTTTTTTTATAATCAATTTATAATAATTTCATTTTGATCACATCTACACTTTATAGATACTTAATTGTAATCTTTTGTATATGGCTGTTAAATTGAATAAATAAATATCTAAACTATAGTAATTGGCAGCCATCGCACGACCGAGCAACGAGGGAGGGTCGCTGCAACGGACGATCAAAATATCAAACTGCAATAATTCTATTGTGTTTTCATATTAAAACACAAACGCGGTTGCACGATGAGGTAGCACGGTCGCAAATGCTTGTTTCGAGATCGCAAAATCATCTCCAGCGATGAACCGCATTTATGTATATGCGTTATTGGTTATGTGAGAACCCTTATGTGCTTCATAAAACTGCACTTCATCCGCAAAATGTCACTGTTTGGGGCGGTTTTCATGCCGATGCCGGTCAATTGGGCCGTTTATTTCGTCGATGACCGTCACGTTACGGTGAATGTTATTCGCTACAGAGACATGTTGGAACGTTATTTCTTTGAGCAATTGCATGAATTGGACATCATTGATATGTGGTTCCAACACGAAGGTGCCACAAGCCACACTGCGGGTGCAACAATCGAGGTATTGAAGTCTCAGTTCGGTGGACCTATTATCTGAAGAAACGTACCTGTAAATTGGCCGACGAGATCGTGTGATCTAACGCCTCTAGACTTTTTTTATGGGGCTACATTAAATCATTGGTCTATGGATGCCAACAAGCCGGCGACGTAAGAGGAGCTCAGAGCCAATATTAAAGGAGAAAAGCGGCCGTATCGGTCGAAATGTGCAACGATGTAAATAGTCCTGTTACGACTTCGTCTGTACAAAAACACAATCACAGGAGACATTGTAAAAAAGTACTGACAGATTTTGGTACATCCATCCGATAGGGAATTTCTCTATACAGTGCCGCTCACTTGAATAGAACCCCCCTTTGCTTCGACTTCCAAGTTCAATAACTTTCAAATTAATAAAGAAAACAACTCAATTTCTTTTTTCAATTCAAGTTTATTAAATTTTGTAAAACGTAATAAAAAATGGTGTCTATATTGAAAGTGATAATTTTACTATACATTTTAAAGTGATAGGACTCAAAATATTTGTATTAAATTTTGGCTCATTTGAATAGAACCCCCCACATAAAAAATGCATTTAGGAATAGTTAAACACTCTTAAGTTAAGGTAAATATTAAGGAACACAATTTAAATTAAATTTAAGAACAAAATAACAAAAATTAGTAATGGGTTCTTGAACCCTGGTTATGAATAACCTCAAAAACTCTGTAAGGCAGAGAATTATACAGTTTCTTGATATAATCCAATGAAATGAAGGCCCAGCTACATTTAATTGCTTTTATAAGTTCATTTTTATTTGAATATTGTTTGCCTGATTCGTAGACCTTCCGAACAAGCCATCCCCAAACATTTTCGATGATGTTCAAATCGGGCGAGTGTGGTGGCCAGGCCAAAATTGAGACATTTTGGCGATTAAGGTAAAGTTTTACCACTCTGGCGTTGTGTATTGGTGCATTATACTGTTGTAGTTTCCACGGCAAGTCACCAAACAGCTCATTCATGGAAGGGAAAATCTTCTCGAGTACGCCAATGTAAGATTGTGCATTCATACGAGGAGTCTGAAAATGCAATTATAAAGTGCCATAGTACTTTATGGCTCCCCAAACCATAACACTGCTCACTCGGGTGTTTAATCGATCCAATTGATGCTCCTCTTTTCGCAAATCATGGAAGTAGTAGTTAAATCAGCCAGGACCCTCAAAATTAATTTTATTTTTCATCGGAGAAAACCATACGGTACCATTCCTTACTCCAGGTCATGTTAGCGCGACAGAAACAAAGACGTTGTTCCTCACAGGACCGGTTAAGCGGTGTTTTTTTTTTAACTTTAAACGCTTTAAACTCTATACGCTTTAAAGTGTTTAAACTTTGAAATAACCCGCTTTACCGTAGAAACACTAGCTATAACACCACTTTTTTCCCTTTATTTTGACTGCAGAATCGTGCGAATTTGACGCGAGTCGCAAAATTGCTCTTTTGTCATCAGCAGTAACGGCACAAACAGTTCGCCCTTTCATGTTTTTACCATAGTTGGACTCATTGCGTAGAAATGTTGATATTACCTTGCGGCTTCGCTGCATTTTTTTTAGCTATTTGGTGAATAGACAAGTCACACTCGCGATAAGCTTTGGTTTTAGCTTTCTCGTCAACGGCCAATGATTAATCACGTCCCATTTTGACTGTAATTATTTAAAAATAACTAAAATATATTAGAGACAACTTTTGCATAACTACCTGCCTTGGCGTGCATGTGAAAACTAATATTATATGGGGGGTTCTATTCAAGTGAGCTAAAATTTAATACAAATATTTTGAGTCCTATCACTTTTAAATGCATAGTAAAATTATCACTTTCAATATAGACACCATTTTTTATTATGTTTTACAAACGGAACATCGTCAGCTCCCTTTCAAGTCATAGATACGCTGTCACCAGTTTTTAAGTGAAACTCGGTTGATTATGAAATGCTCATCGTTTATGAAGAAGTTTCCATTCTCAAAACAACTGGCTTAGAGATGAGTAAATGGCACAGCAATTATTGCTCTATGCACGCTACATGAATCCAATTTCACAAGTACTCCTGGGATAACGTGGGATACATACAATTACAATTTTAGTTTTTCGCTTGAACCAATGAAGATCTTTTCGAAAGTGACGTAAAGATCCACAATTTCTATGCCTTCGTCCCTTTTTGTTTGAATGGGATTGCTAAGCCCCATCATACACATTTGTAGAAACTACTATTTACCTTTATAATAAACGGTATCGCACAGATACAAGAAAAGGCACGAGAAGTTGTAGGAGCACAAAATAAGCTCATAAAACTTAGGAAACTTTTCTTCCAAAATTATTAGATCTGTGTACTTATAAAAATATTTTTTTCATTTTATTCCTCCCAGTCCTCCTCATTTTGGTGGTTTATGGTGCAGCTAGAAACAGGTCATCTGTATCGAAGTCTCTGCAACGCAAAGCTTAACTTCGATTGAAGCTATAATGAACTCCGAACGCTTACACCAACTTCGACGGATCCAAACGACTTGGAGGCGGTTACTCCGGAGCACTTTCTGACTGAGTCATCACTGAAAGCTCACCCACTCCCAGCAGACGAATTGCAAAAAATCAGCTTTCTTCAAAGGTGGCGTCGAATCCAAGCAGTGAAGACTCATTCTGGCAGAGATGGACAGAAGAGTATCAAAATGAACTTCAAGGACGAACAAAGGGTCAGCAGCTGAACCTAATATTCACGTTGGGAACCTGGTCCTACTTCATGAATATAACCTCCCTATCAACGACGCCTATTGGATAGAGTAAGACACAAAAGATCCTTCAGGACGCAGTGTCAGCCATATTGGCAAGGGTATTTGAAAAAAAATCCACCACTTTTTATCCCATGCATCACCCATAAATTCCCCTCTAGCTATTACAATCTTCGATCGGGAATAGCCAAAACTATCAACTGAATAATACATCTTTAACATTAAGGGTATGACTGTAACAAGTTAAATTTGTGTATCTGATCTACGACTACATTTTTACTTATATTCGTTCTATAAGATTTAGAATCATTTTAAAATGATAAGCTGTATACACATGTCTGAAATAACAAAAAAAAAATCATCGAATCTATAAAGATAGTAAACAAAATACAATTGCTACTAAATACAAATAATTGTAGATATTTTTTTAAAATTTCTCACTATGGGAACCACATTCTTCAGGCATAAAAGTACTACATACATCTTATGCGGTACTTCACCCCTTATCAGCAGCAAAGTAAGATTCTCTTTTATTGAATAAAATTTGCGTATATAAGACTTCACAGACGAGCGTACAGGTATCATTTGTGAAATTGTATTCTCGAGTCAATTCTTAAAATACAATCATAGCCTAATACTTAAAATGGCGACAATAAAGATTATTATTCTCCTGGGACTCTTGGCGGTTGCTTTGGGTTTTACTATTCCAGAAGAGTATAATTTGGACGATCAAAGCAACTATAATCAGTTCGTAAGTTAACATAACCTATTTTAAAATCGAATGTTATATTATTTGTATTTGATGTTTTTTATTTGTACAGGGTTTCGGCGCTGAGCATCCTATAGAGGATAGCGAAATACTTGTTAGGCATGCGCGATCCCCACAAGGTACTGTCGGAGGATCAATTGGTCATCATGATCGAGCTGGAACAAGTGCGAGCTTAAATTATAATTATCGAATTAATAAAAACTACGATGTGTATGCCGAAGCTGCCCGAAATTTTAAACACGGCGACAATAGTGCAATGGTTGGCGTACGATATAATTTTTAAATAGATTTAAAAAAATGTTTTCTATCAAGAAAATTAGAATAAAATAATTTATTGAATAATTTTGTGTGTTATTTTCCTTAATTTTTACCTTGAAGTGGTTATGTAATAGTATGGGCATCTTCTGGAATAAGCCTTGATAAAGATCACAACTGTACTGCTGAAATAATAGAATATTTAAAATACAAAGTCCCGAGATCAAATTCCACAGCTTCAATGGAAGGGCAGTAAATGTAGAGTTGATCAACTATTGAGAAAGTCATTACGTAACATATTATCTGGGTGACCTACTCTCTTATATCCCTAAAAATTTTGACCGGTATCTTGTAGAGCCTTCCAAATGGCATTGTTCATTGAAGAAACGATTTTTTTCGGTTTTGCCTGTTTCATTGAAGAAAAGGGCCATTCGCGATTCGCCCCTAACACAAAAGATGCGATCTCAAATTTTCAACAGTTTTGCTCTATAATAGCCTTGCGTCAAACGTCAAAGTGAGAAAAAAGTGGTTTTGATTTATTGTGAGATAATTTCAGTAGGTAGGGTAGATACTAGATACTGTGTGTGACTCGAATCAAATGTTAAGTCGAAAATGCGTAGTTTGACACATGGTCATACCTTCGTAGTCCAAAAACGTACCTAATTGTATTGTTAAAAATGACACGGAGTCTTCTTTTACTGATAAAGCTACACTTATCGAAAATTTCACACCCATAGATGACTGTTGGTATGACTAAGGTTTTTGCCAACATGACACGGGTCTTAACGGGAGTAAATGATTGAGTTGCCCACAAAGTTCTAAGTACACCATGAGTCTTTCCGATCGCGGCGTTTATATGGTTATCCCAGGTCAGGCTGCGGTTAAAAATCATTCCAAGGTTTTTAGCCCCTCCAACATATTTAATAGGAGCATTACCTAAGACTACAGGAGGAAAATAAGACAGGTCTAAAGGACACCTTGAGACAACTAAGCACTTGGATTTTGTAGAGTTCAACAAAAGACCATTAGATTTAGACCAACGCACAATATCCTCGAGGTCCTCATTGACGCAGGCGACGCAATGTTCGATAAGGCCAGCTGGGCAGCTCATGTACATTTGGATTTGCACATCTTCAGAAAACTTATGTAATGCGCAGTGTTTAGCAATGGATGGAAGATCATTAATGTACAGAGAGAAAAGAAGTGGGCCTAAAATGGACCCCTGTGGAACACCATTTAGAGTTTCTAGGAAATCCGACCCGATGCTGTCACATTGGACAGCTTGCATTCTACCTGATAGGTAGGAATGAATCAGTTTGACTGCACTGATGGAAAAATGAAACAGCTTAAACAACTTATCACACAAATGAGAGTGGACAACAGAGTCAAACGCCTTGGAGAAATCAAGCAAGAGTAAAAAGGTCACATTCTTTTCCTCGATAGCTTGTCGTATATCCTCAGCAATACTTATTAAGGCCGTGGTACACGTACAACTGTGTTTTTTTCGAAAACCGGATTGCTCTGTTGTCCAAAAATTGTCATTGTTTAGGTGTAAACTCATTTGATTTTGCAGTATTTTTTCTTTTGACAGAAATGACAGAATTGAGATATGTCTAAACTCATCACCCTTAGAATCTTTGGGAATATGAAGGATTTTTGCCAATTTCCATTGCACAGGATATTCCCCATCAGTTGTTAAGATTGAATTAAATATATGTGTTATATATGGAAGTAAGATTTGCAATAAAATCTTCAAAAATAAAGGACTAATCTAAAATGTTGCATTCAAAAGTGCAATACTAGATTTAAAAAGTAGTTCCTTCAAGGACGACCAATTCAAGTTGTGGCCGATCAAGTGTCTTCGGATTATTTTGCTCAAAATGCAGGGGTACCACGGGGAACAATACAGCACACAAAAGAAAGGCCTGTAAATTTAAGCACTGCTCAACGTCAGATATACTTACAACGCATGTGCCATTCAATGCGAAGAAAAGGCAGTTGATGCATTTTGCCGAAATAATACTTTGACTATTCCTCAGATTCAAAAAGTTGACCTGTCGCGTAATCCTTTTGGGAACATGTATCTTCTTGTTATTATAGTGAACTCGTGTATAACCACTTATACCATATTAGTCTGCTTCCGAAATTCAGTTACCTTTTCGGAGCAAAGAGGTTCTTTACCCCGAGCAGCTACTCCTATTTTATAAGACACAAGTTAGACCATCAGTAGAAGAGAACTTGTAGCGTCATTGTTATGAAAGCTTACACTTGGTCATCCGGGTTAGGAATATTAAACCTATTTGTTTTACCAAGCCGAAGTAACAACAGTATCCTAGGGTAATTCTTCGCCTGATGTCCATTTAGGTGTCATTCGTGATTTGATGTTTTCTCCGAGGTGTGCGAATTCGTTAATTATCTCCAAGTTACTGCTATCACCACTGACTTTTTCCTCCTTCGGGGGATGATGTCTATATTGTCCGCGTACACAGACTGGTGTAAAGCAAGGATGTCCTCTTAGTGCCTTATTGTTTTCTCTATTTATAAACGACATAGAAAAAGATTTGCCTGGTGGAGTACGAATTGCAAATACCGTGGTCAATGTCTTGTTATATGCCGATGATCTTGTTCTACTCTCTGAATCTCCTGAAAATCTCCAATTGATGATAAATCGTCTAGCCAGCTACTGCAAAAAATGGGGACTAACCATCAACACCGAAAAATCTAAAATTATGGTCTTTTCCCGTTCACCTCGAGTGCAAAGTGGAAATAGATAGTTTTATAATGGAAGCCGATTAAAGATTGTGAAGGAACTCAAATATTTAGGAGTGAAACTGAACCCAACCCTAGAATTTGGTAAACATCTAACGGATAAAGCCAAGTCTTCCCAAAGCTTAGTGAATCTATCATGGAAGAATGTTTTTGCAAACAAGCGGATTCTCCTCTCAACGAAATACAGAATATTTGATTCAGTTGTTAAATCAACTCTTTGTTACGCCTCTCAAGTTTGGGGATCAGACGAGTACGAAGTAATCGAGAAATTCCACAGGAACTTCTTGAAAAAAATATTCAACTTACCAATGAAATCGCCGAACTACACAATCTATTTGGAAACGGGTCTTCCAATGCTTTTTACAAGCACTCTCAAATCGCAAGCGGATTACATCATTAAAATAGGTTCGTATCCAGACTCCCGAATAACCAAAAAAATGCTATCTTATGAATTAAGAAACAAGGACTGGTGGGCGTCAAGATGGTTAAGAATTGGAAACGCGTGTGGAGAAAATACAATTGCTACTAAATACAAATAATTGTAGATATTTTTTTAAAATTTCTCACTATGGGAACCACATTCTTCAGGCATAAAAGTACTACATACATCTTATGCGGTACTTCACCCCTTATCAGCAGCAAAGTAAGATTCTCTTTTATTGAATAAAATTTGCGTATATAAGACTTCACAGACGAGCGTACAGGTATCATTTGTGAAATTGTATTCTCGAGTCAATTCTTAAAATACAATCATAGCCTAATACTTAAAATGGCGACAATAAAGATTATTATTCTCCTGGGACTCTTGGCGGTTGCTTTGGGTTTTACTATTCCAGAAGAGTATAATTTGGGCGATCAAAGCAACTATAATCAGTTCGTAAGTTAACATAACCTATTTTAAAATCGAATGTTATATTATTTGTATTTGATGTTTTTTATTTGTACAGGGTTTCGGCGCTGAGCATCCTATAGAGGATAGCGAAATACTTGTTAGGCATGCGCGATCCCCACAAGGTACTGTCGGAGGATCAATTGGTCATCATGATCGAGCTGGAACAAGTGCGAGCTTAAATTATAATTATCGAATTAATAAAAACTACGATGTGTATGCCGAAGCTGCCCGAAATTTTAAACACGGCGACAATAGTGCAATGGTTGGCGTACGATATAATTTTTAAATAGATTTAAAAAAATGTTTTCTATCAAGAAAATTAGAATAAAATAATTTATTGAATAATTTTGTGTGTTATTTTCCTTAATTTTTACCTTGAAGTGGTTATGTATTAGTATGGGCATCTTCTGGAATAAGCCTTGATAAATATCACAACTGTACTGCTGAAATAATAGAATATTTAAAATACAAAGTCCCGAGATCAAATTCCACAGCTTCAATGGAAGGGCAGTAAATGTAGAGTTGATCAACTATTGAGAAAGTCATTACGTAACATATTATCTGGGTGACCTACTCTCTTATATCCCTAAAAATTTTGACCGGTATCTTGTAGAGCCTTCCAAATGGCATTGTTCATTGAAGAAACGATTTTTTTCGGTTTTGCCTGTTTCATTGAAGAAAAGGGCCATTCGCGATTCGCCCCTAACACAAAAGATGCGATCTCATATTTTCAACAGTTTTGCTCTATAATAGCCTTGCGTCAAACGTTAAAGTGAGAAAAACGTGGTTTTTATTTATTGTGAGATAATTTCAGTAGGTAGGGTAGATACTAGATACTGTGTGTGACTCGAATCAAATGTTAAGTCGAAAATGCGTAGTTTGACACATGGTCATACCTTCGTAGTCCAAAAACGTACCTAATTGTATTGTTAAAAATGACACGGAGTCTTCTTTTACTGATAAAGCTACACTTATCGAAAATTTCACACCCATAGATGACTGTTGGTATGACTAAGGTTTTTGCCAACATGACACGGGTCTTAACGGGAGTAAATGATTGAGTTGCCCACAAAGTTCTAAGTACACCATGAGTCTTTCCGATCGCGGCGTTTATATGGTTATCCCAGGTCAGGCTGCGGTTAAAAATCATTCCAAGGTTTTTAGCCCCTTCAACATATTTAATAGGAGCATTACCTAAGACTACAGGAGGAAAATAAGACAGGTCTAAAGGACACCTTGAGACAACTAAGCACTTGGATTTTGTAGAGTTCAACAAAAGACCATTAGATTTAGACCAACGCACAATATCCTCGAGGTCCTCATTGACGCAGGCGACGCAATGTTCGATAAGGCCAGCTGGGCAGCTCATGTACATTTGGATTTGCACATCTTCAGAAAACTTATGTAATGCGCAGTGTTTAGCAATGGATGGAAGATCATTAATGTACAGAGAGAAAAGAAGTGGGCCTAAAATGGACCCCTGTGGAACACCATTTAGAGTTTCTAGGAAATCCGACCCGATGCTGTCACATTGGACAGCTTGCATTCTACCTGATAGGTAGGAATGAATCAGTTTGACTGCACTGATGGAAAAATGAAACAGCTTAAACAACTTATCACACAAATGAGAGTGGACAACAGAGTCAAACGCCTTGGAGAAATCAAGCAAGAGTAAAAAGGTCACATTCTTTTCCTCGATAGCTTGTCGTATATCCTCAGCAATACTTATTAAGGCCGTGGTACACGTACAACTGTGGTTTTTTCGAAAACCGGATTGCTCTGTTGTCCAAAAATTGTCATTGTTTAGGTGTAAACTCATTTGATTTTGCAGTATTTTTTCTTTTGACAGAAATGACAGAATTGAGATATGTCTAAACTCATCACCCTTAGAATCTTTGGGAATATGAAGGATTTTTGCCAATTTCCATTGCACAGGATATTCCCCATCAGTTGTTAAGATTGAATTAAATATATGTGTTATATATGGAAGTAAGATTTGCAATAAAATCTTCAAAAATAAAGGACTAATCTAAAATGTTGCATTCAAAAGTGCAATACTAGATTTAAAAAGTAGTTCCTTCAAGGACGACCAATTCAAGTTGTGGCCGATCAAGTGTCTTCGGATTATTTTGCTCAAAATGCAGGGGTACCACGGGGAACAATACAGCACACAAAAGAAAGGCCTGTAAATTTAAGCACTGCTCAACGTCAGATATACTTACAACGCATGTGCCATTCAATGCGAAGAAAAGGCAGTTGATGCATTTTGCCGAAATAATACTTTGACTATTCCTCAGATTCAAAAAGTTGACCTGTCGCGTAATCCTTTTGGGAACATGTATCTTCTTGTTATTATAGTGAACTCGTGTATAACCACTTATACCATATTAGTCTGCTTCCGAAATTCAGTTACCTTTTCGGAGCAAAGAGGTTCTTTACCCCGAGCAGCTACTCCTATTTTATAAGACACAAGTTAGACCATCAGTAGAAGAGAACTTGTAGCGTCATTGTTATGAAAGCTTACACTTGGTCATCCGGGTTAGGAATATTAAACCTATTTGTTTTACCAAGCCGAAGTAACAACAGTATCCTAGGGTAATTCTTCGCCTGATGTCCATTTAGGTTTCATTCGTGATTTGATGTTTTCTCCGAGGTGTGCGAATTCGTTAATTATCTCCAAGTTACTGCTATCACCACTGACTTTTTCCTCCTTCGGGGGATGATGTCTATATTGTCCGCGTACACAGACTGGTGTAAAGCAAGGATGTCCTCTTAGTGCCTTATTGTTTTCTCTATTTATAAACGACATAGAAAAAGATTTGCCTGGTGGAGTACGAATTGCAAATACCGTGGTCAATGTCTTGTTATATGCCGATGATCTTGTTCTACTCTCTGAATCTCCTGAAAATCTCCAATTGATGATAAATCGTCTAGCCAGCTACTGCAAAAAATGGGGACTAACCATCAACACCGAAAAATCTAAAATTATGGTCTTTTCCCGTTCACCACGAGTGCAAAGTGGAAATAGATAGTTTTATAATGGAAGCCGATTAAAGATTGTGAAGGAACTCAAATATTTAGGAGTGAAACTGAACCCAACCCTAGAATTTGGTAAACATCTAACGGATAAAGCCAAGTCTTCCCAAAGCTTAGTGAATCTATCATGGAAGAATGTTTTTGCAAACAAGCGGATTCTCCTCTCAACGAAATACAGAATATTTGATTCAGTTGTTAAATCAACTCTTTGTTACGCCTCTCAAGTTTGGGGATCAGACGAGTACGAAGTAATCGAGAAATTCCACAGGAACTTCTTGAAAAAAATATTCAACTTACCAATGAAATCGCCGAACTACACAATCTATTTGGAAACGGGTCTTCCAATGCTTTTTACAAGCACTCTCAAATCGCAAGCGGATTACATCATTAAAATAGGTTCGTATCCAGACTCCCGAATAACCAAAAAAATGCTATCTTATGAATTAAGAAACAAGGACTGGTGGGCGTCAAGATGGTTAAGAATTGGAAACGCGTGTGGAGAAAATACAATTGCTACTAAATACAAATAATTGTAGATATTTTTTTAAAATTTCTCACTATGGGAACCACATTCTTCAGGCATAAAAGTACTACATACATCTTATGCGGTACTTCACCCCTTATCAGCAGCAAAGTAAGATTCTCTTTTATTGAATAAAATTTGCGTATATAAGACTTCACAGACGAGCGTACAGGTATCATTTGTGAAATTGTATTCTCGAGTCAATTCTTAAAATACAATCATAGCCTAATACTTAAAATGGCGACAATAAAGATTATTATTCTCCTGGGACTCTTGGCGGTTGCTTTGGGTTTTACTATTCCAGAAGAGTATAATTTGGGCGATCAAAGCAACTATAATCAGTTCGTAAGTTAACATAACCTATTTTAAAATCGAATGTTATATTATTTGTATTTGATGTTTTTTATTTGTACAGGGTTTCGGCGCTGAGCATCCTATAGAGGATAGCGAAATACTTGTTAGGCATGCGCGATCCCCACAAGGTACTGTCGGAGGATCAATTGGTCATCATGATCGAGCTGGAACAAGTGCGAGCTTAAATTATAATTATCGAATTAATAAAAACTACGATGTGTATGCCGAAGCTGCCCGAAATTTTAAACACGGCGACAATAGTGCAATGGTTGGCGTACGATATAATTTTTAAATAGATTTAAAAAAATGTTTTCTATCAAGAAAATTAGAATAAAATAATTTATTGAATAATTTTGTGTGTTATTTTCCTTAATTTTTACCTTGAAGTGGTTATGTATTAGTATGGGCATCTTCTGGAATAAGCCTTGATAAATATCACAACTGTACTGCTGAAATAATAGAATATTTAAAATACAAAGTCCCGAGATCAAATTCCACAGCTTCAATGGAAGGGCAGTAAATGTAGAGTTGATCAACTATTGAGAAAGTCATTACGTAACATATTATCTGGGTGACCTACTCTCTTATATCCCTAAAAATTTTGACCGGTATCTTGTAGAGCCTTCCAAATGGCATTGTTCATTGAAGAAACGATTTTTTTCGGTTTTGCCTGTTTCATTGAAGAAAAGGGCCATTCGCGATTCGCCCCTAACACAAAAGATGCGATCTCATATTTTCAACAGTTTTGCTCTATAATAGCCTTGCGTCAAACGTTAAAGTGAGAAAAACGTGGTTTTTATTTATTGTGAGATAATTTCAGTAGGTAGGGTAGATACTAGATACTGTGTGTGACTCGAATCAAATGTTAAGTCGAAAATGCGTAGTTTGACACATGGTCATACCTTCGTAGTCCAAAAACGTACCTAATTGTATTGTTAAAAATGACACGGAGTCTTCTTTTACTGATAAAGCTACACTTATCGAAAATTTCACACCCATAGATGACTGTTGGTATGACTAAGGTTTTTGCCAACATGACACGGGTCTTAACGGGAGTAAATGATTGAGTTGCCCACAAAGTTCTAAGTACACCATGAGTCTTTCCGATCGCGGCGTTTATATGGTTATCCCAGGTCAGGCTGCGGTTAAAAATCATTCCAAGGTTTTTAGCCCCTTCAACATATTTAATAGGAGCATTACCTAAGACTACAGGAGGAAAATAAGACAGGTCTAAAGGACACCTTGAGACAACTAAGCACTTGGATTTTGTAGAGTTCAACAAAAGACCATTAGATTTAGACCAACGCACAATATCCTCGAGGTCCTCATTGACGCAGGCGACGCAATGTTCGATAAGGCCAGCTGGGCAGCTCATGTACATTTGGATTTGCACATCTTCAGAAAACTTATGTAATGCGCAGTGTTTAGCAATGGATGGAAGATCATTAATGTACAGAGAGAAAAGAAGTGGGCCTAAAATGGACCCCTGTGGAACACCATTTAGAGTTTCTAGGAAATCCGACCCGATGCTGTCACATTGGACAGCTTGCATTCTACCTGATAGGTAGGAATGAATCAGTTTGACTGCACTGATGGAAAAATGAAACAGCTTAAACAACTTATCACACAAATGAGAGTGGACAACAGAGTCAAACGCCTTGGAGAAATCAAGCAAGAGTAAAAAGGTCACATTCTTTTCCTCGATAGCTTGTCGTATATCCTCAGCAATACTTATTAAGGCCGTGGTACACGTACAACTGTGGTTTTTTCGAAAACCGGATTGCTCTGTTGTCCAAAAATTGTCATTGTTTAGGTGTAAACTCATTTGATTTTGCAGTATTTTTTCTTTTGACAGAAATGACAGAATTGAGATATGTCTAAACTCATCACCCTTAGAATCTTTGGGAATATGAAGGATTTTTGCCAATTTCCATTGCACAGGATATTCCCCATCAGTTGTTAAGATTGAATTAAATATATGTGTTATATATGGAAGTAAGATTTGCAATAAAATCTTCAAAAATAAAGGACTAATCTAAAATGTTGCATTCAAAAGTGCAATACTAGATTTAAAAAGTAGTTCCTTCAAGGACGACCAATTCAAGTTGTGGCCGATCAAGTGTCTTCGGATTATTTTGCTCAAAATGCAGGGGTACCACGGGGAACAATACAGCACACAAAAGAAAGGCCTGTAAATTTAAGCACTGCTCAACGTCAGATATACTTACAACGCATGTGCCATTCAATGCGAAGAAAAGGCAGTTGATGCATTTTGCCGAAATAATACTTTGACTATTCCTCAGATTCAAAAAGTTGACCTGTCGCGTAATCCTTTTGGGAACATGTATCTTCTTGTTATTATAGTGAACTCGTGTATAACCACTTATACCATATTAGTCTGCTTCCGAAATTCAGTTACCTTTTCGGAGCAAAGAGGTTCTTTACCCCGAGCAGCTACTCCTATTTTATAAGACACAAGTTAGACCATCAGTAGAAGAGAACTTGTAGCGTCATTGTTATGAAAGCTTACACTTGGTCATCCGGGTTAGGAATATTAAACCTATTTGTTTTACCAAGCCGAAGTAACAACAGTATCCTAGGGTAATTCTTCGCCTGATGTCCATTTAGGTGTCATTCGTGATTTGATGTTTTCTCCGAGGTGTGCGAATTCGTTAATTATCTCCAAGTTACTGCTATCACCACTGACTTTTTCCTCCTTCGGGGGATGATGTCTATATTGTCCGCGTACACAGACTGGTGTAAAGCAAGGATGTCCTCTTAGTGCCTTATTGTTTTCTCTATTTATAAACGACATAGAAAAAGATTTGCCTGGTGGAGTACGAATTGCTAATACCGTGGTCAATGTCTTGTTATATGCCGATGATCTTGTTCTACTCTCTGAATCTCCTGAAAATCTCCAATTGATGATAAATCGTCTAGCCAGCTACTGCAAAAAATGGGGACTAACCATCAACACCGAAAAATCTAAAATTATGGTCTTTTCCCGTTCACCACGAGTGCAAAGTGGAAATAGATAGTTTTATAATGGAAGCCGATTAAAGATTGTGAAGGAACTCAAATATTTAGGAGTGAAACTGAACCCAACCCTAGAATTTGGTAAACATCTAACGGATAAAGCCAAGTCTTCCCAAAGCTTAGTGAATCTATCATGGAAGAATGTTTTTGCAAACAAGCGGATTCTCCTCTCAACGAAATACAGAATATTTGATTCAGTTGTTAAATCAACTCTTTGTTACGCCTCTCAAGTTTGGGGATCAGACGAGTACGAAGTAATCGAGAAATTCCACAGGAACTTCTTGAAAAAAATTTTCAACTTACCAATGAAATCGCCGAACTACACAATCTATTTGGAAACGGGTCTTCCAATGCTTTTTACAAGCACTCTCAAATCGCAAGCGGATTACATCATTAAAATAGGTTCGTATCCAGACTCCCGAATAACCAAAAAAATGCTATCTTATGAATTAAGAAACAAGGACTGGTGGGCGTCAAGATGGTTAAGAATTGGAAACGCGTGTGGAGAAACTATTTCATTCGATCTAAACAACCTGGACAACTTAAAGAACCGACTTTATCGAATAATAAATAAAAATGAAGATGCTACTCGTGTGCGATTTATAGATAAAGCTCGTGAATCAGATAGCAGAGTATTGTATTCTCACCTGAACTTCAATCTAAAGGATAAGAACTATTTCAATGACTCACTCAACTATAGTGAAATATCTCTTATTTTCAAAACAAGGTGTGAGTTGATTGGATTAAATGGCAGCCCATATAATGGAAGCTTCAACCAGTTTTGTAATATTTGCAACTTAAAAGCGAAAGAAGACTGCTTTCACATTATTAGTGTTTGTACAATCTACAAACCACAGAGACTAGCTTACTTCGGAAAAAAATTCCTTACCATGCAGGAGACAATACAAATTCTGAACGAGTGTGATTGGAAAAAGTTATTATATTATATTAAATCCATCTACAAATACAGGTCGCTATTAATAACAGAGTATTATGATTGATTAAGTTTATTAAAAAAATAACTACGAGTATATTGTTAAAGTTACAAATGTAGGTACATGTATAAGCATTTTGCTAACCAAGCTGACGGCTAAGCCATAGCTTTAAAATTCATTCTAACTTGTAACTTATGCAATAAGAAAATATTAAATAAATGAATTTCTTACTTACTTACTTACTACTTGTCCGCGTACCCTAGTAGTTGGAGGGACCTGTTAAAGATAATACTTTTGACGTTGTCTGTTGTCGTATTGTCGATGCTTTGCTTGCCGACTTATTGGCAAAATAAGTTTTTCTTACTGATTTTTGCTTTTAAATCCCCGAGCATGAACTCGACATCGTATTCCAAACAGTCTTCGTAGACTCCGTGGTATGTCGAAGAAATTTTCCGTGATGGGGTCTTCCTTAAAGTCAGGCGAACATTTATCGGCTCAATATGAATGACCTCTAATCGTAGCCGATTTCCAACGATGAATCTGCATCCTACATCCTTTTGAGGCAGCTGTGATTAATGTTGCACATGTACGTTTTTCCATACATGATCCTATAAATCGTATCTGTTGGATCACCGTCGTAAATAACAAAACAATAACAAATAAATGTTGAATCTAACAAAATAACGTAAAGCACAATACTTTTGTTAGCAACTGTAATGAATAGAGTAGTTTATTCAAATAGCTAACCCATTTTTGTAGCTACGGCGCCTAAGTGCAGAGACTCACCATATGTTTATACCCTATTCTAAGGGTATATTAATTTTGACGCATAGTTTGCAACATACGTTAATATTGCCCGTAGACCGCTAAAAGTTACTATAATTATGATCAGCATCAATAGTAGTGTCGATCTAGCCATGTCCGTCCGTCCGTCCGTCTTTCGGCAAAAATTAGGCCTTTAAACTGGACCTAGAGAGCTGAAATTTTAACCATAATACTCTCTAGGGTCCCGAATAATCAAGTTTAAGAATTTGTGAAATCCGCCAACAGACACGCCCACACACTCAAAAAAATTTTTTTTTTAAAAAATCGAATTTTGAGCTAGAAATCTGAAATTTTTTATATAATGATCTATGACAATTTTATTGAAAAGTCATAGTTTGAGCTAGGGAGCGTTTTTTTAAAAAGCTTAGTTTTTTCGATAAAATCCTTTAAATGTTATATAACAAAATATGTTCGCCCAAGCGGACTGTAGCCCGTCCCTATGTTTCTGATTCTATCATCATACACACTCTGTGTTGTTATGTAATAGACTTCGCTCGTTTTTTAAACCGGGTGACAATAAAATCTTTGGAGCTTTTTTTCTTGTTTCATAGTTGACGTTACGTTTCAATTCGACTTTCGTAACTTTAGTTTGGTCTTTTCCGTAATTTCCGTAACTTCCGTTCAAACGTCAGAATTAGTGAAACTCTTTTATGCACAAATAAGAATGTGAAGTTTCCTTCTACCGATTTCTTCCGTTGTTTATTTTACGCTTTCCATTGACCGGGCAAAGTAAACCAATCCCTTTTTCTCACTCGCCGATCATAGAAAATAGTTTGCGATCATTCAGTAGCTTCTGATATAGCGGTTGTATTTATAACGCGCAAGGACAGATTACAATTTTGAGCAGCACCAGTACTGTACTGTACAGTATACCTACATGACAGGTGAATTCTCTAAATTCATAGTTAGCTGCTTCATAATCTGGGCCTTGATCTTAAATGAGGGGTACCATGTCCGAGGCTGGTGTCTCTTTCATAACTGTTTATTTTAACGCCGTAAGAAATTTATTTCGACTGCACAACCTCCAATCTGATAGGGTAGTTAAAAAATGTCTTCTAGAACGGGCGTCAAGATTCCGCCCGGGAATACGAGCGCTGCAGTTAACCCTTTAAAACCTGATCTGCCACCATCTCTTTTTCAACACTTTGACTTAGTCTTAAAAACCCTCATTGACCTCAGGTCCAAAACTGTCGCATTAGCTCTTGGTAGGTATCTACCATGCTCGCTGTTGACGACACCGTTGAATTAATCGGGTTAATTTAAACTCCGAACGTCTTCATTTTGAGGTGCTCTTGTAAGACTCCGGAGACTCATCAGCCAGTTATTATAAACTGAGCACTTTAGTGTTGCTATTTACTTCTTATCCAACACCTGTGCTTATAAACTTAACAAATCAAGTCTATGTGAAATGGTCAGTACCACTCACAATTGATATGTAGTGTTATTAACGACACTGGGAATCGTCAAGTTAATGCCGATTGTTGTTGCCCCGCACAATTATGCGCCCAAAAACAAATATCGAGCCAAACTCAAAGCAGTAACCAAAGCTCAAAAGTTTGGATTTAGTTCGATTTTATTTCTGAAAATTCAATTACATTACAAACAAAAATTACAAGTATTTAGAAATGTTCGCTTACAAATTGGTTTTGGGATACAGTGTTCTTAAGCAACAACTTAACTCAAATCAGAACCTGTTCGAAACCTGTTTAAGAACAATTTAAATTAGAGTTTGAAAATAAATAAATAATTAATTCTATTTACCCAGCACAGGCTAAACTTTTAAAAATCAAATTCAATCTATTTTTGAAGGTCACAAGGGAAGATTCTCACAAAATAATTGTTACTTAAACGTTAACTATTTTTACTCTTTCAATAGAAAGAGACGCAAGTAGTATTGCAATTATAGAACAAAAAAAAACTCGCCGAATTTCCCACGAAGTTGCCACTTAACCAAAAGGGTAAAGTCTGTTTAAAGGGTAAGGCAGGCGCAATAACATTAACGACGGCTGGATGGCATTCCGGGGCCCGTCTGAAAACTAGGAGGAAGACCTTACATCGAAAACAGCAAGCCGTCCGATCGACCTCTTAAGCTTGACTGCGCCATTCGCCATTTTGACGTCAGCCATTCGCACGATGTTGTCTGGACCTGGGAATACCTTCACGACACGACCTAACAGCGGAACGAATCTCATTCGGCTCGACGAGAACGACCACGTCATCAACTTCTATCGGTTTTGTTGTCTTGTACCATTTCAACCTTCTTGTGATAACTGGTAAATACTCGGTGTACCACCGCTTTACGAGTTGCGAACGTCTGCTGTAGACTTTGCTGCAGAGGTCCTCTTCCGAGAATACTCCCGGAGCCGTTGTATCTCTGTCACCCTCTCCGAAGAGCTTTGTGTTTGGCGTTAGCGGTTTAGGATCTTCAGGATCTACTGGCAGGTGCATAAGTGGCCGCCGATTAATTTGTCCTTGGGCCTCCAATAAAGCGTTTCGCAGCACGTCTTCTCGGGGGATCAAATCTTTCAGAGCAAAGTTAATGCTGTTCTTTACTGATTGAATGAGCCGCTCCCAGGCACCTCCCATCCAAGGTGAATAAGCCGGTATGAATCGCCACAGAATACCCTCATACTTCGCGGCGTGTTCGCTGAGATGAATCTCCATATCCCTGATGTCCCTGTCCAGCAGATTCTTTGTACCAATGAAGTTAAGACCGTTATCGCTATAGAAGAAGCGGGTGACTACTCGATTGATCACAAAACGCCGCACAGCCATCGTGCATTGATCGCATAAGATCGTTGAGTAGCTCGATTTGAACAGCTCGGAATGTTAGGCACGTGAAAATCATGCCGTATCTCTTCGCCGTACCACGTCCAATCTTCACCAAAAGCGGTCCAAAGCAATCGACACCGACATGTGTAAATGGCCTCGAGTCAAAGGCCAGGCGAGCCTCAGGTAACTGATCCATAACCGGCATTACAGGCATAGCTTTAAGACGTTTGCACTTACAGTATTTAGATCTCACTTTTTCAACAGCTCCTCGAATGCCTATTATCCAGGCACGCTCACGGATGTCCGAAATGACCGACGCCGTTCCCATGTGAAGGTTTATCTCGTGATGATGTTGGATTAGTATGTCAACCAACGGATGAGTCTTCGGTATTGCTGGATTACGCGCAGCATAAGACAGGTTAGCCTTTTGTGCGCGGGAGCTTAACCGAATTGTCCCATCCTTATCGAGAAAGGGTGACAGGCTAAGAATGAAGCTCGTGGGTTTAACCATCCCGTTCTTTTGTAACGATTTCACATCATCAGGAAAGGCATCCATTTAAATTTTTCGGAAAAGCCAGTTTTCAGCGCGGTAGAACTCTCCTGGAGTGATACACGTTCCCTTTTCAGGAGGTAGCTTCCGACAAATGTCTTTGAATCTTAACAAAAAACCGATTACTCTCACCGACGAAGACCATCTAGCTCTAAACCTGGCGCAGAGGTTATCATAGGCATCAAACGATTTGCCTGGACGACTGGTGTGGATTAAAACTGTTGAAATCTCAGGGTTCGCCAAATCCAATCCCGTTCTTCCTGGTTTAACGGGCCATTCAGAAATCGGTAGTCTAAGAAAATCAGATCCTCGGAACCATCTCGCTCCCTGATCTCCCATAGCGTCATCGAACCACTTAGTCCCGTCATCAGCAACGTTGTCAGTTGTGGCAACATGAACCCACTGACGCGGCGAAGTTGAGTCAAGAATCTCTCCAATTCGGGTCGCAACAAATGAAGGAAACTTGTACTGCGTTGAGTTTATCCACGACAGAACGGTTTTCGAATCTGACAGATACAACTCCTCATTGTATGCGAAGCTTTTATAGTAGACGCCAGTCGAACACCAAGAACCGCAGCTTGCAACTTCAAGCGAGCGACTGATAATTGCTTCACGGGAGCAACCTCTGCCTTCGCCATGACTTGTGAAACCTCCACTTCCCCGTTGCGTTCAAACCGTAGATAAGCTGTAGCTACAAACGCTTTCGCCGAAGCGTCTTCGAAAGTAATAAGGCTTACCTTGCAGTCATCTGGATTCCACGAGACATATCGGCGAGGGATGCGCAGTTTCCCAATATTCTTCAGCTCTCTAATGAAGGTTAACCACTGGAACTGCAACTCGGAAGACAATGGCTCATCCCAGTCGAAACCTTCTCGCCACACCTCTTGATGGATGATCCATCCACGAATGATGTATAGGGATACGATTCCCAGCGGATCGAATATCCTCATGACAGTCCTAAGCATACGTCGTTTAGTGATAGCAACATTCATCAGCAACATCCCTTGTAGATCCTCATCGTCCGCAAGCTTATACGAAAAACAATCGCTGGCTGGATGCCAGAACATTCCCAAGACCTTGGCAATATACCCCTCACATTCGTTTGGATCGATACTGACCAATTTGCTGTTGACATGGATCTATGGCATTTGAAGTAGAAGATCACGGCTATTAGATTGCACACCGACGAGTTCAAAATTCATAGATTTGCAGATATGAATCGCATCTCTGGTTACTGAAACTGCTTCCTCGACAGTGTCATGACTGTTAAAATAGTCGTCTACATAGGTTCTTTTAGTAAGCCCATCTACTGCTTCCGGGTAATCGACCTTAAATAAATTAGCATGGTGATTTTTTACGAATTGTGCCCACGTTGGTGAACACCTTGTCCCAAACATCATCACTTGCATGATATATACAGTAGGTTTACGTGAGCTGTCACCATCTCCACAGGATTCTTTGACATTGCTGGTCCTCCTCTTTGATCCGGATTCGATGAAACATTTCCTTTACGTCGGCGTTCACAGCAACCGCTCGCTCGCGAAATTTAAAAAGGCCAGCATGCAACGGCACGAGGTTGTCTGGACCCTTCAGCAGGTGTGTGTTGAGCGAAACACCATTGACTTTCGCTGCCACGTCGGCGACGCATCTCGGTTTAGGTGGAACCTTGTTTGGGCTCTCGACGATGAAAGTCGGGGCATACCATATGCGAGGCCACTTTATCGCCAGCTCCTCTTCTGAAGCGATCCTGGCATAACATTTTTCCAAAAGCTGATGCGTGTAATTATTTTTCCATTCCAGGATATGCAGTTTTTTCCGCAATGATTTCTCTAGTCCAACAAGCCTCTTGACAGCCATCGGGAAATTATCTGGGAGCTCAACATCATCGGCGTCCCACAACAGACCGATTTCATATTGTTGTCCAACTAGCTTAAGAGAACGCTCCATAATGTCCATTGCCCGATTGACATCTCGACTCACTAAATTGCCCCTTTGAGGCATCAAACCAAATTCCTCAGTGGTGAAATGTCGTTTGACAAGTTCATGTAGCTCATCTTCACCTTTTATAGCATCGTGAAACATTAACTTAATCGTAGGTCTTGCTACTTGATGAAAGCAAGAGATATGTGTCGTGGCAGCTGTGTTCCCATTGCCATAGATAATACAGCCAAGAAGTGTTTTTACGGCACAAGGTTCTTCATCCTTGCCATGACGCTGACCGCGGCCCAAAAGGAAGTTAGCCTGGTCAAGACCAATCAAGATTTTTGGCTTAGCATTCACCAGATCAATCAGTGGAAGTCCACGCAGATGTGGGTAAACGCTTTTCAATCTGGCCACATCGAGTGATTGACTAGGTAAATCCAATTCGTCTACCGTATAAACGTTTTTCAGAACATGCCGTTTTTGTTTGTTACCGCCGGAAACTGACAATGTAGTCCGAAAAGAATTCTCCCGACGTACAACCCCTTTAGACCATTGAAGGGTTAGATCCTCCGGCTCACCCTCTAAACCAAGTTCATTGAACAGTTCCCTCTCAAGCATTGTCAACGACGAACCGTCATCGAGAAAAGCGAATATATCCACAAATAAATTGTCTCGACCATGAAGTCTAATTGGTATAATCTTAAACATGACGGAAAGATTTGTGCCAATGTGAGAAGAATGTACGTGTGGCTGAGGGGTGAACGGAGTTGCAGTTGTGTTCAGCTCCGAAAAAGTACTGCTTACCGTCTGGTGCAACAACGGATGATGACGACCAGTACATCCATTGGTACCACACGTTCTCTTTTTAGCACATGTCCTTCAGTCGTGTTTCGATGAGTCCAAGCAAGTGTAGCAAATTGCATTCTCTCTAACATAAGAAAGCTGTTGCTCCGCTGGTAACGCCTTAAATTCAACACATTGACTCAGCGGATGCTGCCCTTTAGTGCACTTTCCACAAGAAAGTTGAGAGACAGCCGGTGTTGGATGTGTTTGGTGAGTCAGCACCTGACGAAAAGACTTTGGAACAGCTTATGTCCTCTTTGTGTCAGCATGAACAGTTGCAAGTGGTCTTATCAAATTGGGTGGTAAATCAACAACCTTTTGATTCAGAAACTCGGCAAAATGAATGAAACTAGGATGTGGAATTGACGCCTTCTTTTTTTGCCAGTCTTGATAGAGATCCGAGCTTAGACGCGAGGTTAGTCATCACGTAGCCATTTGTTAGGTCTACTTTCCTGTTCATGGATCTGACGTCAGCTACGTAGCCATTCAATTTTACTGCCCATAATCGAATCTTCGGGTCACTCTTAGACGTTAAGCATGGAATATTTAATAATTCCGTAGTCAAGTCATGGACGAGTACATCATATCGACCAAACATGACACGAAGAGAACTCATAATTGCATCCGCATCAGAGAAAAATTTTAACCGATCGCACACAAGCTGATATGCTTCTCCCTTCAAAGCCTTACGTAATCGTGCAACGTTCTCTTTGTCACTAAACCTTCCCTCAATCGTGGTTGATTTAAACACTTCTTCAAAGTAAGGCCACTCGCGTCTATTCTCCCCGGTAAATATTGCGAGTTCCTGAACGTTATTGCGATTGAGAATAGTGAGCAGGCTGGCCATGTCGCTTTCTTGAAAGGTAGAAACTTTAACGCTGTTCTTTTAAAGTCAGACACTAGAGCTCGCCAACTCCTGGACCATATCACTGCCTCTGGGCTTTCTGTGGTCAATTCATATGCCACACGCTTTGCTCCAAACTGTTCTCCTCGTCTCCTTGATCTATTTTTTGTATCTGATCAGTCTAATGTTTTGCTTCAAGACCAGCTGACCTTAGAGGGCATGTCTGATCATGACCTAATTTTTTGTACCTACAATATTGATTTATCTCGTTCCACTATACCGTTAACTTTTGAATTTCGAGACTTCGCCTCTGTCGACAATAATGCCTTGCAATTGGATGCTAGCCTTCTCCCATTGCACTATTGTTATTTCCTCTCAGATGTGAATGAAAAAGTAAACCATATGCAATCCCTATTATTCGACCTTTTTAACAAGCATGTCCCTTTAAAGACTGTTACAGTGCATAATAGAAATTGCCCTTGGTTCACATCTGAGGTCCTCACTGCTTTGAGGACTCGCCGAAAATTGTATTCGAAGTGGAGGCTATGCCCCACTAGCCTTAATTGGGAGACATATTGTCGTGCTCGAAATCATGCAACTTTTGTAACACGCGGAGCAAAAAAAAAGATATTTTATGTCCAAGCTGGGTACCAATCAATCTTCCAAAAAACTTTGGAGTAATCTGGGTTCAATCGGTATTGGAAAAAAACATGATTTTTTGGATAACTTACCGGATTTAAATGATTTAATTAATGCTTTTCTCTCAACAAACGTTGACAACACACTTTTTGTCCCCAAAAGCCAACTTTTTGTTGAGCACACGACTGAATTTGAATCCGAGGTTGTATCGGAAATTGATGTCATCGAAAGCATTGGATCTATTAAGTCGGATGCTGTTGGGTAGGACGGAATTCCTATTCGGTTTGTAAAAACGATTCTCACGTAAAATGGTGAGCTGTCTAACGCACATTATAAACTTCTGCGTAACCTCATCGACTTTTCCGGATAGCTGGAAGGTAATTCCCGTGCCAAAAAAAACTCAGCCGTCTTCAACCTCTGATTTCCGTCCCATCAGTATCTTGCCTTGTTTGCCAAAGATTTTTGAAAAAATTCTTGCTAAACAGATCTCAGGTCATCTGGACCGAAATGAGTTGCTGTCCTCAATACAGTCTGGATTTCGTGCTAACCATAGCTGTTCTTCGGCTATGGTGAAAGTACTACGGATTAACTATGACTTAGACTATATAACGGTGCTCTGTTTGCTCGATTTCTCTAAGGCCTTTGACAGTGTGGATCATGACATTCTGTGTAAAAAACTGAAGTTGTACTTTGCCTTTAGTGAAAGATCGTTGCGTCTGATAAAAGATTATTTGTGTAAGCGTTCCCAAAGAGTAGTAGTTGGGCGAAAGTCTTCAGAATCACAAGCATTAATGGTAGGAGTACCGCAGGGTTCAATCTTAGGTCCTATTTTGTTTTGTGTGTTCATTAACGACTTACCAAAAGTATGCTCGAACGTATCTGCTCACCTCTACGCTGATGATGCGCAGATTTATCTTTCCAGACGAATTGGCCTTAGGTTAGGTTAGGTTTATGTGGCTGTCGGCAGAAGCCGACACACTTAGACCAATTTAGGTCCATTGTGATACCACGTATATTATCTACCTCAACTCTGTAGATGGGACTGGCCAACGACACGCGGTTGTTCTCAAACGGTCCCCCATCTACGTACTAACCGCGCCCAACGTCGTTTAATTACGGTGATCTGACGAGAACCGATTAACTCGACGTGGTATGGTCGTTGGTTTACCAATTGGCCTTACTGAGGATCTCGTTTGTCGATTCAACGAAGATCTTGAGAATATATACAACTGGACTCGTTGCAATGGACTTACCCTCAATCCAGCCAAATCGCAGTTGATCTTAATCTCCAAAAAACTGTATAGTACTTTATACTATTGGCCGAATTTATGCCGGACTGCGTAAACTCTGGCTTCTCTCAAGTTTTATGCCAATACACACGCGACTAAGAGTCGTTAAAACTCTGCTCGTGCCAGTTATTGATTATGCTCTTGTCGTTTATTGCAAACTAGATTCCATATCATAACCTAAATTAGTCGTTGCTTTCAACGATATGGTTAGGTATGTGTTTGGACTACGCAGATATGATCACATTTCAAACCACCACAAAGCGATCCTTGGCTGCACACACTTCAGCAGTTCATGGACTTTAGGTGTTGTGTTTTCTTGCATAAAATTATCCAAAATATATCCCCGCCATATTTTTTTGAAAATCTTCAATCAGACAGAACGTTAAATTTAATAACTCCCTTCTCAAACTATTTGAACTCCTCGCGCCTTTTCTTTGGCCATGCTATCAGACTTTGGAATACTCTCCCTCCCGCAATTAAACAGATTGTTGAGGACACTAATTTTAAAAAAGCTGCTTTCAAATATTTTGCGAATTGATCAATCTTTGTGTATCAATGTATCTAATCTACTTTTCTCTAATTTTTACCCCCCTCCCTTTTTGTATCCTTTTTTGCCTTTTGCTGCTAAGTAAATTTAGCTTGTATTGCACTTGAAGTATCTATTTTGTAACATGATTTATATCCTTTATTGTATACTCAATAACTCTGTTCACACTATCTGAATTCGTATGTACTCGTATGTACTATAAAAGACTATGTCTTACTTGTACGTTATGTTGAAATACATAAATTGAAATTGAAATTGAATTGAAAAATTCTTGGTCAAAATATGTGTATGTAGAGAGATTGACTTGTGGTCAACAAATGTGCTCCTCTAAATATGACGGTATCTTCAAATTCCTACGAAGTGGTAAATCCAAATGCAGCGCTTCTAAAGATAATCGTTTTTTTTGTGTGCAATGATTGTGCACTTACCGATCCTCGCACATCGATCATCGGAACATATCGTCAATATCAGTAAATGTAATGACTTGAGTGAATGAATATTGCATGCTAACGCTAGATACTATACGAGTATTACCTGGATAAAGTACTTATTTGTTATTAATATTTAATCAAACAATGCAACATAAAATTTTGTTGTGATGGATTTGTGGTTGTCGCATTTCACAGGTCAGCTCACTATGAAGACAAAACGATGCGTGGTTCATAATAATACCATTCATCTTTTTCCGAAGAGAAAAGGCACTTTATTTGCCGTTAAGGATTTAGGTTAATAACTTTTTTTGTTGTTAAAGATCAAAGTAATAATGATTTTGGCATCAGCTATAAAGTCATGCAGATCGTTGACTCACAAAGGTTGTAAATGTGAACGTTAATGGAAAATAAAATTGCGGAATTTAATATAGATAGATCGGCCACGATTGAATTGCCCTGAAACCGCAGAGATTTCTATGCATTGAACCCGATTTTAGTGATACTTTCTGGTGCTGGGTTGACGATCTGAACCTAGCTTTTCCAAGCATTTGCTTGTGCGAAAAGGGAGGGACCTACAATTTTAAGTCGAATCGGAATGGCAAATTTGAGAAGCTTCTCATGACAATTGATATTGTTAGATGTTTGTCAGACTTGCGCAAAAGGTGGGGCAGTCGAAACAACTTTTAGATTTAACTTAGCCCCGGTGCGATTTGAACCTGAGACCTTAAGATAGTAGTTCAAAAAACTAACCTCTGCGCAAATACGCCCACGGTGGTGGAAGTAGTACAATCTCCTTTTTTACCTGATTCCATTCGTTTTTAGAAGGACTAAACCTGAATTTCGGTAGACACCGCGGTCTCTCTCAGCAGGGTACCGTACGAGGAAGGGACGACAAAAAGCCTCATAGAGTACTTATCATGTAATGGCAACACAGCGCAGTCGTTAAGGATATTAGGATTAGAAGAAAAAGACAGATGCTGATGTACGTTGGTTTTGTAGAGCATGGAAGAGTATTCCACATTCCTGTTGTACGGCTGAGGAAAGATTCTTTGAACTTCACTGTACATCCGAATACAGGCTTGAGGGTGAACTGATGAGCATTCTTTGCATGGCGCGTATTGCGGCAGAAATGTTCAAGGGGTGAAAAGCAACTGGCTTTTTCGTTTGAGCAATTTTGGTTCAAATAACGATAAAATAACGAAAGACAAGAGACATTACGACGATGACTAAGAGAATCGATCGATCTCGCTATATCTCGGTCGCCAATGAGTTTTATCGCGCGTTTTTGGATCCTGTCAAGTAGCTCCAAATAAGTTATTAGTGCGCCAGACCAGATATTGGCATTGTAGGTACTCCAGTTTCGGGCGGATACGTTTTTTGCGACATCGAATATGTGCAACATCGAATATGTGGTCTTTTCAACGGAGGTTGTCATTACCACACATACCGAGATTGGAAAGTCTTTCGGTTTCAGCGATGCAAGTGTCATTTATGGATAATGGCAGTATGTGTGGGTTTTGCTTTAATGCCAGAAGACAGCATTGTGTTTCGGAAGCATTAAATTCCAACCTATTGGTTGAACCACACTGAACTATGCTGTCAAGATCAGCATTTAATGAGCTTAACATTCGGATTGGATTAGAAGTAACGGGCAGAAGATCATTTATAAAAATGAGAAAGAGAGTCGGGGACAGAACAGAGCCTTGGGGAACACCAGCATTTATTTGGTGTGTTGCAGGCTTGAAACCATCCAAAACAACTTGAATTGAACGGCCCGAAAGACAATTTCTAATTCATTCAAGATTCAAAATGCGCGCATTTTCGACAAGAGAGCTGGATGACAAACTCTTTCAAATGCCTTTGAAATATCAAGCGCAACGATCTTACTTTCACCAACTTGATGAAGAGATTGGTTCCACTTGATTAGATATGTCATCAAATCACCGGTGAACCTGTTGCTGCGAAAACCGCACTGCCGGTCATTGAGAATTTTTTTGTATTCAAGATATTTCATTAGCTGACGGTTGATAAGCGTTTCCATGACCTTGGAAAGAAGGGACGTAAGTGCAATTGGTCGGTAGGAGGAGGGAGAAGAAGATTCGTGTTTTTTGGTACAGGCTGGACAAATGTTGTTTGCCATCTCCTCGGAAAGAGATCTGAAGAATAGGACAGATAGAAAAGCTTACACAGTGGTTTTGCCAGCCTAGGAGAACGCCTCTTCAGAACGGTAGGGGAAATACCATCTGGACCAGCGGATTTGTGCATGTCAAGATCTCGAAGAACTCTAGCCACTGTACGAGTGCTAAAGTGGATTGGTACCACGCCGTATTCTACTCGCTCGAGTAGGGGGAATTGAAGCACAATATGGGAGCGTTGAGCTGGAGTGAGCAGCAAGCAGAATGAGTGTCGGGGTAGATGACGAAGCCGAATTCTTGATGTTTTTAACAAACGACCAAAAGTTTTTACTACCCGTGTGATTCGTAGTATTTTTTGCCTCAGCTTTCGGTCGTAGGAAAATTTGAAACGATTAATTAGGGCATTGCAGTCATTTCTGGCTCGTTTAAACTTTTTCCGCTTTTCCTCAGATGATATAAGACTTTGTAAAAACCAAAAAACTATTATGCTTTAACAAACGGTTCTTAACAGAGGTCCCAAAGAGATAAGCATGTGTTAGCAATCACCCACCAAATAGTCAAAACGGCATTATGGGAAAAAGTCTCAGCATATTTCAAACAGATCTCCACGCCATTCAAGAACGCCCCAGCCACATTTATACATCTGGTATTAAAGGCGCAAACATCCATATATTCACGGATAGTCAAGCAGCTATAAATGGCTTTAGCTCGCACACCATAGTGTTGAGGGGTTTTAATACCCTTCAAACACTCGGCTTAAGGAACAAGACCAAACTATAGTGGGTTCGGGCCTTCTACGGTTTCAAGGTAATGAAAATGCCGATAAATTGGTCAGGAAAGGTTCAGAAACACCACTCACAGGTCCCGAACCGTTCTGCTGGGAGCATATGAAATGTATATTTTATTTGGAGAACACCCCAAGTCTATGACAGGCCAAACGAAAACGTTATCTTACTGGTCACCACGGTTTACAATACCACTTAAACAAAATAATATATATGAAAATAGTCTATTCTCCAGAGTGCCGGCTATGTCTTAAAGAAGACGAAACCGCAGAATACAAATTATGTGAATGTCCAATCCTGAATGGAACTAGAAAGAAGATCTTCTTAAGGAAACAACTGAGTTCCGAAGATATAAAGACGTCCTCTGCCGGGCCGGTAATCTTCTCTGCTTTATAAGGAAAGTAGAAATTTTACTAGCCTAAATATTTCCTGGCCCCTACGGCACACATGATCTTTTAAGGTCGTTGTGCCTTTTCATCGCCTTGGAGAATTTCTCGGTTTAATAAGAATTGTTTTATAAATGCATTATAAAACACATGTAAGGAAAGGCTACAGCCTGCTTTGGCGAACTGTTGAATACCCTATTCGCATCTCCCAAGAAGTAGGCGTGGCAAAAATATAAGTATGGGCGAATTTTGAAAATGGAAATGTTGTACTTTTTTTTTATACATACGATTTTTTTTAAAGGATTTTATCGAAAAAGCAAAGTTTTTTGTGGCAGGAAACTTTCTATGAAGCAGTGGTTTAAAACGACTCTATCTACATATTTTGCAAAGAATAGGAACTTCGTTTTTTGAATTACTGAGTGCGGATTTAAATATTTTTACACACGGGCATATCGGCCCCTAGAAATAATATTTTCCAAATTTTGACTTTTATGCTCGAATGTCGATTTTTTCGATAACTAAGATTTTTTGAGATTGGTGGCTTACACCCCATTACGTAGGGCCCTAGTGAGCACACATTCCGAATTTCAGCTGCCCAGCTCAAATTTTGGCTTTTCTATATAAAGTTTTTGTAGGATGGGCGTGTCAGTAAGCGGATTTTCGAAAATCATACACTTGATTTTTTATGATGATTGTTACCTCGTATTTTCATTTCTTTTCAATTAAAAAAAAATTGTGTCCAGATTTAAAAAAAAAACCAGTCTTATGAAATCAATATTATTAAAACTTAAAACCAAAACAACGCAATTAGTAAGAAAAAACATAGGGCGGGCTACAGTCCGCTTGGGCGAACTGTTGGATACCCTATTCTTATTCTTATATCTCATAAGTGGGCGTGACAAAAATTTAAAGAATTTTATCGAAAAAACTAAGCTTTTGTAAATAAAAACGCTCCCTAGCTCAAACTTTAGTTTTTCAATAAAATTGTTTTATTTAATTGTGGGCGTGTCAGTAGGCGGATTTAAAAAAAATTTAAGTATGAGCATAAAGGGCACCTAGAGAGTATATACTATAAATTTCAGCTCCCTAGCTCAAACTTTGGACTTTCAAAAATAAAAATAAAATAATTGTGGGCGTGTCAGTAGGCGGATTTTGAAAATATTTACACATGAGTATAAAGGGCCCCTAGAGAGTATATATTAAAAATTTCAGCTCCCTAGCTCAAATTTTGGTTTTTCAAAAAAAATATTTTATTTAATTGTGGGCGTGTCAGTGGGCGGATTTTGAAAATTTTATGTCCCAAGCAGTTTTATGGGCCAAAGATCATATATAAAAAATTTCAGCTTTCTAGCTCAAAATTCAATTTTTCCCAAAATTTGTTTTATTTAATTGTGGGCGTGTCAGTGGGCGGATTTTGAAAATTTTATGTCCCAATCAGTTTTATGGGCCATAGATCATATATAAAAAATTTCAGCTCTCTAGCTCAAAATTCGATTTTTTCCAAAATTTTGTTTTTTTGAGTTTGTGGGCGTGTCTGTGGGCGGATTTCAAAAATTCTTAAACTTGATTATTTCGGGACCCTAGAGAGTATATGGTTAAAATTTCAGCTCTCTAGGTCCAGTTTAAAGGCCTAATTTTTGCCGACGGACGGACGGACGGACATGGCTAGATCGACATTACTATCGATGCTGATCATAAATATAGTAACTTTTAGGGGTCTACGGGCAATATTAAGGTATGTTACAAACTATGCGTCAAAATTAATATACCCCTAGAATAGGGTATAAAAAAATACAAATTAATTTTGGGTTTAGTAGGTAGAGTCAACTTGTTTGCTTCTTTCTTTAAGCAGTCTTTCGCCGACGAAGAAGTTCTTCGTACCGGATCCCACCTACTTCGAATATCTGCAAAACTTCTCCATTAGTTCTTCTTTATCTCAAGGTTTTGATCATACAGTAATAGAAAATAAGTTACTAAAACTTAATGATGAATACTCGGCCCAGATGGTCTTCCAGCCAGTCTTTCTTAAAAAGTGCTCCTCAAATCTTTCCCTCCCACTCTCATATCTCATTCGGCTATCGCTATCTCAAGGAGAATTTCCTCAAATATGGAAGTCCTCTTTGATAACACCAATAAACGAAAAGGGATTAAAGGGCGAGGTGACAAACTACCGCCCCATAGCCAAACTTTCACGTATACCCAAACTTTTTGAAAGTATCTTGTATGAAGCCTTAAGCGTTCAGTGCAAGTCTTTTATTTCTCCTAACCAGCACGGCTTTTGAGCGGTAGATAAACGACCACTAATCTTGTCGAATTCATATCCTCTAGACTCTCAGCCTAAGAAAATGCTAAAGAAGTCGATGTTGTTACAACAGATTTCAGTAAGACTTTTTACAAGATTTTCCATAAATTAATAGTTTTCAAATTGTCTGCCCTTGGCTTTGAGCCCATTTTGCTAAAACTGATAAATTCAAACCTGGAAAACCGTTTTTACAGTGTTCGCTTCAGGTTCGTTTCTTCGGCACCTTTCTTAGCCAGCTCTGGTGTTCCACAAGGCAGTCATCTAGGTACCCTTTTATTTATTCAAATAATTAATAATATTTAAAGGACCATTCAACACTCAGCACTCTCTCTCTATGCTGACAACACCAAATTTTTCAAAACCATTTCATCACAACGTGACTCCAGTCTCCTTCAAATAGATCTAAATAGTTTTTCCATCTGGTGCCTTAAAAACTGCGTAGAACTTAATGTATCCAAATGTCGGTCTATATAACCCTCTCACGCAAGAGCAAGAAGTCTCCTCCCCGAATTTACCTACTCCACGATTAACCTATATCTCTTGTTCAATCACAGGGAACTAAGTTTCCGTTCGCATATTGATGAGATAATTTCTAAAGCAAACTGATTAAAACTTCGTTAAAAGATGGTCAAAAGAATTCAGCGGCCAGTACGTGACCAGATCCCTATACATCACTTTTGTTCGGCCCCTCCTAGAGTACGCTAGACAAGCGTGGTGTCCCTTTCAACGAGGACATGTATACAGAAACAAAAGCATTCAACGTTGTTTTCTTCGATTTGCTCTTCGCGGTCTTTTTTGGAACGACCTCTTATCTTACCTCCTTATCGCGACCGCCTTAAACTTATTAACTTAAATACCCTTGCAGAACGCAAGGACACAGCAGACATTCTCTTCATTCACAGACTCCTTTCAAGCTCCGTAGATTGCGCGTCTCATTACAAGTCTAAATGCCCCAACACTAATCCCCGTAGTCTACGTTGCCCACGACTTTTCTATCTTCCAACCCACCGTACTTCGTATGGCTCTAACGGACTCATCTCACGTATGCTGCGGAAGGTTAACTCAAACCTTACTGTTTTTGTCTTCAACCGCAGCACTCCCTCCCTAAAAATCGATCTTCTTAAACATTCTTAGATTTAAGTTTTTACGAGTAGCTTTAAGTCCATATTATAATTAAATTTAGTTTGACGAATGACGAGGCAGGAGAAATACTTCGATCAATGTAGATCCACTTTGATGCCGATACGGTTTGAACTCCCACACTTGGAAACCTACGAACTAGTAACCCATCTAGAGGCATTTACAAACTTGAGCAAGTTAAAAAAGGTCCTGCCGTAAAGTTCTGCTAGGTCATGGAAAACAAATGAATTTCTGATGTGGCAATGTGCTGGCCAGTGGCAATGAAAGAGTATCCTCCTGCGCTTCCTTATCGCCACAAGCTCTGAATAATTTACATTCTCTTTTTGCCAGGTTATATCACCCAAGAGAGTGGAAAAGCCCACATATGCTTCCCATCTCTCATCTGCCAGGACCTCGTCCTGGAAACCGCTGCTGTAGTCAGTCCATTGGTGCATGCGTCCTACTAAAGCCTCACCACCGACCACCATATTAGAAGAGCACCTTTAACTTTGTTACACCTATGCTAACCTCTTCAGTACTGGGTTTGAATTGGACACTAAAAAAACATGATAAAAGTTTTTTTTTTACATTTGTATGGTTATTTTTATTGAATAGAATTTCTTTTGTAATAAAATTCGTTTACTTTTAAACAATTACATTTTTTAAGAAATAAATATATGTCCATGTATGTAGATTACTAAATATCTATTTTGCATTTTTGTATAATTTAAACTTGATTTTGAATGAAAGACATTTGTTTTTTGTTTCTTTTACTTATTAACGTACTTGCGCCCTTTCTATACAAATCTCTTTCTGACACACAATATTTTTGTTTTTTTTGTCCTATCTCTAAAGAAAAGAAAATGAAAATCTCATCCTCATTATGCTTATCATTCGTATACAATGTAAATCTGTGAAACCAGATAAAATAAAATTATCATTTTTTTGCTAAACAATATATTTTTCTCCCTAAATAAATATTTTTTTTTTTGTTTTCACCTCTCATAACTTTTCCCCTTCTTTTCTTTAATTTACAATCTATTTTGTGTACTCATTCATTGTGTTTGTGTGTTGTATTTATCGTTTTGTTTTTCATTTTATTGCGATTTAATTTAATGTTTACTCTTTTGTATATAAAATTATAAAATTATTGTATGGATCTTTTTTATATTTTGTGTTATACTTATAATATAATTTATCACCTAGTAATACATTACAATAATAATCAAAAATATCATCTTACCATGTAATTTTGTATTTAGCGTCTTCTTTTACGTATATTCGTTACAATTGCATTTAGTTTATATGTTTACAATTAGGTATGGAAAAAATAAATAAATATAATATGCTGATAGAACTAAGAAACATTTTGTAATTAGCGCAATGAAAAAAAAGAATATAACTTATTATTCTAATATTTATCATTTAACACAACATTTTCCAAAAATACATACATATATGGAATATAGCAATAATAATTATTTGTTAATTTTCTTTTTTCAATCTTATTTTTTACGGCTCTGTATAGACTTCTAGTCAATATTCTAGTCTATTCTAGTTATTTTTTGTTTCGATAATCAATTTCATATACATAGGTACTACAAGCAATAACACCAAACATTAAGCGAATTTAATTTTAAAATGTAGGTATACGTATTTGTTGAGCAACACATTGAGAATAGTAGAGAAGAAGAAAATCTATCAATAAACTTTCTTATAGGTAGGAGGTAGGTGAGTTACGCTGTCCTGGCTTTAACTTTATCAGCCGTATTTATAAACGCAATTTAGGGATGGATTATCTTAATCAATGAATTAAATGAGAAATCTTATTAAAAACCATTAATAAACATGCAATCAACCAATTTACCGAAATTGGTGAATTTACGTGTAATTATGTTGCAATTTAACTGACAGAATTATTGAAAGCATTTTTAACAATTGACAGTGAATCTTTAAACCAAATTGTATGTTGAATATGGTTATAAATAAACCAATATCTGAATCAATCTCCATACAATTTATTACTTAACGATTTCCAATTTTCTTACCATTTATTAGTTAACGACAATTTGCTAATGCATGAACTATATTGTTTTATTAATGCGACGTGAACTGACTTTTAATCCTCATTTTATTTGATTTGTGAATTGACGGCAAATTAAGATTTTTTTTATTAATTCGGCTGTATGTGCTTGTGCATGTAGTGGTCATACCCTCATTCTTTTTTTAAACAATGTTGTTGGGCTTATCAAATTTCAAGAACGCTTGATGATGAGTTTAAGCCTAACCCCAATATGCATTACCTTCCATTCGATCTCAAAAGTACGAGCGTTTCGAACCTATTTATTTAAACAATTTTTCAAATATTAGGTCTGTTCGCGTACTGTCATGTGTAGAAAAATGAAAACTGTCAAATCTCCAAAACCGAGAGAATCCTCTCATTTCAATAAAAAGTACACTTTTGTATAAATAGATAAAAAACCTCAAAGTTTCGGTTGAAAAGAAGTTGTGTTTTTTTTGCTTGCAAATTCAAAGGATTCCATCATTTGACAGTTTTTATTTTCTTGCTGGCTGAAATTCTGTGTGAAATTCATCTTTGTACCATTTTCTCAGTACACGAACGCGTTTGTGCGGTTTCGAACGAATTCGTATAAATTTACGTTTGCATATAATTACCCGAACGGACCTATTTTCTTAAGGAATTTTGAAATAATTTTTGCTAAAATTTTTCATAAATGCCATTGGAGTTTGAGCTATATTGACAGTGAATAAGGAATGATTTTTTGGTTTTTGACAACTATGCATATATGCTAGCTTATTTCCATTGTGGCTGGGCTATTAAAAGAAGTTATGCAAGTAACGAGTTTTATGCTTTTTCCAAATAGGTAACAGTTATAAGCCCAGGACTAGTATCATAAAGCCGAACTCTATGTCAACTTATCAAAACCACCAACAGTGCGCTTCACAAGTAATTGGCGGCTTCAGTGTTCAGTGACTTGCAGTCACGCAGTCAGTGAACAGTCCAACAATCCGGCACGACGGTGATACTAGTAAATGAAGTATCTAGGTTTGCTCATCCTTCGAAAACATATGTTGGAGATCTCATCATTTCATGATATGCTTGGGACTAGGGGGAAAGTCATGGGGATGCTGCCCTTCCTTGCAACCATGGATGTAAGGGGTTATCCATTTAGTGGTTCAGAAAATATAGCTGTACAATTTTGACAGCTGTCAAATCAAAAGTTGAATGGCATTCAACTTGAGATTTGTTCAGTTTAAGGTTTTGCATTATTAAATAGGATCGTTAGATTTGCCAATTTTTTTCCAACAATTATAATTCTGACGGTAAAGATTATGGTCAGCATAATAGTTTTTCTGGGCGCACAATTTCCAACACAGTCAATAAATTCGAGGAGACTATGTGCCACGAGCCACACAACACGATTAGTGTTGACTTCATTGCCCGAAAAGTTCTCAGTAATTTCGAGATTTCGCAATTTTTTGGAAGCTTGTGCGTGAAAGCCTTCACAGGCTTAGAATCAAGTCAAGAATAACAGGGTCGTTAGCTGGTGCGACCCAGTTATTATAGATCACGAGGCATCGGATTCTCTAGCAAAACAAGGGGCCGCAGAACCCTTAATAGGTTATAAGCCGTTCTGCAAGATAGGGGAATACACCCTACGCGTAAACAAAAGAGGGCCGGAACCTTACGTTATCTCCGAGGCCTGCGACAGTTTAACAATCTCTCAGGGAACAATAATCAAAAACTATCAAGGCATGCACACACAGAACGTGCTAAACATTTAACATACAACTTTTAATTTTTCATAATTTGTTGTCAAATTAAATTCAGCAGTTTTGTGAGGGTACTTCTAGTCTCCCTCTATCTTGTTTAAGATTTCACTTATCGTCAGTTAGAACGGATTGCATATATGTATGTTTATGTGTTGTATTACATTCCAAACCAAATCCTGAAGAGAATGCAGAGCCCTTCTACATACCTGTATTTGCTTGCTTGGATGTAATGAGTTCACTTAAAACTACACCGCAACTAAGTCTGGAAACAATCCTGAACCTACAAGAGATAAAGCTCTTCTCAAAGAACGTGACTCTAAAACTTAGAGAGAACAAAATTTCAGAGCCTTGCTTTATAGGACAATCGGACATACGTTACAACTTCAATCCGAATTGACTTGAGCCGCCCACGAAAAACAATTGATAAATTCGGAAACGCATCAGTGAACAGTTGATACTCAATCAGCCCTGCCGCGACGTTCATTAACGCAAACAGTTTGCAACATTGGATAGGAATTAAGTTAATTTTTGTAAAGTTGCGTTAACTGATGCGCAAACGTCAACGAAAAAAGCATAGAGAAAATCGCCGATGTTTTCATCAGCATCGCTGTGTTGCGCATCGGCGCATTTGGTTTGCATTTCCGAATTTACCCAATCTTTACAGATGGTTCAAAGACAGAGATAGAAACGGAAATAGTTGTCTTCTTGGAAGCACTGAGTTTCAAAATGTCCTACCGACTTTTAGTTTGCAGCAGATTCGTGAACAGCATTTAATATATTGCTCACTCCTCTTTCACAAGGAATGCTACTTTCAATATTGCTATTATTGCTCAAAATGTGTGCCTAGTACGTAGAACCATTTTTCTATCATTTCCTAATTCTGATATTAACATTTCTGTACGTATTTTTTATAATTTAGCCAATGAATCTGTTGATTCTTTAGTTTGAAAATACATTACACAGATATTTACAAAAGCATTTCGGTTTTAACAATTATTTAAAAAGAGTATAGCACACAGAATTACGATATGTTAATTGAATTAAAGGAAAGTTTCGTTCAAAAATAAGATGTTTATTATGATTTAATTTTCTTTTTATTATTATTAATGAAGATAAAGTATTGTTAAGCAAAAAGAGAATAAACACAAAAAAAAAACACTTAACCAAAGTAAACATTCATTCGCTCCGGGTACGTAGTTCTGCTTTAAACATTAGACGAGAACATACTATCTCTTTATTACCTAGTTCCAGATATTGTCTTGTTTTGATTTACCCCACCATTTAGACAATAATTAAAATTAAATTTAAAATTTATTATTATTTTTATTTTTTGTAGTTATAATGAAAAATTATTGTATTTCAAATTCTTTTTACGTTACGTCAATAAAGTATCTACCCTAATTCAAAGGATATAGGCTGTAATCATTTTGGTGGTGTATGTCGAATGCGATTTAAATTCAACGAAGATGAACTGTTGGCAGCAGCAAACACGAAGTAAAGTAAGAAGGCACCGGGACCTGATGATGTACCAGCGGAAGCCCTGAAGGGTGTGCTCGAACCTGCCCTGAAATATTTGCGGACCATGTACAACGATTGTCTGTCGCATCAGAACTGAAAGACTAATCAGGCAAGGGAAAGAAGACCCGGAATGCCCTTCAGCGTTCAGGCCCCTGTGAATGCTGAAAACGGCAGGAAAACTCCTAGAGGAATAGAAGCAGTCGATGAAGTGGTTCGGGTAGTGCGAAGAACACAATATGGAAAATCACCACTCAAAAAAATTGTCATGGCTTTAGACGAGAGAACCTCCTTTAGATCAGTCAAGTTGGCTGATATGTTGAGTAACTTCAGGATACCGGACAGAAAGGAAATATCTGCTTTAGCAGTACAGGAATCGATACTGGGCCCCGATCTGTGAAATATCACATATGATGGAATCCTCCGCATAGAAATGCCCGACGTCACCGCTCTTGTAGGTTACTGAAATGACATCGGCGCGGTGACACCTAGATGGAAGACAATGGCCTTTGCCTCTTAACCAGGAGATACATATACCGACGATTGTTAAATTTCAGGTAGGCTCTGAAGTCACTGCAAGCTGGACGGCAGTGAAGCACCTTGGAATAACCCTAGACCATAAACTATCGTTCTTATACCTCTATTTTGGTTTCAATTAATAAAATAAGGCTATATTACCTATAAAGTCGGCATCTGAGCGAGCTGTAAATGTCAGCTTATCATTCAGCACGCTCACAGCTACCATGCGTGGCCCAACTACAAGCAAAACCAGACTGCTCATGTCGATTAATGGTTGTGAGATCTGGGCCGACGCAGCTGAGAGGAATAGGCTAGTGTCCCAGAAAGTTAATTTGGCCTCGAGTACCAACACTTGGAACAAAATCTGTTTATTCATCGAGACGGTACTCCGAGCAAAAAAAATGAGAGGAAGACGTAAATAAACCCTCTCAAAACGGAAAAAAAATCACCTGCAAAAAGATCCGAGAGGGGAAGGAATTGAGAAAATGCCGACAAGGGTTTCGGATACAGGTGTCTCAGGCAACAGAAGACTAACAAGACGACGTCCTTTTACGGGCTTATAAACGGCACCACCCGGATGTAATGCGAAGAGCGGTCCCAGGGTGGAATGGAGGACGTAAGTGGGCAGAAATTATTCTTCTGGAGTCGGACACGCCAAGCGGTAATGGCCTACCAGTTGACGAATGAATTTCTCATTAAGCTGAAATTTTCAACTTTAAATTCAATTGGAATACAGAAGAGAGAATAAAGAAAGACCTGAACGCCTTTTACTCCTATTTTCGGAAAGAAGTGGGGCTTACATTGAACATAGTGGATTGGTTGTACACCGTGATTGCAATACCCAATCTTAGTGATGCCACTCACTGACTTTGAAAGAAAACGGTATGATTTCAATATAAAGTCTTTATACCTGACAGACATGAATGGATTGGATTTCCGCCAACACTGTCATCAAAGGTACACCCATCTTCACAGATGGGTCTTACACGGAAAACGGAACAGGATTATTAGCCTTCTCAGAAACGCTGAGAATCAACAAGTCTTACCGACTACCACGGGCCAGTACCACAATACAACAAGTGAAATTTCATTGGAATTCAAAGAAGCGAAATCATTTTTTTTATTAAGTTTTACTTGTTTAACAAGACTTGTTGTATTGTGGTGCAGGCCCCAAATTACTGCAGCGTATTCTGTGTTTCCGATTTTACCCACTGTGCCAGTTCACAATACAGAGCGTGACAATAATTCTGATACTCACTTCACTTTTACTAATTGAGAGTGCGTGCGTTAGCTTTAAATTTGATTTCTATGTAAAGCAATACATAAACAGTTTAAGTGATTTTACAGCTGTCGATTATCTCATAAAGCTCATTAGGGATGACAGCTCTTAATAGCAGTGATTTGATCGCAGTAAACGTCGAATTTGCTGGTACCAAAAAATATCATAAACACTAACAGTTATACCCTATAGTTGCACTATGTTTGTGTGATGTTTTGGTATGAGCAATTCTGACGAAATATATACTTGAATGATTGTTTTATTTGCAAGGAATATTTTTTTTGTAAGAAAAATTCAAAAAAGGCTTAAGCTGGAAACAGTAGGTATGAACGTATGTTTTCTCCCATCGCGACGCGTTGACTGTGATCGACAAGTTTACTCCGGCGTAACGTCATCCCGGCAGGGAACGGACATAATATACAAATTTAAGGTTTGGCCCTGATGCTCGGCCAACATTGAATGTAGCCCGTTTTTATTCCATCAAATTAAATGATATATTTTGGCTTAAAGCACTTCAGGCTAGAATTTCTAAACCTTTACTTTAAGTCAATGTCAATGTTCGACTAAGCAGTTGACTGTAAATTGTTTACCCTTCCATACCTTCACATTCCATTCCCAATAATCAAACAACTCATATATCAATCAAAATTTACTAAATAAGTGTTTTTTTTTTTTGTGTTTCTTTACATTTTTAAAATCTAGCTCGAAAATATCGTGTCTAGTCCGCATTTGTGTCGATGAAGTCCGCTCCCTGAATCCCATCCCCGTCGAGTAAGAACATGGATATTGACGTTACGTGCGATAGTGTTTGTGAGGCTTAATCAGTATATAGTTCACATAAAATCAAACCCATTCCAGGATAAAATCTACTTTTACCAATTACGTCCATTTCGAGAAACTACCTTAGCGAATCTAAATGCTCAAAAATAATTAAGCGCATTAAGAAAACTACTAACACAAATTATAGTCACACCAAGCTCAACTTAAAACAAAATCTGCAAATTAAGTTGAAATAATAATAAAAACACAACAACTCCAAATATAATTTAAAATAATATTTTTTTTTGTATATTTATTTTTAGTTTTTCTATTTAACTTAAGAATCACAATATTTCACCTTTAAATAAAATTTTGTTGGATATTAATGAATGATTTATTTTTGTTTTTCTTTACATAAATTTCATTTTAAATAATAATTTAATTTTATTAAAAAACAAAATGCATATAATGATGTTTTATGTATAGATAACAATGTATGAAATATATTTAAAAAAAAGTTATATTAATTTTGATGAAATAGTTCTCCGAACATGAATTAAAAATAAATCTACAAATAATATGGCCAAAATAAAAAAAAATTATATAAAACAGTAAATAATTACTAACACTTAAAACAGAAAATATTAATTTACAAAAAATTCTACATTTTTAAATAAATATCATTTATGCTACTTTTCTAAGCTTTTTATCAGAAAAATAGTGCTTTATGTTCTTTTTTTTTACATTTTTTCTTGTTTTGCTATTTTATATATTAAAAAAAAAACAGTTTATTTTAAAACTGTTCTTTTTAGTTATTTTTATTTTTGTGGTGACTTTGTTTCTAAGATCTTATTTTTAAATTTAAATCTAAATTGCCACTTTTTTTCTTTTACTTTGTCTTAGTCTAACTTTTTACACAGAAAAAAATTATGCGGTTTTGTGTCTTACTGTAGATTTAAAAAATAATTTATAACGAATATTTACAATTTAGACATAAATTTATTAGCTTTGTTTTGTTTTCTTTTTGATTATTTCAAAAGGATTCATTTGATTTGCTTTGTATTTTCTTTTTGTGTTATTCGATTTGACATTCAAAATATTTACTTATTTATTTTTGTTTGGCAGTGTTTTTAAATAACCTGCAAAATGGCGTCCCTCCTTATACTCAGTCATTGTTATTTATATTTATTGATGTATATAAACAAAAAAAATATAACATTTTTTCACCATTTTGAATGGAGAGTTCTTTTGTTTACTGATTTTTATTTTATTTTCATATAGTTAAAATGTTAAAAAAGGAAATAAAAAATTTACTTAATTGTGCATGTGTTTTACGTTTTTAATGAAAACTCTTCAATGGACTAGATAATGGGGTGTTTGTCGTATTTTTTTTTGGTGCTAAGCGTTAACAATGGCGCCCAACGCAGGAGCTTAAAGTTGGCTAAAGCTACTGGTCGATACCCAATGAGCGGTATATGGACGTGCCATTAACTATATAGGACCATAATCACTCAACGCCTGCCCATGCTGAGGGCCGGGCAGTGTGACAACAACTGATACGGCACGAGAATCTACAACAGAACCTGGTGCCGTACTTTGACCGCCATAGCAACCACCGCCAACACCACCGCCAGGTAACATAACACCACCACCGCCGCCACCGTTATTGCCGGGTGTTCCACCACCAATTCCACCACCACTTTGCATCATGCCAGGAGGAGCTCCAACAAGCCCACCAACGCCGCTTCCTACCATACCACCAACTGTACTACTGCTGATGCCAGCGCTCATGGGCATACCACCGCCATGACCGCTGCCAAGTACACTACTACCGCCGATAGTACTGCCGCCTCCACCCATTGGCATACCGCCAGCGGTTGAAGCACCTCCTGACTCTCCAGGTCATACATGACTGGCCGGTGGCTGTTTCAAGACATGGTGATGCAAATGGTGATGGCTGGTCGATGCAACACTGGCGCCTGCCTGAGTGTAAGGAGTTGCCAATAATGAACCTGCCGCCGAGCCCGGTACACCCATTCCAGAACCGGCATATGGATGTGGAACTGGGGGACGCTGTTTGATGAGTGCCTGATTTGCGCCTGTGTGATCAGGTGAACCAAATAGACGCCTCCAGAAACGCCTCCATGATTCGAGAGTCTTGCCCGACCAGATCCAAACGCCCGACGTAATTCCGACAGCCAGCGCCATAAAATACTTCAGCATGAGAACAGAGTAGAGAGGCTTCCTTGCAGGACCTTTTAGATTAGCGCACGGGCAAGCCAGAACTTTGATCCAGTCCTCGAAATAGGCAGCTTCGTATAGGTAGCATCCAATGACAATAGTCGCAGGGACGGTATACAGGACGGAGAAGATACCAATACGAATCATGAGCTTTTCCAGTTTATCAGCCTTTACGCCGGCTCCAACCCCTCCCTGCTGTTTGATAACTGATCTGATGCGGAAAAGGGAAACAAATCCTGCCATCAGGAAAGTCGTTCCGATGACGAGGTACACAAATAGCGGCGCGAGCACAAATGTCTTCAGGTGATCGGTGTTCAGATTTCCCACATAGCAGATTCCAAGGATTGGATCACCATCTACGGCAGAAAGAAGAAGAACCGCTACACTCTGTATCGTCGGAATCAACCAGGCGGCAAGATGGAAATACTGTGAGTGCTTGGTAATAGCTTCATTACCCCACTTTAAGCCTGCTGCTAAGAACCAAGTGAACGACAAAACAACCCACCAGATCGACGATGCCATTCCAAAGAAATACACCAGCAGAAAGACCAAAGTGCATGATTGAGGCCCTGTAGAAGATTGCCTCAGAATTCGTCCATCACAGGCAATCTCATCATTATTCATAAAAGTCTTTGATAGATAACCGACAGCTACCATGAAATAGCAGGCCGATAGGAACACAATTGGCCTCTCAGGATACTTGAACCTTTCGGTGTCGATGATGAACGTTGTGAGTGTCATTAGAGTGCTGATGAAGCACAGACCCGACCAAAGAGCGATCCATATTCCGGCGAACTCCTTTTCGTCGTTTGTGAAGAACGGCCCCTTGCATGGTATTCCGCAATTTGACACGCCGGCCACTCTTCCGACAGTTGTGTTGTACCAATGGTTTTCCTTCCCCAGGAGTATCAGTGGTGGACGGCAACTGCATGTGCACTCCTTTGTTCTTTCTCCTAGGGAATTTTGGCAGTTTTTTGAATTCTTTCCTTTGCATTTGGCCGATTGTGATTGTTTGCGGTTCGACTTGCCGCCCCCTCCTCCACCACCACCAGCTCCTGAGTCACCTCTCGACGAGCCTCCTGAACCTCCCGAACCACTTGACGAATGGCCAGTACCCTCGTTCTCTGTGTATGTTGGCTGCTCCATGCAAAGATTCTCAGGATCACCATGGTAAGGCAGATGTTCACAGGCCATCCTCTCAGGCCATTCAAAACTGTATTGCTGCATTATTGGAGCACAGCCCGACCGTGCACGTTCGCAAACTGACCTGCATACTGGCAATGGTTTATGATAATCTTCCAGACAAATCGGAGTGTACATCGAGCATAGAAAAAATTTCAAATCGGGTGAGCATCCGATCTCCACCAGAGGCCAAAATTGATGCACCTCCAGGCCTGCTTCGTCCTGTGTTTCGTGATTCATTTCATTTGGGAATGATGTCATGTTATAGCCGATTCCCCTACACATAGGAATGGTGATCTCTTCGCAACGCGAATTCGGATCTTTTGGCATTGCTGGTAAGCCGAACGCAGGAGCAGGACTTACTTCCATGGACATACTGCCACCCATACCACCACCGCCGCCACCATTGTCTGTCATGTGTTGCATGCCATCGGCTGTGATTTGCGTTACAAGTACCACAAGGGTAACCGCATGGACAAGTATTCTTAGGATAGTCGTTCTTCTTCGACTGTATTTCGCCGACATTTTGACGAGATTTCCTGTATGGTTGATCATTTTGATTGAGAGTTAGGGATGGGCTACACTAAAATCAGGACTAGCTGATTCTGTGCACTCTCCGTCATTCGTTATGAATTATGTCCTAATTGTATCCTACTTTGCTGTGGGATGGCTTCACCTTATTCACTCTACGTTCGTTTTCCCTCACCTTGTCGTTCTATTACTAAAGATAAAGACGTGAAGAAGAATGACAACACGGTAACAACGTCGTGCTGCGTTGAGTCGCGTCAAATCGTTTGAAATGTTGACATCTGAAATGAAAAAGAAACAGACAGATACGCATTAGGACCACCATTCCAGTCAGTAAAGTAAGTTTTATTATTTTTTGAGCAAATCAATCAATCAATCACATTGATGGAATATTATTTTTAAATCCCAAAACAATAAAATGACGAATGAGAAAACAGAAAAGAACAACAAATGATGAATCCGTATAAAAACACAGACAGTGCAGCAGCAATAGCGCCTCAGATTTAATTGAATTTGACAGAATTTAAATTGAAAATGATTTCGTGCCAGAGACCCCCCTTAAAACGTTGGAGAGTGCCACCACCATCGCACCAATCTGTCTCGCTGTGCTTTCTATATTTTTTTTATATTATAGCTTGTGCTACGTGAAGCTAACAAGTCTGAGAATCGATATCAATTGCGCTGTGATGCGACCTTTTTATACCCTATTCTAGGGGTATATTAATTTTGACGCATAGTTTGTAACATACCTTAATATTGCCCGTAGACCCCTAAAAGTTACTATATTTATGATCAGCATCGATAGTAATGTCGATCTAGCCATGTCCGTCCGTCCGTCCGTCCGTCCGTCCGTCCGTCCGTCGGCAAAAATTAGGCCTTTAAACTGGACCTAGAGAGCTGAAATTTTAACCATATACTCTCTAGGGTCCCGAAATAATCAAGTTTACGAATTTTTGAAATCCGCCCACAGACACGCCCACAAACTCAAAAAAACAAAATTTTGGAAAAAATCGAATTTTGAGCTAGAGAGCTGAAATTTTTTATATATGATCTATGGCCCATAAAACTGATTGGGACATAAAATTTTCAAAATCCGCCCACTGACACGCCCACAATTAAATAAAACAAATTTTGGGAAAAATTGAATTTTGAGCTAGAAAGCTGAAATTTTTTATATATGATCTTTGGCCCATAAAACTGTTTGGGACATAAAATTTTCAAAATCCGCCTACTGACACGCCCACAATTAAATAAAATATTTTTTTTGAAAAACCAAAATTTTAACTAGGGAGCTGAAATTTTTAATATATACTCTCTAGGGGCCCTTTATGCTCATGTGTAAATATTTTCAAAATCCGCCTACTGACACGCCCACAATTATTTTATTTTTATTTTTGAAAGTCCAAAGTTTGAGCTAGGGAGCTGAAATTTATAGTATATACTCTCTAGGTGCCCTTTATGCTCATACTTAAATTTTTTTTAAATCCGCCTACTGACACGCCCACAATTAAATAAAACAATTTTATTGAAAAACCAAAGTTTGAGCTAGGGAGCGTTTTTATTTACAAAAGCTTAGTTTTTTCGATAAAATCCTTTAAATTTTTGTCACGCCCACTTATGAGATATAGGAATAAGAATAGGGTATCCAACAGTTCGCCCAAGCGGACTGTAGCCCGCCCCTATGTTTATATATGCACTTGGGCACTGCCATGACTGCCTGTCGGTCAAGTGTGGTTTTCGGTAAGAAGGAGAACTAAATATCGATATCAGTGCATCTGTCCATGAAAAGGGAAGCAGTGTTTTGGGTCTTCTTTAAGACCACGAATCATGATAATCCGATAGAGCAGTGGTTTGCTACCGAAAAATGAAGCAGGTAGCAATTCTGCGGTTTTTATTTAGATATCTTCCTGGACAGATTGCTAGGGATTGAGTTAACAAAAACGCGAGCACACATTTTGAGGTGTGTGACAGTGTACGTTTGCCCTTGGGCTGACACTAGTTATGGTCAACAAGATGTGGTTAAATTTACTTTTTAAAGTAAGTTAGTTTTAGACCTGCATATTAATTATAAATGCAGAACAGAATACTTAAATATCATTTCAGGATACTCAATGATCATATCTTCCCATTTGAAATGATTTGCAGGAGTTGACTTAGTCACAAAGTTGTAAGTAATTGCTGGGGGCCCGTTTGATGGCTATCTATTGTGCTAAACAAATCATAAGAACCCGGCCTCCCGGTTTCGGATTAATTTGTCACTGTAGCCAATCAAATGCTGATGTAAGCATTTACGTGACCAAAGAATTTTTAGGACCGCACCTTCCTTTTTTACTATTTTGACATGTGTATGCTCCCGATAGTTATTGTTGTTGGATCCTCTTTTAAGACCTCAGTATTGTGAACCCACTGATTTAAATGCAGACTTGTAGGACAGATGTTTCATGCATCATTTATCGCGGGAGGTTGCCTTAAGACACTGATGACTCAAAAATCAATCCCCCTCGGTTGCCACTTAATACACAAAAACAGACGTTTATTCTCTAACTTATGCTACAAGGATCACTCGAAATATCATTGCACCGGATATATAGGTGCTGTGCAAATATAGTCTGAGGCAGTAGGCAGGGATCAGTTGAATTAATTTTCAGAATGACTCAGCTGTTTTATTTCAACAGGTAAGAAAAGGTACAACAAATACTGCGTCATAACTCAAACACTTACAGCGCTCGGTCCAATGAACGTGATCGTGTTCGGAAAGATCGTCCTTGCTTAAATAGAAACATGTAGCTACTGGGTTGGCGTAACTTAACATTTTTCCCTCAATGTTTACTTAATTTTGAGTGCCTAGAGAATGATGAAGGTGAAGAGATCTTCAATTTATTATCGTTGTCGCAAAATATTAAAATGTTTCTACTGCTCGAGTGGGAAAATAAACATAATGGAGGCTTCTTATGAAGTGGGTAGGATGTTTGAGAGGAAAGCATATTTTGCAGCTTTCATAATGCGTTCCGTGATTGTAAGATCTTTGGTATTTAGTGAACACTTAACCAACGACCATACCACGTCGAGTTAATCGGTTCTCGTCAGATCACCGAAATTAAACGACGTTGACCGCGGTTAGTACGTAGATGGGGGACCGTTTGAGAACAACCGCGTGTCGTTGGCCAGTCCATCTACAGAGTTGAGGTAGATAATTATACGTGGTATCATAATGGACCTAAATTGGTCTAAGTGTGTCGGCTTCTGCCGACAGCCACCTAAACCTAACCTAACCTAACATAGTGAACACTTTGTGAACATTTTAGGAATGAGGACTATAAATCTAGCAAAGCTTCACAAGAATATCTATAGCGTTTCAGAAGCCGCACTCAAGATACGCTCAAGTCAAGTCCTACAAAACAAATAAGTTATTGTATCACAATTGATGATGATAATTTGTTGTCCTGCAGATTGTTGGCCAAAGTACCATATTTGATGAGGGGGTGGCGACGGTGTAGAGGTTAGTGTGTTGGCTGTGACCCCCGCATTGCAGGTTCAATCCCCATGGGGAACAACAACATACGAAACCCATTAATGGAGAGAAACGAATGACGTCTTCTTTTCTCCAACCTCTATACTAAAAAGAGGATTTCTGCCAGGCAGAACAATGAACCGTAATCGAGTCTGAGTGCTCCGGGATTTGGATTTCATTAAAAAAAAAAACATATTTGATGAATGGTTAAATTCAACAAGTTTGAAAGAACCATTCATTCGAGAAGCGGCATTTGCCAGACGCTTGATTTAATAGGAGCATACACAAGTCGAAATTGTAAAAAAAGAGGCATGCCTAAGATCTCCTGGATCCCAAAACTGCAACAACATCAGCTTGGATTGGCTTCAGTGATAAAGTGATCCGAAGCCGAATACTAGATGATGCCGGATGAGCAGAGATGCAGTAAAGTGGGAGTGTCATGATCCATCCTTATCTTAGCTTTGCCGCGATCTTAAAAACGAGACCAGAAGAAATAGGTTTATAAAAAGCGGGATAGCGTATCCAATCCAATCTAATTGGCTTCAGCTCATTCGTAATATATGGAAAGCATGTTCAATGGATGCATCGTTTTCCCGATTCTCAAGAAGAAAGGTTCTGAACTATAGGGGCATAATGTCAGATGTTAGAAACAACTCAGGAATTCCATTTGGCTTTGATTACGTGTGCAGGGCCACGTCTGGTATTAACATCGCTGCCAAGAATGTCCTTTTATGCAGAATGACAATGGCAAACGTTCCAACAAAGTTCGTAGAATCACCAGTTCTTAACTTATCCGTTTTGAAGTAATTGTACACAGGATTTCTGTGTATAGCGATACAATGGGCAAAGATGGGTTAAGCGTGAGGCCAAAAGAAGTACGCGCTACCTGTTGTTGAAAAGACACACTACATCGGCATCTGGCGTCATATTGATCCTCCAACAACACTGGACAGCATTCAGAGACGAGCAGTCCGCCTAACTCACGATCCTTAAATGACCTCCAAACCTCAACCACTGGCGCATCAAGGACTTCTCGCTGACCTTTGTCTATTCATTATATGTATAGATTTTAAGAGATTTTCTGAGAATTCATACCTAATAATCTATGACAGAGGAAATTCAGCGGGTGATATTTGATCCCAAGTGCATTATGGAGTGTGGTTAAGATAAATAATTAAAAACGTTTGGCTTTGATCTAATCAAACGGTAGGTGGCCAAGACATATTCAGCGTATGGACACCAATGCTCCAGCAGGGAAAATGTTTGATGCCACCCCGGTGGACACATTTAAGGAAATCTATGTCCCGTGCTTTTTATATTTCCTCAAGGAGGAGTTTTATGACCTCCTGCATTTAGCCTACGGAGCCTGTCCGGAGTATGATGTAAAAGTTGTACTCGGGGACTTCAATGCCAAAGTCGGAAAGGAAAACATCTTTGCCGGGTTAGTTGGTAAGCACAGAATTCACGAAACGACGACCGACAACGGCTACCGACTAATCAATCTTGCAGCAGCTCGTAATACGGTGATAAGTAGCACTAGGTTTCCAAGGCCAAGGATCCAGACAGCAACCTGGCGCTCTCCAGACGTCGAACCGCCGACCAAATCGACCATGTGCTAATCGATGCGAGGCACGCATCCAACATCCTCGACGTACACACATTCCGAGGGGTAAACGTCGACTCTGACCATTTTTTTGTTGTGGTTAAATTCAGAGCTCGACTGTCCAATGAAAAGCTGCGAACCGCCCCAAAGAAGAAATTCAACGTTGGACACCTAAGCACACCTGGAGTGGCCAGACCCTACAAGGAGCGCCTGAGTATAAAACTCTCCACTGTGCATTCACCTACCACAGACGCAAACAATCAGTGGTGCCAGTATCGCGACATCATCAAGGAGGTAGCCGAAACCACTGTAGGGTACCAGCCACCCCAGAGAAAGAGCCTGTGGTATGGTGATGAATGCGTGTGATAGGGCAAGAAGAGAACCCACGTTCAGTCAATGAAGAACCAGTTCCACCACCCAGTATAAAAGAAGTTGGCTTAGCTATAAAAAAGCTTAAGAACAACATAGCCGCAGGCTCTAATGGCTTACCAGCGAAGCTCTTCAAATACGGTGGTGATGTTTTGGTAGGGCGCATGCACCAAATCATCAGTAAAAGTATGGATGGAAGAAAATATGTCCGATGACTGGGCTATCAGCTCTATATGCCCCATCTACAAAAAAGGCGATCCTATGTCTTGCAAGAACTATCGAGGCATATCCCTGATTAATGTCGCATATAAGATCCTATCCAACGTACTTTGTGAACGTCTTAAACCGTTTTGCAACACACTTATCGGCACGTACCAGTGTGGCTTCCGGCCAGGCAAATCGACTATAGACCAAATTTTCACACTGAGGCAAATCCTGGAAAAGATCAACGAATTTCAAGTCGAGACACACCACCTGTTTATCGACTTCAGAGACGCGTATGATATATGTTTATAATGGTCTTGCGCAGTCTAAACTTCAATACGGCATATCGAGCTGGGGCGGATGTTACTCCACTTATTTGAGACCTCTCTTGATTGCCCAAAAACATTTAATACGTATTATTTGTAACGAAAACACACTCGTTGCAGTTTGGCCTCTATACAAGGAACTGCGAATACTACCAATGAGACACCTTTACGTATATAAAGTGTTAAAACAGTTTTTTAAAAGAAGTGGCAATTTCCCAAGCAGAAACTCGCAACTCTACTGCCTACGTATAAATAACTTGCATCTTGTAATCTAACCATTTACGCGTAGTTCTCATTTCTCACAATTTTACACTGCTACAGCTCCAAAGCTTTTCAACAAACTACCGTTATTCATCAGAACGACACTTCATTTTACTTCTTTTTTGAGAAAAGTTAAAGACTGGCTATTCACATATGATAATGACAGCATTGAATCCCTTTTAAAATCAGCTTAAGCATAGAATATTGCTAGTTTCTTCGTAATTCTCCGTAGAGTATTGTTTTTCTAGAATTTTTATGTATTTTCATTTATATTCTTTTCCCGTTCAGCAAAAATTAAGCCCTTTAACTGTTTCCATCAAAATTGTTTCTATGAATTACTTATAACTGATTGTCACCCCACTTCCGATATTTATGGAATTGTTAATTAAATTTTGGAATGTATCATTCAAAACTAACTTCCTAAGTTACAGAATGATGACTTTTATTTCATTAATTTTTTAAAAATTGTACATAGCTATAAGTTTATAATGAATGAATGAATGAAAAATAAATAAAAAAAATAAAAAAAAAAAAAAAAAAATAGTATACATCGTCAGGAGCTCTATATGGCGATGGCCGAATTCGGAATCCCGGCAAAAATGATTCAGACACGCACTGCAACGTGCAGTTTGGAAGTATCTTCTCCGCACTATTTCAAATATGCACCGGATTTCGGAAAGAGGACGCGCTATCATGGGATTTCTTCAATATCGTACTGGAGCAGATAGTGCGCAGGGCAGGGGTCAACACGGAAGGTACTATCTTCAACAGGTCCGTTCAGCTGCTGGGTTATGCGGAAGATATTGACATCATCGGTCGATCGCAGCGCTCCGTGATAGAAGCTTTTACGGCGATTGAAGAACAGGCGAAATTTTTTTTATTATTTTTATTATTCATTTGAAATTGATTGTTGACATTTTGTATTTCTTATACTATACGTATTAAAATAGTGTCAAATGCCAAATCAAAGGGCTTCATTACAAATAGTTGAAATATTGGTGGGGTGACCCTTAAGACATTAACAAAAAGATATAGGAATATGTAAAATGCATTTAAAAAATTACAATTCAAGTTTAATTTAAATATTTATTTTAAAATAAAAAGAGAAAATAGAGAAAAAGACTAGTTACACCAAAATGTCAGAAAGAATAGCTTCCATGTTATAGTAATTGAATTGGAAGAGCCAATGTTTTACACATTTCTTAAACTTTCCAGGAACGGTTAATGACCTGATATGAAGGGGTAGTTTGTTAAAAAGGCGGCAGGATGAAACCAAATAAAAGTTACGAAAAGCAGTGGTACGGGAAAACGGTACGGTAACAACGTTTAACAAATTACGGCGTAAATTATAATCAGATATTAATCTAAAATTCATATTTCCCGATCTAATAAAAAAAGTTTTTAATACCTTAAAACAATACAAATGACGGACTGGAAGAATTTTCATAGCACCGAACAATGGAAAACTAGGATGTCGACGGTGTTAGCGGCTAATTTTTCTCAAAACATTTTTTTGTAAAACTAAAAGAGGCTGAATCTTATTCCGATATGTCCCGCCCCAACAGGCTATACCATATTGGAGTTTGGAGTGAAAAATGCCGTAATAAATAATTTTTAATAGTTTCTCAGAGCAAACATTTTTTAAGTAAAAAAAATGTCGGAGTGTGCAACGAAAATATTTTTTCAAAGACTGCGTGTGGTTTACAAAGTTTATTTTGTAGTCAATAAAGAGTCCCAAGTATTTGAACTCTTCTACCCTCTCCACTAAAAAACACTCATCACTACAATGTAGCATGTTACTAAACGTGGTACAAGATGAAGCTGAGACACATGAGCAGCCAGTTAGTTTGAACTTTTTGCAACCCGTAGAGTGAAAGTAAAACTCCGCAAAAGGGTCATATTGTGGTCGATAGGTTAAAAAACATTATTTTAGTTTTAGAACTAATTCTCAGTCTATGTTCAGCGAACCAGATCCTCAATAAATTTAAATCCCAGTTTATATCAGAAACTAAATTTAAAGCACTATCCGCACCGTAGGCACAGCCCACATCATCTGCGAAGGCAGTAAGTGTACCCTTAAAATCAAGCTCAAAAAGAGAATTAATGTATATAAGGAACAAAATAGGTCCCAACACCAAACCTTGCGGTGCTCCCAAATTTAGAAACTGTACATCACTCCTGATTTCTCCAATTTTAACTCTTTGAGATCTATTTGAAAGATAGGATCTGAACCACTCGAGCATAAAACCACGAATTCCAGCTTTTTCTATTTTATTCAACAAGATGGTGTGGTTAACCATATCGAAGGCTTTGGTAATGTCCACAAATAAACCTGCAGTGAGCTTTTTTGCATCAAGGTTTGAGAAAACACTGGAGCAGACTTTTCAAGCTGAAAACCAAACTGCACAGGGCTGAAATACTTATTTCTATTTAAAAAAGATAACAGTCTTATTTTAACGATTTTTTCGAAAACTTTACTAAAAATGGAAAGGAGAGAAATTGGCCTGTAATTGCTCATGTCTTCTGCTGAACCTTTTTTTAAAGAGAGGCACTACGTTCACACATTTGAGAGCACAATGAAAAACTCCAGAAAATATGCTTCGGTTAAAAATAACTGCTAGTACATCTACAAAGAAACATCCGATGCGTTTTATAACCGTATTTGAGATGCCATCATAGCCGCAAGCATTAGAACCGTTAAGGGACCCAATGACTTTTAAAACCTCAAATGCAGTTATAGGCTCAAAGGAGAAACTATTACAATTCAAATACTCCCCACTGTAACAGCAACACGAACAACTCAGTTGACCTGTTTGTAAAGACAAATTGTTGGCTATTGACGAAAAGTAATTATTAAAAGCGTTAGCAACTTCGAATTCGTCAGACACATTACAGCCATTAGTACGAATTGTTGTAGGCTTGGAAGAACACGAAGACTTTTTTAAAATACTATTGACAACTTGCCATTCATTCTTAAGATTACCTTTAGCAAAAAAGAAACGATTTTTATAGTAGTTGTCACGGCTCTTACGAATTTCTTTTTTAAGCCCAGAACATAATTGTTTATATTGATCACTCAATCTATAGTTGTTAGGGTTTCTTAACCACTTGATTCTTAATTTGTTTTTTCTCTGAACTTTTTTAACCAGAAGGCTTGAAATCCAGGGCTTAAGTCTTTTGGCTGTTTTTTTTAGAGGCACAATGTAAGTACAGCCGTCAATGTGTTTACTAAGTGCATTTAGAAATAATGAATACGAAACAGAGCTATCTCTTTCCGCGTAAACCTCATCCCAAAACTCAAAATAAAGATTACTTTTAAGTTTAACGAAATCAATTTTGCTCACTCTTTTAGGTACACTTTCCCCAACACTAGCTTTTTTAAATGAACCAATGTTAACCAACAACGCTGTCATAGAGTGATCAGTTATATTTAGATCGAAAATGCCACTTTCGAAGGAGCTCAATGAGATATTGGACAATCGACCATAAAAGTGATCCAAACATCTTCCAGAGACCATCCTAGTGGCCTCATTGATAAAACTGGCAAGACCGTGCGATGCCAGAATAGCCATGTAGTTAGAAACCATATCGTTTTGATCCAGTAAATTGAGGTTGAAATCCCCCAAGACAATTAAGTCACTTGCTTTTTGCTTATCTAACAGAAGGGAAAATTCTTCAATGAACGCCACAACATTAAACATATGCAACCTATAAACACATAAAAAAACATACTTAACATCCTTAATTTCGACTGAAACTTTAAGAATATCAGCACTAAGGAAATCTATACTTTTTACGTCCTTAATTACGTACTCATCTTTTACAAAACAACCGACACCGCCTGCCGCATAACTTTCATTTGTGTTCGCAAAGAACTTAAAGCCCGGTAAATGATAATCATTTTTCTCAAAACTATAGATCCAAATTTCAGAAACAAAAACCACATCTGGAATGTTAGCGAATGAATCAAGGTGTGTAATAAGTGATGAAAAATTTTCTCGCATGCTTCTGACATTTTGATGGACAACAAAAAGCTTATTTTTACAGTATGTACTATCAGTGAACACATTATTACAGCAGTTTATGCTATTTAGTTCGAGGATTGAAAAGTCATCTATTATATCATCATCATTAAGATTCATTAAATCAAAATTTGAAATAATAATAATACGCACTAAATAAGTGCAAGATCGTTGAATGATCTAACAGAAATAACTTTACCACCCTCGACCTTCCTAACAAGAATCTGGTTGTCTTTGAACCATGCAAATTTATAATTTTTCCGCTTTCTTACTTCTTTTGTTTGCATAAAGAGAGCCCGTGTGTAGTTTGTAAGTGCATCATTTATGAAATTGCTGGTTCCCTTGCCTCTGCCGCTGCTGCTGCCTTCGCTACTGTTGCTACTGCTCCCGCTCCCAAAATCATGATATTTTTGAGTTCAGTTTGTTTTTGTTCTTCGTTTTTTCGCTCATTATCCGCTTCTTGGTAGAGAGATCACAGAATCGTACACAGATGATGTTGTGCGAAGAGCCGCTTTTACCTCCTTTGTTTCTCACTTTCTTAACTGAGCATTTTTCAATTTTACCGTCGGGAATATCAATTGACAAAGCATTTTGAAAGATTTGTTTAGCTTTTTGGGTTGCATTTTCGTCCGTGACATTTGACACTCCCACAATTTCAATGCAGTTGCTCAGAAGGTTTTGTTGTTGCCAGTTTAGCCTGTTCTCCAATAATTCCACTTTTGCCTTCAACTCTGTGTTTTCAGTCCTTAGCTCGTTTAATGAGGCTAGAAAACACTTATTTGTTTTTTCCAGTTGAGAAAGCTTCAAGTAAATCATTTGCAGAGTGTATACGCCGTCATCATGATGTGTGTCCAATGCAATTGTTGCCGATGGGTCGTTGTTACATGGGCTATGCATTTTTGTACCATTGAAAGAAGATGACGCACTTTTTTGACTTGATTCACACTGCTTGTTGTTGTTGTCCAGCAATGGTTCAGTCATGCGCATAGACCTGCGCCTCAGCACTCCACATTTGTCACATCGATACTGGTTTCCACTTGTTAGGAAGTAATCTGCATCTTCTTTAGCGAGATTCACGCAGGAAAAGTGAAAATAATTTAAGCAATCATTGCAGGATATTTTCGTGGTGCAATTTCTTTCAATTTTCTCCGAACAAACCGAACACTTCATTTTGATTGAAATTAGTTTGATGTGAAACGAATTTAGTTTGAAGCGATGCGCACCCCACGACAATCAGAGTCAAACTGAAATCTGCTGGCCTTGTAGTAAATGAGGACAAGACTAAGTACATGCTATCAACAAACAAACAAACATCTGTCCACCGCCTAGGACAAAACGGCTCAATAGTGGCGCAACAATTTCGAGGTTGTTAAGGAGTCTACCTCGGAGTTCACATGAACTCCACGAATGACACCTTAGTGGAGATCCGGCGAAGAATTACCCTAGGAAACCGCTGCTACTTCGGTTTGGCAAAACAACTGGGTTCAAAACTCCTAACTCGGAGGACGCAATGTATGCTTTACAAAACCCTTATCCTGCCAGTTCTGCTTTATGGCGCCGAGTGCTGGACCATAAGTAGGAGGGGAGAGCTGATACTGGGCTCTTTCGAAAGAAAAATTCTTCGGCGGATTTTTGGTCCTGTGTGCGAGGAGGGCAAATGGAGGAGAAGATACAACCGCGAACTCTATGAGCTGTACCAAGATGTGGATGTAGTCCAAAAAGCCAAAATATGTCGACTACATTGGCTGGGCTACATCGAGCGAATGGACAATAATGCTCAAGGATCTTCGAATCCTCGAATTTGTATTCTTAAATTTATTATTTATTTATGAAAAACCCAACTGAAAATTTCTTAAACCGAATGTATTTGCATTATGAAGAGTAAATACTTCAATTCACAGCAATAAACCAATTAAGAGGAGAAATCAAATAAATCAACTTCAACCTACCCCTGCAGTTTCTCAGGCAGAGACTCTTCACGGTACCGGATCTCGTTAAGTAAGCTTATGACCTATAACAGCATTGCACTGAAATGTGAAAGAAGTGCTTGTTGTTGACTAAAATCCACGATCGGTAACACAGTTTTTACGGCGTTTTCTACGATATATATGCAAGGTGAGAGTGAACCGTAAGTGAACTGAATTTGCGATAGGGATGTTTCTCTACATACTCCGCAAAGAACTAGATCTTCATTCCCATTAGCTTTTAAGTTCAAGTGGCGGAGTTCTCAGTGTCGGATTTGAAACATCTTCACACTTAAACGTTTCGGCCCACCCGAAAGAGTATATGTTTCAAATTTGGGCTAATTAATAATATTTAGGCACGCTACAAACTACGACTCAATATTACAATACCCTTAGGATGGAGTACAAAAACCTCCTACTCAGAGCACAAGAACTAAAGTTCTTTCTTAAGGGTATTCCGTCATGTTCACAATTTCGTATCGCATCGTTAGTTGATAAAAGTATTCGACTATCGAACGTTGACGATTTTTTTTTTTTTTGTCGGGGTGTGTGAGACTTTCTGCACTGGAGCACTCAGACTCAATACTGGTCCATTGTACTACCAGGCAGACACACCACATTTTACTGTGGGGATTTAATCGTTTTTCTAAGAAAAACGAGAAGGCGCTTCAATGATAAGGAGCTAAGGTTTACAGCACTCACCATATCCGCACCAAATAGCTGCCACCTGATACGAGCAAAAGCAGGACAATCACAGAGGAAATGTTCCGCAGTGTCGTCGCTTTCTCCACTGGCTTCGCAGTTGGTGGTGTCGCTTAGGCCTAGCACCTTAAGGTGTTTGGCAAAAGCGTAGTGTCTCGTAAGAACGCCAGTAGTCTGTCTGCAGTCTTTTCTGTTGAGAGACAACAAGAATGCCGCGGATTTCTCACAGACGTCGGGGAGCATTTGCTTAGTCTGTCTGCACCCTGAAGAGTCATGCCAACGGCGATTGTGTTCATAGGAAACCCAACCGTCAATGGAAGCCCTGACCGAGGACGCAGGCAGACAGATCGCTGGTTCAGGTCCTGAGAGGTCCCCCTCTGAGCCTTGTCTAGCAAGTTCATCGGAGATCTCATTTCCCGTGATCCCGTTATGACCCGGGACCCAGACAAGTTTAAGTGAATTCAGCCTTCCGACCGAATTCAGAGATATCTTGCATTCACGTACTATTTTGGAGGTAGTTAAGGGTTTGAGTAAGGCCTTAAGCGCAGCCTGACTGTCGCTACAGACACAAATACTTCGCCCCCTCCACCTGTTCTTCGTAACATAGTCCATGGCCATTAGGATAGCATAAGTCTCTGTTTGGAAGACTGACGCATATTTGCCTAACGGAAAGAAAAGTCTAACGTTATCGCTCTCCACGAAGACACCAGCACCAGATCCTTGATCGGTTTTGGAGCCATCAGTGAAGATTCGACTGCATTCCCTTCCAGGTTCAGAGATGTAAACATCAAGAGGCGGAAGGTTCAATAGTGCATCTAGGCCGGAGCCAGGCGTGCTGGGGAAGGCCCCCGTGCAGCCGAGACATACCTGCCTTTGGAGTTTGGCAAAAGCAGCAGTGACGTATTTACGTGAAAGCTTATTCCACCAAACAACCGATGCGTATGCTATAAATGGTCTTATCATAGCCGTATAAATCCATAGGACTCTTTTCGGTGATAAGCCCCATGTCTTGCCGAAAATGCCTTTGCACTGCCAGAAAACAGACAGCGCCTTGGCAGTCTTCAGCTCAACATGTTTGGACCAAAGAAGTTTGCTATCCAGGATGACTCCCAGTTACTTTGCTTCATTGGAGAGTTGGATTGTGACGCCTTTTAGCACTGGCTGAGTCAACCCGACCAGCTTCCTCCTTCTCGTAAAGAGAACAACCTCAGTTTTAAGAGGATTGACCGAGAGCCCATTCCTAGCGCACCATTCGTCGATCACGTCAAGGGCCGCCTGCGCCTTGGCGCATACAGTCGCTAGGCATGATCCAACAGAAAGCACGGCAACATCATCCGCGTACGCCTGAGCGTAAATATTAGAACTGTTGAGTGCGTTCAACAGAGAGTCGACCAGCATACACCACAGCAGTGGAGACAGGACGCCGCCTTGCGGGCAGCCTCTGTTTACCCCCGCCATAACATAGCGGCCACAATCCGCATCCGCAACCAACGTTCTATTCATTAGCATTGCTTTAATCCACAACACCAATGGTTCGTCTACTCCGTGTTGTCTGGCGGAGCTGCACATGCTATCAAAAGTCGCATTGTCAAAAGCACCCTCAATATCGATGAAAATGCCCATCGCGTATTCTTTTCTGTCAAGCGCGCCTTCAATTCTACCAACTAGATTTTGGAGCGCAGTCTCGCAGGATTTTCCGCGTTGATAGGCATGTTGCATCTGAGATAGTGGGTGCAATCGCAAAGCAGTTTTGCGCACGTGAAGCTCGACCAGCCTTTCCATGCTTTTCAGCAAGAAGGAAGTCAGACTTATTGGTCTGAAGCTCTTGGCGAGTGAGTAGTCACTTCTGCCAATTTTTGGTATAAATGCCACTCTAACTGTACGCCAGGGTCTTGGAATGTATGCCAGTGCTAGGACAGCGATGAAGATTTTCTTCATAGTCGGTAGCAACTGGTTTGTACATTGCTGCAGCATGGCTGGGTATATTCCGTCCGTACCAGGTGACTTGAAGCCGTCAAAAGACGCAAAAGCATATTTAATGGCCTCGTCCGTCACCACGGCCTTCGCAATATACTAGCTACGCCGAGTTGTTTGTCTTCGCTCACTCATAGTCTCGGTAATCGGGGCTGGTTGTGAACCAATTGTAATCTGGTTACCCGGAAAGTGAGACTCCAGCAGATAACTAAGAGTTTCCGCTTTCGTCTCAGTAAAGGTGCCATCAAGTTTTCTAAGTGAGTCCAGTTTGGCTGGTTTGCCCTTTTTCAGAACTTTAACCAACCTACTAGTTTCACCCAGCGTTTCAATCTTTTCGCAGAAATTCTTATAAGAAGCACTTTTCGATACCCGAATTAGCCTCTTATATTCCTTCTGCTTCGATCGGTAGAGATTCCAGTCTGTCTCCAAATCAGTCTTGAGTGACCTATTTAGAAGCTTTCTAGCTTCTCTACGAATTCTTTGCAGTTCCGAGCTCCACCAGGGAACCGGTGTTCTGCCAGGGGGTTTGCTTACTGGGCACGTCAGTTCAAAACAGCTAGTAATGGCACTATTCAGGTCTTGAACAGCTTCCTCTACCATTTGTCTCGTCCTGAGTTTGGTTGGAGTTTTGAGAGTTTTCCCTAATTCCTCCCTGGAGCGTATCCAGTTGGTTTTTCTCGTATTCCTCCTCTCCTGCAAAGTTATGGCTTCGCATCCGATTTGGAATTCGATATATCTATGGTCCGAGAGGGACACCTCCGAAGAGACCCTCCAGTTAGTAACCGCCTTAAAGTATCTATTTGATAAAGTTAGGTCGATCACTTCCTGTCCTCTTGACGTCACAAAAGTTGGTTGCGAGCCAACATTGTTGATAGTAAGATCAGATGATAGAATGAAATCCAGGAGATGGTTTCCTCGCATGTTGCATTTGCTGCTGCCCCAAACAATGTTTTGAACATTGGCATCACAGCATATAACTAGGCCCATCTTCCTGGTGGCGCAATAGTCAATGAGTTCAGCAATTGCCCTCGGTAGTGGAGGCACTACCGAATCATAGGGGAGATAAGCTGACGCCACGACGAAGGTCTTCCGATTTCCATTCGTTTCGTAGCTAATGGCTGCAGCAACCAAATCTTGACCACAAAATTGTCCAAGCTTAGTCGCTGAGAGAAGGTTCGACACAGCAAGACAAGCCCTTGGTCTCTCGGACCGCTCGTCCCACGGACACCTCCAAGGCCACAGATGCGATTTTTCCACACCCATGGCTCCTGTATGGATGTTATGTGGGCTTTTGTATTCAACACAGAAAGCTTCTTACTGATGAGTGCAGTAGCAGCCTTGGAGTGTTGAAGGTTAATCTGAGTAAATCCAATCATTGGAAATACATCAGCTGGAAGTGTTCTAGTGGAAGGGCACGCAGAAGGTGCGCGCGCAGTTCCACCGACAGGAGTGCTTGAGGTCTTCTTCCTCCGTTTTTTCCTGTTCGAGCTAATGGAAGGGGAGGCAGCGTTGGTTTCAGTCAGCTGGCTGGTTTCGGTTGGGGTAACCTCTGCCGACCTGCATATCTTTGCCGTCGCCGCCGGGGAAGTGCCGTTCTCAGCGCTTGCGCCTTCAACTGGCGGTGCAGTTTCTTTGCGCCGCACGATAGCCGCCTTTCTCCTTTTCCTCTTTCGCTGGCTCTTAGATGGACGCTGACCAGTGGACGCCGCCTCTGTGGCCTGTTTCACCTGTTCGGTTTCACAGGCCTCGTCGGCAGCATCGCACCGGCTGTCTGTCTGTCTATTGGTCTGAAGATTAAGCGTATCAGGTTGAACCTCTCCGCCACTTTCTCCATTTTTCCAGCCCAGTCTACCGAACGTGTCGGAGATAGAGCTGCAGGAATCTTCGGAAGCAAACCTTTTCACAACTCGAAGGTCAACGCCTGTACAGGCGGGGGGTATAAGTATGTCGGTTGACGATAACTTGGAGGCAATCGAAAGCAGCCGTGATAATTGGCAAATTGTAAACTATTTGTCAAGGTTGTGAACTGATGGAATTCAATTACCTGTTGATACGACATTTAGCGATTAAAGCATCTTCTGACATTACAAATCTATTATAATTTGATTTTTCAATCGGGATCGTTTTCTTCTCATCCACGGTGAGGGAAGTGTTTCAATATGAATTGACCATGATCATAGATGTGTATATGGTTCTTATCGCATTTGGCAGCTGTTAATACTCTATACATTGAAATCGTGCCAGTTCTCTTTAATTAAATGTATTAGGTGTCAACTGACAGATAAGTTGAATGTCAGAAAAAAAAACGTTGTCTTATCAACTTTATTTAAAAAAAATATTTTAGGTATACCCAAAACCGAAGTCAATGAATGAAAGCTGTGACCATATTTTGCATCCACTTAGTTTAATCTTATTCGAAAATGATTTTCACTTCAATTCGTCCACGTATTTGTTTTAAGTGTTCACCCTCGATTAATTCAAAAAAAAAATATAAATAAATAAATACCAAAAATACAAATAACAAAACACAATATTATTCTCTCCATCTTGATTGCATAAATTCAATATTCTCCTTCCACTATGAATAAGTTATAAGAGCCTTTCAATAGAAATCCAAAAAAAACAGAACCAACACTTCACTTACGCTCGTCTTCGCCATCTTCGCTGTAATGGTCTTCCTTGAGGTCTCCTCTTCGATTGGAAAAACCACAGAGTTGGGACAAAGCTTAAGTATGTTTACTATTTATGCATCTCAATGAAGATTGAATAAAATATGTATAACCTCCACACCTTTAGCGTGATGAAAAATAAAGTACACCACTTGGACTGCGAAGCAAGTCGAGGGAATCCAAAAAGGTTCTCAACACTGTTTGCATTACACTCGATCGTCATCTCATAAGAAAATCCGCAGACGATGGGATGACTGTTTCAAAGAAGTAAGACATTTTTCCTATGATTCCCCCCTAATTCCCTATAGTATGACGCTCGAGTATACACCAAGAGCTAAGTCACGTTTCGAGACAAGTCACCATCAAACAACACTCCACCACAGCCTCCTTTATCTGAAGTAAATAAGTTACTCCGCGCCCATTTCAGGTGCCTAAGGTAACATAACAAAAACACAATGAAAGAGATGAAGAAAAATGGTATAATATTACTAACGAGTGTGAAGGTGGTGTTTGGTGATGGTGGGCAACTGTGATGCACTTTATGAGTTATTTCTTTTTGCAAAGCGGCAGTGACAATCCCAGTGGTAAACACTTAAAATGAACTGATACAGAGGAAAGCACAAGTGGAGGTGCAAAGGTGTAGATAAACAAACAACGAGCAAAAAGGTGAAATCTTGAGATCTTACGCTCCAGGTACACTATTAGTTCATTGGATGGTATGGTCTACTAAAGTGGCATCTTGGTTATGCCTTTGCTGTCGCAATTTCAATATGTAATGATATTGCCATGCTACTTGAATTCATTGGAAGATGACGTATCGACTCGCAGCGAGGGTACTCTTTTTTGATCTTCAGAAATATTTTTTTTTTTAGACTTCAGAGAAATAAATCTGGAGGAAACATACGGGAAGTTCCGCATTTTGTATCCATGTGCTGATATAAATAGTCAGGCTACGACTATGAGATCTTAAGCTTAGCTTGGTTAAATATGAAAGATTCCCAACTTTCCACAGACTTAGTCCGCACTTGCACTGAGTAAAGTGATTGCAAACGTGAAACGCATAAAAGCAAGCATAAACAAAATCTTTCTGGGACTCATGTGCTTTACCCTTCTCACTACTTTCTACCAAAAATCGATGCGTTAATCAGCTAATACCTCGATGCAGATGGTTTTATTTTGAGTGCATCAAACTCAGGGAAAAAACAATTGCTTTTCTAAACTTGTTTAGAACTCCGACTATTTTAAAACTGCTTACTTAAACAAATTATATTAGCAAATTTGTCAAAATAAACATCATCTATAAATGGTGTGAAAATTGGAAATGGTAAAGTAGTAAATTGTATGGAAATTTGTTCAGTTATTGCATTAAACCGTATCCAATATGCTGTTTGGTTCAAAGATTCACTAAACGATGCTGTTATAAACTCGTTAAAACAACCTAGATCAGTGAGTTAGTTTTTAACCAACGGATAAATTCCAAAAATCATTATTTATAAAAATTTGAGCTTAAACAATGAGGTAGGGTCAACTACTAGTTAAATATTCATTATTTATACGGAGGCTAAACTTCATAAGAAGTCTAGCTAAAAAAATTGGAAACTTGTAAAGATTCTAAAATATTTTAGTGTAACGTGGGGGAGTTAGGAGTACGCAATAGATTATCGGGGACTTCATTACATGCCGAAATCTTAGCCTCTAATTCTCACTCTTTATTGACTTGACGTGATGAGTTACATGTGTTACAATATGCCTTGCCTAATTCATGACTGACAGGCCTGACTCCCCGATAGTTCTTATTGAACTTGAAACGGCTATTTTGAAATAGAAGAACAGCAAAGTCCCTGGGATTGATGGCGTTCCTGTCGAGTTTTTTTTTAAAAACTCCACATTGGAATTTAAACATTATCTGATGTCATTTTATAACTACATATATATATGAACATGCCTGCGTCCCGGAAAGCTTTAATTTTAAAAAAAAGAGATGGAAAATTGCCTGCAAATTATAGAGGTAAATCAATACTTAATTCAGTAAGGAAGGTGTTTGCTAAAGTTTTCTATAACAGATTTTTCAAATTGGAAGGAATAAAATCAACCTTTAAGTATATTTCAAGCCGGTTTCCGTCCGGGATTCTCAACTTTTGATCACGTTTTCGCCTTGCGAATCATTGTCGCTAAATCCACCAAAAGAAAAAAAAGTTGTACGCCTGTTTTCCTTTGACAAACTTACCCGGCAACTTCTGATCTACAAAATGGCTTCTCTTGGTTAACCAGAATACAGACCTGGGATCAAAATATCGGGTTTTTAAAGCAACTATTAACATCTGTATGTGCTACGATGTTCAAGTAATTTAATTTCAAAGTTGACGAACAATTCTATCTTTAACATTTAAATCTTGCATCGGCATCCACAGCAAGGGTTATATCTTATATACAAAGTATTAAATCATCTTGTTCAAGCTGCTTATTATTCTAAGCTCGATCTCCTTGTGAAAGTGTGAAAGCGATAAACGCTATTCTTAGAGCAAGAGTGGAAATTCCTAGCTTAAATTATTTGCCTCATCGGCCAGACTCTTAGTAACTTCTACAACATAGTGTCCTCTATAGCTCGCATGCAATAGATGTACTAAACGGATCGGCAGGGTGGGCAAACCTCTTCAAGTTTTGTGACCATACTCCTACCTATCGAAATAGTTTTTGAGGTGTTTGAATGTGAATTGTTTTAGTTGTTCAACCTTTTACTTAGTTAAGGTGCTATTATTTTAAAGAAATATTATATGTCATGATGTTTCAATATTATCTTGAACTTTTTTTTTTTCTAGCTGCAATTTGCCGGTGCCTAAGAATTGTATTGGCCAATATGTTTAAGTAGACCACATAATTATTATCTATAGCGGATACCTGGCATGACTTGGTGGCCTAACAAAAAGGAATACATATTTTTTTCTAACAAACAAAATTCCAAGGCAAACTTTGGTGAGCCGATATTGCCCTAACTTCACAGAAATACCATCAGGTCAATTGATTTGATTTCCTGATTTGAGCTCAATCGTTAGTTAAAAGGACTGCATAAGGTGTACTTTATTACAAACATTCAAAAAAAAAAATGTGCCAAATCGGGCGAGCCGTTCTCAAGCGATACGCTTACCAACGGACAGCGTTTCATTTTTATTATATAGCAAAATTCGCATACCAAACACTAACACTCGGCATTTCAAACATTTTACAAAAAAAGGAGTCAAATCGGTCCAGTCGATCTCAAAGAAAGCGGTTACCAAAGGAGAGCATTTCATTTTTATTGTACAAATTACATGGAATGTTACTATCTGGCAGACGGCAAAATGCCATGTCCATACATTTTTTGTAAACCTGTTTACTGTTTGAAATAAAGAATATTAAAAAGTTATAAAAATGGCTTTAAAATCTGGTCTCATGGGCTAGAAAGAATCATTCCATACAAAAAAGAAAAACTATAAAAACTATAATTACGTGAATTATAGTTGAGCCTTGATCTCCTTAGTTTTGGCAGATCACGCGCCTTAGAGCACAGCCTTCAGTCCAGTTCCCTTGACGAATCAGAGAATGAGCTGTGGATCCATGGTTTGTATGTCTTGTCTGTTATTTGGTGTTTTTCCAAATATTTTATCCTCTTGTGGGTCAATGCCCCACAGGATTCCAGAATGTGGTCCCGAGTTTCAGCGGTCTCGCTGCAGAATCTTCAGCGATCGTCCTTTAATATGGCCATTTTCCTTTGGTGCTCCTGAGTCTATAATGCCCCGTAAGGAGACCTGTAAGGATTCGTGGTTTTCTTATTGAGGCTGATAATAGATTTGAATGGGTCTATTGGTTGTAGATACCGAAGAGTGTCTTTGCTTGTGTCAGACCTTAGATGTTAAGAAAGGTCTAGCTCTTGTTTCTTTCTCCAGTTTCCTGAACTCTTCGCGTAGAGTGTGTTCTCCGATGCCGCTGAATGGTTCAGGGCCTATAAAGTTTCGTGACAGAGAATCCGCTGTTTCGCTACCCATAATGCCTACGTGGGTAGGTAACAGCAGATGGTTTTTTTTTTTTTTTTTTAGATACAAGGACATCCAAATCCCAGAGCACTCAGACTCAGTAACGGTCCATTGTACTACCAGGCAGAAATCCTCCTTTTTGGTGTAGAGGTATGTGAATGGGTGGCGTACGTTGTTGTTCCCCATGGGGATTGAACCTGCACCGCACGGGTCACAAGCCAACACACTAACCTGTACACCGTCGCCACCCTTACAGCAGATGGTTGCTCTGCTTTGCTTGCCTAGTTTGTGCGGACATTATTGCTATGTTGTAATTTCTGTAATTTTTTCTCGGGATTGATCCGAACGCACCTGTCTATAGCACATGTTTCTGTCTGTGTACTATAAGCTCAATATTATTATTATTTTGTCATAATAATGTTCATGAGGAAGGAACACTGGGACTAAAAGTGCTGCTGTTATACCGAAGAAGTGCTTAACACAAAAAAAATGTGAGCAGAATTTGAATTTACAAGGTTAAGAAAATATGGGTTTTCGGATGGCTTAATCGGATCTTTAAACTTATAATTCAAGCATAAAATCGATGAATTCTACCGAGTAGACGTACTTTCCCCGCTTCTCCGTTGATTTGTTATATCTTACTTACTGGTTATAGCCGTAGTCATCAGCAAGTGTTACAAATAGTGTAATTAAAAATAAATACAATTCCGTGTCTTAATCGTCTGTTGTGCTCATTCGTTAATACCTAGTTATACACATTCATCTTAATTATTCTTTTGTCTGACTAAAAACATAAAAACTGATATATAATAATGCTCCGTTCACCCAAAGCTCGTCAGTGCAAAGTGTCATCGCCCATGGTCTACCCCCCTGTCACCCCTCCCCATCAACTTCAAGAAACCGAAAAGTGTCAAGTGCAATTTCCCCTTACCCCGCCGGCCCCTGCCATGACCGAACAGCCACAAAATAATTCTTGTGTTCAAACTGAAACCCCCCTGTCGTTTTACATGGAAAGTCTGGACGCAAAGCTTTTGAAACAGAGTGAGTTTATTGTAAATCTGCTGTCTTCAAAGCTGATAGAGTCCGAGCAGAGGATATTTACTAAAATCGAGACAGAAGTTAACGCCATCAAACGAAGTATTGCCGACATAGATGAAAGAGTCATACACCTCGAAAAAAATCAATGCTCCATGGAAACTCTTAAAAACGAAGTCAACTCGTTAAAGCAAAACGTCGAGATTCAGGAGAACAAATCTATTGCTGCCAATGCACTACTTTATGGTGTACCCTCTGATCAAGGTGAAAATTTGACATCGCTTTTTAACCGCCTCTGCAGCACTGTTAATGTAGAGGCTCTTACCCTCAAAAACATTTATCGGGTCAGACCAAAACAAAACACACGTAATCCACCAATTCTGATTAAGTTTCAATCCGCATATGAAAAAAACTTTATTTTAAAATCCATTACATCACATTGTAAACAAAAAAATGGTCCACTTCGAATGTGTGCCATCGGAATAAAATCTGACGTTTAAATCCATATTCACGAAGCTCTAACAAAACAAAAACATCTGTTAATGCAACGTGCACTGGACAACAAAAAAGAAAAGAAATTGGTGTCCGTGTATTCTTCGCGCGGAATTGTGTACGTTAAGCCGAATGCAAATGGAAAAGCTCTTGCTGTTGACAATCTGGACTACCTTGCCAATATCATCAATGGATGCGAAAACTCAAAAAGCTCGTCGACCTATTCGAAGAAACAGTAGCGGCTAACTTTATTCCTTTTCTTGTATTTATTTTTTATTTTAATTATTTTTTTCTTTTGTTTTCTCTTTTGTTATAAAGTCTTATTATTTATTTTTATTTTTTATTTTTAATTTGATCTGTTTAAATCCCAACATCTCGTTTTCTATCTCTATCTAATTTCGCTATTTATGTCAAATTTAATGGACCGTGATTCGGTTATTCAGCGGTGGGATTCTCCGGCAACCAGTGGTAATACCATAATGGGTTCTATGATTAAAGTATTTTCCAAATACAAGAATGGCCTTCAGATTTGCCATATTAATGCACAAAGTCTTTGGCCTAAAATGGATGAGTTTCGTTATGTCTGTTTGTAGGTTCTGGGGTCGATATTATTTGCGTTTCAGAAACCTGGTTTCCTTCAGAATCTGACTTAAACGATAAATTGTACGGTATGGAAGGGTATCAAATTTTCCGTGGTGACAGAGTCGGTCGTGTTGGTGGTGGAGTCGCTGTTTATATTAGAACTGGTGTATTTCGTAATTTTAAAATTAATTGTGTGTCCAAAGGTAATAGTGAGATGGATTTCTTGTTTCTGGACCTTGCAAGCGTAACCGATACAATTCTTCTCGGAGTGGTTTACCGACCAAATAAGAATGTTAATCTTTGTCACCTTACCTCATTGTTAGAAGAAATATCTGTCTGTTCGCCCAACGTCATTGTATGTGGTGACATAAATAGTGATCTCTTATCTGAACGAAATTTGATCGATAGTATGTGTTCAATAAATCTTTTCCCTGTTAATTCTTCTACACCTACTCACTTTACCGATACTTGTAGCACCTTACTTGATGTTTTCTTTGTTAGCGAAACCAATAAGGCACTCTTCTATGACCAATTGTCAGCCCCGGGGTTTTCAAAACACGATTTGATCTATTTTACCTTTGATTTCAATTATCATGAATTACCTAATTAATTTGAGTTTAGAGATTTCAGACACATTGACTACACGGTTTTAGACAATGATGTGCGCAGCGTTAACTGGGACCTCATATACTGCATGTCTTCTTCAAATCAACATGTTGAGTTCTTACAATCGAATGTTAATCAGCTTTTTAATACTCACGTGCCCCTTAAAACTAAGGTAGTGAGACATATCGCCAATTCATGGTTTACAAGTGATATCCGAGAGCTAATGGAAAGACGTGACGAAGCGTATAACCTATGGAAGCGCTTTCGTTTAGAAGAGCACCACAGGTCATACCGTACTCTCCGTAATACCATGGTGCTGCCAAAAAACGCTATTACTCTGATCGATTAAATGCATCATTCTCTGGTAAACAATATTGGAAGAACTTGAATGAAATTGGTGTAGGAAAACAACAGAACCGCCTCCTTGATAATGTTGATGGTGATGAACTAAATCGATGCTTTGTGTCCTGCACTCGGCCCACTCTTTCACCTACTTCGCATGTACTGAACATCACCAACAGCACGGAAGCATTCGAGTTTTCTCTCGCGGAACAGGCAGATGTGGTTGAGTGTATACTCTCGATCAAATCTAACTCTGTTGGAGTTGATGAAATTCATCCTAAGTTCATAAAGATTATTCTGCCCATTATCCTACCATATCTCACCCATGCCTTTAACCACATCCTTACAATAGGTGTGTTCCCTTCAATATGGAAGAATTTGAAAATCATTCCTGTTCCCAAGAATAACACAGATAAGGATTTTCGCCCTATTGCTATTCTCTATTTCCTTTCCAAAGTCTTTGAAAGAATTATGCAGAAGCAAATTAATAGGTATCTTAATTCGAATAATTCATTGTGTTCTCATCAGTCTGGTTTCCGTGCTAAGCATAGTTGTACCACTGCACTTTTAACTGTGGTCGACGACATAAGGCAGAACTTAGATAAAAATCATGTCACGTTTCTAGTGCTCCTTGATTTCTCCAAGGCATTTGACACTGTCAATCCCGCAATACTATGCAATAAGATCTCAAGTAAATACAACTTCTCTTCTTCCGCTGTGCGTTTAATATCCTATTATCTTATTGGTCGTCAGCAGGCTGTGTATGCGAACAGTAGAATGTCAGACTTTCTTCCCAAAACATGCGGAGTTCCCCAAGGTTCCATCCTAGGACCCCTACTCTTTTCCCTGTATGTCGATGAGTTGCCTTCCGTCGTGACTAACTCATATGTTGAAATGTATGCTGACGATACTCAGCTACACATGAGCTGTCCACCTGACTCAATCGATCCTTGCGTCAGTTGCATAAATTCCGATTTGAATAAAATCTCTAATTGGTCGCAACAAAATTCGCTTCTTATTAACCCTAAGAAGTCTGGGAAGACGTTAGTCTTCCCACATATCTACCTTAACGATGGTCCGATCGAATATGTTGACACCGCAAAAAATTTGGGTATGGTATTTAATAAAACGTTAACGTGGAGTGATCACTTTAACTTAACAGTTGGCAAAGTTTATGGTATTCTTCGTTCTCTTTGGACGACTCAATACTTCACTCCCATGAAAACGCGGATCGTCTTAGCTAAGACCTTAATTATACCAATCTTAACATACGGTTGCGAAGTTTTTGGAAAGTGCGACTCGATTAGTACCCGGAAACTTAATGTAGCCTACAACAACATAGCTCGATATATCTTCGGCCTTCGAAGATACGACCACATTTCACTTTTTTCTTTCCGGATCGGTAATATTACGTTTGATTCACTTTTAAAGTATCGTACCATTTTAATGTTACATAATATAATTTATTCACGTCAACCCCGCAACCTTTTTAACCGCTTAACGTTTTGTGCATCCATCAGGACTAGACAAATTGTATCCCCGCGCTATTCTTGTTTAACGTCTGAACGTCAATTTTTTGTTAATGCCACTAGACTCTGGAACTCCTTACCGCGCCAAATCAGAGAAATAGGATTGAAAAAGAGATTTTCTACTGAACTAAGATCTTTCTTGTCTGCCAGTTAATTTTACTTGTTCCTTGTAAATTTAAAATTTTTGTAATTGAAATTTGTTGAAACTTGTTTTTATATTATTCTCATGTAACTAAATCTTATTGTATTTATGAATCTGAATCGGCCGTTTATATTCTTATTATTATATTTTTTTTTAATTTCTAAGTATTATCCTCTACGTTTTATAGTAGTCCTCATTGTTCCTTGTAAATCGATTAATCAGTTTATCACTATTTTAAAAGATATAATATATCTTACTGTGTAAGCCTTTAAATATCTACTTAAATAAATAAATAAAAACAGAATGATAGCAGATGCTATTGAGCTTTTTGCACTTGGGAAGCAATTTTCAATAGAAATAAGTGTCAGTAATAGGTCGGAGCGGATCAGCAAACAGGCAGTACTGATATTCTTTCTTTTTCGAACCAATACGATTCCCATTCCACTCCAAACATCCATCTAAGTGTTCGTTGCATGGAAATTCGATCCATTATCAGCAACAATTAACTGGAGTCCGTCAAGCAGATGTGCAAAGACTGCAAAAATAGTAAACGACCTCGGATACGATTACCTAGTGTACATTCTACTTTGATGGGGAACGCCCTAGTAGATCTCAGTTCGATAAGGGTGTCCACATCGGTTTCATATTAAAACGCATCAATGGCATCTTTTACATCACGAACATTACAATATCCGTTTGTGCATATCTATTCTTTGTTTATATCAAAAAAAGAAATCTTGACTAACTATATACTTTGAACGAAATTGCATAATGCTGAGCAGTTCCACAGAAACTTGTCAAATCTACAAAGCTAGAAGCGTCATTCAAGGCAAACTGTATCAAACCAATTTCAAAGCTGAATACCCTTAGCAAAGAACGAGACCTGCTTCGAAGTAGGAACATAAAAAATGCCGCCAAATCATATTACACTTTTTAAATTTATGAAAGGCTCGTAATCATCTTTGCTACAAGTGCTTAGCTTTAACATCAAATGATACGTTGTTTTTAATTACACAGATGTCGGTTCACAAATAAAAAGTATACACTTTCTTTTTCCCCATTTCTATTTACCCCATCAAACTTTATATACACAAAACCTCAGTGAAACATTGAGCTTTTCTTTAATTACTGATATATACGTAGAGATGACAATTCGGGCTTATTCAAAGTGAAATTTAATAAATGCAGTTGAAAAGGGTCACCCAAAACAGATCAACGAACTTTGCAAATAGCAATATAAAGCTAAAACTTTACTTTGATCCTTTCTCGCTATCAAAAGTAAGATGCAACGACGAATTTCAGCTTCACTATAACAATCTGTATTACTCTTATTCGCTAAGCGAAACCCACGACAAAAGCACCACAAAAGGGAAAATTTCAATAAAATCTCCCAAAAGGCAATTCTACTCCCCCTGCGTTCGTCTAGAAAAAAATAAAATGCAGAAAGAAAGCACTACATCAAACACAGCTCCAAGTTCATCTCCCTACGTCGATTCGACATCAAAAGGAGGAAAAACTTGGAAAAAAGGATTTTCCTTTTATTTTTTATTTTTCTCTATTTTATGTATTTGAACCAAAAAATAAATTTGTGATCGCGCGCGATAAAATAATATTCATCGTCTTAAATGAAACAGTAAAGGATGTGGGTATGAAGGAGGAGGGAATTCGGAGTAAAACTTTATAAAAGGAGGAAAAACGAAAGGTGGAGTTTTTTTTTCGTTATTTACTTTAGTGTCTCACACTCTTGGTACAATATCTTGCTCTATACCGTCGTAGGAGAAACGAGGATGTCGTTATAATTTCATTGAAAATGAAAAATTGAAAAAGAACAGTAAAGAAACTTCTTGAACGGTGAAATTATACTTTGGAGCTATTTTCTTCTTCTCAAGGGAAAACCCTTGACATAGACTCATCATATAAACCATAAACAGCCTTGAAGTACGGGGTCGCAAAAATGTTGGTGTAACATGGGAAGAGGAGCACAATGGACCCATTTCTGATCTATGCGCATCCTCATCGAGGCCCGGTTCCAATTGTGGGAAGGGTAGTGCACAATATTTTGTAAACGTATATCAATCATCAATCAATGAGCTTTGATATTTATTGTTATTAAAATCTTTTTTAGCCTACAAAATACAATTTCAATAACTTTATCTCAACTATATTATATTTAAGTCAAAAATCAAAAAAATCGGGTTTTAAATTTTAATTTATGTAAAATTCAAAAATTATTTATGTGGTATACCACCGCTCGGCAGGCACCTTGAAGTTGGCGTCTTCTTCTACGGAAGCGATGCTGTCATCGTCGTTAGGGTCACCCATGAGCGACTGAGAGCTATCCCCCCCCCGCCCCCCCCGGGCATACAGCACGACATTTGCATAAGATGCCAACTTCCCTTACACACGTTAGGGAGAAAATATATAAATAAAGAGGTGAGTATTTACTCGACTATTCTAAATGCTATCTGTAACAAGGTTAGCTTAGGGAGGAATTAGATCTGACATTAACACTCTCAAGTGACTGGAAGGTTTCCCCGAAATATTCCTTCCCCGACCACTTCGGGATAACCTTCTCTATTGACTTTGAACGAATTGAAGATAACATTTTCAGAAACCATATAAAGATAGACCGGAACAGATTTTCCAACCTGGTCGTCCATAGACTTGCTCCTGTCCCGACAGGTGTAATAGTGAACGCGACACAGGTGAACGAACCAGGCAACATTCTCATAAGGACTCTAATTGACTCTTTCAAAAAATCCTGACCTGTTAGAACACACGCAGCGTGGTGGAATGGGAGTCTACGACTTCTCAGATCAAATACCACGAAACTTTTAAGCAGAGCAAAACGGACAAGAACCGAAGAAAACTGGAGCACTTATCGCACCAGTTTCAATGAGTTCAAAAAGAAAATCAGAGCAGCAAAAAGATCAACCTGGGCAAGTTCCTGCTACGGCATTGAATCTGCCACAGAGGCTGCTAGACTCCGTAAGATTCTAGAAAAGAACACTTCACCCATGGGTCACATATGTAGGGAAGACGGTAGCTGGACAGAAAGCAACCAGGAGACCTAGGAGCTGCTCCTAGGAACAAATTTCTTGAGCTGCACAAACCTGGATAGTGATCCAGTGAGTCTCATCGACTACATCCCCTCAAATCCGGTTGAGGAGCACTTCATTAGAGACTACACAAACAGAAATAGAATAGCATGGCCACTGAAATCCTTCCAACCGTACAAGTCTGCGGGCCCGGACGGCATTCTCACAGCAATGATATAAAAGACAAGCTGTATGACCATACCATGACTCCAAGCAATATTCAAAAGCTTCCTGGAGCTTGGACTTGTTCCAGATAGCTGGAAAGTAGTGCGAGTGATTTTCGTCCCCAAAGCAGGGTAACCCAGCAACTCCACAGCCAAGGACTAGAGACCAATAAGTCTTTCATCTTTTCTCATGAAAACGCTGGAAAGACTCTTGGATCTTTACCTAAGGCACAAACTTGATAGCACGCTAATGTCAAAGGCAGATCAATGAACACTATGCTACATGAAGTTACCAGAACGAGCGAGAAGTCTCTCGAACAAACGGAATTTACGCTGGCTGCCTTATTGGACAAAGAAGGCTCTATGGGCTCTATGGAACTACTCTGCTGGGTTTCTGGGCACGTTGGTATGGCAGGGAACGAGACAGCAGATATGCTGGCCTGATGAGACTGCGATATGAGCCCATTCGAGGCTGACATGCAGGTACTACCGGCCTTAGCCACAGCTAAGAACTTCGTTGACGCTATCACAGCAAGACTAGCTACGGAAACATGGGATAACTCTACAAGTTGTGTCAGAACCCGTAGTCTGTGGCCCGTCATTGACAAAAACTGTCCTTTGACAGAAATCAAATCCGTGTGCTCGTCGAGGATACTAACCGGACACTGCCTAATAATAAATATAAAAAACAATTAAGTCACTAAGTCAGTAAGTAAGAATAAATAAAATGTAAGTTGTAAATTAAATCATGCTTGGGTGTATGTAAGTTTAAAGTTTAAAATAACAAAAATGAATTTAAAAGTGAAAGTTAGCGTCGGAAATTGAATAATATCGTCACCCAGAGATTTGACTAGAACAGGTGTCGTAAGGCAACATTTTAGAATTCGGCCTTATGTCGCTTTGCCAAACTAGAAGATATTTATTTGGCGTTAGATATTTTAAATTTAAAAGCCAATTTACCATAAGTAGTAATCAAATCATAACTCATATTCTAACTTCGGCAAACCGGAAGATAAATGGTAGGTAGTCTGACAGAATCCCGAAATTCAAAAATCCTAAATTTGCAGTTTGGAGTCGGCTTAAAATTGTAGGTACCTTGCACTTCCTGGATGGAGTTTTAGGCGCTATATGGGCTGTTAATACCTAATATTTTTTTTTTATTTTTATATCAGTTAAATAATCTTCCTTCTCTAAATCCAGCTTACTGCTTTGGTTGTCTGTTATTTAATGTTTCTATCATCTTTCAATAAAAGTTAGTATATAGGTGAAATTAGGCTAATTGGTCTGAAACTGTTTATGTCATTCTTGGTTAATTTTTTATGAATTAGTATTTTCGCACTTCGCTTCCGTTGTTTCGGTATTTCTTGTTAAGTTATTTTTGAGTTAAATAAAATCGTCAAATATTTCAGCTTCGTCCGTATTTCAGCAATTGTGCATCGATACTGTTTATTAAGGTTAAACCGGGCATCCATACATGCGAACCAGTAGGGGGGCAGTAAACTGGGATAACTTTCCCAGTAAGGAAGGAGTCCGTTTTCAAACATAGGGCACTAAAGTGGGCATGAAAAACGGGAAAATTACTTTATTCACATACTTTGCAAATAATTAGACTTTCATTGCCAACTTTTTCTTCAATAACACGTTTTTTTTTTTTTTTAAATAGTGTTCGTGTCAGTGGACGGATTTCAAAAATTTTTTACAGATGCGCATTAGGGGCCCTAGTATAGTATATAGTATATAAAGAGTCTTTCATTAAGGACTTGACAATTTCTTTTTGAAATAAAATGCAAACTACTTGAGATATCTCAAAAAAAAATTGTATTGGCTTAAATTACTATCAAAACACATATTCCCACCACGGGAACTTATGCAGCGGTCGATACGTTTAACCCAATTATACGGCCGCTATTTCTCGTTCAATATTTGCTCTCAGCTCCTCTAACGTCGCCGGTTTGTTGGCATAGACCAATGATTTAATATATCATAGATCACTCAATCGCACGATCTCGGTGGCCAATAGACAGGTCAGTTTCTCGAGATAGAAAGACTTCAATAACTCGATTGTTGCAGCCGCTGTGTGGCTTGTGGCACTGTCTTGTTGGAACCACATATCACTGATGTCCAATTCATGCAATTACTCAAAGAAATAACGTTCCAACATGTCTCTGTAGCGAATACCATTTACCGTAACGTGACGGTCATTTTCATCGACAAAAAAAAACGTCCCAATGACGCCAGCGGCATGAAAAGCCCCCCAAACAGTGACGACTTTTTGAGGACGAAATGCTGTTTCTTGAAGCACATGAGGGTTCTCACCTGTCCAGTAACACATATTTTGCTTATTAACGAAGCAGTTTAAAGACAAATGCACTTCATCGCTGAAGATGATTTTCCGATGAAATTCGTAATTTTCTTCCATCATGTCGAGAGCCCAATTCGAGACCAAGTGGCATTAGTTCTTGAGTCAGGGTGTAGGCCAAGATCCTAAAATTCGTCATAATGAGGTCTGGGAGAGGCCCAATTCTTGAGAACGCCGTGAAATTGATTGATTTGGCTGGTTTGTGACGGACACCTCTACGCCAGCAATATTTTCCACACCTCGGGCAAAACGTAGTCTCACTGGCACGGCAACATCAAACAGCGAATATTTTGACTTAAATTTTTTCACTAGCCTATGAATTGCTTGTCTACTGGGACGAAAACTAAGGCCGAAAATTGGCGTTAACGATCGTAAAGTTGCGACCACCGACTCGGAATTTCGGTAGTAAATTTTAATTATTTGTAAACGTTGTTCCTTCGTGTACTTCACCATGAAATGTTGACTTTACTGAATATTTTGACATTGACAGTTCGGTAATAGGTATAAGGATGCGTTCACACTGAAAGTTTGAAGTTGTCAAGTCGCTAATGAAAGACCCTTTATACATCCAGCTTCCTATATTCCAAATTTCAGCTTTCCAACTCGGATTTCGATTTTTTCGATAAAAGTTTTTTTTGAGATTGTGCAGTGGGCGGATTTTAAAAATTCTTACACTTGTTTATTTCGGGCCCCTAGAGAGTATAATATTTTCAAATTTAAAGTCGGACATAGCTAGAACGACATTACTGTCTATCCTGACCGCGAATAAAATATCTTTTAGAGGTCGACGGGAAATACAAGGTATGTTACAAACGATGAATCAAAATTATTATACCCTTAGATTAGGATTTGAAAAGGCTTAATGTTCATGAATTTTCTGACCGTTTTCGAAATCGTCATATTGTCCATGGAACTTATGTCCGTTTGAAGAGGTCATACTGTTCATGAATATTATGTCTGTGGTCTTTATATCATCATGCCTTGGTTTCCATGTATGTATTTTCCAATGTCATAATGGAATACTTGACGAAATGAATATAGCTGCAAAAGACATTGATTTTACTATTCGTAGATTTATGAGGCGCCAATTCGATTGACAAATTAAATATGGGGAATCAGTGGAGGATAGTGTTTCAAGGTGCACACTCACCTCTCCCTCCATGTGTCGTACGTGAGATCACTCCATATGATGGTAATATTATGTAGGCGCGAGTGTTGTTGATTCGATTGTGCGGATGTGATTGCGATCATTAGTGCGCGATAATAGTGTCGCTAGGTGTGGCATTGCCAACACAATCTCTTCTATACACTGTTATTATGAAGCAAACACACGTTCGCATTGCTACGCTTCTTACACTTCAATGGGAATATTATTCAAAATCAATCAAAATTGCATACGCGTCATATATGGATTAGGATTAGAAGGAAATCCTGCATTAAAACGACCTGTGGAACGTCAAGTACAACCATAAAGCGAACAGGCCGTATATCAAATAAAACGACCTAGCACTGCAGTAAAGTTTATGCCATAATATAAAAGACCAAGTTTAGCAACGACGAGTATGCCGATGAAAAAGGAAACACAACAAGGGGAAAGGCAGACTACGTGTGACAGCCTTAATAACTTTACGACAATAAAAATTAACCAAACGGGTGATATTTATAATTTACGACATAATTAAAGCAAGGATGTACCCATGGCACCACAAGGGAGTAAGCAATAAACCTGCCATTAAGTTCTCGCTGTTGAATTTCTCATTAATGGGGTAGTACGTGGTACATATAATCAGAATAATTACGATATAAAACTTACATACAAAAACGGAGAAAGGGGATGAAGTTTATGCGTGTGTGAAGATTTTCTTTTTATAGTGAGAAACCGTTCCCTAGCACTGACACCCATATGATGATGATGGTGACCCCATAGGCGGAGCGAGAAAAACACATGGGCTTGGGCTTTAGGATGCAGCAGAGACAGTGGTTGACACATTTATAATGCAAGGAGCAGGGGTAAAAATAGCTACATCATCCAACTAACAAACTCTTGTCCTCATCATTGTGTCAGGGTTGAATTAAATATTAGGGATGCATCCAAACTGATTGCATTGATTGAAATGCGATTTTCCCACTGGCAGAGAGTTCGAAAATTCACTGTTCGTTCTTTAAGTGAGTAGTGAGTGGTAGTCAGAATACTCAACACAACGGAGAAGAGCGCTGTAATCCGCGTGAATTCTGCCATCTGTGGTCCTCACAACACATCATTGTGTTGACATTTTCCTTTCAGTTTGGGAGTTCGTTGCCATTCCTATTTCGATTCCCTTCACTATTGTAAGTAACAAATTGTGTCCCTGGGTGATGGGCCTGGTATGGTTTGACAGCTGCTGCTGGACGATGATAGAATACTTTTGGCCGCAAACAATAGTAGCGCACTGGGATGAATGAAATGACATTTTAATTAATACAAAGCGTGTTCATATTGATCAATTGTGTCAGGAGCACAGAAAAGTAATTCAATATCTCGATGAGGGTGAATGTAAAGAGAGAGGGAGAGAGACTGACTAAACGAATAGGATAGGACACAAAAGACAACACTTGGCAGTATTTGTGTTTGGAAAAATATTTTTTCTTTTTTTATCTTATTCGTACCGACGACGATAATAGATGGCACATAAGATATTGAATTAGATTGCTCTTATAATTAGCTCTGAAATGGAAGAACAACAAAGGATTTTCTTTTGTTTTATTAGAGTTTGGAAGAAAATTTAGCACTGAGATTGATGGGATGACAATTGATGTATAAGATGTCTAGTTATGTACATATGTATACTCGTATACCCTACCCACTTATGTGGGTTGAAAGTTTGCACAAGCTAAGAATGTTACCGTAATAAACAGAGCTAGCGTTAAATGTGATTAAGGGAGTAATCATGTCTAAGAAATTTTAACAATCAGGTGAACCAAGCGACACATTTAGATTTAACATCTTGAAACTCTCCTGCAAGTGTACATACAAGTCCATGGGTTGACATGACTGGAGATGACCAGTGTCGCAAAAAATTAGTCCGGGAGACCTGCCGATATTCGTTGAGGTCGAACCTCGCTGGGTTGCACGTGGTAGGTTACACGTAAGAAGGAGTTTTTATAAATTTAAATAATTTTGCTTAAATAAACTAACTTCCCAGATATAGGTAGGTATACATTATAAATGTATGATCCAAAAAAGAGTACAAAACTAGGACCATGTACTATTTATTACAAAAAGGTACACTCCTTGTATTACACTAAACAAAACAAAACAAAAATAATTGTCTGAAAAAAAAGTTGTATTGGAAAGTGAAGGACCATAAAAAACAGCAAAAATGAAGAAAATTGGGGCACTTTTTTTTGTTTTCGAGCAATATATCATTTTTTTCTCATTCTTTTTTTTTAGTTTTATGCTTTTCGTACTTGAATTTGTTGGCTGTCGTGGACTTAAACCGATACACCATCGGACTTATTCTGTAGCAGTATATATTTTTACTACACGCGGCCCCTGAGCAACTGCATGTGAGGCCGAAGACCGTCCGGTGTATGTATCGAGGATGTACAGGTACACATTTTTTTATATAAAACAATTATTGCATCAATCCACCAATTTATTCATGAAAAATCTGATTTTAATAGCTTTCGCACGAAAAATGATAAAAAAATATTGTTGAATTTATTACGGAAAAGCAAAATACTGCCAACAATTTTTATTAAGTTACGTATTTAATGCTGTAGATATTTCTAAAATGTAGCAGTTTACATTCCATATTTCCCTTTTTTAAAGAAAGTTCACATTTTTTTTATCATTAAAAGTGTTCTTTGGCAATGGCTAAAATCATTGTGAGCATCTGAAAAAAATTGTTTTTATATTTCAAAATACAGTTCAGATTTGGCATATGTATCTGATACTATTTAATTGAAATCGTAATCAAATATTTTGTTACGCCACAGCTAAGTATCTAGACAAATAAAATAAAGAATTATTAACTAAACATGCGCGATTTGTTTCAGAATTCATAATCTACAAGTTAGAAAGCAAAATCACAATCGAAAAGCGCAAAGAAAATTGTCATTCGGATTTAGTTGACACCTGACACTCCAAAAGCTCTGTTCATTTTGAATTTTCTTTTTTTCAATTCTTTGTTCTTTGCCTTCATCTAAATTGGAAATATTAAATATAATAATAGAAAAATATAAGACAAATATTTTTATTGATGCTTAATGGAAAACCCGGAAATACCTGGACAAATTAGAAAACCTATTCCGGACGTCCCCGCATGTGCGGAAACGAGTACATGTCCGGGAAAATGTCTGACAGATGGCAACGTTGGGTATAGTGAGTGTTTTAAGCAGGGTGATTTTAAACTAAATAGTAGTGCAGATTTAAATATAGGGAAAGGCTACAGTCCGCTTGGCCTAACTGTTGTATGTCCTTTCCTATTCCCCATAAAGTGGGAGTCGCATAATTGGCTATACATAACTGTTTTGTACGTTTTTTGGAAAATTTTGTATTTGTATGATGGAATTGTTCAAACAACTTCATCTACTTACTTTGCGAAGAATAGGACTTTCATTTCAAACGATTTCTTCAATAAAACAGTTATTTTAAAATAGTGGGCGTGTCAGTGGGTAGATTTTTATTAATCTTTACACTTGAGTATTTTGGGTCTTTAGAGATTATATATTCCAAATTTCAGTTTCCTAGCTCACAATTTGACTTTTCAACAAAACTATTTATTTTACTGACCGCGGGCGGATTCTAAAAAAGTCGAACACATGGGCATTAAAGGCCCCTAGAGATGACATAATCCAAGTTGCATGATGATTATATCAGCCTCTAGAGAGTATATGTTCCAAACGGGTTGGGGACATAATCCCGAAAACCAAAATCCCGAAAATCCAAAATCACGAAAACCCAAAATCCAGAAAATCCAAAATCCCGAAAAGCCAAAATCCCGAAAAAGAATCCCGAAAACGAAGTCCCGAAAAATTATATAAAATGAAACCCGTTTGCGGGATCCTTTATTTAATTTTGAATGAAATAGACAAGTGTTTGTCCATTCCATTCACCGTAATAATGTTTTGCAATGTGCATTCAGTTGAGATGATCTCAAATAGTGTGATAGCTGACCGACTAGATTTTTGTAAGACAGTGAACAACGTAATACAAAGTGAGTATCGTGCATGCCTTTATAATTAAAAACTTTATATTATCAGTGACAAGAATGTGTCCATCGTGAAAACCAACAAACAGCGTGAGAAACTGCTTATTGGCGGCTACAAAAAATACAGGGATACATTTTACTGGGAGTGTGAGCAGCGAAAGCGTTCGGAAATAAGTTATCTCAGATTAATTGCGTACAATATGAACTTGTATTAAATATTGTTTTGGCATGGATCGTTTTTGATATGTTTTTGTAAGACTTGAACTGTTTTTGTTATGTTTTATTTTTTTGAAGTTTTTTTTATTTTGTTTATTTTGTTAAATAAATTTGCAAAATTTTTTTGTTGCTACAACAAAATTTTTAGTTTCATTTTCGGGATTTTGGTCTTTCGGAATTTTGGATTTTCGGGATTGTGGGTTTTCGGGATTTTAGTTTTTCGGGATTTTGGCTTTTCGGGATTTTGGATTTTCGGGATTTTGGGCTTTCGGGATTACGTTTTTCGGGATTCTGTCCGACTCCCGTTCCAAACAGTGGGAGGATTTTAAAAATTCTTATACTTGACTATTTCGGCGGGTTAGAGAGTATATATTCCAAATTTTAGCTTTCCAGCTCGAGCCTTAAAGCCTAATTTTTGCAGACGGATGGACGGACAGATATGGTTAGATCGACGGGTAATATTAAGTTATTTGATATTAAGTTATGAGTCAAAATTAATATTCCCTATGTATGTATAAATAGGGCGAGTTATCACTGCATTTGTGTTTGCTTATGCGTAGCTACGTAAATAGTAGTTGTTGTTGTTTCCCCATGAATTTATGGTGGCCGCAGATAGTTTGCTGTTTTAATAGCCAGGCGACTGAACCAACTGGAAACAGTAAGTTACTTTATGGATACCTTTCTTTGTATTCGGCATCATCTGTGCTTATCTGATTTGCTAACTAGAAGCGTTAAGTCGAAAGTGGTGTTGAAGTTCAAAATAATCTGTCCAGTTGTACAATACAGAACTTGACCCATTTGTTAACACATTCCTTACAATTCTAGCTATACCAGTGTAGCAATAGCGGCACGTTCCCTCACGACTTTTGGCCCAGGGCAGCTGCGGTTCGCTAGCTTTGCTTTGCGGCACATTCATTAAGAGCTTATAATTGCGCTACCAGGTTTGGGTCCTAGTGCTCATTATGACATGGAAAGTGATGGTTTGTCCCTACGAATGTGACCGTTGTTTAGGTTTATTTTCACAAAGCGATTTCATAGGATACGTGGACCACTCAACGTGTTCCACGTCACAGCCATATCACAGAGACTATCGGCAATTTTATGCAAGCAAAAGTCAATTGTATATTTCAAAAATATGTTTATTGTTATTAAATCAATTCATTGTTATGCTATTTAAGAACTAGAATGAGAAGGTATTTCAAGCAGTATACCACTATATCGCCTGTCCTCTATTTGTAAATCAGAATTAAAAGTATCTAAAACTCCATTAGTTCACTCTTTTGCAGACTTTTTGTCTACATCGGATCTCTAATAAAAGGAAACTATAAATGATGACTCTTATACCTACTTAAACATTTTAATGGTTTCTAATTAATAAATTAACTAAAGTGTTCGAAAATCCTAACTATTGCTTATTTCCGATTGTACCTACGTAATCTCTCATCCAGAAAGAATACATCGAAGATAATCGACAGTATTATAAATATAAATTTATTTCTTTTATATGAACTTCGTCGACCGACACCTTGCACCTACCCGTAACCAGACACAACAAAACGTCTGCTGAAAATAGATAGCTCCAACTAAGAAAAACATTATATTCTAAGATATACAACACACAGAACATATAATTGACGCTGTAAATCTGTTAACACTGTATGCCTTCAGCGGAGACCATAAAAGCTGTTAACTTGTCATGTTAAATAATCTTTGGCACCGGAATTTCACATTCATTCACCTCTCGGGATATGTAGTTGCTGCTGGTGTGCTCCCCAGTTATACATATCCATGCCGCCAACGCCCAAAACAGAAAAATAATTGCACGCCAGCGGTAGTCCATCTTTTTTGTCCGGACTCCCTGGTTCTGAACTCTGTGGGTGCTCTGTCTATATGTTTGATAATGGATCTTTAAGGGGAATGTTGATGCATATGGCTGCGAGTATCTTCCTCCTACTCCTGTTGCAGTGAAATAAAGCAGACTCGGGGGGAAATTGTATCTACGCACTTGAGAATGGAGACCGTCTAAGACACACATATACACGCAGGATGGCTTAGGTCTAGGCGGCGTGGTATATGCTACAAGAATCGTCGCTGTTCCACCATTAGCTCCTGCAGAAGATTTGTTTTGTTTGTTCAGTGTTCGACAGTCCACGTTTTTCTCGTTTAGTTTTTTTTATTTTATTTTTTTTTTATTATTTCTTGGAAAATGTGTGCAGCGCTAGAAAAACTATCTTTCAACTACGCCAGTCATTTAGTGTTGTTTCCAACGTCCATAAAAAGTGAAACTTCATACATTCGAGTACATACCTTACTTGTGTAGAAGCAATACGGCCCGTGTCTGCAATTTAAAATCATATCATGTCAACAAATGAGGTTAATTACTTTCGGCATACTACTGTATTTGACATGTACTCGTAGATACCTATAACCTATGAGGCAGTTTTGTTTTTTGTTTTCATTCTTTTTCAATCGAACACCAATACTCGAGTTGTTAAATTGTTTTTTTTTAATAGCAAAATGTCAATGTGTTCTTGTTGTTGTCGTGATTCATACTTGTTATCCTATCTTTTTAAGTTATTTATTTCTTTTTCTATGGGATATGAACTGAGCCAAGCTGAACTTGAGTTTATACCGACTTGGAGGTTTAGATCGTTTATGGAGAATATCTGAATAAAGTTTGTTTTGTGTCTTATCTGTCATATGAGGGGCAGAATAGAGCATAGGTATCATAAATATTCGTGGATACCAAAAGGCACGTTAAAAGCAAATATAATACTGCCCATGCTTGTCAAATCTAATAGAAAATGGAATTGCGGTATCTTTTTAAGGAAGGGAGGGGGGACAAAAACCCACAGAATAGGCAAGGCAATCACTACAATAAATCAATCAATGTTAAGAAGCGTTATCGGGCGCGTATAAGCAGAACACACTCTATGTTGGTGGTCATATTTGAAGAAGCGTCTGAATGAAAACACACTTGATATTGTACGCTCCCATATACATAATAGATACATACTAATTTATGCTAAGACACATCGTTATGAATTATACGCTAGAGATATGATAAAGGTAGTTCAGACTGTGTACAATCTTAATAAATCAAGTAACATTTAGACGGGAACTCATACATGAAATAATAAATAATAACCCACTTTTTTGTTACCCGCAGAGCACTGTTGTTAAAGGAAATAAAAAATTGTTGATAGCGAACAAGGTAAAAGCCGACACCTTGAACAAACATTTGAAGAATTTGACGGTCAAGCGCTGAATTAAGATCCCATTTCAATCGAGGTACCTACCCTTACAATTTTTTAATTAAAAGTTAATCGCTCGGCCAAATACACGACAAAATGCTAAACATTAAACTGAGCAAGGCTCCTGGATATGATTTGATTGACGGGACAGGTTGTTAAAGAGTTGCCTGGGAGAGCTCTACTTAAATTCGATTATATCATGAATGCTTCGCTCAGGTTATTGCACGTTCCACGTCAAAACGTAACTGAAGTCATAATGGTTCCAAAGCCGAGGAAACCTCCAAATGATAAAAGTCATCAACGGTAGTTGAAAAAAATCGATCGAAACGCTTACTTCCGATCAACAAAGGACGTTGGTTAATACCTGATTAGTATTCAGTGATTACCAATTCAGCTTTAGAAATAAGCAGTCTACAATTGACCAAGTTTGCAGAGTAATCAATGAAATTATTCAGGCCTTTGACTAAGTATGGCATGCGCTTAGACAAATATTGCTTTAGCATTTGTTTGAGATCCTTAATTAGAATTTATCAGACAGACTCTTTCGTGTAATACATGGAAACGAATACTCCGGATTCAAAGAGATCCAAAAGGAAGCGTTCTTTAACCGATTTTTGGCGGAGAGTGCGAAATATCTAGGAGTTATCCTCGACAGGAAGCTGAGTTGGAAGCCAAATGTCGATGACAGAGTTAGGAAAGCGGCCAACGCTTTCTACGCATGCAACCGTATCTTCGGCAAAAAATGGGGTCCAAACCCAAAAATAATTCTGTGGATGTACATATAAGGCAATTGTGCGACCAATACTCACATACGGCAGCTTAGTCTGGTGGCAAGCCACAGACAAGGCAACCAATCTCAAGGTGATGGCAAAAATACAAAGACTAGCATGTATAGGGACAACCAATGCAATGAGAACAACCCCATCCGCTGGCTTGGAAGCCATTCTCAATCTGCCACCATTGTATCTATACATGCAGGAATCGGCTGCAAAAAGTGCCTTGAGGATCAGCCAAACAAACAGCTGGAACCCGAGTCATTTTGGACATGCACGGATTCTGAACATGTACATAGGGAACACCGTCATATCTGACTACATGTCTCCCTACTTAGATTTCAAAAAACCATTCTCTTGTTCATTTCCGAGCAAGGAGGAATGGTACGCAAACGAACCCATGAAAAGGAAATCGATATCCATCTTTACAGACGGATCAAAGATGGACTGTGGAACGGGTGCTGGACTATTCTCAGAGGAACTACACATTAACATATCGATAAGATTACCTGATCACTGTAGTGTATTCCAAGCAGAAGTCTTAGCAATCACTGAAGTCGCATGCATGGTATCAATGATGGCGATACCACACAGTGATATTACCATTTTTATTGATAGTCCGGCGGCCATTAAAGCGGTGTCAGCTACAGAAATAAAGTCCTTGCTTGTTCGCCGTTGCCGCGAGGAGCTCAAAGCTCTTGGCACGAAGCACAAAACGAGTCTCTGCTGGGTCCCTGGAAACAAGGACATATCCGGTAACGAGCGAGCTGACGAACTGGCAAGAAAGGGGTCTGCGATGGACCATGGACAGGCACTTCAGTCGGTTAAACCACCACTCTGTAACCTCAGAGAAAGAGTGGAATACAAAACACGAATGAAAGCCAACAACAGGTGGTTGTCACTAACCACTTGTGACATATCACGCAAGCTGTGGCCAAAATATGATAAGGGCCGAACCAACAAACTTTTACGTTTTTTTTTTTTTTTTTTTTTTTTTATAATTTGCGTGCGCTAAAGGGATTTCTTTTTTCTGTAGTGACACAGTACCCTTATAATGGTATAACCACAGCGAAGGCATTTTTTTTTTTAGTTTGTTGCGCAAGTAGCTCCCAGCAATTCATTGCCTATTTTTGGGTGCTACTTACTGAAAGAATAGAAAGATAGGAAAGAAGTTTGGTGCGATGGGATTTTTTTTTTCTCAACAGGTGGCGCCTAAATTGCTTTAGGGAGATCAGTTTTTGTTGTGTGTATTCAATTTATAAAAATCATGGCCCTGGTCGGGATTCGAACGCACGACCTGCCAATCACTTAGTGAATACACTACCATCGCACCATTGCCACCTGCAATGCACGTTACGACAGGACATCGCTGTCAAAGTTGATCGGTACTCTTACTGGCCACAACCTGCTAAGGAATCACACAATGAAACTAAATCTCAAGGATGACGACATCTGTAGAGGCTGCGGTGATGAGGAAACCCATGAGGACACACCTCACTTTCTCTGTCACTGTCCAAGCCTGTGTCACCTGAGGAACAGAACACTTGGAAGATGCTTCTTCCAAGATATTCAAGAACTTTCTGATGTCTCACTATCAAATCTTTACAGGTTTATAATGACATCCAAATGGCTGGACAAACTGGAGTAGGAAGAAAACCAAGGACGAAGGACCAAGGCCAGAACAGCGAGGCCAACACTCCCAACAAAGGGTATCACAATGGTACCACATGGACCTAAGTGTGGTGTAACAGATTCGCTCTGTTCCATCAGTCCGTAAACCTAACCTAACCTTAACCGATGTTAATTGTAACACGCACTCGAGATACTCCGCAAGAAGAAGGAACTATTGTAGCCCCATTTGCGAATGATGCCGTTTTATAAGTGGTGAGTACAACGGTTGAACCAGCAACTAGTAAGCTTCACAGAGCAATAGCAAAATTTGTGGGTGGACAAAGACTTGGCGTATTGTTCTCAAAGAGCCCTTCAGAAATGTAATCAATGTACCCATTTTCATCGACTCCTTACAAATTCCGTACTCAAGTGAGGCAAACTATTTGGAATGACCCTAGATGCAAAATTGAAATTTCGTCAGTCGATTTATTCAAATGCATGGGATACTTTGGAAGATTTCCAAATTAACCATGCAGAAGAAGCTGCTACTATACAAGCAAGTATTAAAACCAGTTTGGACGTATGGCTTACAACTTATGGCAGATTGAGAGGTTTTCCCGTTTTTTGACCCTAAAGGGAAAAAGTGAAAAATAATCTGCTCAAAACCTTTCACGTTTTAATGCAATATGCGATTTCGAATGTTTCGAAACGCCATCATATTTTTCACTTACAAAAGTTGTCAACAAATTAATTTCACTAAGAAAGCACTCAACGAATACAACCCTCAGTCTTTCTATGCGCTTCCTACTTAATTATTAAATTGGCAACCTCTGCATTAAAAAAGAATAATTCTAGTCTGTTTGCAAAAGCGCATCTGCGTTGGAATTCAAATTGACATTTCTTCATTCGTAGCTTGCGCTCTAATTTTATATTCTCGGAAAACATTAAAGCATTTTGGATTCTGATATGGATGATAGATACCGAAATATTAAAAAATTGGTTTCACATAATTTTTGCCTTCTACACAGTGAAGCAACAGCCGGGCGGACTTTTCCAGCAATCAACGTTAGTTTAACCAAGATAAGAAATAAACTCGAAAATCAAAAAAAAAAAAAAACATGTCTGCTGAATTAATTATAGGAAAACGCTTCTTTGGCGGGAGAAGAGTTTTGCGCAAATATTTATTTTAAGGTCTATAAAAAAAGCAAATAATAATATAAAAAAAGTTTCGGAATTAAGAACAAATATCCAAACAGAATTTTCGAATATTAAAAAGTAAACAATATAATAGGACTGTATGCCCATCGCTACTTGTAAACTCATGCTTAAGCTAGCCGCAGTCGAGAGTACAAACCTCAGGTGGACAGGTAGTGATACGTGTCTAGCGACCAAGCATATCTGGCCAAAGCTGGACCTGCGACGCTCTCTGAGTTTGATCTCACTTAACCGACTGCATATTAGCTCTGTCATAGGTGCCATCACAGGGCACTGTCTAATAGGCAAGCACGCATCAAGGCTTGGCGTCTATTCTAACGACTTCTGCAGAAGTTGCAGGGATGAGGAGGAGGAGGAGACTACACTTCATCTCCTCTGCACATGTCCTGCACTCTCCCATAAAAGAAATCTCTATTTGGGAGCCTTCTTCCTTAATGAACTCAGTGACTTGGCTAACTCAGATGTTAGAAGTCTATCACGCTTCATTAGAAGCTCCAAATGGTTTTAGCGGGTAGTGGTAGATACTCCCGATCGTAGTGGCATCACAATGGACCTCTTTGGTCTAAGTGTGTTAGCTTTCGGCTAACAGCCACCTCAACCTAACCTAACCTAATAGGACTGTGTACTAAAAATAAATATCAAACAGTGAGAATCGCTTTATTGTGGCAAAAAAATATTTTTGTTTGGAATTAAGTTGAACAATTTTCTATAAATAAATTATACAACACTAAACAAACAAAAATAATTAATTCATAACAAAATTATACAAAAAAAAGGGAAAATGCCTGTAAATTGCTGCATCAAGGACTGCACAAGCGTTTTTGGACAACATTTTTACTGTTTTGATTGTTTTTTTTTGGAAGTGTGTTAAACCCAGGTTTTTCGTCTTTAAATTATTAGTTTTACTCTGCTGTGGACATCAAAGCACCCCTTGAGTTACGTGTTTAACTTTACTCAAAATAAAAACACATTATAAATTTGATTTACTTATCCACTTTGGGTTCTTTATTTAACAATGTTTTTTATAAGACTCCTTTTAGTTTGAACTTAACTTAAAAGGAAACCTCTCTCTAACGTTTTCTATGTCCAAGTGCAAAACACCTGCACTTGTTTACGTGCATGCACTTGCAAGCAAAAACAAGGCGCACGGCTCCCGAAAGCATCAAGTGCAAAACATCTGAGCTTGTCTGATTCCGTTGGTCCGCCTAAGTGCAAAACATCTGCGCTTATTTTGTATAAATGCACTTGCTCCATTTCAAGTGCAAAACATCTGCGTGTTGTTTACCAGATTTCGGCAAGTGCAAAATACCTGCATGTTGTTTACTACTTTTGGCAAGTGCAAAACATCTGCATTTGTTTTGTGTAATGCCGTTGACTATTTCAAGGACAAAGCATCTGATAATATTATGTTTAAGTGCAACCATATGGGTTTGCACGTAACTCGTCCCCCCGAAAAAAAATAATGAACTGAGTAAATGAAGTTCATTAAAGATTTGAAACTAAATGCTAAATGCATTCTAGGTTTTGTACAATATTTTAAGATTAAGGATTTTATAATATTAGATAGCATTCACTTGCTTTATATACATACATATGTAGCTTTATATTAATTTAGAGTAAATATGCATGTAACTATTTACTTATATTTATTTGTGGGTATACATTTTTTTCTCTTATTTTTGAATGCACATAAATATATGTGAATGCATCCATATAAACATATAAATGATTTAAATGATATAGACTTACATAATTAGGCTTACATTAATTTAAATTATAGGTACTAGATGAAGTAAAAGTACGTATTCTAAGAATTATAAAGTTATTTTAACAGTTATAAACGTATAGTATATATATAGAAAAAATGTGAGGCCTAAACTTATCTTTATAGCTAAATGTTTTTTTTTTTTTTTTTTTTTTCTAACATTAATTTTATTATCATTATATTTTTCTTGGTACAAAGTGTTTATTTTTTTTTGTGACAATTAAGAGGAAATTAGATTACCTACTTTTTTTTTTTTTTATATCTTTGGGAGTAATCTCTTCCTGTGAGTTTTTTATCAAATTGTATATTTTCGATAGGATTCTGATGTTTATAACTTCTTTTTACAACTTGCCTATCACGTTTAAATCCGCTTTTGTCTTCAAAATAAGTTTTGTCTTTTCTTTTAACATCTTTTATTACATATCGCGGTAAGTATTTAATATTGTGAAAGCCTAAATTCTTAACTAATTCGCGATCTCTATACTGTGGTGTATCTACTCGTGCGTTGTTAATTTTGTTAATTTTCTTTTCTTTATTTGAATGGACTCTTTGTTTCAGTTCGTTCCATTGTGATTCGTTTAAAGTAGAATGAAGAAGATCGTTTGGTTTGTATTTTGTTGTTGAATGAAAAATGTCATTGTACAATTCGACTGCTTTTAATGTTAGCAACTTATCATTAGTATCTTTATTTTCTTTACTAAGCTTCAATAATCTAATATGTTCGTTTAATGTTAAACGAAATCTTTCTATTACTGAATTACCTGTGTGTGTATTTGGGGATGTAAAATGGTATAGTATGTTTTCTTTTCTTAGGAAATCCTTAATATATGCGGTATTAAACTCATTGTCAGCAACTATTTTACCTGGTTTACCTAAGATTGCAAACCTTTCTTTCAGAATATCAACTATTGTTATAGAGTTTCTGTCGGTTATGGGGTGAATAGACAAATGTTTAGTCAGTTTATGAATGCATGTTAGAAACATAGTATTTTTATTTAAAAACCATATATCTATATGTAATATTTCGTTTGGTTTGTTGGGAGACTCGGATATCATTAATTTTGGTTTAATTGGGTTTCTGTCATATTTGCACATGTTGCACAAAATACAGTTATTTATGTATTTATGTATTTCTAGTCTAAGATTTGGATAGTAGTATACATTTTTAATTTCAAAATAGGTTTCTTCAATTCCTCTATGATTTTTGTTCAGATGAGTTTTTTCAATTATTTCTAATAATTTTTCTTTGCAGGTAATGTCTTGTAAAATATTGGTACATCTAAGAATCTTCATATCCGATGAATTTGAAAAAAACTTCACTATTGTTTTTTGGAATTCTATAAACGTACGATCATCCTTGCAATAGACTCCAACGGTTCCCTTTATTGGAAAAATTTCTTTAAGGACCTTTAAAATAAATTCTTCAGTATAGTTAATCACAGTTATAATTGTCCTCCTTTTCTTTTTGTATAAAAATTTGTTGGTATGTTTGTTTGCATGTTTTTTCTCTAATAAAATCTGGTTTTTGTATACATTTAATGGCGTTTCTGTAATAAAAATATGGTCGTTTTGATTGTCAATACCGCTGTGTATTGTTGCCAAATCGGATCTGATTTCATCATTTTCCATATAATTTGTTTCTAAACGACTTAAGAAATCAGCTACATTGTTTTCTTTACCTTTACTGTATTCAATATCAAAGTCGTATTCATTCAGCTTGATTTTCCAGCGTTGTAGTTTGGAATTTGGTTCTTTCAAGGAATGCAACCAGACCAGTGGTCGGTGATCAGTCTGTACTATGAATTTACGCCCGAACAGGTATGGTCTAAAGTACTTAGTGGCCCATACTATACAGAGAAGTTCCTTTTCTACAGTGCTGTAATGAATTTCATGACGATTTAACGTTCTTGAAGCGAATGCAATGGGATGTTGGTTTTGGGAGAGAACTGCTCCCAAAGCTGAGTTGCTAGCATCGGTTGTCAATGTAAATAAGTTTTCAAAGTTTGGATATGCCAAAACCGGACAGGTACATATAAGTTCTTTAAGCTTGTTAAAAGACTCAATGTACTGACTGTTTTTTATATCAGCTTTATTACCTTTCTTAAGGCATTTTGTCATTGGGAGGGCTACTTTCGAGTAGTCCTTAATGAATTTCCTATAAAACCCAGTGACTCCTAGAAACGATTTTATTTGTTTTATAGTCTGGGGTACTTTTATCTGTTTAATCAACTCAATCTTATTAGGATTGGGCTTTATACCTTCCGCAGAAATTATGTGTCCCAGGTATTCAGTTTCGCGCTTTAAAAAGTTGCATTTGTCGATTTGCACCTTAAGATTATGTTGAAGAAGCCTTTTAAAGATTTTGTTAAGGGAATCTATGTGTTCCTGAAGTGATGTTCAAAAAATAAGTATATCATCTAAATATACGACACAAATTCTATTAACAAAATCAGAAAGTACTTCGTTCATCATCCTTTGGAAAGACGCTGGGGCATTTTTCAATCCGAACGGCATTCGTGTAAACTCATAGTGCCCGCTCGCGGTTGAAAAGGCCGTTTTATGCCTGTCTTCTATACTCACAGGAATTTGGTGAAAACCTTTTGCAAGGTCAAGGGTTGAGAAATATTGAGCGTTACCTAATTTGGAAAATATATCTTCCATATTAGGGATTGGAAATCGATCATCGGTCGTTACGTCATTTAATTTCCTATAATCGACAACAATGCGCCATTTTTGCTGGCCTGAGTTATCTATTTTTTTTTTGGACAACCCAAATTGGGGCACTGTATGGGCTGGTTGAATTTACAATAATCCCGGAACGAAGCATGTCTGCTATTTGTTTATCAACTTCAGCTTTGTGTGCCTCAGGATACCTATATGATTTTGAAAAGATAGGAATATCGTTTTTTGTTGGAATTTGATGGTTATATTTTACGACAGATGATAAATTTTCCCCTTCGATGTAAAAAACTTTATTAAACTTTCGAATGGTGGCTGTTAACGTCATTACTTCTTCTCCGTTAAGGTTATCGAGCTTCAACCTTTTTATAATACTGTCTATATCAGGCTTTTCAAAATGAATTTCATTTTGACTTATGGTATGAATCTCGTCCTGTGTAAATGGAGTTGGTAGATTGCTAAAGACTAGTGGAATTGTAGCATCTTTCGTAATAAGCTGTGAATTTTGAAAATCTATTTTTGATTCTAAGGGCTTTAAAATATTACATCCAATTATGCCATCAAAATCACTATATAATTCCGTTTCAAGCATTTCGATTTTTGCTAAAGGTCTGTTGAACTCTTTGAAGAGTGGGATCGTTATTTTTGTGTTAATACATGAATTCGAACTGATAGACTTAAGTATCAGTGGCTGTTCAAGTTCCGTTTTGTAAGAACTATGAAACATTCCTTCTTGTATAACCGATGTAGTTGCTCCAGAATCAATAAGCAATTTTAATTGACTTGACCTAGTTCTTACTATTATGCATGGAAGAGTTCTGAGGCGGTTGATTGAAAATTTTGGATTATAGTAACCGGAATCAATTGTATTTGTATTTTGAGCGTTATGAGCCCTATTCTGTTGTAAATTTCGAACAATGTTTGAGATTCTTGGATAAGCTTTATTATTATTGTTTATTATATTTGGCTGTCCTGAATTTCTATTCATAGGTCTAAAGTGTTGTGGGTTAGTATATATGAAGTTCCTATTTATGTTGTAATTATGGTTAAACTGTTTAAAAAAAAATATCTGTGTCAACGAGAATAGCTTTCGCTTCTGATAAATTCGATGGATTCCTAGCATGGAGAATTAGTTTTGGCTCAGTAGGTAACTTACTAATAAATAACTTTAAAACAATTTCCTCATTTTGATCGCTATTGAACCACGCAGGAATGTCTGAACTCAAAGAAGATTTTATATTCAACTTCGTCAAAAGATTTAAATTTTTTTCAAAGAATTCTTCAACCGAGTTTTCAAATTTTAGAACTTTTATTTCATTAACGATACTTTCGACACTTTCATTTACACCACAGTTAGATTTCAATATGGTCTTTATTAAAGGCCAATGAGTTGGATTTTTATTATTAATTAAAACCAAATTTGCTTTACCTTTAATTTTTTGTCGTATTTTTAAATCTAAAAAGCCTCTTGAATTTTCATCTAAATTTTGCATCAACGTATAAACATAGTCTACTTGCTTAATAAATATATCTAGTTCTTCTGCCAATCCCGTGAAATCCGAAATCTCCCTTATAAATTCTAGTAAATTGAAGTTTGCCATACCTCTGCTTTTATTTAATTTGTCGTCGTTCCGAAAAGTTGATTTCCTTCTATGCTGCTGATTCCAACGATGCTTTATTCTCTGCTTCCACAAAGCGTAAGAGCTCACTTTACTTGTTGTCCAATATTTTCTTTTAGTTTATGTCTTTTAACTAATTAGTCTTTCAATTTTAATCACCAGTTTTTTGTTTGTATTTTATTTCTTTCTTTTTTCATTCAAAGTTAGATTTTAGTTTAAAATTCTCGTTTAGTGTTTGAAAAGTCCAACAATTTTACAGTCGTATATATTATTTGTATGATCATTATTAATTCGCCGAATATGTAGTATTATATTGGAATAAATTTCAATTACTATGCACTTTTTCGTTTGTAAATATATTTAATTTTTGGATTTCAGTGAAATTTCAATAACAAATGGTTTACAAAAACAATACATTACTGCATTAAATGCATCATCCTTTTTTTTCCCGACTGCGCCAGTTACGTGTTTAACTTTACTCAAAATAAAAACACATTATAAATTTGATTTACTTATCCACTTTGGGTTCTTTATTTAACAATGTTTTTTCTAAGACTCCTTTTAGTTTGAACTTAACTTAAAAGGAAACCTCTCTCTAACGTTTTCTATGTCCAAGTGCAAAACACCTGCACTTGTTTACGTGCATGCACTTGCAAGCAAAAACAAGGCGCACGGCTCCCGAAAGCATCAAGTGCAAAACATCTGCGCTTGTCTGATTCCGTTGGTCCGCCTAAGTGCAAAACATCTGCGCTTATTTTGTATAAATGCACTTGCTCCATTTCAAGTGCAAAACATCTGCGTGTTGTTTACCAGATTTCGGCAAGTGCAAAATACCTGCATGTTGTTTACTACTTTTGGCAAGTGCAAAACATCTGCATTGTGTAATGCCGTTGACTATTTCAAGGACAAAGCATCTGATAATATTATGTTTAAGTGCAACCATATGGGTTTGCACGTAACTCTTGGCGTTATCAAGGGAATAAATAATGAGAACATTTTACAAATGGCTGAACTTAGATGGGAAAATGTGTGATAGGGTGTTTAAAGACTTTGGCCGCATTTGGACAAGGAACGATTAAGGGAAATTCTCAAATTGAGTAGGGATCAGAACAGTGGTTGAGATTATGTCGGGACACTGTCTCCTAACGAAGCATGATAGGCGGCTTAGACTGGTAGACGACGTGCATACATGCAGTTTCTGCGAGGACCTGCAAGCAAGGAAGACAGCGCCTTAGCCTCACTTTTTTTGCTGTAAAAAATTACAGACCAATATCTAAACTCAAAAGCTAGCAAAGCTATTTAAAAAATTGGCAACTCAAAGGCTTTACTTTTCATACAAAGAATGGATAACATCAAAACAACGTGGGTTTGAAACTGGGCTTGCCACTTTATTTGTGGGTTTTTTTCCCGTTTCTGTTTAAAATCTATGAAAAACAGAAAAGAAGTTGATGTCATATACACAGATTTTGGTAAGGTCTTTGACAGAGTTCATCATGAATTATCATTACAAAAACTTCAAAAGCTAGGACTTAAGGTAACTTTCCTGAAATGGTTAAGTCCTACTTGTCCCACAAGTTGTTGTTTTTCATGGTTTTCAATAATTTTTTTATTGAGGTGGAGTTTGGTCTATCACAAGGTAGTCACTTGGGACCTTATTTGCACGATTTGTTGGTTTATGACGTAGGTACCTGACGCTTTAAAATTCGGAATGTCTGATGTTTGCAGACGACGTTCAATTATTTAACCCAATATATTCCAATCAGGACTGCCTGCATTTTCACAACGATATTGACTTATTTTAAAATTGATGTAAATATAACCATCTTTAACTCATACATCAAAATGTAATATCTTAAGCGCCTATAGAATGTAGGCGCATAAGTTTAAAGATGAACCACATTTTAAAGTAGGTTAAGTTAAAGATCTTGGTGTTATCTTTGACTTTAAATTTACTTTTGCGCATATCGATTTCATTATATCGAAATAGATTTTTAGGTTTCCGCAGACGAACTTCTGTTGTTTTTAAAGACATGTATACATGAAAAGGATTTTTTTTTGTATTTGGTATATTGGGAATATGGGTATTGCAATATTGCTGTATCGTTTGGTCGTCATTTTTTGATAATGCTATTAAAAGAATTGAGAGAATACAAAAAACGCGTTTACACATTTTGTATAAAGAAATTTCAGATGATATGAATGGTTTTTGTTCAAAATGTGCGCTAATAGATTTAAAAACTCTAGAAAGCCTCAGACAAGTTCAATGCGTTCTATTAATAAAAGATATTTTAAGTAATACTTTTAAAAAAAGCACATCGCAAATGGAAACGTTCAGACGTTTCCCTGAAATTCGAAGCATTTAACAGACTTAACCAAATGTTTCGAGAATATCACACAATTTGCTACTATCGATATAATTACCAAAGTGGTAAAATTAACCCTAGAAAGATAATCTACGTCTGTGAGACGTATAGCGCGCGAAAAAATTGATATATCCTTTTAACTGTAAGCCGCATCGGGTTGGTTGCCTAAACTAACTCAGCCGGTGATCGGAACTTCCCCCTAACGGTCATGGTGCGACGGTAAGTCCCTGCGGTAATAATTTTTAGCTAAACCGTTCGTCTGGGAAACGCGTGTGACGTTTGTCATTCTTACATTTAATTTAATCGTATGTGATAAAAAATTACTAAGACTTATTAGTAGACTTATTTTAAATAAAAAATGCTATTTGGCAACTGCGAGTATTAGAACTTAAAGTCAATTTTAAGGTTCGTTTAAAAATAAGTTATGTTTTTCGTCGATTTGTAATGGAGTTTAGGTTTTTTATTGTTATTTTTTTACTTATATTCATTTTTACTGAATCATTGATTCATCTTTCTTAATATGAACTATATTAATAAATAAAACATTAATATTTTTTAAAAAGCTCATAGGTTTCATTTAATAAACTAACAAAGTGCCATACGTCTCTGAGACGTATGATTATCTTCTACGCCATAAAAAATATATTAATAAATAAAACATTAATATTTTTTAAAAAGGCCGATAGGTTTCATTTAATAAACTAACAAAGTGCCATACGTCTCTGAGACGTCATAAAAAAAAAGATTATCTTTCTAGGGTTAAATGAAATACCTTTTTAAAAAATCCTTAAAGTACAAAAGGAATGTAAGTAATTTTCCCACTAGGTTGCACTTTGAAGAAAAAAGTTACTCCGACACAATTAAAATATGTGAATTATTTGAATCGATCTTTGAATCTGTCTATTCAAAGCCAATTCATTGTAATGAATATGATTTGTGCCATATTGCTGAAAGCATGATTAATTTCAGAGACATTTCAATCAGCCTTGATAGATTGGTCCTAACATTAAGAACAATAGACGACAAGGAAGGTTTTGATCCTGATGATATTCCCCCGTCTTTTTATAAAGACTGCTGACAGAATAGCTCTCCCTCTTTTAGATTTGTTGAACCAATCTTTATGTTATGATTTCCCAGAGCTATGGCATGAATTGTTCCTGACTGCGATTTTTAAAATTGGTGATGGATCTAATCGCGGAAATTGTAATAATATCTGATAAAACCCAACGTTTTTGAAAATTGGTTGCCGATAAATTGTATGCTGGGCTTAGATCGGTTAAAAGCGAGCATCAGCATGGATCTATTAAAGGGAGGTCCACTGCAATCAATCTTTGTGACTAAACTGCTTAAATTTTAAATGAAATGGAAAACAGAAACCAGGTTAATGCAATCTACACCGATTACAGTAAAGCTTTAAATTACAAAAAATTGGTGTCCGTGGGAATTTATTAAAGTGTATCCTATCTTAACTATCCGATAGAAAACAGTATGCGAAATTTTGTGGTGTGGTTTCTCGTGCAATAAATATTGCGCCGGATGTTCCTCAAGGCAGTCATATTGGTCCACTTTCTTTATTGTAGGTATCTTTAATTTGCAGCTGATCTCAATGTTTTAAAAGCCCTTAGCAGACATATTGACCCTCGCTTTACTTTTAAGACTTAAATTGATAAAGTTTGCTCCAAGAGCACTAGCAGGATTTGTGAAACGAAGGTCAAAAGTATTTAATGAATCATATATGTATTACAAAAGCTTTTTACTGTTCCATAGGTCTGTGTTTTTTGGAGTATTGTAGTATCGTTTGGTCTCCTATTCACGCTGTAGACATTAATAAATTGGAATCTATCAAACAACAATTCCTTTTATTGGCTGACACTTTTCAACTTCCATTGTACCTCTGCCGTTTAAAATTTTTAATTTTGTCTAGTCACCGTAGGCAACTTTCTGAAGCTCCTTTTCTTTAATGTCAATAGCTTCCACAATCTTTTGTTTAAAAATATCGTTTATTCATAATGTTCGTTGTCTAATATCCGAACAGATGTGCAGCAAAACCCGTGCAGTAAGGTGATTTTGTATGTAAAATGACAGATTGTTTATTTCGTGTCAATTCTTGCTGCATGTTTCCTCTCTTTTTAATTTTACTGCAGCAATAGTAGTAGAACAGCACAATTTGGTACAATTTTTCCAGTTTGACGTTTCGTGCTGTGAGATTCTACATTACCTAGTATTTTAGTGTGCTTGGTCGTTCAGTGATGTTTAGCTCAGGCAAAAAGCATACTGAATGATGGCAGCTCCTTACTGCGTGTTTTATGTACGTTACTGCATGCAATATTGCGTGCATCCTTGCTGTCTGTTTATATTTATTTAATGTCCGAATCTTTTTTATTGTCTTAGCTTACTCACTAACGATATCAGATACATATTTATTTTGACATTTCTAAGCCGCAAGGAGAAAAACAATGAAATAGAGTTTCTTATTTATAATAAATTGCATTGACATCATTCTGTAGCACATAAAGAAAAGATTCAAAGCCGATTGTTTACTTTAAAAACTTTCATGGTATTTTGGTGTGCTTAATATGTAAATCGATGTGAGGCGATATTTAATTAGCTACAGCGCAATTGCTATCACGACAGTGTTTAGACGTTTCGTGAGTTACGTGAAGTAAATATTGAATCGTCGTAACGCTATCATTCAGACGCGAGTGTTACGTGAAGCATTGCTATCGAAGTCGATGTCGAAAATTAGATCGTCAGCCTTACGTGATTAGGGCCCAGCATTTGATTGGCCTCAGTGTGGAAGTGATTTCAAATTGGGAGGCCTGCCGTTATTTTCTGAGGTCGAATTGGCGAATCCCACAGGCGGACCATTAGGGATGAAGTTTTTTTTTTTAATGTACTCACACTAAAACCAACGACCATACCACGTCGAGTTAATCGGCTATCGTCAGATCACCGTAATTAAACGACGTTGGGCGCGATCAGTAAGTAGATGGGGGACCGTTTGAGAACAACCGCGTGTCGTTGGCCAGTCCCATCTACAGAGTTGAGGTAGATAATACATACGTGGTATCACAATGGACCTAAATTGGTCTGAGAGAGTCGGCTTCTCGGATTTTTGAATACCCTTATAATGTCATAGCTACACAGCGCTTTCATTAAAGAAATAGGGTTAGAAGATAGGGAAAGATGCCAATGGACATTGGTTTTAAATGTTTGTAGATTATAATGTGTAGAAAATATGGAGCGGGGAAGAGCATTCCACATTCGTGATTTACTGCTAAGCAAAGATTCCTTATAGCCCAGGAGCCACCAAACATGAAAGTTTTAAATAAAAAATAAAAGTTAACACTCAGACGAATACGATTTGCCTGGTCGGCGTAGATTTAATTGGCCGAAAACATTTAAATAAATTATAATATTATTAAATTTTTATCAGTTTTTTCTGTCATCACGGATTTTGATCAATCTCATAGACATTGTGGGAAATATCATATTCTTTGAGAAAAAAATCCGGCCAACCAATGGTTTTTAGCCGGAAAGGTCGCGCAAACCTATTTAAATGGTGTGATAAGGGGGTAAAATTTATCCATTATCACGGAAACCTATTTTTTCATTCATACAACGGTATGATAAATTTCAATTCTACTAATATTCCTTTAAGGCAAAACATTTTACGCACCATGTTTGTAAACGCAATGTGGCAAAATGCTACTGAAGCTACTTGTATTTTATACGATCCAACGGAATGTGGATGGCAATTAAATGAATCAAGTAAACTTGAACCATTGTGGTACATTGGCCCATCAGCACCGTTAAAAGTTGAACAAATATTATGTAAATATTATCAGGCGAAGACGAACGCTAGAATTCATTCCCAACTTAAAAGTTCTCAAAACGAGTCGGCAATAAACAATTAAAAATAATAAAATTAAATTTGAACACGATTGAACACGAGCCATTAAGCTTTGTATGTATAGTATGGAATTGTTGTTGTTTGATAGAGTCCACTGCGCAAACTTAACTATCTGGGCTGTTTGACTGAGGAGTTTTTGATTTGCGAGTGTCCTTGCGATACAGGAAGAAACTAGAGGTAGAAGAAAGACATGACTCCGAAAGAAATGTCTTGAATGAAGTAAAATCCATTAACGTATAATCTCTAATACATAATTAAATCTGGTATGCGCGATACTTCCGGCAGTTTGTAAGCACGCATACCAAGATATTTATGAATCTAACATCAAAACGCGTAAAATGAAAAAAAAGGTTTCTGTGATAATGGATAAATTTTACCCCTTATCACACCATTTAAATAGGTTTGCGCGACCTTTCCGGCTAAAAACCATTGGTCGGCCGGATTTTTTCTCAAAGAATATGATATTTCCCACAATGTCTATGAGATTGATCAAAATCCGTGATGAAAGAAAAAAATGATGGAAATTTAATAATATTATAATTTATTTAAAATGTTTTCGGCCAATTAAATCTACGCCGACCAAGCAAATCTTATTCGTCTGAGTGTTAACTTTTATTTTTTATTTAAAGTTTTAGTAGGCGTGATGACGGAACTTTCATGTTTGGTGGCTCCTCGCCTATTATATTTCACTGAAGTGATCTCTTTTTTATTCCCACTCATAGCACAAATTAAATAACCCAGTAACTCGTTCTCTATGCTGTTAGAGAACGAGCTCATTTGCAATGAACAGGGATAGTCTTAAAAGCATTGTTAACTCTTTAGTTCAGAAAAGCATAAATTATTTTATCTTAAGCTAATGGTTTTTTGGCAATCAATAAATTGTAAGTTTATTGATGTATACTATATTATTTTATATGAGTTTATGTTTATACCCTATTCTAAGGGTATATTAATTTTGACGCATAGTTTGTAACATACCTTAATATTGCCCGTAGACCCCTAAAAGTTACTATATTTATGATCAGCATCGATAGTAATGTCGATCTAGCCATGTCCGTCCGTCCGTCGGCAAAAATTAGGCCTTTAAACTGGACCTAGAGAGCTGAAATTTTAACCATATACTCTCTAGGGTCCCGAAATAATCAAGTTTACGAATTTTTGAAATCCGCCCACAGACACGCCCACAAACTCAAAAAAATAAAATTTTGGAAAAAATCGAATTTTGAGCTAGAAAGCTGAAATTTTTTATATATGATCTATGACTCCTAAAACTGCTCGGGATAAAAATAAATAATTATTTTTTTTGAAAATCCAAAGTTTGAGCTAGGGATCTGAAATTTATAATATATACTCTCTAGGGGCCCTTTAAGCTCATGTATAAATATTTTCAAAATCCGCCCACTGACACGCCCACAAATAAATAAAACAATTTTTTTGAAAATCCAAAGTTTGAGCTAGGGAGCTGAAATTTATAATATATACTCTCTAGGGGCCCTTTATGCTCATGTGTTAATTTTTTTTTAAATCCGCCTACTGACACGCCCACAATTAAATAAAACAATTTTATTGAAACACCCAAGTTTGAGCTAGGGAGCGTTTTTTTGATAAAATCCTTTAAATGTTATATAACAAAATATGTAGAGCGTTCTTAACAATTTAACCATACTTAGACTTTTGTCACGCCCACTTACGAGGGATAGGAATAAGAATAGGGTATCCAACAGTTCGCCTAAGCGGACTGTAGCCCGTCCCTATGTTTTTAGTTGGCATTATCAACCCGCGGAATAAAATCAAAATCATGCATTACAAGCGACTCAATCCAAATTTCAGTCCGAATGGACGTATTTATAGATATAAGGTAGTAGGGTCAATGATAGATAGGTCCTGATAACGAAAGAACATGCTTATCATATTATGGCATTCTTTTACCAATTAAAATTCACATCCACCAATTACGTATGTAGGTATAATCAATTATATGAATTGCCAACGCATACAGTAAATATTTTCTGCTTCCATTTTCTATCAATATTTGTTGCGCTCATGACGTTCAGCTATTTATAAATAGCAAGTAAAGTTTATCGCACATAAAACGCTTAATATCAAAATGTCGATCAGAAAAAAAAAACTCATAAAAAATTTAATGACATACCTACATATTTGTCCATATTTCCGTTTTTTAACAATAACAAATCCTATCCATCACATTTTACAGTTGCTCAAGTTTTTTTTAAAAGTAATTACGCAATAACACCTGTGTGTTATTGAAATGACATTAAGGGGCTCAGTTTTATATTCCAAAATTAACATAAATTCGTGGTGTCATTATTAAGTGCGTATTGATTTGTTTTGATACAAACAAATTATTATCAGCATAAGTCACTTGTCACCATAGAACTCTCTCACATCGGTTAAGTTTTGACTTTTTTGTTTGCCAAATATAAGATATGGGCCGGCACAGTTTATTGTGTTCAGTTTGATTTAATCTGGGCGAAGAAAGCTTCTGGGTTATCCTAGATGATTTATTAAGGCCGATGTATATTTTTTATACTTCCGTCTAAGATACGATGGTACTTTTTCGAAACATTTTATTAGATGAGTTGTGTGAGTCGTTGTTTATTGATGTCGTAGTATAAACAAGACACAATATATATTGATGATTTCCATTTATGTAGAATAAAAACGATTCAATAATCAATAAAAAGAAGAACCACAAGTAAGGAATTTTTTGTTTATCCATCAAAACGTCATTTTGCCAAACCAAAGAGAAATCGCAGAAGGCACCAATCTCCTTAAGCTATTCATAATCAAGAATTCATCTCACACCTAATGGCTATCAATCAAGAGTCAATTTTATTTTTAAGAATCGAGAGAATACAGGACGACATTAACTGTCAGCTGTCGTTCTGCCTACCTGTCTGATGGCCATAAATAGAAGTCAGCGTTGGCTGAGGAAGAAATGACAAATAAATGTGTTTCTTTACCTTTCCTCCCGTTAAACCGCGAGTTTTTCTCTACTGCTACTCCCATGCCAGCAAAAATGCCTAGATACAAGTGCATATCTAACGCGGTCAAAAAGGATAATAAACATTTTAGTATTCGGTGGGAAGTCATGAGTTCGGCGTATGCAAAGCGGTTTCATTATTTGGATTTAATATTTAAATTGCGCAAAAGCAATAAACGTATCCAGTTCCTAGGTTTAGTCCTAGAGGTTGTTTAACTACAAAGTTTTATGCGTAGGTATTTAAATGCGGGAAATCTGAAGGAAAATCACGCTTGTCAGTGTGACAATTGTGGGTTAGATTGACGTTTACAAATTCTATTTGACAGCTGATTTGAATAAACGAGTGGGTATTTTTTGAGAAATTATCAGACATTGATTGAAGATAATTTACAAAGTAGTTGATAACGTACATTTTTTCTTCGAGCTAATTGAATCCGGTTTGAAACAGTTTTATTTAAATCCTACTTTTAAATGCATTTTTTATTGATTTATTTAATATCCCGTGCATAATAGACAAGTTTGCATAATCCTCAAGAAAGGAGACCCTCTGATCTGCGCCAACTACAGGTATTAGTCTTCTTAACATCGCCTATAAGATCTTATCTGCCGTGCTGTGTGAACGCCTGAAGCCTTTCGTCAACAACCTGATTGGTCCCTATCAGTGTGGCTTCAGGCCAGGAAAGTCTACCATCGACCAAATATTCACACTGCGGCAGATCTAGGAGAAAACCCAGGAAGTCCATGACAGCATTTATAGAGACGAGATATACAGAGCAATGTTTAGTTTTGGTATCCCTGCCAAACTCGTCCGTTTGTGCAGAATGACGATGGAGAATGCACGCTGCTCCATCAAGGTCAGTAAAGATCTCACCGAGACCTTCGATGTCAAAAAAGGATTTAGACAAGGCGATGCGCTGTCATGTGACTTCTTCAACATCGTTCTTGAAAGAATAGTGCAAAACTCAAATGCTAACACCAGAGGCACAATCTTTAAAAAGTCCGTCCATCTACTCGCCTACGCCGACGACATCGACATAATCGGCAGAACACAGCGGGATATCACTGGCGCGTTCGTGAGTATTGAGACGGAGGCGGCGAAGATGGGTTTGGCGATCAATGAGGGCAAGACAAAGTATATGCTGTCATCAAGAAAGGACACCCAACACCGACGTCTCGGACAGAATGACACTATAGACAGATATAACTTTGAGGTGGTTCAGGACTTTGTCTACCTAGGCTCCGCAATGAACTCTGGCAGTGACACCAGCGCTGAGATTAAACGAAGAATAACTCTTGCCAATCGCTGTTTCTTTGGGCTTAGAAAGCAATTGAGTAGCAAAGCCCTCTCTCGAACAACTAAAGTGACCCTTTATAACACCTTAATAATCCCAGTCCATCTCTATGGTGCAGAGGCATGGACTCTAGCAAAAGCGGATGAGGTCACTCTTGATCGTTTTGAGAGGAAAATTCTTCGGGTAATTTTTGGTCCCGTCTGCATAGACGGTGAATGGAGGAGGAGATTCAACGACGAACTGTACGGGCTGTACAGCGATATCGACTTAGCCAGAAGAGTGAAGTGTGGCTAGAGAAGCTTGTTGGTTGAGGCCCAGGTCCACCCCGGACTGTAGCGCCATCCTAAGTAGGTAAGTAAGCATACAAGACAAAAAGCTTAAAGCTGTTTAAAATCTCACAATGTAGATACGTAATCTAGTTAACTAACAACGAAATCGTGGATTCCAGAGCTCTTGCTCTGGACAACTGGAAGCAGCGTGCCCGGAATCGCATAGGATAGAAGGCTCCAGTGTCTCAGGCAGAGACTCTTCACTGGTCGGGAGCACGTTAAGTAAAACAAAGAAAGTAAACGAGCACTTTAAACCTAATTGTATCAATGGTCCTACTTTACTTTTTAATTTAAATCATTTTGATTCTTACAACTGTTCAATCTTATATCCTTGATAGAAATGATAAAATCTAAATTAAAACTAAAAATTTACTTATTGTAGCTTACTGCCTATTAGACGAGCACTCTGAACTAAAATATATCCTTGTGCTTTTTGGCCCTAAGCTTAAACAGGGCGTGGGAGAGAAATATACAGATTTTGAAGTGGCTCGTACTCAGTCGATAGACACGGTAGAGAAGAGTTTTGATACAAGTTTTATGCGATTCCTCTCTGTATGAGATTTTTTTATTATTTAAATGGATAGTCATGGATCGTTGCTCTTTTGATCATAGAATTGTTGGTGTTGGCGAGTCAGTGATCGATGTGCAGCAAAAATGCCACCGCAGATTCAACGTTCTTGGAAGGAGTGGAACATTAATGAATAAAAAAGCACCAGGTACCCGGAGAACTGCTTGTATCCCACGAAAAGGTTCGAGGTGCTGTTTTATGAAATCCGAAACTCTCCGTTCGAAAACAATCTTCTCAACTGCAACTCAGCGTTTAGGCAGTTAGGCGCATCAGGCATGAAGAATTACACTTTCAATTTCCGTGAACGCCTTCAAAATTGTGTTGACGAAAATGGGCGCCAAATGTCACATTTTCACATATAGATATGCTGCATTGGCATACTCTTTTGCATCTATTTCAATCAATAAAACAAAATTTTACCTAACAGCGTTGTTATTTTTTTAGCGATGTAAGAATTATTTCACCCCTTCTGATCTAGCTACAATTTATAAGGCGTTTATTCGTCCGAAACTCGAGTACAGCGCTCATATCTGGTCTACTTGACAGGACCCAAAAACGCGCGATAAAACTAAGTAACGACCAAGACATCGTGAGATCGATTGACTCTCTTAGTCACCGTCGTAATGTCTCCTGCCTTCCGTTATTTTATCGTTATTTAGACCATAAGTGCTGAAACGAAATAGCCAGTTGCATTCCACCCCTTGAACATTTCAACCGCCATGCAAGGAATGCTCATCAGTTCACCCTTAAGCCTGTGTTCGGACGAAGTTCAAAGAATCTTTCCTCAGCAGTACAACACGAATGTGGAATACTCTTCCACACATTGTTTTTCCTTCACATTATAACCTACAAACATTCAAAACGAGCATGCATCGGCATCTCCTTCTATCTCCTTTTCTTCACACCCTCATTTCCTTAACGCCGGCGCTGTGTAGCTATTACATTATAAAGGTCCCAACAAATCCCTTTAGTGCGTGTAAATTATAAAAAAGGCGGTTTATTGCTAATATGTTTGAGAACAAAGAAAAAGTAAAAACTTAGCGTCTGTATCATTTTATTTTTGTTTTATAAAAAAATATATACAGGGTGTCCCTTAATTCGATGGCAATATTTTAGAGCATGATTTATGGGTATATTCTAAGGAAAAAATTGTTCTACAGTAAGGGCCTATCTCTAATTTTTATATCATTTATTGAGGATTTAAGAAAAGGCTTACTTGGGTGTATCCTGATCCATGTTAACGGTAATTGCGCTGTTAGTATTAATGATAGAAATTTCGTTTAGGTCTCCATTTTTAGAAGAAATATTAGCCGTTGTAATTGCATTTACGAGTAAATCAGTCTTAAGATATCCAATTTTTAACCTGTTCCATTTTTCCTGCCCATGCTAATTTTTTGGCTTTCGGTTGAATTTTCTCCAGAAAACGCGTAATAAACATAACGTTTTAATATTTTTTTTGAATGAAGGTAACAATAATAAAAATAAAAGCTTATGTCAAGTTTGTAGAAACACCCATAGATTTTATGATACAGTAGTGTCTGTGTAGCGTGAACCCCTGATTGCGTGAACACTCCGCTAGCGTGAACAGCCATTTTTTTATACAGAGTACTCTATAGCGTGAAGAAAAAAAACTCGATAACGTGAACCAAAAATGTACCCACACGATTGCACTTGTTTAGTCGTTCTTTGGGTTGTTTGTTAGTTTTCGCATACATTTGAACAGTGGAGTTTGTAGTAAGGTGTTTTCGTACGTAACTGCATGCACATTGCACAAGATTAAACGTTAATTCGTTCGCTTGCTGGGTTATTATTTTTTGTATACAATTTGAACAGTGCGCACTGTAGATAAGTGTTTCTTTGCAAAAATGTCTTTTAAAAAGCCGAAATTCTTATCATTGAAAGAAAAAAGTGAAACTATTGAGAAATTGGAAAGAGGTAAAGGAGCGTCGAATTTATCCCGGCAGTACAGTGTAGCCAAATCCACAATTTCAGCGCTAGTCAAAAATAAGGACAAAATCTTTAAAGAAAGAACAACCTTAAAGGAAGGCGAGTATCCTCGTATGGAACGAGCGTTATACAAATGGTTCTTGAAGCAGCGTGGTAAAAATCTACCAGTTGGTGGAGAAATGCTGAAAGAAACATAGGGACGGGCTACAGTCCGCTTGGGCGAACTGTTGGATACCCTATTCTTATTCCTATCCCTCATAAGTTGGCGTGACAAAAGTATAAGTATGGTTGAATTGTTAGGAACGCTCTACATATTTTGTTATATAACATTTAAAGGATTTTATCGAAAAAAACGCTCCCTAGCTCAAACTTGGGTGTTTCAATAAATTTAATTGTGGGCGTGTCAGTAGGCGGATTTAAAAAAAATTAACACATGAGCATAATATACCCTAGAGAGTATATATTATAAATTTCCGCTCCCTAGCTCAAACTTAGAATTTTCAAAAAAAGTTTTTTTTTTAAATTGTGGGCGTGTCAGTGGGCGGATTTTGAAAATATTTACACATGAGCATAAAGGGCCCCCTAGAGAGCATATATTATAAATTTCAGTTCCCTAGCTCAAATTTTGGTTTTTCAAAAAAATTGTTTTATTTATTTGTGGGCGTGTCAGTGGGCGGATTTTGAAAATTGTATATCCCGAGCAGTTTTAGGAGTCATAGATCATATAAAAAAAATTTCAGCTTTCTAGCTCACAATTCAATTTTTTCCAAAATTTTGTTTTTTTGAGTTTGTGGGCGTGTCTGTGGGCGGATTTCAAAAATTCGTAAACTTGATTATTTCGGGACCCTAGAGAGTATATGGTTAAAATTTCAGCTCTCTAGGCCCAGTTTAAAGGCCTAACATGGACGGCCGGACATGGCTAGATTGACATTACTATCGATGCTGATCATAAATATAGTAACTTTTAGGGGTCTACGGGCAATATTAAGCTATGTTACAAACTATGCGTCAAAATTAATATACCCTTAGAATAGGGTATACAAAGCGAAACTATTGCACACTCAACTAAAGGAAAAAGAAGGGGACTTTAATACCAGTTCTGGTTGGCTGAGTGGGTTCATGTCACGTTATGGTGTTCGGCTTTTAAAAATCTTTGGGGAAAAACTTTCATCCGATCATGGCGCAGTTGCGAAATTCAAAAATAATTTGGAGAAAATAATTCATGAGCTTCACTTTTTTTATAATGCCGATGAGTCGGGTTTATTTTGGAAGAAAAAACATACGTTGCCGGTGGTGAAAAAACACGTTCTTAGCGTGTACAAACGCTACTGGACTTCACAAAGTAAAGCCACTGATTATTGGCAACCCAAAAAAACCTCGTTCTTTCAAAAACTTAGATATTCCGGTTGATTATCGTAGCTCGAAGAACGCTTGGATGACTGCAAATATTTTCAAGGAATGGTTCCACAAGCTGTTTGTCCCGCAGGTAGGAATAGAATAAGAAATTGTTGATTATGGCAGGCTCGTACATTTGTTTCAGGTACACGATTTCTTACGAAAGGAAGGTTCGCCAATAAGAGGTATTCTACTCCTGGATAACGCTCCATGTCATCCGTCCGATCTTTTATTAAAAACCGATGAAGGTTTTATTTTCACAGTTTACATGCCACCAAACGTGACACCATTGATTCAGCCAATGGATCAGAACGCGATTCGTATTACAAAGCTCTGTTACAAAAAAAGACTGTTAAGATTAGCTGTTGGAAAAAGAAATGTTTTGGATTTCTTAAAGTCTTTAACAATAAAAGACGCAGTTTCTTTATTCGCAATAGCCTGGAGTCAGTTAAAACCAGACATCATAGAAAAATGTTGGCGTAAGATTTTGCCTCAGATTTGCGCAGTCGAAGTGGATAGTTCAGATGAAGAGGAAAATATCCCTCTTATCTTTTTTTTTTTTTTTTTTTTTTTTTTTAAAGGAAATCCAAATCCCAGAGCACTCAGACTCGGTAACGTTCCATTGTACTACCATGCAGAAATCCTCCTTTTGGTGTAGAGGCATGTGATTGGGTGGCGTATGTTGTTGTTCCCCATGGGGATTGCACCTGCAGCGCACGGGTCACAAGCCAACACACTAACCTCTACACCGTCGCCACCCTTTCCCTCTTATCTTAATACGGAATAAATTGAGGCAGCAGCGATTTGAAGACACTAATGAATTGCTCATAGTATCATATTATGATTTTAGAACCATCCTTAAGCTTCATGGAATCATTCATAACAAATGTCCTGAATATTTGAGTGAGTATATTACGTTTGTTCAGTCACCAAGAGGTCTTAGGCTTCTTTTAACGCGATTCACGCACACAGTGGGAGAGCGATCTTTCTTCGTCAGAGCTGTTCGATTATGGAATTTTTTTCCACTTCAATTACAAAGAATAAGTTCGTCAGTTGTATTTCGGGAAAAACTATTTCTACACATGTCGCAACAGAATTAGTCATATTATATCAATGAACATAAAATCTTTAAAACCTTCCTTTTATCATTTATTATTAGTTATCTGTAATTAATAAAAAAAAATCGATACTTAATTTTAAGAATTATTTTCTTGTAGTATCATGTAAGCTTCAAACAAAATAAATAAATGAAATGAAATGAAATGAAATTGCAAGATTTGCTACAAATTGTTATACCAGACGTAAGTCTTATGTAATTTCGAATATCATACAAACCATAGCTACATACCACTTGATTTTCGATCAACCTCGATCAACGATAATAGCGGCTGAAGCTATTACAATTTTTGATAAGGCAATATAATGGGCTGTAGTGTCGGAGTATTCCAACATACTTGTTCTGAAAAAAAAATCGTGAAAAAGCAGTGCAGAAAGTACTGGAGAACAAAAAAAAAACAGACAAGTATTAAGGATTATTTTAACTAAATAAGAGAATAGAAATTAAATCTCAATAAATATCAAAAAAACTACCGTCCAAGTGTATTAAATGGGTCAAAAACACGATTGGATAACGTGAACAATCTTGTTTGCGTGAACGGCCTGTGCAATAATTAGTTCACGCTATCCAGACAGCACTGTACACATGGAATAGGGTGGCGACGGTGTAGGGGTTAGTGTGTTGGCTTGTTACCCGTGCGGTGCAGGTTCAATCCCCATGGGGAACAACAACATACGCCACCCATTCACATGCCTCTACACCAAAAGGAGGAATTTTGCCTGGTAGTACAATGGACCGTTACAGAGTCTGAGTGCTCTAGGATTTGGAATTCCTATCTATCAAAGCTACGTATCCTGCAGTAACTACATATAATCAGGATCGTGAGCACCTCACGCACCGAGTGGTCGCGGACATGGACATGGACATGGCTAGATTTACATTAATCTCGATGCTGATCACAAATAAAGTAACTTTTAAGAGTGTCCGATCAATATAAGGCATGTTCAAGTATCAAATACTACGTTTAAGAAAGCAGCTCAGAGCTCGAAGTCGAGGGACTCAAAATCGTTGATTGATGGATGAACGGCCAAGGGTAAGGCTAGATCGGCATAACTTTCGATGCTGTAAAAAAAAAGTTGAAAAAAACCGAAAAATTACGGCGCAGCCTAAATCGTTGGTGCTACTTGGTTGAAACTCAACAGGGTCTCTATATGTACTTTTTTGGTTTGACTTCACTTCCTTCACTTGTCATAAGGTAGGTGGTAGGTAGAAATATCGGTTCGGTTTGAACCCAATTAGCACTTATTGTGCCTTTTTGTTACCACGACTCGTGTGACCTATGTTGTAGTGGTTGTAGATGATTTGATGTGTGGCTATATCCAACCTGTGGAGTTGAGAAAACGGATAAAATCTTGTATCACTTTGCTCGATATAGCGCTAAGGTCGTCGAAGAATGGTTGATTCAGTGCCCGCAGTCTAGCTCTTGCTAGTGCCGGACATTCGCAGAGGAAATGGAAGAGAGTTTCTCTTTCGTTTACATTCCCGCAGCTTCGGCAGTGGGTGTTAAATGGGATACCCAGTTTGGCCGCATGGTCTCCAATTGGCCAGTGCCCGGTGATTATCGCCGTAATTCTGGAGACTTCGGGGCGGGTTCTGTTTAGAAGACTCGGTAACGGTCCATTGTACTACCAGGCAGAATTCCTCCTTTTGGTGTAGATGCATGTGAATGGGTGGCGTATGTTGTTGTTTCCCAAGGGGATTGAACCTGCACCGCACGGGTAACAAGCCAACACACTAACCTCTACACCGTCGCCACCCACTCAGGTTAATCTGTATGACTTTCAGCATTATGTGGTTGAAGGGGTTTCGTCGGCGAACATCAGGTCCTCCAACAATTTGTCGGTATCGACGATGTCCACATCGTCCTCAGAACCCGAGGAAAGGAAGACTTTGAGCTTGGCATGCCTTATGCCAAACCTAAGTTTATGGTTAGTTTTCTCGAGAGCACCCAGGCACTCGTTGTTTATGAGTAGGAGGAAGGACATCGTGTTTTTGTAGGGTTCCTCCGCCTTGATGACTGACCAGTCATCCATTGGAACCGTCGGGTTGTGGAGTTTAAGACATTGGAGGAGCCTTCCCCCTTCTATCTTCATATTGGGCAACCAAATGCGGGCCCTATGTCTCCTCGGGATGTCCTTAGCTGGGATAAGCTTGAGCTTCAAACCATCCCACGCGTCGCTAACCTTAGCAACGCATCCACTAACGAAGTCCTTGGAGAAGTGGTCGGCACACTTGATTGATGAATCAAAGTCGGGAAGAGGTTCCCATTGGCAGTTTACGAAGTGGTCTATCACCATTTTGGAGAGATTGGCCTCAATGCTTCCCCACGCATTGGCTATGGATTTCCAGATTGTCGAGAGATCATCCACTAGTGCGACCTGAAGGTGATCCCTAACCACCTCGGTAAAGGGTCGCTTCTGGGCCGCACCGGCCGTCGACGTGCATAGCTTGGCTGTTGCTGCTAAACCTTCAGCAACCTTGGTTTTTTTAGGGGCTGGGCGGTGGGAGATCTCTTCTTGAGACCTGTCACGCTTCGCTCCCTGAGCACCTGTTACAAAACATATTCAATACCAAAAAGGCCAAAGTAAGTTGTTTTTAATCAATTTTCCGAGTATTCTAAGCTATCATTCAGCTAACTACTCCGTCTAGAAGCTGAGCAGCAGTACTTTAATCCAAATGGGCGCACATCGAAAAAACAGATTGAAGCGGAACGGGTAAAAAAGGTATCTGGAGAATTCTAGTGTGCTGGGTAAATACGAATGTACAACAAACAGTGTTTGGTGAAGTGCAACAACATCATATAAGAAGAAACATGTGTCACACACACCGACACTCTGATTAGCAAAATGGAGTTGATATATTATTTGTTTGTCTGTCCCCTACGGAAAAACTGAGCGAGTTAAAAAAAAACATTTTTCTAATTTTCAATGTGGCAAGGTTCCTTGCAAAACAAAAGCGCGGATGACTGATCAGTGCTGATGACGAGAAAGCATTTACTATCGCAATGTAGAATGTAGGTATAGTTGTAAGGATAATATAGTTTTCAATTACTTTAATATTCATGTGAACATTATTAAGAAGAAATAATAATTAAATATTATGGTTGATAAAAAATAAGTTTCTTGATTTATTAAAAGTATGTAGTATTTTTAGTTTAAGTTTTTGTTCTTACTAGTAAGGACTTCGTCCGAAGCCGGGCGGGTCAGCTGGTAAATATTTATATATATGTGTACTTTTAGGGGTCGACGACCAAGATGTGCGATTTAAGAGGGATACTTTCGGTAGGTTGTATACCCTTCTTACGAAAGAAAACTACGAACTCGTCGAATTAATTAAGTAAATGTTCGAGTCTTCGTTAAATTGCAACACCTACGGGGTGTTTAAAAGTTTAAATCAATAAACATGTTCCAATTGCGGGATACAAAGCAAGTTTGTTGCTTAATTTATATACATGTATTCCAAGTGATCGCGTCCTTTTTCTTAGCATGATTTTTTTTTTACCAAAAATAAAAAAAAATATTAACATAACTCCTCTCATATACTCTTCTGTCTCTCTTTGTGCCGTGGCAAGATTCAAAAACGCACCGCATCGCATCTTTTATTTTATGCATTCTTTTTTGGTTTTAGTCGCTGTGGTTATTCTGTTTTTTTATGGATACATATTTTATTTTGGATCGTAAGAAAATTTATTTGCATATTCGCTCTGTTGTTGCCGCCGAAGGTCGGATTTAAATTATTTGTTTTCTTCTTCCCTTCTCTGATGCGAGATTTTTTAGTTTTCTTTTTTTAAATACTTATGTTAGCTGTTAACAAGCCCGCTCGAGGCGGTCTTATGTGTCCCAGAGCATAACTATATTATGGTTTAAGCAAATAACCAAACGCATTACGAGTTTTCAGATTTTTTGTTTGTCCGTGTCCGTATCGTGAGTTAGTTGAAAAACAAGATTGGTATGTCCTTGCAATTCACCTGATATAAAGTTAGGAATTTATGATCGACTAGTGGAAGGAGTATTTATACCCTATTCTAGGGGTATATTAATTTTGACGCATAGTTTGTAACATACCTTAATATTGCCCGTAGACCCCTAAAAGTTACTATATTTATGATCAGCATCGATAGTAATGTCGATCTAGCCATGTCCGTCCGTCCGTCCGTCCGTCCGTCCGTCGGCAAAAAT